>OX439038.1:88811515-90139015 GCA_949317995.1 Acholoe squamosa | reverse complement strand
TATCAATTTCACAATCAGAAAACCTGTCCTCTCATCAAAAGACGGTATACGTTAGAATCTACCAACGCTTTAATATTTCTTCTTGAGAAAAACTCAAACCTTTTACGGTACATGTGTTGTCATGACCCTGAGAGAATACTCAACACCTTCTGTCAAGTGTGTTTAGACCGTGTGCTCTGTAGAGAGTTTTATTTTGAAAATATACAAAACGCTCTACTGAGAAGCGTCATGTCCGCACAAACTGAATGGCATACTTGGTATTATACTTCAGCGGATTTCTATTGTAATTTAAATGAATTGTGGACAGGAAGTATGACTTACACCATTCCTGCATTTCGAAAGAACACTTGCATGAAAACCATATACAAAGATTACACTATCTACGGTCTGGATTATGATTAAAAATGAATGTATATACTTGTAAATATATTTGATCAAATAAAAATATAAAAAATTGAAATGTATTTGAATATATCTCATTTAAATAATTAACCCCACCCACGTGATCACATGACCACACTAATCCCCTAATTAGGTCACATTACCATGGTGACCAGAATGCTGGCCTCTGATTGGCTGAGAGGTGGTCGCTAATCCCCTAATTAGGTCACGTTGTCATGGCAACGGGTCACTTGACCAAATGGAGGCCTCTGACTGGCTGCATCTCCGGTGAGAAATATCCTGTAGTTAGCTATAGTCCCGTTCCGATACATTATATACTACTCATAGAGCCTAAGGGGATGTTGGATTGGTTCTGAAACCCTTATTAGACCAGAAAATATTGTAGAAGGGAGAAATACCTATATCCCTACAACCTATGCCTACCAAGCCAAATCTGACCGATCGTTGAGGTAATTATCCAAGAGGAACTTTGCCTTCCCTAACCCCCATTATTAAAGTTAAGGATCAAGCTGGCATCCACTTCTACTCCCACCACCACAAAGGTTAAGGTTAAGGTTGTCCTCTTCCCTGTCAGCCTGCATAATAATATACTAATGATGTAGGCCAAAGGGCTTAGCAATCAGATAGAAATATTCTTCCCTCTTCCATTATTCAGTAATGAATGTTTATCTGTAATGGTTTCACATAATTCTTTAGATGATACATTATGATGACAAATGTCTTGTACTGACTCAATAGGTCTGAACAGCAGGTCTCATCACTACACCTCAGTTGCCTCAACCTATGGTGGTTAAAGTGTGTTTGTATATGCATTGCATACATCCTAACACTCTAGCAGAAGGGCATCTTTCTAAGATCTGTGGATGTAGACCTGGGATTGAATCTTATAACGTGTTTGGATATACATCAAAATGCCACAACTTATTCCATGATGCGAACCAGTTTTAACAGCAGTAGTATATACATGCAAAGTCAGCGCAATGGATTAGCTACTAACTAGGTCATGACCTACTGGTAGACCGGAAGTGACCTAGTTTCAGCCAATCAGAGGGCTGGATTTGACAGGAAGTGACATCATAAGGTCATGACCTAGTTTTTTCGACCAATGAGAGAGCTGGATTCCATTTGACCTAGTGACCTGACCTAGTTGCATAAATTAAGAGAATTGCGCAATACCTAGGGTTGACCTACTTGCAAACCGGAAGTGACCTACTAACCTACTTGCAAAAACGTATGACCTACGTATGAGGGTGCATTGCGCAATGCTTGTAAGAATTTACACAATGTTCTGATGCAATATTTCTATGGATTTACGCAATACTTATGACTCATTTTGTTATGTCTCTTCATTTCATGCATTAAAATAAAACACAACTCATCCATTTCACATAACAGATTATATTTTTATTAGACACAATATTTACAGATGAAGACAGATTTTCCATTTCCGGGGCGTGCACATATACTACAGAAACATTTGTTGTGTGTGAATTTACTTGCTTGATACCAGCTTTGACCAGTGAGACTAGTTTTCCATGTGTTGTGGAAACAATAACTGTTAAGTTTGGCTATGTTAGATATAGCATGCTCGAACAAAGCCTGGGCCAGGAAGTAAGTTTGACTGTTTTTGGGTCCAGGTAAAAGACCAGATAAAAAACCATCCTTAAAGTTTACCTCGAAGGAGAAATGATTTCTCACTCCAGGTATACTTAAGGCGTGAAGTTCCAGTGAAACCTGCAGACATGTGAAACAAATAGTTTTAGCAATAGCAGATACTTCCAGTTTACAGTTACACTGACAAAACACTCCTACTATGGGATTACATTCTAACTCTTGGAGAGTAACAGCAAACTTTCTTACACTTCCTAAAGTGTACCTTGTGTAGTGTCTTGGGCAGCCAGGTTCAGTGTGCAATTGATATACTCCTATACACCAATCATGCAATATCAAGTTAACTTTTTTCACTCGACAATAGTACATGCAGTTTCTGTAGGCGTCCCAAAAAGCTGAAGAGAAATATTTGTACATTTTAACACTAGTTATACAGTGGTCAACAGTGTCTGGTTCAGCTCCTCTAAAATAACCAATGTTTTCTGCAGGTATTATTTCCCAAAAGAAATTCTCTGAACATCCACATGCTACAGAACTTATATCATTGTCAGGTGTTATAGAAGAAGCTTGACTATATGAAGCAACACTTTGTAAAACTGGACGCATGTAATAGTCATAAGGTGGAGTTTCTGTGGTTTGCTCCACAAGCATAGCTTCTAAACTTTCCATGTTAAATGGTCGCTTAAATCTAACCAGATACTGATAATCTGGTGAACGTGACGCTATGAGTGAAGAAATCTGCTACCACTTTTTTCTGTTCCAACTTAATTTCTTTAGCGCCGGATTTTTTTTTATTTTTGTGGTGAATTGTACAGCGTTCACTTTTGTGAAAAGTTTTTTTATTTTTGGGTGATACAGTTCACTTTTTTTTTTACTTTTTGTCAGTTTTTTTTTTCATGATACAGTACACATTTTTTTTTACCTTTGTTGTTTATTTGAAAAATGTTTTTTTTTGAACAAAAAATATTTTCCAGTTTAACACTGTTTTCTATGGGAAAAAATGTTTATTTGAACAAATGTTCGTTTGAACAATTGTTCAAATGAACATTTTCCAGTTCAACACTGTTTTCTATGGGGAAAAATGTTCAATTGAACAAATGTTCGTTTGAACAATTGTTCAAATGAACATTTTCCAGTTCAACACTGTTTTCTATGGGGAAAAATGTTCAATTGAACAAATGTTCGTTTGAACAATTGTTCAAATGAACATTTTCCAGTTCAACACTGTTTTCTATGGGGAAAAATGTTCAATTGAACAAATGTTCGTTTGAACAATTGTTCAAATGAACATTTTCCAGTTCAACACTGTTTTCTATGGGGAAAAATGTTCATTTGAACAAATGTTCGTTTGAACAATTGTTCAAATGAACATTTTTCATTTTAACACTGTTTTCTATGAAGAAAAATGTTCATTTGAACAATTTGTTTAAAATTTTTTTCTTTTAACAAAATGTACAACTGGAAGTGAAACTAGAAAAAGAAACCATTTTTTTTTTATATAGAAAGGGGTAGGGTGCTTACACCGTCTTCACATACTTGTCTCTTTATGTACTGATAGGTTAGACCTTGTTTCCTTTGAGAGTAAGTGGTAACGCTGTGGTTAACTACTCTAAATCCTTTGTTGACTACCGTGACAACATTTTCACTGTCCAGTACTTCTTTGTACTTGTCAGTGGTCAGGGGGTTTTGTTTTTGAATTACACCTTTGCAACTAATTTTAACGGGCACATTCACTCCTGTGCCTATGTAACATTTGGAGTTCAAGGCAGTCATTTCATCACCTTCCCACTCCACTTTGAATAACCCGGGGGTTCTCTTGTCAAACGCCAGACGGCTCTTACAGCATGGTTGAGGCAGCCACAGCTCACCCAAAACTTTGGTCTGAACATAGGTCTCTCTGTGGTGACTGTTGTCACATGATTCAGAGGGCAACCATTTGTGACGTTCTTTGAAGAAAGCTTCACGTTTCTCAGGAATAATTACATCTTCTATGTTCTCTGCACTTAAAGCAAAGTAAAAACTGTCAGTGTCCATTTCACACATTTCAAAATCTTTCTCGTCTATGTATTCAAGGAGAAAGTCGTAATAGAAAGCCAACATTTTAAGTTTGGCATATTGGTATACCATGAAACCTATTTGAACTGGGAGGTCGTAGGTGATGGAGGTGGGCAAACAGGACAGTTCTACCGTGTTGTCACTTATGTCTTGCACATCTTGCACTGACCAGTGCATGGCCAAACGTCTTGCCTTAGAGGGGTGAAGATACTTTGTTTGAACAAAGTTTTGTTTGTTGCATATGGTTTTTCCGTATGAACCATTTCCCAAAAGTTTGTACAGATCTGACATTATCTTACAGTCTAAGTTTTCATCTCCCTTCCTCCTAGCTTTGGTCACTTCGTCCATGAAGGGTAAAAAAGTCTGTTCTGGTGTGTATTCTATCAGAAGGTGTACTGTCGTAACTACCAAACCTTTCTCCAGGTACCACTTCAAGAGAGGAGTTCCCAACAAAATTCCCTCTGCGTGGTAGCTGCCTATAAGTTGGCGTTGCGGTTGTTTCAGCTTACCTGCTGCTTCCAGGTAACGTTTCACATGTTCACCTACGTCATTTTTTCCTACTAAACAGTTTTTGAAAATAGGTGTCATTTCACTGAATTTTTCTTTCAAAGATTCAGGTGTTTCTATGTCTACCTGGATAAGTCCAAAAGTTGTTCCTCTAGAAACCCCTCTCAGTATTTCATCCTGACTTTTTCTGCCTTGGCACGATGGTCTTTTAATTTCCCATTCACTTTTTGTTTTTCTGCACGAGTTTTCAGTTTTTTCTTTCATCCACATACACTCATACTTTTCCTCTACTTGGTAACCTAACGACTGAAGATATAGGGTAGTCAAAATGGTATTTTGGTTTTTTTCTTCTAACCATGCCTTTCCATTGGGGTCTCTCAAAACTGATTTAGTGAGGTGACATATGTGACCATGCCAGTAGCACCCGTGAAACTGGTATACTTTTTTTGAAGCTGGATCATAGCCGTCCACTTTTATTTTCCTTGAACCCAATACAACTTCCCCGTAGTTGTATTGGTGTAATATCTTCACTTTGTCTGTCACAGTTTTGTATTGCAACCATTCTGTGGCTGAGTAGCTAATCTGTTGACTGCAGACAGCTTGAAAATCGTTTTCTTTCCTGCGCACCACATAATAACCTGTGCAGTGTTCTTCACCCATGCACTTGAGGTACAAGCTGTTAGCATCTACCCCTACTATGTGTCTGCATACTTTGCTTTGTGGCCCGTATTTTTTTTGTCTTATTCTTGTTTCTCCACTTTTGTGATGTCTGTGAAAAATAATAGAGGGACCCCCTACTAAGTTGCGTTTGAGCAAGGAGTGAACATCCTTTTCTTTCTCACCAAAAAGAATGTAAGGTGTGGCATTAGGTGCAGTGTTGTTGAAAAGAAACTTCAAGGTTAGACCTGGCAAAGTTAAACCGTCTTTGAACATGTCTACCCCACGATCTATAAAAAATTTTGTGTGCTCGTTTATGGCTAAAACAAAGGGTTTAACATCCAGGTTGTTGTAATATATCAAGTAGTCCTTCATAGTTTTCATTTTGTTTTCTGTCCAGACCTTTTTACATTCAAGATAATCTTCTTTGCTTATTCCACCACCTGACAAAGAACTGTAGAAGCAGTGGCGTGGAGGAAGAGCTTTATTGTTCAGTTTTCTTATGTTGTCCATCCACTCGTAGGGAAAAAACCCTTTTTCAGCTTTCCCTTTAAGAAAGGCTTTCAGGTAGTTTGCGTAGGAATAACCTGGTGCCAAATAGTTGAACATGTCAAGGAAAAGAAGATGGTCTGTGTACACTGCTATGTACTTGTTGCATTTTTTTATGGTTTTCATTTCTGTCTTGTCTGTGTCTATAAAAAAAGAATGAAATTCCTTTTTTATCAAATTAATGTCATACTTTCCAGAGTTGAAACCTAGGACAGGGACTCTTTCTATGTAGGTAAGAAGTTTTTCCTTCACTTCAAGAACATGGGAGATTTTTTTTTTTGGATTTTTTTTGTTCTTTGCTGGAAAAACTTTGCTAGCTTTATGTTCTAGTTCCTTTTGTTTTTCTTCTAGAGAGTCTAGTTCGTCTAAAACATCTCTAAAATTCTCCTTCACCTGTTCTCCTATCAACTGCCCCAAGTTGTTTATGTGTTCCAACACATTTTTCACCAAAGGATCGTCGTCCCTGTTGGAATTTCTGACAAAACACACTGGTTCTGTATGCAAAGGAAAATCAGAACCTACACTGGCAGAAAGGGGTATGTGAGTTTTTTCTATCACAGTGTTAGCATTTTCTGGGGACGAATTTTCAGGTTGGACGAAATAGCTTTCAAAGTCAAAAACAATTTTATAGGGGTATATTTTTTTCTCAGGTGAACAAACTATTCCCAGTTCCTCTAAAACTTGAAAAACTGTTTTGGATGGATTGTAAGCTTCACCTTTGTACCTGAAGCTGACTTTGGTGCAATCTTTTTTCACCCCATTGTGTTGTTTCAAAAGGAAACTACGAGTGAAAACTTTATGACACTTTTCACAGGGGTACATTTTACCATACAGTCCCATGTTAGTTATTAAACTTACATGGTTCCTGTGTAAGTTCAAGTTCATGATTTTTTTGGATGAACACATGTTTGACCTTATAATTTTAGGTCGCCCCTTTTTTTTACCAAAAGAGGGAAGGTAAAAAATTCTTATGTTAACTTCAAACATCTTTTCTAACCTGTCTAAATCTTTTATGTCAACGCCCTCAAAAGTCTCCTTGTTCACCCCTGGATAGGCTTCAAGGAAAAGCTCTTGAGTTTTTTCTAAAGATCCATACAGGAAGAAAGACAGACATCTAAAGAAACACAAGTTGTCCTTGTATTCCCTTTTGGTTCTAGGGTCTCTGTGAAAGTGTTGCATTCCTCTTTGTCTTAAACCTGGTGGAACAGTTTTCATTTTACCTGAGAGATATTCTCCTCCCGTAGCCCTTATGAGGGTAATGTTGGCGTTCACGTTGCCTATTACACTCCATTTAGTAGAGGGTCTTTGAGTGTCTTCTTTAATGTTGTTTTCAATTAAATCTAAACACTCTGCAAAGTCTTTGTCGTCCCTTATGAAAATGTAAGGGTCTCTATGACTTTCACTGTCATAGAACAAAGACGAATTGTTGGCAGAAGCATGGAAGTACATGACTTTCTCTTCTTCTTCCTCCTTAGAGGAAGACAACAACCTTCCAAAAGAGACAGCCACTTTGTAAGCCATAACTTGATTTCTATGAATAGAGGTAAGAGCCTCTATTACCTGTTTGGCTCCCAAGTCTTTGTTAAAACTTGTCATTCTGACGTTGAAAATGGACTGAAGCTTACCAAGCACAGCCAAACCTGAAGCTATGGACTTGAAGTTGTCACGGTAACTGCTTTTATGCAAAGAATTTATTTCTATTTCTTTTGGAAGTTCTAAGCTGTCGGAAAAAGTTTCTCTTCTACAAGAATCTGAGTTACATAGAGTTTTTCCACTGTTTTCTACAGTAACCAAACGTGGAGGTCTAGGGGTGTTACACATTGGACAGTTGACGGTGTAAAGTTGTTTTATCTTTTTGGGAGGCATTTTTTTTTTAGGTTTCTTTTTCTAGTTTCACTTTATATTCAATATACAAACTTATAACTAAAACCTAACCTAACTATACATGGAGTACATTTAGAACTTAAACCTACGCTGGGCTATGTTGACTGAACATGGAGTACATTTAAATTTAACTACGAATCAGCTGATATACATGATAATGTGAAAACACTGAACAAGGAGCTGTTGACCAGACACTATACAAAGTTGACCACTTACCCAGAGTAGAAATCGGTCGTCTCGTCTAGGAAGGGACCAACTCGTGATTTTATGTCCTCTAGAATGAAGGGGGACACAGTGTGTCCGCAGTGTGTGGCTGAAGGGGGCATCCTGTAGCTGGAAGACACCGAGGCGTTCATCTCCTCCACGTAGCTGGTTGTTCCTATGTGAACTTTAGGAGTTCCCTTGTACAAGTTTACCAGGATCATAGCCCGGCCTCCACTGGGGTCGGTGCAGTCTTGGTTCAAGGACAACAAAAGATTATCCACCTTCCTCTCTCCAAGGGCAGCTAGGCGGTGTAACTCCTTGTACTTTCCAAGGATGCACTCTATCTGGTCCACTAAGTTCCTGAACTCACGCGCCTCTAGGTTTAAGCACCGCTCGTAAGGTTTGTCCAGGTAGGTTCTCAAGCATACTCCCCTGATGCTAGGTTCCCTGTATATTTCTATGCAGGCGTTATTATCCCCTTCCGGATAAAAAACTTGGTCGGGGGCAGGTGACTTTTCTTGGAAACCAAATCGAGCAGGCCATTTCTTTGCCACCAAAGGCACTGACCTGAAGCCCACAAGCTTGCTGGAAGAACTGGGGGCAGTGCCCTCCCCAAACTTTTGCCTGTGTGACTTGTCTTTAGAAGAAGGAACACCTGGGGCAGAACCAATCAGCTCGGCACCATAGGATGAAGTCGCTGAGGAAACTGAAGCAGGGGTAGAGACAGGGGTTTTCTTGTTGTAGGCGCGCTTCTGTCTTTTCTTCTTAGGCTCCCCTTCTCTCTCACCGGGACAGTTTCTTTTTTCCGGCGGGCTTTTAAGGGGCTCCTTTACCGGAACCGGGAGAGAGTATAGGGGAGAAGGGCCAGTCAGATCTATAACCTCTACCTGTGAATACCCCCCTCGGTGAGCAGGTGAAGGTGTCCCTTGTGTTAAATCCACCACTTCTATGGGGTTGACTGCCGGTGATGAGGTTGTGAGGTCTATGACCTCTATTGGACTGACCTGGGGAGAAGGTTCCTCCGGAGTCACTGGCGAGTAAGAGGCGGCCGTAGGTGCTTCAGTGGGGGGTTGGTAGTTCAAAGGTGCCGGGGGATTGATGTATTCCCTGATGTCAAAATCACCGTCGCCAGCTTCCTGAGGAGTGTGATCCCGGACGCGATCCAGGAAATCAGTGATTTCGCCATGAAGAGCTGCAAGAGCGGCTTCCTGTTCTCCTGCATCAGGCACTTCAGTTGGAAGCCGAGCAGGAGTTGCAGGTGGTTTATCAGCTGAGGCTGGAGAGGTAGGAGGAGGGGCGATGCCCGACGTCTTTTCCACTGTCTGTTTAGAAGTAGTAAAAGTCAGTGGAGCCAGTTTTTTAGCTCCTCCTCTCCTGACACTAAGTCCCGTCTTCATGCGACCAGGCATTGTTCTCCTTGAAGATGAAAGGGTGGCAGGGCTGGAAGGTGCAGGAGCAGGACGGCGAACAGCAGACAAACGTCAGAAAAGGTTTGATGAAGATTGAGCAGCTCAAGCCTTCTTTATAGTAACTATCCTGATACGATCCTGGGACGTTCCCTTGTCGTTCAGATAACGTACAACCACGTCCATGAGTCGTAGATAACCGTGCTTTTCCATTCATAGTATGTTTTACGCTTAGACAGCATTGTTTTGGAAAAAAGTAAAAAGCTTAACTCAAATAAAAAAAAACGTGATAACGCTCAGTCAACGTTCAGGGTGAGGAGTGTAAGACGAATCTTGTTGTTACCATTCTGTGATTAACGCAGACCATTCGTCATTTATCAGAACTAGCTTCTCTCAAGCAGACATGGCTAACTTTTGTCCTTTGCCTTTGTCTTTGACCGTAGGTCACAAAAGGCGTCAGGAGGTGTTTATTTCAGACATCAGGAGGGGCATAGAAGAAGGTAAGGTGTGGGCTGTGTGGAAATTCTGTCCTGAAAATTTGAACAGGGATCTTTACATCCCTCCTAACTGTAACTTCAGACAATGCTTCTTGCACAACCAAACCACTGCATTGGTTCCTAGTGGGCCCTCTGTGAAAAAAACTTATCTCAGAAAATGGGGAAAGTTTTTTTTTCAGGTGTTCTTTTGGGACATGGT
Organism: Acholoe squamosa; assembly: GCA_949317995.1. Classification (NCBI taxonomy): domain Eukaryota; kingdom Metazoa; phylum Annelida; class Polychaeta; order Phyllodocida; family Polynoidae; genus Acholoe; species Acholoe squamosa. The sequence goes on along the minus strand of OX439038.1, from coordinate 90,129,044 downwards.
GCCATGGTACACTTGATGTCGAGGCATTCCATTTCCTCTGGAAGTTCAAAAAAATTCATCTCAGACAGACAAAAACCCTTTTTTCTAAGGGATCAACCTTTGGGGGGAGGGCCTGGTAATTCAGTTTTCATTGATTCTACTATGGTGAAGGCTTTAATTAAAGCCACTTTACTTCACCCAGACAAAATTACACACTCTTTATGTTCAAAAATTTTCTATGAAAGAGGATTCAGGACAGAGATTGGACACAATTACCATGGGTGCTGTCATGTTGTGAGAGTTATAACTGAAATAACTGCCTCCCATGAAAAAGGTCAGCTCAAGGTGGTAACAGCCTACCCCGTATCTCATTTTTGGTCCTCCTAATAAAACTGAACAGAAATAAACGATGATCCTCTGGGTAAGGCCCCTGGGCTGAACCCACCCTTCCACATGTTTTCCCCTCTTTTCAAAACGCTCAGGCACTGACCCTGACGTTTGTTTGGTCCTTGAGCAATAAATCATTTCAGGAAAGTGTGATAAGGAAAGACTGACAGGTTTCCTATAAAGGTTAAACGGGGACTAAACCATCATTATTTGACACAACAACCTTCGCCCTACCATGTCGCTTTACTCCCTGCAGCGTGTATTAGAACAACGTTACCCTGACGACACTCAAGTTCTGACGTACGTCAGGGAAAGAAAGGAAATTATATGTTGCTCTTCAAGTTGTTTCAGGTACGTGTGCAAATACTTGAAAGAATCTGTTCTTCACCGGAAAAAATTATACTTGGTTTTTTCTTCAGTTGAATCAAGTTTTACATCCAAAGACAGAAAAACCTTGAGGAAAATGGTTTTGAGTCATAACTTGTCAAAATTTTCAGCGGTGGAAACCTTGGGTTATGCCCTGAAGCATGGAAGAAAGGGAAAGGGCCCACTGAAAAACCCCTTCCATTTGGAAGCATTGAAAGCGGCAGAAGAGCATCACGCCAAAGAAAATCCCCGCCAACTTAACCAGCGTCTTCATTTCTTCATGTCTATTTTGGAACTTCTAGCTGAGTGCTTAGAAACCAAAACTTTGTTTTCCTCCTGCCCCATATTTCACATCCCATCATCGTCCCTGGATCGTTTCAGTGTAGAGTAGAAAGAAGAAGTTTGGTTTTATCTGACTATGTGGTGCACCCAGCTTATCTCCCTTACTCACTGTTTTCACCACAATCAGCTCGCTTTACACTCAACATCATAACAAATTTAAACGAACGAAGAACGATGTAACAGGCTGACCTAAAGAGGGGGAAGGGAATGGAAGAGATATATAGGATAGGGTAGAATAGGGTAGGATAATATAGGGTAGGGTAGGGTACGGTAGGGTAGGATAGGGTAGGAATGGGTTGGGGTGGGTTTAAAAAACTATGGGGTGGGGGGGTGGGGGCACCCCTCAAGTATGGGGGGTTTGGGGCTTGTTGGCCCGGGCTGGCCGCCCAAATAACCCACCTAACCCACCCACCCACCTAAACTACCCACCCACCTACCCTACCCTACCCTTCCCTACCCTACCCTATATAAGTTTACTGTATGCTTTCTAGCCTGTCACAACCTACCTACCTACCTACCTACCTGCCTACCTTACTTGCTGAACATCTTTTTTTGGTTGCTATGGAGTTTCACCTTTCGGACGAGTTGTTATTCAAGATCAGTGAAAAAATATCGGAAAAAGACTACCCTCGATTAGGGGTTTACTTAGGACTTAGACTAAGTTTAATGGATTACATGGAAAAAACACCATCTCTTCGTTCTATGGGGAGAGAAATGCTTATTTCATGGAGCAGAAAGAACGTGCGTTGCAAGTGGATGGTATTAAGACATGCATTAAGTGACATAGGTCGTTACGATCTCACTGATTATTGTAGATGGTACATGGGATATTACAACGTAGTGGACCATTGTGAAATACCTCCAGAACAGTGGAAAGTTGATACTTTGTTCGTCAACCTGGCAGACAAGTTAAGAATGCTAGACTGGAGGAAACTGGGAACTCAACTTGGATTGACCGACCACGAACTTGACGTCATATCCACCCCTGTTCCAGGGAAAAAAGGTGTCACAAATCCTGTTTTCGAAGTGCTGATGGTTTGGAAACATAGAGAAATATCTCATCCAAGCTGTCTTATAGCCAGTCTGAACAACATGGGACTTTTTGACGTAGCTCTTTACGTGGAAGGTTTGAACGAGGGTTCTACTGACTTAAAAGAGGACGAGGACGCTCCTTTGGTCACTTTGGTTTAAGATTTCGTCCAACATGGATCACAAGGAAAAGGAGATCATTTTTGACCCACGTCTACAAAGCCCCTTCACAATGATCATAGCTGGACCTACTTCTTGTGGAAAAAGTCAACTTGTTTTCAAGTTGATTAAAGGTGTAGACGAGCTTGTAACTCCAAAAATACACGACATATACTACTGCTACAGTCAATGGCAAGATGGATTCGACGAAATGGTAAAGTTGGGGGTTAAGTTCAACAAAGGTCTTCTTTCAGAAGACTTTTTGTTTGAGGATAAAAGAGACGTGACTAAACATGGACTGGTCATAATAGACGATCTCATGAATCCCGAGTACATTCCCACCATAATGAAACTTTTCACTGTGGGCTCTCACCATCGCAGTTTAAGTGTAATTTTTATAACTCAAAACTTGTTTTTCAACAATCCTGCCTTTAGAACCTTGAGCTTAAATGCACACTACCTAGTTGTTTTTAAAAACCCTTGAGACATGAGTCAAATAGGACACATCAGCAAACAGGCCTTTCCAGGACAGAAATCCTTTTTGACGGAGGTATATAACTCAGAAACCAAAGAGAAACATTCATACATCCTATTGGACTTTAAGCAGAGCACACCTAACGAGCTCAGGGTAAGGAACAGCATAACAACTCCTTGGAATACCTTGGTTTTCATTCCACAAGCTTCAGCTTCGAAAAGAAAAAGATAGAATGGTGACCAAAAGATCTGCTTCTGGAGGAAAATTTAAAATTATAAGGAAACATTACCACTTGTTGAAACACATATCCAAGTGTTCCTCGGCAGAGTGTTCCCACATTATTAAAGGTCTCAGCGATGAGGTCATTAGGTTGATGAGTCAAATTTGTGTCAACGTGATAAACAAAAACCTGTTGCGTAACGAGTCAGACGCAGTCAAACGTTTATCACCCTACAAGAAAGAACTCAAGTCAGTCACAAGGCACAAGGCTACCGTCAAGCAGAAGAGGAAAACCTTTGAGCAAAAGGGTGGATTTTTGGGAACCATTTTGGGTCTAGCCTTACCCCTGATGACAGGTCTCATAGGAGCACGTTGATAAAAAATCATGTCTTATTCAAGGATGGTCCTCGTAAGGGCGGATCTTGTTCCCCGAGAAAAAAAGCCCTTCTTTTGTTACTCCTTCCTCTCCTCCCCAGCCTGCACCTAGTGTTCAAGACCAGTACTACAGCACTCAACTTTTAAGAGAAGGTTTAACTCCTGATTCCAGCCTGGTTCAAGTCCTGAACCACCTTCAAAGTAAAGCACATGAGGTGCTTAACTCTCCTAACCTCAAACTGAGGGAAAAGTTAAGACAGTACAATCAACTTATGATAAAGTCGGGAATTTTAACTAAAAAAGCCAAGGCCTTAGGACAACGTAGGGAAGGTCCCTATCCTGGTCGAGCAGTAGGACAAGGACCTGCAGCAGCAGCAGCAGCTAGGGGTGTGAACAATTCTTTAGAAGACACCAACAACGGCGACGACGATGACGACACTTTCACAGAGACTAGAGACGATCCACAACTTCCTGACGATTCAGACGGAGAGAGTGTAGACGAATTCAAAGGGGGGGAAGGGTCTGGACCTCGTGCAAGAGACAACACAGTGGGTATGGACGCCGACATAAAAGAAAGAATACCCGCAACTTACAGAACGACTGCTAAAAATCTCTACAGAGAATTATCTCGTCACGAAAGTCAAATATTGAATTGGAACAGAGACGGAGAAATATATGTCAACGGGGAACGTGTGCCTGGAACTGACATAACAGATTTATTAGCTTTTGCTGCCAGACCAAAGTCTTTGAAAAAGGACCAACCTAAAGGAAGCCAGGTCTTCATGAGAGCAGTTAAAAGGCTGAACCCCACCTTAAAATTTGTCAAAAACAAGTCGGCTTTTGCAGGGCACAGTCCTTCGTTTGCTGCCAGTCCCTTAAAAAGAGCTTCCCCTATCAAGAAGAGGAAAGTAAGTCAAAAAGGAACTGGACGTAAGTTTATATGGCGCACAAGGCTTTGAAAAAAGATGTCCTCAGGTTTTACACAGATCCTGAACAACCTGGAAGTTTCACCAGTGTATCTAAACTTCAACGTCATCACTTCAAGAAAACAAAGAAAAAAAACATAGAACAAGCTTTGGAAGATGTAGACGCTTACACCAGACACAAACCTTACAAGAGAAGATTTCCTAGAAGAAAAACACAAACATGGGGCATAGACAAACAGTGGCAACTTGATCTCATAGACATGCGAAAATTTTCAAAGGAAAACAAAGGATACCAGTACATTCTAGCGGGAATAGACGTTTTTTCAAGGTATGGTTTTGGACAACCTGTGAAAAGTAAGAGAGCTGATGACGTGACAGAGGCTTTCAAAAAAATGAGCAAAGAAAGAAAACCTCAACAAATTCAAACTGACAAGGGCAAACAGTTCGTCAACAAAATTTTCAAAAAACACTGTGATGATCAAAACATCAATTTTTTCACAGGAGAGAACGACGACGTGAAGTGTGCCTTAGCTGAAAGGTTCAACTCTACTTTACAAGGAAAAATGTGGAGATGTTTCTCTCATTTCAATAACTACAAATGGTTTGACTTGCTGCCCGGCTTGGTTAAGTCCTACAATCTGACTTACCACAAAACCTTAGGAGCTGCCCCTTCAGACATAAATAAAGACAACTCTGAAGTCTTGTTCTACAGGTTGTACGATCAACCTCAAAAGAAAAAAGTTCCTGTCCTTCAGTTGAAGAGAAAAAATCAAGTGCGAATGTTGAAAACAAAGAAAACATTTAACAGAGGGTACGAACCTAACTGGACTGAGGAAATATACACAGTCGACGATATTTCGCCCAAAGGGTACCACCTGAAAGATCTCCTTGGAGAAGAGATAAAAGGAAGCTTCTACGAACCTGAAGTTCAGAAGGTGCAAGTCTGTCACGGGAGACGCTACAACATAGAAAAAATAGTAAAATACAGAGGAAAAGGCAAGAAAAGAGAAGCCTTGATCAAGTGGAAGGGTTATGGAGACAAGTTTAACTCTTGGGAACCTGTCAAGAACATAGACAAATGGCGTTTACCTTAACTTTACCTAGTAACTCGTCTATGAACGTGTTTCCTGACAACACTTTAACTAGTTACAATACAATTTTGGCAGAATACATTAACTCTCCTACTGAGTTAGAGTGTGCTCTTCAAGAAATAACCTGTCCTACCACGTGGTACAACGTCAAAGAAGAACCCATTCTCTTGGCAGAGGGAGAAAACGACCTGACAAACAACCTCCGCACTGTAGTAGCTTTATTAAACAAACGCAATGAGAATTTTGTCCTCTGGGAAAACCAGGAGCCCATAGTGTCTTCAGTAGAGCTTCAAGCTCTACATCAAATCTATCAGCCCAATCTGCTTTGAAGAGAGGAGTAAAAATAACAAAAAACCTACGTCATGTCAACCCTGTGGGATCGACTGAAACCATTCCTCCTGCTGGTCCTGAAAGTGAAAGTCCACCAACTCCTGCTGCTGCGACTGAGACGCCATCTGGAGGATTCACTCCTAACCAACCCACGCCAGAGAAGGAGGAGAAGGAAGAGGAGGAGGACAAGGGGGAGCGTGACACGGCAGGCAGAGAGAAGAGGGAAATATCATCGGCTGTGGCTGAAGTGATGTCTATGGATGACAGGGGAAAAAGGTCTCTTTCTTTTTTTGAAGAAAACGCCGTCTTCACAGACTCTGCTCATGTTTCTCCTCTCTCTCCCAGTCAGTTACAGGCTGTGAAAATATGTACACGCTTCAAAGAAATTAGCAGATACCTCTCTAAGTATTACTTCAAGGAAGGTAGTATCTACAATATGTTTGCCTTAGAAGGTGTGAACCTGGAAAGCAACTCAGAGTTGATAGGATACTTGAACAGGACCATAAATAAACTACAGAGCATGTTGGTAAGAAAACTAAGAAACTACAGGAAAAACAACAAAGCCACCGTGTTTCACTACAACAGATATACAATGAAAAGTGTAGTTTCCTTGCCTCCTGGTGTGGTCATGCAACTCCCAGAAAACTTAGGGAAACAATTAGGTTTCGACGGAAGTGTTTTCCTAAGTGGAAAAACACAAAGCCCCTACGTGGTAGACCTTCAGTACAAAAGTCGATGTGCTTTCGTGTACTCTGACATAGTCAAGCACAGTCTTGTGGGTGACTCTAAAGCACCCCTTCTGAGGCAAATCAACATAAATCGCTACAACGGTGACATGCAAACCATAAGTTTCCAGAACTTGATATATCTGCCAGTCACTAAAACCACCTTCAGACAGATAGGGATATACTTAAGAGACAAGACTGGGGAACCGATACCATTTGAAAGCGGATCAGTGTCGGTGGTACTTGCCTTCAGACCTCTTCAAGGATAGGAGTATATCACCATGCTTCACTACTATGGAACACCTCCATACCTGGCCCCTAGGGGTCAGTACGCTGAATACTACAGAAAATCACAGTTTGGGAACGGTGCTTTACCAGCGTACGGCGGCAGGGGCAGACAAAGAGGGCACGGACTTGGCTCGTTAATAGGTGGTTTACTGAGAGGAGCTGTTCCCCTCTTAAGTAAAATAGGACGCTCAGCTGCCAAATCTGCAGGCAAAGCCTTGCTTACTACAGGAGCTGGAGTCTTGTCCGACGTGGTATCAGGAAAAGGCTTCAAGAAAAGTGTAGTTAGGAGAAGTAAAGCAACAGGCAAGAACTTACTCAAAAGGGCTGCTTCTTCTGCTCAAGGATACATAAGAGGTACATCTGGACCTCCTCCAGTCAAACGACGAGCAACCGGCAAGCGCGGAGGACGTAAGGGGCAACGCGGCAGAGGAAGAGGACAAGCTAGAGGAAGGACCTTGTTCTAGTCATGAGTCTCCTTCATCCCAAGGGTCAGGTATGTGCAGTAGGTGAACTAGACCTACACGCCTTGCCTGTCACTCAAAAGGACATATTAAAGTGTCAAAAAATAACCAAAACTACCAACAATGCCCTTACTCCACACACTGAATCATTTGACTTCACCTTCGAACCAAGCAACCTGTACACAGACCTCTCAGAAACTGAGTTGTACATGGAACTGGAAGCCGTGGCGGCAGACGGAACAACTCACCTTGCCGTCGGCATAGAAGCTGCTCCAGTCAACAACTTGGTACAAGCTCTCTTTGCTTCCTGTCAGTTGCTGATAAATGGGGAGAAAGTCACCGGCAACAATGAAGACTATGGTCTCAAGGCCTACATTTTGGACACAATTTGTTGCAACAAAGAAGACAAAGAGACTCGGCTGAAAGGGTGTCAAAAGTACATGAAAGACACCTGTGGTCACATGGAAGCCAGAGCGGGCGACAATGCAGGATGGACGGCACGGAGAGCAGAGTTCAGTGCCCGCAACAAACATGCCTTAGTAATGAAGCCGCACCTGGATTTAATTAAACAGTGCAAGGTGCTGCCTCCGAACTGTGAAATCAAGTTCATATTCGAAAAAAATCAGCCCAATTACTACATGATGCAAGCAGCCGATCAAAACTACTGGGTCAAAATCACCAAAGCTGAAATGACACTTCTTCAAAAATGTGTCGACGACGAGGTGGTAAAAACTCACGTCAGCAGTGTCAGGAATCCACATTGGGGCCCTTTCAACTATCACATGGCCAGGTGTAAAGTGACTAAACACACTTTGGACGGCGGCTCACAAGACTACAGTTGGACTCAACCTGACACTACTCAGATCCCCACCAGGATAGTCTTGTGTATGATAAAGGAAACAGCAGCTGCTGGGACTAAGACAGAAAATCCTTTCAACTGCAGGCATTTCAACGTGAAGGAAATTTGCGTGAGATATGACGATCAAAAGTTTGAGTTGAAGACCGACTTCGAAACAGGCAACTGCATCAGAGCCTACAGTCAAATGTTCATAGACAGTGGGCTGTCGGCTTTGGGGCAAGACTGTGGCATAACTTTCAAAGATGGGTATTCCTTCTTTGTTTTCGACCTCACCCCAGACAGAGCACCTGAAGACAGTCGTATAAATCTCATCAAGCAAGGAAAGCTGGGCATTTCCCTCAGGTTTGCTGCCCCAACTACTCATGCCATATCTGCCGTTTTGTGTTCCTTCTACGACAACAACATCCAACTGACGGCTGACTGTCTTCCTGTCACAGACTACCACATGAACTGAGAAAAAAAATGAGAACTTCAGACATAACAGGTGCACTGGGAAACCATCCACACACAAGGCGTTTCTACCTGGGAACTTTTGCCAGTAATCAATGTCCTAAAAAACCAATTCCCTCTACATGTTTCGTCAGTAACACAGATCCGAGCTCTAAACCTGGTCAGCACGTTTCTCATGACGGGAATGTGTTCTACTTTGATCCCTATGGCTTACCTCCATTAACTATATATCACCAGAGGTTCATGCAGAAGTCGTCAGATGGTCACGGGTCAGTCAGCAGAAAACAAGTGCAAAACTTTTACGCTAAAACGTGTGGAGCCCACTGCATTAACTTCCTCATACAGACATGTCGGACCAAGGACCCCCACCACACTGTGAAAAGGTTTTCTCAGGTCCCCTTCAACTTAATGGACAAAATAGTCAGGCCCTTGCTGAGGAAAAGAGAGAAGAAGAGGCAATGAATTTCGAGATGAGTCCAGAAGAAGTAGCAGTCAAAGCAGACATGAGCAATCTTTTGGTGAAAGGGAAAGTTAAACGTGAATTGGACGTGATAGACGGGCTTCAGAGCACGGCGGAAGTGATAGACAAGATTCTCATGATTATGGCCGAGTTAATGGACAAAGTGGTAGCCCTGGAGGAGAACGACATAGGAAGAAAGGCCTTGAAGGACTTAATGGAGAGAATGCGGGCCTTAGAGGACCGTAGTCAAAGTCCTACTCCAGCTAAGACCGGGTGCAGTTGGTACTGCAACAAGAATTCATTTTCCATATAACATCCATGTACTCTGCTTGCAAGCATATCTGATTATAATGATTCATACCTAGAATGTACTCTGATAGGAAGAAACAATAAAAAGATTGAATTAAAAACAACCGAGTTGTGTCTTTGTTGCATTTAATCTCATATCAAAATAATGAGTCATAAGTATTGCGTAAATCCATAGGAACATTGCATCAGAACATGAGTCATGGTTATTGTGTAATTTCTTTCAAGGATTGCACAATACACCTTCATACGTAGGTCATACGTTTTTGCAAGTAGGTTAGTAGGTCACTTCCGGTTTGCAAGTAGGTCAACCCTAGGTATTGCGCAATTTTTTTAATTTATGCAACTAGGTCAGGTTACTAGGTCAAATGAAATCCAGCTCTCTGATTGGTCGAAAAAACCAGGTCATGACCTTATGACGTCACTTCCTGTCAAATCCAGCCCTCTGATTGGCTGAAACTAGGTCACTTCCGGTCTACCAGTAGGTCATGACCTAGTTAGTAGCTGAAGCATTGCGCTGACTTTGCATGTATATACTACTAACAGCCATACTGCATGGCAAGGGTAATGTATTCTTGTTTTCCTTTAACTTTATAAAGCAGCGACCTTTTGTTGTTTATAACTTGACCACTTCAAAGACTTCTCCAGGGAATCATTCCAGAGTTTGTCATTAAGGACTACATCAAAGTAAATGGAGTGGAATTTGAGCACAGAGAACTGGCTTATGGAACCCTCCCCAAACCACTTAATTATATCTTGAGCTTCTACTGTCCCCTTGTTGTAGTCAGTTGCATTAAAGATGTAGGCATTCTTTGGTTTGCCTATCTTGCCAGACACTTTCTTGCTGGCGACATAGATTTCATCCGATACAGATTTCTTGATTGCTACTGGTACCATTGGGTGTCTCAGGAAAACATGCTCACGGTACCTGTTTTCAAAAAATGCATCAAAGGAACGAACATGAAAGTGAGCATTAAATGAACAATGGTCAGTAGCAATTTTGCATGCCTTGTTTCTGCAGCCATAACAATGAAACTTTGGGAATATCAGGGTCCTATTCAACAGTTTTGCTACTGTCATTGCCATCTTTAATGCATTTCTCTCTGTGTGTTTACTGTTCTTGCCAAGGTCAAGAGGATTTGAATAGTGGAGATATTTCCTTGATGAGCTTGAATAATAATTGCCATCATTATACATCCACATCCCCATTTCCTTGAATCTATAGATTTTTGCTGCTTTGCTGACAATCCAGTTATTGTGCATAACAACAGTCTTACATTTGCTATCATTGCAAGGGTTATCCATCATAAACATTCGTTTGCCTTTCTCAAAGTATATCAGTCCACAAGCAAACTCCTCCTTGTCTAGGCTTTTCTTTTTCAGTGTGTTAGAACTGACCATATTTCTTATTGCTGCTGCCATGGCATTCTGGTCTGGTATCAAACTAGTCATAACAGATTTCAGTGTCTCCTTATGCAGCTCAATGGATGCATGTGTTGGTCGTGCTATGTAAAACCCACAGTTATCTTTGTTTATATCACTCATGAAGCTTACATCAGCATCAATGTAGAATTTTAGTGTTGGGTCATGGAGAAACACAATATCAACATCTGATAGTATTGTTGTAAATCCAAGCATCAGTGCGGCTGTCACCATTTTCATTTTGACACGCATTTTTAGTATGAAGCTTTCTGAGTCAAATTCAGCTACCTGCTCATTCTTAGTGTCCTGTGGATAAAGGTAACAGTCTATACCTGCTTTAGCAAGCATTTCTACTGCTTTACTGTCAGAGCAAATGTAGAGAAAATTTCTAATATTGAATCTCTTAAAGCTTGTTTCATAAAAGTTGACAGCCAAATCAACATATGATGAGTCAACTGATGCCAAAATTATTATATTGTCTTTGTTTGCTTTTTTAGTTAAGATTTTGTAAAATTCATTGTGTTTTGACAGCATGTCTTCACCAATCCAACAGACATGCTGATTTATTTTAGTGCAGCGGTGGCCAGTCTCTGTTACTTCTGAATCATTTGAGCTCTTATATTTCTGCCTTAGATTCCAGCAAGTGTCATTTCTGTTTGACAGCCAAATGTATAGAACTGCTAACACACCAACCAATAGGAAAATGCGTCCTTGCACCTTTTCTTGAAATAAATGAAATCAGGTCATCACTCTTGCAAACAACAATGGAAATTAATTGTGTATTCATCTTAATTGTCCATTAAACAATTCATGTGTATCAAGTTTCAATTACATTGTTTGTAACTTATCTATGTAATGCTTCACAGATTAAGATAATTCAATTTAATTCATTTGGAATGAAGTGTTGGGAGCATCAAACAGCCACATCCACCACACCTAATTCAATTTAATACATCTTCATTGTAAAGGCACTTGATTGAAAGTCACGAAAATGTTAAACTATTGCCAGGTGATAGTTATGATATGCACTTACTCAAAGTCATTGCCAGTCTGTTTTCTCTAGAAGCTATCTTGTGTATGCATTGATCTGAAATATAGAATAACTGCGCTATTTACTAAATCATTATCAGGTCTTGTAAACAGCCAATACTCATACAAATGAATTGGTTATCTACAAGCAGAATATTGTGTTTAACCTCTTATGGTAGTTATCTAGCAACATTGTACCCTACATTTACAATACACCGGACCTCCACAATATAAAAGATACATAGATATCGTTACAAAATATTTCAATTGTGTTGAATATCAATTATTTGTCATGTTCCATACATTTCTCCTTATTTTAGTGTTGTATAACTCTGGGGCATGTTTATAACTATGTGCAGTAATCATAGGCCACCTTCAAGCTTAAGTGTAAGGGTTTGTGGCCTTACGGATCTGGGGGGTTCGGGTCTTACGATTCGAAAGAAAGAGTAAGACGGTAATTCAAGTGTATGCCAACGGTTAGTTTATTTCTTAGTGTACACTCACGGCTGCCGGATGGTATAGAATAAGCAGCTAAGATGGATGGAGAACTGATCTACATGGTGCGGAGGCCTGGAGGGCCTCTGACGTAGCGACTGAGCCCTGGGCTTTATATAAGGACCCAGGTGTTCGTCGTCAGATGTCCCCACAGACCCGGATCGGTGCTGCCACCTATCCGGAACCTGAGGAACGTCCGACGACTCAACTCACCCGCCACGTCAGACGGTACCCAACTATATGGTTAGATAATACGTACCTCTACACCACTCCCCCAGACATTTAGGAGGGTGTTATAGTTATAGTAATATTACTAGGACAACATATCTATATGTCTTAAACCTTAGTTATAGAGGTACAACCATAGATATAACGTTAACACCAGGTTAGATATCATTTGAATGTCATATACATATATTCGATAGTGTATGTAGTTACAAAATGGCAAAGTTGAATGTTCGAATATGATACGAATTAATTATATGAATAACAGTTATATGTATCGGAACTGTTAATTAGCTTATTATACCATAGGATATCATATCATATGTACGGTATAAATAATAAGATAAGTATCATAATTCGTATACATGTGATAGTAACAGTTATGTGTAACGGAACTGTTAACATTAAATACATCATGTAATAACATTCATATGGGTTTGTAGTTATTAATACCACATTTGATTATGTAGTCTTAAAAAAGACTGTTATAGTAACTACACTATCTAATGACATATAATATTGTAACATCATTGTATGACATAACCATATGGATCCGTTAAGGATTCCGTGAGTAGTACGAATAGAACCATTTGTATTATACACTTGAAAAAAAATCACGGTGTAGTAATGAATATAATGATATATATGATATCACCGTGTACCGAATAACCTTTATAACACCAGATTAATATATTTATGATACAATATGTCTCGCAGGACAATAATAAGTAAGTTCTGGTGTAGTTTATCAGATCTTATATTATAATAATTGACAGTGACTTGAGATCCGTACCAACATACATATATATATACCCGTATTATAATATATAGTACGATGTGACCAGTGTAGTCCTATATGTACATACAACTAACATTATAGAAAAATAGACATATGATAACATTTACAATTTTAGAAAAGATGATAGCTGCTGCTGGGGTCTTCTGCTGTAGCCCTTCGGATGCTCACTGATAGGTGTGGTCAGCTAACCACGGGATGGACGTGCTAGAGTCTATAGTTATTAAGGTGAACACGGTAGATGAGTTTGGGGCAGCTACCCACAATCCTCTAGAAGTGCTAAAGTTCATAGGTAAATCCGAATGGTGTAGAATGTAGAAGTGAATTGTAGATCCGGTTCTGTCAACTGTATAGAATCGTAATCCGTTTTAAGTTTAGTTGACATAAGTAGAAATAGTCCAATATAGGCTGGTCCGGAAGTAATAGTAGTATATGGTATAAGTCCATTCGGGAGTATAGATGAGTTGTAGAGGTAAATCGTAAAGTCCATCCTAGTAAGTGGTTAGCACGGGTAACAGCAGGAGTCTGGAACTGGCATCCGGATACGTCTGACAGCAGCAAGTCTACTATCGGGTTGTCCATAGGTGAAGTTATAAATCCGAATAGACTATTCAGGGTACAATAAGGGTTATACAGCCTGAATTATACAATAAGCTGGTCATAAGAGGAACCCGGAACACATACAACAGGTGTTCATATACTAGTGAAGAAAACATTCGCAGACCTGTAAGGTTCCGCAAAGACTATATCTGGTTATTTGGTGGTGGAGAAAAAAATTATGGGAAATAACCCGTAGCATGCTTAGGCAGATTTCTTAGCATGCTTCTTCTTAAGAAGAGCTAGAGCCGACTCGGGAGTGCCGTCCCACTCGTCCAGGTCGACTCCGAATACCCTCATGAACTTAGTGTTCAAGTTGGTATTCCGGGTAATCTCCTCCTTTACACGTTTCTCCAGCACGTGCACGTCCATAGCTGCCTTTTCTTGGGCAGCTGCGGCAGCCTCCTCCTGGGCCTTCACATCGTCCCGAATGAGGGTCTCGAGGCGCTGCTTTTCAGCATCCGCGACCTCCTTCATACACAACAGGGTGTCGTTTAGGAGTCCCTGATGAAATTCTGTGGCCTTCTCCCGGACACACTTCTCCCAGTGGGTGTAGATGGCCTTTTGGACATCTGCCTCCCCTTGGCGAGATTTCTCAAACCAAATTTCCGCATTACCGGCCTTAATGGTAATAGCGTCCTTTGGTTTCGCAGGTGCAGCGACAGCCTTGGGAGGAGTCGATGCGGCCTGTGGACCACTTCCGGGTTTGGGGCTTCCGGACACGCCTGCTGATGGTACACAGTAGGCAGGGGGCGCGTTCTGCTTCAATCCCATTTGCAGGTACATGTTCAACTGCTCCTGGGTGAAGCTAACTGGCAGGGCGGCTGGAGCGGATGCGGATCCGGCGGCAGCAGGTGCTGTGGTCCTCTTTGGGACAAGACGACCATCCTTTCCTACCACCAAGGTCTGGCTCTCAGGTCCAGGTCCCTGGGTTAAGGACGGAAAGTTACGAGGATTAACTTTCCCAGGCTTAGATACGGCTCCAGCGTATCCGGCAGGTTCGGGCTTCTTGAACACCGGAGTGCCCTGAGCCTGCTCTGCGGGGTGCCTAGCCAGAGGAGACCTGGAACGGACCTCTGCTCTGACTTTCGGTTTAGCAGTGGTGCTCTGACCATTACCGTTGCCACCACGGTTCTGATCTCTTCTGCTCCTTTCACGAGCTCTCTTTGCATCCTTTCCGGATTCCTTGCATTTCTGCCAGAGAGACTCGTGCATGTCCAGTTTACCCTTTCCAGGAGTCAGGACTATCTTCGCGCGGAGTTTCAAATCCTTGGTCTTCGGAACCTCGCAGAGGACTTGGTCCCCTGGTCGGATCTTAGACCAAGCATCCTCACTCAGGCTATCGAACTCCTTCATGAGTTCCTGGTGAAGCTCCATGATACGCTTCCGAGCCATGTCCAAACCTTCGGCGTGGCATTTCTTCTGGTGTCTCGCCAGATCACTACGTCGGCTGTATTGCACCTTCGTAGTACACTTCTTACCCTTCTTGCCATAACTCGGATCACAAATGTAAACCGGGTGATGGTGGAAGTGGGTCTCGACGAGATGTCTTTGGAACCGAGCTGGAGTGCTCCAGGTCCGGACCGAGACATCACTCGCATCCTGGCAGATAGAGAAGGGACAGGACTTCTGGTCGTCACCGTACCACTTCTCTAGAGCCCAACGTACCTTCCTCCTCTGGGTATAGGTATAGTACCCTTCAGTATGGTTAAGCATAAGCCACATCTTTCGATAGGCCTTGCTCGGATTGGGGTCCTCGTCCGAAAGACGCATCCAATCTTCATCATCTGACTCATTGTTCTTGTTGATTGAGTCCGGGCAGGCATAGAGGGTAGAGCCGTCCTTCTTTACTCCGTAGGCACAATCGGAGAAGCACGTCGGAATCCGGGTTTTGAATCCGGATTTGGCGTTAGCCCAACGTTCGGCCTCGGTTTGAGTTGATGGAGTGGCCTTCTCATCATACTCAACCGAGGACTCGTGCACCGACTCCTCGTCAGACGACTCAACCTCCATGGCGGTGCTACCAGTGGTTGAGGTGCTGGGTTTCGGCTCGGCTCTAGCAGAATCCGGGAGATTCTTGAGCTTCCGAGCAGCGGATCGTCAGTTCTTACTGACCTTCCAGTCTTTCTCCTGTTCCTGGGTTCCGGATGTGCTGGAGGTCGTGGCTTCTACTGGGGTAGTAGTACTGCCGGTAGCTTGTGTAGCACTGGCTGAGCTCCTGGTGGCAAGCTTCAGGTCGGGGATAGGAGGTGCGGGTGCTTCCGCAGCTCTCTTAGCCTCTTCCTGGGCCTCCTGTTCGGCAGTCATACGGCGGACAATAACCGTCCGAAGGGCTGCAGCTCGGTCCAATCCGATTAGTGAATTGTTCTGGACATCCACCAATTCCTGCTCGGTTATGTAGAAACCGTCATCCCACTGCTCGAAGTTAGCAGCGGCCTCCCTGAATTCCTTAGTGGTCTGGCACGGCGGCCGGGTAGCACTAGGGCGTGGGTAGGTCTGTCCATCGGTATCCCAGACACAGCCTACCCAGTTGATGTTCGTAGCCTTGACGTTCCACAGGGATTTGTCAGGCTTCGGATACGCTCCGAGCTCGAAGGCTCGGTTAGCTGCATACACGGTTTCACGGAAACCAGCGTCTACCATAAGTCCCCGTTGGAACCACGGCCAGTCTCGAAGCCACTCGGGAGGCGTCCTGGTCAGCTGTTCGGGAGCCAGGATGCCCTCGATAGCTATCCTGACTTTCGGGTCCATCCTGACTGGTGTCCCGTCCGTGTAGGTCACTTGTGCCTGCAGTTCCGGGTGGACATACAGGTAGCGACCATCGTAGCTAGCTTGAAAAGGTTCCGCCACTGCTGGCTTCCACTCATCCTTCTGTCCGTCAACTTGGGTAGTTTCGGACTCAGTTGCTGCGGGTTCAGCACTCGCAGCCCCTCCGGATCCCTCGGCCGGGAGTGGAGATAAAGGTTTCTCTGGCTCATTTAGTGAGAATGAAGCCAGCTTCTCCTCGAACGAGCGATCCGTGGGTTCCTCCACGTCCATCATCTCGCTCTCTTCCTGTGTAACAGGTGACAAAGCTTCCGGAAAAGCTTCTGCGGACGGAGTCAGCTTATCCGGGTCACCGGATAGCTTGGCTGCAGCTACGGATTCCTCAGCCATGACCGGGGAATCACCTACGGGAGTAAAATACTCCTTTTTCCGGCTTTTACGGCGCCGGGGCCGACACAGACAGAGTCTGCCTACCAGGAGACAGACTCTGGAGGAGCGAGGAGGGCTTTGCTAACCGGTAAAATCCAAGAAGGGAGCGCGCTCGACCGTCTTGAACGTTACCGAAAACAAATATGGCGACAGGCCAGCTTTCGTGACGTCATTTCCCCGCATCCCGCGAGGTCACGAGAGGTCAGCCGAGACTGGACACGGTGACGTCATGCGGAAACGCACGTGCTACAAGCGGAACATAAACAAACTGAATGTTTTTAGGTAATTATCGCTCATGCCGATGACTCGTCTGGGGATTTAAGTGGAGATTATCGAAAGCTTAAGCAAATCCACCGGATTATCTGTCCACTACCCATTGGTACATCATGCGACGGCGACAAATAAGCCTTTTGGGTCAGTTGTTATCCGTTCCTCTAAATGTAAACATTACACTCGTTGTGTATACAGGTTAGGTCACTGCAGTCCTCTGGGCAATTCGAGGGCTGCGATCCTTATCGGATAGTTCTCTATCGGACCTGACAGTCTGAAGAGCTTTTTCTAAGTGTTTCTTAGCCTTAGAGAAACTTTTCCTCTTCTTCTTGTCTTCACCTGCCGAGACTTTTTTAACTCCCCCACGCTTAATCGGTGTTGGCGCGGGTGTCACTGTTTCGGAACACTTTTTACGCCTACCACGGCCTCGCTTCACTGTAGTGTTCTTTACCTGGTCTATTATGCGATTCTGGTTCAGGATCTTTCAGGAACCTTCACCATACATTTCCGTGGAGGTCTCCCTCCCAGACCATTTCCTCAGTGTGGCCACATTTGACTTATACAGTCGACCAAGGTCAGATTTAATTATTACGGTACAGTCACTGATAACTTGGGTTACGGTGAAGGGACCATCCCAATTAGACGCTAATTTTATGTGCCTAAGTGGTTCATGTAGCCTGAGAACTCTATCTCCGGATTGGAATTTCCGATGCTTTAGATCGGTATCATATCCAACTTTCTGCCATTTGGCACTTTTCTCCAAATCGATCCGGACAGACTCATATGCTTTTTTAAATCGGTCTCTTAAACATTCCACAAAAACTACATGGCAAGGTAGTTGCGGGTCCATCCCTACGACTCCAAATACTAAGTCGGCAGGCATTATTAGATCTTCTCCGAATACCAAAAGGTTCGGAGTACAATTTGTACTTGAATGTACCGTACTGTTATAAGCATGTGTCACAAAATGACATTGCTCATCCCAGTCATCCATATGTTCATTGACAAGCGACTTTAGAACTTGGATAAGGGTTCTGTTGAACCTTTCTACCAATCCGTCGCTTTGTGGCCTATACGGATTGGTTCTAGTCTTGCAAATAGCTAAGTATTCGCACATACCCTGCCAGAGATTTGATTCGAATTCTCTGCCTTGGTCACTGTGTAACATTAATGGTACGCCGAAACTTAGTACCCAACCTTTTACAAAGGCTTCGGCACAAGTAACTGCCTTGTGGTCCGGTAGTGGAAATACTTTAGTGTATTTTGTGTAATAATCACACACTACCATCATACAGGTGTTATTATTAGCGGTTGTGTTCAATCCACTAATGATGTCTACCCCGATTCTTGCGAATCTAACTCCGAAAAGTTCTTGGGATAAGGGAAGTTTGCCCATCCCGGGTCTGGGTTTGTTTTTACAACAATCCGGACAGGTGATTACCCATCTTTGCAAGTCTCTGGTCATGCCAGGCCAGTAGTATCTTTTGGAAAGTCGTGCCAACGAACGTTTCCTTCCAAAATGACCACTGGCCCGATGTCCATGACAGAAGTACATAATGTCATGTCTCATGGCATGTGGTATTACCACTTGCATGATTTTCTCACCATTTTTACATTGCTTCCAACGGTATAACATGCCTTTCCGGACTTCAAGCTCGGTCCATTGAGCAAGAAACCTTCTCATTTCTCGGTTTTCCAGAGAGACCTCAGGTCTAACTGGACGTATACCCTTTGGTACTAATTGCAATAGCTGTGCAGTTATCGAGTCAGCTTCCTGGAAACGTCATATGTGATCCATAGACCAATCCAGTACACTGGCAACTAGGGGTTCGAATGGTCTTCGAATCCCTGCTAGCACTGCCCTATGAGCTCCACAATCAGTACAATCCGGATTATCACATTTCCGGATTGGTATTCGAGACAAGGCATCAGCATTCAAATGCTTCACTCCAGGTCTATGCTGAATCTGGTGATGTTCAAGCCCATATTCTGATAGATGGGCTAACCATCGGCCTAACATTCCTTCAGCATCTCGGAAGTTCAGTAGCCATCTCAAAGAGGAATGATCTGTACGCAATGTAAAGTTCGTTCCCCATAGGAAATGTTTGAACTTCTTGGTATATACAACTACTGCTAACAGCTCTCTTTTGGTTGTGCAGTAATTGCACTGAGTCTTACTCAGTGTATTGCTGGCAAAGGCAATTGGTACTTCTCTCCCATTTTGGACTTGCGAGAGAGCTGCACCAATGCTATCATTACTAGCGTCCGTATCCAGTATGAAATGATCCGTTTCATTCGGATATTGTAATACTGGAGTACTCGTGAACAGTTCCTTTAGCTTTTGAAAAGCAGATTCCTGTTCATGCCCCCAAGGAAATTTTTCCTTGGTACTTCCTGGAGTCCAGTTAGCTATTGCTTGCAATGGATAACTGATTCTAGAATAATTCGGAATAAATTCCCTATAATAGGAACAGAATCCTAAAAAGGACCTCACTTCTTTGGGTGTTTTAGGTCTATTCCAATTCGTAACTGATTCGATTTTCTCCGGATCAGCTTTTATTCCTTCATCACTAATGATGCGGCCCAAATAATTTATGGACTTTCTAAACAAATGACATTTCTTAGTTTTCAATTTGAGACCATTAGAAATAATACGTTCCAATACCATTTTTAGGTTATTAGAACACTCTTCGAATGTTTTTCCGAAGACTATGACATCGTCAAGATATACAAGACATCTTTTCCACAATAAGTCACTTAGAATTGTTTCCATCATTGCTTCAAATGTTGCTGGTGCATTGCACAAACCAAACGGCATTACGTTATATTGGAATAGTCCAATATGACTCGAAAATGCAGTTTTTTCCATATCTGAAGGGTTCATTCCCACTTGCCAATAACCTGATTGCAAGTCTAGGGTACAAAACCAACTGTTTCCTCCTAAGGAGTCAATGGTTTCGTCTATTCTCGGTAGTGGATATGAATTCTTTTTCGTTATTCCATTCAACTTCCTGTAGTCTATGCAAAAACGGATAGTGCCGTCTTTCTTTGTTACCATACACACAGGACTACTCCATGGACTATTGGAAGGGACTATTACATCCTGTTCCAACATCTTGTTTATTTCTTCTTCAGCTACTCTCTTTTTCGCTAAAGGTAACCGCCTATACGGTATCTTAAAGGGTTCTGCATCTCCAGTATCTATTTTATGTACTACCTTATTTGTCGTACCTAGTTTTTCACCAGGTTTGGCAAAGGCAGTCCTATACTGACAGAGCAATTCATAGAACACTTTCCGGTATTCCGGATCTTCTAATGAAGTTTCTTCATACAACTTGAGTAAGTCTTCCGAAATTTCATCATCTCCTGTACCCTTTTGTAAGTTCCTCTTACTATCCGTTACAGTTTCCGAAAGGGTCACGTTTCCGAAAACTTGTCCCTTTTTCAAGTAGATAGTACTGTTTCCGGTATTGGAGACAGGTACTACCGACCATGATGCATTTGCTACAATAGTGTCTGCGGATACTAATCCGATACTTGACAGAGTAGCTACATCCGGTTCTATTACTGCAGGCTTATTGCGCATTGCAGGATCACTTCTTACAAGCACATCACAGGCTACTCCCGGAGGGACTCGCACAGTGTGTGCTACACTAGCCATACTGCTCACTTGTCTCAGTACACACCTAACCTTTACGGGATATGGGTATTTCACACTCAACACTCCTGATTGAGGTTCCAACACAGCACCATACAGGGATGCGAAATCCAACCCAAGTATCCCCTCATCTGCTATATCCGCAACGGTGGCGCTCATGACATAGTCATGTATACCATCCAACTGTAGTTTCACACAAGTTCTCCCATACGTCTGCAAGGTAATGCCATCGGCCGTCTGAGCACTTCCTCCCGATTTGAGAGTATCATGTTCATCCGGTATAAGATCATAGAATCCCCTGGAGAAACAAAAGTGGCTAGCTCCCGTATCTACAAGGAATTCGGCAGATCTTCCGTTAACAGTGAGGCAAACATACCACCGCCTTCCGTTTAGAACAGAGGGCATGTCCGTGAGGATCGGAACGTCATTTTTCACACCAGGAGTCGATCCACATCCTTTCAGGAATTCCAGACAAGGATGACCCGGGGGCAGGTGGGCACCACAGACCTTGGCTAACTCGTAGCCGCCTGCCTCGTTACTGATATTGGGTTTCCCCTGTGCTCCCGTGGCACCTGCTATATCAGCTTCCCTAGCCTTCTGGGTGTCTACAACCACCTCGGTGCTAGGCGAGTTTGTTACTACATGCGAACTATCATCACGGATGGTGATATCATGGCAAGATTTGTCACTGGATCCCCTTCTTTGCCCCTCGGGAGACCCCTTCCTAGTTTTCCTCTGTACTTATTCCAGAGACACCTTCCTGTTTACGCGGGACAGGTTTCTCAGCCATACATTCCGGAGCATCATGCCCCAGTTTCTGGCATCTGAAACTCTCAACTCTCGGCCTCTTTAGAGCTTCTGTTAGTCCGGCTATTAAGGTTTCCATCACATTAGTCGGAGTAGAAGTGGCCGCCACAGTCGGCTTTGCCGCAGAGACTACATTGCTAGATTGGTTTGATCCGGAAGCTGTGTTACCAGCGGCAGATCCTCCCTTTCCTCTCGAATGTACTTTCCTATACCGTTTTTGTCGGTAATACTTTCCAGCTACTTGAACTGAACCAATATATTCTCCGTTTTCATCGGAGACATATTCATCCTCCTCATCAGCATCATGCGAATCAACCGCGGCTAATTGGGAAGTATCGTATATCGGAGCAGGTGTACCTCCATATTGAAAAGGTGCTGCTCTTACCGGATTAGGTCCTAGACCTACCAATCGTTTCTTCATGTCATGTCCATCGATTGCTATGAACAGGTCACTGAAGGAAGTGTCATCTTTCCAAGAATCCCAAACAACTTGTTTGTGATCTGGATCCCGCAATCCATTATAGAATTGTATGAACAATTCCTGTAGATAACAGTCATCGTCATGAGCCCAATTTGGACGTGCTTTTGATAGCAAGTCCTGTAGCTCCAAACCAAAGACCTTGTAAGATTCTTTCGGTTTCTGTGTTCTTTTCTTGAAGCTTACCCATGGATCTTCTCTAACGATTGATCCGATTAGGTATGCGGCACATTCGACCAATTGATCATAGGTGCCGTATAATCCGTAAGCTGCTCTCCATTGGTTGAGGGCTACTTTTCCACCTTTATTCAACCAACAGATCAAATACGGCAGAGCTTCTTCTTTTGTCCAGCCACTGCAATTGACTTCGTCGACAAAAGCTTGATACCTATCCTTCCATGGGTCATTAGAATCGTATGGAGGGGGTATCCGTGCCTGTCTGCGTGCCGGATTATTTCATCCGCGTAGTCTATCTGCTTCTCGCATGCTCCAGTTCATGACTTCCATGCCATCCGCTCCCTTTCGGTAGCAGTCAATGCCAAGGTTTTGGATACATTGGCTCCTATCAAAGATGGTTTGCATCCCTGCAGGCATGGAAGTTCTTCTATTTGGCTTCCTGCCATCTCCTCCTGATCCTGATCCTCCCGATCCAGATCCACCTGGGCCACCCCGGGGGTTCCCTCCTGGTGGACCGTTATTGTGATGGTTTCCGGATGAGCCGCCTGGGCATCCACCATTATAACTGGCGTTTCCAGACGACGCATACCTAGGGTAAGAATTATTTTGATTCCATCCCTGGTTATAGTTATTACCATTTTGATAATTACCACTTCCTGATGGATTATAGTTATATCTATATCCATAAGAAGATGCTCTCGGTTGATACATTCCGCCATTAACATTGTTTTGTGGCGCGTTTGGTCTTGGAAAACGTCCATCAGTAGGACCATTACCTGGACCCGAAGATGGGTTCGGTAATCTTGGACCTGCTGGTGTACTATGGCCAGGTTGGGGGAAATATGAAGGTGGTGTCAACATATGCCTCGTTGGACCCGGTACTCTTGGTTGTGCTACGGGTGTATTATTGTTGGTTCCGGCAGCACTATCGCGAGTCGTTTTAGTTTTGTGACTCAGGTCTGGTATTGGTGGTGCCGGACCTATTGTATCCAGCGCTGGAGTTGCTGGTGTAGGTGCGGTTCCACTATCTGCGGCATTATCCGGTTTCGTATAGACTCCGGATACTACATTCTTAGTAGCCCCATTGTTAACGAAAGGGTTGTATCCAGTTGGAGTTGTCTTCCCCAACATTTTAGACACCACAGCTGGATCTATATTACCTATAGTCAACTGGGCGGCTTCTACGTACTTATCTAAGGTTATTGCAGTAGTCTGCATCTCCTGAAGCTCATTCGTGAATTTCTGTCTATCTTCTTCCAGTTGTTTATTGTAAGCTATAATGCCTACCCGGATAGCTTCATTGTCTCCAGCTTGTTTAGTACACTGAAGTTTCAATTCCTCCAACTCGTTTTGATAGTGGCATATTTCGGATTCAAATTTTGCCTTATCATGACTTAGTTGGTCGTTCGTATCTATGTATGTTTGGATACGAATGTGTCTATTGTCATACTCCTTATTGAATGACTCTCTCATTTCTTGGAGTTTTCGTTCTTCATTCTCGAGTTCTTTCATGTACTCACTCCTTCTGGCTTCGAATTCCTTCCGCATGCCAGTTAGGTCCTCTTCTAGCTGAAGTTTTTCATGGAATACTTCATCTTTAGCTTTGACCAAGGTATTTAGATTCTCGTTCAAAGTTACGTAAGTTTCATTTAACAACTGGACATCCGGTTGTTTAAATTCTTCACCTTCCGGTACCGCGTAGGTTAAGTCGCCATCTATAGCGCTATAATCTAATATTGGTAGTCCGGGTCGGGTAATCTATAAGGTAGCTCTCCGAATGTTACCCTTTTTGGCATTGGCGCCGGATGTTCTGGGTTGGTACTACCACCAACTTCAAACATCGAATTAGTTAGCTCGTCGACAAGTGATTGTTGGCTCATTAACTTATCCTGTCTCTGTATGGACTGTTCACGTCGTACAGAGTCTGGTAGATTCTCCTCACTATCATTATAGTGGGGTTCGGGATCTCTCCAAGATGTAGGTTCCGCATCTTTGGAGTTTGAATGGTTTTGGAGCATTAATGATCCATTGCCATTCTCCTGGGCAATCAGTTGCCCTACTGGGTTAGCTTCCCTAAGGTTATCTAACCCATGTACCAGCCGTTCGGACGTTATGACGTCCGGGCTATACACCAGAATTAACTGGTCACGGCACCAGTGTAAGGGTTTGTGGCCTTACGGATCTGGGGGGTTCGGGTCTTACGATTCGAAAGAAAGAGTAAGACGGTAATTCAAGTGTATGCCAACGGTTAGTTTATTTCTTAGTGTACACTCATGGCTGCCGGATGGTATAGAATAACCAGCTAAGATGGATGGAGAACTGATCTACATGGTGCGCAGGCCTGGAGGGCCTCTGACGTAGTGACTGAGCCCTGGGCTTTATATAAGGACCCAGGTGTTCGTCGTCAGATGTCCCCACAGACCCGGATCGGTGCTGCCACCTATCCGGAACCTGAGGAACGTCCGACGACTCGACTCACCCGCCACGTCAGACGGTACCCAACTATATGGTTAGATAATACGTACCTCTACACCCCCGATACCTTTTCCCGACCTGCCAACAAGTAACCTTCTTCTTATTACCCATACATAGGAATATTACTTGGTCAGGATTTCCCCACCCATTCAGGTCTAGAACCGCACATTATTTCTATCTTTTATTTAGTACTTTGGTGAAATATTAGCTGGTATCAGTTTGCAAGACAAAAGCCCGACCAATTTGGGCCTCCATTGGGCATTTTATACATTTAGGTATTTGAATCCTGGTTATGCCTCAACATCTGATATCTATAAGGAATCAGTGGGTTTTAACTACTGTAATACCCTGCATATAAGGAGCACCCCAGACTATGTAACTATGCTCCCTGACCCCCTCATACCATTATGCAGGGGGGATTTTAGAGAAATTCCACCACCACCTTTCAAGCCCACCAGGGTCCATCCTTATGCATAAGCCGTGCCCTCCATATGAGGAATATATGATAGAGAGAAACACCATAGTTAGCAGTTCCAGCCCCCTGTGAGACTAGATGGCTTTGAAATTCACAAAAAACCTTTGCTAATGTTATTCTCATTGAGAAAAGAAAATATAAATTCTGGTGGCCTCATTCCAAGATATGTAGGACATGGGGGCCTGATACTGGAATTAACAAACTCAACATTATATTTTATTGATAGCCCTTTATCTTGGCTTATTAAAAACATTCATTCAGGGATCCAACTCCTAACATGTCAGTTTTTATCACAGATGCTGCAAAACCTCCCAAAAAGAGGATCGATACTGATCCTAATCAATCAAACATGAATAACAACACTAATAAGAGTCCTAGAAACACCATTTATGTATACTAAAAAGCTAAAGTGAAGCTTGAAATTTCTTTAAGTTACGCGTTGTCGGAAAAATTGGAAACTCTGAAAATTTGGGAATTCATTCTTCTATTTCTGAACTTTAGCCTAGCTCATTCAAAATCCTTCATACAATGACTATATTAACTTTCCCATAGTCTCTAGTAGACCTACTGTACAGATTTATTACAATTACCCTGATATATTATACTTGCACTGCATAGTCAGTGCCTGCGTAGGGGCCATTTTTATCGCATGTACAATCAGTATCGTTCCCTATTCATCAACCTCTCAAAGAATGATCTCAGCCTATCTATATACATCATCATATACCATTGGCATCGCACACACAAGAATAAACTACCTATTTAGAGTAATTTAAATATGGGTCAGGTCGTCAGAAAGTGTAAGATTTTGCCCTTGAAGGCCCTGAAAAACTAATTTTCTAATTACTTTATATAACCTTATCAAAATTGTCAAGGTACATCTCCTCAGCTCAGAAGACCAAAAAATACCGATCTAGGCCATATGGTTCCATTTTTATTGCTTGTTTTATGTCATGTAACGTCCTGTACCAAAATAATGAAATATGGAGGTAATTGAAGTTGCTCTCAGTAATATAAGACTGTCCCATTATGCATAACAAACACATGAAATAACAAGGCCAATATTTCTATTATTGACTTCAATTACAGAATGGAACAAAATTTGAGTTATGCATACACAGCAGACTGCCTCCTACATGATGATAAAAGTACCGGACGTTACGTAACAATTTCTTCACCAAAGTAGGGGATGATAGGGCCCTTTATATAAGTAATAACAAAGATTTTGAAGCTTAATTTTTTTCAAGTTTTATAACCGATTTAGATTTAGGTACCGGACGTTACAAATTACAGATTTCCATTTTGAAAGACACATCATGAAAAATTCTCACTTAGTAACATCTCCAAACCTCATGGAAATGATACCTATGATCATAAACAATACAAAAAATAACTTTGGGATACTCTATTGTGTTCTTTATTCAATACAGGACACTTGTAAAAAATACAAAAAGTATAAAAAAGAACAAATTTGGCTGTTTTTTCACTTCGGCAGGCTATAAGTCCTAAAGTTTTTGATGGATGACCACAAATTTACATTTTTCTGATAGCCCTAAGTGTTCTCTATCAAATGAGTCTATATAAGACAAGATTGGTTCACAACTTTTTTCTCCAGAGCCATAAAAGTCCAAAATGACCCAAAAACACAAAATCTACTGCTTTCTGGCGACCTGACCCATATGCATAAGACCCATCTTAGGTGTCTAATATCACTTTGAAAATTAAAAATCACAACATTTTGTACACTTATCGCTATGCGCACTGGTGCATGCTATGTGGTGCTAAAATATATCTTTTCATACACCAAATAGTATTTTCACATAAGCCAGACATGTCTACAATTGAATAGAAATGCTACAAACACCATACAAGATGATAGGTTGATACTATAAAAATACAACTTGTCAGTATCGTTCCACCCATGAAAATAATTAAATGTTTATAAAAATCAAATAATGCCCCAAGACCCACCCAAACCATATGGAATTCTTAGCTAAGGAATAAAAATATTGTTGGTGGTGTAGAAGTGTTTCCCTTGCTATTATATGCCCAAGGAACCACATGTCCAGTAAATCTTGGAATGACCCAGTGTTTTTTTTTTATTTTATTGACAACATAAAATTAGAAAGGATTTGTTTTAAATCCTGAAGAAGGGCAGCCAGACCCAAAACATTGATCAATATCAACCATTGACACGTGACCAGGTTGAAGACTGCACTCCCTATGGCCTCAGGCCTAGATGTAGGGCCGTGGCCATTTCTAGCCCTGCATACAGCATGATAATGGGGCCAATGATGATTTTAAAGTGATATGTATAGAGTATCGTTTTTTCACTTTCTATCATTTCTATAGTTTTGATGATAGCTATACATAAAAAAGTAACATTTATTTACACAGGAACAGACTCAACATGAAGAATTACAATAAATGTGTGAAGTAAAGTCATGGAATTTGTCAAAATGACCATAAAGTGTACCTGTAGCCAACACTAAAACATATCTCCGATTTTGGTGTTCAATTTCCTAAAGAAAATCTTAAGTCCATGTTAAAGTTCAAAGTTCTTTCTACAAGAAAATATTAGAATGTTTAAGATATGAACCTTCCTCTTCGAGCTGTTAACAATTTTCTGATATAAAACATGTTTAAATGTGGCTTCACTAAGAGTACAGTAGGCAAGGATAGGAAGAGGGCGATAAACTCATGCCTCGTAGCACACACATACTCATATCAACTCATGTTCTGCTTGGGTGCACACCAGTAGAGGGTGGTCATGGTCCATTGATCACAGGCAAGCAGGGTCAGAAATGGCTCTGGGTATACTTCTAATGCTGTGCACAGTTATGCCCATTTTGATACTCTTGAGTACAGACTATGTTCCAAGTCTGGGTCTTCTCAGCCTCATCTCATATAAGAAACCCCCTGTGGTGGTGAGGAAGCTGATAGAGGACCCCTCTGAACAGCCAATCACATGCCTCAGGCATGGCCATACTGATCTCGTTTTCCCATAACGTTACGGCGTCAATGAGATCAATCCAGCATCATGGACTGATCTCATTGGCGCTGTAACACTATGGGAAAAGGGATCAGTGTGACCATGCCTTAGGCATGTGATATGTGTTCATAGTGAACAAGTAATCAATGGATAAGTCATGACGAGTGTGTGTTAGTGAAGGATAATGACATGAGGCCGTAGGCCCAGTGTTATTAGCCTTCGCTAACACACACGAGTCATGACTTATCCATTGTCTACTTATTTTATACCACGAAACCAATAAATAATCAATAGAATACCAATAAATTCAAGTTGAAAACAAAAATTATTCCCCCTCCCCAGGACTCAAAGCCAGCCATAGTGTGTGTACACAGGAACATACACCTCCTCGTAGCCCGGCAGCGGACAGCGACAGCGCCCGTCTTGGCTAGGCTTGGCAGCGGCACACAGTGAAAAATAGTGTTTGTACACGATCGGTACATACACCTCTTCGCCCGCCAGCAGACAGGCAGCGGCACATGGCTAAAGATTTTAATGCATCTCGCAGTTATGTTTGTGTATAATACACCTTGTCGCACACGGCGAAAAAAATACGCGTCCAGGCCGGGACTCGACCCGCCTACCTTCGACGGCTGAGCGCAATGCGCTAACCGCAAGACCACCTTGTCTCCTCCTCCAAGAGCGTCTCGCTGTTATCTTTGTGTACTAAATACACCTCCTCTCCCGACAGCGGACAGCGACAGTGCACATGGCTTTGTATCATATCCAGAGCTGGTTCGAACCGAGCATTTCTCGTCAGTCCCTGTGGCGCACTGCATAGGGAGTTGGACTAAGGACCTGAGATTGCAGGTTCGACCCCTACCATGGCAATGAAATATTCTGTTGGTTTTAACATGTAACATATGACATGTAAGGACATGAGAGGCGTGCGGTTATCCATGGATAACCGCACTGGGTGCTGGTTATCCATGGATAACCACATGCCTTACAAAATTGATGTTACAGCCTATAGGGTGTGCAATATCGACAGATATGTGGTTGGGAATATCCACCAAAAAGCACTGAGTAACCAAGAAATCGTGGTATAAGGGAGGATACAAGTACATCACAATTTTACCTAATAGTCGTTTGACTATACAGAAATGTGTGGTGATAGAAACGGTAGAAAAATAGAATCACAGTTGAATCAAGATCAGGCATTGTGCCTGATGGTGCAACTATCCATAGAGTTCCCTGAATGAAAATAAAAAGGTTGGTGCTCTCTTTATAGACTAGTGAAAAGCTTTTGATACTATTAATCACAATAAGTTAGTTGCAAAAATGAATAATTCTGTTTTTTTCTATGACAGTCATTAATTGGTTCACCAATTACCTAAGTCTTAAGTCACAAAAGACAATTGCTAATAATGTTTATTTGCATTGGATAGATCTAACTTATGGAGTACCTCAACATTCAATCTTAGGACATTTATTGTTTATTTCCTATGTTAATGACTTATCTAAGTTACACCTGAAAAGCAAAATTCTGCAATATGCAGATGACACAGTAATTTATAACTGTAATGAAAATGTTAATATAGTTTCAGAAAATCTTCAACATGATTTAGATATTTTAATTCATCATTGTGACTTTTCTTTTGGTTCAGTGAGCACTAAACATACTCTTTTATTTAATGAGAGAAGATCATGTTCGTGGATGCAGTGATACCAATTACAATAATCAATGACCCAAAAAAGATAGCATATCCCTCAAGTATTGACACACTAGGCACAATAAGATTGATTTACATGTGATAATCACAACATCAATGGGTATACATGATGTTATATCATCATAGGGCTTTATAACCTTGGATTTCTCCAGACTTGTACCAGTTAGCATCAAAGGATTTCTCCAGACTTGTACCAGTTAGCATCAAAGGATTTCTCCAGACTTGTACCAGTTAGCATCAAAGGATTTCTCCAGACTTGTATCAGTTAGCATCAAAGGATTTCTCCAGACTTGTATCAGTTAGCATAAAAGGATTTCTCCAGACTTGTACCAGTTAGCATCAAAGGATTTCTCCAGACTTGTATCAGTTAGCATCAAAGGATTTCTCCAGACTTGTACCAGTTAGCATCAAAGGATTTCTCCAGACTTGTACCAGTTAGCATCAAAGGATTTCTCCAGACTTGTACCAGTTAGCATCAAAGGATTTCTCCAGACTTGTATCAGTTAGCATCAAAGGATTTCTCCAGACTTGTATCAGTTAGCATCAAAGGATTTCTCCAGACTTGTATCAGTAAGCATCAAAGGATTTCTCCAGGCATGTTACAAATGAACAAGAGGATAATATTATACAATAGAGGGATGAGTATGATTAGAAAATGGAGTGGGATAGATAGGTCAGCTTGTAGGAAATGATCAATACGGTTACATCAGCATCCGGAAAAAGGGGACAATTATTAGACAAATGGAATCAGTTATAAATATATTTCACTGGCGACAATACCGTGCAGGGCTTGAGTCTACTTAAATACTAATCTTAACTACTAATCCATTCAAAATCATTTCAAATTGAAGGACATGCATATTTACAAGTGTGAACTATTGATGGCCTGATTGGGCACAAAATAAATCTATCTATCTATTAGCAGTGTAAGTTGGCCCATGAACCGGCCTGGGTCCTGGGTCCTCAAGTTCCTAACTCTTTCATTTTGTGCGTTTTCACTGCTAGGCGCTCCGTAACTGCACCTGTATTTCTTATATACAAGGGCCATTAACAACTCATTCCTACAGTGCCCAAGATAGGCTATTCCACTCATTTCATGCAACTCTTGCCAACTATACGAGGTTGTATTGGTATTGAGACAGATCCTAAGACCCCTGTTCTGTAGGCACTGCAACTTCTCTAGTCTATTGTTGCTAGCGCCCAAGTACTGTGAGAATGCATGTTCTGTATATAGCCAGAGCAGTCTCCCGCATGACCATGCATCTGATCTTCATTAGGTTGAAAAGCCTCTCATTTACATTGCGCATCAAATCAATCAAAGCACGCTCAAAAGTGAGCTTAGCATCAAGTGCGATGCCCAGGTATGTGTAGCTATCCACACTTTCTAGTGATTCAGCACCAGCTTTGAGTTTGATTCTGGAAACCACAGCTTGTCTAGTGAAACTATTGTACACTATGCATTTGCTCTTTTTCACATTCAAAGTGAACTTTGCCTCCCCCAAACCAACTCACCGCTTTTTCTAGACCAAGTTGGAGTCGCTCTTCCACTACTTTGACATTCTTATGACTTGTGTACAGAGCCACATCGTCTGCATACATAATTATCTCGCACTCTCCACAATTCTTGGACAGGTCATTCAAGTACATAATGAACAACAGGTGATCCAGGACTGAGCCCTGGGGAACTCCAAGGTCACATCTTCTTGTTTACATTCAACACTACTAATCCATGTTCACTGCAGTGGCCAGTCAGGTAGTCCTGTACCCAGGCCAGGTTTTGGGATGTCAAACCAAGGGTTTTTACGACATTCAAAAGAGAGCCATGGGGGACACAATCGAATGCCTTCTTCAAATCCAAACAAGCAAGGCTTGTATATTGGCACTTATCTTTTGCTTCATAGATTGCATTAACTGACATGTATGCCACATCAATTGTGCCCTTCCCCATACAGTAACCATACTGGCTATCACTGATACCTCCAATTCGTTCAACACAGTCAGTCAGGTGTATATGCATCAATTTCTCTGCAATCTTAGAGGGCATGGGCAACAGGCTGATTGGTAGCCAATTTGAACCATCTGACTTTGTGCCATCCTTAGGAATTGGGGTTACCTGTGCGCTTTTCCATTTACTTAGAAATTTACCTGAGTCAAAAGAAGTCTGTAGCAGGTGTGTAAACTGTGATACAATGCAGAGTAATGCCACCTTCAAGACATCAAACCTCACATTAGCAATGCCTGATGTCTTGGAGACTGACACCGTCAGAAGGTGGTATGGTCTGTCTTGTGTCAGTGTCGACCAATGTAGGTGCGACTGTTGCAGCACAACTTTTCAAGAGCAAATATATTTCACACCAGAAGCGCTTGGGATTCAGTTTGACAGCACTTTGCCTTGACAGCACTTGCCTTGGTATAGAGACACATACGTGTGATTAATTCGATTATGAAGGTTTTTCACCAACATTAACTCATCATTCTGCCTCTTTTGGTAACTCCTCAGGCGAGGCTGCCGCTCAATCATTAACTCGTGGATCTCCGCAGTCATCCAGCCTTCACACTTGGGTTTGAATTTCATCTGTTGAAGTGGACAGTTACAATCAAGGAAATTAACAACATGTTCTTCAATATAACTCCACTGCTCATCAGGTGACTCAAGTCCCCAGAACAAATCCCAGTCAGCTTCTGCCATCCACTGTTTCAAGTCCTCAGCTTTATAGTTTTTGTAATTCCTAGCTGTTACTGTAGTACTTTCTATGTTATATTTCAACTCATTTTTGATGCAGTAGACAGGGAGATGGTCTGGCAACAAGGCCCCATGGTGCCAGAGCTAGCGACTTCAAGGGAGTCCGTCATGATTTGATCTATACAACTAGCACCTTTTGTTGATAGCCTGGTGCTTTTATTAATCAACAGCTTTAGGCCAAACTCATTGCATTTCTCTGACAACTTTTGACATCCTGGTGAGTCTGCCGCTAGCAAATTAATGTTTATGTCACCAAGAAGCCACCTTTCATGCCCTGCGATGTTGACACTCAGACAGCCTTCCTCTTAGTATTCTAAGAATTTGGTTTTATTTCCCTTCGGGGGTCTATACAAAGTGGCTCACGCCCATTGAGTCTACAGCTGAGTACTAGACTCTCCACATCACTACTAATTTTGGTCGATTCAGTGTCAACAATGCAGCAGCTAGCAAGGCTGTCTCTCACATAACAGTCTATACCTCCTTCCTTTCGTTTACCAGGTACACTGAGTCTGTCGTTACCACTAAGTGTTTCGCAATTGCTACCCTAATCACTACTTAACATTGTCTTGATGCTAAAAGGTTAACTGCATTATTATCACCTCTTCGAGTAGTGGACTGGTTAATGAACACTTCTGATAAAAAATAAGTATTCTACCTGGCCAAAATAGCAGACTGTTTTTATACCCATCGTGGAGCCAGCTCTCACTGATTGTTATAGCACGATTTCGGGACTTTCGGTGGGTTTATATGCAGTTTAGCTGTGCATTATTCTGCATATACCACACATGTGCATTATTGAAATTTTTGGTATATACTTTTTCGAGGTCAAGTTGGACTTGGAATATTTTGGGAAATGTTTGGCGGACATACAGAGTCAGTCTAGCCATTTTCCATTGTGAAAAATCGTCCAAAATCGTAGGAGGATTGAACCCCGGCCGCAGTGGAGGTAGGCGAAGGCCTTAGCCATTGCGCCACACTGAACGGTGATGAAAATCAATGCGAAAGTAAATAACTTCTAACCTGAGGTCCTAGTGCTATGTTTCCAGTCAGTTTTCATCATTCCAAGCTTGTCATGTTATAATATTAAAATCCCAAGAAGTATTCGATCCATAGACGAGGAATGCGTGCTAATTTTCTCCATTTTCTTCGATATAAATAAGAATCCATTGATTTTTCCATCGTACGCGAGTCGCGGCCCGTGGCCGCTCTGCGCGAAGCCATTGTTTTTGTTCCTTGCCGGGAGAGGTACCGCCGTTTTCACACTCACTTTTTGTAAGGAATCCTACCATGACAAGTCTTCAAAATAGAACAAACATATCCTTAGATAGTCTAGATGAGTACTCCATGCTTAATATGTCTGATATATTCAAAATAAATAAGAATCCAATGATTTTTCCATCGTAAGCGAGTCGCAGTCCGGCCATTCCCACCCGCCTCCTTGTCCGGCGAAAGTGTGTCAGTGGCCCGGATGTAGATATAGGTCAACTGCTCGTCGTACGAGGAAGACGCCGAAAATTTCGGACCGTTTTGGAAAATCAATGGATTCTTATTTATTTTGAAGATATTGGACATATCAAACATGGAGTACTCATCTAGAATGTCTAAGGATATGTATGTTTTAATTTGAAAACTTGTCAGGGTTGGATTCCATACGAAAAGTGAGTGTGAACACGGCCATACCTCTTCCGGCAAGGAACAAAAACAATGGCTTTGCGCAGAGCGGACACGGGCCGTATCGCTTGCACTTACAAAATATCTTCTCCTGGCTATATTCTGTGGATATCAGGTAAGAAATTAATACAAAATGGAGGAAATGGTGGTATAAACTTATTAGGTGATGCATATCGAGGCCCACGGGGAGTCTATGCTGGATATACCCTCGCCGCTCCACGGCTCGGGTATATCCAGCATAGACTCCCCTAGGGCCTTGATATGCATCATCTTTTAGCTTAATATATCACATTGAATCTCTCAAATAGGTGCATGAATTGATGTCTCTTCTTGGAAAAACTTCTGGAATTGAGGTGCATCATTATCATTCCCTCTATTTTGAACACCTCACCTACTATGACATTTTGCTACTTAAATCTAAATTGGCTTGAAAGCTCATACAAGCACTAAACAATATCAAAAGATTTCAAGTGATACACAGACAAATAGTGGATAATTGAAGTCAAGATACGGTCGACATGGGCCCTGTCTTTCCTTATCTTACGGACAGATACGGACGTCCGTATATCACATACGGACCTCCCTATGTTGGTAAATCAAATACGGCTAGGGGGGGTACCAGGTGGTATCCTAAAAGTGACATAAGGACATCCGTATGTGACATACGGACGTCCATATGTCATATACGGACGTCCATATGTCATATACGGACGTCCATATGTCATATACGGACGTCCGTATGTGTGGTCCGTATCTGATATTATTTTGTAGCATTTTAATACATTCTAACATAAGGAAAGACAGGCCCATGGCAATATATACAACAGAAATCGACAGAGGCTTAAGGTGATTAAAGAGTAATCAATCCAATCCACATCAACTTTCACATAGACTGGGTGAATACAGCCAATACAAGTGTTGTAGCTGTATACTACAACTGGAGTATTAGGCTGCACTTAAAATCATTTGTCGTAATCGAATGGACTTCTGATTGGCGTTGCATGTCTGTACAGATTAGCATCAATTTTATTTCACATCAATCTTGGTTGCCTTTTGCTTCTCAGCTAGAGCTTTTTCAACCAGCAGCTGCCACTCTGCAAAGGTCTTTTTGTAGTGTGTATTGATTGCCAGGCCTTCATGATTGTCTTACCGAAAGGAACTTTCCAGGCCTCTTGGACAAGAGATCTATCACTAGTTAATTGGGCATGTGGGTCTCAAGCATTTGCCAAGCGAGTTGCAAGTCACTGCAGGATGGTTAGGACATAGATCACTGGAAACATAATTCTTCAAGGCATGATATGTCTTGAACTTAATCTCTCCTTCATGTGACTTATCCTCCTCACTAAGGAGTGTAAGCAGCATCGTTATTCTCCATCCGGTCCTTGTCATCAGAAAACTGAGTTTCAGGATCAATCCAAAGAGGAAGCTTGTGTATTATATCAAGTCGGCAATGGTCATGATAGGTCGGTTGGCCTCATGTTCCTCATGGAGCTTTTGCGCTACAACCGCTCACTTTTTGACGGTGACGTCTGCTCTCTACCACCAATGGGCCTTCATCCTCCTTCTGTCTCTGCCTGTCCTTAGGTTGACATTTGTCTTGGGTTCCGTAGGCTTGGTACTAGGCATGGCAGATTTAAGAGAACCATTTGGCAACATAACAAGTTCAGGTGTCAGTTCTAGCTGCTGCTTCGATTCCTCAATGGTACCATGCACTTTTGACATAAAGTGTCCCAACAAGTGGCACTATCCCTCAAACAGCCACATACTGTATAGGGAACAAAACTCTGTATGTCATATACCATGCCATCTGGTGTCAAATCACAAAAGCCCATGGTGAGTTTGCCCTATCAAAACCCACTCTCAGCCCAGATTGGGTAACTTGTCTTGAAACTGATATTCACCCATTTCGGGTTGCCTATTTCTAAACTTATCTGTGCCTGAATCACATAACCCAATGTGGCCCAGACACTTTGCTGAGGACAAAACCCATTGGGTGCCCAGCAGTCTCAAGTCGGTTCGCCCATGTATAGGGCTGCCTTCTGTGGCTCGAACTGGAAACCCAGCATCTGTATTGAATTCTGCCCACTTTGGCTCCAACTGGGCTTGCTACATGGGAATATGTCATTAGGGTGTCTGGCAACAGATAATAGCTATGTTATGCTATATTATTACTGAAGTAGGTATTTGCTCAATGGGCACAACTTGTCAGGATTTGGCCGTTTTGCCTTCTGTGCTTAATAAATTATACAAAATGGAACTTATATGTGTTATTATTATTTATTCTGATAGCGCTGGGATAGAGCTACATGGGGAACCCTGGTTTTCCATACATCTGAGGCTTATTTTGGGAGTAAGGGGCCTAAAACTACCCAGAAATACTCATTTTTTATCGATAAAATCAAAACTTCCACATATACAGAAAAAAATCTTTTTTTTTTAAAAAGCAGGAGAGCAGATATATATTTTAGGTATGTTTAGAATTATTAAAGAATTTTTTAAGACCATTTGCCCATATATCTAGACTGATTTGTTATTATGCTGTAAGCCAAAACGTGTTTGGTTAATTTCCGAGGCAATTCATCTTAGTCCCAAAGATGGGGGTAGAGTTCCAATAGAATAATGCTACATGAACTAATGAAATATACAAGTTAACGCATAACTTATACCTGTATCTGCATAAAACAATTTGGGAGCCTCAGTCAAACATAAAGCAGTACACATGGGTGCAAGCATGGTGGGGTAGTCCTAGGCCTAAGTCAATGGGTGATTCGTCTAACGCCCTGTTTTCATGTACATGCCTGTATCACTGCTAGGATTTTTATATTTAACTATCCTTATTATTATCAATAAGTACCTACATATGGAAGGTATAAGAAATGTGAAGGGCATTTACCTATTATCAATACAGCCATAGATATCACTATAATAATGTATCGACCGAGCCGGGGCATCTTGTGTAACGCCTGGCGATTCGTGTGACGCCTGGCAGTTTGGAAGGGTACTATTTAAAACATACTGCACGCCGCCTGGTGCTATATTGATGAACTCAACGGAGGCAGACGCTGGACAGCTAGTTCAGCAGCAAAGGTAGAAAATCGATGAAAAATGATGTTTATACCCCCTAATTTTGAAAAATCTGGAGAAAATATGTCAAATACATGTTACAGAACGTATGGTTCAACCGAAGAGTGCAATATAGGCCCGTAACTCACTGTATTAACATGTAACCATTACACACGGTCGGTCTGGTAAAGGTAGTGCCGGTATTTCTATGTTAAATCAATCGCCCATACCTACCCGACCTCAGTTATGTCATGTATGTTAGGTTCGATCATGTGCTATTGGATTTTAATTAGCCGGCTAACATACCTGGGTTGTGCACACATTTTGATCATAGAATCCAATGGTGGCATGTCAAGTTATAACATGAATACATCCTTAGATATCCTAGATGATCACGCCATGCTTCCCTCTCTCCTCATTTCTCATGTTTTTTGCTAATTTTGCAATGCTGAAGGTTATGGAAAATTAACCAATCTAACGCAGGGAGGATTTCTTCCGTAAATTATCATGTAGAACATGTAAGAAAGACTGATATTTGAATATAGATATAAGATATATATATTTATCTATTGAAGAAGAGAAAGTCTATTTAAAGATAATAAAAAGAGTAACATATCTAATATATATTTTCAACCTGAACAAAAGGCATTCTTTGTGTTAAAATGTATCTATGTCTTTCTATTATCATTGCCCTTATAGAATGCTATGTACTGCTGCAGGAGATTCGTCTAATGCCCGAACGGTCCAAAAAAGTTGTTAATATATTTCCTTATTAATATAGCAGAAGGCGATTTGTGTAACTCCCGTGTTTAGTCATTTCTTTGGGGCTTACCCTCCTATATAATAGCGACTGGAGATTCGTGTGACACCCACGCGTTAGGCCTTTCCTGTTACCTTAACCCTCCTCTCATGAAGAATCTCCTAACTCCCTGCACTTTAAACTCATAGTAATCATACTTATAAATGATTCGCTTCTTTTATGAATTACAGTCTTGTTGTTGCCTTGGCATTCTCACGCCAGAGTAAGGCAAGGCAACTTACGAGAGAGCTGAGTGGGACTTCTGCTTAAGCAGCTTACCTCCGCAGCAATGAGACCTGCATCTGTGCCACCACCTCCCTCCGCCGCCAGTACACCGCATGCCGCCAGTACACCTTGTGCCACCAGTACACCACATGCTGCCAGTACACCTCAGCTATCATCACCTTGTGCTGGCGGTACTCCTAGGTAGTCAACATCTGCCAGTACTTCGCAGTCTTCTACAGCAAGTGTTGCGAGTACTGGTAGCACATCGCCGAGCAAACCTCGTCGCCCAGTGGTGCAATTCTTTCACACACTACGAGGGGCCACTCCAGCACCTAGGTTCGTTGAACAACCACCTGTTCAGAATATTGGGCACAATGAACCAGTAGCAGAACCCGATGAACAACCACCTGTTCAGGATATTGAGCACATTGAACCAGTAGCAGAACCGATGAACAACCACCTGTTCAGGATATTGAATACATTGAACCAGTAGCAGAACCGATGAACAACCACCTGTTCAGGATATTGAATACATTGAACCAGTAGCAGAACCGATGAACAACCACCTGTTCAGGATATTGAATACATTGAACCAGTAGCAGAACCCGATGAATAACAACCTGTTCAGGATATTGAGCACATTGTACCAGTAGCAGAACCCTATGTATAACAACCTGTTCAGGCAATTCCTCAAGTCGAGCCTGTGCCAGAACAACCACCATCTCCTGCCTCCCCATTGACCACAACATTGAATCACATGGAAAAACTGAACATAACACCGAACCCTGAGAGAGTCAAGTCCTTACTTATGCTCTAAATCGCAGGTAGTCAGATTAAGGCCAGCACATTTGACGTAAAGAAGGGACTGTTCAGGGATCCAGTTGCAGAGAAGAATTATCATGGGACATTTGGGCTGTTATCTGAGACGTGGGGATATCACCAGATTATATATGGAAGGAAAAGGAGCCTAGCATGATTAGGATTGATAAGCCCGCTGCAAAGAAAGAGTCAATACTCAAGTTCATCAAGAGGGAGGACAACTCCTATACATTGCTGGACAAGAAACACCAAACAAAGAACCAACAGAGATAAGCACTTGGAGACACCCTTGTTAATTTGTACTGGAAATACTGCAGCAAATATGAGGGCATGACCCTGGATTATGTGACATTCTGCAGGGCAAGACCCTGGTATGTGAAGCTAAACCACTTCTTAAAGAGGAGTGTTTGTCTGTGAAAACCACACGCAAATACGTTGTTAATGTTAGATACTGTACCAACTCTACCGAAAGGAACAAAAGCACTAATAACTGACTACACCATTGATCAGATCAGAGCTGAGCTTGACAAGATGACGAAAGAGACTGTA
Organism: Acholoe squamosa; assembly: GCA_949317995.1. Taxonomy (NCBI): domain Eukaryota; kingdom Metazoa; phylum Annelida; class Polychaeta; order Phyllodocida; family Polynoidae; genus Acholoe; species Acholoe squamosa. Next base: position 90,089,145 of record OX439038.1, on the reverse strand, counting down.
AATTTCAAAAGTGGGAGATGGTGAAGAAGAAGATAGAAACGATCATTGATGGGAAAAAACCACTAAAGATGTGCACCACACAAAGCTCGTCTTCAAGTCTGAGTGCAAGAAGAGATTCCTCTCTGCTCTTCCAGGATTGCGTGCCCACTGCTGTCGTGTGCAAAAACAGTATGAGGAGGTTAAGCGACTCGAGGAAAACTTACCTCCAGGATCGTGCTTAATTCTCATGGATTACTCTGAGAACTGGAATTGCAAGTATCTCAGGGAGATCACTTCTGCGTATTACTCCAAGGACCAAATTACGATTCACCCGATGGTGGTTAACATTCCCAGGCTGGATGGTGTGCTTGTCACTTGTACATATGTTGGGGTCACATCCGTCACCTCACATAGCTTCCCAACTACATTTGCCTTCGTGAAACACCTGATGGAAGACATAAAGAATGACTTCCCGATCGTCACCTCCATTCATTATTGTAATGACAGTCCGTCATCCCAATACAGAAATCGTCATGTGATTCAGATGCTGCTGCCCTACACCAGCACCTTCGGCCTCATCACTGCCTGGAACTGGCTAGAAGCCGGTCATGGTAAAGGCCTGTGCAATGGGATCAGAGGTGCTATGAAGCGCTTGGCAGATCAGATTGTCAAGACCAACGAGGTGATCCAGTCTGCGGATGATTTCTGTGACAAAGTAGCCCCAGCCACTAAGGTTGCCTTACTCAAGGTTACATTTAAGGAGGTGGTTCAAGCTATCAAGGAGGTAGAGGGATGGAACAGTCCAGGAGTAGCAGGTCTCATGGAGATGCACCAGGCTTGCTGCTTCCACAGTGCCATCTACGTTCGGTGCACCTCATGCTACAAGCAGTGCTGCATGAGCACAGGCCATCTTATACCGGGATGTGCCGGATGGTACAAAACAAAGGTAACTCGGGTGTAGGAGGAGGACGAATGTCTTGACTCGGACGCAGAGTTCGACATGGTTACAACTCAGAGGATGAGCTGCCACATATTCCCCAAGCTTATACAAGAGGCAAGGTCTATATTTTGAAGAATAACGGAAAAAACTAAGGTTGGTAAAGAGAATGGATGGTGTAAAGATACCCTACAGACCATAGGCTTAGGGACTATTAGGGCGTTAGACCTATTGCCTATCAAAGCGATTCGTCTAACGCCCTTTACAGGGCCTGTAGCAGCCTTTTGCTTGAAAGTGGCCCTAATAATGATATGCCAGGCTGAACCTATGCTAAATCTTACCTGTTACCTGTTCATGTCAAAGTAGATGAGATAAGCCAATTTTACAAACAGCTATGGTATTTACTAAGGAGTGTGTAAGAAATTCAGGGTGCTCTTTCTACTGCACAAAATCACATTTTCTCTCATACTAGAAAATGATTGAGATCAGAGCCAATGTTAATGTTATATGGTTCATATTACAGGCTCAGGTCTCTATTTTGATAATCATAAATTTACAAAATTAAAGTTAGATATAATATTAAATGCTATTAGGGTAGCCCACTCTGTACTAGGTCAGGGCGTTAGATGAATCACCCCGTCACTTTTCAGTCTTGGACATGCCATCTTTGCTGTGGCGGTGTAAGTACAGTTTTCATATTTAACCTACCCCAATATGTGGATGTTACAGCCCAATACCTGTAGTTTACATCCAAAAAAAAGCTTTTGCATATGCTACTATAATAATTCTGAGGCCCCTGCCAGCCGACGAGTCGTGCCCATTGACCATTTACAATGTGTAGGGGAGAGGTTGGGTCTATAGCCATACTTCAAGTGTGTATCTGGTCTTATTATTAGTTACTTAAAATATTCCTTAAAGAACTTTCAAATACCCTGAGATATAAAAACTAACCCACAACCAATGTTTTTTGAGTTATTATGAAATACAAAATACTATATATCCTATGGTAGATGAGTTGTGTACATTGCTGTTTTTTCTAATGCTTACATCCAGAATTAAAGAAGATTGGTGTGATATTAATTAATTTACTACAAACTACTGCCAAATGATTTGATCAAATAAAGGGCATAGGAGAGTTCCAACAATCCCTGGACAAAGGGGCAAGTTGATACATTGGAGGCCAATGTCAAAAACCTAAATACGGAACTACAAAAGGCACAGAGATGTTCCCACACGCCCTCCAGAACTGTGCCTGTGTACCTGACAAGGCTAACATCAGAGTACCTCATAAGGACTCTGTGTGTATCTGTGTATGTGTACCTCATAGGAAGATACAGTGTAACTGTGTCTGTGTACCTCATAAGAACACTCTGTGTAACTGTGTGTACCTCATAAGGCTAGCATCTGGGGGACACTGCACAACATTATACTGTAGCTCACGACCCCTATGACTAGGATAATCGTTAGGAGCAACCCAATACTGGTCAGTATAATCAGCCCCTAATATGTAAAAATAAAAAGTGGCCACTAATATTGGCTTTAATATTTATCTACATGTACCCCACAGAGTTCTCCAGTTAAAAAAGTGATACTATGTTGTAGTCTTGAATACACAACTCTGATATAATAGTATTTCCTGCTCTAGGGCACAGGCGCAGCACTTAAACAGTCATAACCCTTCTTTGAAAAGCCTCAGCATGTTAATCATTCTGAATTTAGTATGTGTGGCCACTAAAGTGAAAGGGTTAATTGTGTATTTTTCTTCCATTTTCTGAGTAAAGGCTAGATAATCATTACATAAATGTTGAGATATTGAAAGTGGAAGATAAATAGCCAGGTCCAAATATAGAGGTACAGTGAATATAGTCACATCATGTACTTAACTACAACCTAGTACAGAATGTAACAGATAATAACTCGCTCTGATTAACACAGAGTGAAATAATATTTCTGTAGATGAAGCTATATAGTTACCCCTTCTGTTATACACAGTATAGAGCTTCAACTACAGAAATACATCACACATCCCATGGTGCTGTGTGTTTGGTGACCAGGAGGACACATAAACACATGGGGCTAGGTGGGTGTCTCCCCACCCCAATGTTAGAGGGGGACACACAAAACTTTCCACTTCTTCTTTTTTTCAAATAATACCTCTGCTAACTCTACATCTGTAAGTTTGATTACTTTTGGCATTTTCCCCATATTTTGTTAACAATGATGGTCTCAAATCTTTTAAGGTCACTAATGCATTAATGCATCATTCCCAGTGATTGTTATTGTCATGAATGCAGGCCTGGAGAGTAACTTGCCAGGGCTACACTCATGCCAACTCTATAGGGTTGATACTGTCACAGAGCATCAGCATGATGCTCTGGGACTGTGACTGGCAGGCCCAAAACTTCATTACAGCATCATGATGACCAATAGGCTGAATCACTCATTTTATAAAAAAATAATATGTAGAAAAAATATTTTTCAAAATGTTATGGTCATTTTCTTGACAATACCTGAGATATGTAAATGTAGTAGTGAGCCCCATGGCCCACTAAGGTCATGATACTGGTGTCAGATGGCTATCTTGCACAATCTAAACACTCGAATGAATATTGCTATAAAAAAGTGGGTTGCAGGTGGATCTGTCTGTAAATGCAGGAAATTCTGTGAGGATCAGCAGGAAGATTAAACCTATGCATTTGAAAAGGCTTGACCTAAAGGATTCCTTAACAGACTCAATAAGAAAGTTGTAATGATGTCTCTATCTCATAAGTACATAAAGATGGCTGATCAATTAAAATGTGTATGACATTAAAATGATATATGATAGAACTATGGGTCTTCACAAAGACATAAATTATGCTAATTATAGATGTATCTCACGACCAATTAGGCGTACAGCTTATTGCCATTCAGAAATGGTCATACCTACCCATATTTAGTAAACCATTCCCCTGAAACTAACAGGCGTAGGTATTTTTTGTTGATTTTCTGTTACCATGGAAACATGATTTCCATTCTAAATAGGAAAATCAATGATCCCATACGAAAGAATTTTTCACCAGGTTTACTATGGTGAAAACAGAACGAAAATACCATTTCTAGATCAAAAGTTATAGGCAAAAGAATAAGAAAATTATGCTAATTTAGCTAATTAGCATAAATTATGCTAATTATAGATGTATCTCACGACCAATTAGGCGTAGAGCTTATCGCCATTCAGAAATGGTCATACCTACCCATATTTAGCAAACCCTTCCCCTGAAACTAACAGGAGTAGGTATTTTTGTTGATTTCTGCAACATGATTTCCATTCTAAATAGGAAAATCAATGATTCTATTTGAAAGAATTTTTCACCAGGTTTACTATGGTGAAAACAGAACAGCTAATTAGCATAGTCACCCACATTTAATTTTAAAGATTTAGAGAATTTAAATGATACAAAAGTCATAAAGACGCATTCAGAAATGTTCTCACCAACCAAAAAACTGATAGAGCCAGTGTATCAGCGTCAAGTCGAAAGCACGATATTATCTGTGGACATACAAGGAGCTGGGTCCTGCATGCAACGACTGTGGTTATAGTGAAAATGAGTTTGAAAATATCTTTGAGAACACGCTTCACATCGGTACCTGCACAGTAATGTTGTTCCATTTTTACTGCGAAGTCAAGACGTGGCACACAGCCGATGTGAAGGATTGACTTTTGTGTTTATAAGAAGGTGGCTTCATACAGGTACTTGTCCCCTTCGATTCTACTTGAATCCTTCGCTAGAAAACGACGAACAACTAATCAGGTTCCAGTTAAAACGACAAACAACTAATCAGGTTCCAGTTAAAACTTTATTGTCAACAACGCACTAGGCACCAGCCGTTCTCGATGACAGTTACAGGCAGTAATGTATTCAACCACTAACAACTCAACACTAGTCGACTAGCTCCGTCTACTAGTGTCTAGTAAAAGCAATTAACATATACCTCCTCTGTGCAGCAGTGTGAATCGTAGTTCTGTGGGAAGTATGTCGTAGTTCTGTGGGAAGTATGTCGTAGTTCTGTGGGAAGTACGTCGTAGTTCTGTGGGAAGTACGTCGTAGTTCTGTGGGAAGTACGTCGTAGTTCTGTGGGAAGTACGTCGTAGTTCTGTGGGAAGTACGTCGTAGTTCTGTGGGAAGTACGTCGTAGTTCTGTGGGAAGTACGTCGTAGTTCTGTGGGAAGTACGTCGTAGTTCTGTGGGAAGTACGTCGTAGTTCTGTGGGAAGTACGTCGTAGTTCTGTGGGAAGTACGTCGTAGTTCTGTGGGAAGTATGTCGTGATCTAGCACGTTTTACCACTTCTGTAGGAGGACGTGCTGTCAAGTCCCTTTTGTGGCCGTATATTCTGTCACAGGCTCGTTTGCCTGTTTCTCCAATATATCTTTTCTACACACAGGGTAGGTCAGGCAGTAAACAATGCCTACTGTTTGACAAGTTATATCTCCTTTCACTGGGACCCTCTTTCCAGTGGTGTGTGAGATGACGTTGTTTGTTTGAACTATATTTCTACAGTGGGTATAGCTTAAAATATTGCACGGTCTGCTTTGGTTGGTGGTGGCTACTGGGGGAAGGCAGACTTTGTGATCAAATCACATAGTGTGGGGGGTGTTTGTATGCCATAGTAATATAGCTCTTTCGTAGTTTGTTCAATAATGGGGATGGTCCCAACATTCGTTTGGCAATTTGTAAATATCTTTATGCCCTGATGTTGTTTGGTGTGTGTTTATGATGAATGGTATGACTGCTTCGTTCTGCTTCTTTCTTTTTTGCAGGAGATCACTCCTGCTGACTAGTGCTGCCTTCTGGATGGCGGTTTTGACACCATGGATGACCACTGAGAGTCAACTGTTTTAGTAAGTATTTGCATGATTTATTGAATTCTTCTTCCTCTGTGCAAATTAATCTGTACCGTAGTGCTTGACTGTATGCTATGTTATGTTTCTGACTTTCTGGGTGGTATGACGTATGGTGGTGGTATCGTCCAGAGTCTGTTGGTTTTCTCTACACTTTTGAGTGTAGTTTTTTTTTCTTCTGTAGATTGTGGTATCTAGGTAGTTAACTGAGTCGTGGCTGTATTCATGAGTGAACTTGATGGAGTTGTGAATCTTGTTTATTCTGTTCATTTCTGCCAGCAGTTCTTCCTCAGTGCAATCATAGATAGCAAATAATATGTCATCTATGTATCTTTTCCAGATTTTGGGTTTGGTTGGGCTTGAGCAGATGATATCTTCTTCTAGGAAGTGCATGAAGATATTTGTATATATGGGAGCAACTTTTGTGCCCATAGCTGTCCCTTGGATTTGGTGATAGTGTCTGTTGTTGAAATCAAAGACATTGTTTTGTAGTACTAATGCCAGCATTCTGCAGGCTGTTTTTGTATCATTGTCGGCATTAGGGAATGAGGTAAGGACAGCATTTACTGCCTCTTTGCCCTCCCTATGTTGTATGATGTGCACAGTGCACTTACATCAATGGTGCCCAAGTACTCATTTGGTGTGATTTGGTTGATGTTGTCGATTTCTTTTAAGAATGATTTTGTATCCTTTGTAAGCATGGGATCTTTGTGAGAAGTGGCTTGAGTATGTTGTCTAGAGTGGCTGAGATTTCTATCTGTGGGACAATTTATTCCCGAGACATTTGGTCTTCCTGGTATGCCCTGTTTGTGGATTTTTGGTAGTGTGTAAAAACATTGCTGTTCTGCTGCACCTTTGATCATTTTTCCATCCTTTTCCATTTTGTTAAGTTCTTTTTTCAACCTCTGTGTGATTGCTCGGGTTCTGTCAAACTTATTTTGTCTGTAGAACTTTGTCTGTAAGTTGTCGTTCACATTTTTGTATGTAGTCTTTTGTGTCCATTATAACTATAGCTCCTCCTTTATTTAAAACTTAAACTTGGAGGCGAAAGTCTAACATGATGGGCGAAAGTCTGACACAATGGTGGAAGTCTGACACAGTGGCGAAAGTCTGATACAATGGTGAAAGTCTGACATGATAGTCTGAGGTGTGGAAATGAGCCTGTAACCTCACTATTAGATAGGGTCTTTATGTACTTATAATAAGGATGAATAACTACATTCACTTCACCAAAGCAATATGCAGGCAATACATGAGGAAAATTCATTCTAAAGGAAATACAAAAACATGTCAGACTTTTGCCATTTTAGTGAAACTTTTTCTCTGCATGACCCCCATATCAATAATCTTAATATTTAAGAAAAAATAATTATGGAAGATTGTTTTCCTATACCTCTAGTATACCCACATTTCAAGGCTCTACTATGAAAAGAAAAAAAAGAGTCTATGGGCTGCCATCTGCATCACTTTAGCGAGACAAGGTAAATACCCTGTGTGCAAGGCACACCCCACGTATAAGACCCATGCAGACTATGTGACAATGCTCCCTGACCCCCTCATATCATGTGGAGGGGGGTGTGGGTTTTAGAGAAACCCCACCACCATCAAGCGGACTAGAGCTATGGGCACAGGGGCTGAAAGAACACATTATGTAAACCAGCAAACCAGGACCAACCATTTGCTTATAGAATCACAAAAGCTGACAGAGACTGAGAGAATGGCAGAGCTATTGCTATAGACATTTTGACAAGAATTATGTGTCATTAAGAGATCTGGACAAAGTATATCATACTGGTCCTCACGCTCAGAACCCAAAGCCTATCCTGGTAATCCTGACCACAGCCAGCATGCAAGATATTTTGGTCTATAATAAGGATAAATTAAAGGACTATGATGATATGCGACAAGTATTCATCAATGAGGATAACTGCTCTGATGTTAAATCAGAGAAGGCAGATGTGCGTGCTATAACTAGGTTAGGTGTGAGGGCTATACGGGATGGTAAACCTAGGGGCAGGGGTGTAGTGTACGATGGCAGGTACTTTCTGTGGTGTTAGTAGCGCGGGAAACGCCCACGCGTACGCCGCCCTGGTGTGTACTTATATAACTAAGATATGTAAGAGTTGTATCAGCTGCTACGGGAGTTAACGGGTAGCCCGCAGCACGTGAGGTCGGTGCTAAGAGAAATACAAGGCTTGAAATGAGTTGAATCTACTTGTCTCTATTAATATAAAAGCCCCAGAAGCTTTACAAGATGGTGTCAGAAGAGAAGATGTCTTCATCCATGCCCAGGAAGTGAAGATTTGAAGACTGCAATGAAAACTGCCAGGTTTGAAGTGTGACACTAAAAATGAAACTAGTCTGGAAACTTCTGAAACTGAAAGTAGGTCTTTGAATTCTATTGTTTGAATCAATCTAGGCCCATCAACTAGCCTAGCCAAGCCTACAAGTGACAATACTGTGAACATTGATAGCAAAACTGTGTCCTGAAGTATCATAAACATTGACTTTGTATGAATGCTGTAGATCTAGTGTCTAGGCCTATCAGTACATATCAAAATGGCAACTGCTTCAGTAAAACCTCCAGACACCCTAACTGTGGAAAGGGGTAATCCATCTCATTCTTGGACCCTTTGGAAAAGGAAATTTGAAATCTATCTTAGGGCCATAGGTGCCAATGCAGAGCAAGGTGGCAAGAAGATTGGGTTGTTACTTCACCACATAGGAGATGAGGGGTTAGACATATTTGACAGTTTTGTATTCAAGCCCCAAACTGATAACCCCATAGATGGACAACCACCTATCCCAGCAGAGGATCCTGATAATTATGACACAGTCATCGAAAAGTACACTGAGTATTTTGGTAAAAGGGATCCACAACTGTTACTCAGGGAACAATTCTGGTTTCATCTCAAGAGGGGGGCCTCCCAAACATTGGAGTCATGGGTGCTTGCAGTGAAAAAGTTTGCGGCAGAATGTAAGTTTCCGAAAGACTATATAGAACAAGCAGTCCGAGACAAGTTGACATTTTCATGTACTGATGAGTCGTCAAAATCAAAACTTTATGATGTTGGCGCAGGGTTGACGTTGGACAGAACTGTCGAGATCCTGTATCAGAAGGAGACTACACGATACGAACTTCAAGAGTCGAAGAGTGCGAACATCGATGTAGTACACAGCAGATCCAAGAAGAAAAACAGCCCGAGCAAGCCAGCGGATAAGAAGACGAAAACCGGCGACAAAATCAAATGTGGTTATTGTGGAAGTGAGCACGTAAAAGGCAAAAAGAACTGTCCCGCAGCAGGTCATACTTGTGAAAAGTGCAACCTAAAAGGACATTACTCTAAGGTTTGCCGCACATCTAGATCTCGTATTTCTCAAATTGTCGAGGGGGAGAAGGATGATAATTCCGATGACAACGAATCGCACATATTCATTGGCAGCGTGACGACTAGTCAAGTAAGTGCGACGTCATCGAAACCCGCTCAAAATGACAAGTTGACAGATTCGAGTAAAGGCTGGTACATAAAGCTCAAGACAGGTCCAGATATCCTATCATGGTACATAGACTCAGGAGCAGAAATATCGGTGATGCCCGACACGCTCTACAAGAAGTCATACGGTGATATTCAGCCAACCAGACGCACACTGTTTGCTACAGGTGAGCATCAACTACAGACACTAGGATGTGCTTGTATGGAGTTGAAACGTGGAGAAACTACCATCCTCGAAGATGTATATGTAGTAAAAGGCGTTAAGTCGCTACTCCTCGGACAACCCGCGATCGAGAAATTAGGCCTAATACCTAATATACCTGGTGCATATAGGATCAGAGCCGTGAACAGTGATAGTCCTAAATTGGACACAAAGGATAATGTCATCAAGGCCTACCCAAAGCTCTTCAAAGGACTCGGTAAGCTTAAAGGCGAATACACTATTCGACTCAAGGATGACGCAAAACCTTTCTGCCTCTATACCCCGCGCAGGGTACCATTACCTCTAATGAAGAAGGTAGAGGAAGAAGTTGATGCACTCGTAAAGTCAGAAGTGATCGTGCCCGTAGATGAACCAACGGACTGGTGCGCACCTATGGTTGTTGTACCTAAGCCTAACGGGAAAGTACGATTATGTGTGGACTTGACTAAGCTCAATGAAGGGGTCCGACGTGAACTCTATGTGATGAAAAAGGTAGAGGAGACTCTCGGGAGTATATCAAGTGGAAGTGTGTTCTCCAAGCTAGATGCTAATTCTGGCTTCCACCAAGTCTTACTGACTGAAGAAAGTGCCAAACTCACTACATTCATAACACCTTTTGCTCGATATATGTTCAGGCGTCTACCATACGGAATCTCATCCGCACCTGAGCACTTCCAAAAGCGAATGGACAAAGAACTGACAGGTCTACAAGGAGTGTTATGCCATATGGACGATATCCTTGTGATCGGCAAAGATAAACAAGAGCACGATGAACGCCTTACGAAAGTGCTCAACCGACTGCAAGACAGCGGGATCACTTTGAACAAGGACAAGTGTGTCTTCGCCTCAACTAAACTACACTACCTTGGCCAAGTGATAGATGCAGACGGCATCAAGAAAGATCCGGAGAAGGTCAAAGCGATCATCGACATGCCCGAGCCCAAAGACGTCCCAGATGTCCGACGCTTTCTGGGCATGGTAAATCAACAGATGAAATTCCTCGCAAACCTTGCAGAGGTGACCAAACCGATCAGGGATCTTCTCAAGAAAGAAGCAGAATGGATATGGGATCTCCCACAAAAACAAGCGTTCAAGAAACTGAAAGAAATGCTAGCTTCCGACGAAGCCCTCGCTTTGTACGACCCAGAGAAAGAGACAATCATTTCTGCAGATGCAAGTAGTTATGGTGTAGGGGCCGTAATCAGACAGCGCCAGAAGGATGGAAATCTTAAAGCAGTCGCTTACGCCAGTAGGTCGATGACTAAGACCGAAACCCGATATGCTCAAATTGAAAAAGAAGCATTGGCAACAACATGGGCACTTGAACACTGGAGCGATCTCCTAATCGGCATGAAGTTTCATGTGGAAACCGACCACAAACCATTAGTCCCATTGTTCTCAACCAAATTGATCGATGAGCTGCCAATCAGGATCCAAAGATTCAGACTCAGACTTATGAGATTCGACCTCACAATCAGCCATGTGCCTGGTAAACTTCTAACCACGGCAGATGCTCTCTCACGAGCACCACATGAAGAGTCAAGTGAGGATCAACAAGCAGTGGATCTTCAATATGAGGTTGAGGCTTATGTAAACGCTATTATGGTGTGCCTTCCAGCATCCGATAAACGTCTAGACGAAATACGGCAAGCACTTAAACAAGATGAGACTTTGAGCATTGTCATGCACCATGTAGAACATGGATGGCCAGAAACTAGACGCGAAATATCTGGTCCACTAGTTAAATACTGGACAGAAAGAGGGAACCTATCCTTACATGAAGGATTGATACTACGTGGTAATCAAATCATCGTACCATCTAGTCTCAGAGTTGACGTCTTAAGAAAACTACATGATGGACACCAAGGACTGACTAAAACTAGAGCCAATGCAAGCTCCTCAGTATGGTGGCCCGGTATAACTAAAGACATTGAGAAGACGGTGAAAAATTGTGTCATTTGTGAAAAACACCGGAGAGAAAGGGTCGAACCTATGAAAGGAACCGAATTCCCTGAACGTCCCTGGTCAAGAGTGGCAGCCGACTTCTTTTATCACAAAGGACTGACCTATCTACTCCTAGTTGACTATTACTCCAGAGACATTGAGATATGTCAAGTAACCAAAAATGTTGATACGTCTGAGACAATCGCCAAAATGAAAAGAATGTTTTTCCATCAAGGCATTCCTGATGTTCTATTCAGTGACAACGGACCACAGTTCGCATCAGCGGAGTTTAAACGCTTCGCAGATAAATACCACTTTGAACATCTTACATCATCTCCAAGATACCCCCAGTCAAACGGTGAGGTAGAGAGGACCGTTCAGACAATGAAGTCAATCTTGAACAAGGCAGACGACGAATACCTTGCACTCCTCTCATACAGAAATACTCCATTACAGAATGGATTCTCACCAGCTCAGCTCAACATGGGGCGTAAGCTGAAAACCAGAGTTCCGGTTCACCCAGATGAACTGAGACCCCATACTCCCGACGCCGATCTTGTCAGGAGGAGAGAGAGAGACTATAGGAAACAAATGCGTACTAACTACGATCGTCGCCACAGAGCTACTGAAGCCAACGAACTATCGCCTGGAGACAGAGCATGGCTTCCAGACCTAAAGGTCGAAGGAAGAGTAGTAGGAAAAGCACCGAGCCCGAGGTCATATATCATATCAACACCAAATGGACTAGTGAGACGAAATCGACGTATGACCAGAAACCTAGGCCCTAGTCCTAATATACCAACAGAGCAGCAGAGTAATCTGGCCACACCTTCAAAAGTGGTCACACCTACCATTACTCATCCGCAACCTGTGGAGATCACTGATGCCCATCCAGTGATCCCTCCATCAACTCCTGATCGAGATGCCACCCCTAGTGTGCCTGATCCGGAACCGAGAAGATCAAAGCGAAACAGAATCGCTCCTAAAAGACTGATTGAAGAATACTAATGACTCTTCTCTTTCAGATTATCTATCATATAACTTTATAAGTTAGAAAGCATTTAAAGTTACCAAAGAACATTTGAACATGCTATTTCATTCTCAGAGACAATGAACAGTTCATTTACTTTTACAGACTTTCATATGCATATTCACATATAAGAGACTTATAGAGTTACTCTAGAGTTATTGGTATATCATAACAGTTATCTCATTCATGGACAAGTTATCTCACATACGAACACTTTGAGACAAAGTATTATCTAAAAGATAACTCTCTTAAAAAGGGAGATGTGGTGTTAGTAGCGCGGGAAACGCCCACGCGTACGCCGCCCTGGTGTGTACTTATATAACTAAGATATGTAAGAGTTGTATCAGCTGCTACGGGAGTTAACGGGTAGCCCGCAGCACGTGAGGTCGGTGCTAAGAGAAATACAAGGCTTGAAATGAGTTGAATCTACTTGTCTCTATTAATATAAAAGCCCCAGAAGCTTTACAAGACTTTCAAATACAGTACCTGTAGCATATCACTCTTCATTGGCACACTTTTCATGTATGAGTGCCAATTTAGGCCATATCTCTGTTTAGGTCACTAAACACAGACAATTCTGGTCGCTAAAACTGGTCGCTAGTATCAGCGACCTAAACTAAGATCATGCCCCAATTTATAGAAAATGGTATCACCTTCCAATCAGTGGAGCAGGCAGTGGCATACAACAAGGCAATTTTGCAGGGGCACATGGCAAAGCCTCCCAGGTGCTAGACTCGAGATGACCTCTATATGCTAAGAGCATAGCCAAAGAGATCCTGTGTCCAGCCTGGCATGACAGAGCAGAGCTTATGGTTCAGCAATACAACCTATATATTGAAATATAAACAGAATAGGTGGTTGGCAGACTTACTGGCGGACAGTGGCAGTAGAAGGTTATTGGAAGTTACCTGTGACAGGAAATGGGGCTGTACCTGCAGCATATCATCACGACAGTTGAATTATCTATCCTTTAATGGATTGCATCCGGGAGGAAAGGTGTTACAAAGAGTCCGCTCTGAAATAAGATGGAGTTTAGGCTACCAGTCATCACCACAAACAACCTCTACACCAATTTCCCTTGCGCTGGAATCTTGGCCTCTGTCCCCAGCTAGAAATAGTCACAATGTTTTATACAGGCCCCTCCCCCAACTTCCACTTCTGTCAAACTCCAGATATTACCCTCTGTACCTTGTAAGGGGTGGTCATTATTTATCAACAGGGGGGGTGGTGAGTTTGAGGGGGGGGGCGTAAAATTTTCAGACCCCTCCCGAGGGGGGGGCTAAAAAGATTTTGACCCCTCTTGGGGGCGGCTACAAAAATTCACCCTCTTTTTAGCAAAAAAGCCCGCGCCCTACTATAGATCAAAGAGGGGCGCGAAAACTCTAAGCGCCTCCGGCAGGGGGGGCGCAAAAAATTTTGACTGCCGTCGAGGGGGGCGTAAAAAATTTTCGCGCGTCAACCCACCACCCCCCTTGTTGATAAATAATGACCCCTCCCTAAGTCGTTTATTGCTATTGGACCACCCCCACCACCACCACTCCCCCTACCCCTTCACCACTACAACTTTACTAGTAGGTGCACCTATACAGCAGGGACCTATCACTAGCAGCCCCCTGTTTTACAACTTTACATCCAGTAAGGGCACCTATACAGCAGAGACCTATCATTAGCAGCCCCCTGTTGTACAACTTTACATCCAGTAGGGGCTCCTATACAGCAGGGACCTATCATTAGCAGCCCCCTGTTGTACAACTTTACATCCAGTAGGGGCACCTGAACGGCAGGGTCCTATCACTAGCAGCCCCTTGTTGTACAACTTTACATCCAGTAGGGGCTCCTGAACAGCAGGGACCTATCATTAGCAGCCCCCTGTTGTACAACTTTACATCCAGTAGGGGCACCTGAACAGCAGGGACCTATCACTAGCAGCCCCCTGTTGTACAACATTACATCCAGTAGGGGCTCCTATACAGCAGGGACCTATCATTAGCAGCCCCCTGTTGTACAACTTTACATCCAGTAGGGGCACCTATACAGCAGGGACCTATCATTAGCAGCCCCCTGTTGTACAACTTTACATCCAGTAGGGGCACCTATACAGCAGGGACCTATCATTAGCGGCCCCCTGTTGTACAACTTTACATCCAGTAGGGGCACCTATACAGCAGGGACCTATCATTAGCAGCCCCCTGTTGTACAACTTTACATCCAGTAGTGGCACCTATACAGCAGGGACCTATCATTAGCAGCCCCCTTTTGTACAACTTTACATCCAGTAGGGGCTCCTATTCAGCAGGGACCTATCACTAGCAGCCCCCTGTTGTACAACTTTACATCCAGTAGGGGCACCTATACAGCAGGGACCTATCACTAGCAGCCCCCTGTTGTACAACGTTACATCCAGTAGGGGCACATATACAGCAGGGACCTATCATTAGCAGCCCCCTGTTGTACAACTTTACATCCAGTAGGGGCACCTATACAGCAGGGACCTATCACTAGCAGCCCCCTGTTGTACAACGTTACATCCAGTAGGGGCACCTATACAGCAGGAACCTATCACTAGCAGCCCCCTGTTGTACAACTTTACATCCAGTAGTGGCACCTATACAGCAGGGACCTATCACTAGCAGCCCCCTGTTGTACAACTTTACATCCAGTAGTGGCACCTATACAGCAGGGACCTATCATTAGCAGCCCCCTGTTGTACAACTTTACATCCAGTAGTGGCACCTATACAGCAGGGACCTATCACTAGCAGCCCCCTGTTTTACAACTTTACATCCAGTAGGGGCACCTATACAGCAGGGACCTATCATTAGCAGCCCCCTGTTCTACGACTTTACATCCAGTAGGGGCACCTATAAAGCAGGGACCTATCACTAGCAGCCCCCTGTTGTACAATTTTACATCCAGTAGGGGCACCTATACAGCAGGGACCTATCATTAGCAGCCCCCTGTTGTACAACTTTACATCCAATAGGGGCTCCTAAACAGCAGGGACCTATCATTAGCAGCCCGCTGTTCTACAACTTTACATCCAGTAGGGGCACCTATACAGCAGGGACCTATCATTAGCAGCCCCCTGTTGTACAACGTTACATCCAGTAGGGGCACCTATACAGCAGGGACCTATCATTAGTAGCCCCCTGTTGTACGACTTTACATCCAGTAGGGGCACCTATACAGCAGGGACCTATCATTAGCAGCCCCCTGTTCTACAACTTTACATCCAGTAGGGGCACATATACAGCAGGGACCTATCACTAGCAGCCCCCTGTTGTACAACTTTACATCCAATAGGGGCTCCTGAACAGCAGGGACCTATCATTAGCAGCCCCCTGTTGTACAACTTTACATCCAGTAGTAGCTCCTATACAGCAGGGACCTATCACTAGCAGCCCCCTGTTGTACAACTTTACATCCAGTAGTGGCTCCTATACAGCAGGGACCTATCACTAGCAGCCCCCTGTTGTACAACTTTACATCCAGTAGGGGCACCTATACAGCAGGGACCTATCACTAGCAGCCCCCTGTTGTACAACGTTACATCCAGTAGGGGCACATATACAGCAGGGACCTATCATTAGCAGCCCCCTGTTGTACAACTTTACATCCAGTAGGGGCACCTATACAGCAGGGACCTATCACTAGCAGCCCCCTGTTGTACAACGTTACATCCAGTAGGGGCACCTATACAGCAGGGACCTATCACTAGCAGCCCCCTGTTGTACAACTTTACATCCAGTAGTGGCACCTATACAGCAGGGACCTATCACTAGCAGCCCCCTGTTGTACAACTTTACATCCAGTAGTGGCACCTATACAGCAGGGACCTATCATTAGCAGCCCCCTGTTGTACAACTTTACATCCAGTAGTGGCACCTATACAGCAGGGACCTATCACTAACAGCCCCCTGTTTTACAACTTTACATCCAGTAGGGGCACCTATACAGCAGGGACCTATCATTAGCAGCCCCCTGTTCTACGACTTTACATCCAGTAGGGGCACCTATAAAGCAGGGACCTATCACTAGCAGCCCCCTGTTGTACAATTTTACATCCAGTAGGGGCACCTATACAGCAGGGACCTATCATTAGCAGCCCCCTGTTGTACAACTTTACATCCAATAGGGGCTCCTGAACAGCAGGGACCTATCATTAGCAGCCCGCTGTTCTACAACTTTACATCCAGTAGGGGCACCTATACAGCAGGGACCTATCATTAGCAGCCCCCTGTTGTACAACGTTACATCCAGTAGGGGCACCTATACAGCAGGGACCTATCATTAGTAGCCCCCTGTTGTACGACTTTACATCCAGTAGGGGCACCTATACAGGAGGGACCTATCACTAGCAGCCCCCTGTTGTACAACTTTACATCCAGTAGGGGCACCTATACAGCAGGGACCTATCACTAGCAGCCCCCTGTTGTACAACTTTACATCCAGTAGGGGCACCTATACAGCAGGGACCTATCACTAGCAGCCCCTTGTTGTACAACTTTACATCCAGTAGGGGCACCTATACAGCAGGGACCTATAATTAGCAGCCCACTGTTGTACAACTTTACATCCAGTAGGGGCACCTATACAGCAGGGACCTATCACTAGCAGCCCCCTGTTGTACAACTTTACATCCAGTAGGGGCACCTATACAGGAGGGACCTATCACTAGCAGCCCCCTGTTATACAACTTTACATCCAGTAGGGGCACCTATACAGCAGGGACCTATCACTAGCAGCCCCCTGTTGTACAACTTTACATCCAGTAGGGGCACCTATACAGCAGGGACCTATCACTAGCTGCGCCCTGTTGTACAACTTTACATCCAGTAGGGGCTCCTATACAGCAGGGACCTATCATTAGCAGCCCCCTGTTGTACAACTTTACATCCAGTAGGGGCACATATACAGCAGGGACCTATCACTAGCAGCCCCCTGTTGTACAACTTTACATCCAATAGGGGCTCCTGAACAGCAGGGACCTATCATTAGCAGCCCCCTGTTGTACAACATTACATCCAGTAGTAGCTCTTATACAGCAGGGACCTATCACTAGCAGCCCCCTGTTGTACAACTTTACATCCAGTAGTGGCTCCTATACAGCAGGAACCTATCACTAGCAGCCCCCTGTTGTACAACTTTACATCCAGTAGGGGCACCTATACAGCAGGGACCTATCACTAGCAGCCCCCTGTTGTACAACTTTACATCCAGTAGGGGCTCCTATACAGCAGGGACCTATCATTAGCAGCCCCCTGTTGTACAACGTTACATCCAGTAGGGGCTCCTATACAGTAGGGACCTATCTCTAGCAGCCCCCTGTTGTACAACGTTACATCCAGTAGTGGCACCTATACAGCAGGGACCTATCACTAGCAGCCCCCTGTTGTACAACTTTACATCCAGTAGGGGCACCTATACAGCAGGGACCTATCACTAGCAGCCCCCTGTTGTACAACTTTACTAGTACGTGCACCTATACAGCAGGGACCTATCATTAGCAGCCCCCTGTTGTACAACTTTATATCCAGTAGGGGCACCTATACAGCAGGGACCTATCATTAGCAGCCCCCTGTTGTACAACTTTACATCCAGTAGTGGCACCTATACAGCAGGGACCTATCATTAGCAGCCCCCTGTTGTACAACTTTACATCCAGTAGGGGCACCTATACAGCAGGGACCTATCATTAGCAGCCCCCTGTTGTACAACTTTACATCCAGTAGGGGCACCTATACAGCAGGGACCTATCACTAGCAGCCCCCTGTTGTACAACTTTACATCCAGTAGGGGCACCTATACAGCAGGGACCTATCACTAGCAGCCCCCTGTTGTACAACTTTACATCCAGTAGGGGCACCTATACAGCAGGGACCTATCATTAGCAGCCCCCTGTTGTACAACGTTACATCCAGTAGGGGCTCCTATACAGTAGGGACCTATCTCTAGCAGCCCCCTGTTGTACAAAGTTACATCCAGTAGTGGCACCTATACAGCAGGGACCTATCAATAGCAGCCCCCTGTTGTACAACTTTACATCCAGTAGAGGCACCTATACAGCAGGGACCTATCACTAGCAGCCCCCTGTTGTATAACTTTACTAGTAGGTACACCTATACAGCAGGGACCTATCATTAGCAGCCCCCTGTTTTACAACTTTACATCCAGTAGGGGCACCTATACAGCAGGGACCTATCATTAGCAGCCCCCTGTTGTACAACTTTACGTCCAGTAGTGGCACCTATACAGCAGGGACCTATCATTAGCAGCCCCCTGTTGTACAACTTTACATCCAGTAGGGGCACCTATACAGCAGGGACCTATCACTAGCAGCCCCCTGTTGTACAACTTTACATCCAGTAGGGGCACCTGAACAGCAGGGACCTATCATTAGCAGCCCCCTGTTGTACAACTTTACATCCAGTAGGGGCACCTATACAGCAGGGACCTATCACTAACAGCCCCCTGTTGTACAACTTTACATCCAGTAGGGGCACCTATACAGCAGGGACCTATCATTAGCAGTCCCCTGTTGTACAACTTTACATCCAGTAGGGGCACCTGAACAGCAGGGACCTATCACTAGCAGCCCCCTGTTGTACAACTTTACATCCAGTAGGGGCACCTATACAGGAGGGACCTATCACTAGCAGCCCCCTGTTGTACAACTTTACATCCAGTAGGGGCACCTATACAGCAGGGACCTATCACTAGCTGCGCCCTGTTGTACAACTTTACATCCAGTAGGGGCTCCTATACAGCAGGGACCTATCATTAGCAGCCCCCTGTTGTACAACTTTACATCCAGTGGGGGCACCTATACAGCAGGGACCTATCACTAGCAGCCCCCTGTTGTACAACTTTACATCCAGTAGGGGCACATATACAGCAGGGACCTATCATTAGCAGCCCCCTGTTGTACAACTTTACATCCAGTAGGGGCACCTATACAGCAGGGACCTATCATTAGCAGCCCCCTTTTGTACAACTTTACATCCAGTAGGGGCACCTATACAGCAGGGACCTATCATTAGCAGCCCCCTGTTGTACAACTTTACATCCAGTAGTGGCACCTATACAGCAGGGACCTATCATTAGCAGCCCCCTGTTGTACAACTTTACATCCAGTAGGGGCACCTATACAGCAGGGACCTATCATTAGCAGCCCCCTGTTGTACAACTTTACATCCAGTAGGGGCACCTATACAGCAGGGACCTATCATTAGCAGCCCCCTGTTGTACAACTTTACATCCAGTAGAGGCTCCTATACAGCAGGGACCTATCATTAGCAGCCCCCTGTTTTACAACTTTACATCCAATAGGGGCACCTATACAGCAGGGACCTATCACTAGCAGCCCCCTGTTGTACAACGTTACATCCAGTAGGGGCACATATACAGCAGGGACCTATCATTAGCAGCCCCCTGTTGTACAACTTTACATCCAGTAGTGGCACCTATACAGCAGGGACCTATCATTAGCAGCCCCCTGTTGTACAACTTTACATCCAATAGGGGCACCTATACAGCAGGGACCTATCACTAGCAGCCCCCTGTTGTACAACGTTACATCCAGTAGGGGCACATATACAGCAGGGACCTATCATTAGCAGCCCCCTGTTGTACAACTTTACATCCAGTAGGGCCTCCTATACAGCAGGGACCTATCATTAGCAGCCCCCTGTTGTACAACGTTACATCCAGTAGTGGCACCTATACAGCAGGGACCTATCACTAGCAGCCCCCTGTTGTACAATGTTACATCCAGTAGGGGCTCCTATACAGCAGGGACCTATCATTAGCAGCCCCCTGTTGTACAACTTTACATCCAGTAGGGGCACCTGAACAGCAGGGTCCTATCACTAGCAGCCCCCTGTTGTACAACTTTACATCCAGTAGGGGCTCCTGAACAGCAGGGACCTATCATTAGCAGCCCCCTGTTGTACAACTTTACATCCAGTAGGGGCACCTGAACAGCAGGGACCTATCACTAGCAGCCCCCTGTTGTACAACATTACATCCAGTAGGGGCTCCTATACAGCAGGGACCTATCACTAGCAGCCCCCTGTTGTACAACTTTACATCTAGTAGGGGAACCTATACAGCAGGGACCTATCATTAGCAGCCCCCTGTTGTACAACTTTACATCCAGTAGGGGCACCTATACAGCAGGGACCTATCATTAGCAGCCCCCTGTTGTACAACTTTACATCCAGTAGGGGCACCTATACAGCAGGGACCTATCATTAGCAGCCCCCTGTTGTACAACTTTACATCCAGTAGTGGCACCTATACAGCAGGGACCTATCATTAGCAGCCCCCTGTTGTACAACTTTACATCCAGTAGGGGCACCTATACAGCAGGGACCTATCATTAGCAGCCCCCTGTTGTACAACTTTACATCCAGTAGTGGCACCTATACAGCAGGGGCCTATCATTAGCAGCCCCCTTTTGTACAACTTTACATCCAGTAGGGGCTCCTATTCAGCAGGGACCTATCACTAGCAGCCCCCTGTTGTACAACTTTACATCCAGTAGGGGCACCTATACAGCAGGGACCTATCACTAGCAGCCCCCTGTTGTACAACATTACATCCAGTAGTGGCACCTATACAGCAGGGACCTATCACTAGCAGCCCCCTGTTGTACAACTTTACATCCAGTAGGTGCACCTATACAGCAGGGACCTATCACTAGCAGCCCCCTGTTGTACAACGTTACATCCAGTAGTGGCACCTATACAGCAGGGACCTATCAATAGCAGCCCCCTGTTGTAGAACGTTACATCCAGTAGTGGCACCTATACAGCCGGGACCTATCACTAGCAGCCCCCTGTTGTACAACGTTACATCCAGTAAGGGCTCCTATACAGCAGGGACCTATCATTAGCAGCCCCCTGTTGTACAACTTTACATCCAGTAGGGGCACCTGAACAGCAGGGTCCTATCACTAGCAGCCCCCTGTTGTACAACTTTACATCCAGTAGGGGCTCCTGAACAGCAGGGACCTATCATTAGCAGCCCCCTGTTGTACAACTTTACATCCAGTAGGGGCACCTGAACAGCAGGGACCTATCACTAGCAGCCCCCTGTTGTACAACGTTACATCCAGTAAGGGCTCCTATACAGCAGGGACCTATCATTAGCAGCCCCCTGTTGTACAACTTTACATCCAGTAGGGGCACCTATACAGCAGGGACCTATCATTAGCAGCCCCCTGTTGTACAACTTTACATCCAGTAGTGGCACCTATACAGCAGGGACCTATCATTAGCAGCCCCCTGTTGTACAACTTTACATCCAGTAGTGGCACCTATACAGCAGGGACCTATCATTAGCAGCCCCCTGTTGTACAACTTTACATCCAGTAGGGGCACCTATACAGCAGGGACCTATCATTAGCAGCCCCCTGTTGTACAACTTTACATCCAGTAGTGGCACCTATACAGCAGGGGCCTATCATTAGCAGCCCCCTTTTGTACAACTTTACATCCAGTAGGGGCTCCTATTCAGCAGGGACCTATCACTAGCAGCCCCCTGTTGTACAACTTTACATCCAGTAGGGGCACCTATACAGCAGGGACCTATCACTAGCAGCCCCCTGTTGTACAACATTACATCCAGTAGTGGCACCTATACAGCAGGGACCTATCACTAGCAGCCCCCTGTTGTACAACTTTACATCCAGTAGGGGCACCTATACAGCAGGGACCTATCACAAGCAGCCCCCTGTTGTACAACGTTACATCCAGTAGTGGCACCTATACAGCAGGGACCTATCACTAGCAGCCCCCTGTTGTACAACATTACATCCAGTAGTGGCACCTGCACAGCAGCG
This sequence comes from Acholoe squamosa, assembly GCA_949317995.1. Lineage (NCBI taxonomy): Eukaryota > Metazoa > Annelida > Polychaeta > Phyllodocida > Polynoidae > Acholoe > Acholoe squamosa. The sequence continues at coordinate 90,066,832 of OX439038.1, read as the reverse complement.
ACCTATCACTAGCAGCCCCCTGTTGTACAACTTCACATCCAGTAGGGGCACCTATACAGCAGGGACCTATCACTAGCAGCCCCCTGTTGTACAATTTTACATCCAGTAGGGGCACCTATACAGCAGGGACCTATCACTAGCAGCCCCCTGTTGTACAACGTTACATCCAGTAGGGGCTCCTATACAGTAGGGACCTATCTCTAGCAGCCCCCTGTTGTACAACGTTACATCCAGTAGTGGCACCTATACAGCAGGGACCTATCACTAGCAGCCCCCTGTTGTACAACTTTACATCCAGTAGGGGCACCTATACAGCAGGGACCTATCACTAGCAGCCCCCTGTTGTACAACTTTACTAGTACGTGCACCTATACAGCAGGGACCTATCATTAGCAGCCCCCTGTTGTACAACTTTATATCCAGTAGGGGCACCTATACAGCAGGGACCTATCATTAGCAGCCCCCTGTTGTACAACTTTACATCCAGTAGTGGCACCTATACAGCAGGGACCTATCACTAGCAGCCCCCTGTTGTACAACTTTACATCCAGTAGGGGCACCTATACAGCAGGGACCTATCATTAGCAGCCCCCTGTTGTACAACTTTACATCCAGTAGGGGCACCTATACAGCAGGGACCTATCATTAGCAGCCCCCTGTTGTACAACTTTACATCCAGTAGGGGCACCTATACAGCAGGGACCTATCATTAGCAGCCCCCTGTTGTACAACTTTACATCCAGTAGTGGCACCTATACAGCAGGGACCTATCACTAGCAGCCCCCTGTTGTACAAATTCACATCCAGTAGGGGCACCTATACAGCAGGGACCTATCATTAGCAGCCCCCTGTTGTACAACGTTACATCCAGTAGGGGCTCCTATACAGTAGGGACCTATCTCTAGCAGCCCCCTGTTGTACAACGTTACATCCAGTAGTGGCACCTATACAGCAGGGACCTATCAATAGCAGCCCCCTGTTGTACAACTTTACATCCAGTAGGGGCACCTATACAGCAGGGACCTATCACTAGCAGCCCCCTGTTGTATAACTTTACTAGTAGGTGCACCTATACAGCAGGGACCTATCATTAGCAGCCCCCTGTTGTACAACTTTACATCCAGTAGGGGCACCTATACAGCAGGGACCTATCATTAGCAGCCCCCTGTTGTACAACTTTACATCCATTAGTGGCACCTATACAGCAGGGACCTATCATTAGCAGCCCCCTGTTGTACAACTTTACATCCAGTAGGGGCACCTATACAGCAGGGACCTATCACTAGCAGCCCCCTGTTGTACAACTTTACATCCAGTAGGGGCACCTGAACAGCAGGGACCTATCATTAGCAGCCCCCTGTTGTACAACTTTACATCCAGTAGGGGCACCTATACAGCAGGGACCTATCACTAACAGCCCCCTGTTGTACAACTTTACATCCAGTAGGGGCACCTATACAGCAGGGACCTATCATTAGCAGTCCCCTGTTGTACAACTTTACATCCAGTAGGGGCACCTGAACAGCAGGGACCTATCATTACCAGCCCCCTGTTGTACAACTTTACATCCAATAGGGGCACCTATACAGCAGGGACCTATCACTAACAGCCCCCTGTTGTACAACTTTACATCCAGTAGGGGCACCTATACAGTAGGGACCTATCTCTAGCAGCCCCCTGTTGTACAACTTTACATCCAGTAGGGGCACCTATACAGCAGGGACCTATCACTAACAGCCCCCTGTTGTACAACTTTACATCCAGTAGGGGCACCTGAACAGCAGGGACCTATCACTAGCAGCCCCCTGTTGTACAACATTACATCCAGTAGGGGCTCCTATACAGCAGGGACCTATCACTAGCAGCCCCCTGTTGTACAACTTTACATCCAGTAGGGGCACCTATACAGCAGGGACCTATCATTAGCAGCCCCCTGTTGTACAACTTTACATCCAGTAGGGGCACCTATACAGCAGGGCCCTATCATTAGCAGCCCCCTGTTGTACAACTTTACATCCAGTAGTGGCACCTATACAGCAGGGACCTATCATTAGCAGCCCCCTTTTGTACAACTTTACATCCAGTAGGGGCACCTATACAGCAGGGACCTATCATTAGCAGCCCCCTGTTGTACAACTTTACATCCAGTAGTGGCACCTATACAGCAGGGACCTATCATTAGCAGCCCCCTTTTGTACAACTTTACATCCAGTAGGGGCTCCTATTCAGCAGGGACCTATCACTAGCAGCCCCCTGTTGTACAACTTTACATCCAGTAGGGGCACCTATACAGCAGGGACCTATCACTAGCAGCCCCCTGTTGTACAACGTTACATCCAGTAGGGGCACACATACAGCAGGGACCTATCATTAGCAGCCCCCTGTTGTACAACTTTACATCCAGTAGGGGCACCTATACAGCAGGGACCTATCACTAGCAGCCCCCTGTTGTACAACTTTACATCCAGTAGTGGCACCTATACAGCAGGGACCTATCACTAGCAGCCCCCTGTTGTACAACTTTACATCCAGTAGTGGCACCTATACAGCAGGGACCTATCACTAGCAGCCCCCTTTTGTACAACTTTACATCCAGTAGTGGCACCTATACAGCAGGGACCTATCATTAGCAGCCCCCTGTTGTACAACTTTACATACAGTAGTGGCACCTATACAGCAGGGACCTATCATTAGCAGCCACCTGTTGTACAACTTTACATCCAGTAGGAGCACCTATAAAGCAGGGACCTATCACTAGCAGCCCCCTGTTGTACAACTTTACATCCAGTAGGGGCACCTATACAGCAGGGACCTATCATTAGCAGCCCCCTGTTGTACGACTTTACATCCAGTAGGGGCACCTATACAGCAGGGACCTATCACTAGCAGCCCCCTGTTGTACAACGTTACATCCAGTAGGGGCACCTATACAGCAGGGACCTATCATTAGCAGCCCCCTGTTGTACAACTTTACATCCAGTTGGGGCACCTATACAGCAGGGACCTATCACTAGCAGCCCCCTGTTGTACAACTTTACATCCAGTAGGGGCACCTACACAGCAGGGACCTATCACTAGCAGCCCCCTGTTGTACAACTTTACATCCAGTAGGGGCTCCTATACAGTAGGGACCTATCTCTAGCAGCCCCCTGTTGTACAACGTTACATCCAGTAGGGGCACCTATACAGCAGGGACCTATCATTAGCAGCCCCCTGATGTACAACTTTACATCCAGTAGGGGCACCTATACAGCAGGGACCTATCACTAGCAGCCCCCTGTTTTACAACTTTACTAGTAGGTGCACCTATACAGCAGGGACCTATCATTAGCAGCCCCCTGTTGTACAACTTTACATCCAGTAGGGGCACCTATACAGCAGGGACCTATCATTAGCAGCCCCCTGTTGTACAACTTTACATCCAGTAGTGGCACCTATTCAGCAGGGACCTATCATTAGCAGCCCCCTGTTGTACAACTTTACATCCAGTAGGGGCACCTATACAGCAGGGACCTATCACTAGCAGCCCCCTGTTGTACAACTTTACATCCAGTAGGGGCACCTATACAGCAGGGACCTATCATTAGCAGCCCCCTGTTGTACAACTTTACATCCAGTAGGGGCACCTATACAGCAGGGACCTAACATTAGCAGCCCCCTGTTGTACAACTTTACATCCAGTAGGGGCACCTATACAGCAGGGACCTATCACTAGCAGCCCCCTGTTGTACAACGTTACATCCAGTAGGGGCACCTGAACAGCAGGGACCTATCATTAGCAGCCCCCTGTTGTACAACTTTACATCCAGTAGGGGCACCTATACAGCAGGGACCTATCACTAACAGCCCCCTGTTGTACAACTTTACATCCAGTAGGGGCACCTATACAGCAGGGACCTATCATTAGCAGCCCCCTGTTGTACAACTTTACATCCAGTAGGGGCACCTGAACAGCAGGGACCTATCATTAGCAGCCCCCTGTTGTACAACTTTACATCTAATAGGGGCACCTATACAGCAGGGACCTATCACTAACAGCCCCCTGTTGTACAACTTTACATCCAGTAGGGGCACCTATACAGTAGGGACCTATCTCTAGCAGCCCCCTGTTGTACAACTTTACATCCAGTAGGGGCACCTATACAGCAGGGACCTATCACTAACAGCCCCCTGTTGTACAACTTTACATCCAGTAGGGGCACCTGAACAGCAGTGTCCATATAATACAATTTCTCCACCACCAACAACAACAATATATTCACAAAATGCACTTTGTCCATAACTTATCATGTCGCCCTGTTGATTTCAGGGGTCTACACCCACCAGTGTTTGGTTTTATGGTGGAGACATGGTCTGGTGAACAAATGTGTCTGTCTAGTATATGTGTAATGTCATTTACTTCAAACGCTGATGGTTTGAGCCTATAGCAGTGGCATATTTCTTAGATGAAGCATTTGTAAGCAAGTATCCCCACACACCCTTATCACACACACACATACACACTATAAAAGACTTGCATTACTGACATGCCTCAGTGCTTCCTAATGTGTCTCTCCTTCTATTTTATGACTGTACTCAAAATAATGTATACAATACCACCAACCAATAGGGTAGATTCACCCTAAGACGGACACATACCTTGATTTGGACACTTGTTATCAATGATTTCATCATAATAAGTTTGAAATAGGGTGGAAACATCAGTTGCAATTGAAAATTCACATGTCTTTCTTAATAACTGATATAGTGCAAATTAACCATAGACCTTTATGTGCTTTTCAATGTGGTAAAGTTGTAGTGTATTGTATGATTTTGGTATCTGGAGGTCATTTCTTAACACACTACGACTGCTGTACTTCAAATCGTAGTGACAGACCTTTAAATAAGGCTGTTACAGTATCATGATTAGTGGGTACTAAGGCCTGCACCAGTATGACAGCTCTACCAAGCCTTATGTAATTATTGCATAGGTGGTGATCGTACAGAGCAGTCGTAGTGCAGTGACTATGATCATCTGCACTATTCCTAGGGGTCTCAAGTCATAGTGGTGGTATGTAGTCGTAGTACCTTAAGAAATGGCCTCCAGAATTGTGGATCGAAATGGAAAAAATGTTTTACAAAATGCTTCATTGTGAGTATGCTTGCACACATTTATTATTTGCAGAACACAGATGAATCACTTACAGTTACTGAAGAAAGCCCCCCCCCCCAAACAATACTGTTCAAATCTAAGTAGTTTGTTATTTATCACCAAATGGAATTGGCCTTGTAATTTCACCTAGAGTTGGAAACTAATTTCACCAGAATTCCGGCACAAGTTCCTTAGCACTTTCCTGTACTTTAATCAGAATTTACAATGTAAGATATCAACAATTTAGAGAAATAATGCATGCAACATGGAGGCTCTTCTTATGATGCATAAAAAACCTATAGACAGACTTGTATGCTGGGTTGATACTCGTATAGGCTTATATGGTGTAATGTCCTCATGTATATGGGTCAGGTCGTCAGAAAGTGTAAGATTTTGCCTTTGAAGGCCCTGAAAAACTAATTTTCTAATTACTTTATATAACCTTAACAAAATTGTCAAGGTACATGTCCTCAGCTCAGAACACCAAAAAATACCGATCTAGGCCATCCGGTTACATTTTTATTGCTTGTTTTGTGTCATGTAACGTCCGGTACCAAAATAATGAAATATAGAGGTAATTCAAGTTGCTCTCAGTATTATAAGAATGTCCCATTATGCATAACAAACACATGAAATAACAAGGCCAATATGTCTATTATTGACTTCAATTACAGAATGGAACAAAATTTGAGTTATGCATGCACAGTAGACTGCCTCCTACATGATGATAAAAGTACCGGATGTTACGTAACGTCCGGTACTTTTATCAGAATTATTTCACATAAGCTGCTCTCATATGGAGACAAATGCTGGTAGACACACAATTTCTTCACCAAAGTAGGGGATGATAGGGCCTTTCATATGGGTAATAACAAAGATTTTGAAGCTTCATTTCTTCCATGTTTTAAAACCGATTTAGATTTAGGTACCGGACGTTACAAATTACAGATTTCCATTTTGAAACGCACATCATGAAAAATTCTCACTTAGTAACATGTCCAAACCTGATGGAAATTATACCTATGATCATATACAATACAAAAAATAACTTTGGGATACTCTATAGTGTTCTTTATTCAATACAGGACACTTGTAAAAAATACAAAAGTATAAAAAGAACAAATTTGGCCGTTTTTTCACTTCGGCAGGCTATAAGTCCTACAGTTTTTGATGGATGACCACAAATTTACATTTTTCTGATAGCCCTACGTGTTTTCTATCAAATGAGTCTATGTAAGACAAGATTGGTTCACAACTTCTTTCTCCAGAGCCATAAAAGTCCAAAATGACCCAAAAACACAAAATCTACTGCTTTCTGGCGATCTGACCCATATTGTTTAGGTCGATCAGTATGGTCAAAATAAGGTTAGTGCTGGGTAGGTCCAAGCAGATAGGTTCATTTTGTCCCTCCGTCATACTTCCATTTTAGACTCTAAATCCACATCTAAAAGAATAAAATTATTCCTTTTGGTGGGAAATCATCTGTACGTCTGGCACCAAATTCCCACCAAAATAAATGAGTTTACTGGATTCCAGAGTCTAAAATAGGAAGTGTCTTGGAGGGACATCTGCCTGGACCTGCCCTGCTGTAATGCAAACTTCACATTGTACCATTTAACCTAATGTTCTAATACCTACTACCATAAAAAACATTGGATAATGTTGTAAATACCACTTGACCACATATCATAATATGCCCCCATGACAAGTAAACAAACCTTAGGTAGAGGGTTCATATATTATGCAAATCCAGACTAAATGTCATAGAATTATAGCCTGATAACACTATAACCCTCTGAGCATAGGAAGATGATTATTTTGCATTTTCCTTATGAAAATGAGGGAGAATAGGGGTGATCAGGTTCAGGTGAATGTTTCTAGTCAAGTGTCTGTCTCCAGGTGAAAACAACCCTTTTGAATTCGCAAAGATTACTTACATTTTCCACATGGTTGTTCATTGAATCTGCGTAAATTGTCAATATCACATGATGATAGATACTTCCCTTTTCACTAGTGCTTTTGGATGAACATAGGTAATGGTAAAAATACAATGAGAAAGGGTCACGTTCATGTTGAAAACAAACGTCCAAAAGTGGTGAATCTACCCTAGGGCATTCAACAGTCTGCACCAAATATATACAAGACCACCACCCTTTAGGTAGGGGGGGTTTAAGACAAATATTTTCTCACAATCAACTAAAAAAGATGGTATTTATCATGAGATAAAAAGATAAAAAGTTGGAAAATATTAAATTTATTAATTTTAAATTCATATTCATGGACTTTTTTCCTGCGATCTAACATGGTTTTCCTAGTGTTAGGATGAACCCGAATAGAAAATAGGATGCAGCAATTAGAACATGTTTAGTCAGATAGGTCAGATGTCATGTGTATAAGACTTATACACAAATTAACCCTGATATAAATATAATTATGTAGATGGCCGTGTGCATCGTGTGTAGTAATACGACAAATACAAATATGCATGCCCTGGTAATGCCTATCATTGGTCATGCCTATCATTGGCCCACCTTGCTACCTTGGTAAGTTTCATAATCATGGCAATATTGGTTCCGGAACATTCTCCTAGAATAATCTTTAGTCACACCTGCTGTGGGTAACCCAGGTCTATAGGAAGCTCTAAAAGACAGTGCACCATCTAACCCAGAAGTTGGAGCCCACATTGAACTGTGGTTTAAGACAAATGCTACAACATACACAGAAACTACCCGGTGGCAAATATTTAAACCTATCAATTATTTTAATAGTATTTTACACCCTAAATGGACAATTTCTTTTCAAATTATTTCTATTCATTGTAATGACATGTAAGATATTAATAAGACATTTGAATTCCCATAGGATTCTATAGAGGAAATAGATGACTTTTTTATTTCAACCATAACACCCCCCATTTTCCTCTTTTCAAAATGCTTGTATAGATGTCCTTTTTGTCATTCAGGGAATCTCATAGGGGGTATTACGTATAAGACATAGTACAAGCAAATACTGTTCATAATAGCTAAGGCACTTACACTTGAATTGTCAAAGTGTGAAAGTAAGCACTGTGACCTAGGAATATTTTTGCATTTTCTTATTGTTAGTATATCAATCTACATCCAAATATAATCCAGAACTATTTGAGATGATCAAACTGTCCAAAGAGCACACATTCTCCACACAAACCATCACAACGTGTCCATATTGACACATTTTATCCTATGGACAAAATGTTTTTGTGGACACTTTGTGGATACATCCTGTGGATAAAATAAATTTTGTGGACACTTTGTGACCAAACATTGTGGACAAAATGTGTTTTGTGGATACTTTGTGATCATAACTTGTAGTCAAAACGTGTAATTTGGACACTTTGGGGTGGTAGGTTGTGGGCTAATGACGTTTTTGGACGTTTTGAGACGTATGTGGACAAAATGTGCTTTGTGGACACATTGTAATGTTAGGTTGTACACAGTGTGTAGTTTATGGATAAGACAGACAGTACATTTTTTTTATGGACAACTTGAGATGGGCCCTTGTGGACAAAATGAGAAAAATTGGGATGTGGACAATATGTGTCCCGTGGCTGAAGTGAAGCACAACAGCCTCCTCGTTGTCTATTCTACAGCTACTACACACGAAGCACCCATGTTACAGCATTACCAACACTCCCAGAACAGTGTGATGACTCAAGTTCATGGCCACTGTCTAGTAACTTTTAAAATCCCACCATAAAATGAGCAGTATCTGTCCCTGAGATACCAGCAGAGAACAGAGCCAACATATGTGCAGAGTTCAATAGAATAGAGTGGAGTGACCAGAGTTGAGAGCAGTCACGTTGGCTAAAATTGGATTAAATTCAACCAGGTTGACCCAAGATGGCTGACATTAATTGAGTTCAACCAGGCCAAAATAGGTCAGGGTCCAAAATTGGTCAATTGAGTTTTAATGTTGTTTAAGTTTAAGTGTTGTTCAAAGCAAAAAAGACCTCCAAAAATATTCTTATTCCATTCTGGCTGTGTAACCATGAAACACCTCATTATGGGAAAAAAATATGAATATAGGCTAAAGTTTTCTGCCACCATCTTGTGGCCCCTTAATATCATGGACTATTGGAACAGAGGTCTACTGCAGCTAAAAGGTTTCCAGCAACGTCACGGAGATTAACATACTGAAAAAATATGGTAAGGAATGAAAACTCTAGTCTATAGTTTATTCGAAAGGTTGTGGAGTGTATTACAAGCAGATATGTCTTATACAACAGGGGAAAAAGATAACCTCACAGTGCAAAAGCTGTTCAACCAGAGTTTGACCGGAACAAGTGATATTGTGCAAAACTGTACCATATAAAATGTGTATAGAATCTAAACTTCAAATGGCAATTATAACTGTTTATACAGATCAGGAAATCAATCAATCTGAACTGTTAAGCTAAGAACACATAATGTTATATACATCAAAATGATAAAGAATTCAGTATGAAAATAGGTGGTATTTAAGATATAGATTACCAGTATAGATGTGTATTGCAGAAGCATACAAAAGCAATTATAAGCAACGCAAACAAACAAGATGTATTCATCCATAAACTGTATAGTACATATCTGTGGTTTGAAATTTTTATACTAGTCCTCCATACTTTAGGCACCTGGATAGCTAAGCAGTTTTGGTGATTACCATGAACATATATGAATTTGGAAAAAAAATAGACAGCCAAAATGGGTTTACGTACAAGTATTTGTGGGTGTAGTGTTTCTGATTGTGTTTCACTTCTGACAAGGCATAAGAACAATTATTATTTCAACACCATTTCTAAAATCCATTAATTATCCTGTTTTATCCTGATAGTGTATAGCAAGCATAATGCATTTGTCGTTCCCATTGGCTTTACAAAGCAGTCACTTGAGGTTTTTTTAATTGTCTATAGTCTGACCACTTCAAAGCCTTCTCCAAGGAATCATTCCAGAGTTTGTCATCAAGGACTACATCAAAGTACATTGAGTGGAATTTGAGCACAGAGAACTGGCTTATGGAACCCTCCCCAAACCATTTGATTATATCTCTAGCATCTACAGTCTCCTTGTCATAGTCAGTTGCATTAAAGATGGAGGTATTCTTTGGTTTGCCTATCTTGCCAGAGACAGTCTTGCTGGCGACATAGATTTCATAGGATACAGATTTCTTGATCGCTACTGGTACCATTGGGTGTCTCAGAAAAACATGCTCACGGTACCTATTTTCAAAAAATGAATCAAAGGAACGAACATGAAAGTGAGCATTAAATGAACAATGGTCAGTAGCAATTTTGCATGCCTTGCTTTTGCAGCCATAACAATGAAACTTTGGGAATATCAGGGTTCTATTCAACAGTTTTGCTACTGTCATTGCCATCTTCAATGCATTTCTTTCTCTTTGTTTACTCTTAATGCCAAAGTCAAGAGGATTTGAGTATTGAAGATATTTCCTCGATGAGCTTGAATAATAATTGTCATCATTATACATCCACATCCCCATTTCCTTGAATCTATAAATCTTTGCTGCTTTGCTGACAATCCAGTTATTGTGTACAACATCAGTCTTACATGTGCTATCATTGCAAGGTTTATCCATTAAAAACATCCGTTTGCCTTCCTCAAAGTATATCAGTCCACAAGCGAATTTCTTCTTATCTAGGCTTTTCTTTTTTAGTGTTTTAGAACTGACCATATTTCTTATTGCTGCTGCCATGGCATCCTGATCTGGTATCAAACGAGTCATAACAGATTTCAGTGTCTCCTTATGCAGATCTATTGTTGCATGTGTTGGCCGTGCTATGTAAAATCCGCAGTTATCATTGGTTACATCGCTCATGAAGCTTACATCAGCATCAATGTAGAATTTTAGTGTTGGGTCATGGAGAAACACAATATCAACATCTGATAGTATTGTCGTAAATCCAAGCATCAGTGCAGCTGTCACCATTTTCATTTTGACACGCATTTTCAGTATGAAGCTTTCTGAGCCATATTCAGTTGCCTGCTCATTCTTAGTGTCCTGTGGATATAGGTAACAGTCTATACCTGCTTCAGCAAGCATTTCCACTGCTTTACTGTCAGAGCATATGTAGAGAAAATTGCTAATATTGAATCTCTTTAAGCTTGTTTCGTAAAAGTTGACAGCCAATTCAACAAATGATGAGTCAACTGATGCCAAAATTATGATATTGTTTTTGTTCGCTTTTTCATATAAGATTTTGTAAAATTCATTGTGTTTTGACAGCATGTCTTCACCAATCCAACAGACATGCTGATTTATTTTTGTGCACCGATGACCTGTCTCTTCTGAATCATTTGAGCTCTTATGTACCTGTCCTAGATTCAAGTAAGTCCCATTTCTGTTCCACAGCCAAATGTATAGAGCTGCTAACACACCAGCCAATGGGAAAATGCGTCTTTGAGCCTTTTCTTGAAATAAATGAAATCAGGTCACAACTCTTGCTAACAACAAAGGAAATTAATTGTGTATTTAACTTAATTGTCCTTTCCTTTAAAGAACTCATGTGTATCAAATTTTGATTACAATATTGTTTATGTAACTTATCTATTTATCATGAAACTACTTCAAGTAGATTAAGACAATTCAATTAAGTAAAGAATACATTTTCATTGTAAAGGCACTTGATTGAAAGTCACAAAAATGTTAAACTATTGCCAGGTGATAGTTATGATATGCACTTACTCAAAGTCATTGCCAGTCTGTTTTCTCTAGAAGCTATCTTGTGTATGCATTGATCTGAAATATAGAATATAGAACTGCACTTTTTACTAAGAGATATAAGATCTTGTAAACAGCCCATGGATACCCATACAAATGAATCGGTTAGCTCAATCAGCTTCCAGTTAAAACTTTTTGTCAACAATGCACTAGGCACCAGCCGTTCTCGATGACAGTTACAGGCAGTAGTTTATTCAACCACTAACAACTCGACACTAGTCGACTAGCTTAGTCTACTAGTGTCTAGTAAAAGCAATTAACATAAACCTCCTCTGTGCAGCAGCACAGAGGAGTATCTAAAACATGGTAGTCAGGCAGCCGATCACCATCTCGCAGGACTTCCCGGGGAAGTCTGTGAAATGGCCTTATATACAAGAGAGTTGAGGTCCACGTGACCCTAAGGTGACATGGCACTGGACTACAGCGCTCCCAGGAGTCGGGTAAGAGAGGTGTTCTCGATGTCGCTGATGGGGAGCCCCAGCATACTTCGAAGCTCTCTGAGGATGACTCACAACCACTACAGTACCCCCCTCTAGACTGAAACGTGGTCTCTGAGTTAATCAGAGACCCCGAAACAGTCTAAAACTAATATGATAATATAATATACTATACCCGACGACATAGTCATCAAGCATAGTAGAGATATATAATGTTTCTACTATACTGTAGAAAAGAATTATCACAGTCACTCAGGGATGCTGCTCCATCCAACGAAGGAGACCAATGTCTAAGACATTGCTTCACGACCGGTTCCTGGTCAATCCAAAGGAGGCGCAACCGGGTATGGTAACCAGGGTCGTGTCGGTTCCTCCCTGTCTCGTCGAGAAGCTACTTCCAGCGTACGAAGCCTGTCTATGACAGTCTTTTGACCCAGGGGCCAAGTATATGTGTCATCACCGGGTTCAGAGAAACAAGGTGGCGTCGGGTCCACATAGCCTCGAAGGGTTGATCAGCCTCAGGGTCCGGGGACAGGTTATGGTACCCCCACTCGTGGAGGGTACACCGTCGTCTGAGAACAGGGTTCTCGGGGGTTCCAACCGACATCAAAACTCAGTTTGATGCCGGCAATCCGGCCAGAGAAGGGCAAGTAACATCCTGTTACTGCCCCTCGGAGATGGACCCCATTGCGGCGTCGAGCTCTGCCTGCTCTTCAGTGGTGCATTTAACTGACTGTGAAGCATCCTCTTTGAGTCGGCCAGAGAACCGGCCATCCATGCTGTACGTGCGGGACTGGAACCCTTTACGCATGCAGTTCTCGAACACACAACGCTGTCTGCGATTGAAGATCCACCAAGCAAAGCCGATCCTCTGTCTCTCAGGCAGTGAGATCCCTGATATGTCGGAGGCATTGACGCCATTCTCGATCATCGACACGTACCAGTCGTAGTGGTGGAAGGGCTACCTGACCAGACCGGTAGTAGTCCTTCAATCGAGTGAGCTGTCTGTTATCGACAGTTTCATTCCGTCATTTAGCAGTTACAGCCGACATTCGATTCCACTCCTCGAAGGCTTTAGCGGGATCAGGAGGGGAAGCTACAGTGCTTTCCACAGCACCGCCCTTAACCTCCAGCGGTTCGCCCCCAGTCTCAGGAGGATCAGTAGACTTGCTACTCTGCTCCTTGGCTCAGGTCTTCTTTGTAGGCTGCTCCTTCTTAGTTGGTGCCTTAGGGATCTTGAAATCTTTTAGAGACCCTTTCGACGCCCCCTTCTCCTTGGAGTTATTCTTGCTCTTCAAGGATGAAGCAGACCCTGTTGATTTTGAGGATTTTGAAGTTGATGGCTCATCGACTCCATTACCTCCTGAGACTGAGCTGCAGCGGCGGCAGTCGCAGCTTTCAAGGCTTCGAGACTTGTGGCTTGTCGAGGAGCTGTACCCAGACAGCTCGTCGGAGGAGTCTCACATGGTTCTTCCTAAACAATGCGCCGGGAAGAAGACAACTGACACGCGAATCAGTTCTCAGACTGATCGAGCCTCAACAAGTACTTCGAGCAGACTGCAAATGTGACGTCCCGGGTCCACTGCATGCCCTTTTATCTCTGTGGTGCGTGTACGTGGCACTATCCGATTGGAGGAGCCAGGCACGTTACTGCAAGGAGTGCCCTCATAGGCTGCGTCCCACATCACGCCATGACCAAATAAGGTATTGGCACCAAAGTGGAACGGCTCACTCTCCTCACACTGTCACGCTCTGGTTATCCAGACGCAACTTTAGCATTATGCCGTTATTCTATGCAGCCAAGGTATTTCAATAATGAAAGATAGGGTTACTAAGGATACTTTGTCTCACCTAACCCCCGGGAATAAAAATGGTTCTAATATGAACCTACCTGTTGGGTAGAATCCACCAGCTGATACTTCTTGTTGTGTAATTTTTTATTCCGGCAGCTTCACGTCCATGGACAGATATACCCAAGAACGGCACCTTGCATTTAATTATTAGTAAATACAGGTTGGTACATCCTCTATTTAGTATTGTGCGCATCACTCAAGAACTGTTAATCTAGGACTCCTCCTAGTTTTCCCGACTGGAGGAACAAGTGGTGGTTTTCGAGGTGGCTTTTTACTGCCCCCTTTTGAACCTCCGCCCTTTGATGTAGGTGCTGGCCAGGTTATTAGTCCATTTCCATCGCCCTTGACCTCCCGTCACTTGTGGCGAGTGTTTGCTCTAGATTTTCTTTCATCTTCGACACTTGTCGACTGTCCCTTTGATGTGCCTTGACGTTTCTGTCGGGCTCAAGTCATGGGGCCAGTCGGGGATGACTGATCTTCGACTTCAATCAAAACCTTTTGATGTGAAGTTTGTTCAGTCATTGGCACCTTCGAGGGGTCACTCAGTGTATCCTTTTATTAAGGCGGTTTCGATGCTTTCGGCCTATCTCGACTAGCTGGTCGACCACGGTGTCGTTTTGATGGCTTACAGCATCTAACATTTCCACCTCACTCAGTTTTTGAACTTCATCCTGTCGTTTATGAGGACCCCTTTTTGGTCGATTTTTACACTGAATTTTGGGCCACAACCTTTCGATCTCCATTTCGACTTTTTTAGAATCAAACTTTACCCCCCTCAAGGTCTCTCGAGGCTGTGTGTCATCCTCAAGCTGTGGTTGCAACAGCTTGACAGTTTGTGATGTAGTCTATTCACATTACTTTTTTTGCAACCTACCTCGAGACGGTCAAAGTAAAAATTGTTGACTCAGAGAGAACAGAATCTACCATGAACAGCCCATCCCAGTTTGGGGCTAGCTTCATAGCAGCCTGGGGTGTGTGGTACCTCACCACCTATTCCCCAACTGAGTACCTATAGTCGTATCCGACTTTTTGGCATTCAGCAGTAACGGAACAGGGTACCTTAAGTGGGTTCTCGATGGAGCCAAAGATTACATCTGCCGGCATGAGAATTTCTTCCCCAAATACCATCATATTTGGACTGCAACCAGTAGAACTATGTTCAGAGCTATTGTATGCTAAGACCACATATTTGACCTGTTCATCCCAGTCATCCATATGTTTATCGACCAACATAGTCAAACTCTCAATAAGTGTTCTATTGAACCTTTCCACTTGACCATCACTTTGAGGCCTGTATGGATTAGTTCTCTGTCTTACAATTGTCAAATATACACACATTTCAGAGAAGAGACGAGATTCGAATTCTCTCTCTTGGTTGGAATGCAGTAACAGTGGGATACTGAAGGTAAACACCCACTCATCCACAAATGCTTGTGCACAGGTCTCTGCAGTGTGATTTGGTAAGGGAATATTGTGAACATACTTCGTAAAGTAATCCTGGATTACTAACATACAAGTATTCTGATTTGGTGTGGGCTTAAAGCCTAAGATGCTATCCTCCCAAACCTAACCCCGAACAACTCTTGGTGTATAGGTGATTTACCCATACCTTCCCCTGGCTTCAACAGGTCGGACAATGAATGTCGAACCCAACAACCTATGTCTTTTCCCATTCCAGGCCAGTAATATCTCCTCTTCACTTTCTCGAGAGTTCTTTTACAACCGAAATGTGCCGCAGTTCGATGTCCATGGCAAAAAGCAAGTACCTCACCCCTCAGTTGGCGTGGTACTACAAATTAAATCGTGCGCCTTGCTCGACCCGCCTCGACCTTCAAACGACACAGCAAGCCTTCACGAAATGTTAGAAGGGGCCATTGCCCTAGCAACTTCCATACGTCGGCACTCTCGATGGAAACCTCAGGCCTAGTGGGTTTAGCCCCCTTAACTAGCCATTCAGCTAGTCGTCTGATGTCAGAGTCCACTTTCTGCGCATCAATGAGCTCATCAAGAGAACAAATTGCTACTCACACCCAACTAAACCATTTGCGGCCGCACAGGGATACGACTTAGTCCATTAGCATTCAGATGCTTAGACCCACTTTAATGTTCAATCTCTGACAAGTGGTCTAGCCACCTTCCTATTATTCCCTCTGCTTCCTTGAAATTCAGGAGCCATTTCAAGGAGGAATGATTGGTGCGGATAGTGATTACCACCATACAGGTAGTGCCTAGACTTCCTGGTGTACACAACAACTGCTAACAATTCTCTTTTGGCGGTACAATAGTTTCGCTGTGTTTTACTTAGAGTGTTACTAGCAAATGATATTGGAACCTCGACTCCATCCTGTACCTGGGAGAGAGGAGCCCTAATAGGAATATTACTAGCATCAGTATCCAAGATAAAACGACCTTCGGGTGCAGGGAATCAAAGGACAGGGGTTTCCTTGAACCTTCATTTAACTCAGCAAAGGCATGTTCAGCACTTTCTGTCCATGTGAATCGCTCATAAAGACCTCTACTACCTTTAGGCTTCTGAACTATCAAGTCCTGCAAAGTTCAGCAAACCCAGGGATAAAATCCAGATAGTAGGAGCAAAACCCTATGAAAGAACAAATTTCTTTCACTGTGGTGGGTCGAGCCCATGTCATTACATCGCTAATTTTCCCTGGATTAGCTTCTACACCTCGTTCAGATATAATTCGTCCCAGGTACTCCACAGAAGTCCTAAAAAGTCGACACTTTTTAGGTTTCAACTTCAGTCCCCAAGCACGAATTCTATTGAACACTTCTGCCAGATTAGCCATCGCTTCATTCATCGTTTTGCCAAAGACAATGATATCATCGAGCTAAACAAGACAGGTTTTTGCCTAATAAACCTCTCAACATGTCTTTCATCATTCGCTTGAATATGGCGGGAGCATTACACAGACCAAACGCCATCCGATCGAATTCATAGAGGCCTCTCTGGTATGAAAAAACAGTTTTCTCGACATCATAGGGATGCATCCCTATCTGCCAATACCCAGATTGGAGATCGAGACAACTAAACCACTTATTTCCTCCAAGGGCGTCCAAGCATTTGTCGATGCGTGGGGGTGGGTAGCAATTTTTCTTAGTCACCCCGTTCAGACATTGATAGTCGATGCAGGAGCGCATGGTCCCATCCTTCTTCATCACAACCTGGACAGGACTGGACCAGGGACTAGTACTTGGTATTAACACACCCGTATCCAACATTACCTTTAGTTGTTCATCCGCTACAGCTTTCTTACTGAGGGGAATCCTTCTATAAGGAACTCGGATAGGCTGTGCAACACCGGTGTCTATCGTGTGCAGACAACGATCAGTGCGCCCTAATGGTTCATCTGGAGTATTAAAGACATCAACATGCTTACTGAGTAAGGCGGACAGCTTCAGTCTTTCTTCTCGCTCTGTCATACATATCTAATAGCCAGGTAGGGAGCCCCCCGTGTGGGTGCTCGCAATAAATGCTTCCTCGAGGTCTGTACCCTCATGCTCGAGATGCATCACCACAGATCCTACCTCTGATGAAGTAAATTCACCATTTCTATCAGCATAATGTATCATACCAACCACTTGACCTTTGTCAAGGACAATGTCTTGATTCAGTGGATTACAGACTGGAAACACTGTTCAACGTACATTGCTGACAAGGGCAGCTTCCCCTATCAATCCTAAACTCCCCCAAGTTTTGGGATCAGGTTCCACTATAACCTGTCGACTATATTCTAGACCCTTGGATCTCACCAAGACATCACATCCATATCTGGCAGGTATCCGTCAGGACTGGGCTACTGAGGCAACCGATGATATTCTTTCCAGTACACACTGATAGTGCTGTTGTCGTGGCTCTGTCATGACTAATTCTCCCGATCTCTGGTTAAGAATAAGACAATACATTGTCGCAAAATACAGCCCAAGAATACCATCGTCGGCCATATCGGCTACTATAAGGCTAAACACATAGTAGCTCGATTTGACCTTAAGAGGTAGAACCAATTGACCATACATCTGCATCTCTTACTAACAACAATAGAAATTAATTGTGTATTTAACTTAATTGTCCTTTTTCCTTTAAAGAACTCATGTGTATCAAATTTTATTTACAATATTGTTTATGTAACTTATCTATTTATAATGGAACTACTTCAGGTAGATTAAGACAATTCAATTAAGTACAGAATACATTTTCCTTGTAAAGGCACTTGAATGAAAGTCACGAAAATGTTAAACTATTGCCAGGTGATAGTTATGATATGCACTTACTCAAAGTCATTGCCAGTCTGTTTTTTCTAAAAGCTATCTTGTGTATGCATTGATCTGAAATATAGAACTGCACTATTTACTAAGAGACTATAAGATCTCGCAAACAGCCCATGGATACCCATACGAATGAATTGGTTAGCTCTAGTGTTTACTCTCCTATGATAGTTATAACGATATTGTACCCTACAATACAGTACACACCAACATCAAAAGATACATCAATATTATCTGTTTACTCTTTTGGTGGATAACAATTATAGAATTTCAGATATATCATCCTTTACTTATGCTATTTAACTCTGGGGGCAGATTCATAGGCCTAACTATGTGTATTCATCAGAGGCCAACTCCTGGCTGAATATGCGACCTTTACTTGACCTGCCATCCTTGGCTAAACCTTTCCTTATCTCTCATGTGAGCGACTTTCTTACTACTCCCATATATAGATATTTTCCCTGGTAAGGATTTCCCCACACCTCCAAATCTTGCTAAATCTTCTCCGAAGTTCTATCATTTATTTTGTATTTTTGGGAAATTTCAACGGGTATTGGTTTGAAGGGGAAAGACCGACCAATTTGGGCCTAAGTAGGGTATAAGTAGTTCATACAGTTTATGGAACTACTTCAGGTAATTCCATCTTTTATCCTGGTTATGCCTAAACATCTGATATGTACAAGGAATTAGTGAGTTTTAATTACCACAATACCCTGTGTGCAAGGCACACCCCACATGTAAGTCCCATGCAGACTATGTGACAATGCTCCCTGACACGCTCATATTATGTGAAGGGGGGTGCGGGTTTTAGAGAAACCCCACCATCATCAAGCAGACAAGAGCTTCATCCTTGTGCATAAGCCGTGCCTTATACATGAGGAATATGTGATAGAAAGAAACACCAAAGTTAGCAATTCTAGTCTCCCGTGACTAGATGGTTTTGCACATCCACATACACTTTTGCTGAGGTTATTCTCAATGTGAAAAGAAAACTATAAATTCTGGTGTGTGTTTTTATTGACAATACAAAATTCGAAAGGATTTTTTTTTAAAATAATGCATGTTTGTTGTCCAGGATGTACAAGCAATACGATCACAATATACCATATAAGAAACCTCCTGTGCTGTTGAAGGAGCTGATAAAGGTACATGTGAATTACATAACAATCGTTTTACTATACAGAAGTGTGTTTTGATAGTAACTGGTAGAAAAAGGATAATAATTGTAGTTGAGTCAAGATCAGGTTTTGTGCTTGATGGTACAATGACCCATCGAGACTTGAGGCCCATTTGTATTAGCTACTAAGCACCTCCATAACAATGTTATTACTTATTGAGTTAAGTCTTCATGCATTTCACCTATGAGAAAAAGATTGATCCCATAAGCGAAATACATGTGAAATGATGATTTCACAGTCACATCACATGTGTGAACCTGCGCACATGATCAGATTGCACATTTTGTCAAAAATCATACTGATAAAGAACAGAGACAAACATAAACACTCTTTTATGTGTAAATGTTATAAAACAAGAAAGATGTTAGATAGAAAGATCATGTTTAACGTCCTTGCAATTGTCTATAATCTGACCATCTGATGGCTTTATTTAATGTATCAGTCCAGTCTTTGCTAATTTCCATGATATCAAAATATAATGAATGAAATCTAAGGACAGACAATTCTTTCATGGAGGCATCTTCTACAAACCACTTTTTGATATAAGCAGATGAGACTTTCCCTTCATGGAAATTACTGGAATTAAAGATTTTCATCTCCTTGGATGGTTTTATCTTTTCTAACAGTTTCTTTGATGATATAAATATTTCAGCTGAAACAGACTTCTTGATAGCATCTGGTACTAAAGCATGTTCCAAGAATACATGCTCACGGTACTTGTTTTCAAAGACTCCATCAAATGTTCTAAGATGATAATGGGCATTGAATGCACAATGGTCATTGGCCATTTTACATGGTCCACTACCACAGCCATTGCAATGGAACTTTGGCAGAATAAGAGTCCTATCAAGTATCTTTGCTATAGTTAATCCTGTTCTTAATGCTTGTTTTTCCGTTTCTTTGTTATCATTTCCAAAGTCTAGTGGGTTGGAATACTGTAGATATTTAGTAGATTTATTTGAGTAATATCCCTTAGAGTCATAGTCCCACATACCCATTTCTTTGAAGCGGTAAATCTTTGCTGCCTTACTAACAATCCAATTATTATGGACAACATCAGTAGTACATTTTTTATCTGTGCAAGGATTATCAGAGCGAAACATGCGCTTCTGATTCTCAAAGTAAACCAGCCCACATGCAAATTGATTTTTATCAAGATTAGTCTTTCTCAGTGCTTTTGAAGCTGTCATGGATTTAATAAGTGGCTTCATTGCTTCCTGATCAGAAATTAAACGTGTCATCACTGATTTCAGCACTTGCTTATGTAAAGAGATACTAGCTTGTGTTGGCCTTGCCACATAAAAACCACAATTATCTATTACGACATCACTCATAAAGCTAATATCTTCTTCTATCTTCAAATGTGGTGTAGGGTCACGGAAGAATACAATGTCAACATCAGATAGCACTGTCGTAAATCCAAGCATGAGTGCAGCTGTCACCATTTTCATCTTAACGCGCATTTTCAGTATGAAGTCTTTTGTACCAAATTCAGTTGCTACCTCATTCTTTGTATCTTGATTGTATAACAAGCAATCTATGCCCTTAAACTTAAGCAATTCAACTGCAAGACTATCCGAACAGATAAAAAGGTAATTTGAGATTTTGAAGCGCTTGAAACTTGTCTCATACATATTGATTGCCATGTCAATAAATGAAGAATCAACAGATGCTAGAATGACTATACCATCCTTGCTGGCCTTAGATTTCAAAGTCTGATAAAAGTTTCCTCCTTTTGACAGCATATCTTCACCTATCCAACACACATGCATGTCTCCATTTGGAAGCTTACATTCACCCTTTTTCCTGTGTTCTGTTGGTTTAGTGGCTGTACGTTTATTTTGATTTGGCTCACCATTTGAGCGCTTAACTGCAGCTGATAACATAGCAGGCACCATATCTTTATATGTAGCCTCTGTGATGTAATTTGCCATCCATAGACCCCACCAGGAGAAGAGCAGCAGAATACATGCACAAGTGATAGCCAGCAAACATAAAGGTCCTTTAAAGCAAAAGTAAACAAAGGACATGTTAATAATGTTAGTAAAACTGAGATTAAGTGCAAATAATAGGGTATCAATACAACTAGATGCAATTTTGATATGAAAATGATGTATTCACGACCTTAAAATCAATGAGCAATGGACCAAAACACATAAATTTTGAATTACCAGTGTTGAAGCTTTATGATTTAACTTACTCTTTTCCATTATGAAATATAGGATGTTGTGCCACGTGCCGTTTACCTTAAATCAAATACATGCGATTAGTTGGTTACAACACTACATTAAAGGAAAAATTGAGGCAAGCCAAGTAAGGTTAGAAAGCATGGTTATAAGTGCTGTATAGGCCAATGCTGTAAGCAGCTGATAAGGTGTAGCATTATTCCTACATAATACAATTTTCTAGGCCATGAATAATAATAATAATAATAATAATAATAATAATTATGCAAATCAAATTGGCTTTGTGTGAACAAGGGCTTAGGGGTATTTGTACCTTTACATAACATAGGGTTCACTCCTAGTAACCCCTGGTCTTCTGCGCCATGTATTGTGGGATTGAGCCTGTACAGGCTAATTAGATGTAATATCATTGGGCCAGGTGTGATGGGGTTTGTACTGCAGCCAATAAAGTAGAGGCAAGCTATTTAATGGAATCTTTGTTTAAGCTATGGTGGTATCATCATGCTAATGAGAAATATGTTATATTTTTCTAGCAAGTTGATTCAACATTCAGTAGAGGGCAATGATGTGTATTTCCCAACAATAGACTGTTTGGTCTTTGAATGATTAGTCATTATTTTGGAATTTTGGAATCAGACTTTCCTTTATCCCCTCAGACTTCAGCTGGACATAATAGGGTAGTGCTTAGAGCATTTGACTCATAATCATGGGACCCTCAGTTCAAATCCCTAAGTGTGTCTTGTACCACTATACACAATACATTTCATATTTTATTAAACTGCTAAAGATTGGTTATATGCACACCCTTAAAAAGGTGAGATTGACCAGGACAGGAACTCATAGCCTTCAGATTACAAGTCATACATCTTACCAATAGGCCATGAAGGCTGCTTCTCTTGTAGGCATATCAAAGGTTAATACTAAAAGCTACATACAGCAGTACCTGTCATGCTGCAACTCCCTCTGGTGTCTAGATCTAACAATGGGTACTACTTTAGTACCCCTTCCCATCATACATAGGGCAGAAGACCAGAGTCTTGGATGCTAGTACTTAACTCTGGGACCAGTTTGCATAGGGTTATCATGAAACAATGCTGCCACCTAGTTTCAATCTCATAAACCATTGACAACATGTATTTTCCAGGTGTCAGTATGATCATTCCCATTTCCCCAACTTGTCCATTCATTTTCTCACTTTCAACTTGACCAACCCAGAATTGTTATGCACCCCCTTGTCCTGAAATTACCTCAGACTATAATCAATTCTATCAAAAACGTACCGATAACCACTACAAAACCTCTGCCCCTTCCTCCTTCTGCTTCTCCTCCTCCCCTCTCTCTCTCTCATTCTATTCCTCTGCTTTTAAATATCCATTATCTAGCTATCTGCCTGTCGGTCTGCTTGTTTGTTTGTCTGTGTATTCATTTATTAACTTCTCAATCCCCCTCTAGATTTCTAGACATTGTGTTCCACCTTAAATCTTTCCCAGAAACATAGAGCACTTGTGTCTTTTTCTATGTGAGGTATTATAGTACCTCGATTCATTTTATAGATGCTCAGCAATATCAGGAATGTTTTCGCATAAAATATATGTGAAACTTAATTGTATGTTTGAAAGGAGGGAATAGATGTATTCATTTCAATAAAGGTTTATTCTGTACAAAAACCGAAGGATTCTAATTCAAAAGACCTTAATTCCAACTACCTTAAATTGAGCAATTTTAAAAATCACTTCCACCACATGTTGATTCCTCAATAAGCAATAAGAAGAATTTAGCAACTCCACAATACTATAATGATAGCCACATAATACAATAAAAAAAGGAATATTTTAATATTTGTATTTCATCATGATATAAAGACATTTTCAGGTAGGTATGTAATAATATGTACACCATTAGAATCTGTTCTGCCAGTTTTTGCCAATCTAATTGAATAATTACACTGAATAACATGATACATGTATCATCCGCACAAAACACAAATAGAAATAGTAATTGGGTCTTTGCAATTATCTAGAGTATGTGGTCGATATCCCAAATGGTAGTGGAAATGTAATTGAATAATGAATTAGGTGTTAATTCAAACTGTATTTTGGTATGAGTCATGTAAACTTGTGCTCCTCATCCTATTACTTTGTACTGCCTGTAATCAGACCACCTTATGGCCTTATTTAGGGTTTCAGTCCATGATTTATCAATTGGCTCAACATTGATATATAAGGATTTGAACTTCAATACTGAAAATTTGCTGAGTTCGCCTTGCCCAAACCATCGTATCACATCATTGTTCGATACATGTGCTTTTGTGTAGTCAGTTGCATTGTATGTCCATTGACCCTTTGAAGGTGGGGATTTATTTGCCATATTCCTAGAAGCAATGTATATTTCAGGAGATATAGATTTCTTGATGCTTACTGGAACAGAAGGATGATCAAGAAACACATGTTCACGATAGCCGTTCTCAAAAAATGCATCAAAGGCACGAATATGAAAATGTGTATTGAAAGAGCAGTGATCATTTTTTATTTTGCATGCTTGGTATTTACAGCCATAGCAGTGGAACTTTGGTAATATGAGTGTTCTGTTGAGCAGCTTTGCCATCGTAAGTGCTGCTATCAATGATAATTTTTCTTTTTCTTTACTTGCATGTCCAAAGTCCACAGGATTTGAATACTGGATGTATCTCTTGGATGAGTTTGTGTAGTATCCATCATTATCATACATCCACAGCCCAGTTTCCTTGAACCTGTAGATTTTGGCAGATTTGCTGACAATCCAATTGTTGTGAACAACATCTGTTACACACTTCTCATCAGTGCAAGGATTGTCAGACAAAAACATACGCTTGCCATTTTCATAATATACCAAACCACATGCAAACCTGTTCTTGTCTAGATTGGTCTTTTTCAGCGTATTTGAAGCTGTCATTTGCTTGATTGTTGCAGCTATTGCATCTTGATCTGCAATAACTCTAGTCATCACCATGTTCAGTGTCCGTTTATGCAATTCTATGCTGGCTTTAGTTGGTCGAGCTATGTAAAATCCACAATTGTCCATTACAACATCAGTCATGAGACTAATATCTGCATCAGTCTGAAGGTGTGGGGTTGGGTCACGGAAAAATATGACATCTAGATCAGTGAGAACTGTTGTAAACCCAAGCATCACAGCAGCTGTCACCATTTTCATCTTGACGCGCATTTTCAAAATGAAGTCTTTAGAGCCATACTCAGTTGCCTGGCCATTGTTTGTGTCCTGAGGGTATAGGAAACAGTGAATGCCCCTTTCTTGTAACAGCTTCACTGCCTGATAGTCTGAACACACATAAAGGAAGTTTGTAATATGGAAAGGACGAAGACTTGTCTCATACAAATTGACTGCCATGTCGATGAATGAAGAATCAACAGATGCTAAAATGATTACTTTATCATTATTCGCCTTTGATTTTAGAGTCCTGTAGAAGTTGCCATCTTGCGACAACATATCTTTCCCTATCCAGCATACATGCATATCACCATTCGGTTGCTTGCATATCTCTGCAGATATAGCCATTGGCACGTTTAACCTCCAGAATCTGGTGGAGGTGAGCAAAAGAAAGATGCAGCCTGGCAAGAGTGTAGCCACCAATAGGAACCCTGGAAAACATAGACCAATAGTTCTAGTAGAGCTTATGCACCCTTTGCCTCTTCAATGCTTCTTATATTCCATAATTAGAGAACAATATCTTGTTGTGATTGTATTATAAATATCTCTTAATGGTGCATTTCATCCTCAGAGTTGATGGATATTTATTAAGAAAGTTACTTGTGCCATGTTATTAAATGATATTTTCATGAAATTATTGTCTTTTATGACATGGTATTTGTCTCCCTATTCAAAGATGATGAGATATTTGTTCTTTGTATGGATGTTGGACTTACGCCTTTTCATTTTGGTTGATCGTATGAGGATATGTAGCAACGCACTCGAAACTACAGTTGCCATGCCGGACCTTAAACCAATATAACAAAGGTTGTCAGTGAGTCAAACAGGATTTCAAAGGGTAGGCTAGATTGATTATTAGTTAAAGTTTACTTGTGTGGCCCTGTAAGGCAACCTTGGTACTAAGTCAAGTACTAAAGGTACCAGTATGTTTTCCATGTTTAGCCACATGTGTTGATTAGTCTGTCCATTACATTGCTCTACATTTTCATAAAATTAATATGTTTTGATGCAGAGATTGTGTAGTCAAATAAAGTAAATCTTTTTCCATAATACCCACCAACAGCCTCCCTCAAGGTCCCATGTGGCAATACAGCCATACGCCCTTTCCCTCCAATTGCCTCCACCATTTGGCCACAAGCAGGCATTGATAGACAAGGCTATGATTGAGTGGCTTATTCAAAAATAGTATAGGCCCAGACTATTGTGTCTACCAATGTCAACCTGATTCATCAATAATTATTGATGTCTGCATAAACCATAAAAATAACTGGTACTCTCTTATCAGCGATCCTCATCAGGGGAGAACAGGCCTTGCCCCCCCCCCAACAAAAAAAAAAAGAGGAGAAGGGGGGAAAGAAGAGGGAAGTAGTTATTTAAATATGGGGTTTCATACACCGTTAGAAGGCTTAGATCACGAGGAAATGAATTGTTGTGTTCTCTCACATGTGCAATGAAAACTGAATTTTCTTCACAATTTTGAAAGAATTATTTCTCTCCTCCAACATTCAAAATACACCTTCCAGCCCACCTCCTGTTATGACCCTCAGTTCTGAATGTCACATCATTGGAACCTCATAGGCCTTCTTACCCATTTGGAGTGAGTTAAGGTGGATGGCACTCATGGTAGCTAAATTGTCACTAACACTTTGTTACAAGATTAAAATTATATATTCTCTCCAATGGCACTGAGAAAATATAGGTGTCCCGGGCAACTTTCAAAGATATGCATTCATGAATATACTGCAAAGATACAGCATTTCAGCATAATATGCATGGAGTGTCATTATTTGAGTAACTAAATTTCTCTATAACTTTCCCATGATATTGCCACTAACCTTTTACCTCCAGGAAATGTATTGTGATCATGTGGTCCCAGACATTTTTGTATTCTTTTTCAATATTGAAATAAAGATTTTATCAAAATAAAGACCTTTAGAGTGCATGTAGACTACTAGCTTTACACCCCAGACAAGTACCCGGCCCTGTGGCCTATTTAGTTGTAGTGCTGGGTTTATAACCTGAGAGCTGGGGGTTTTAGCCTGGCTCATGTCAACTACATGTACTACGATTTTGCAAAGCTTTTCACTAATCACAGAGAAGCATATATGCGCAGAAGACGTAATTAGCATGGTATTGATCCACCTTAAGTTTATAAGGTCAACATGATGCAAGTAAATTGTATCATTGTAGCAGAATTTATGGCATCTACAGGCTTAACCTGGGTGGTTAGGTGCACATGATTATTGATCCTAAGGGCTAAGTACATGTATAGTGGATGTGAGAGAATGTGCCATATATTGTTAAAAAAGCGACAGAAAGCACCTTTTTGTCCTAGCAGTTTTCAAAATTGTCCTAAGGGTTAGGGAGTATAGTGCAAGAATGCCTCAGAATACACCATTTCAAGTCTTATATTTCAAATTTATCTAGGGGACCAAGCCCACAACCTTTTAATTGACAGAAGTTTAGTACAAATACCCTATTTCATATGGTGCCCAATAATGCACCAGGATGGAATTTGTCTGGTAGACATCTTCAACGCACTCTGTTTGTGTAGGGAAGGAGATATACAGGTCACCTATTCATCAAGAATTTTTAATACAAAAACTGATATCTCACCTAAAATTTTACAAGACCTGAGATTCAATATGTTCAATTTGAAATATTTAACATGTTTAATTAGAATGCATGAGAATACATGAAACCCTTAAGACTTTCCGGGGGGGGGGCATGTAGCACCTCAAGACTTTCACCAGGTCTTGCCCCCCCCCCTCTAGAGAATCCTGGATCTGCCACTGCTCATTGTTCAGGGCTGGTCCTAAGATGGAGGGAACTACCTCTAGACCTGTGGGGACCATTACTGCATCAATGCATCCTGCCGACCCTGCACACTCCATGCACACTCTCACAGGGTCAGCATGGCGCACAATGCTGACATACTGTTAGCTGTTACATAACAATATTGATTCTTAATGCTGGTAGGACCATCTATACTTCAATCCCACAACAATTGAGTCTACCAGGGATCCTCCAAAAATGACCAATGAACCACCATAATCATAGCAGTGAAACATTGTAGTTTTGCAAAAAGCCCCAGGTGGCAGCACAGTTGTACAATGAATGTCTGTGAAAGTAACAATGGATCTCTTGCAACTTTGGAATGAGGATTCCATTGTTATTTCGACAACGTGTTTTTTTTTAACAGTGTTCCTTGTCTCAGTATCATGTTGTCCAAAAGTTAAGATTTTCAAGCTATTAAGGGATTTTCCATCCAGGACATCAGTGAGGCTGAAGCTCACCCACTGGCCTGACAATTGAAATAAACATTCCCCCAATTTAAAACATAACACTGCCTACATAGATCTATTACATTCTATGAGTCGATGGTATCACCATGGGAACAATATAAACAGAATCAAATTATGTTATCAAGAGGTAAGGTAGGGGAAGTTGTAATTATGTAGTCAGAGAATAAAACCTATCAATTCTGTAGTGATGCAAAAAGTGAAGTCCCACATTACCTATTAATTCTCTAGACCATGTCCATATATTTTTCTCTTTAACATGTATCATAATCACCTCGAAGCACAATAGATAGCCTATAGCAATACAGCATCTGATCTGGCCAGAAGCGAAACTAAACATAAACTCTATGATTGATCTATCAGGATCTATCCAAGTGGTCTCTCATGTTGCCAATTTCAAGAACACTCAAAAATTGATCAGGCATTTTAGTATTGGTGAGGTATTAATCGTGGTTTAGGTGTTGCTTTTCAATGTATAGAAAACATAACCATTGAACAGGCCTGGCTTTGGTATATGCATCCCATCTGCAGTAGTTTCTTAAATCACCTAGCTGTATACAGAACCAAATGAGCATTGATGATGATTTAGTAAAGGATAGTCACGCGATATCAGTATACCACCTTTGAGAGAGAATTTCACTCCTATGCATTAACTTGCATTTTTTGTCTTCATTATGTCCTCAGTTTTTACAGGCTCTTCCTCTCATCTTTGACCATTCATGAATATTTCGAAACATACTTTTTACCAACTTTGTCCTCCTGTAAAAGCTTTACACTGAATTGTTCCTTTAGGCGCCGGGGTTTCAAATAAGTGCTGGTCGTGAATAAAAAGCTGGGAAATAGCTATAGGGTATAACAAGATTGTTGTTAAACACTAAAGACTGTAACTCAAATGATCACCTCTATCCCTAGTGATACGCACTAGGGATAGAGGAATTATAATGAGTGCTAGGTTTTAGGGTGATTAAAAGGACCAGTATGGTACACAGGTACTCATTCTAACCCAACAACAAGCTATGACACCTTATCCTGAGTGGATATTGTACTGTGGAGTGAAGGCAGGTGTACAGGGTGGTCAGGCTGGGCATCCTGAGTAGTCAGAGTCAGTGTCCAAAGTGGTCAGGGTAGGAGTACTTAGTTGGTATAGTGGATGTCCTGAGTGGTGAAGGTAGGAGTCCTGGGTTGTCAGGCTCTGTGTCCTGAGTATTTTGGGAGAGTATCCTGATTATTTAGGTAGAGTGTCCTTTGAATGAAGGGAGAGTCTCCTGAGTATTTAGGGAGAGTGTCCTGAGTATTCAGGGTGTGTGTCCTGAGCTGTCAGGGAGAATGTCCTGACTTTTCAGGAGGAATGTCCTGATTATGTAGAGTGTGTGTCCTGAGTGGACAAAACCTGGGTCCTGAGCTATCAGGAGGTGTGTCCTGAGGTGTCAGGGGAGGGTGTCCTGAGTATTCAGGGCATGTGTCTTAACTTTACAGGGTGTGTGTCTTTTGCAGCCCCCATGGATGAGGCTTCTATATGGTGCCACAGGTGTACCACCAGGTGTGAAAAGTTTGCCCCCCTTCCATTCCACCCCTTCACCCCCTGCACCTAACATGGATATTGATTCTTTAGTATTGATGCTCAAAAGCCATACACCTAGTCATGGTTGTCTGTTGGCTTTATTTTTTAAAGCATCCCTTGAATTAAGTATAACTATAATCTGATAATTAATTTCAATGCACAGAATGTGTATTATGAAGATTATAATTCTGTAAAGGGTGTGCACATTCAACCATAATACCCTGCATATAAGGCTCACCTTGCATGTAAGACAGAGCCCTGGACATTCTAGCACAGTTAAAAATCCCCATGTAACCAACCTTTGCTTATCCTATAAAATACATGGAATATCTTCACATTTTTATAAGCCATGGTTTATACACGGGGGTTTTATGGGTATATACGATTATCAAAATATCTGACTGGTCAAGTAGTATTATCAGTATTACATGTCAATAATACTGTGTGAACTATAAATTACCCTGATTCTGTGGTTGGCAATATTGGCCTATGACATGTGTCGATTTAACAATTTTATGAGTTTCATGAAATTGTAGGGGTATGGTATTTACACTTTACGTTCATGTACCCGTGAGACTCAGACCTAGGTCTTCGGGTGTAGTGGGGAGTCCGGATGGCAGGTGGCAGCACCTGCCTCTGGGTTCGTATCCATTACACCAGGGGGCCTACCACTCGTCTGCCACACGTCACGTGGCCGGTTTGAGTTTCGCAGGCTTTTCCCCTATATAAGGCTGGTTCTACCCCCATGTTCTTCAGTAGTGGTTTGACCCACTGCTCAACCAGGTCGTTACCTGAAAGGGTAACCGAATGCCCTAGTAGCATGTAGTCCTCTGAGGCTGTGATCGTATGTAACGTAAGCTATGAAATAAAAGCTCGGTTGCCTACCCGGAAACTTTTCTCTCTCTTCGTTATGATTTAATCTAACTTAACGAGACAAACTATTACACTGGTGCCGTGACCAGTTGGTTTTCGGGTAAGCACAGTCAGAAATGACTGAGCTGAGCCCAGTTAGGGGAAATGGCCCAAATCATGAGCTAAACTCCCCGATGGAGGATGGTGAAATCAAGTCACCACCCCAAGGAACGGAGTGGAGAGATCCACTGGAACACTACCCTGATGGGTTAGAGGATGTAAGAAAAAACTTACATGATGAACTGGATGAATTTGGGGACTCCTTATTCATGCCAGGAGGTACTTTGAAACCTGCACCTATACATAAAAGTACTGCTCAATTTGGTAAACTACCATTTGAGGTACCAAAACCTAGTGCAGGTATGTTTGAAACTCCATATAGTTCTCGAATTAAACACCAAAAATGTGGATTCAAAAAGAACAAAATGGACGAGCTTGAAGACATGAGAGCTGAATACGAGAAGATCCAAAAGGATCTTATTACACTGACCGGAACTCGAGACAAAATTCTGACTGAAAACAAACAGTTGATATCAGAACGTCTTGATTACGATCAAAGTTGTAGACGCCAACAACGATTGTTATTGGATCAAATGGAGAAGGAAAAACAAGATTTCCAACTCCAGCACGAACAGTATCGTGATGCACTATACACGGCGGATCTGGAATACAGAGCCTCGTGTGATGAGTTGAATAGAACTAAACAGGAGTTAAATTCAACTCAATCGGCCTATGGCAAGTATCAAGAAGAGCTGATGAAAATTGAATCAGCCTTCAAGGATGCACGAAAAACGTATCAAAAACAAACCGAAGAGCATGAAAAACTCAAAGGTCAATGGATACGTGAATCCACAGATTTGGCTGCCAAACAGACAAAAATGATGGATGATTATTCCGAACTGGAAGCTAAAGCTATCCAGATGTCAAAGTATCTAGAAGATACTGGTCGTGCAGTAGGCACTCTTGAATCAGACTTCACTGTTTCAGGAATTGCCCTAAACACGACGAGTAACCAGATGAACTCTTTGAGGGGTGATGACGGGGTAACAGAGACAACTGTACCTCGTTACGAAGGAGTAAAGAGCCATCAGGTTAGATTCACGGATAATACCTCGAAACCTCTTGGTTTAGGTACGGGAAATAGTGGGGGTGACTCTGCGAGTGGAGCTAAACAAAACCACTCGGCAAGAACCTCCACCTTTGACGGCAGATCCTTCCTCGGATTCTGTTCCTATTACCGGGACTTTATCCCAGGATATTCAAGGGTTGCCTTTCCTATCAAGAGTTTGTCCCACTGGACACCCGGAGTGAGGAAGGAACGATTCCCTTGGGGATCCGAGCAAAACAAGGCCTTTATGAAAATAAAGGGTCTGTTTGCAAGTACACCTGTGTTGAAGTACCCTACGGAGAATGATCATTTCATTCTAGATACTGATGCTAGTAACGAAAGCATAGGAGCCGCCCTTTCTCAGGTCCAGGATGGGGTTGAAGTTCGTATAGCCTTCGCTAGTAACACGTTGAGTAAATCTCAAAGAAACTATTGTACCACTAAACGTGAGTTGTTGGCTGTGGTGGTCTATACGAAGAAGTTCAAGCACTTTTTGTGGGGAAGTGATTTTACTCTACAGACTGATCACTCTTCCCTCAGATGGTTATTGAACTTCAAAGATGCAGAGGGGATGATAGGTCGCTGGTTGGCGCACCTATCCAAATTCGGTCTAAATCACAGCCAGATTGAACCCCGAGCCGGGGCAAAGCATTTGAATGCAGATGCTTTGTCTAGAATCCCAGTGAGGAAATGTGCAAATGCTGAGTGCACTGATTGTGGAGCACACAATGCTGTGTTGGCAGGGGTTCGAGTTCCTTTCGAAACCCATCCGGAACATGTCTTGAATTGGTCCTTGGAGACCATCCAACAGTTCCAGGAGTCTGATGCAGTCACATCACATTTGATTAAGTTCCTTAATCAGGGTATCTGTCCTTCAAGACCCGAAGTGTCATTGGAGAACAGAGAGATGAGACGATTCTTAGCTCAATGGGCCGAGCTGGAAGTCCGGGATGGTATTCTGTTTCGATGGAAGAACTATTCTAATAGGAAGAAAACCTTGCAAGTTGTCATACCTAGTGCTATGCGACGAGATATTATGTATTTCTGTCACGGGCATAGAACTAGTGGTCACTTTGGAAAGAAACGGTCTCTAGAACGTCTAACCAGACGATACTATTGGCCAGGCATGAGTACGGATCTCACCCGATGGGTAGAGACCTGTCCCGAGTGCTGTAAGAACAAACCAGGACCCGGGTTAGGCAAACTGCCATTATCCCAGGAACTGTTTGGTGTAAGGTTTGCTAGAATAGCTGATGACATTATTAGTGGGATTCCCCCCACTCCTAGTGGCAACACGTGTATGATGGTAGTGTCTGATTATTATACCAAGTACACCCGAGTGTTTCCTTTACCGGATCATAAGGCTGTTACTTGTGCTATGGCCTTTGTAAAAGGGTGGGTGTTGCACCTAGGTGTCCCACTCATGTTACACAGTGACCAGGGCAGAGAATTTGAGTCTAGTCTGTGGCAGGAGATGTGTAATTGTCTGGCAATTTGCAAGACAAGAACTAATCCCTATAGGCCACAGAGTGATGGACAGGTAGAGAGATTCAATAGGACTTTGATCCAAGTATTGAAGTCTCTAGTAAATGAGCAGATGGATGATTGGGATGAACAATGTGAATTCGTGGTACATGCTTATAATGGCACTGTACACTCGAGCACAAACTGTTCTCCTAATCTCCTCGATTTTGGAGAGGATTTGATTATGCCAGCAGATTTAGTGTTTGGCGTAATAAGAATGAATCTGGAAACCCCTTGCCAGGTGATGTTTGTAGAATCCCTACGGGATAATTTCAAACAAGCCTATGAGAGGGTTAGAGACGAGTTGCAGAAAACTGCGCGTTGGCAGAAAGTTGGCTATGACACAGGTCTAAAAGCTAGATTTTTTAATCTAGGGGATAGAGTACTGCGTCTACACCAACCTCTGGCCAACCTGAAATTAGTCAGCAATTGGGATGGACCTTTCACTATAACTTATTATAACTAATCATGTTATTAGTGATTGCACAGTGATTATTAAATCACAGCTTGGTAAATGTTACAAGTCAAATGTAGCGAGACTACGCCCATGGAGGGGGAGGGACACCTCCACTGAAATGTACTGCGATGGTCTATTGGAAGTAATGGAACAGAGTCGTGTTAAGCAACTCAAAGTGGTACCGACCCGAAAGCGAGGACCCGGGCGGCCACGGAAGGTTGCAGACCCGAAGAGGGTGGTGCCCCCTGTCGTAACATCCGGAAAACAGGGGAAGATACAAAAAGTCTCGGCAGGCGCAGGTAAAAATAAGAGGAAAGGTCCTTCTAAGGCTAAGAAGACCTTGGAAAAGGCTCTTATGGATACCAGGTCAATAAAAGAGGCCTCAAAACCTCTTAGACGCAGTCCAAGGTTACTAAAGACTGCCGTAACCTAGCCTGTTAACACAACGAGTGTGTTGTCCTGTACTTTGTACTGTTATATGTTGTAACCTAGTTCAATGTATATTTGAGCCGGTCATGAGTTTCTGGAAAAGGTCCTATGACAATGTACCCATGGTTTTGGACAGATAATCCGGTGGATACGCCTATGCTATCCATAAACTCCATAATACCTAGCGAGTTGTCATGGTTGAACCCTGAGTATGGACAGACGACCGATCGGGTATTGTATTGTTTTTATGTAAGGGCACGCGGGAAAGTTGTTGACCCATTTTCGAATGGTCACGTGAGGCGCCGGTTTGATCATGTGCAGCGATTTAAGTTCGAGTATCCCGCCATATTGTCTTATTCCTGCGAAGGAAGAAGACGTGGCCGAGGGTGGTCTTACTCTTGTTGGAGTTTGATAGCCCGTGACAGCCGTGTTTCGAGGTGTGCCCTCATTAAAAGGCACCCGCCTTTCACTGGGTAAGCAGTCCTTACTGCTTATCCGGTGGATTGGGATATTTAAATCCCCGAACAGCCACTTCTGTCGATGGCAGAAGAGGCCGTCCGCCTTGGCGGTGGTGCCGGTGCTAGCACCCCACCGGAGTATGGAAGTGGTTCTCCCAAGAGTCCCACTTATACATATGACGATCAGCAATACGATGCTGATTGTGAAAAGATGGATCAACAAATGAATGTTGATCAGTACTTCTCTGGAGTAGACGATAGCGACGTAGAATCGTTCTATGACGCATCCGACAACTCCAGACAAGTTAGTCCTGAACACCGAGGTGTTCAACAACGAATTGATGTAGGTGAGCCTTATGTAGCCCCTCCATCCAAAGGTTTGAGTGGAGAGCCGGCAGGAGTCCAGTCTCATGACAGGGCTCTGATGCCACCTCCCCCTCAACTGCCGCCTCGTCTGGGTGGGAGTACCTCGTCCGGTACTTTGGGACCTGCTTCTCCGGTTGACAGGCCAATGTACCTAGAGCTGCCCCTACCAGACAGTCCCGAATGGCATGATGTAGCCGGTCCCTATGACGGACGGATGTTAGCTATTTCTGATGAAATGCTGATACCCACCTGTTATGGGACGCCCAGAGAGGTTGACGAGCATGTTGTCAACGCAATCTGGGAATGTGCTCATCCGCAATGGGCTAATACCTTTCTGGAAGCCTGGCTGATGGATTACCATCAGATGGCCAAAGGACTGGTAGTCCACTTATGGTTTCGTAAAGCCGTCTGGGACGCAGAAATGGTTTTCCAAAGGAATACCTCCTATAGGCCTTCCTACATGTCTGACAAAACGGGTTACACCGGTGTCAAGGCAGATGAGGTCTCTAGATACATAGATAGAGACCAGATCCTAATGTTAGGTACAGCGGATGAGTATGAAGCAGCAGGTAACGCTGTTGTGGATTACTGTCCAGGGGTCCCCATTACGTCTCAAACCATTGAGGCGGAGGAGGCCCGTATTGGTGTGTCTCCACTAGACAGACTCGGGGTGATTCAGGACCTCGTAGTACGTCTATTGGAGAGGCAGTATGCACTGGCGCATCCGGAGCTAGTACCCGGACCCGCACCCGTGCAGGTAACAGCCAAGATGGCCGATCGGATGGACCGTCTCATGTCTCCTGCTGTAACTCCTACCTTGGGAGACGCAGCGGTAGTACCTGAGAAGGTTCTATCTGGTGCAGATGATTCCCCTACAACTGCTCAGTCTACCGCTACGAAGACTGAGGTGGTAGGGAAAGCAGCTGGTGGAAAGGGTAGAGGAACCCCCACCAAAGGTAAGGGTAAAGGGAAACGGTCAGGAACCGAACCCTCTACCAGCACGAGTGTGGCCGACAGTACCCGAACCCGTCGGGTGTCCCCACGCTCGGCCAATAAGAAGGGAGCTAAGGCTTCGGATGTCTCCGGCAACAAGACGGATGCATCCGAGCCCGGCACTTCTACTAACGGCAGATCCCGCAGGCGGAATAAGAAGAAGGTTAACCAACGTAAACCTGAACCTATCGAGGTAGACGTTCAAGCTGAAACTCCAGAAGCTGAACCGGCTGGCCCAACCGTAAAAGTTGAGCTCGGTGTGCCAATCGTCAAGCTACACGACGTAATGGCTGATTTGAGTGGAGACGCTCAAGATGCCGCAGCCCAGGTTCAACAACCCGTTGTGCAACCTGTGGATGTACCATCCGACCCAGAGGGAGAGGAGCCGGTTGACCCAGTTGTGGATGTCACTCCGACCGATGAGCAAGAGGCTGCTATCTGGGAAAACGCCAAAAGCAACTTTGCTGACTTTATTCCTCTACACAGGGGACACCTGAAGGGGAGTAAATCCGTATGGAGACTGCCCCCTCGGATCACCTGTGAGAAGCGTGAAGATATGGAGGAGTGGCTTCGCAAGAAGCTCTCCGATAGAAAACCGGCCAACATGTACTGGATCTATTGGGAATTCGTTAAGAATTCACCCAATGGTCTGTACAATTACGACCAGAAGGGCAAGCTAAAGTTTGCTCTGGATGAGTATTACGGGGAGGATCATAAGGATTGTCCCTTTCAACGTTGTACTCAAAGTGAAGGTGAGGTTGAATTCTTCATCGAGAAAGACGAGTTCCTTCGTCATCTCGTGGAGGTTCACATGCACCAGAGGCCGGAATATGTCTGCGACAGGGAGGTTGGCAAGAAATGTGCTAAATGCACAGGATGTGTCACCCCCCGACGCGGAGACATGGTCCGGCACTATGTGACTTCGCATGGAGAGGGCCTGGAGACAGCCATAGATAGAGTGATGAAAATTCACTCTGAACTCTATGGTAACCTTAAGGGCCTCAATGCCGTGAAACTGGCTTCCCTCACACTGAGTACGAAGCAGTTTGCGCCTACGGTTCCTGGTACTAACCAGAAACTAAAGGCTCGGTTTGCCCAGACTCCCGGGTCCGGCAAACTAGAGTATGCTCAGGAGGAGTACGATCTGTTGAACGAATGGAGGAGCAACAAGGCCCGCCGCCGGGTTGGGGCTTATGTAACTCCATCCGGAGAACAGATCCGAAGCCGCAGGGATTACCGTCAGGGACCCTCTGCGGCAGATAGGAAGAGACAGGCGTCCGAATCTCCAAGCCGAGCCAGGTCACCACTGGAGGCGCTGGAGAGACAGACGAATGGGGGAAGGAAGAAACCACATCTTCCGTCTCCTACTGTAACCCCTTCCCATTATGGATGAGCACCAACCCCACAAGGTGCACAGAACCCGACATTCTTTGGTGTCAGTGGACCGGGTGGTCAGTCCTCCCGGAAACATGCGCCTTTGAATGTCAAAGACCCGAAGCAGTACCCTGCTATGGACCCACCCGGACCAGAGATGCAAATCTTTGATCAGTACGGGAGGGTCAAGCAGGAACTGCCGACAGTAGGAGGTCAAGCTCCACGACCAACAATGAGTGCTGTGGTGAGACAACGTCCACCCGTGCCATTGTTGACTGTCACAGACCTTAGAAGGGAATTGTCGCGGTTGTCCCTGGCTCAGGGACTACCAAATCAAGGTCCTCCTACGACCACCGCTAGTGTGGCTACTACTGCGGTTGCTTCTTCGCATACGCGTGTAGCTGTCACTGCGAGTGGGTTTGGAGCACAGCCGAAGCCTCAGGGTCAGGTACCCTGGTGCCGTGGTTCATCGGCCTAAGGTGATCCAGACAGTGGAGACCTTCTTCAAGAAGGAGGACAAATTGTCTTGCAATATTCAGAGCAAGCAATTTGAGACGTTACAGCACCATTTGGAAAACCTCCATCTAGATATGTACCGTCGGACCGTGTCGAGCACTCTCCAGTGCATAGACGCGATCCAGAAGTCAGAGATCAACCGGATCTCTACTCAGATAAAGGCGGATGTTGCTAAAGATAAGCAGGAGGCTGCTAATCTGCGGCAGGAAGCCTTATCCAAGAAGGAAACAGCTTCTCAGATGCTCGACCTAGAACGAGCAACGAACATGAAGAACCAGCAAAAGTTCTTCAAGGTTTTTGGAGTTATCATGGATAACTGGGACGGCACACCTGGGCATGCTTTGAGCCTGTTCGAAGCACGCCAGAAGGTGAAACTAACACCTGCTGTCCCCGCATTGGCTGCACCTACGGATGGAGCTGGTGTGGACTCTCTTGTTCAGCCACAGGCTCAACAACCGGGTCCAAACCAGCCACCCGAGGAGAACATGGAACAGTGAAAACTTTTGCATGAAGATTGGACATAATTGTGTGTCCCGAGGTGCTATTACCTATGTATTGTTGGATAGGAAACCATTTTTTTATCCAACCCGTATTGATTCGGGTACCAAACTGTACCCTAATCCGGAAACTGAAAACAGAAGCAGAAAAACAAGTCACTCTGGAGGAGGAGTACGAATGCTGCAAACATCATAATTGTACCGTGCTATAACATAATGACTGTGCCTATTATGAAATCATGGACATTTTTACGCTAATATGGACTCTTAAACTACAAACCGGATTTACTACTACACCACTACTATTTGTGAGCTAGCACTACAGGCATCAGGGTTTAGCTACGCGCATAAAGTCCAGCAACAGTCTACAACTGGATCTACTATTACCTCCAGTTAGCTAGCACTACAAGCATCAGGGTTTAGCTACGCCCATAAAGTCCATCAACAGTCTACAACTGGATCTACTATTACTTCCAGTTAGCTAGCACTACAAGCATCAGGGTTTAGCTACGCCCATAAAGTCCATGAACAGTCTACAACTGGATCTACTATTACTTCCAGTTAGCTAGCACTACAGGCATCAGGGTTTAGCTACGCCCATAAAGTCCATCAATAATCTACAAATGGATCTACTATCACTTCCAGTTAGCTAGCACTACAGGCATCAGGGTTTAGCTACACCCACCAACAAATTCTTCTATAGCACTTCAGGCATCAGGGTTCAGCTCGCCCATACCAAGACATCAGCAGCATCCGACTCCTGTTACATCCTCCAACCATAAACAAGTAACTTAGTTGATAATATTATATTGTATGTAAAATTGTATTTATAACTCTAAAATATCTTCTATAAAGATATATTATTATATAAAGGTACTTACCTATAAATATACTGGATCTGCGTATCCTAAAAGTTATTTAAGGTAATCCTAGACCTATAATTGTCTATATAGGTCATTCCTGGTCTCAATATATTAAGAGACTATACTTCTTCTGTAATTTGTAAATATAAAACAATAAGGTATAAATTGAGCTGCGTCTCAAAAATATATTCCTTTATTTCTATAAAATAGAGAAGGTCCAAGGGATTTCTCTAAAATCAATATTATATTAATCAGGTTCAATACCTTTTTGTGTTCATATAGTATCAGATTGATTGTTCATATCTGATCGTTAATATTCAGTTCACTTCATAAGTGTACAGAGTTGTTAATTTAAAAAGTCGAAAATTTTTTTCCGGGTTTAATAACTATAATACGATCATTATTTACAACCACCGGTCCTTTTCAGGACCCTACTGTTGTCAAACGTTAATATAAATCTGTGATATTTATATATTTATCATTTGTGGTTGTTATAGCTACTGGTGGAAATGAAATGAACGATACTCGATGCTATTATTGTATAATTTTTCAGAAATAGGATAGTCTCATACTATAGCCTATTTCACATCGAGCAAGTGTAATTAATACCCCTTTTTAATATTGTAAACAATCACTTACTAGGTTATTAATACACTGCGGTTTAATTACCCCCAAGTTATTGTCTAAGGGGGGCAGTGTAGGGGTATGGTATTTACACTTTACGTTCATGTACCCGTGGGACTCAGACCTAGGTCTTCGGGTGTAGTGGGGGAGTCCGGATGGCAGGTGGCAGCACCTGCCTCTGGGTTCGTATCCATTACACCAGGGGGCCTACCACTCGTCCGCCACACGTCACGTGGCCGGTCTGAGTTTCGCGGGCTTTTCCCCTATATAAGGCTGGTTCTACCCCCACGTTCTTCAGTAGTGGTTTGACCCACTGCTCAACCAGGTCGTTACCCGAAAGGGTAACCGAATGCCCTAGTAGCATGTAGTCCTCTGAGGCTGTGATCGTATGTAACGTAAGCTATGAAATAAAAGCTCGGTTGCCTACCCGGAAACTTTTCTCTCTCTTCGTTATGATTTAATCTATCTTAACGAGACGAACTATTACAAAATTCTCTTTGCTTTTAACATACAGTTATACAGCAGTTGCCTCTTAATAACTGTTGGAAATGCCTCCTTTCCAAGTGCCTATATTGTATTTACTTAATAAGTGCTGTGTCTTTGAATGAGCGGTGGTCTCGAATTAGAGCCAGAGGTAGCCAGGTATTCCAACTTTTGAATGTTTCAGGCTCTGAATAAGCACCGATTTTGACAGTTGACAGGGGAAAATATCATATTGACAGCAGATTTCTTTTCTGCTTTGACAGTTGACAGGTTAAAATTAATTTCAGGTTTGACAGTAGTTTTTTTATGTTCCATTTTATGTTGTTTCCATTTAACGAATACAAAAGTTCAAGTTGGATTTTTTCAAGGTGTGGCCCTCCACGGCTTCCGTACTATACTGCATTCCCAACCTTTTACTGCACCTGTGGCTTGTGAATTGTTGGTTTAGTACTCTGCAAGCTTTGTGCCTCTCTCTCTCTTTCTTTCTTTCTCTTAACCCCCTCTCCCCATTCCTCTTTCATTAATGCTAAAAAGGTGTACCCCTGAAATGAAATACCTCCCCACCCTTTGCCCCACCTCTCCTTCCCCGAACCAAGCCTGATAATGCCCGTCCTTGATTATTCCTCACACACAATCCTTTATATCTAGAAACATGAAGACATGGGTTTCCATGGCAACATCTAAACAAACTGCTGTTCTAGGTGTTATCTTCAACTATTACCCATATCATCAGTATAACAGTCCATCTATGAATGTCTAATTGAACCATCTTACCCCATGTCATGCATGGGCGATACATTTGTTAATATTTGAATTTAACCATAATTATGTTAGTACAACATTGAATCAACATTTTCTGATTATTTATTGATCAACATTGCTCAGCCATTTTTCAATGTTGTATCAGAGTACTTTGGCCAATACAATGTTAGTTCTTCTCATTTTTTTATACCCCAGCCAATGCTTATGTTTATAATCAGTCAAGTCCTATGGTATACTTCTCTCATTACACTTTAGAGTTTGCCCCTGGCTCCTCCCACCTCCCTTTATCCCTAGTTTAATGCATTTCATGGTAAGTGATCTAAGTACATTTATTCCATGACATGCCTGATGGGGGGTAGGTCTGAGTCACCCATATGCATGGTGTGACTGTGCATGCCAGGGCGATGAGAATCATTTCCTGTCTACTGATATCCCACCTGGCCAAAATCACGACAATAAAAGTCTATCTTAAAATGGATTAAACAATAAACCAGACATAACTGCTATTGTCCCAGTTTTGATGGGGTTTCAACTCGTTATGGTGTATATGCCATTTATATTTCATGTGGACCTATATCAAATCACCAATCTTGACATAAAAATTTGTCTTGTGATACATGTTCATGCTTATCTTATGATACATGTTCATGCTTATTATCATATATCTATGTCCACTATATCTATCTGGAGATATGCTTATCCACTTATATTTACTAAATTATTGGAGTCTGAATTATTGACCCAAACCTTTTAAAACTGTACACCTGGCACCATTTCAAGGATAGAAATACAATTCAACAAACTGCGCTGTATACAAGAGGCACAACGGTGAGAACAGTGCACCTAGGACCATCGCAAATACTTAGGTCCCAGGTTATCCAGTGGGGACGCCATTGCTTAATCTGAAACTCTACAGGATACGCACTGAAAAGAACCAGCTTAACGGGTGCCGGGGGTTATGTGATGCCCCCTAAAAAGTCTGCATTGAATAACGAGAATTTTCTCAGTGGTCGTTGATGCATACCGCTACCTCCATAATTGAGTCATGTGTCATTCTATAGGTCCCAACATGAGTAACCTGCCTGTACATTAACATTGTTAACCCTTGATGGAGAACATGATGCCTATAGATTCCTCATTATAGCCTAATCCCTCCAGAGGGATTAGGAAGACATAATCATTGGGAAAATATAGATCTGAACAGAAAACTAAGCTATGTTTCACGAAAAAAGACACTGGTTGGTGTTTCTTCCCTAATGGTATAAAAATAACACATTACCAGTTCAGGACTGAACCCAGCTGGGTCCCACCTGTCAGCCCAGGCATTTACCAGCTTGAACCCACAGCTGGGCTGGTCCAGAAAACCCAGTAGGTACCAATCTGTGGCCCATTTGGAGGTGCTGGCTGGTGTTTAGCCCTGGGAGACCGTTTCCCCCCAACCATTCCGGTTTAGCATGACTCGATGACAAAATCTGATATTCATCTAGTACCGATAGTTAGCTATTTGTTTACCATGTCACCATGGCAGAAGGCATAACGACATCTAGAAATAACCCATTAAGTGCGTTGTAGGTTTGTAAAATACATGTACAGTAATCTCTCGCATATAAGGCACACCTCGCGTATAAGATGCACCTAGAGTTTAAGAATATGCTCAAAAAAATAAAAAATTCATAACTTCTGTTCTACTAAATGGATTTTCAAAATTCAAAAAGCTACATGTAGCCACAGCTACATGGAACCTCCTGGAGCCTGATATGTAATATTATTACTTAGGGGAAGTGTAATATATCAAAATGAAGGTCTTGATCTTCCCCTTGCGGATCCACTGAGAACTAAAACCTCGCGTATAAGACACGCCTTATACGTGCCTTATACGCGGGAGATTACGGTATATTACTTTGTAATGAGGTGATACTCAGCATGCTAGGTTTTATCCCAACTGAATAAACACCTAAAGCCCTGTTTTCAGGAGATAACCCTCTTTCAGACCCAATACGAGTGACCCTACCATTAGGTTGTATTTATTTCATGGTATTATTGATAGATTTTTGCAAAAGTACAGGTGCTTAGTTGTTATATATTATATAAGCACTCCTCACTCTCCCCCCACGGTTCCATTCCGCCTGTGATCGTGGCTGCCTTAAGGTGTGTTCCAAAGCCTTGGGCTTGCATGTTATGCCCATATCAACGATTATCACAACTATTGACAGTTACCAAGGTATATAAAATATATCCTGTGATTTTCTAGGGCCCCTACATGGGGCATTCCAAGAAACAATGGTTTTGGGTCTTTTTGGCTTCAGTGAGCTACAGTAAACAATTTAGAGCACCCTTCTTCCTTATTCCAGTCATATTTGCCCAAATTTTGCAATTTTGGACCATTTTCTCAGATTTTAAAGTTTTATATTTCTTACCTAAGCACTTCTAGAAAACCAAAAACTATTTTTCGCCTTAGTAGGAGGTCCTATCTAACATGTTATTAGAAGTTGATATGACTCATAATTTAACCTTCTTGATATCCACCATCAATGGGGTTCCTATAAGGTTCTATTTGACAGAAAAAAAAGTTTGGCCCTATCTATAAATTCCAGATCACCATAGGCTTGGAAGCCATTTTCAATTCTGGAGGAGTGACTCACGCTGAATCTTGTATAGTGCTAAACTGTTTCCTATTCCTTAGTAGACATGTTTGGGAGGTTAAAAATGACAAAATGAGTTATGTTGATTTTTTTTGTAAGACCTGGCCAGCAAAGGGATGGAAGTGTGCCTAAAAAAGGCCAAAATCTATTTTCAGGGAGGGCCTTCCTGTGCTTCATAGATAACTTATAACTGGCAAAGGGCAATTGCTTTGTGTAGTAGACACAGTTTTTATGGAAAGTAGACTGATTTTTAAGAGTTTCCTTTCTACAAATAAGGCTTCACGGTTCTGGTTAATTTAGGGAAATCTTCAGGAATGCATTGCCATCTCAAATTTTGTTATATCAGTAAATATGATAATAATTATTGTAATAAAGCAGGTGGCTTTTTTTTGCAATTTATATAAGGATGCCTTTTAGTTAAGTCATGCACATTTTAGGAGGGGAAAGTGAGTTGTAACTTAAAGGGCCTCTCTCTATCATAGTATTGTCCAAGGCTTCAAACAAAGTGAACTCACTTTATTGTGGAAGTGAAGGAACTTTCCTTTTCCGTCGTATCTATTTTCTCTTAACTGAGTAAGAGGGACTTTTAACATTAAAACAAATTGACATTTGGGATATGAACTTA
The DNA here is from genome assembly GCA_949317995.1 of Acholoe squamosa. Classification (NCBI taxonomy): domain Eukaryota; kingdom Metazoa; phylum Annelida; class Polychaeta; order Phyllodocida; family Polynoidae; genus Acholoe; species Acholoe squamosa. The sequence goes on along the minus strand of OX439038.1, from coordinate 90,022,310 downwards.
AGACTGTGTTCTCTCAAATGGTAAGGTGTAATGTCTTGGTCTTGCATCGCCAAAGTTCCTTTAGTGCCTGATGGTCAGAGCTCTTTGTTTTTATGGTTCAAAGTCTGTCCTCTCTCTTCCTGTGTTTGGGACGACATTAGAGAATGGGTAGTGTATCTTTGACCTAGTTAAATCTAAATTCCTATGAAAAAAAAAACACCTGAAAGCCCATAGCAGATGGTTAAGAAATGAGAGCTCTGTTAATTTTGGGTCCAGGATTATGTTTTACCTTGTATATCACCGCTCGCAAATGGCAAAACAAACTCTGTCCAGTCAAAACAATTTCCTTATAGAATTTGTTTCTCACAAACATACTACTGGGCACATATACGTTCATATTTACAGGGGTGTATTGTATAATTGATAACTTAATTGATGTATATCTGAATATTTATGTGAGGAGATGTGATATTGGTCAGTCTCTGAAGAGCATAAGTGTAAATCTAGCTAAGTAGAACCCCTGCTTATTTGCTCACTAGTGCCCAACACAAATGTCCACTACAGGTTATCTGGACCTTTTATCACTTAACTAAGGCTTGGTAAGGTGGACATGCAGAGTGGCAGATTACAGAGATAAGAGGCGTATGTTGTCTCTCACGATTAGGCCTAGCGTGGACAGCCCATATCACTCAGTGACCAACTCTTATCTATTTCAACCAAAGAGCATTCACCATAGAGTGTTGAATAAAACTTCCCAACACAATGCAACATACCGAATACATGTACATGTATATTTGATATTTCTATTGAAGTCTATGGCTCCCTACGCCTCTAGGTATGGCTGTTCAAAATTATGTTCTACGTTAACAGACTGTTTGACAGTAGGCTAATTGATCCCATATTGATACCCTGCCTGTCAATCTATCTATCAATCGTTTGGGACAATATTGTTGATATTAAATTCCTAATATGTACTACACTTTTATAACTTCTTTCATGCACTATGTGCAACTTTTCATACAAGTCCAACCTTCTTAGGTATAATTAGATTAATTCTGTAGTTCTGGATGATATATAGTCACTTTGTCTAGCTCAGCTATGATCATGGATGGCAACCAAAAACACATTACGACTTTCTAATTTAACTATCCCAACTTCCATATAGGACTTATTTCAAGTTTAGACAAGAGAGTATCATACATATATTACGAACAATTTCTCTATTAGATTTATAAATCTCAAAGTGTATCCTTACCGTGTTAAAATGTTTAAGCAGGACCCACGACCAGGTGAAGTGATCTCCTGGGCACCAGTGGTCTTCTAACATTCAGTCACATGACCAAAGTGATACCAGAGAGGCTGGCTAATGCACATGTACAGGTACCCAGGGAGCCAAGGGGGTCATGGGTGCAGGATCTGTTGTCAAAGGTTGGTGTGGTTTTTCAATAAGTAGGACCCATAACTAGTTGATTCTATTTGGCCAACCTTTCTGGAAATCCACATGGAAAATATGGTGACCATTTTGAATATTTGGCATACCAATACATAGATTAACTAAGAAGATTGATATTAGTGTGGCTATAGTGATTCGGGAGTCATAACAGTTCTGATCTCGGAATATCTCCCAATATTAGGTAGGTACCACTACTTCAAAACTGCATGCCATGCGCAGGAGGAGCTTGGTTGAGAGATCAGAGTCGGAATACCTGGTATTCCTGTAACATTAAGATTAGCTAGAGTATGTCATTGGATGATTCCTAATTATCCAAACACTGATGTCTAGGATCTAAACACTGTATCAAGAATTAATGGGGTCGATAACCTCTACATGTATATGAGTCGACATGATGCATGGATGAGTCTGTTTGTTTAGTTTTAAGTCCGGGGGGGCCATCGAGGAACTCAGACATTCAAGCATGGATGAGTAGACTCTCCGCTGCAGTCATATTGGAGTATGTAGAACCTAAAGGGTTATTGCCTTTCCTGTGTTGTGTTGGATTGAGAGGTAGCCATGCCTTCGGGATGATTTATGTACGATTTCATTTTTTTTTTGTTCTTATGAGTAGTACTGAGCTGGTATTACTAGACAAAAGGCATGGGTCTGAAGGCAATATCCTTTGTCTCAAGTGGAACACACCCTGAAATAAACTAACCAAGCTGCTACATCTGTTTGTTTTAATATGTGCAACTGCCTTTAAGGAAGAATATTCATTTGATTCAATTTGGCTGTTGATCAACTTCCAAAGGGATTTGGGCTTCCCTAGCCCTTATTAGAAGGGCCATCAAAAAAGTGAAATGACCATTTTTAAATTATATCTTTTGATGTGTTTCGATAGGAGCTGGAGCAAACAAATGGTACCACTGAAAAGGAGGAGTTCCCTATTTTCAGACAAACCCATGATAATATTATCTTTTAGTGGCACAAACTAGTGTAGGGGTTCGTTCCCCCGTCGGGTGTGCAGAGCCTTCAGAGGGACTGTTCACTTGGTTGTGTCACTCCCCCTATGTATACCATACCGATCCAGGGTAGTTGGAAGGTGGAAATGTCAGTGGGGCCGTGTTGGTGACAGGGTATGTCAGGCCAGGGGATGTAGCTCAGTGGTAGAGCACTCGACTTGCAAGCGAGAGACCCGGGTTCGAATCCCGGTGTCTCCAGAAGACGTTTTCACTGACCACTACACTAGCATGAATTTCCAGGAGTTTGAATATGGGTGACATGGTGAAAATTGAATACTGAAGATATTTCTTTTTTCAGTTATAATCATTAAGACTTCTTTCAAAAGAGAGCCATTTTGATGGCAGAATGGCCTGAAATCAAAGGTTCCCTTAACATAAATAAAATGGTCTGGAAATCAGGTTAAAGCTGGGAAAAAGGGCTATTTGACTGTATAATTATCATGGCCATATCCTAAAAAATCATCCAACTAGTTTGCCATGGAAACCTCGCTAGAAATTTGGGGAATCAGCACTTTGTCCATGGGAGCTTAGATCTGAAGCTTTGAAGCACTTGGAGAGGCAAGTTGTCTGTGAGTCTGATAAGTAGAGAACTCGACCGCTTTACTTTCTTAACATATTGTACATCATACCATTCATACGACATCCATTATCGCTCACTATGGTATACTCGCCTATAATGTATGCAGTAGTACCACACCCTGCCACTAGGGGTGGTACACCTGATGGTCATTGTGTATACAGCCAGGTGCTAGTACACCTGCCAGCATTCTTTTTGGTTTGACTTTACTTTATTGACTTATTCATATCGAACATAACATAATATCAGTACAGACTTCTATTCGGTCATGTAGACATTAATTAAATATATGTAAGTATACCGGTAATGCTTATAGTGTTTCATACATCATTATCATCATTATCATCATCATCATCATCATCATCATCATCCATCATCAGTACTTTGATAAAATATCTATTAACTATATTATAATTATTACCAGTTTTACATAGACATACCAAGATTTCTTACAAGAGAGATACAGTTGAGGATACTACGAACGATAGAATATGTCAAACAGAAGGAAGAGGACCTCATCCCCACTAAAGTAATGTTGGGTTGATTATTCTGGTCCTACCTAACTTCACAAGATTATGTACAAAAACGTTGGCATATGATTTCAAAAATGATAAGATAGATACATACATAAGGAGCCACATAGGGATAAATTCAGTAATCCATGTCACACATTGGAATACTTGTTAAGTTAAAATGGAAGAGAAAATAGAAAAAACAATTAATTTACTGCTAAGGAATATATATACACACACTATGCATTTACATATGGAATAAGAGATAAAAGAGATTTCTTTGAGTCTTTTTTGAATTGTTTTAAGCTTGTAGCATTTTTCCTTTCCTTAGGTAAAGCATTCCAGTTTAAGGCACCAAAGTATTCTACACTTCTAGCATATGCCATGCCATTAGGGGTTATAACCTTTAGTGTAGGAGCACCATGTAATCGTGTTGTTAATGTTCTATTGTCTTTATACATATCATTTTGGGCTCTATTATACATATAATTTAATACATGAATATTTCTTCTATCAGCAAGTTTGTTGATCCTTGTTGTGTTGTGTATATAATTAGTGTTTGTAAGATGAGGAACCCCAAGACATATCTTTATACATCGGTTTTGCGCATATTGTAGTAGGTCCAAATACTTATCGAATGTAGTGGCAAAGCAGATATCAGCATATTCCATGTATGGGAGAATAGTAGATTTGTATATTCTTATAGCAAGTTTTACATCGAGATATCTTCTCAGTAAACATAGTTTGTAAGTTTTATAAGCAATTATTTTTACTTGGTTTGATAAATGCAGGTTGTAGTGCAATAACGGGTCAAGGATAACACCAAGATAATTGTAGCTAGATACAACTTGCAATAATTGATCACCTAGATGTATGTCAGCTGTTAATGTATTAAGTTTTCTAGAACTTGAAGAAAATATCATTACCTTGGTTTTGGTTACATTAATAGATAATTTATTTTGAGTACACCATGTTTCATACATTTCAAGGTCATGCTGGAGTTCAATTTTTGCTGATGTATACGAGTGATGTGCTGAATAAATAACAGTGTCATCAGCATACAATTTAATTTTGCACTGTTTTACACAATTAATTACATCATTTACATAAATCAAAAATAATAACAGACCCAATATTGACCCCTGGGGAACACCACAGATCATTCGGTTTTTATCCGACATTATAGCATTTGCTATAGTTATTTGATGTCTGTTTATTAGGTAGTTCTCGAACCAATGGTAGTTGTCAGACCTTATACCATAGTGGTTTAGTTTTATTAACAATACGGAGCATTACCAACTAGCTACTCGCTGAGTTAACATCTCTTCAGCATGTACTTTGTACAATAAAGCTCTCATAAATTATTATCTAATTGCCAGCTTCTGGTTATCATTATGTTAATATAGTACCTGCAAATGCCCTTAACTAGATATGACATGAGTAAAGGGGATGGTGCAGCTGTGGTGGAAGTATCGTAAAAGAGTCCCTATGTAAAACAATTGATTTTACAGAGGTATGTGTAGGAGGCAGGTTTTAAAGGGTCCAGGAGCACTAGACTGCATCCTATGGTGGGCCCTGAGTGTGTGCGGAAAACTGTAGACCAGCCTATTGAATACGCCTACACAGTAGTGATTCGGTTTATAGGCAGTTTTCCAATTGTTATTATTAAGACCTCATTAAATTATTCTTTGAGATAGGTCAAAATAGTGAAATGTTCATTTTATCTCAGCTTGTGTGCCCAACTACAGGCTTTCTCCTGAAAATGATAATATTAAAAAGAAGCATTATTTGGCTGAGAAAAAATTGAGGGATTTTTTCTTTCATTAAGTCTTTGTCAGAAACCGCTTATAATTCCCTTATGAAACTTGTTTTTCTGAAAGTTCACATCTCCTGCATTAGTTTGATGCCCCCTAGATCTGTCTATTCTTCCCGTTGCTAGGCATAGAATGTTTTTGTTTGCTGTTGCTAGGCAACATGGATGTCAAAGGGCACCAATAGAATCCCCATGGTCTAATTAGGGGGTTAAGTATGGTCTTGCTTGTTAGGTTTAAAAAGGCAACTTAAGATAGCTTTTGCAAAGGCTTTCTAATGTTGAAATACATTTTTTAAAGTTGTTTTTTTTACCCAAACCTAATAAAAACATTTACAAAAGTTAAAACTAGGGGTTTATTTTTGTCAAGTGGGTATGATGCCACAAGAAGAAATGATGGTACCTCTTCAAATTTATATCCTTATCATACAGATCATACCGTAAGCACTTGATTTGTTATGTGTATTTATAACAGTTTTACTCAAGTAATATCCCAATACTATTACAATGTATTAGCGATTTATCTTTAAATCCTCAGAAAGATAAAATAGCATTGTTCCAGTTCGATATTGCACAAGTCCAGCCATCCCCACCACTCAGATTGACTTGATTATGTCCCTATCTGCGAACAGCCCCTCCTCCCACCCTCATAACCAAGTAAATGGTACATTACAAGTGTAGGGGCCGGCATTGTTGAATATATACTAGTGTGGATCATCCTAGAGATGTGCTCGTGTGTTGCTTGTTCCTTCTATGCCAACAAGGTGTCGCTTTGCGCTACCCATTTGGTACAAGAAGGGGCAGCACAACGCCTCGCATCCAGCTCTTACTAAGGAGCCGACGATCGGCAGAAGGGGACTGGACCTCGTCCAGTCCAGACACGTTACTAGACCTTCTCAGGAATAAATAAAGTCCATCCACGCAGATGGAAAGTTAAGGGCTTTGCCCAACCCGAACCTCTTATGTTGTGTGTTGCTTATAGAGACTAAGCGAGCCTAAGAGCCACCCAAATCGATACACCGAACGAACCGTTGGTTCGGGGGTGGAGCGCAGCCAGACGGCCAAAAGCTGAGGAAGACAAGATGCGAGTTCTTTAAGCTTAGGGCTGGAAGAATTCGAAGAGGATGGCATAGCCTCTCAGCAATTATTGCTCAACTAGTATTCAACCTGGGAGAGAGCCGTAAATCCAGACATGGGCGTCGGATGGGCCCCGGATATAAGTCGACTGCGGCTTATCTCAAAGCCAGAGACCAGGTAGAGCTACAAGCTAAGAAGCAACATGAAGCATTCATGGCCGCTCATAAGAAAATTGAGGACGAGACCCGAGAACGGATTAATAAACTTCGTTCTATAGAACAGGAGGCGATTCTGAGAGAATCCGACATTAAATACAGACTTTCCTCTCTAGCCCATAGGGTAGAGTTGCAATCAACGGAGGAGAGAGGAAGGGAAAGTAAGTTGGCAGAACTCGAAAAAGAGGAAGCCAATAGGCAGAGAGCTATTGACAAAGCTAGATCCGAGGAAGGCGCTAAAGCTCGGGATGTAAACAGACTACAGTCCGAGTTAAGTGTGATGGAGGAGAAGTTGAAAAGACTTCAATTACGCAAAGCCAAGACAGAATCTAAACTTTTCACTGAACAAGACGAGATCCGTAGGGAAACGACTGAGTATCAGAGATCTCAGAAAGAAAAGAATGAGAAGTATCGGATACTAAAGGATACTTTGAAAAGAGGCTGCTCAATTAGAACGAAACCAAGCCATTGAGGACAATGAAAAGATTCTATCTGAAATCTTGTCTGAAAACGCTCAGTTACGAGAGGAACAGAGGAATCTGACAACTGATGTTGCGACTCTGACTCTAAATAAGTCTGCTATGGAAAGCTACTTGCAGGAGAAGGAGAAAATAAATCTTCCTCCAGTGGGTTCTGACCCGAGTCCAGATCAGACCTTCGGTACCTGTTCAACGCCGATAAAGCGTACAAGTGCATACAATCCATCTATGTCAGAACCCAGGATCCAAATGGTAGGGCTTGTAGGGTCCGTATCAGCGAAGTGTCAATTATATATAACTTGGACCCAGACTTCATCCAAAGAAACAACTCGGACGCAAGCACCAAGACTGGCGGGTTCCACATAAATGTGGAGCAGACCGAAAAAGTCGGATTGGACGCTGGCAACCCGGGCACTTCACAAAGTACACAGGGTGGAGGCCAGCAAAGTCAAGCAGGTGGCATGCCTAATGCTAGCGAACAAAATGGCACTGCCTATACGAACAGTCAAGGGGCGAGTAGTATCTCGGGTAATACCCCCAATGGAAACCGCAGCGGAGGTGGAAACACGGGGGCTGGACAGTCGCAGTGGGGCTATAGTCAAGTGCTGCCACCACCGCCGAATAACAGTAGTTTTAGTGGAATGGGAGGCAATCGAACCTTGAATGTAACCAAGGTGATTGAATGGAGCAAACAACAGTGTGAAAGACTGACTTATGCTCACAACTCAGCCAGAAGGGTAGCCTTAATTCCGAAGGAGTATGATGGTACCCGACCATGGAAGGAATGGTTTGAAGACTTCATCGACGTGATGAATTTTAATGGGTGGACGCCATACGAGGCGAAGCCACATTTAGTTAGATGCCTGAAGGCTGGCCTGGGTCGCATGGCCGTGGAGCAATTGCGCACATGGTACGGCCTAGTAGGAGGTTTTGAGCGGTTAGTAAAAACTGCTAGTGGGCTATTATGTAACATGGTCAAGGAGAATCCGATGGTTCGTTTTAGAAAGCGAACTCAAAAACCTTCAGAAGCGTTTAGAGCTTATGGTATGGAGCTTCACACTCTAATAAGTAAGGCCAGACCCAGAACAGAAAACCAAGACTTGTATATGGACTATTTGATAACACAATTTGTCAAAGGATTGAGAGACCGAGACGACCAGATAGCTGCAAGAGACGCCTGGAAGGAGGGATCCACGCTGCTTGGCATATTTAATGGAATAGATATGTCTGTGAAGAAACAAACCATGTTAGCCGGGGAGGTTCCTAACGTATCAGGACACACCCCCATAGCCGCTATGCTACATCGACCCGAGGAGACGAGTAGCTCGAACGATTTCAAGTTAATTGACATTGAGCAGGAGGACAGTACATTCTGCACAATGCAATTAAGAAGAAACACTTCCGGTAGGAAATATATTCCTAGGTGTTTAACAAGTCAAAGGATGCGAAGACAGTACCTGAGACTTCGATTGTGCCCAGAGCTAATGGCAAGACTGATAGCGCTTCGAAAGCGAGTGGTCAGTCACAAGACATGACAAAGGTAATGGAAGAAATGTGCAAAAAGATAACTGAAGCATTACAAGCCAGTCGGTCTAGACCCAGAGTGGATCGCCGAATGGTGAAAGATGCCAGAAGATGGGGCACTACTTATCCGAGTGTACTGCTGCGAAGCCAGTTATGGCGGCTTATTATGAAGCCGAAGACGAATCCGAAGCAAGTCTGCAGGATGCAGTAGCAACAGATATATGCAGTCGGGTGACTGTGGGTGCGCAACCCAGCATACTGACGGGGGCCAGGGACCCTAGTGCAGATACGTGTGTTGGAGGAGACAAATGGGTGAATGGCCGCACTGGGGGAGAGGAAGGATGGATTAAAGAGTTGATCCGAGTGTGTGGGACACGCCTTCCCCCAAGTCATCCTTGTCTGGAGTTTTTAAGAGGACTCCGATTGAATCTTGGTAATTCCGGAGACTTTCATCAGTTTACCAGCAACCCATCCCCATTGGGAGGGAGACGGTGGTATATACCTGTATCTGTGGAAGGTCGGGTAGGAGAATTCTTAGTGGATACCTGAGCTAGCCATTCCTGTGTGTCCAAAAGGTTCTTCGACTCGATGGCTGGCAGTCATGAAAACCTCAAAACGGGGGTAAATGCTTGCACGGCCGACTGAAGCAGTATGAGGACGTTTGGGAGGACTTTTATGCCTATCTGTATAGGAGGCAAAGAATTTGTTCTTTCGCCCACTATAGCAGAGGTTAGTGATGATGGAATCCTCGGGTTGGATTTTGCAAGCCTATATGGGGCCATGTTAGATCCGAGGGATGGAATGATGAGCATCTGCAACCCCTATGGCTTGCATGTACAGTGTGTATTGAGACAAGTGTCTTCAGTAGCTTTGGTTATACACACGGTGAAAATACCTCCAGGTACCACTTGTGAGGTCCTATGTGGCGGATCAATGGGCCAGAAGGGTGAGATGGGAGTTTTTGAACCCTACACGATACACTTATCGAGCTTCTGGTTAGACTCAGTGGATACGTTAGTGGTGTATGCAGCATAGTCTATATTACCCATGACTAACTGAACTGGTTCAGTGATTTACTTGAAATAAGGTGACGGCGTAGGGGTGATGAGTTCAGTGGAACATGTCGCTGAAGCCAAGTTCATGAAACCATTAAACCCTGTTAGTAAGCATACCCTGGGTGAAGAATTCAAGAAACTGATAGATAAATCAGATTTAAAGGATGTGGAAGATAAATGGCAACTAGGGGAACTCCTCCGAAGGTATGAGAATGCCTTCGGTACAGATGGAGGACCCGTAGGTAGGACCGATAAGGTGTTGCACACTATTGATGTGGGTGACGAAAGACCTTGTAAAATTCCGTATCACAGACTTCCTCTAAAGAAGAAGTTAATTTGCGAACAGGAAATACAAAAGCAGCTGGAGCTGGGGGTAATCGTTTTTGTGTCGATTACCAGAAACTGAACGGAATGACAAAGAAAAACTCGTATCCCCTTCCAAGGATAGATGAGACATTAGATAGCTTGGGTGGGAACCAATGGTTCTGCACTTTGGATCTACAATCAGGGTATTGGCAAATACCGATGCACCCTAAGGACATTGAGAAAACCGCATTCTCTAGTCACTTGGGATTGTTCGAGTATAAAGTCTTGCCCTTCGGGTTGTGTAATGCACCAGCTACGCGACTTGTTGTGGAAAAAGTGTTTGGTTTACTTGGATGATGTTGTCGTGTTCGGCAAATCATTCAAGGAATGCCAGGCTAATCTACAATTGGTCCTGCATAGGAGTCTAGCTAACAGCCTTAAACTCAAGCCTAAGAAGTGTAATTTGTTTAAGAAAACAATAACATACTTACTTAGGATAATTACCCCGAGTGGGGTAAGTGCGGACCCGGAGAAGCTAGATGCTGTGGAGAATTGGGAAAGACGCTCGTGTGCTAAGGATGTTAGATCATTTTTAGGATTTTGTTCCTACTACCGTGATTTTATACCAAATTACTCTCCTTTGAGCTTTCCTATGCAATGCTTAGCTCATTGGACACCGGGTAGGGCTCGGGAACCCTTTCCATGGACCAGTGAGCAGGAAGAATCTTTTAATAAAATAAAAGATTTGTTTAGAAACACACCGGTATTGAAATATCCCACACCCGAGGGTCATTTCATACTAGACACTGATGCTAGCAATAATGCCATAGGGGCAGCACTCTCTCAGGTCCAGAACGGAGTTGAAATCCCATTAGCATTTGCTAGTAACACGTTAAGCAAGACTCAGCATAATTATTGTACTACTAAAAGGGAACTACTGGCGGTGGTGGTGTATAAGAAGAAGTATAAGCATTTCCTTTGGGGGACTGACTTTACTTTGCGTACTGATCATTCGTCTCTAAGGTGGCTTCTTAACTTTAAGGACGCCGAGGGGATGATTGGACGATGGTTAGCTCACCTATCCAAATTCGGATTGGAGCATAAGCAGATTGAGCACCTTTCGGGTGAAAAGCATATCAATGGGGATGCCTTATCGGGAAGGCCAAAATTCTGAAATCTGAAAGTGCCACTTGTGAGGACTGTGGGACCCACAACGCTGTGGTTGCCGGGTTTGTATAAAACTATACCACACCCCAGATCCCATGGGAGGAGGCTGTATGTAGCTATCTCAATTGGTCTCCAGAAACCATCAAGAAGTTTCAACAGTCGGATCCCACCACTGCACGCATCTTGGAATACTTACGGAAAGGTATTAGGCCCAGGGGCAATTTTATTTCTGGAGGACAGATAGACGAGGCGATTTATTGCTCAATGGGCCGAGCTAGAGATCCGAGATGGCATATTGTGCAGATGGCTATTGCAAATTATGATTCCTACCTCGATGAGGAGGGACATCATGTATTATTGCCATGGCCACCAAATGAGTGGTCATTTTGGGAAGAAAAGATCTATCAAACATCTGCAAAGACGTTATTACTGGCCAGTGACGAGGAGCGACCTTCTTCGGTGGATTCCAACTTGTCTCGACTGTTGTAAAAACAAGCCAGGACCCCGCCTGAGCAAGTTACCCTTGTCTCAGAAGCTGTTTGGTGTAAGATTTTCTCGGGTAGCATTCGACATCATAAGTGGATTCAAGACGACAGACTATTACACAAAGTATACTCGGGTGTTTCCCCTTCCAAATCATAAGGCCGCTACATGTGCTGAGACATTTGTGAAAGGCTGGGTGCTATATTTGGCTGTGCCCCTTATGATGCACAGTGATCAAGTTAGGGAGTTCGAGTCAGAGTTATGGCAAGAAATGTGCCATTACTTAGTTATATGCAAGACCCGAACCAACCAATACCGGCCACAATCTGATGGCCAAGTGGAATGGTTTAACAGAACTCTGATACAAGTTCTGAAGCCTTTGGTGAACAGCCATCAGGACGATTGGGATGAACAGTGTGAGTTTGTAGTACACGCCTACAATAACACGGTCCATGCAGCCACCAATTGGTGTTCAACGAGGACATAATAATGCCCGCCGATTTGGTGTATGGAGTAGTTGGAATTAATCCGGAAGCTGCTTGCAGTGTACTCTTTGTGGAATCACTTCGTGACAGATATAAACAGGCATACGATGTAATTCGAAATGAACTATTTAAAAATGCTAAATGGCAGAAGGTGGGTTATGACACTAATGCTAAAATAATACGTTTTAATCTAGGGGACAAAGTGCTAAGGTAATACGAGCCACTCGAAAGATTAAAGCTCGTGACACCTTGGGAGGGTCCATTTAAGATTATAAGCATTGTCTCCACGGTGATAATGGAGGATTGCTACACTGGTAGGGAATGGAAAACCAATGTATCGAAGCTCAGACCCTGGAAGGGACGCGAAGCAGCAGAAAGGGAATATGGATACCGACCCCCAGAGCCGACCCAGGCCTGAGGTGATAGTAACCAGGAAACGCCCCAGAGGTCAGCCCAGGAAGCATCCGAGGACCAATGTAGCTCCTGAAAACAAGAAGACGGGTAGGAAATGGCCAAATCATAAGAAATGGAAAAACGTCTCGCTGGGTGAAGGTATTACACATAGGAAAGGTCCTGCTGTGGCTGCGCAGGACCTGGAAAAGGCTGTGGGTAATACCAGGAAAATTAAAATGCTGATCGAAGTCGTCAGAAGTAGTCCCAGGTTAAGGGCTGCTGTAACCTAACCCAGTACACAACGAGTACCTGTGTGTGGTTCGCTTCAAGAGAATGACATATGTTGTAGCGGGTCGGGGCGCCAGATGTATATTCCCTCGGTGGCGTATCCCATGACTGGTGGTCGGATTACCCGGTACATTCGCTGTTTAGTGATGTATATAGCACTAAGCTCCAGAAGATACCACCCCGGTAGTAGCATGCATTTGGTATACCGAGCCGAGCCCCAGTCCGGATCTAGTGTACATGAGGGCGCCACTGGTGGTTGCGAGAGACTGGGCAACTAGGTCGCCGGATAGCTCTCAGCGGGATCTCGCGAGATGAGAGTTTTGACGCCATATTGGTTTGAACCAGTTATAACTAGGGCGGAATCATGGTTCTTAGAGGCCATTGATTTTTGCTCTGGTTGTTCTGTGTCCTCCAGCGCAGTGTACCCCTTTTTGTCGCCAACTTTAAATTGGAAGTTGTTCCACCGTAATGGCACAGGGAACAATTGACGCTATGCGTCAAGCTGCCAACATTGAGTTGGACGAAGACGAGGCTCCAGCAGCTGCGTCTCGGGTGGAAGAAACAATGGAGACCTCCGATGCTGGCCTCGGACGTGAGCCAGAAGTGGAAGAGGCCGCTAACTGTCTCGCTGTGTTGTCGACAGCCGAGGCAAATAGGAACCGTATGCCTCCTCCACCACCTCCGGGTCCAGTAGCGTCGGGTTCTTCGGACCCAACCGACCCGACGGCAGAAGTCGTGGATAGTTTGAATATCCTGTTGTATCCTCCGGGGTACAAGACGAAGACAGAGCGCCTCGCCCACGTCGACGAGGAAGCTGGGATCATCTACATGAGCTGGGGAACCTACATCCCAATTTTTTTATTTTTTTTTGGACTAACTCATTACGTCAATGAACTGTCAGGTTCATTTAAGTGACGCTATAGAGCCGACCAGTTTATTTATTAATATTTACAACATGACAGCTTTCACAATCAAGTATTTTTTTACATAATTATAAAGTTCACAAGACCTTATTAATATCAATCTTTACATTCACAGTGTGGTAATTGTATGAGAATCATCAATCATAATTCATAATTTCCCAGAATAAGTACCAACAAGAATTCAAACACAATACAATTATCAGTGATATAATAAGTAACATAATTACAAGTAAATATCAAATAAGCAACAATTTGGAGTGACACAGTGACTACACCTACTCCAACTATCATTATATATTAATATTCAATTTTCAAATGCATATTAGGTATATTGCCCAATACACTCTTCAATGTTTGGGTACAGCGAGAGGGCTGAGGTCCCTTGACAGCGGGGAGAGATACCTGAGGACTTCAGGACACTAGTCATTGACTCGTGTTCTGATGAGCTGGCGGACACATTGCCAGTTTCATGGCTGCGAAACTATAAACGTCTCCCCGGAGCCATGATGTTGGACTATGAATTAGCACGGGCGGGCTGTGTTGGTATCCGATGGGATTTCCCGGAGAACCACACAGTTGCGGGAGTGGGACTCTGACATGGACACTGACTCCACCATCACCCTGCAGTCGGAGGCTACAGGGAAAACTAAGAAATTAGTTCGCAAGTCTGCATCGAGGGGACTCCTAAACGAGTCGGACCTCAAGGACGAGGACATCCGGATAGCGGTCAAGAGGTCCAGGTCAAATCCAAGTTAGGGCTGGTGTATAATTATGAGGCGAGAATGAAAGTTAAGTGGGCTATAACTCAATGGGGACCCAGTGGCAACCGTTGCAAGTGCCCATTCAGGTCTTGCCAGCTCTCGCTTACGGAGAGAAGATATTCAGCACCAAGCCTCGGTTCACCAGGCACATCGTTGAGCACCATATGCACCACAAGCCCTTGCTGAGGTGTATCCCTGGTGATAGATCCAGCAGGTTGTGTGACGGCACCTTAGTGACCAACAGGCGCAAAGACATGGCCTTGCATTTGCAAAAGGCCCATGGAACTGGACTTGGAAGACCTGAAAGCGTGTGGTCAAGTGCTTCAACGAGCTGCTTGCGAACTGGGCCGAATTCCCGGCAAACCAGGTGAGGAAACTCGCGTTTCAGCCCGAGTTCTGTGCCTGGAAGAGTGGTAACATCACCACTCATTTGGCCGTGAACCCCTCGGGTTCAAAGTTTCAGACCGAATGGCACGCGAAGCTGAAAAAGTGGAGAGGTGATGACAAGAGGGAGAAGGAGAAGCAAGCTCGTTTGAAGGGACCTGCCAGGGCGCAAACCCCAGCCACACCCCAGAAACGAACCCGTTCAGACCGATCCATAATCCCCGCAGGCTCTAAGGATCAGTCCAGACCAGCTAACCCAGATGATCGTCGCCAGTGTGGGCAGCAAGTCGCAGCGCTGGATATGCCTGGCTACCAAACATCATGTGTGCTCAGCCATGCCGTACCACCACCGCCACCACCTGGTTTCTCGGCTGGAGCTCAACGCCCTCCGGTGTTGACACCAGCAGCCCGGATGACTGGCAGAGCTTCATGGGCCACAGCACTGGACATGGTGCATGGTGGGCCGGTGAAGACACCACAGACGCATAGCGCCAAGCATACTGGGAGTATATGGCAAAGTTCCCTGCTATGGGACCCGCAGGACCCGAATCCCAAGTTCTGACCTCCTCGGGTAGGGCTAAGGCTCGGGGGAGGGGCCGTGGTGGATGCGAGTCCACCCGACCACTCCCTGGCTATGGTCGTGGACAAGGAGGCGCTACGGTTGAGGGTTCTGTTGTCCCTAGTGCAGGCGTGCCACCTGTTGCTCTACCCCCTTCCACTCAAGTACCAGCCGCCGCTCCATCTGTGGACCCTCGGGTCCCCATAATGGGGCTGGAGGCAAACACTCTTGCTGGACTTGAGGATCCAGAAACGTTCTTGGACCACCGAGACAAACGCACATGCAGGATCCAAAAGGACCTCATAAGCCAATGGCAGTCACTTCACCGTCAGAAGTCCATCGACTACTGGCGGGATGTAACTGAAGCCACCTTCAATCTTGTTTACGAGATCCAGAAGTGTGAGGAGGATAAAATCAAGGAGCAGGAGATGAAGCAGGTCAAAGAGGCTTACAAAGCCTGTGTCGAAAAGCGAAGGGAAGCTGAGAATTCCACGCCGCTGAGAACTTGAAGTACATAACAAGGTACAAGGAGGCGGACCTCAAATTCTTCCTCTGTTTCGGCAAGCATCTGGACGACTGGGACGGCAAACTGTCGTCTCTGGCCGTCCCTTCGGATGCTGACAACGGAGCAGCGGAAGGTAGTTCGTCTGAGGGCGTTGGTGATTTTGGGTTCATGTCTATTGGACATGGACCCGAGCACACCAAACCAGGAGTCGGCTGAGAATATGGACACGGACAACGAGTCTACTGACTTGTAGGTGTCCATCTGCCGGCTACTTTGTACCCAAGGGTAAAGGCATCTCTTTTATGCCAGAGTTCACTCTCGGATGACCACCTGGAACCTACATACTGGAATG
Organism: Acholoe squamosa; assembly: GCA_949317995.1. Lineage (NCBI taxonomy): Eukaryota > Metazoa > Annelida > Polychaeta > Phyllodocida > Polynoidae > Acholoe > Acholoe squamosa. Next base: position 90,006,019 of record OX439038.1, on the reverse strand, counting down.
ACTACCTGCAGCTAGATGGACGCTACCCGAACCACTCGTGGACCACAACTCGAAAGGGGGCTCCATCTACACATCTTCATCAGGACATATCACAAAAGCAATGTGGTTTGCCACCACACCTATGTCGCCGGATGGAGCTGCAGAAACCAGTCATTCCAGGTTCGCCGGAAATCAAATTTTTATTGTACGGGTGATTCTACTATCCTTGTAGGACACCTATTAACTTTTTATAATTGTCTGTATATATCATTATAAAATGTAAAACAAAACAAAAAAATTTTCGGGTCAATACGAAACTACACTAAGTTTCAATCACTCTAGGATATTCTATAAATATTGTATAAGGTTAATAGTATATGTTAAATATGGTATAACTTTGTAATAAGGGAGTGATCATTTTTTAACAACAGGGGGGGCTGGTGGGTTTGCGCGCAGACGCGCGAAAAAATTTTGACCCCCCCTCTCGAGGGGGTAAAAATCTTTTGACCCCCCCATAAGGGACAAAAATCGCGCGCGAACGCCCCCTTCTAGCCTATAGTAAAGTGCAGGGTTTTCCACTGAAAACAGGTGAAATTATTTTGACCCCCCCATCAGAGGTATTGAAAAAATTCTGACCCCCCCCTCAAACCCACCGGCCCCCTGTTGTTAAAAAATGATCACTCCCTAATATTACTTCATAATATAGGTCGATGGTACATAGGGTGCCACTTCGTATCTGGTTATACTTATATACTTTGAGTTATATGTGACGATGCCTATTTATGTACATAATATTTATAATGCCCCTCTATTGTTATATTATTTCTTTTACCACTATATCTTAGACTTACCTGTGTAAATAATTATTATATATCATTTTTATATATCATACGAAGGTTTAAAATAGTCTATTGTTACACCTACCCTAGGTAAAGTCTAGGGGGGTGGTGTAGGGGCTGGCATCATTGTATATATACTAGTGCGGATCATCCGAGAGATTGTGTGTTGCTTGTTCCTTCTATGCCAACCAGGTGTCGCTTTGCGATACCCATTTGGTACAAGAGGGGGCAGCACCACGTCTCGCATCCAGCTCCTACTAAGGAGCTGGACGATCGGCAGAAGGGGACTGGACCTCGTCCAGTCCAGACACGTTACTAGACCTTCTCAGGAATAGATAAAGGCCATCCGAGCAGATGTGTGTTGTGTGTTGCTTATAGAGACTAAGCGAGCCTAAGAGCCACCCAAATCGATACACCTTAAAGGGTCATTATGAGAATTGAGAGAATGTCATATACGAGTTAGAATTGGGTCAGAAATAGCATAGATTAGAATACATGGAGGGTTCCCTTTTTTCAAATTATATTATCATTTCCACTCATTCAACTAATCATTCCTGAGAAGCAAGGGTGGGTTAAACATGTAGGGTGGGACTGATATAATTGGATGACATGTAGGGTGGGACTGATATAATTGGATGACACCATTGCCTGCTTTTTTTTCATTTTCTCCGGCGTACCAGACCACTTTCCTACCCATCCCTACATACATTTCACTAATGTTTGCATTAAACTTTAAAGAATATCAAAATGTGCCCTCGAAAAAGGAAAGAGAGAAAAACAGTTTATTTGGTACAAATTTTCTTTTCAATTTGGTTTACTAAGTAGAAAAAGTACTAAACATGAGTGAATTGTCATTACTTTGGGATAGATGAGTGTGCCTTTTTTTTCTCCTTTTAAAGTGCAGTTAATCCTGAGCTATCATATTCAATCATATATCATCCTATACCTATGCACTTTTGTTATCAACGGAGCCCCAAATATGTTTCTACATCTGAATAGGCTTGGAAAACATTGGCTATCCTCCTCCATAGGAGGAGGGGGGAAACGTTGGCCTATCCTCCAACAATTCTGGTTGAATTTCAAACACTATAAGGTTGATAATAGGAAAGGCAATTTGTGCAAGGCAGTAATGATTTGTGCAAGGAGTTAGACCTGTATAGTGGTAGACCTGATAATTATCCAGGTATATGTATGGCCCCATTCAAAACAAAATTGTACATGATGAGATATGCTGCATTTACTGTATCAAAATAATTTCAAATCATGCATTTTCTGTAGACTCCATAACCCCTCCCTCACCTCCCCACCTGCATTACCCCCACTGTTGGAGGATGGTCCAACACCTGCACTAATCTCTTATCAGCCATCACCATGGCAACCAGGAGATAAGAACACTCACTGAGGGCTAGGGTCCACCAGTGGGCAGTTGTCCAACAGTGGTCAAGGCCCCTACTGTCCAAAAGTGGAGAGTTGTCCAACAGTGGTTCAGGCTCCTCCACATACAGTTTTATTATTGGAGATATGGCCAACGTTTTTCCCCAGTCCACTGTTGGCCTTGTATTACTTTTAGCCAAGCCTGCTGAACAAATGTTACTGTATCTGCAGGGATTCCCCTGTACCCACAGGAATTGTTTTTTGTATGTCCTATTATGGGCTCTGTAGTTATCACCCCCTATACACGGCTAAACACCTAATATGCAATACCATGCATTTGATAAGATATATATATATATATATATATATATATATATATATATATATATATATATATATATATATATATATATATATTGGTCCTGTTTTTCTTGCTTTAAACTCTCCAATATTTTGTATGTTATCCCAGATTTCTCTTCTCCCTATGCCAATCAGATATATTATGTTAAAAAAATGACAATATGAAGCATCCCAACTCACTTGCTTACTTAGGAATATGGTATGTAATAACAGTTTTAGAAAAGACTAGAAATCTTACAATAATTCTAATGTTATTTCTTAATAATTGATTCTTGTTTATGTCGTCTATGAATTTTGATATCTATTCTTAGTTCAGGTCTATAGATTCATCCTCTGTATTGTTATTCTGTAACAACTCACAAGAGGCAACTAAGCATATGTATAACATAACAGCATAACAGAGGTTTACGGTATTAACCTTTGACCCATCAGATATGATACCCTTCTAACACTGCCCCCCCCCCCCCCTTCTCCTGCTCCTCACCAAATGCTGCATATAAACATTGTATTGGTGCCTTAGTGGTCCTTTTCCCAATGTCCACCGTTGGAGTCACCAGAACTGCCAGCATGCTCCGACGTACCCTAGCACAGGCAACCTCTGCCTGCCAGTATACTGCACGTAAGTTACCATCTAACCTTTTTTCAGCTGGGTTTGGCATTTTTATATCTAAATAAAGAAACAATGATTTTTTTTTTCTCCCGTGCTTAGCCAAGGAAGTTGTTTCTACTTTGCTAAAAAGTTATTCTTTTGACATTGTGGGGTTTCATCTAAGAATTAAAAAAACATTTTGCACATACAGGTAACATACATACTATCCTTGGGGGCAAACGTTTTCTCAAAGACTACCAAGACTAGGCCAGGGCACTATGGGGCTGGCACACGGGGAGAGGTGCAGGGGGAGTGGGGAGGGAGGTAGGGACAGCCCTATGGGGCTAGTACACGGGAGGAGGTCCACGAGGAGTGGGGAGGGAGGTAGGAGCGGCCCTATGGGGCTGGTACACAGGAGGAGGTGGAGGAGGAGTGGGGAGGGAGGTAGGAGCGGCCCTATGGGGCTGGTACACGAGAGGAGGTGCAGGAGGAGTGGGGAGGGAGGTAGGAGCGGCCCTGTGGGGCTGGTACATGAGAGAAGGTGCAGGAGGAGTGGGGAGAGAGGTAGGGACGGCCCTATGGGGCTGGTACATGGGAGGAGGTCCACGAGGAGTGGGGAGGGAGGTAGGAGCGGCCCTATGGGGCTGGTACACGGGAGGAGGTGTAGGAGGAGTGGGGAGGGAGGTAGGAGTGGCCCTATGGGGCTGGTACACGGGAGGAGGTGGAGGAGGAGTGAGAGGGAGGTAGGAGCGGCCCTATGGGGCTGGTTCATGGGAGGAGGTGCAGGGGGAGTGGGGAGGGAGGTAGGAGCGGCCCTATGGGGCTGGTACACGGGAGGAGGTGCAGGAGGAGTGGGGAGGGAGGTAGAGACAGCCCTATGGGGCTGGTACACGGGAGGAGGTGCAGGGGGAGTCGGGAGGGAGGTAGGGGTGGCCCTATGGGGCTGGTACATGGGAGGAGGTGCAGGAGGAGTGGGGAGGGAGGTAGAGACAGCCCTATGGGGCTGGTACACGGGAGGAGGTGCAGGAGGAGTGGGGAGGGAGGTAGGGACAGCCCTATGGGGCTGGTACATGGGAGGAGGTGCAGGGGGAGTGGGGAGTGAGGTAGGGGTGGCCCTATGGGGCTGGTACACGGGAGGAGGTGCAGGAGGAGTGGGGAGAGAGGTAGGGACAGCCCTATGGGGCTGGTACATGAGAGAATGTGCAGGAGGAGTGGGGAGGGAGGTAGGGACGGCCCTATGGGGCTGGTACATGGGAGGAGGTGCAGGAGGAGTGGGGAGAGAGGTAGGGGTGGCCCTATGGGGCTGGTACATGGGAGGAGGTGCAGGGGGAGTGGGGAGTGAGGTAGGGGTGGCCCTATGGGGCTGGTACATGGGAGGAGGTGCAGGAGGAGTGGGGAGGGAGGTAGGGACGGCCCTATGGGGCTGGTACATGGGAGGAGGTGCAGGAGGAGTGGGGAGGGAGGTAGAGACAGCCCTATGGGGCTAGTACATGGGAGGAGGTGCAGGGGGAGTGGGGAGTGAGGTAGGGGTGGCCCTATGGGGCTGGTACACAGGAGGAGGTGGAGGAGGAGTGAGAGGGAGGTAGAGACAGCCCTATGGGGCTGGTACATGGGAGGAGGTCCACAAGGAGTGGGGAGGGAGGTAGGAGCGGCCCTATGGGGCTGGTACATGGGAGGAGGTGCAGGAGGAGTGGGGAGGGAGGTAGGGACAGCCCTATGGGGCTGGTACATGGGAGGAGGTGCAGGGGGAGTGGGGAGGGAGGTAGAGACAGCCCTATGGGGCTGGTACATGGGAGGAGGTCCACAAGGAGTGGGGAGGGAGGTAGGGACAGCCCTATGGGGCTGGTACATGGGAGGAGGTGCAGGAGGAGTGGGGAGGGAGGTAGGGGTGGCCCTATGGGGCTGGTACACGGGAGGAGGTGCAGGAGGAGTGGGGAGGGAGGTAGGGACGGCCCTATGGGGCTGGTACATGGGAGGAGGTCCACGAGGAGTGGGGAGGGAGGTAGGGGCGGCCCTATGGGGCTGGTACATGGGAGGAGGTCCATGAGGAGTGGGGAGGGAGGTAGGGGCGGCCCTATGGGGCTGGTACACGGGAGGAGGTGCAGGAGGAGTGGGGAGAGAGGTAGGGGCGGCCCTATGGGGCATGTACACGGGAGGAGGTGCAGGGGGAGTGGGGAGGGAGGTAGGGGTGGCCCTATGGGGCTGGTACACGGGAGGAGGTGCAGGGGGAGTGGGGAGAGAGGTAGGGGCGGCCCTATGGGGCTGGTACACGGGAGGAGGTGCAGGAGGAGTGGGGAGGGAGGTAGGGACAGCCTTATGGGGCTGGTACATGGGAGGAGGTGCAGGAGGAGTGGGGAGGGAGGTAGAGACAGCCCTATGGGGCTGGTACACGGTAGGAGGTGCAGGAGGAGTGGGGAGGGAGGTAGGGACGGCCCTATGGGGCTGGTACACGGGAGGAGGTGCAGGGGGAGTGGGGAGGGAGGTAGGGACGGCCCTATGGGGCTGGTATATGGTAGGAAGTGCAGGAGGAGTGGGGAGAGAGGTAGGGACGGCCCTATGGGGCTGGTACACGGGAGGAGGTGCAGGGGGAGTGGGGAGGGAGGTAGGGACAGCCCTATGGAGCTGGTATATGGCAGGAAGTGCAGGAAGAGTGGGGAGAGAGGTAGGGACGGCCCTATGGGGCTGGTACATGGGAGGAGGTCCACGAGGAGTGGGGAGGGAGGTAGGAGCGGCCCTATGGGGCTGGTACACAAGAGGAGGTGCAGGGGGAGTGGGGAGGGAGGTAGGAGTGGCCCTATGGGGCTAGTACATGGGAGGAGGTGCAGGGGGAGTGGGGAGGGAGGTAGGGGTGGCCCTATGGGGCTGGTACATGGGAGGAGGTGCAGGAGGAGTGGGGAGGGAGGTAGAGACAGCCCTATGGGGCTGGTACACGGGAGGAGGTGCAGGAGGAGTGGGGAGGGAGGTAGAGACAGCCCTATGGGGCTGGTACATGGGAGGAGGTGCAGGAGGAGTGGGGAGGGAGGTAGGAGTGGCCCTATGGGGCTGGTCCATGGGAGGAGGTGCAGGGGGAGTGGGGAGGGAGGTAGGGGTGGCCCTATGGGGCTGGTACATGGGAGGAGGTGCAGGAGGAGTGAGAGGGAGGTAGAGACAGCCCTATGGGGCTGGTACACAGGAGGAGGTGGAGGAGGAGTGAGAGGGAGGTAGAGACAGCCCTATGGGGCTGGTACACAGGAGGAGGTGGAGGAGGAGTGAGAGGGAGGTAGAGACAGCCCTATGGGGCTGGTACATGGGAGGAGGTGCAGGGGGAGTGGGGAGGGAGGTAGGGGTGGCCCTATGGGGCTGGTACACGGGAGGAGGTGCAGGGGGAGTGGGGAGAGAGGTAGGGACAGCCCTATGGGGCTGGTACATGAGAGAATGTGCAGGAGGAGTGGGGAGGGAGGTAGGAGCGGCCCTATGGGGCTGGTACACGGGAGGAGGTGCAGGGGGAGTGGGGAGGGAGGTAGGGACAGCCCTATGGGGCTGGTACACGGGAGGAGGTGCAGGGGGAGTGGGGAGGGAGGTAGGGACAGCCCTATGGGGCTGGTACACAGGAGGAGGTGCAGGGGGAGTGGGGAGGGAGGTAGGGGTGGCCCTATGGGGCTGCTACACGGGAGGAGGTGCAGGAGGAGTGGGGAGGGAGGTAGGGACAGCCCTATGGGGCTGGTACATGGGAGGAGGTGCAGGGGGAGTGGGGAGGGAGGTAGGGGTGGCCCTATGGGGCTGGTACACGGGAGGAGGTGCAGGAGGAGTGGGGAGGGAGGTAGGGGTGGCCCTATGGGGCTGGTACACGGGAGGAGGTGCAGGAGGAGTGGGGAGGGAGGTAGGGACAGCCTTATGGGGCTGGTACATGGGAGGAGGTGCAGGGGGAGTGGGGAGGGAGGTAGGGACGGCCCTATGGGGCTGGAACATGGGAGGAGGTGCAGGAGGAGTGGGGAGGGAGGTAGGGACGGCCCTATGGGGCTGGTATATGGTAGGAAGTGCAGGAGGAGTGGGGAGAGAGGTAGGGACGGCCCTATGGGGCTGGTACATGGGAGGAGGTCCACGAGGAGTGGGGAGGGAGGTAGGGGCGGCCCTATGGGGCTGGTACATGGGAGGAGGTCCACGAGGAGTGGGGAGGGAGGTAGGGGCGGCCCTATGGGGCTGGTACACGGGAGGAGGTGCAGGAGGAGTGGGGAGAGAGGTAGGGGCGGCCCTATGGGGCATGTACACGGGAGGAGGTGCAGGGGGAGTGGGGAGGGAGGTAGGGGTGGCCCTATGGGGCTGGTACACGGGAGGAGGTGCAGGGGGAGTGGGGAGAGAGGTAGGGGCGGCCCTATGGGGCTGGTACACGGGAGGAGGTGCAGGAGGAGTGGGGAGGGAGGTAGGGACAGCCTTATGGGGCTGGTACATGGGAGGAGGTGCAGGAGGAGTGGGGAGGGAGGTAGAGACAGCCCTATGGGGCTGGTACACGGTAGGAGGTGCAGGGGGAGTGGGGAGGGAGGTAGGGACGGCCCTATGGGGCTGGTACACGGGAGGAGGTGCAGGGGGAGTGGGGAGGGAGGTAGGGACGGCCCTATGGGGCTGGTATATGGTAGGAAGTGCAGGAGGAGTGGGGAGAGAGGTAGGGACGGCCCTATGGGGCTGGTACACGGGAGGAGGTGCAGGGGGAGTGGGGAGGGAGGTAGGGACAGCCCTATGGGGCTGGTATATGGCAGGAAGTGCAGGAGGAGTGGGGAGAGAGGTAGGGACGGCCCTATGGGGCTGGTACATGGGAGGAGGTCCACGAGGAGTGGGGAGGGAGGTGGGAGCGGCCCTATGGGGCTGGTACACAAGAGGAGGTGCAGGGGGAGTGGGGAGGGAGGTAGGAGTGGCCCTATGGGGCTAGTACATGGGAGGAGGTGCAGGGGGAGTGGGGAGGGAGGTAGGGGTGGCCCTATGGGGCTGGTACATGGGAGGAGGTGCAGGAGGAGTGGGGAGGGAGGTAGAGACAGCCCTATGGGGCTGGTACACGGGAGGAGGTGCAGGAGGAGTGGGGAGGGAGGTAGAGACAGCCCTATGGGGCTGGTACATGGGAGGAGGTGCAGGAGGAGTGGGGAGGGAGGTAGGAGTGGCCCTATGGGGCTGGTACACGGGAGGAGGTGCAGGGGGAGTGGGGAGGGAGGTAGGGGTGGCCCTATGGGGCTGGTACATGGGAGGAGGTGCAGGAGGAGTGAGAGGGAGGTAGAGACAGCCCTATGGGGCTGGTACACAGGAGGAGGTGGAGGAGGAGTGAGAGGGAGGTAGAGACAGCCCTATGGGGCTGGTACACAGGAGGAGGTGGAGGAGGAGTGAGAGGGAGGTAGAGACAGCCCTATGGGGCTGGTACATGGGAGGAGGTGCAGGGGGAGTGGGGAGGGAGGTAGGGGTGGCCCTATGGGGCTGGTACACGGGAGGAGGTGCAGGGGGAGTGGGGAGAGAGGTAGGGACAGCCCTATGGGGCTGGTATATGGCAGGAAGTGCAGGAGGAGTGGGGAGAGAGGTAGGGACGGCCCTATGGGGCTGGTACATGGGAGGAGGTCCACGAGGAGTGGGGAGGGAGGTAGGAGCGGCCCTATGGGGCTGGTACACAAGAGGAGGTGCAGGGGGAGTGGGGAGGGAGGTAGGAGTGGCCCTATGGGGCTAGTACATGGGAGGAGGTGCAGGGGGAGTGGGGAGGGAGGTAGGGGTGGCCCTATGGGGCTGGTACATGGGAGGAGGTGCAGGAGGAGTGGGGAGGGAGGTAGAGACAGCCCTATGGGGCTGGTACACGGGAGGAGGTGCAGGAGGAGTGGGGAGGGAGGTAGAGACAGCCCTATGGGGCTGGTACATGGGAGGAGGTGCAGGAGGAGTGGGGAGGGAGGTAGGAGTGGCCCTATGGGGCTGGTACACGGGAGGAGGTGCAGGGGGAGTGGGGAGGGAGGTAGGGGTGGCCCTATGGGGCTGGTACATGGGAGGAGGTGCAGGAGGAGTGAGAGGGAGGTAGAGACAGCCCTATGGGGCTGGTACACAGGAGGAGGTGGAGGAGGAGTGAGAGGGAGGTAGAGACAGCCCTATGGGGCTGGTACACAGGAGGAGGTGGAGGAGGAGTGAGAGGGAGGTAGAGACAGCCCTATGGGGCTGGTACATGGGAGGAGGTGCAGGGGGAGTGGGGAGGGAGGTAGGGGTGGCCCTATGGGGCTGGTACACGGGAGGAGGTGCAGGGGGAGTGGGGAGAGAGGTAGGGACAGCCCTATGGGGCTGGTACATGAGAGAATGTGCAGGAGGAGTGGGGAGGGAGGTAGGAGCGGCCCTATGGGGCTGGTACACGGGAGGAGGTGCAGGGGGAGTGGGGAGGGAGGTAGGGACAGCCCTATGGGGCTGGTACACGGGAGGAGGTGCAGGGGGAGTGGGGAGGGAGGTAGGGACAGCCCTATGGGGCTGGTACACAGGAGGAGGTGCAGGGGGAGTGGGGAGGGAGGTAGGGGTGGCCCTATGGGGCTGCTACACGGGAGGAGGTGCAGGAGGAGTGGGGAGGGAGGTAGGGACAGCCCTATGGGGCTGGTACATGGGAGGAGGTGCAGGGGGAGTGGGGAGGGAGGTAGGGGTGGCCCTATGGGGCTGGTACACGGGAGGAGGTGCAGGAGGAGTGGGGAGGGAGGTAGGGGTGGCCCTATGGGGCTGGTACACGGGAGGAGGTGCAGGAGGAGTGGGGAGGGAGGTAGGGACAGCCTTATGGGGCTGGTACATGGGAGGAGGTGCAGGGGGAGTAGGGAGGGAGTTAGGGACGGCCCTATGGGGCTGGAACATGGGAGGAGGTGCAGGAGGAGTGGGGAGGGAGGTAGGGACGGCCCTATGGGGCTGGTATATGGTAGGAAGTGCAGGAGGAGTGGGGAGAGAGGTAGGGACGGCCCTATGGGGCTGGTACATGGGAGGAGGTCCACGAGGAGTGGGGAGGGAGGTAGGGGCGGCCCTATGGGGCTGGTACATGGGAGGAGGTCCACGAGGAGTGGGGAGGGAGGTAGGGGCGGCCCTATGGGGCTGGTACACGGGAGGAGGTGCAGGAGGAGTGGGGAGAGAGGTAGGGGCGGCCCTATGGGGCATGTACACGCGAGGAGGTGCAGGGGGAGTGGGGAGGGAGGTAGGGGTGGCCCTATGGGGCTGGTACACGGGAGGAGGTGCAGGGGGAGTGGGGAGAGAGGTAGGGGTGGCCCTATGGGGCTGGTACATGGGAGGAGGTGCAGGAGGAGTGAGAGGGAGGTAGAGACAGCCCTATGGGGCTGGTACACAGGAGGAGGTGGAGGAGGAGTGAGAGGGAGGTAGAGACAGCCCTATGGGGCTGGTACATGGGAGGAGGTGCAGGGGGAGTGGGGAGGGAGGTAGGGGTGGCCCTATGGGGCTGGTACACGGGAGGAGGTGCAGGGGCAGTGGGGAGAGAGGTAGGGACAGCCCTATGGGGCTGGTACATGAGAGAATGTGCAGGAGGAGTGGGGAGGGAGGTAGGAGCGGCCCTATGGGGCTGGTACACGGTAGGAGGTGCAGGGGGAGTGGGGAGGGAGGTAGGGACAGCCCTATGGGGCTGGTACACGGGAGGAGGTGCAGGGGGAGTGGGGAGGGAGGTAGGGACAGCCCTATGGGGCTGGTACACAGGAGGAGGTGCAGGGGGAGTGGGGAGGGAGGTAGGGGTGGCCCTATGGGGCTGCTACACGGGAGGAGGTGCAGGAGGAGTGGGGAGGGAGGTAGGGACAGCCCTATGGGGCTGGTACATGGGAGGAGGTGCAGGGGGAGTGGGGAGGGAGGTAGGGGTGGCCCTATGGGGCTGGTACACGGGAGGAGGTGGAGGAGGAGTGGGGAGAGAGGTAGGGGCGGCCCTATGGGACTGGAACATGGGAGGAGGTGCAGGGGGAGTGGGGAGAGAGGTAGGGCAGGCCCTATGGGGCTGGTACACGGGAGGAGGTGCAGGGGGAGTGGGGAGGGAGGTAGGGACAGCCCTATGGTATTTTATTGGTTGATAATTGAACCAGCTAAGTCGGTATAGAGACCAGTCCTACCTCCCTACCCACCCCTCCTACCTCTCCTCTGGTGTACAAACCCATGGGTATAGACCACTAAATTCGACAAGGTGACATGGCCATTTCTTAAAATCGACATGTGACATGGGCCTTAGTGACATGAGGCAAAAAAATTAGTGACATGACATAGGTGCTTTCTTAAATTCGACATTGGACATGATAGGCTCTTAGAGGTGACATGGGACATGGGGATTTAAGTGACAAGTGCCATGACCATTTTTTAAAATCGACATGTGACATGGGGGACCCCCCATCCACACCTCCAAACCCATATATAGAGGCCAGTCCGACCTTCCTTCCCATACTTCTACCTCTCCTCCCATGTACAAACCCATAGAGACCACTCCTACCTCCCTACCCACCCCTCCAACCTCTCCTCTCGTGTACAAACCCATAGAGACCACCCCTACCTCCCTACCCAACCCTCCTACCTATCCTCTCGTGTACAAACCCATAGAGGCCAGTCCTACCTCAATACCAACCCCTCCTACCTATCCTCTCGTGTACAAACCCATAGACACCATTCTTACCTTCCTTCACACCCCTCCTACCTCTCCTCCTGTGTACAAACTCATAAAGACCAATCCTACCTCCCTACCCACCCCTCCTACCTCTCCTCCCGTGTACAAACCCATATAAAGAGGCCTGTCCTACCTCCCTACCCGACCCTCTTACCTCACCCCCCGTGTAAAAACCCATATATAGAGGCCAGTCCTACCTCCATACCCACTCCTTCTATCTCTCCTCCCATATACAAACCCATAGAGACCAATCCTACCTCCCTACCCACTGCTCCTACCTCTCCCCGCAAGTACAAACCCATATATAGAGGCCAGTCCTACCTTCCTACCCACCCCCCTCCTACCTGTCCTGCCGTGTACAAACCCATAGAGACCTGTCCTACCTCCCTACCCACCCCTCCTATCTCTCCTCCAGTGTACAACCCCCATAGAGACCACTCCTACCTTCCTACCCACCCCTCCTACCTCTCCTCCAGTGTACAACCCCCATAGAGACCACTCCTACCTTCCTACCCACCCGTCCTACCTCTCCTCCCGTGTGCAAACCCATAGAGACCAATCCTACCTCCCTACCCACCCCTCCTACCTCTCCTCCCGTGTGCAAACCTATACAGACCACTCCTACCTCCCTACCCACCCCTCCTATCTCTCCTCCCGTGTCAAACCTATAGAGACCAATCCTACCTCCCTACCCACCCCTCCTACCTCCCCACCTGTGTACCAGGACCCAGAGGCTTCCTCTACCCCCCTACCAACCCCTCCTATCTCTCCTCCAGTGTACAAACCCATAGAGACCACTCCTACCTCCCTACCCGCCCCTCCTACCTCTCCTCTCGTGTACAAACCCATAGAGACCACTCCTACCTCCCTACCCACCCCTCCTACCTCTCCTCCCGTGTGCAAACCCATAGAGACCAATCCTACCTCCCTACCCACCCCTCCTACCTCTCCTCCCGTGTGCAAACCCATAGAGACCAATCCTACCTCCCTACCCACCCCTCCTACCTCTCCTCCCGTGTGCAAACCCATAGACACCACTCCTACCTCCCTACCCACTGCTCCTACCTCTCCCCGCAAGTACAAACCCATATATAGAGGCCAGTCCTACCTTCCTACCCACCCCCTCCTACCTGTCCTGCCGTGTACAAACCCATAGAGACCTGTCCTACCTCCCTACCCACCCCTCCTACCTCTCCCCGCGAGTACAAACCCATATATAGAGACCAATCCTACCTCCCTACCCACCCCTCCTACCTCTCCTCCCGTGTGCAAACCCATAGAGACCAATCCTACCTCCCTACCCACCCCTCCTACCTCTCCCCGCGAGTACAAACCCAGATATAGAGGCCAGTCCTACCTTCCTACCCACCCCTCCTACCGTGTACAAACCCATAGAGGCCTGTCCTAACTCCCTACCCACCCCTCCTACCTCTCCTCTCGTGTACAAACCCATATATAGAGGCCAGTCCTACCTTCCTACCCACCCCTCCTACCTCTCCTCTCGTGTACAAACCCATATATAGAGGCCAGTCCTACCTCCATACCTACCCCTCCTACCGTGTACAAACCCATAGAGGCCTGTCCTAACTCCCTACCCACCCCTCCTACCTCTCCTCCCGTGTACAAACCCATATATAGAGGCCTGTCCTACCTCCCTACCTACCCCTCCTACCTATCCTCTCGTGTACAAACCCATAGACACCACTCCTACCTCCCATCACACACCTCCTACCTATCCTCCCGTGTACAAAGCCATAGAGGCCAGTCCTATCTCCCTACCTACCCGTCCTACCTATCCTCTCGTGTACAAACCCATAGAGGCCATTCCTACATCCTACCCAGAGACTGCCATTACATCCTGATACACCATGTCTGTCCTGATAGACCCCTGTCTGTCCTGATACACCCCTGTCCATCTTAATACACCCCTGTCCATCCTGTTTTACCATGGAAAGTAAATAAGGCAGTATCAACCTACAAGTAATTAAGACTGATTAAACTGATGAAAGGATGATGAAAAATAAATGATGAAAATAATAAAAATGAAATGAATCAGCCATAGCCCCTTCCCACCCTGGTGAACAACCCTATAGCCCAAAGCTAGTGCCTCCCTAAGCTAAACACCATGTATTTAAACGCCTCCTGAAGCTAAACACTATGTATCTAAACACCTTCTAAAGCTACACACTATGTATCTAAATGCCTCCCTAAGCTAAACACCCTGTATTTAAACGCCTCCCAGAGCTGAACACCGTGTATCTAAATGCCTCCCTAAGCTAAACACCATGTATCTTAATGCCTCCCTAAGCTAAACACCATGTATTTAAACACCTTCCTAAGCTAAACACCATGTATTTAAACACCTCCCAGAGCTGAACACCATGTATTTAAACGCCTCCCTAAGCTAAACACCATGTATTTAAACACCTCCCTAAGCTAAACACCATGTATTTAAACACCTCCCTAAGCTAAACACCATGTATTTAAACACCTCCCTAAGCTAAACACCATGTATTTAAACACCTCCCTAAGCTAAACATCATGTATTTAAACACCTCCCTAAGCTAAACACCATGTATTTAAACGCCTCCCAGAGCTGAACACCATGTATTTAAACGCCTCCCTAAGCTAAACACCATGTATTTAAACACCTCCCTAAGCTAAACACCATGTATTTAAACACCTCCCTAAGCTAAACACCATGTATTTAAACACCTCCCTAAGCTAAACACCATGTATTTAAACACCTCCCAAAGCTAAACACCATGTATCTAAATGCCTCCCAAAGCTAAACACCATGTATTTAAACACCTCCCTAAGCTAAACACCATGTATCTAAATACCTCCCAGAGCTAAGCACCATGTATTTAAACACCTCCCTAAGCTAAACACCATGTATCTTTATACCTCTCTAAAGCTAAACACTACCCATCTAAACACTTACTCAATCTGCACACCTTAAAGCTAAACACTTATCAAAAGTAAACACTTGTTAAATCAAACACTTAATAGCTAAACATGTTTAAAGTTAAACACGTTTAGTCAAAAAATGTGTTTAGGAAAGTGGGACAAGAATGTGTTTAGCTATGTGTTTAGATCCTTAACACTGGTGTTTGGTTGCTAAACACCAAATTAACAGTGAATTAGAATTATAGATATATGCCATTGATATATCTTATCATGTGAGCAATTGTTTTGTGTTCATTTTAAGGGAATTATCATGAAGAGATTTTTTTTTTTTAGCCAGTATGTCTGAGATTGCCTGTCTCTTTATCAATCAAGTTATGAGTTTTCCTATCTGAGTCCAAATTTTCTTAGTTCTCTAAAAGGTTGGGGGAAGGGGTCAAAACATACTTTGCCCCCCCTACTTGAAAGTTGAGGGGCCCTGGCCCCCTGGCCCCTGCCCCCCCCTGTTCCGCCAAAGAATACTGGTATTCAGAGTGTCTCTTCTTACACATACCAAAGCCTGACATCTAAGGCTTCCTTTTGTTTTGATACGGCCACTGTTTTGGCATGGAGTGGTGTTATTGTTAACCATTAAAACCTCAAAGACCCATGTGTATGTAACCCCCCCCCCACCAATGTCTTACATAACATGTTTGATTTTTAAGCCTGCCCTGTTTTTAACCCTTTATTGCCCAGAATTATTTGATTTTACATTATTTCACAATTATAGCACTTAGCTGATAAGCCCATGTGTTATTTTGATCTTGTCTTTTGATATTAACTCTGTATTACATTTCCTGAATACATATAACTTATAATACTTTCAGTTAAGGACATTGAATTTATTGGTCAGGTTTGGTAACCATAGTTACCAAAACATTCCATTTGTTGTCATTTGGTAGTATTTTGGTCTCTCTTGTGTGATATATAGCCCCCCAACGATAATACCTGCAATTCTGAGGCCTCATTTAATTATGCATATATATGTGTACCACAACTCAGGAGACATAATGTGCTAGTAACACTGCACGGATTATTTCTA
The DNA here is from genome assembly GCA_949317995.1 of Acholoe squamosa. NCBI lineage: Eukaryota > Metazoa > Annelida > Polychaeta > Phyllodocida > Polynoidae > Acholoe > Acholoe squamosa. The sequence continues at coordinate 89,990,285 of OX439038.1, read as the reverse complement.
TGGATATTAACATTCCTTTTAGAATCTAATGGGAGTTTGGGACATTGAATGTATATCATAATATTGGTATCATGTCTGGTGTTAGCCCCCTGTGATTCATAAGAGGGTGGCCCTATAATATGACAGCTTATTTTCAAGTTTTGAATCACTGTGTTTGATATAATGGATGGTTGTATTATGATTGGGAGGTCATGGCCGTTCTATAGGACTCAGTATGTAGACCTAGTGGAGCCAATATCTAGAATTTTGCTGGTTGAGCTTAAACCCACTGATAAGACATACCATGATGGGTACCTTGTCCCTGGTTAATACCCACTTCCAGGGACATGCTGGTCCCATCTTATCAGTTCTTATCAGTGGGTGTGTCACCGGAATCAGGTTCAGACCAGCTAGTGGTCAATAGAGGGTCTAACTTTGCAATTTGGTAGAAATATCTGGATGATATCTAGGGGTTAAGCAAGGGTTTTGGCCGGATGGCTTGGGTGAAGCAATAGAGAAAGATTGAAAAAGTGGTAGAAGGTTTTCCGTGTACAGAAATATAAGCCTGCCCTGTGTACATAGGATGTGGCTACCAGCCAGTAAAACAAGGTATTTGAATTAAAAATGGTATCCATAATTTTGAGAGGAATCTCCCTCCCCTTCCCAGCCTACTCTATTCTAGGAAACAGCAGTGACGTCATAGCAACCAGCATGGCCCTTATCAGTCTTATCTTCCTATTGATAAGAATCCTCATGAATAGTTATCTTAAATAGGAAATGTAATAGAAAAAGGTGTTTAAACCCTTATCAGAAAAGATTTAAACATCCCAGAGCAAAGGGCATTACAAAATCTGAAAGATATCAAAAATTTGCATCACATTTTTGATGCACTGTTTTCTTATCCCAATATTAGGAAAGAAGACAGCAAAAGGGTTACTTTTTCTATTACATTGCCTATATAATTTGACCCTTTGCCAGATTCCTGGCAACCATGGTTCTGCTCCCGAGAATATCACCTGCTATGAAACCTTGCCTATAAGTCGATTTGTTTGGGGCATTTTCTATTTGTATAAGTCGAATTTTTAACTCCAAGTTAGGGGGTCGACTTAAGGGTGAGGTTTTAAAGAAAATTATATTGATGAAGGTGGACCCAATAACTTTCTTAGTCAGGAACGATCAGGGGAGGATGCATTATTTCAAACGTCTTTTTATCAGATTAAACTTAATTCCTAGGGATTATCTGTTGGAATACTTGAAAAACTTGGAATACAATGATTCTTTGCAGGTGTGTCTGCAGTACTGAGCAAGCATCTCTCAACACAGAGTGTTGCAGCACCAAAGGAGAAAAGGTGAGAAAATAACAAAGTATAGTTATTACATGACATGCAGGATTTGCCAAAAGGTGACCTTTGTGCAGGATGTGCTAATGTTCCTTTTTCAAGAGCACACATGTTTCTCATTGATAATGGTAGAGACCAAACAACCATTTCCACAGTGGGGGTTTCAGATTTTTTTTATTGCCATTATAGTGGGCCAAATATCTGATTTATGGGTGCCACAAGGAGGCACTGGCACTATAATATCTAATGGTGTGCAATAGGAAAATCAGACACAAATACGGTCAATTGGGAGATGAACTTAACATTGCTCTGGTATTGCCAGATGGCAATTGTGTATAGATGATAATTATGAACATAGATTATACCAACAAATGTGATTTTACAAACTATTTCAAATTAAGTTTAAAACGAATCATTTGTTGTAAACGTGTTTTATGGACATTAACTTTCAGAATATCCCCCTTCTTTTCTTCAGATGTTTTAGAGGGAAAAAACATCTGAGAAGAATAGAAAAAAAATTGTGTGTGAATGCGTGTTTCAGGTTAGCTGAGCCAACCTAGCAGAGCAGGGTTGACCCCAAGAAATTTCCCCTAAATTTGGAAATCGTAGACAAACTATTACTGGGTCTACTTTGGTATTAACCAAACTGGCTTTATAATGTTATGATCATTGCAAGATGGGTTCACCTAACTGTCTCACTACGTTTAGTACATATTCTAAGGTTGAATCTCCGTAAGCCAATTCATTAGCCCTGTGGACAGACATCACCTCCCTGAAGCACGCCGGTGACAACGGCATCACCTGCTTGGAGGCAGGTGATGATGCCCTGACCCCCTGCTCGAGGCCAGTTATGGTGGAGAGCCTCGTTCTGAGTGCAATAAGGTCATAAGGTCATGACGTCACAAGCAGCAATGGCCAGCAGCCACCGGTGAGCAGTGATAGTGGAATATAAAACATTAGGGCTTAGTTGTGATCCAAGCTCTGATAGAACTAGAAAGCCAGGGAGGGCTAAGGATACTGCCCCTATGCCATCAATAAGTGACTGACGTCCGTCAGTCAGCCATCAGTTTTGTTAACATATATATATATACAGGCGGAATGGCCACATGAACTCTCCACTATCACTGGCCTCAAGCAGGGCATCAGTGCATCATCATTTGCCTCCAAGCAGGTGATGCCGTCGTCACCAGCGTGCTTCAGGCACGTTACTTAGTGTCCATAGAGGACACTGCATAAAATGATTATTGCATTGAAGAAGATCCACTTAGCCCTGTCAAATTAAATTTAAATATTTTATCTGCTGTAATCATTAGGAGATACATAATTATGATCTTCCATACGCCATTTAGATGTGATTATTGCATTCTCCATTTTCTAATAAATCATGTTATTATGATCACTACAAAAGTCATGATGTTTCACCTTCTCAAATGAAACCAAGATCACTAGGAGATACTTTGGTGTATTTAAACTTACGGATAGAAATACTGACTATGGCTCTTATGATTTTTTTTTTCACTTAGCTCTTATTTTTATAGGAAGTCTAGTGCCATCAATAAATTTACAATCCCAAGATATTCTTATCACTTCAAGCTCAGAAGTGGTCAGCAAGGAAAATGCATCAGTGACAACTGTTGCCAGTTTAGAGTAGATCTACATTCTGACCAGTACCAAGGGTTGACAACTTTCACTTCTCTCCTGTCAAGTGCAAATATCAGTCCACTCACAAAAATAAGTATAATTTTCACATCTCCAACACAGCGATAGGGTGATCGTTCGGTGCATCCGTGCCAAGGAGATGCCTGAAATGCACAAGTTATGGGCAATACGCGACATGGATATTGGCCTTGAACATCTTGCTAGTATGCAAAAATACCTGGCTCCTGACAACTGGCTAGTGGCTGTGCTCGATGGCAAAATTGTTGGTAAGTCTAAAATAGAATATCATTTTGATATCATTGAAGAAAACTTCAATTAGTAAATCACTTCATAGTTCTTTCTTTTCAAATAGAAGTTTAGAAATTGGTATTAGTTTAATCAAGTATATATGCATATTATGTGTATCTAAATGAGATCTTTCAAGTGATTGTGGGTCAGATAAGGCAGGCTTTAAAGAGAAATTGTGTAGTTAATTTGAGGAAAAAAGAAAAAGATTTAATGACACACATAAAGCTCGATGTCCAAGGAGAATTCCATTCTTTGGCTAAATTTTGATTAACCCCAAACAATTTAATTTAAGCTTTTTGTAGCACTGGTATATATTTTATAGTTATCAACATCATATCGACACAATTTAATTTTTACAGGGTCCTGTGTGCAAGTAAACATCACAGATGATATGACCATGCAGGGTGGACTGGTAGTTTGCCCCAGCGCAGAAGGTCTCGGCATTGCACGAAAAGTCCGCTGGGCAGGCTACCCACACATAGGAACAAGGAACATCACTGCGGATGCTGTTCCCATAATGGCAGACACCTACCATCGCTGGGGTTATATCTACAGGGACTACATCAACGTCAGCTATGCCGGGAATATAAACAAAGAGAGCCTTGGTAGTGTGCAAGATGGGCCCCAACTCACCCCAGGCTATGAGGTAGTCAACCAAATGGACGTTGACTTTCGATCGGTCCTTGAATTTGACCGTTTGTTACATACAGAGTCATCCAGGAGAGATGCTTATATGAAGTGGTATCTGGACAGGGATGAGACACAAAGTTATGTCATCATCAATGCTGAGAAGAGGGTTGTCGCTTTAGCCGCAAAGACAACAATCAATGAAGAACATGATTTCATTGGACCTATCTATGCAGCAGACCCAGATCATGCAGAAGTATTATTCCGTAGGCTTGCAGCACAAATCCCTGATAGCACGGTAGCCCATATGATGGCACCTTTAGACAATAAGAGGGCAGGAGATATGATAGCCAAAGCTGGATTAGAGGAAGATGCTCAAGCTCTTCGAATGTATTCCACTGGAGTCCCCAATTTTCCCCTTCACTTTACCTTTGGAAACACACTTGCTGGATATGCAGGTCTTATGCCTAATTAGGCAGGAACTTTCATGTAAATAGACTTTAAACTGTCTTTTATTGGGTGGCTGTCTTTAGTATAGATTTCATGAGCAAAGCTCTTTTTTGAATTGTAAGTGGTGGGTATTATGAATGACTATGTGTTCACATCAAAATAGACGTGAACTAGAACAAATCGTAATGCCACAAAAAACTATACAGTCAAATTCTGACTAACCCTAGAATAATCTTATCAAATCACTATGGATTACCTATCAAGTTCTTTGAACAACCCACTGCGGATTTAGGTTGTTTCAAATGTAAATATCCCTATGCTTAAATCCTTATCATTGTAATGGATGCCCATGTTTTCAGAAATAAATCTTTGAATCATTATTCAAATAGCAACTGAATCTTGCTTCTTTGTTATTGCCCTCACAGTTGCTGATATAAAGAGTCGGACTTGGTCTAATGGTTAGTGTTAGGGCTTGTTTGGACAAAGGAAACAATGTATTTTTATATTAGCACTGGGCATGGGCATGGTATCTTGAACTATCTCTTTTGTACTAAAATTGCATCTGCCAAAGTAACAGCATTTGAGAATGCTAATTAATTTTGACTCTTTTTCCTTTTTTTTTTACCATAAGTTTTAATTTATGCTATTCCATACAATGCATGGGACGCAACTTCTGATAAACAGATTTAAACTATGTTTATGATTCCCTATGCACGTGATGACTTCTATAATTCTTACTCAAATTCACAGAAAAGGCCCACATAAGCTATTACTTTCTTCATCAAAACTTTTTCACTCTCATCACAGTCGGCCAGAGGTGGTTCTCCGCAGTGTGCGCAGCTGGGAGATGCCCCAGGTACTTGAGCTGTGGAAGTCTCACGGTATGGACCTAGGGCTGGACCACATGGAAAGTATGGCCAACCACCTGGCTCCTGATACCTACTTGGTTGGTCTGGTGGATGACAAAATTATTGGTGAGTAAATGAATATTTAAATAAGGCAATTCATCTATTTTTCTCATGCTCAAAGTCCATTGGGCCTCTATCTGCCAATGCTAGTACGACCTAATCTGTCTACACATGCCAAGTGGACTTTGGGTTATGCATTGGGTACCCTTGCCATAACAATTTTGCCCTTTGACAGTACAGTAGTCCACCATGATACATCAGAATCTAAGGCATGTTATAAATGTTTCTTGCTGCATTATATCATCTGTAAAGGGGCCTCATACTGATGGAGTTCTAATAGCCATATCAAGTAATTCCAAATTGAGCCTGATCATTAAAAGATTCAGGCTAGGCAATTTGCACATCATAGTCAAGCCTATTCTTTTATCAAGAGTAAGACTGACCTCTTTCATGTGAACCTACCATTCTTTGTGAAGATCATGATTGCTACCAGATATAGATCTAGCACCTTAAATAAACCCGTTTGTGCAAGCTTAGCAGTATACATTCTATTTCTATCCTTTTTGTATATCAGATGAAATTATTATTGCATTCGTTCTGCATGAAGTTCTAGCTGATACAAATTGTCATCAGTTTTCTGTTTCACTTACAGCTGCATGTGGGTACTCCAATCTGACAGATGATATGACCATGCATGCTGGTCTAGTTGTTTGTCCAAGTGCAACGGGCTATGGCATTGGTCGCAAGCTCTACTTTGCTACTCATAAGCCACTCGATGGCAAACACAACATTGTCGCAGATGCTGTTCCTAACATGGTTGACACCTATCTCACCTGGGGTTATCATTACAAGGATTACACCAATGTCAGTTATGCAGGCAACATCAGTTCCAAGGCCCTTGGTGGGGTGGAAGATGGGCCCCTACTCACCCAAGACCATGAGGTAGTCAAACAAATCAATGTTGATTTTCGTGACGTTATGGAATTTGATCGCAGTATCCATCCTGAGTCTTTCAGGAGAGACAGTTACATGAAGTGGTACTTTGACAGAGAGGATACATCTAGTTATGTCATTCTCAATGCAGAGAAGAAGGTAGTAGCTCTGGCTGCCAAAACTCCTATCGGTGCTGGACACCAGATCGTCGGGCCCATCTATAGCAATGACCCTGACCATGCAGAAATCCTTTTCCGAAAGCTTGTTGCAGAAATTCCTGAAGGTACACCTGCCCATATGATGGCACCCCTGGACAATACGCGAGCAGTGGATATGATAATTAAAGCGGGACTTATTGAAGATGCTCACGCAATCCGGTTATATTCCCTTGGTGTACCAAAATGGCCACTTGATTGCATCTTTGGTAACACAGTGGCTGGATATGCAGGATTTTTACCATGCTAAACAACTTTCTAAGATCTTTATTGTTGGAAATGAGAGATCTCCCGGTGACATGTCAATTGTGGTTCATGTTTTCCAAGCTACATAGGATGTACAGGGAGGCATTTCATATTGTTAAAGATATTGATGTCTATTCCTCATAGAAAATGATATGACTCCCGGTGATCTATAGGTATATATGCTGTTCTTGTTTTAAAGAACTAAATAAAATGCTTACTCAATATAGTTGGTGATTTTTTTATATCTAAGTATATGATGCGCATATTATGACAAAGCAGAGATTTTACATGGGCCTATCTTCCAGTCATAGCAGGATTGTTGAATTCTTCTTTTGTAAAATGAGGTTTGTTGTCAGGCTTTAAAATTGTGGGCTTTCCGGTGCAAATACCCTCGGCATACCTTCACACATAATTTAACATCAATGAGGAAAGGTGTCTAACCACGGTAATGGGAATCTTAGGGAGTAGTTGGAAACAATGATGCCCAAGGTAGCCCCAACGTAGGCCCGATCACCAACATTGGGCCAATGTTGGCAGGACACCGGCAAAAGTGGCCAACCATTTGCCGATGCTGATGTGTGCAGACCAAAAACCACAGTTGGGCCTATGTTAATATTTGGTTGGCACCGTCGGGCCTACGTAGGCAGGATGGGCAGCTGATGTAAAGCTGATGGTTGGGCCAATGTAGGCCCAACGTTATGCCAATGTCTCTGTGCTACCTGGGGCGCGCACTTTGAACCTGGTGTCAACCCTCTACCAGGCTGGCAAGTCGATGTTACATTTTACCACTAGATGGCAGTGCTGTGTCACTCAAGGTCCATGCAGGTTTTGTACCATTTCATGGCATAGAAAAGACTAACAGTTTGGTTTAACAAATTCATTTTATTACCAAACAGAGGGTGTACATACTGACACTCACCAAACAGTAGTTCTGCCTTAACACATTTCTGTACCGGATAATACATTTATAAATGTCTTTTGTAGGTGAACATGTTCTGTCTGCTATCAGAACAATATCAAACGTGCACACTACCAATATCAAACATACAACAGACTGGCTTATGTGTCAATAGTTATATAACAGTTCGGCCAACTCATATAAGGGAAAGCCATCAACGTATTTGGCTCATTTCTGAATAACATGCTGATATATATGTAACAATGGCCATCTACACTCTACAGACTCATGGAGGGGCACATCAAGGATCATCTCGATCCTATCCATGAGATTGTCTACAGGTTTCTAATGATAATGTGAACTTTTGTTACATGCCCCGCCTTTTTTCAATTTGCTTTTCCATCGATCCCTACTTGTGGATTGATTAGGATGTATTTCCTCGGCACATATACCAACAGTGAACATTACTGTGCAGCCATAGTTATAAAGAAATAAAATGTAATACTGCACTTATACATAATGTGATAATAGGCCCGTTATGTGGAGTGGGTGTCATTTTTCATCAACTCTGATAAGAGCGCCCCACTTGAAATTTAATTACTTGTCTATGGCCTATAAAAAGAAACATGCATGTATAAACAATCACTCACTCTACAATGGGTAAAGACACGACAACTTGTGGCCAGTAACACCAGTCTCAAACTACAGGGGGAGCCACAGTCAACACTTTCAGCAAGACCTGATCTCAAACATTTGGATCTGATGATGTCTCATGTTTCTTTACTCAAAATCCATATGCTCATACTAAATGGAAATGTGGAAAATCATTATCTTTTGTAATAAAGAAAATAAAATGCATAATGAAATGCTAGAAGAAAGAGGTTCTAGTGGCCTATTTTCCATATTGCAACATATAAAGATCATTTTTTATATTAATGATTTATGATAGCCCAGTGTACCGCTGCCCCCCTCATTTAGGGAGTAGAAGGGCATATTATTATGTAGGCCTGGGGCATGGTATAAGGGGGACTGACGTTCACTACATGTGGTACAATTTGCTATCTACAGTAATTATTTTATTTGACGTAATAAGAACACAAACACACACACACACCCATCCCCACAATTGGTCCTTGTGAGGTAAATTCCTTGTGAGGTACCCTTATGAGGTACCTCCATTTACGGGGAGAGAAGCACCTTATGAGGTTGGCCTTATGAGGTACTTTTCAGGTACCTCATAAGGTACTTTCAAAGTACCTCGTAAGGACACACTGTGAAACTGTGTGTGTGTACATCATAAGGACTCTGTGTGTAACTGTGTGTGTACCTCAAAGGAAGGTACAGTGTAACTGTGTCTGTGTACCTGACAAGGCTAACATCAGAGTACCTCATAAGGACCCATGTGTGTGTGTACCTCATAAAGAAACAATGTAACTGTGTGTGTACCTCATAAGAACACTCTGTGTAACTGTGTGTACCTCATAAGGCTAAAATCTGGGGGACACTGCACAACATTATAGAGTTGCTCATGACCCTTATGACTAGAATAATCGTCAGGAGCGACCCACTACTGGTCAGTATAATCAGCCCCTAATATGTAAAAATAAAAAGTGGCCACTAATATTGGTTTCTATTTAGCTACATGTACCCCACAGTGTTCTCCAGTTAAAAAGGTCACACTATGTTGTAGTCTTGAATAGACAACTCTGAAATGATGTCCTGCTCTAGGGCACAGGCGCAGCACTTAAACAGTCATAAGCCTTCTTTGAAAAGCCTAAGCACATTCTGAATTTAGTATGTGTGGCCACTAAAGTAAAAAGGGTTAATTGTGTATTTTTCTTCCCTTTTCTGAGTAAAGGCTAGACAATCATTACATAAATGTTGAGATACTGAAAGTGAAAGATAAATAGCCAGGTCAAAATATACAGGTGCAGTAAACATAGTTAGGTCATGTACTTAACTACAACATAGTACAGAATGTAGCAGATAATAACTCGCTCTGATTAACACAGAGTCAAAAATTATTTCTGTAGATGAAGCTATATAGTTACCCCTTCTGTTATACATAGTACATTGAGTCTCATTCTATACAGGTTAATTACCCTAAGTTAATTACCAGACTATACTTTCAATACCTGTTTGGCACATTTGTCTGAAAACAGACCATCATCTCTTAATTGTGTCTTTTTTTCCTTTTCAAAAAGCTAGATAATCATCCAATAAATGTTAAGATACTGCAAGTGAAAGATGAACAGCCAAAGAGATAACTAAGGTGTAACGATTTTGGGGGCTTAATTAATTGTAGATTTTGATCTCTTATGTACAGATTAATAATTGGCCTAGCTTAACCCCATGCGGGGGAATGGATAGATGGATGTAAATATGAAGGTAAAACAAGTACACAGTCAAATATAGTTCATATAATATATTATCAAACCAAATACAGATACAATAGTAATAGAATATAGTAGTCACCAGTCAGCAATATATGGGCAGATCCACTGAGCAATGTCTGGGCCTATTTTGAGAGGATTTTAGCTTTGAGGAGCTACAGTCATAAATGTAGACCACTATTCTTCATTATATTAGTAACATCTGATAGAAAACATCTTGAGCTTTAAGTACAGGGCAAATTCATGTATATCAGCCTATAATTTGACGCGTTACGGAGGCTCGAAGTTGGACAATACACCAAAAATGCCCTTTTTTGTCCAATTTTTCACCATTCCCACCTATATATTTTTAAGCTAGGCAGTATTAGAGTGTGATAAACCTAATTTGCCTTTGGTGAGAGGTCATAGCTATCTATTAAAAACACTTTGGCCATGTCCCTTCCTCAACTGTCTTTCACACATGTGTTATAATATCAAACTGTGAGTTTTGATGGTAAATAAATGAAAGTGCTGGTCTGCTGCAGATATGAGCTAGGTATCATAAACCAAAATTCAACTCCCCAAAATGTAACGTATGTGAGGTACACTTTTATTTGTATGTAGGCTATCTAAATAAATGGTTCTTTATTTCTAGTCTTTTCTAGTGTAGTATGTATATGAATTGAATGATTGAAACAAAAATCATGTCTCAAGTCTGCATAGTAATGCCACAGAGGGGGTCTTTTGGTATCGGTGTGGAAATCCTCACATACGTAACGAAAATATGTGGAGGAGAAAAGAAATGTTTCCTGTTGCCCTGGCAGGAATGACCAAACACTGGAAGTCACTCAGAGGATCTCAAATTAGCTAAGCTCACAGTCTACTGTGATTTTGCAGCTCCATTTACACTGAAATTTCTCAAAAAGGTAAGGATTTTTAATCAGATTCTCATAAAGTAGTGTGTGTTATATATGTGAGGGTCTGCAATTGTCTTAGATTGCATGGAAATGATGTATTTTGGGTTATATTTCCCTCTGATTGAAAGTCCCAAGCCCTAGACTGGCCATAGCAGCTTGGTGATGCCATTTAATTTGGCCAGGAAGCCCCATACTCTTTAAGGCTTTATTTTTTTCTCACATATGTAACGTTTTCACTGCGGAATGGAAATTGCCCTTCCTGAGCTACTCTTGCTGTATATTTATCCCCAAATCATTATTATTTGTTGAAATTAGGGCCTACCTTTACTGCTAGGGCTCAATAGGTCCAGTTTGGATATTTTGATATGACACCTCAGCCTGTCTGGGGTGAGAAGTGTTGATTATTTTTCGAAGTTTTCACCTCCCATACCCTAAAAGTGCATTATTTTGGGAGATTACCTGCTCTTACCATTGTTTATTTACTCCTAGACCTACAATCAATCATTTCAGTACATATAACCTCTCTTTTGGTATGTACTTTGCCAGCAGTATTCATTTCCCCCCCCTCCTCAGCATTTCGTTATGTATGTGAGGTGTTTACTATATGTGTTGCACCAGACACCTCCAAATAGAATTTTTGAAATAAATTGGTTGATAATCTTATAAAAGTGTCCCCATCTAATATCCTGCATAGAATTAATGCACTTACCATTTAAATTTTTGCAAGTTTCCCACAAATTTGAAAATGTTACCTATGAGAGGTTTTGGTTACAATGTGTACTTCAGACCCACCGAGACTATACATAATTCACCATTAAATGCACATATGGTTCCCCAAACTAAAATAGTAGTGAATGTAGCAATCCTGTAATTTTTTTTTTCTAAATTTTTTTTATGGTTGCTATATTCTAGGGTAAGGCTGCACTGCTGGTCAGTAATGATATTTATGGGGTTCTATCCATAAACAATTTTTTGTTCCTACTTACTTCTCATCCCCCATTGAGAAACTGTAAATAATAGAGCATAATTGCTTGATATTACTCACCTTAGTTGTTCAACAATTATATTCAATCTTTTGCAGTCTGCAAGTTAATGAGGAGGACAGGCTGCCCAATGAGGATGGCATGTGCTCTGAGTGAGATGGAAATGACCCATAATATAGTCTAATGTGTTAAGATATGCCTTTGAACAATTAATTTAACAAGTCCTGTACAAGAAATAGTGATGCAGATGATCTGTGATGTTTAAAAGTATTGCTCTTTCCAAATCCTCACATACGTAACATTTTTTTTCTTGAGTATTCAGAAGTGCCTTTGTAGATCAGGACCAGAATGTATATGTATTGTTGGTAAAGAGTGAGATCTTTTTGAAAGTAGGGACACTCTAGATAATAGAGAATGTTTTTCATAAATATCTAGTTATATTTAAATATATGAGGGAAAAGGTAAGAATGCTAGGCTACATATTCAAAACTTTCACTGAACTCCATATTTAGTGATGAGGTGTAATAAAAAGTTCTTGGTGCAGGGATTTCATTTTTGCTACACCTTAAGGCTTGTATTGTAACATTTTGGACATGAAATCTGATGTATATAGGATGATATTTAACAGCTTTTATGACTGTTTGTTTAAAAACGTTATGTATGTGAGGGTAAAGAATTATGGTTTTACATCACAGGCTATAAAATCTGACGCATTTGGAGTTGGTGACTTAAATCAACCTTTCTAACAAGCCAAGATATAGGGCTTTCAATAAAATAAAGTGCTGTTAAATAAATTGAGTTTGTCATATCATTGGTTCTCAGGCTGGTAAACATCCTTCACTGAATCACCCCATATATCTCTTTGTCTATGTGTAATAACCTGCCCTAGCTCCGAAAACACCAACCAAGAAGAAGTAGCTTATAGTATTTACCTTAACCTGGAGTGTCTTGTAGGAGTCTGAGACCTGAGGGCTAGTCCCTTGGGGATTTTTAGGGGTATCAGCCCACATGGGCACTTTCGGAAAGTACCTTATGTATACTCCCTCTAACGCGTTAGCGGCCGGGAGCGCAGCGACCGTTGCAACTCTATTATGGTTTCGGTTTTGCCCATATGTAGCCATGACATCACATGTGACGTCGTAGTTGACGTCACCTGGCAGCGGTGACGTCACTGATGTGCTGCGGGAGTGGCAAGTTTTGTGATGCAACACCAAGCAACCGTTGTCACCCTGACTACAGGCGTAGTGTAGGCAGTGCCCGGGAGGCAGTGTCATCACAACTGCCGGTAGTGTTGGTTTGAGACTTTCCTCACAACATTCTGTACCACTGTGGTGGGAATCTATATCTAGTATAGGCTTTGCTGAGTTAAAAAGGCCTATTAGAATATCGAAATCAGGGAGAGTTCATCAGCTAAAAGTGCCTAAATCTATCAAAAACCGGGAGATGCATGAAAATCAGGGAGGGGAGAAATCATCGTACATTGTTCATCATCCAACCTTGGAAAAATCTCGGCCAGTTTTAGAGTGAAGGCATGCACCAAGTGTAGGGCAGGGCTTGATCAATCCATATTTCAACATCATTTTTCTAGTTATGTTTGTCCCCTTGAAAATTTCTGCGCGTCCAAGTGAACCCGCCCCCTGATAAATAGTAAGCACTCCTTTAGTAGGTATACATGTCTAGATGCATGTGGCAACTCCTGCACGTGGTCACAGCCAGATTTTTCTTGTCTGAGTAAAGGCTAGATAATTATTATATAAATGTTGAGATACTGAAAGTAAAAGATAAATAGCCAGGTCAAAATATTAAGGTGCAGTAAACATAGTCACGTCATGTACTTAAAGGCCCACCTCGCAATGTCCCGGTAGTGCTTTTAGGGGCATATGATTGGTCAAGGCGGGGAGGCTGAGGGACCATGCAGGGCCCTGAGACATGTGGTGTATTTCACCCTAAAGTGTTGACACCTCCAGGGTCAGAGGTCACAGACCAGAAAAGTAGCAGTTAGGTTTGAATCTAGACACTAAAACAACAAGCTGTTATCTTCTAAACAGCCATTATACCAGAATGACAAATTTTAGAATTTACACCATTCACCTCATGCTACCACATATATTTACCTATACTGGTCACGGCACCAGTGTAACGGTTCATTCTATATGTTGAATTGGGTGGCTCTTAGGCTTGCTTAATCACTACAAGCAGCACACAACACGAAAGGTTCGGGTTGGGCAAAGGCCTTAGCTTCCCATCTGTTCGGATGGACTTTATTCTGAGAAGGAATATAAACACGTCTGGACTGGACTAGGTCCAGTCCCCTTCTGCTGATCGTCCGGCTCCTTAGTAGGAGCTAGATGCGAGGCGTGGTGCTGCCCCCTCTTGTACTAAACAGGTATCGCCAAACGACACTTGGTTGGCATAGAAGGAACGAGCACCACACGAGCACATCTCTCGGATGATCCACACTAGTATATATACAACGCTGCCGGCCCCTACACCTTGAAGAAACCGTACAAAATAGGTTTCTCCCAGGTCTTTTCCACTGTCCAGGAAGAAATACCTTTCATCCTGGAAGAAACCCAGCCCTGAATGAGTTTAATACTATAAAGATATCGAAAAGGGTACCTCTACTTTGAATCAAGTTCCGAAAGTGCATTTCTCAGGTCATTGGAACAATTTATGCTAGCTAGAATTTTGTATGTGGCAGCCATTTTGAATTAATTTTGTGTTATGCCCTGTCTAATGAGATGAGATTTTTCCAATGCCTTTTGGTGCTGGTAACATTCATTATGCAAGGGATGCACTATTCAAGGTTCATATATGAAATGCCTGATGATATCAGAGAAGGCTTAATGAAGAGGCAGCATACTATGCATGACAGTGCCGGTATATCTAATAGCATATGGTGTGACATGGCTGTAGATGACACATGAGGCTTTGGTACAGAATAGAAGGGATAATTGGTGCTACTCCAAAACCTAGTGAATATCTGAAACAACTTCAGCAAATTCAGCATAAACAAGAGATAATACCAAGAATCAAGCCCTTGAGAATAACTCGCCAGGGCTACACTTATGCCAACTCTACAGGGTTGATATGCAGGCATTCTCCCTATAACTTCATTGCAGCATCATGATGACCAATAGGCTGAATCACTCCTTTTATGAAAAAATAATATGTAAAAAAAATATTTTTCAAAAGGTTTTGGACATTTTTATGAGATATGTAAATGTAATAGTGAGCCCCATGGCCCACTAAGGTCATGACACTGGTGTCAGATGGCTATCTTGCACAAATTAAACACTCGAGTGAATATTGCTATATGTCAGCCATTAATTACCTTATGTAATGCTATAAAGGTTTTGAAAAAGGAATATCTTTACTTCTAATCAACATAGAAAAACAAAATAAAATCCTAAAAGTACATTTTTGATATCTGGGAATCTAATCATGCCATTTAAAACCATACCTGTGTATATGGCAGCCATTTTTAATTATTAATGATTTTTTAGATGAGTGCAGGGTTGGGAGGTTTCTTCCACACGGCGGAAAAAAATGGTAAAAACCATGGAAAAAAACGTCCGAAATAGGTTTTGTCTGCCTAAAAGTGGAAGAAATGGAAGAAACTGGAAAAATGTCTCTAAACTAAATTTAGAATATAACTCAAAATGTCACTATATACCAAAGTATAATAAAGATAATTACAGAGGTACCTTTTCCATATCTGTAGGTGGAGGAGTTATTGGTTTTTCAAAATCATGATGGAGGAAACCAAATTATGAGTGGATATTGTCTGTTTTGTGACCTGGACAAAATTACATTTCCAGTTCTTTCCAAAGTGAGACTAACTTCAACTGTGCCCCTTTTTATTCAAGGCACATAGCTTTGGGGAAGATAGAGTGACTTAAACTGACTTTACACCTGTCATAAGGGAGGACTGAATTCAATAGCTATTTGGTGGTAAGGTATTTATAAGCTTGTGAAGGTTGTACAAAATATGTGATAGAAGAAACTAAATTCTGGGGAAGATAGCTGGGTTGTGAAGTGTTTGAAGTTTGCTTGTTTTGTTTTTATAAATACAAGACACATAATCTCTTAATTGTGTCATTTTCTTCCCTTTTCTGAGTAAAGGCTAGATAATCATTACATAAATGTTGAGATACTGAAAGTGAAAGATAGGTCAATATAGAGGTGCAGTACATATAGTCACATCATGTACTTAGGGAGAGTTCATTTTTTAAAAATAGGGGGGAGTTGGTGAGTTTTAGTTATGACCCCTGAAATTTTTTTCCACCCCCCTTTTCCACCACCCCTTCAGGAGGGGTCAAACTTTTTTCGCCACCCCTCTAACATCGCCTTGTTTAGTATACATTGTAGATCATCATGCCACATTCATTTTTAATATCTTACTGAGGTATGAGTTAAATAGATCACTTCACAGGGTGATTATCATCTATTGCAAGGCATGAAATTGAAAAGGGGGTGTTATGCTTCACTTCAGCTAAGTGACACATATTGTCCATATCACATTTCTTCACAATACATCCACAACGGCCTGCGCAAGATGTCCAAAAAAAAATGTACTGTCCACAGACTATTTTTGCAGAGTGTCCATAAGAGACAGTTTGTCCACACCCAACAATGACAATGTATCCACAAAATACACTCTGTCCACAACCTATCATCACAAAAGTGTTCACAAAACACTTTCTGTCCTCATACTTTCATCACAAAATGTCCAAACCTACTTTTAGTCCACAAGATTTTACCACAGAGTATTCACAAAAAACACGCTGTCCACATTCAACTTGAACAAAGTGTCCACAAATTACGAATTGTCCACAATCTATCATCCCAAATTATCCACAAACACATTTTGACAACATTTTCTGTGCCATAGAGCATTCTCTTACTTAGGAAAAATACCTGAAAATATGCTATTTCCACCAGTTTTTTGTTTCTCATGCAGTTAATATTGTCCATAGAGAGGCAAAAGTATAGACCCAAATGTAGCCAAACATGTTATGGACCTGATAGAATCAGTGAAAATTCAATTCAAAGCAATCCTCTCAGATTTATAACATAACAAGGCTAAAATGCTAATCTGCTAACAGTTCATGAGAATGACCCTGTCAGGTTTCCTTCATTACATCTGGATGTTAGGGGGGTGTTTCTAGACTGTGACCCAAACTCTTTGCTTATACACCATATATATGCTCTTTCACTTTCTCTCTCTCATTCGTTTTATGTAAACACGATGTATGAACATGAAGGTGATGTAAGTACTTTCTTTCATTTTCGATATAAGACATGACACACTACTTGTCCACTTATTTTAGGACATCTTAATTATACACCATTTTCTATTTCACTATTTCAATAGTCAAGTATTCTTAAAGTAATCAAATTATTCCTAACCTAGGGTTGACCATTACACAACAGCTAGGCACAAGAAACTGCAGACCTCAGAAATGCTCTTTGTTGCTGTCCACTCTCTCGCTACCTCCACCTTGGATGGATAAGTGACCTCCTCCCCTTTCTAACTGCCCAAGGAACATCACTCTTCACAATTAGATGGTTTCACCTTAACCCTGCTGTAATTAGTTGATATAGGACCTAAGCCCGTGGATTTAGCCATGCCAGGCAGATAAATTGAAAGAATGCCTGTTTCTAAGCAAATAATCACCATAGCATGAGGGGAATAACAGAAATAAGACTTGAGTTTGTGGGAGTAGTAGGAGGGCAGCAGAAGCTGCCTCAGAGGTGATTTAATGCAGGGTCATTACTAATGGCTACAACTTGCTTTTACATGTTTATGCATATCTTAGGATTCAGGAAAGTGCTGTTGTACTAATGAAATATTGTGCATATAATGTGAAACTTGCACTTTTTGAAATCCAATTATAGTGATTAGAGATGTGGTTGGACAGGGATTTTTCCATGCCATGCATATATTGGGTTATATAGGCATGGCAGTCCAATGGATGCACAGCTCCTCTAATAGGTCTGCTGTGCAATTATTTTGGTAGCCATGAATTTATATGATTTGATAATGCAGGGCAGTGGTATCTTTTGACACCTTGTTATAACAGGAATAAGGCCACTTTGAAGGGGAGGGAGTGTAACCCCCAGTCTTTATTGGGTAATAGATGCACACCTGCTCCCCTTCTGCATACTACTTCTGCTAATGTCGTATTCACCTTTGGCCATCATGAACAACATATGTGATTATGATTGATTGACCAATAACTATTTTTGAACTCAAAATTCTTCAATGTGCCTTATTCCTTAAATACCCTATATCTCCAGAACAAAACAAGAATGTATAAAAGGAACCTTGGTAATCTGAAACATGTAGAGTCCAGTGACAAATGGAGAGAAAACATGCAGTTCGTACCCTGAAACAATATCAACTACACAGCAGAATGATAGGGTGCCATTAATACCAACGACTGAGCGGATCTGTTGTTATTACTGGTACCCCCTATCAAATCCACCATTTTTTTTACATTAATTTCAAATTGAATGTTTTGGGAGGCAAATGACATTCTTAGGTATGAGAAATATCCCTAAGGTTGTTCCGAGATTCAATTTGAATGGAGTAAACATTGGCATCAAGTTGAGCACAAACTTAGCAAAAGCCATAAAACCTCATTACTGCTGGTTGGTGAATCAGTAACTACAAAATCAATGGGAAATATCATGACCTACAAACCTGATTTTCTCACTTTTCTGCACATAGGCTGGGAGAGAAAGGTCTAAAGAATGGGCTTGAAGTAAAAAAAAATATCTAAAAGCTCATTTGCATATTGCTAAATATAAATTAAAATATAAAATATAAAATATAAATTGCTAGTTGACGTCACCTGGCAGCGGTGACGTCACTGATGTGCTGCGGGAGTGGCAAGTTTTGTGATGCAACACCAAGCAACCGTTGTCACCCTGACTACAGGCGTAGTGTAGGCAGTGCCCGGGAGGCAGTGTCATCACAACTGCCGGTAGTGTTGGTTTGAGACTTTCCTCACAACATTCTGTACCACTGTGGTGGGAATCTATATCTAGTATAGGCTTTGCTGAGTTAAAAAGGCCTATTAGAATATCGAAATCAGGGAGAGTTCATCAGCTAAAAGTGCCTAAATCTATCAAAAACCGGGAGATGCATGAAAATCAGGGAGGGGAGAAATCATCGTACATTGTTCATCATCCAACCTTGGAAAAATCTCGGCCAGTTTTAGAGTGAAGGCATGCACCAAGTGTAGGGCAGGGCTTGATCAATTCATATTTCAACATCATTTTTCTAGTTATGTTTGTCCCCTTGAAAATTTCTGCGCGTCCAAGTGAACCCGCCCCCTGATAAATAGTAAGCACTCCTTTAGTAGGTATACATGTCTAGATGCATGTGGCAACTCCTGCACGTGGTCACAGCCAGATTTTTCTTGTCTGAGTAAAGGCTAGATAATTATTATATAAATGTTGAGATACTGAAAGTAAAAGATAAATAGCCAGGTCAAAATATTAAGGTGCAGTAAACATAGTCACGTCATGTACTTAAAGGCCCACCTCGCAATGTCCCGGTAGTGCTTTTAGGGGCATATGATTGGTCAAGGCGGGGAGGCTGAGGGACCATGCAGGGCCCTGAGACATGTGGTGTATTTGACCCTAAAGTGTTGACACCTCCAGGGTCAAAGGTCACAGACCAGAAAAGTAGCAGTTAGGTTTGAATCTAGACACTAAAACAACAAGCTGTTATCTTCTAAACAGCCATTATACCAGAATGACAAATTTTAGAATTTACACCATTCACCTCATGCTACCACATATATTTAGGTGTGTGAACATGACAAATCAACTGTTAGTCCTTAGTTAGAAATTAGCAGATTTCTATAAGGCTGTGCCCAGTCTCAGGCATCCACATTGTGTTGTGTATGTCTGTGATATTGTATACCATACAACTGGTACTGTTAGTGAATAACCAATCAGGGGGGACTACTCTGTGTCTGCCTGTCATTCACATATACAAACAGTTTTCTATGTAGAAAGATTTGAATTTACATCTGCTATTACCTGAATATAAGCTAACAATATGAAATAAATTTTAGATAGCATCATTTGCCTTAGGTTCACTCATACTTGTGCAATTTTAGAAAAGCACGAATTAGATATATTCTTAGCTACATGTACCCCACAGGGTTCTCCAGTTAAAAAAGTCACACTATGTTGTAGTCTTGAATAGATAACTCTAAAATAATAGTATGCCCTGCTCTAGGGCACAGGCACTGTACTTAAACAGGCATAACCCTTCTTTGAAAAGCCTCAACTTGTTAATCACTCTGAATTTAGTATGTGTGGCCACTAAAGTTAAAGGCGTAATTGTGTCTTTTTCTTCCCTTTTTTGAGTAAAGGCTAGATAATCATTACATAAATGTTGAGATACTGAAAGTGAAAGACGAATAGCCAGGTCAATATAGAGGTGCAGTAAACATACTCACGTCATGTAGTTACCTACAACCTAGTACAGAATGTAACAGATAATAACTCGCTCTGATTAACACAGAATAAAATAATATTTCTGTAGATGAAGCTACATGTATATAGTTACCCCTTCTGTTATACGCAGTAGATTGAGTCTCATTCTATACAGGTTAATTACCCTGGTGTGTACCTCATAAGGACTCTGTGTGTAACTGTGTGTGTGTACATCATGTGAAGATACAGTGTAACTGTGTCTGTGTACCTGACAAGGCTAACATAAGAGTACCTCAGAAGGACTCATTTAGTAACTGTGTGTGTGTGTGTGTGTGTGTGTACCTCATAAAGACACAATGTAACTCTGTGTACCTCCTAAGAACACTCTGTGCAACTGTGTGTACCTCATAAGGCTAACATCTGGGGGACACTGCCAACATTATACTGTAGCTCACCACCCGTATGACTAGGATAATTGTCAGGAGTGACCCACCACTGGTCAGTATAATCAGCCCCTAATATGTAAAAATAAAAAGTGGCCACTAATATCGGCTGCTTTTTAGCTTCATGTACCCCACAGGGTTCTCCAGTTAAAAAAGTCACACTATGTTGTAGTCTTGAATAGACAACTCTGAAATAATAGTATGTAACAGATCTATAATAACTTACTCTGATTAACACAGAATCAAATAATATTTCTGTAGATGAAGCTACATGTATATAGTTACCCCTTCTGTTATACACAGTAGATTGAGTCTCATTCTATACAGGTTAATTACCCTGGTGTGTACCTCATAAGGGCTCTGTGTGTAACTGTGTGTGTGTACATCATGTGAAGATACAGTGTAACTGTGTCTGTGTACCTGACAAGGCTAACATAAGAGTACCTCAGAAGGACTCATTTAGTAACTGTGTGTGTGTGTGTGTGTGTACCTCATAAAGACACAATGTAACTCTGTGTACCTCCTAAGAACACTCTGTGCAACTGTGTGTACCTCATAAGGCTAACATCTGGGGGACACTGCCAACATTATACTGTAGCTCACCACCCGTATGACTAGGATAATTGTCAGGAGTGACCCACCACTGGTCAGTATAATCAGCCCCTAATATGTAAAAATAAAAAGTGGCCACTAATATCGGCTGCTTTTTAGCTTCATGTACCCCACAGGGTTCTCCAGTTAAAAAAGTCACACTATGTTGTAGTCTTGAATAGACAACTCTGAAATAATAGTATGTAACAGATCTATAATAACTTACTCTGATTAACACAGAATCAAATAATATTTCTGTAGATGAAGCTACATGTATATAGTTACCCCTTCTGTTATACGCAGTAGATTGAGTCTCATTCTATACAGGTTAATTACCCTGGTGTGTACCTCATAAGGGCTCTGTGTGTAACTGTGTGTGTGTACATCATGTGAAGATACAGTGTAACTGTGTCTGTGTACCTGACAAGGCTAACATAAGAGTACCTCAGAAGGACTCATTTAGTAACTGTGTGTGTGTGTGTGTGTGTGTACCTCATAAAGACACAATGTAACTCTGTGTACCTCCTAAGAACACTCTGTGCAACTGTGTGTACCTCATAAGGCTAACATCTGGGGGACACTGCCAACATTATACTGTAGCTCACCACCCGTATGACTAGGATAATTGTCAGGAGTGACCCACCACTGGTCAGTATAATCAGCCCCTAATATGTAAAAATAAAAAGTGGCCACTAATATCGGCTGCTTTTTAGCTTCATGTACCCCACAGGGTTCTCCAGTTAAAAAAGTCACACTATGTTGTAGTCTTGAATAGACAACTCTGAAATAATAGTATGTAACAGATCTATAATAACTTACTCTGATTAACACAGAATCAAATAATATTTCTGTAGATGAAGCTAAATAGTTTCCCCTACTGTTATACACAGTAGATCGAGTTAATACAGGTCAATTACCCTGATGTGTACCTCATAAGGACTCTGTGTGTACCTCTGTGTGTGTACCTCATAGGAAGATACAGTGTAACTGTGTCTGTGCACCTGACAAGGCTAACATCAGAGTATCACATAAGGACCCACTGTGTATCTGTGTCTGTGTACCTGACAAGACTAACATCAGAGTACCTCATAAGGACTCATTCTGTAACTCTGTGTCTGTGTGTGTACCTCATAAAGACACAATGTAATTGTGTGTGTACCTCATAAGAACACTCCGTGTAACTGTGTGTACCTCATAAGACTAACATCTGGGGGACACTGCCCACCTCGCAATGCCCCGGTAGTGCATTTGGGGACATATGATTGGTCAAGAAGGGAGGCTGAGGGACCATGCAGGGCCCTGAGACATGTGGTGTTTGTCACCCTAAAGTGTTGACACCTCCAGGGTCAGAGATCACAGACCAGAAAAGTAGCAGTTGGGTTTGAATCTAGACACCAAAACAAAAAGCTGTTATCTTCTAAACAGCCATTTTACCAGAATGAAAAATTTTCGAATTTACACCATTCAACTCATGCTAACACATATATTTAGGTGTGTGAACATGACAAATCAACTGTTAGTCCTTAGTTAGAAATTAGCAGATTTCTATAAGGCTGTGCCCAGTCTCAGGCATCAACATGGTGTTGTGTATGTCTGTGATATTGTATACCATACAACTGGTACTGTTAGTAAATAACCAAGCAGGGGGGACTACTCTGTGTCTGCCTGTCATTCAAATAGACAAATGGTTTTCTGTGTAGAAAGGTTTGAATTTACATCTGCTATTACCTGAATATAAGCTAACAATATGAAATAAATTTTAGATAGCATCATTTGCCTTAGGTTCCCTTATACTTGTGCAATTTTAAAAAAGCACGAATTAGATATGTCCTTAGTAATCTTTGGATACAGAGGGCATTTAGAAAGGGGTGTGGCATGCAGTTCATATAGTCAAGTGGGGCCTTTAACTACAACCTAGTACAGAATGTACCAGATAATAACTCGCTCTGATTAACACAGAGTCAAATGATATTTCTGTAGATGAAGCTATATAGTTTCCCCTTCTGTTATACACAGTAGATCGAGTCAATACAGGTCAATTACTCTGGTGTGTACCTCATAAGGACTCTGTGTGTAACTGTGTGTCTGTACCTCATAGGAAGATACAGTGTAACTGTGTCTGTGTACCTGACAAGGCTAACATCAGAGTACCACATAAGGACCCACTGTGTATCTGTGTCTGTGTACCTGACAGAGCTAACATCAGAGTACCTCATAAGGACACATTCTGTAACTGTGTGTGTGTGTACCTCATAAAGACACAATGTAATTATGTGTGTACCTCATAAGAACACTCTGTGTAACTGTGTGTACCTAATAAGACTAACATCTGGGGGACACTGCATAACATTATACTGTAGCTCACAGCCCCTATGACTAGGATAATCATCAGGAGCGACCCACTACTGGTCAGTATAATCAGCCCCTAACATTGTAAAAATAAAAAGTGGCCACTAACATCGGCTGCTATTTAGCTACATGTAACACACAGGGTTCTCCAGTTAAAAAAGGCACACGTTGTTGTAATCTTGAATAGACAAATCTGAAATAATAGTATGTCCTGCTCTAGGGCACAGGCACTGTACTTAAACAGGCATAACCCTTCTTTGAAAAGCCTCAGCATGTTTATCACTCTGAATTTAGTATGTGTGGCCACTAAAGTGAAACGTTTAATTGTGTCTTTTTCTTCCCTTTTCTGAGTAAAGGCTAGATAATTATTACATAAATTTTGAGATACTGAAAGTGAAAGATGAATAGCTAGGTAGATATAGAGGTGCAGTAAACATAGTCACTTCATGTACTTAACTACAACCTAGTATAGAATGTAACAGATAATAACTCGCTCTGATTAACACAGAGTCAAATAATATTTCTGTAGATGAAGCTATATAGTTACCCCTTCTGTCATACACAGTAGATTGAGTCTCATTCTATACAGGTTAATTACCCTGGGTTAATTACCAGACTATAATTTCAATATCTGTTTGGCACATTTGTGAGCCAGCAAGCAGAAATGGGGGTTCCTGCGGGATTTAGTACTTGTTTTAGCCACCAGGGGGCACCACTATGGGCTAGAATAGGAAAAATATGCCTAAAACTATTTTAGGATACTTTTTTATGGAGAATTCAATGATTTTACATAAAACCTTCTATTTTGGGTGGAAAGGTTCCAAATTAGGCATGTAAAAAGAATGTTTTTGGGCCTAAATAGGCATTTTTGTTTATGTCTGTTGCCATGAAAACATGATTTTCAGTCTAAATAGGAAAAGCAATTATCCCATTTGAAAGAATCTTTCACTAGTTTTACTATGGTGAAAACAGAACATAAATACCATTTCTAGATCAAAAGTTATAGGCAAAAGAATAAAAGATTATGCTAATTTATCTAATTAGCATAAATTATGCTAATTGTGACCCATCCTAACAAAGTGGTACTGAAGTCGCAGATTTAGAAGCCTAGATATGGCCCTTTCAAGTGGTTTAGTGTCAAATATATCAGATTTTTCAAAATTGATATTTCAGCATTTTTCTAACATATGGGTACATATCTTTCAGAATCCTTGCTTACTACACTGAATTTAAGCCCCAAATGCCTGGAAAACATAGCTCTAGTTTACATGGTTATATAGAATTACATAGGAGTTATATAGGATTCATAAATTATCACTGTTTAATATGTAAATTATCTCAGTTTAATCATTTTCTAATCGATCGCACTAAATTTACCTGCAGATGATCTGTAGAGGACCACCTGGTTCAAATATGCAAGTGTTATATACCAAATGAAAGCTCTTGATGAGCTGCAAATGAATATGCCAATAACTAAACATTTTGTATGTGCGAGTTCCGAACCGTTTTGTAAGGATGGGTCACAATTATAGATGTATCTCATGATCAATTAGGCATAGAGCTTTTTGCCATTCAGGAAATGGTCACACCTACCTACGTTTAGCAAGCCATTCCTCTAAAACTAACAGGAGTATCTTCTCTTGTAATATATCACTGAAAAGCCAGTGATCTGAATTTTAAATTTGACTTAAGCATGGATCCCCCTTTTTCCTTGCCTCTACACATTTCCTTGCCTCTACATCATCTTTTAATTGTGTTTTTTTTTTCCTTTTCTAAAAGTTAGATAATCATCCCATAAATGTTAAGTTACCGAAAGTGAAAGATGAACACCCAAAGAGATATTGAAAGTATAGTGTGGTAATTAACCCTGGGTAATTAACCTGTATAGAACGAGACCTAATCTACTGTGTGATACCATTCTTGACTATAGCCATGGCTCCACAATGTGGTATGGAGCGGCAGCGTTACAGGCAGCATGCCAAAATCCATTGTTCTCAGTGACACATGTAAACAAAAAGAACAAAGGAATATCTGTGCAGCCTGTCATGCTGCTGCCCCATGCCGCCTATTGGAGCTTGGGCTTATGTTTTGATTGTGGACATTTCCCTAGTTTTTTTGGCTTTGAGATGGATGCAACCCACTTCTTTCAACTATTCTCCACCTTGTTTTTCTTATTACACTGAACAAAGTAGAAGCCATTGACTTTGGCTTGATATCGTTCGAGGGTAAGAATCGGTTCAACAGGGGCACATTGTCATGTCATCTACTGAACATGCAGCATATTTGATATACTTATCTAAGCTGGAGCTAACACTTTTGATGGGGGTGTTGTAGACACTAAATTGATCTAAATTTTGAAGGCAATTGAGTTACAGTTGCAAGAAAACTAGTGTTCTTATGTCCAGTCTGCTTTTATAGATCCTCCTCAGTCTGTCTCTTCACCATAGCAGGTGAATTTAGCAAAAGTAATGGCTTACATACTTTTTTCCAAGAGTGTTCTGAGATTCTTCCAGTCTCTTCCGGAGGAAACCTGGAAGAAACCATACAAAATAGGTTTATTCCAGGTTTTTCCACTGTCCAGGAAGAAATATCTTTCATCCGGGAAGAAATCCAGCCCTGAATGAGTGTAATACTATGAAAATATCGAAAAGGGTATCTCTACTTTGAATCAACTTAAAGTTCCAAAAGTGCATTTCTCAGGTCATTGGAACTATTTATGCCAGTTAGAATTTTGAATTAATTTTGTGTTATGCTCTGTTTAATGAGATGAGATTATTCCAATGCCTTTTGGTGCTGGTAACATTCATTATGCAAGGGATGCACTATTCAAGGTTCATATATGAAATGGCTGATGATATCAGAGAAGGCTTCATGAAGAGGCAGCATACTTTGCATCACAGTGCTGGTATATCTAATAGCATATGGAGTGACATGGCTGTAGATGGCACATGAGGCTTTGGTACAGATTAGAAGGGATAACTGCTGCTGCTCCGAAACTTAGGGAATATCTGAAACAAAACAACTTCAGCAAATTCAGCATAAACAAGAGATAAAACCAAGAATCAAATCATACTCAAAAGACAAACAAGTGCTACAAGACAAGCTTGAATTGACCCTCTTAACATTCAACATTATGATGGCCTCACAGTCCCGGGAATAACCTCTCTCAGACCATCCTGATCCAGGACGTTCCTACATTACATCACACATCGCGTGGTGCTGTGTGTTTGGTGACCAGGAGGACACATAAACACATGGGGCTAGTTGGGTGTCTCCCCACCCCAATGTTAGAGGGGGATAAACAATACTTTTCACTTTTTTTTTCAAATAATACCTCTGCTAACTCTACATCTGTAAGTTTGATTACTTTTGGCATTTTCCCCCATATTTTGTAAACAATGATGATCTCAAATCTTTTAAGGTCACTAATGCAATAATGCATCATACCCAGTGATTCTTATGGTCATGAATGCAGCCCTGGAGAGTAACATACCAGGGATACACTCATGCCAACGCTATGGGGTTGATACTGTCCCAGAGCATCAGCATGATGCTATGGGACTTTAATGGCAGGCCCAGAACTTCATGACAGCATCATAATGACTAATATGCTGGATCACTCCTTTTATGAAAAAAAAATATGTAAAAAAAAAATATTTTTCAAAAAGTAATGGACAATTTCTTGACAATATCTGAGATATTTAAATGTAGTAGTCAGCCCCATGGCCCACTAAGGTCATGACACTGACGTCAGATGGCTGTCTTGCACTCGAGTGAATATTGCTATAAAAAGGTGGGTGCAGGTGGATCTGTCTGTAAATGCAGGAAATTCTGTGAGGATCAGCAGAAAAAATTAAACAGATGCATTTGAAAAGACTTGACCTAAAGGATTCCTTAACAGACTCAGTAAGAAAGTTGTAATGACGTCTCTATCTCATAAGCACATAAAGATGGCTGATCAATTAAAATGTGTATGACATTAAAATGATATATGAAAGAGCTATGGGTCTTCACAAAGACATTGATGGCATATAGGCTATATATGTTATGTACATGTACTGGGAATAGGGACCTTAAAGCACCCTGCACTAAGGTCCTTTTTCGTAGATCGTGTCACATATAACAAACTCCCCACCCTCCATTCATGTTTGGTGATCAGGGGAACAAACTAAAATTGGGTATCCTGAGGCATTGGAATTGGCTTGGAATTCCAAGCATAACATTGCAAAATAGATAAACTTGATTTTTGCAGTGCGCAAACAAACTGAAATAAAACACTCTATATGGATGGCCAAAGGCTGTATCATATTTGGGGCCACTTTTCATAATGACCTTCACCCATTTCATGTACTCATCTCTAATCAACAGTTTTCCAGCTGTCTTTGATGAAACATGCACTTTGGAGGGAAACCTGCCTACTGGACATGGTAGCAAGCATGCTCAAAATAACCAATCCACTTTCTTTCCCCCACAATTGGGTATCTTGAGGCATTGAAATTACCCATGCTCAAAATAACCAATCCTCAAGATTTGGAATTGGCTTGGAATTCCAAAAGTAACATTGCATAATTGATATAACTTGACACTCTATAGATTAAACTTAAACCCAAAGATGGTGAAGACTAAAGACATTGTCTATATCTGCCTTCACAGTTTTTCCTGCTCTTTCATTGAAACATGCATAAATATTCTGAACCACAAATCAGGGACCGTTGGACTGACAGCTAAAATCTTGATACCAATTTCAACCTCTTACAAGGTTTTTTTATGTGGTGTGTAAATTTCTACACTCAACTGAGCGTAGCAAAAATTTTCAACCAACATCCACCCAAACTGATATAAATAGATAGGATAGGCATATTCTTTTCTATGGCTGAAGGCCAAAACCATGTTTTTTTGGAATTTGTACACTTTTTTCCTGACACTAACTCATATACCATCTATATGATGTTCCCATGGTCAGATGAAAGATCATTGCACATCATCCCTTAAATATTGTCTATAGAGCTTTGTGTAGAATTATGTACAGAAATATGTGTGTCTCACTAAGATGGAGTGTTTCTCCTTATGAGGTAGAGTGAAGGCTTCCCCTCCCAGAGAACATCTGGCAATCATTAGTCAGATAAACATCACACTACAGCAGAGATGACCTAGTTACCATAGTAACCAGGGTTTCAGTTTACAAGAATACAACTTAAGTAAGATCAACTTTATAACTGACATTTGGGGAGATCTCACAAAGGTGACCTATATAAAATTATGTGTGTGAATATTACATGGATACAACCTCACAGGGCCAACCTAGGTATATCTGGTGTGTCTGAACCCAAAATTGACAAAACCCCCTCTGTGTCTATTAGTGATAAAACATCAAACACCATAATGCTCATACCTGAGATGCACTTTATGTCCTTCTTTAACTAAAAATCAAATTGACTTAAAAACACGTTTTATGTTTTCTAAGAATGTACAAAGCTGTGAATGGATAAATGAATGTGTGTAGAGCTATTAGGATTTGAAAACTTTTTGCTCTTATGATCCTGTCAGCAAGCTTGTTAGTCTTATAATATCTATGATATGGCCCTTTTCACCCTCTCAGTGCTAGTTTACAAATGCATTGTGTGTGTGTGTGTGTGTCTTTGCCCTTATGAGGTTCAGTGCCAGCAGAGGGATAGTTGAAACTTCACCCCTTCCCCAAAGACCATCTGCCACTCATTAATTAGATAAACATTGGTATTATGACCAAGTATGCTGGGTTCATTTAACTGCAGCTAGTTACTTTACTATGATGGGGGCATGTTTATTCCTTCAACCTATGGGCATTATCAATAGCTAAAATTAAAAAAAAGATTTCTAGATTTCAAGTAATATTCATAATCCTACATTGTGAGTACCTCATAAGAACAGGTTGTGCATAATTGTGTGTCTTATATATCCTTCCTTGACCCTACATGGACAGATTTACATGGATAGAACCTCATAAGGAATATCCATGCACTGGGTGTGTCTGATATGGATAGACTTCATAAGGTGTATTGATGTACTGTGTGTGTCTGATATGGATAGGGCCTCCTAAGGAATACACTTGTGCTGTGTGTGTCTGATATGGATATGACCTCGTAAGGAGTACCCAGGTACTGTGTGTCTGATATAGATAGGACCTCATAAGGAGTACCCTTGGACTGTGTGTGTCTAATATGGATAGGACCTCATAAGGAATACACTTGTGCTGTGTGTGTCTGACATGGATAGAACCTCATCAGGATTACCTTGTACTGTGTGTGTCTGATATGGATAGGACCTCATAAGGAGTACCCTTGTACTGTGTGTGTCTGATATGGATAGGACCTCATAAGGAGTACCCTTGTACTATGTGCGTCTGATATGGATTCATAGGATGGTGAGGTTAATTGACATGAATAGGATCGTGAGGTTCGCATTTTTGTCCTAACACAGTAATAAAGGTCATCTTACTGAAAGGTTATCTCTCTATATCTATGTTAGACAGACACTGCAATCCTATCTATGTTAGACACACAATTATATATAACTCCTTGTGAGGTTATATCAATATAGGGCATCACACACAGGTGTGTTAAATAAATACTCAAAGGTTGATGTTACTAGTTAAACTGAAAAAATACAAGGACAACAAAAATATTCTGCAACTACTGCATTCCATATTCATCAAATATTGTATTATAATTCCAGACAGCCTGCTGTTTGGAGAGAATGTGGATATATTGTTGTAGATTGACTAATAACTGTAGTTAAACCAGGCAAAATTGATACCATTGTAACTTAGAGACTCTTAACATACACCTTTTGCAAGATAACTTTGATAGAATGTAAGTCCAATATCTAACAAATGGGGCATGTTAGTATGGCAAGTTAGTAGCCCTCAGGAGGCCGTTTCACCGCGAACTTTATTTTATTTAAGAACACGGACTAAAAAGGCGGACCCTGACGCGGACTCCGCCTTATTTTATTTAATAACTGTTTCTGTTCGTACTCCGTCACCCCTCCGTGAAAAAAAAAAGAACACGGACCCTTTTATCAGAAGGCGGACTCTTGAACACGGACGTCCGCGTTTTACCCTCGCCTTCATTTAATTTATTATTTTTCATGTTAGGTACTTGCGCCTCATCCGTGATTTTTGGCGGGGTTTCTCCGGGAATCCCCTGTGACGTCATGAATTATGGGATGTCAATGGCCGCTTCCACCTTCCGGGAGACGCCGTTTTCTTTCGACAATAAAATAAAATGCCGAAAGCTGCTCAGAAGGTGAGTTAAAGTCAGCCAATTTTGTGTGCAAGATGTACCCTGACACGTAGGGTATGGTAATCTGTCGAACTAAGTGTGTCAGTCAGTTTAAAGTGTATATAAAATGTGTTTTTTGGTCGGCGTTCAGCGTCTAGCATTTGTAGTGAATACAGGGCTACAGTTTTCCAGAAATGAGTTCAGCTTTTTTATTATTTATTTTTTTCAGTCGTCCCGCCAGGCGGAGGAGGATGAAGACCTGTACTATGACGAAGACGAGGAAGTAGATGAGTTCGAGGAAAACTACGATGAGGATCTACTAAAACCCGGTGACTTTCCCGGAATGGGTGCAGACCAGGACATCGCTTATATGGTATATAAATTCAAAGGTGGAATATCTGAAAAAAGACAGAAAGGTAAAGCTCCTAGTTCAGAGCACCCGTCTCATTTTGGTTTAAGACCCAGCAGACCTGTTGTACCTCCTCTCAAGGAGGACGATGTTTTGTGTGACCCTGACTATGTCCCTACAGACGATGAAGAATGTTTCTCTGCTCCTTCTGGCCGGGGACAATCTGTGAGAGGCCGTGGTGGGGCAACACGGCCAAGGGGTAGGCCTCGAGGCTCTGGCAGTACAGGGAGGGGAGCTACTCGAGGTGCAAGAGGAACCAGAGGAAGTAGAGGCTCACAAGGTGCTAGAGGAACCCGAGGTCGTGGACGTGGCGGTAACATTTCTGGAAATGTTTCTACTGCTTCTTCCACCGATTCCACAGTTAAGAAATGGAACAAACTTGAACTTAAGGCTCTTATCTGGGGAGCCAATCACCTGAAACCTATATTAAAAGGAAAGTTCAAGGCAAGCTCAGACGGAAGGACGATGAAGAAGTTAGCATGGGAGGAGTTAGCGGGTAACTATAATTTTTTATTTTCTGTTTTGACATGGGTATCCACTTATAAATCATATATTTTGTTTCATGTTTTATACTTCATAAAAAGAAAAGGTATTTATTGTCATTTGTGACTGTACATTTTTTTAGTGTATTCTTGACCATACAGTTTAACTTAATCAGACATTTTCTCTTACTGTAACAAATTCTTTTTTTTCAGAATATGTCGAGTCTATAGGAAAACGTGAGTGGAAGGTCAAACAATGCAAAGATAAGCTGTTGTATTTCAGCCAAGACGCCAAAAGAAAGGTAGGTCTGCTGTGAATTATATATATGTATGTATGTATATATATATATATATATATATATATATATATATATATATATATAATATATATTTACGTTATACTTTATACCATAATAGCATATATTAACCTGTTAACTGTTCTCCCCATTATATACTGTATGTCTTAACATGTATATATATCATCTTCTTATATTAATGAAATTAAAAGGCACCATATCATCTAAACTTCTACTTCTTTTTTGTTTCCGAGTCCCTAAATGCTATGCTATTTCTCTATTTTTTTTGGACAGAGGCAGTACGTCGACAATAAATACAGAAGTGGTAGTGGGCAACGAGAGGAAAAGGACTACTTAACCGATTTCGAAGAGGCTATACTGGATTGGGTAGGGGAGGATGTAGTACTAGGTAAGCTAATATCAAAGTACTTGGCCTTCTGGCATACATTTTTATTTTCCTATGGAAAAATTTATTAACTATATGTACATATATTTATGAAAAAACAAATCCTACTTCCTCTTTCATCCGCCAACTCTCTTCATAAGAAAAAAAAAATTAAATGTACAATTCTTTTATGTTTCATATTTATATTGCGAAAATGGGTCTTTGTTGTTCTGACACTTCTTACATGTCCAAGTACATGAAAAGATGATTCATTTATTTCAAGGGATACCCGGCATGCAGCCGCCTAACCTAAAAGGGGGAGGGAGGACCGACCAGGCGTGGTCATGTTACGATCCTGAGAGAGACAACCGGGAGGACTATGGGAATCTAGCCATGCCCAGTGATGCCATGAAGGCTGTGATGGAGGGCGATCTACTGGCCACGGACGAGGAAGGCGGTGAGTTATTTTTTCTGTCCTATATCATAAAATGGGTCCACCTTCTGTTTTTTATTTCTTCACGGAGAAGAATATGATATATTTTCATACAGCCTATGATATAATACAATGTGTATATGTGTTGTAATAGAACATAGGAACATGGATTGCCATTTCTATGTAGATACTTGTTAGTCTGAGAAAATGTTACATGCTTTTAGTTAAAAAAAAAAAAAATAAATACTGTTTGTCACTTTATTCCTTCAGATCCACTGATGGATGAGGAGGATTACAATGAACCTGTGGAGGAGGAGGACGTTTTCCAATCAGTGGATCATTACAGACATGAAGACGGGGAATCCCTTCTACCTCGGGTAGTCGTTGAGCAACCCAATACCTCGTTGGCAGATGACGACGACCTCAGAACTCCCCCGCCCGCTAGTGTTACAAGACAAAAAATGCTTCTTTTCAACAAAAGAGAGAATGATAAGAAAAAGGGTATTCAGTCTAAGAAAAAGCCACCAGAGGAGGACCTGTCTCCCCACACCAGAGAGAGAGTTGACAGACGAAATGAGCTTTTAAAGGAGGTGAAGAAAATAGTTACTAGAAATACCTCAAAGAAACCACCTACTTCTTCTATACCAAAGAACATTGAGAAGCCTTCTTCCTCTGTATACAAACAGGTATTAGAAAAACCTCCACCTCGAAAAGAACCTGAAAAAGTGGTCCCTATATCTGAGCCAAAGCCTGTTGACGATACCTCTGAACCCGCCACCAAAAGACAGCGTACTAGGCCACCGTCTTTCACTGAACTTATGGCAGAAGGGGATATATCGGGGGTAGAAATGCACATGTCTCCTGTCTTTAAGACCAGCACCCCAGCAGTCAATTACAAGGAAGGCATGGACAAAAGTCCTGGCAATAAAAGGAAAACAGATTCCATAGTAGACCTGACAGTGGAAACATCAGACAGTAAAAGGAGGAAACTTGATTATGGTAACCCAGATGATTCGCTCCCATCGTTAAATAACATGTCAAAAAATAGGTGTGATGCCATGTTCAGGTCTGATTTAAAAAATAAAATCCAGTTAGATATGGAGGAAACAAGGAACCTTATCATGGACCACAACAAAAAACTGTGTGAAGCTCTTATGAAACATCAGGACGAGTTGGCACAAAATACACAAGAAACTGCCTCTATTATGGTCAAGTCCCTCAAAGGAGTTACGAGTGGAATAACTGCGGCCCTCCGTGAGCATTCACATGAGACAGCACGCTGTGTGAGGGAACAAAGAGATTCTATGTTAAAGGCCCAAGAAAAATATATTGAGGAGCAGAGGAAAGAAGCTGAAGAAGATACCATTGCTTTAGGAAATGTGCACACTCAATTAACCAATGCCATTGTAACTAAACAGGTTCAACTTGTAAAGGCCTTGGAAAAATTGAGTGAGAATATGGTAGAAAATACACAGAAGGTCGCTGAGTCTCAAGGAAAGATGAACGCTGAGGTGGTCCACATGCAGGGCTCCGTCGCCTCCCTCTCACAGTCTTTCAGTGGTTTAATCATTAATGTTGACCACTTGCAGCAAAGATGTTCCACAGGTATGAGAACAGTACAGACTGTGGATGATATCCTGAAGGAAGTCACCACGACTGTTCACAAGTTTAACCAGGCTGTGACTTACTCTTTTGACCACAACCTAATACGAGGTGAGATAACATAATTTTCGTTGACTTTAACAGGTATACCTTTTTATATCAAGAACATTTTAAAAACAGAAAATGAATTTAATAAATAGTTTCACTTTGAATTAAATCGCCTTCAAACAATACAGAAAATAATTATTTGCTTAAATTATAGTTAAGGTGGATATTAAGTGACTGTCTTTCTCTTTCAGCTCCGTCCGTCCGCAGTGTCGGAACCGAAACAGAGGAAGTAACATTGCAGACTCCAGGTCGCGTGTCAGAGGAGTCGACTGATTTGCCTCAGGAGGGGACCGATAAGCCTGGACAGGGGACTGATAACCATGAGGAGGGTACTGAAAGGCCCGAGGAAGATACTACTTCAGAGAATAACGGCGTGTCTGCCTTCCTGACTCATCCATACACAGGTAAATATTAAGAACTATTTCATAACCCATGCCCACATTAAACATGTAACCAAAATAATTTACTGTAAGAGTATCATAAAAAGTAATTGAATGATAAGTTTACTACAGCTATGTGCTGGATATTATAATATGCTTTTATGTTGCAAAAAATAATCCGTCATAGCTTGCTGAATCCAAGTCATGAAAGACTGAAATTAATAATTAAGTAAAGGCTGATACCACCATCACATAGACCATGATATAAATGCACATGTCCATGAGCAGGGAATAAATTTCCCTCGTCTTCACCTAGGTGAGGCCTCTCTGCTTTCAACTCCGTCTATAAGGCCTTGTTGGAAACGGACTACCTCACCTCGTTTGAATAGAATGGGAATTTATTTTCTTCTAATAGATATTTGGTACTTTATCTGTAAAGCTATACTATGTTGTATCATCTGATATTGCAGAAGAGGGAGTCGCCAACTACCACACAACAGAGCAGGTGTTTGAAGAGACAGGTTCTATTTCAAGAAATATTTCCGCTCCTCTCATTATTCCAGGCGCAGGTGAGTCAATATATATAATTATCTGCACATGACACATAGTTAGATTCTTCTCTGTTTTACGTAGAACGTAGAACATAAAAAGATTTGAAAATAGTATGAGAATTTATTATTAAAATGTTCATCTACATTTGATGTCTCAAAAACAAACTAACTGAAAATGGACATCTAGCCCTGCTGGACCCCTTTGTGATATTACTTTTCAATACAAGGATCATGTGTTCCTAATTTTTTTTATTTGCAGCTATATGTCAGGAGGCCACAGAGAGCAACGACGGCCTTGGTCTACCCACGTTCACAGTTAAATCGAGCGATGACTTCGTTATAGTCCAAGACACCGCTATGGAACAACAACAGACTGAAACACGAGCAGAAGAACCTACAGAAGGAGGGGACACAAACACAAGAGGTGACACGAAAGCTGCAGGGGAAGGAAGTGGACACATAGAGGAAGATGCAAAGTCTGCAGGGGGAGTGGAATCTACGGATGATGC
This sequence comes from Acholoe squamosa, assembly GCA_949317995.1. Classification (NCBI taxonomy): domain Eukaryota; kingdom Metazoa; phylum Annelida; class Polychaeta; order Phyllodocida; family Polynoidae; genus Acholoe; species Acholoe squamosa. The sequence continues at coordinate 89,954,213 of OX439038.1, read as the reverse complement.
TGGGTCAGTTTCTGACCGGGAAGAAATGCCTATGCGTAAGTCCAAAAGGCTCCGCATAAAAAAACAACTGCATGACTTCCAAATGTGAACATGGACATCCGCGATCATGTTATGAAGACTCATATTTGTTAAGGGTATAATACACTCTGGAAGTTAAGTTCAACTGCTTTGCCACGTTAAGGTTGATATATGTGAAGCCAAAAAGGTGCTTATTCTTGTCTGTGCCAAAAAGTATTACGTTCGTTGACAATTTCAAAGAAAAAAAGGATAACTGTAAGTCAATATAATACTCAGGTTTTATGTCCATGTCCTGAAATAAGGTTGTTCACCTCAGTGTGACGATGTAGTATTAGTCAAAGAGTATGTATGATAGACAGAACATGTCACTTTTCTCCAGAATAAATAATGCTTAGTCTGTCAATAAGAAGATAACATTTTGTATTCTTATGCATGTGGGCGTTATTTTAATGTAAGAAAAAGGTGAAGCTGTATCAGAGTTTACAGACGAGGAGAGATGGGATAGTCTAGAAATATATAGATAACAGGAAAAGCCGACAAATAATTGATTATTAAAAGTGCATTTAATTTTTATCTTGTTCCATTTAACCCAAACGTATGTAAAAGACCTAGCACATGGAGAAAATATGTACATATCATTTGTTAAGATGTTTCACATCTAAGTGTACTAAAAACATATCCACATTAATTTATTATATAGCATATAGACAAGGAGTATTTCATTCTTGGGTCGACATGCCTTAAATACATGGAGAATCTCTTTTATAAAAACCAATCTATATAAGGTTATTGTTGTGCTTCTCAGTTCATTTAAACATTTCTAGGTTAAAAGGAAAATATTTCAGCGCCTCCCAAAATGATCCTGAATGTATTCCTCTCTCAAGTTTTTGAAGGTGACTCGTGGCTTGGGGCCTACATTTTCAGGTTGATCTATGGGGGGAAACTTCCTCTTGAAGTTGTCCTTAGCCGGGAAGTCCTGCAGGAGTTTGATCTTGGCGATCCTGGCGACATTATGCAGGGCCACACACGATTCAATTATGCAGGCTGCCCGGAAAGGACAGTGCATCAGGTACCCCCCGCTCGAGTCCAGACACCTAGAAAAATTAATTTTTTTAAAGTATTGAGTCCATTACAAGAGGGAAACAAGAATTTTTTTTTGACCATAGCCTTCATTAAATTAGAAACTGATATGGTTAAATAAATAAAGGTACAGTGATATCTTACCTCCACCTCTGCTTAAGTTGGCCTATTGTCCTCTCTACCTTGGAACGTGTCTTCTTGTGCCATTTATTGTATTTCACATCCTCGTCTGTCACCTCTGGTTTGACGGGGGTGTAGAGATAGTCTGTCAAAGTGTACCTTTGGATAAAAGAAATAACATTAAGAGGATATCCCTAATAAGGAACAGAAATAAATATATTTCATTATAATATACACTGCATAAATTTCAGTCTTCTATAGAATTTGTTTTTTATAGTTACGACACAGTGCAAAGGTAAAGAACAGCTTAATGATATCTTACCCTCCATCTCCCAGTAGGAAGAACCCACTGAAGTCTCCCCTCTCACCCAGGTATTTGACTTGTGATCCATTCATGACATACACATCGTTGCACTACCCAGGGTTGCTCGCATTGACGTGCATTATAATGCAGTCCCAGTCACAGATGATCTTCACAAAGAAAAGAACAACAAGATAGAGAAAAGGACTGTACATCATGCTATATCAGTTCATGGCTAAGTTCAAAAACCCGAAGAAGAAAGTTTTCGTATACACTAAGAAAGACTGTAACATGTTAAAATTAAATAAAATCTCACCATGGTATTTATGGAGTAGTACCCCTTGTAGCAGTAGTACTGATTTTCATCAGAAACCACTCCTTTAGGGCATTCGATAGGAACATGGGTTCCATCCACCAACCCGAAGACCCCTGGCTTACGTTTCTCACGAAGGAAGAGAACAGACTTGTTGTTCTTGTCTAGGACTGTGTCAGGCCATACCACATAGTCCTCCAGGGCGTCATGGAAGTAATCCGTGATCTCCTGCACGGACCTGCACACGGTAGAACGGGAAACTCCGTGGCAGTCTCCTATGGTGCAATAGTTGGCCCCAGTAGCAAAATACCGAATTGCTATACAGAACTGAAAAAAGAATTAACTTAAATAATTTCTGAATTTAACAAATATAACAAGAAGAAGGGGTATAGAGCTATGAAATTGAAGAGGAAAATAAACATGAAATATTATACTTGCTTCTTGAGGTTAACGGGAGAAAAAGACAGGGGGAAACTAGTTAGAAAGTTGGAGGTTAAACACATTTACATTAAAAATGTTTTTCTTCTTAGAATGGCCTTAAGAAAAGAAGGGAAAGGAGGAGGGCTTTATTTTAAAGACATGAAAACAGAAGTAAAACAATGTATGAGCACTCACTCGAATCCTATGTGGGACAGCATGGACCCCTCTCAAGATCCTACGCTTTGGTGGAAGGTAGGCCACATAGTTCTTTATCAGTTGTCTGGTGACTGCTTTCGTGAGCCTATATCTCTGCAGGAATTTCTTTTCTGTGTAGAAGGAGAGTGGATCTCGCCTCTCGTAGAATTCCCGTTTGACACAAAGAACATAATACCTCCCCATGTTGTGACAGCCAGTTGAATGTTCTGCGACTGAGGGTCAGGGGTCGAAGGTCGGGTCAAGGTCGCTCCCATCAAGTTCAGGGAGGGTGGGTAAAATGTAAGGCGGACATAAAATTAGATTTTTTGGTTGTCACGGACATGAAAGTGGCTTAAATAGGGTCCGTCTTGGGTCACCTACTGGTACCTTACCCCTCCGCCTTTTTCTGTCATAAGACGGACTGGAGGTGGACTTTTTTAGGGTCCGCGTTGTGAGCTGAAACGGTGAAAAGTCCGCGAAAAAAGACGGAGGTCCGTGGTTTTTCGCAGAGGTCCATGTAGGGTAATATATTTAATTAAAATAATGAGCAGAAACGGTTTTTCAGAAGACGGACTCCGTCAAAGGAACGCGGACGTCCACCTGGACGCGGTGAAACGGCCTCCAGTCTACATGTCAGAATTATCTAGTGCAGGAGGTAGTCTGATACGGCGTTTATCTATAGACAACCTGATGGTGTGTTTCCTTACATTGCCTGGGGTGCCCTTATGAGGTATTGTGGCAGGACAGCAGGTGGGATAACTACCATGGCACAGAAGAGCCACCTAGTGAGTGTGTGTGGAACCACTTAGAAAACTGTGTTTGACTGTGTTTACTAAACACACCTAAACACAATATTAAACACACTTAATGCCTTGTGAGGTCTTGACTCAAAAACTCTGAAAATTCGTTTTATAACCTAAAATGCCCAAATAAGGGATCCAACACGACAGGTGCATTGGAAGTCTCAGTAGGTTGAACTTCAGGCTCCTTCTCAGTTTTAACTGAGGGGTATTCAATAGACGGCATGCCTAGCCATCGGCGCGCGCCCGGACCTGAACGTGCTCGCACTCCAGCTAGAGAGGAGGTGTGCCTGTGGCATGCGCCGCGTGGCGCGCGCCGCGTGGCTGGCGCGCGGCTAATGAATACCCCTCTGGACTCCCAGTCTCCTTCTCAGAACCTTTAGTCTCTTTAGCATGCCTAGATGAAGATCTAGAAGAACTGGAACTTCCAGAACTAGAGCCCTTGTGTGACCTGTTTCCCTTCTCTGAAGAGGTAGGGCTAGCTTGAGATGTGCTGTCATGCTGAAACAAGCCAAAAAACACAAAGAATTAGACATGAGCGATATAGCCGCGGTACGTACCTAGAGTAGTGTAACTAAAGGAGGCCGCAATAATGATATCTTAGGCACACGAACAAGCCGAAATCATTTGTTATGGCGAAAACTCGTCATGATCCAAATCCAGCTCCAATCTTTAGCATACACGATAAATATACAGCCAAATCCCAATATTCTTGATAATAATAAGCGATATTAAAAACAGGTCTACTCTAGGTAGCGCGTGACATGCTTTAGGTATGCATGCACATAGCATGCACGACGCTGTTGCCCGGTGAGCACCCAGCGGAATTTTCTCGAAGTCGACAAAAACACCCGAAAACTGGAAAATGAGGGAAACAAGTGCTGTAACGTTCAGGGAATCCTCCAGAAATCCTTTAAAATTCCTGTATGAGAGAATTCTAGCAGAATTCCTCCAGGAAATGTGAAAAAAGTGTGAATTCTCTGCAACCAGCCATGCACGACGATTGCCTTGGAGAGATTCTATTAAAAATCTGGCTCTAAAAGGGTACCCCAGCAGCGTAGCCCTGGCCAGAAGTAAAACCAAACCCAAGAGCGGGCAAAAACTGCCCCAAAAGGGGCAGAAAAAAGGGGAAAATAAACAAAAACTCACCTGGAACTTTCCAACCGTCTGCCCGCCACGGACGCTCCTTCAATTGAAACTGTCGTCAACAAGACAGGCACATGTTTAACAATGTCCATGTTACTGTGTATGATATCAGAAGACCTTCCTATCCCCGGTTCATGTATGATACAGTATTTATTCAGAGCCCAGTATACTAAAACGTGACATTGCGGTATATTAAACAGATGGCTCTAAACAGAACCTGTACAAATGTACAAGGATCGAGCTATCGCCCCCTTAGGGCATATGGTACTAAATCATGTCCTTTATCAATAAACATTGAAAAAAAAAGAAATAAGAAACATCCACCCATTCTTTTTAATTCATATTTATTGTAAATAGTGGCGTGTGTATAAGGTGCACCCAGAGTTTGGGAATCAACCTTTCAGCAAACACTACAGTACTGTATTTGATGTAGTAAGCACCCAGTATTTCTATATTTCTCACATACCATGAACCCCTCTGTATGAACCCCAGCTTACGAAAGTACCAGATCCTTATAGAACCTTCCTATTTAAAAGTCAGGGTGTGGCTTACAAGTGGGTATTTACCCCACTGAGCAACATTTTTTAGGTGTGATTTATAGGCCTCTGCCAAAGTCTGTGTGCGGCTAATATGTGCATGTGGTTAATACACAGGTGTCGACAGTAATACGCAGCGCTACACGGTGGACATAGAATACAACTCTCAGTACTGTAACAGGATTCTATAGAAATACCATAAAACTTCTCATATAGAAACCAACCAACATTTAGAATTTAAACAGGATCCTATGTACATAAAGGATCTACCGTACTCATTCTAATAATCGCGCCGAAGGTTTATGGTAAAAATAGTACATTAAATTTCATTAATTGCACGATTTTCCACCAGGAGGGGGTGTGCTTATGCTCCCAAAAACACTTATTAGAATGAATACGGTATATAGATAATGCTACACGTCACACATACCCACCTCCTGCAGCGTACACTGTTTATACTTAGAACTTATCTTCTGTACACTGTATGGGACCCTGGTCTACTCAGAGTGTGCCTTATAGGCAGGGGAAATACTCTTACATTGGAACTAACGTCAGTACCGTAAAACCCTGGTCATACGCCAGATATTTTTTTCTTATTTTTGACCAAAATCGGCTTCTAAATTTCTCCCAAAGTCTCAACCTGGACCAGGGTTTTATTACTTGGTCGTCATGATTAGAAACCTGCTAAAATTTCACCTCAAAATCGGTTTATAAAATTTCCCCAAATTCTACCCCCAGCTTACGACTGAGGTCAGCTTATGACCGGGGTTTTACTGTACTAACCAGCTCATCAAAATAAAGCCCCAGGTGTACCTTATGTACGATTCTATCTAAGTCCGGGTGCACCTTACATGTGGGTATAATGATAATTTATGGAAATATTTACTGCAGGTCACCTGTCAAATAAGCAGAATCAAACCATTCTAAACCCCCGAAATTGGGCAGCATTCATGAGGGGTTTTAAGGTAATGACTGTCTTCTCATACTGAGATCAACAGACACATTAATAACAAAACAACTTTCCAAACAATTGACACAATATTACCTGGGTGTCTACATATCCTTCATCATAATTCATTAAAACAACAACAAAACCACAACAACAAAGAAATCAACAACAACCCTTTGATCTTCCCGAATGTGGACCAAATCAATGTGATGTAAGATTTACAAGCGGCTGCCACCTAACCCTCTTAGGGCCACTAATGCAGGAGTGCATCATGCCCATTGGTCATGATGCTCCGATAAAGTGCTGACGAGTCTGCTCGCCAGTACTTTATTGGTGCATCATGCTGACCCTCCAGGACTGTATCAACCCTGTAGGGTCATCATGATGCATGAATGCAGCCCTGGTGAGTTACCTGCCAGGGCTGCATTCATGCATCGTCTTGCTCACCAATGGGCATGATGCATGAATGCAGCCCTGGTGAGTTACCTGCCAGGGCTGCATTCATGCATCGTCTTGCTCACCAATGGGCATGATGCATGAATGCATCAGCGGCCTTCAAAGGGTTAACCAGTAACGTAAACTGATATGCCGCAGCCAACTTGTTTTGCCTTAGAGTTATATGTCATACTGAAAATAAGACAAATATTCAGCAATAAGGTAGAAAACTTTCCCCAAACAGAAGCAACTGGTCAGTCAAAACAACAAGCTATGTACAGACAAAATAGCATGATGTCTTTTACCCAGGACAAAGTTATTTCTAAATCTATTTCGGATTGGACTAGACTCGTAGTGAATGTATAACAAGAATAACCTGATTCATGAAACATGACCCTTATTTTGTGTAGGATTGATTTACCATTTTTTGATGAAACGTTTAATCTTACTGTAATAATTCACATATTAGGCGCAGCTTATTATGTTCGGACAGACCCCCGGTGGGCCTCACGGGGGCAGCCAAAGTCAGAGGTGCACCTTATAGGGGATATTATACACTAAATCAGAACTAGACAGCCAAATCTAGGCCCCCAAATACACCTTATGTTGTCCTCTTTAAGTTGGGTGTAGCTTATGCAGGGGCGCACCTTATACATGATGTATTACAGTGATTTGTTCATCATTACTTGTAATTATTTTAGGTCAATTACCTTACAAGTTGTTCATATTACAAACATGGCAGGCCAGTTGTCCTACATTCTGTTCATATTACAAACATGGCAGGCCAGTTGTCCTACATTCTGTTCATATAACAAACATGGCAGGCCAGTTGTCCTACATTCTGTTCAAATTACAAACATGGCAAGCCAGTTGTCCTACATTCTGTTCAAATTACAAACATGGCAGGCCAGTTGTCCTACATTCTGTTCATATAACAAACATGGCAGGCCAGTCGTCCTACATTCTGTTCATATTACAAACATGGCAGGCCAGTTGTCCTACATTCTGTTCATATTACAAACATGGCAGGTCAGTTGTCCTACATTCTCTTTATATTACAAATATGGTAGGCCAGTTATCCTACATTCTGTTCATATTACAAACATGGCAGGCCAGTTGTCCTACATTCTGTTCATATTACAAACATGGCAGGCCAGTTGTCCTACATTCTGTTCATATTACAAACATGGCAGGCCAGTTATCCTAGAGTTAAGTTTAATCTACCTACAACCATAGACCTTCATATACAAAAATCTATTCACATTATAAATAGTTATATTGTTATTAATCATATTACTATGATTCTGTACATGGTATATATAGGTCCATGCTAACTCCTTTAGGGTCGCATGCTATTATCAGTGCCTATATGATGCCTATAGGTTCCTTTGGTCATCATGATGCACAATGCAGTGCTAGTGAGTGTTTTCACTAGAGCTGCATTGGTGCATCCTGATCAGAGATGCCACTCAGCGATTGTTGAAAATTTGGAAATTATCCGGCAAATTATCCTAATTTTCTTAGTTATGATAGGAAATGCCTTTAGAAAATTCACACAGTATCCCAACACTATCAGGACCAATGGGCATGATACATTCATGCATCATGATGAGCCATGGGCATGATGCATTCATGCATCGTGATGACCAATGGGCATGATGCATTGTTGCAGAAAGCGGCAGTTTTAGATTGAAGCTAACATGAAAAAAACCATGTGTCATTGCATGCTGGTACATCCCTTATACAGAGAGAAGCTGACACCAATAACACATATGTCATTGGATGCTGGTACATCCATTATATAGAAGCTGACACCAATAACACATATGTCATTGAATGCTGGTACATCCAATAACACATGTGTCATTGCATGCTGGTACATCCAATAACACATGTGTCATTGCATGCTGGTACATCCCTTATATAGAGAGAAGCTGACACCAATAACACATGTGTCATTGCATGCTGGTACATCCATTATATAGAGAGAAGTTGACACCAATGACACGTGTCTTTGCATGCTGGTACATCCAATAACATGTGTGTCATTGCATACTGGTACATCCAATAACACATGTGTCATTGCATGCTGGTACGTCCCTTATATAGAAGCTGACACCAATAGCACATGTGTCATTGCATGCTGGTACATCCCTTATATAGAAGCTGACACCAATAACACATGTGTCATTGCATGCTGGTACATCCAATAACACATGTGTCATTGCATGCTGGGACATCCCTTATATAGAGAGAAGCTGACACCAATAACACATATGTCATTGCATGCTGGTACATCCAATAACACATGTGTCATTGCATGCTGGTACATCCAATAACACATGTGTCATTGCATGCTGGGACATCCCTTATATAGAGAGAAGCTGACACCAATAACACATGTGTCATTCCATGTCCCGGATATGTATGTACACACATCAACCACAGAGTACCGGTAGATACCATACTTATAAAAAGAAAATAAGGAAACCTATAAAGGCCCAATACAACTAAAACTGTGCACTACTAATTTTGAAAAAGCAAATTTTCGTACATCGTTTCAAAATAAAAAAAACTTTCATCATATCAGGCACTTTCTCGATCCTATCGCCTCTGTTTTCTTAAGGGTTTGTTTATGAAACTTGTCATTACATCTAAGTTATACAACATCCACTGTCGTCCATAGCGCTAACTTCCACTATGGCACATGCTATATAACTATAGGGCTCAGTATCGAGGCCCAGTGGGTCCGCCATTGCTTGATCTGGGACCTGGCGAGATAAGCACTGATAACATCCCGCATGATGGGTACTAGGTGTTACATAATGTACCGGTACCCAAAATATTCTGCAGTGAAAGCAGTGAAAGGAGGCAGTTATCTTATTAGTTAACAATGTACCTAGTTGAGCCCTATAGCCTATAGTAGATGGTCCACTATGGCACATGCTGTGTAACTTGTTATATCTAAGTAATACAACATCCACTGACGTCCATAGCGCTAACTTCCCCCTCTAGTAGATGATCCACTATGGCGCGTGCTATGTAACTCGTAGTTCCGTGCCTCATGTTAGGCTCAGTGCAGTAGAAGACCTTCATATCATCACGTTTCTCCTCTCCCGCCACGCTGCGGTCTCGCTGGAACAGCTCAAACGCCGTCTTCAACAGCTGAACATGTGTGGGAATAAACATACATGGTTATAATTATTGACGAAAATCAACATATTGCATATCTAAATATTGACAAGTTCAAAATAAAATTATCACTAGAAGTCAGAACACTCCTTGGGTAAAATTAATCACACACTTGAGGCCTTGAGGCACCATGCTGTCCTTACAGGGTCAACATGAGGCCTAGAGGCACCATGCTGTCCTTACAGGGTTAACATGAGGCCTTGAGACATCATGCTGTCCTTACAGGGTTAACATGAGGCCTTGAGGCACAATGCTGTCCTTACAGGGTTAACATGAAGCCTTGGGGCACCATGCTGTCCTTACAGGGTTAACATGAGGCCTTGAGGAACCAAGCTGTCCTTACAGGGTTAACATGAAGCCTCGTGGCACCATGCTGTCCTTACAGGTGTGGTGGTCCCGCGTCGTCTTCGAGGTACCTTCGTGGTCCTCGTGGGCGACGTCGAGAGCACCTCTATTACCCGACGCCTGGGGGCGCTGGAGTCCAGCGCCACGTCACCACTTGGTCACGTGGCCCTCGACTCCGGTGTATATAAGGCCGTTGTACGGCCTTCCTCAGGGTCAGTCCAGCCCCGACTGACCATTGTGAGCAATGGTCGGCGGCTGCCCGGCTACCATATTCTAATACTCCTCTGTGCTACTGCACAGAGGGGGTTCATGTGGAATATTAACTCTAGACACTAGAAGGCCTAGTGTCGAACCTGCAATAGAGTGCAAACTCTGCCACCTGTAACTGTGATCGAGAACGGCTGATGCCTATGTGTTATTAGACAATAAAGTTTTAACTGGAACCTGAATAGTTGTTCTTCGTTGTTTATCGAAAGATTCGATATAACATCGAGGGGTAGAACGCTACACTGGTGCCGTGACCAGTTGTTAACTTTAGTCCGCATAGGTACTGCGAGCTTAAGTTCGACATGCAGGGTCACTTGGATGAAGGTGATGACCCCAATCATCAACATCAAGTGACTACAGGCCCGTTAGTGGATATGAATGATCCACTAATTGGTGGTGGTTTGAACCACTCGCTGATATTAGGTCCATCGTCTGACCCGTTGGGCCTGTATCAAAGGAGCCGGCTACTCAATTGGCGAGTATCGACTCAACTCTCTCCGGCGGCTGAGAACTTCTTGAGGACACAGAGTTTGTCCTATGTAGAAAAATCAGCCTCGCCCGTGGGAACTCCAATGGGCCTTGGCAGTTGGTCCTTCGAGGGTCCCTCGCCCGTGTCAATACAAGGAAGTATTGACAGTGGCAGGGGACTCAACGAGGAGTTGCTACAAGAGCAGCAACGCCAACTGCGCCAGGGTCGCCAACAGTTGGATGCTCTCGCGAGTAACACCATGAAAGCTCAGGAGAAGAGTACAGAAATAGAGCTGAAGTTGGAACAGCTTAGGCAGCAGGCGTTGGAGGCTTCGAACAAGACCCAGATCGCAAATAGAGAGCTTACTGATCTTCAAGAGAAGGTCAAGCAGCTCTCTAGCGAAAAGGAGTCCTTGCTTGCAACGAAGTCAGAGATCGAGCGTAGTCGGTTGACAGCAATGGATTGTCAATCGCTAAAAGCAAAGATCGATCGCCTTGCTACAAGCCGCCGAGAATGTGTCGAGAGAGCTCGAAACGATTTTCGGGATGCCCAGCACGAGCAGACGTCCCTTAAACATAAGTTGAAACTACAAGAAGTAGAAAAGACTATGTTGGAGGAACAACTGCAAGAGTTGCGGCATAAGTTGAACCAACAATCAGCCGAGCATACTGAAGAAGTAGCTGAGCACCTAACGGCTTATGAAAAGCAGGTGAAACAGCTACGTCAGGAACGGGAGTCGTTACTCTGTCAGATGCAAGCTGACGAGGATGCTCGAGCCAGGGACGAGGCAGAAATGCGTCGTCGCTGTGAGGAACGAATCGAACACGCAAACAAAATGGTGGAATATCAGGTCTTAATGGAACAAAAAGCGAGGCATGAGGCCGAGCTTAATTCCTTGAAGTCGGAATCCCTAGTAGCCCAATCACTGAAAGATCAGAAGGATTCGGACACTTTGGGAGCCATACGTGGTGAAATCGATGAGCTCCGACGAGAGATATTGTCTCGCAGAAAGGCTGATGAAGCCAGGGTGAATAAAGAAGTTCGTGATGAACTCGCACTCGAAGAACGTCTGAAGGACCAGACGGAATCGAAATTGCGTACCGCTAGACTTCGAGATAAGCAACAAAGTAGTGAATGCAGCACTACTAGAGTTGCTACTCAAGGGGATCTAGTCGAAAACCCTGACCACAGAGAGTGGCTTGACCATGCCATGAAAGAGGCCAAGCAACTCTTTGCCATCAGCGAGCAACGAGATCTCTCGAAACCCGAACATGCCCGCCTGGAATTCCTAGTGTCGGAATTAAGACAGGCGGAACGTTCAAAACAGCAGGCGGAGATAGATAGAATGGTGGGAACAATCGATGACATCTCGAAAGTGGATTCGAGGTCGCGCCGGACCCAACCAGTTCCTTCAATGCCGCGCACCGATGGTCTAAGTGAAGTGATCGGGCAGTTCTCGACCCCTATCACGACCCAACAACATGTTGATCCACCCAAATATAGGGATATCAGATTCGAGGCTTCGCGGTTGAGTGATGCCGATTCTGGTAATCCCTGGGGGATGAATCACAGTCGTGCAGACACGACTATGAGAAACATGGGGATGGACCATCAAATACCTAGAAGAGGCACAACATTCGCCCTTGATCAGGTCAGGAGATCAAGCAGAATGTTTGAAAATACCTCTATCGGGCATGAACCAGCCCGAACTAGGTCAGTCGAGTGCCCTCCATTTACATGGAAGGACGATTGGCTCCGTTGGTACCACGGATTCAATCACGTCCGTCGAGTAAATGTATGGACCTCGAGTATGGCATTAGCTCAACTCCTCATGTTACTCCAGAATGGCCCTGCAGCTGATACTGTGTGGCTATGGGAGGAGCATGGAGATGGGACTTTGGAGGGACTGGTCGACATGGTAACGGAAGCCATGACTTCTAGCCTTCAAGACCCCATTGTTACAATGGAGAAGAGACGCCAAGGCAAGAACGAAAGCATTAGAGCCTATGGCTTTGCTTTGAGACGTCTTGCCGGCGATGCCTATCCAGGTGTGGACTTCTCGGTTGAATGGCTCATAACCAAAGTCAACCAGTTGTTCATAGGAGGATTGTATGACGTTGATTTACAACAAGACGTTCTTCGGGAGTGGCGTACTTACATGTCCCTAAAGGATCTCATGGACTTGGCAGACGAGTTGTTGCGGAAACGACAACTCCTGCCGAAGTTGGTGAATCCTACCTCGACAAATGCATTGTCGGCGTTGGCCGACGCCGCTTTGGTTGAGGAAGGACAGGGCGAAGTCTCCTCATACTCGAAGCCCGGGGCGGGGAGTAAGACTAAGAAAGGTCAGAAATCCGCTGGTAAATCGAAAACACCAAACAAGGCCTCCAAACCCAAGGTACAGGAGCAGACCTTCTCGCTGAGTCAATTGAAAAATTTACTCAGGGTTATCGAGGGAGGGGATGTCCCTGGTACTAGCTCGGAGAAGCCGAGTACCCCTCCGTCCGACGCCAAGTGTTGGAACTGCAAGAAGCAGGGGCATTTCGCACGAACTTGCCCCGAGCCGATTAAAGGACTACCACCTGACGCGACGGAAAACTGAGGCGGGCGGCTCGACGTGGCAATCGAGCTGCCCGACCATCGAAAAGCCAAGGTATCAGCACCTCTGGCACTCCTGATCAGACGACAGTAGATTCGAGGGAACTAGGTAAGGTCCCGGTAGGGCCGTCCCAGCCCTTTACCACAGCGGCACCGGTTGATCACCGGTCGGGTTCCGAAGATGTCGGTGTAGAAAAAGCCTCAATGGCCAAGGAACAGGGCGCTGGCAGCCCGAACTCCGAGGTCGAGGGTTCGACTGGATCGAAAGTGAAAGTCGACGCCGGGAGAGAAGCCCTGATGCGGCAGCTGGCCAGAGTCTGCGCAACAGAGCTTCCCTCAGATGATCCCTGTCTCTCCTTTCTGAAGAGGAGGGGGATCGATCTGAGTACTGACGTAGGGTTGAGAATGCTAGCAGGAACCGCCCCCTTGTCGGGGAAACGATGGTACCTGTCTGCAGAGATTCGAGGGCGTTCTCTGGACTTCCTGATAGATACTGGTGCCAGCCACACCATTGTCTCTCGAGAACTCGCGAAAACGTTAGTAGTGCCGTCAGATAATCTCTACGAGGGAATAACGGCGTGCACTGCGTCTGGAGCCGAAATGCGGACCTATGGTCGATTGGTTCTACCTCTTAAGGTCGCATCGACCCACTATGTGTTTAGCCCAATAGTGGCCGATGTGGCTGACGATGGCATTCTGGGGCTCGACTTCGCGGCATTATACGGTATGATCCTGAACCCAAGGACGGGTCAATTGGTCATGACCGAGCCGGTAGAAGAGCACCATCAGTGTAAACTGAAGAGAGTGTCATCGATAGCCTCAGTAGCACAGACCACTAGGATACCTGCCAGACATCGGTGCGATGTCTTGGTAAAATCCGAAGGTCTGGAAAGAGACCGACAGGGCATAGTCGAACCCGACCTGAACACTCTGAAATGTTTTGGGTTGGTTGGTGAGGCTGCCCTTGTCAGCAATGTTCGTCGAACAGTGTTTCCCGTCTGTAATCCACTGAATCGAGACATTGTCCTGGAGAAAGGCCAGGTGGTCGGTACTATACAGTATGCTGACAGAAACGGTGAACTCTCGTCACCGGAGGTAGGATCCGTGATGATGCGTCTCGAGCAAGAAGCTGCAGACATCGAGACGGCAGAAATCGCGAGCACCCACACGGGGGAGCTCCCTACCTGGCTGTTAGACATGTATGGCGACACCCACCTGACCCAGCCAGAGGAAAGACTGAAGCTGTCCGCCTTACTACGTAAGCATGTGGATGTCTTTAAATCCCCAGATGAGCCGTTAGGGCGCACCGATCGATGTCTGCATAACATCGACACGGGTGACGCACAACCTATCCGAGTCCCTTATAGAAGGATTCCGCTCAGCAAGAAGGCTGCGGCGGATGAACAACTTAAGGAGATGTTGGATACGGGGGTGGTTAGGCCAAGTACTAGTCCCTGGTCCAGTCCCGTCCAGATGGTGACGAAGAAGGATGGGACCATGAGATTCTGCGTCGATTATCGATGTCTGAATGGAGTGACTAAGAAAAATGCTTACCCCCTCCCGCGCATCCTAGGAGGAAACAAGTGGTTTAGTTGTCTCGATCTCCAATCTGGATATTGGCAGATCGGGATGAATCCCGACGACGTCGAGAAAACCGCTTTTTCCTACCAGAGGGGGCTCTACGAGTTCGATCGCATGGCGTTTGGTTTGTGTAACGCCCCCGCCACATTCGAGCGAATGATGGAGGAGATGTTGAGAGGTTTGCTAGGTAAAAGTTGCCTGGTTTACCTCGATGATATCATCGTCTTCGGCAAAACGACGGATGAAGCAATGGCGAATCTGGCAGAAGTCTTCAACAGGATTCGGGCATGGGGACTGAAGTTGAAACCTTAAAAATGTCAACTTTTTAGGACTTCAGTCGAGTACCTGGGCCGAATCGTGTCTGAACAGGGTATAGAAGCCAACCCGGGGAAAATTAGCGATGTAATGACTTGGGCTAGGCCCACTACAGTGAAGGAAATCCGATCCTTCATTGGTTTTTGTTCCTACTACCGAGAGTTCATCCCGGGGTTCGCGGAACTCGTGAGTCCTTTGCAGGACTTAGTGATCCAAAAACCTAAAGGTAGTAGAGGTCGTTACGAGGCATTCGCGTGGACGGAGAAAGCCGAACATGCTTTTGTCGAGTTAAAACGAAGTTTCAGGGAGACACCTGTACTTCGATTCCCCACACCCGACGGTCGTTTTATCTTGGACACTGACGCTAGCAACACAGCGATCGGGGCTGTTCTATCCCAGGTGCAGGATGGAATGGAGGTCCCGATCTCATTTGCCAGCAACACTCTAAGTAAAACACAACGAAACTACTGCACTACCAAAAGGGAACTGTTGGCAGTTGTCGTGTACACCAGGAAGTTTAGGCACTACCTTTATGGTGGTAACTTCACTATCCGCACCGATCATTCGTCTTTGAAATGGCTCCTAAATTTCAAAGAGGCTGAGGGAATGATGGGTAGGTGGCTGGCCCACCTTTCGGAGTTCGGTCTCGAAAACTCTAAGATCGAACATCGAAGTGGGGCCAAGCATCTAAACGCCGATGGCCTTAGTCGTATCCCTGTGCGGCTATGCCAGAGGTCGGATTGCACAGACTGCGGCAGTCATAATGCTGTTTTGGCAGCTGTAAGTGGTTTAGTAGACAGCCGGGTGGGTGTTGCATTTTGGTCTCTCGATGAACTCATTGATGCTCAGAAAGCGGACGCCGACATCAAACGAGTTGCTGAATGGCTAGTTAAGGGGGCTAAACCCACTAGGCCTGAGGTATCGATCGAGAGCGCCGAGGTACGGAAATTAGTAGGGCAATGGCCTCTACTAACCTTCCGTGAAGGCTTGTTGTGTCGCTGGAAAGTCGAGGCGGGTCGAGCTAGGCGCACGATTCAAGTAGTTGTACCACGCCAACTGAGGGGTGAGGTACTCTCCTTTTGCCACGGACACCGAACAGCGGCACATTTTGGTCGTAAACGAACGCTCGAAAAAGTGAAAAGGAGATATTACTGGCCCGGGATGGGAAAGGACATAGGTCGTTGGGTTCGACACTGTCCTACCTGTTGCCTGGTAAAGCCCGGCGAGGGCATGGGTAAGTCTCCTCTGCGCCAAGAGTTGTTCGGGGTGAGATTCGGGAGGATAGCTATGGATATCATCTCGGGATTTGCACCCACGCCAAACAAGAATACTTGCATGTTAGTAATCCAGGATTACTTCACCAAGTATGTACGCGCTATTCCCCTACCAAATCACACGGCAGAGACCTGTGCAGAGGCCTTCGTGGACGAATGGGTTTTGACCTTTGGAGTCCCGTTGCTTCTGCATTCCGACCAAGGTCGAGAGTTTGAGTCTCGACTCTTCTCTGAGATGTGTGAATATTTGACGATTGTAAAACAGAGAACCAATCCATACAGACCACAGAGTGATGGTCAGGTGGAAAGGTTCAATAGAACGTTGATTCAGAGTCTGACTATGTTGGTAGACAAACATATGGACGACTGGGATGAACAGGCTAAATATGTGGTGTCCGCATATAACAGCTCTGAGCACAGTTCTACTGGATGCAGTCCAAATATGATGGTATTCGGGGAAGAAATTCTCATGCCAGCGGATGTGATTTTCGGCTCAATCGAGAACCCACTCGAAGTCCCTTGTTCCGTCACCTTCGTGACCGATTGAGGGAGAGTTATAGCATGGTAAGGGAAAACTTAGGTAAATCTGCGGAACGCCAGAAGGTCGGGTATGACTATGGGCTAAAGCAGAGAAGATACTCAGTTGGTGAACAGGTGGTGAGGTACCACACCCCCCAGGCAGCTATGAAGCTTGCCCCCAACTGGGATGGGCCGTTCGTTGTAGATTCTGTCCTCTCTGAGTCGACATTATTACTTCGATCATCCCGCGGACGGTTGCAAAAGAGCAATGTCGATAGAGTGCGCCGGTGGTTGGGCGTAGAACTATCACAAACTGTCGAGTTGTTGCAACCACAACTTGATGATGATTCACCTTCTCGTAGGGCTACGAAAAGGGCTAAGTCTGTTTCTGGACAGGTCGAAATAGAGGTCGAAAGGTCGCGGCCGGAAGTCCAGTCTAAAGAACAAACTAAGCAGGGTCATCGAAAACGACAGCAAAAAGCTCGAAAACTGAGCGAGGTGGAGGTGTTGGATGCCAGTAAACCATCAAAGCGGCGCCGTGGTCGACCGGCCCGTCGAGATAAGTCGAAAACATCTAAACAGCCTTTGAAGGGATGTCGGAAGCCCGACCCCCCCTCGAAGGTGCGAACGACTGAACAAACTTCACATCGAAACGTTTCGATTGAAGTGAAAGATCAGTCACTCCAGTCCGGACCTATGACTCGAGCGAGGCTTAAGCGCCAAGGCTCATCAAAGGAACGGTCAGCGAGTGTCGAGGATGAAAGGAAACCCAGAGCAAACACTCTGGCTCCTGCATCCACACCGTCACAAGTGATGGGGGGCAGACGCCGACGGAAACGGGTTAATAGCCCGGTCGGCCCGGCCACATCAAAGGACGGCGGGCTAGGAGGGGGTGATAGTAACCCGCCCCGAGGCTCAACACTCGTTCCTGTAGTAAAGGTTAAAATCAGGAAAAGCCCTAGATTAAACCCTACTCAGTAATCGATGTTTCGCACAATACTAAGCAGCAGCTTTACTAACCTGTGTTTTTAATGAGACTTTAAAATAACGGGTGCCGTTCTTGAGTAAATCTGTCTGTGGACGTGAAGCCGACGGTGAATAAAAAATTACACAACGAGAAGTCGTACGATTGCCTCTTAGTTTGAGACAAACTGACACTGGAAACATGGAAATTTGGAGCCTCTGATTTTATTGACTGTGAGGACGGGTTCCCAGCATAGGCTGGTGGATACTGCCCGAAGGGTAGATCCATATT
The DNA here is from genome assembly GCA_949317995.1 of Acholoe squamosa. NCBI lineage: Eukaryota > Metazoa > Annelida > Polychaeta > Phyllodocida > Polynoidae > Acholoe > Acholoe squamosa. The sequence continues at coordinate 89,936,085 of OX439038.1, read as the reverse complement.
GGAGCCATTTTTTTAATCCCGGTAGTCTGATGAAGGAGGGGGTGCCCAGATTAATCCATGTTAATAGTGTTGGAACCCATAGACCGCATAGGAAATAACGGCATATGCAAACATTGCGACTGGAGAAGCAGAGCGTGACGGTGAGGGGAGAGTGAGTCGTTCTATTTTTTTGAGCAATACCTTATTTGGTCATGGCGTGATGCGCTGTGGACCAATAGGGTTCGCCCTCCTGGGTCACGTAGCCCCTTCCTCCAATCAGAGACGTGCGCCACAGGGATAAAAGGCTGCGTCGCCCACCACGGAGGTCACATCTGCGCCCTTCTCGTGAGAGTCGGACGCAGATAAGCTGGACTAAGCCTAGCTTATTCCAGCTGGTACGCTCCGTCTGGGGACTCCCTACCTGAGTGTAGGAGGTCTCCCCTGCCTAGTGTCGAGGGACACGACCTGTGTGAGCGCAGGTTCGTGTTCTCTCGAGACTCCAGTCTTCGGTCCCTCGAGCCGCCTGAGTGCGGTTCGAGGTACATCGAAGGCACCTTCGAGGCTTCGACCCGCCAGAGTGCGGATCGAAAAACCTCGAAGATCCTTTTCGACGTCTCGTCCCGTCTGAGAACGGTTCGAGACCCGGAGTCTTCTCTCCCTGGTGGAACCCGGCAGTTCAGGAAGAACCATGGGGTCCTCGTCCGACGAGCAGTCAGGGTACAGCTCTTCGGCGAGCCACAAGTCGCAGAAGAAGAAGAAGAAGAAGAAGTCCAAGAGGACCAGACCCGAGCAAGAGCTCGAGTCTACCTCGGCTAAGAGTGCAGCCCTTCTGAAGCAGATCGAGGATGCACAGAAAGCCTTGGCTGAGTCCCAGGAGCGGGAGAAGGAGCTCCGCCGGAAGGCGAAGGAGGCAGCTAAGCAGCAGAAACGCGACTTGAAGGTCGCAGCTGCTGCCGCCTCGAGAGACTCTTCTCCCGATGAGATGGAGGTCGACGAGCCGTCGACGCCTGCTCCATCGAAAAGTGCTACCCCTTCAGGTTCTAAGGGCAAGAAGCCGACTGAATCTAAGGCATCCAAGGGCACCTTGAAGGATTTCAAGATCCCTAGGGTGCCCAAGAAGGAAAGTAGCAAAAAGGAGTCCGCAGCCAAGAAGGCTCCAGCCCGGGAAAGGAGTAGCGAGTCTACTGCTCCACCGGAACCTGGAACCGAGCCGTTGGAGGTCGATGCCGGTGCCGTGGAGAGCACCGTATCCTCACCCCCAGACACGGCCAGGGCTGTCGACGAGTGGAAGCAACTGTCAGCGATCACTGCCAAACGACGTGCTGAGTACGTCGATGACAGGCCACTGACAAAGCTTCAGGACTACCGCAAGAATGGTCAAGTGGTACTCCCAAGTCTCGTCGGAAAGGATGGTAGTGACGACGAGGAATGGTATTCGGACGACAGTCATGCCATTGACTGGTATGTCTCGATGATCGAGAATATTACGAATGCCTCAGACTCGTCGGGGGTGTCGCTGCCCGAGCGACAGCGGATTGGGTTCGCATGGCGCATCTTCAATCCAGGGCAGCAGTGTGCTTTCGAGAACTGCACACGTAAGGGGTTTCCCCCTCGCGTATACGCGACTGACGGCAGGTATGCTCGACACTTGGTTGAAGAGCATCGAGCCATCCGTCCGCAGTTCGGTTGTGTTAAGGTGGAAAAGACCATTCCATGTTACCAGGACCCTGATGACCCGACCTCTCCTCCTTTCGTGACCTCACGAAGGGGCTTGATGGCGCGTCATCTCAAGTCGTACAAGCAGCCCCATAAGTACAACGCCGAGGGCGCTATCCAGCTAGTGGAGACACTGGTTGGAAAGTGCGAACGGAATGAGAAGACAGGCGCGCCGACTAGACACTGGATGCGGATGGCCCCCGCACCCCCGTCTACGAAGCGCCTGTATATCAGACCGGAGCTGATGCCTGCTTTCTACGGTGCCTACCCCGAGTTCAGGGTAGAGCAACGGAAGAAGCGGGTGGCCAGTCGTCCTCGGGACCCAGGACCTACAGCCTCTACGAGTGGGAACAAGAGGCCCCACTCTACAGAAGCTGGAAAGTCTGCCGGTTCGACTGAACCCAAGAAGCCTAAGCCGCAGGCTGCTCCCTCGAAGCCCGAAAAGGCATCGAAAGCCGCCCCGGCCCCGGCTCCTAAAAAGTCGAAGACTGCTTCGACCGGTTCAGCCAAACCAAGCACCAGTGGTGCTAAAACTGGAGGCAAGACGGTGGAAACCCGGAGTGGTCGTGATCGACAACCCAAGGTGACCACCAACTCGTCTCCTGTCAAGCCCCCTACAGCAGCAGAGGGCAGCACCCCAGCTGCCACGCCGCGTGTCCACGTGGGAGGCGCGACACTGACCTCGGCAGCAGGAGCTAGCTTCTCCAACGTCGTGACAGGCGCCGACACCCCGACAGCAACCTTGCGTTGGGAGTTGGCACAGCCTGCATACGGCGATGGCGTCGAATGTGGGGTCCCGAAGACGTTCGTGGAACGTTGTAAGGGACTTCTACAGATGACAGGCAGCCCTGCTATCGACAAGTTCGGTGAGGCATTCCGTGAGGAAGCGAGTGCCTACTTGTTCGGCCTGTTTGATAGAACAAACATGGCCATCCGTAACGAGCTCCTTCCGGCTCTTAGGAATGAGGCGCGCCAGACCGTTCAGATGGAGATGGACTCTCGTCTGACCGACGTCCGAACGCGTCTCAATAACTTTGAGGCACAGGCCCAATATGATATTACCAAGAGGGACAGTATCATAGAAGGCTGGGAGGAAATCGACCGCGAATTCTTTAGAGTCTTCGGGGTCCAACTCTCGGAATGGATGAGGGACAAACACCATGGCGTCCGAACCCTGAAGCCCATTCGAACCGAGCCCTCTCGCGAAGCGCAGAGGTACCTCGTCGAGGGTGGAGTGATTCCTGACGTCAGGACGCTGGCGGCTCAGACGAATCCTTTGAGAGAGTTGTCTCCAAAGATTGACAGTCTGAGCTCGGCTATGATGATGTTGGGCCGAGAGCAGGTGGTGCAGGACAAGCCTGACACCCCGGGTAGGTCTCTCGGTGCCTCCGTCTACCCGCCAGCAGCCCCGTCTTCCTCCTCGGTTCCCTTGATAACCCTCTCGGGAACCACCGAGCCTACGCCGCCACCGGTCCAGAGAGTGGTGTCACCGAGGATCCATCCGGATCTTCAGGGCATCACTCCCCTGGCCCCGGCGAACGTAGCCGTCTGTCCGGACCCGTCGGCTTCCGCCCAAGCAGTAGAACCTGCCGAGGTGGAACAGTCGATGGATATAGACGGGGACGTCGATGTCGTCGATCATTCTCCAAAGCCTCCCCCTGACCAGGGAGACAAGGACGACCGTGAAGGTCAGGAGAGCGACGACGACGACGGAAGCGACTCAGCAGACTCGGCCGTTCTCCACTCAGATGCTGAGGGGGACTCCCGGGATGCACCCGAGACCTCTAACGAGGCTTGGAGTACGACAATGGACCGTGAGGTCCCATTGCCGGAGTCGCCGACGTTTTCGGGCCAGCTAGCCGCCAGCGCTCCACATGGAGAGGAGCGCACTGACGGAGAGCAGGCCGAAATCGACGCCGCTACAGGGTCCATCTCGGAGGATCAGTAGTATGAAACTACTGCTCCTCCTCGTCAGCCTGGATCGCTGACATCGAACAGAGTCTCGATGTCAGCACGGAACCCCCGGGAACTCGTTCCCGGACGACGGTGTACCCTCCACGAGTGGGGGTACCTTTCCTGTCCCCGGACCTCCCTGCGAAGCTGTGTGGATCCGACACCACCCTGGTCTTAGGGCCCGGTGGTGCCACACATCCTCGGCCTCACGGTCGAAGGACCATCATAGTAGTATTGTACGCTATCGATGGGCTTCCTACGCTGGAAGGAGCTTCTCAACGAGACAGGGAGGAAACGACACGACCCCGGTTACCATACCCGGTCGTGCCTCCCTCGGATCGACCAGGAGCAGGTCGTGAAGCAGTGTTTCGACACTGGTCTCCTACGTTGGATGGAGCAACGCCTTATAATTTAACTGTGATAATAATTTTTTTTCTACAGTACAGTAGAAACTATATTTCTATATATTCCTCTACTGTTTCTGTCGACTATGTCGACGGATCCAGTAGTTCATATTATTATCTAATTGTTTAGACTGATCCGGGATCTCTGAATTTTCAGAGACCTCGTTTCAGTCTAGTGGGGGGTGGTGTGGTGGTCCCGCGTCGTCTTCGAGGTACCTTCGTGGTCCTCGTGGGCGACGTCGAGAGCACCTCTATTACCCGACGCCTGGGGGCGCTGGAGTCCAGCGCCACGTCACCACTTGGTCACGTGGCCCTCGACTCCGGTGTATATAAGGCCGTTGTACGGCCTTCCTCAGGGTCAGTCCAGCCCCGACTGACCATTGTGAGCAATGGTCGGCGGCTGCCCGGCTACCATATTCTAATACTCCTCTGTGCTACTGCACAGAGGGGGTTCATGTGGAATATTAACTCTAGACACTAGAAGGCCTAGTGTCGAACCTGCAATAGAGTGCAAACTCTGCCACCTGTCACTGTGATCGAGAACGGCTGATGCCTATGTGTTATTAGACAATAAAGTTTTAACTGGAACCTGAATAGTTGTTCTTCGTTGTTTATCGAAAGATTCGATATAACATCGAGGGGTAGAACGCTACACAGGGTTAACATGAGGCCTTGAGGCACCATGCTGTCCTTACAGGGTTAACATGAAGCCTTGAGGCATCATGCTGTCCTTACAGGGTTAACATGAGGCCTTGAGGCACCATGCTGTCCTTACAGGGTTAACATGAGGCCTTTACACACCATGCTGTTCTTACAGGGTTAACATGAGGCCTTTACCCACCATGCTGTCCTTACAGGCTTAACATGAGGCCGTGAGGCACCATGCTGTCCTAACAGGGTTAACATGAAGCCTTGAGACACCATGCTGTCCTTACAGGGTTAAAATGAAGCCTTGTGACACCATGCTGTCCTTACAGGGTTAAAATGAGGCCTTGAGGCATCATGCTGTCCTTACAGGGTTAACATGAAGTCTTGAGGCAACATGCTGTCCTAACAGGGTTAACATGAAGCCTTGGGGCACCATGCTGTCCTTACAGGGTTAACATGAGGCCTTGAGGAACCAAGCTGTCCTTACAGGGTTAACGAGAAGCCTTGTGGCACCATGCTGTCCTTACAGGGTTCATATGAAGCCTTGAGGCACCATACTGTCCTTACAGGGTTAACATGAAGCCTTGGGGCACCATGCTGTCCTTAAAGGTTTAACGTGAAGCCTTGAGGCACCATGCTGTCCTTACAGGGATAACGTGAAGCCTTGAGGCATCATGCTGTCCCTACAGGGTTAACATGAGGCCTTGAGGCACAATGCTGTCCTTACAGGGTTAACATGAGGCCTTGAGGCACCATGCTGTCCTTACAGGGTTAACATGAGGCCTTGAGGCATCATGCTGTCCCTACAGGGTTAACATGAGGCCTCAAGGCACCATGCTGTCCTTACAGGGTTAACATGAGGCCTTGAGGAACCAAGCTGTCCTTACAGGGTTAACATGAAGCCTCGTGGCACCATGCTGTCGTAACAGGGTTAAGATGAGGCCTTGAGGCACCATGCTGTCCTTACAGGGTTAACATGAGGCCTTTACACACCATGCTGTCCTTACAGGGTTAACATGAGGCCTTGAGGCACAATGGTGTCCTAACAGGGTTAACAAGAAGCCTCGAGGCACCATGCTGTCCTTACAGGGTTAACATGAAGCCTTGGGGCACCATGCTGTCCTTACAGGGTTAACATGAGGCCTTGAGGAACCAAGCTGTCCTTACAGGGTTAACATGAAGCCTCGTGGCACCATGCTGTTCTTACAGGGTTCATATGAAGCCTTGAGGCATCATGCTGTCCTTACAGGGTTAACATGAAGCCTTGGGGCACCATGCTGTCCTTACAGGGTTAATATGAAGCCTTGAGGCACCATGCTGTCCTTACAGGATTAATATGAGGCCTTTACACACCATGCTGTCCTTACAGGGTTAACATGAGGCCTTGAGGCACCATGCTGTCCTTACAGGGTTAACATGAGGCCTTGAGGCACCATGCTGTCCTTACAGGGTTAACATGAGGCCTCGAGGCATCATGCTGTCCTTACAGGCTTAATATGAGGCCTTTACACGCAATGCTGTCCTTACAGGGTTAACATGAGGCCTTGAGGCACCATGCTGTCCTTACAGGGTTAACATGAGGCCTTGAGGCACCATGCTGTCCTAACAGGGTTAACAAGAAGCCTCGAGGCACCATGCTGTCCTTAAAGGGTTAACATAAAGCCTTGAGGCATCATGCTGTCCTAACAGGGTTAACATGAAGCCTTGAGGCATCATGCTGTCCTTACAGGGTTAACATGAGGCCTTGAGGCACAATGCTGTCCTTACAGGGTTAACATGAAGCCTTGAGACATCATTCTCTCCTAACAGGGTTAACATGAAGCCTTGAGGCACCATGGTGCCCTTACAGGGTTAACATGAAGCCTTGAGGCACCATGCTGTCCTTACAAGGTTAACATGAAGCCTTGAGACATCATGCTGTCCTTACAGGGTCAACATGAAGCCTTGAGGCACCAAGCTGTCCTTACAGGGTTAACATGAAGCCTTGAGGCACCATGCTGTCCTTACAGGGTTCATATGAAGCCTTGAGGCACCACACAGTCCTTACAGGGTTAACATGAAGCCTTGGGGCACCATGCTGTCCTTACAGGGTTAACATGAAGCCTTGAGGCACCATGCTGTCCTTACAGGATTAACATGAAGCCTTGAGGCATCATGCTGTCCTTACAGGGTCAACATGAAGCCTTGAGGCAGCATCCTGTCCTTAAAGGTTAACATGAAGCCTTGAGGCAACATGCTGTCCTTACAGGGTTAACATGAAGCCACAAGGCACCATGCTGTCCTTCCAGGGTTAACATAAAGCCTTGAGGCACCATGCTGTCCTTACAGGATTAACATGAAGCCTTGAGGCACCATGCTGTCCTTACAGGGTTAACGTGAAGCCTTGAGGCATCATGCTGTCCTTACAGGGTTAACATGAAGCCTTGAGACACCATACTGTCCTTACAGGGTAAACATTAAAGCCTTGAGGCACCATGCTGTCCTTACAGGGTTAACGAGAAGCCTTGAGGCACCATGCTGTCCTTACAGGGTTAACATGAAGCCTTGAGACACCATACTGTCCTTACAGGGTTAACATTAAAGCCTTGAGGCACCATGCTGTCCTTACAGGATTAACATGAAGCCTTGAGGCAACATGCTGTCCTTACAGGGTTAACATGAAGCCACAAGGCACCATGCTGTCCTTCCAGGGTTAACATAAAGCCTTGAGACACTATGCTGTCCTTACAGGGTTAACATAAAGCGTTGAGGCACTATGCTGTCCTTACAGGGTCAACATAAAGCGTTGAGGCACCATGCTGTCCTTACAGGTTAACATGAAGCCATGAGGCATCACCTTGTCTTTGAATGGTTAACATATCACATTACCTTATCCATGTCGACGGGTTGCTGGAAGGAGAGCTCCTGGTTCCGCTCCAGGATCACGGCGACCACCATGAAGCTCTGACGATAGACATACAAAGGTTAAAATAACATTTAGCGCTTTACAGAGGGCTCATTATTGATGGATTTTATGTGGATGCCCAAAATGATTTTTCAGGCTCTGAAAGGATGACATTTTTTTTTAAGCCTCCTCACCCCCTTTGTAAGCTGAAATATCATTTTGTCACCCAAAACTGCCAACACCCAAACCACCAAATCCACCGACCCCCTCCCCTTCCCCATGTTACTGGGTTAACACCATGATTATAACATTATAAGTTTTATTAAGTAATAAGTACCTCGACCATGAGTTGTCTGTAGGTAGGATCCACGATCTTACTCAGCATCTGTTCTACCAGCAGTGAGAAGTTCAGTTCATATTGTGTCATATCTGACAAGGTCGGTTGCTGAAACACAAAAAGAGAGATATGGTCACTTGAAAGTCAGTTCAAGTTCAAGGTCAGTTCATGTTGTGTCAAGGTCAGTTCATATTTGCACCATATTTGACTGAAAAGTCAACAAGTCTCAAGTTACCACTAGAGTAGTTCGTCTGTTAGTTCGCCATACCTGAGGTAGCATGTAGCCGGCCACTTTGAGCCCGTTTGGTGAACGCTCCAGGATCTGCCAGATACGGTCGTAGAAATCTGGCGGCACTCGGTTCAACCCTCCATCCAGCTGTCGTCTCCACACCACTGACCTGGTAACATGGATATATAATTACATGTATATAGTTTTATAATGTAGAACAATAGGCTGTGTAGAAATCTGGAGGCACTCGGTTCAACACTCCGTCCAGCTGTCGTCTCCATACCACTGACCTGGTAACATGTATGTATATATATATATATATATATATATATATATATATATATATATATATATATATATATATATATATATATGTAAGGGTTTGTGGCCTTACGGACCTGGGGGGTTCGGGTCTTACGGTTCGGAAAGAAAGAGTAAGACAGTATTCCAAGTGTATGCCAACGGTTAGTTTTATTTCTTAGAGTACACTCACGGCTGCCGGATGATGTCAAAGAGGCAGCTAATATTAAAGAATAATGGTTTACATGGTGTGGAGGCCAGAAGGGCCTCTGACGTAGCGGCTGAGCCCTGGGCTTTATATACGGACCCAGGTGTTCGTCGTCAGACGTCCCCACAGACCCGGATCAGTGCTGCCACCTATCCGGAACCTGAGGAACGTCCGACGACTCGACTCACCCGCCACGTCAGACGGTACCCAACTCCTATGGTTTAAAAACGTGTACCTCTACACCACTCCCCCAGACATTTAGGAGGGTGTTATAGTTATAATAATATTACCAGGATAACATTTCTATATGTCTAAACCTTTAGTAATAGAGGTACAACCATAGGTATAACATTAACACCAAATTAAGTATGAATCGAATGTCATATATATATATTCGATAGTGAATGTAGTTACAAATAACAATTAGGATGTTGAAATATTATACGAATTACTTGAATAAGTGACAGTTGTGTGAAACGGAACTGTTAGTTAGATTACTATACCATATAATATCATATTATATCTACGGTATAATTAATAAGACAAGTAATATGAATCGTATACATGTGATGATGACAGTTATGTGTAACGGAACTGTCGATAATAAATAAATCACATAATAACATCCGTATGTGTGTTTGTAGTTATTAACACCACATTTGAATATATAGTCTTAAAGAAGACTGTTATAGTAACTTCACTATATAATGACATGTCGTATATTATTAACATATGAATCCGTTAAGGATTCCGTGAGTAGTACGAATAGGACCATTTATACCATACACTTGAAAAGAAAAAAAATCACGGTGTGGTAATGAATATAATAATAATATATTATCACCATGTACCTAATAACCTTTATAGCACCAGATCAATATACTTATTATACAATTTGTCTCGCAGGACAATAATGTGTGTTTTCTGGTGAAGTTTAACGGATCTTATAATATGAATACCAACAATAATCAGAGATCCGTATCAAGAAATATCTATGTACCCGTATCATAATATGTATCTAGTGGATATGCACATACATATAATATTATAGAAAAATAGAAATATGACATTATATACAATATACAGAAATTATAGATGCTGCTGGAGTCTTCTGCTGTAATCCTCCGGGTACTAGTAGGTAGGTGTGGTCAGCTAACCATGGGATGGACGTGCTAAAGTTTATGGTTTCCTTATATAGAGTGAACACGGTAGATGAATTTGGGGCAGCTACCCACAATCCTCTAGTAGTGCTAAAGTTTATAGGTAAATCCGAATGGCCTAGAATGTAGAATAATAGTCCGGATGTGTCAACAGTGTAGAAAACGTAATCCTTTTTTAAGTTTAGTTGACATAAGTAGAAAATAGTCCAATATAGGTTGATCCAGAAGTAATAGTAGTAGTTGGTATAAGTCCATTCGGGAGTATAGATGAGTTGTAGAGGTAAATCGTAAAGTCCATCCTAGTAAGTGGTTAGCACGGGTAACAGCAGGAGTCTGGAACTGGCATCCGGATACGTCTCACAGCAGCAAGTCTACTATCGGATTGTTCATGGGTGAAGTTATAAATTCGAATAGACTATTCAGGGTGCAATAAGGGTTATACAGCCTGAATTATACAATAAGCTGGTCATAAGAACCCGGAACACATACTATAGGTGTTCATACACTAGTGAAGAAAACATTCGCAGACCTACAGGGTTCCGCAAAGACTATATCTGGTTATTTGGTGATGGAGAAAAAAATTATGGGAGAAATAACCCGTAGCATGCTTAAGCGGATTTCTTAGCATGCTTCTTCTTAGGAAGAGCTAGAGCCGACTCGGGAGTGCCGTCCCACTCGTCCAAGTCGACTCCGAATACCCTCATGAACTTAGTGTTCAAGTTGGTATTCCGAGTAATCTCCTCTTTTACACGTTTCTCCAGCACGTGCACATCCATAGCTGCCTTTTCTTGGGCAGCTGCGGCAGCCTCCTCCTGGGCCTTCACATCGTCCCGGATGAGGGTCTCGAGGCGCTGCTTTTCAGCATCCGCGACCTCCTTCATACACAACAGGGTGTCGTTTAGGAGACCCTGATGGAACTCGGTCCCTTTTTCGCGAACACACTTCTCCCAGTGGGTGTAGATGGCCTTCTGGACATCTGCCTCCCCTTGGCGAGATTTCTCAAACCAAACTTCCGCATTACCGGTTTTAATGGTAATAGCGTCCTTTGGTTTCGCAGGTGCAGTGACAGCCTTGGGAGGAGTCGATGCGGCCTGTGGACCACTTCCGGGTTTGGGGCTTCCGGACACGCCTGCCGTTGGTACACAGTAGGCAGGTGGTGCATTCTGTTTCAATCCCATTTGCAGGTACATGTTCAACTGCTCCTGGGTGAAGGTAACTGGCAGGGCGGCTGGAGCGGATGCAGATCCGGCGGCAGCAGGTGCTGTGGTCTTCTTTGGCATAAGGCGACCATCCTTTCCTACCACCAAGGTCTGGCTCTCAGGTCCAGGTCCCTGGTTTAAGGACGGAAAGTTACGAGAATTAACTTTCCAAGGCTTAGATACGGCTCCAGCGTATCCGGCAGGTTCAGGCTTCTTGAACACCGGAGTGCCCTGAGCCTGCTCTGCGGGGTGCCTAGCCAAAGGGGACCTGGAACGGTCCTCTGCTCTGACTTTCGGTTTAGCAGTGGTGCTCTGACCATTACCGTTGCCACCACGGTTTTGGTCTCTCCTGCTCCTTTCACGAGCTCTCTTTGCATCCTTTCCGGATTCCTCGCATTTCTGCCAGAGAGACTCATGCATGTCCAGTTTACCCTTTCCAGGAGTCAGGACTATCTTCGCTCGGAGTTTCGAATCCTTGGTCTTCGGAACTTCGCAGAGGACTTGGTCCCCTGGTCGGATCTTAGACCAAGCATCCTCGCTCAGACTATCGAACTCCTTCATGAGTTCCTGATGAAGCTCCATGATGCGCTTCCGTGCCCCGTCCAAACCTTCTGCGTGGCATTTCTTCTGGTGTCTAGCCAGATCACTACGTCGGTTGTATTGCACCTTCGTAGTACACTTCTTGCCCTTCTTACCATAACTCGGATCACAAATGTAAACCGGGTGATGGTGGAAGTGGGCCTCTACCAGATGCCGTTGAAACCGGGCTGGAGTACTCCAGGTCCGGATCGTGACATCACTCGCATCCTGGCAGATAGAGAAGGGACAGGACTTTTGGTCGTCACCGTACCACTTCTCTAAAGCCCAACGCAGCTTCCTCCTCTGGGTATAAGTGTAATACCCTTCGGTGTGGTTTAGCATAAGCCACATCTTTCGATAGGCTTTGCTCGGATTGGGGTCCTCGTCTGAAAGACGCATCCAATCTTCATCATCTGACTCATTATTTTTGTTGACTGAGTCCGGGCAGGCATAGAGGGTAGAGCCGTCCTTCTTTACTCCGTACGCACAGTCGGAGAAGCACGTCGGAATCCGGGTTTTGAATCCGGACTTGGCGTTAGCCCAGCGTTCGGCCTCGGTTTGAGTTGATGGAGTGGCCTTCTCATCATACTCAACTGAGGACTCGTGCACAGACTCCTCGTCAGACGATTCAACCTCCATGGCAGTACTACCAGTGGCTGAAGTGCTGGGTTTCGGCTCGGCTCTAGCAGAATCCGGGAGATTCTTGAGCTTCCGAGCAGCGGACCTTCGGTTCTTGCTGACCTTCCAGTCTTCCTCCGGTTCCTGGGTTCCGGATGCGCTGGAGGTCGAGGCTTCTACCTGAGTGGTAGTACTGCCGGTGGCTGGTGTAGCACTGGCTGAACTCCTGGTGGCAAGTTTCAGGTCGGGGATAGGAGGTGCGGGTACTTCCGCGGCCCTCTTAGCCTCTTCCTGAGCCTCCCGTTCGGCAGTCATTCGGCGGACGAGAACCGTCCGGAGGGCTGCACCTCGGTCCATACCGATTAGTGAATTGTTCTGGACATCCACTAATTCTTGCTCGGTTATATAAAAACCTTCATCCCACTGCTCGAAGTTAGCAGCGGCCTCCCGGTACTCCTTTGTGGTCCGGTACTGGGGCCGGGTAGCACAAGGGCGTGGGTAAGTCTGCCCCTCGGAATCCGAGACGCAGCCTACCCAATCAATGTTCGTAGCCTTGACGTTCCACAGGGACTTGTCAGGCTTCGGGTACGCTCCGAGCTCGAAGGCTCGGTTGGCTTCGTACACTGTCTCACGGAAGTCAGCGTCTACCATAAGTCCCCGTTGGAACCACGGCCAGTCTCGGAGCCACTCGGGAGGCGTCCTGGTCAGCTGATCGGGAACCATAACGCCCTCGACAGCTATCCTAACTTTCGGGTCCAACCTGACTGGTGTCCTGTCTGCGTAGGTCACTTGCGCCTGCAGTTCCGGGTGGACATACAGGTAGCGACCATCGTACTCTACTGGGAACGGGTTAGCCACTGCTGGCTTCCACTGATCCTTCGGGCCGTCGACTTGTGTGGTCTCGGACTCTGTCGCTGCGGGTTCAGCACTCGCAGCCGCTCCGGATCCCTCGGGTGGGAGTGGAGATAACATCTTCTCTGGCTCATTTAGTGAAAATGAAGCCAGCTTCTCCTCGAACGAGCGATCCGTGGATTCCTCCACGTCCATCATCTCGCTCTCTTCCTGTGTAACAGGCGACAAAGCTTCCGGAAAAGCTTCCGCGGACGGAGTCAGCTTATCCGGGTCACCGGATAGCTTGGCTGCAGCTACGGATTCCTCAGCCATGACTGGGGAATCGTCCACGGGAGTAAACTACTCCTTTTTCCGGCTTTTACGGCGCCGGGGCCGACACAAACGGAATCTGTCTACCAGGAGACAGACTCTGGAGGAGCAGCGAGGAGTTTGCTAGCCGGTAAAACCCAAGAAGGGAGCGAGCTCGACCGTCTTGGACGTTACCGAAAAACAATATGGCGACAGGCCAGCATTCGTGACGTCATTTCCCCGTTGCGCGCAGGGTCACGAGAGGTCAGCCGAGACTGGACACTGTGACGTCATGCGGAAACGCACGTGCTACAAGCGGTACATCAACAAACTGATTGTTTTTAGGTAATTATCGCTCACACCGATGACTCGTCTGGGGATTTAAGTGGAGATTATGGAAAGCTTAAGCAAATCCACCGGATTATCCGTCCACTACCCATTGGTACATCATGCGGCGGCGACAAATAAGCCTTTCGGGTCAGTTGTCATCAGTTCCTCTAAATGTAAACATTACACTCGTGTATACAGGTTAGGTTACTGCAGTCCTCTGGGCAATTCGGGGGCTGCGCCGAACGTATCTCCCCTTCTCGGATAGTTCTTTATCGGACCTGACAGTCTGAAGAGCTTTCTCTAGGTGCTTCTTAGCCTTAGAAACACCTTTCCTCTTCTTTTTGTCTTCACCTGCCGAGACTTTTTTAACTCCCCCACGCTTAATCGGTGTTGGCGTGCGTGTCACTGATTCGGAACACTTTTTAGGCCTACCACGACCACGCTTCACTGTAGTGTTCTTTACCTGGTCTATTATGCGATTCTGGTTCAGGATCTTTCCGGAACCTTCACCATACATTTCTGTGGAGGTCTCCCTCCCAGACCATTTCCTTAATCTAGCCACATTTGACTTATAAAGTCGACCAAGGTCAGATTTGATAATTACGGTACAATCACTGATAACTTGTGTTATAGTAAAGGGACCATCCCAATTAGACGCTAATTTTATGTGTCTAAGTGGTTCATGTAATCTGAGGACTCTGTCTCCGGATTGGAATTTCCGATGCTTTAGATCGGTATCGTATCCTACTTTCTGCCATTTGGCACTCTTCTCCAAATCAATTCGGACAGACTCATGTATGCTTTTTTAAATCTGTCTCTTAAACATTCCACAAAAACTACATGGCAGGGTAGTTCAGGGTCCATCCCTACGACTCCAAAAACTAGGTCAGCAGGCATTATCAAATCCTCTCCGAATACTAAAAGGTTCGGAGTACAATTTATACTTGAATGTACCGTACTGTTATAAGCATGTGTCACGAAATGACATTGCTCATCCCAGTCATCCATATGTTCATTAACGAGTGACTTTAGAACTTGGATGAGGGTTCTATTGAACCTTTCTACCAATCCGTCGCTTTGTGGCCTATACGGGTTGGTTCTAGTCTTGCAAATAGCTAAGTATTCGCACATACCCTGCCAGAGATTTGATTCGAATTCTCTGCCTTGGTCACTGTGTAACATTAATGGTACACCGAAACTTAGTACCAAACCTTTTACAAAGGCTTCGGCACAAGTAATTGCTTTGTGGTCCGGTAGTGGAAATACTTTAGTGTATTTCGTATAATAATCGAACACTACCATCACACAGGTATTATCATTAGCGGTTGTATTAAATCCACTAATAATATCTACCCCGATTCTTGCGAATCTAACTCCGAAAAGTTCTTGGGATAGGGGAAGTTTGCCCATCCCGGGTCCGGGTTTATTTTTACAACAATCCGGACAGGTGATTACCCATCTTTGCAAGTCCCGTGTCATGCCAGGCCAATAGTATTTCTTGGAAAGTCGTGCTAACGAGCGTTTCCTTCCGAAATGACCACTGGTCC
Source organism: Acholoe squamosa (assembly GCA_949317995.1). NCBI lineage: Eukaryota > Metazoa > Annelida > Polychaeta > Phyllodocida > Polynoidae > Acholoe > Acholoe squamosa. The sequence goes on along the minus strand of OX439038.1, from coordinate 89,920,854 downwards.
GATGTCCATGACAGAAGTACATAATGTCATGTCTCATAGCATGTGGTATCACCACTTGCATGATTCTCTCACCATTATTACATGGCTTCCAACAGTATAACACGCCTTTCCGGACTTCAAGCTCGGTCCATTGAGCAAGAAACCTTCTCATTTCTCGATTTTCCAGAGAGACCTCCGGTCTAACTGGACGTATACCCTTTGGTACCAATTGCAGTAGCTGCGCAGTTATCGAGTCAGCTTCCTGGAAATGTCGTATGTGATCCATAGACCAATCCAGTATACTGGCAACTAGGGGTACGAATGGTCTTCGAATCCCTGCTAACACTGCCCTATGAGCTCCACAATCAGTACAATCCGGATTATCACATTTCCGAATTGGTATTCGAGACAAAGCATCAGCATTTAAATGCTTAACTCCAGGTCTATGCTGAATCTGTTGATGTTCAAGCCCATATTCGGATAAATGGGCTAGCCATCGGCCTAACATTCCTTCAGCATCTCGGAAGTTCAGTAGCCACCTTAAAGAGGAGTGATCCGTACGTAAAGTAAAGTTCGTTCCCCATAGAAAATGTTTGAACTTCTTGGTATATACGACTACTGCTAACAACTCTCTTTTGGTTGTGCAGTAATTGCGCTAAGTCTTGCTCAGTGTATTGCTGGCAAAGGCAATCGGTACTTCTCTCCCATTTTGGACTTGCGAGAGAGCTGCACCAATGCTATCATTACTAGCATCAGTATCCAGTATGAAATGATCCGTTTCATTCGGATATTGCAATACAGGAGTACTCGTGAACAGGTCTTTTAGCTTTTGAAAAGCGGTTTCCTGTTCATGCGTCCAAGGAAATTTTTCCTTGGTACTTCCTGGAGTCCAGTTAGCTATTGCTTGTAATGGATAACTGACTCTAGAATAATTCGGAATAAATTCCCTGTAATAGGAACAGAATCCTAAAAAGGACCTCACTTCTTTGGGTGTTTTAGGTCTATTCCAATTCGTAACTGATTCGATTTTTTCCGGATCAGCCTTTATTCCTTCATCACTAATGATGCGGCCCAAATAATTTATGGACTTTCTAAACATGTGGCATTTCTTAGGTTTCAATTTGAGACCATTAGAAATAATACGTTCTAGTACCATTTTTAGGTTATTAGAACACTCTTCGAATGTTTTTCTGAAGACTATGACATCGTCAAGATATACAAGACATCTTTTCCACAATAAATCACTTAGAATTGTTTCCATCATTGCTTCAAATGTTGCAGGTGCATTGCACAATCCAAACAGCATTACGTTATATTGGAATAGTCCAATATGACTCGAAAATGCAGTTTTCTCCATATCTGAAGGGTTCATTCCCACTTGCCAGTAACCTGATTGCAAGTCTAGGGTACAAAACCAACTGTTCCCTCCTAAGGAGTCAATGGTTTCGTCTATTCTCGGTAATGGATACGAATTCTTTTTCGTTATTCCATTCAACTTCCTGTAGTCTATGCAAAAGCGGATAGTACCGTCTTTCTTTGTTACCATACACACAGGACTACTCCATGGACTATTGGAAGGGACTATTACATCCTGTTCCAACATCTTGTTTATCTCATCTTCAGCTACTCTCTTTTTCGCTAAAGGTAACCGTCTATATGGTATCTTAAAGGGTGCAGCATCTCCAGTATCTATTTTATGTAATACCTTATTTGTCGTACCTAGTTTTTCACCAGGTTTGGCAAAGGCAGTATTATACTGACAGAGCATATCATAGAACTCTTTCCGGTGTTCCGGATCTTCTAATGAAGTTTCTTCATACAACTTAAGTAAGTCTTCCGAAATTTCATCATCTCCTGTTACCTTTTGTAAGCTTAGCTTACTATCCGTTACAGTTTCCGAAAGGGTCACGTTTCCAAAAACTTGTCCCTTTTTCAAGTAGATAGTAGTGTTTCCAGTATTGGAGACAGGTACTACCGACCAGGATGCATTCGCTACTATCGTGTCTACAGAATTTAATCCGATACTTGACAAAGTAACTACATCCGGTTCTATCACTGCAGGTTTATTACGCATTGCAGGATCACTTCTTACAAGCACATCACAGGCTACTCCCGGAGGGATTCGCACTGTGTGTGCTACACTAGCCATACTGCTAACTTGTCTCAGTACACATCTAACCTTTACGGGATATGGATATTTCACACTCAACACTCCTGATTGAGGTTCCAACACAGCACCATACAGGGATGCGAAATCCAACCCAAGTATCCCCTCATCTGCTATATCCGCAACGGTGGCGCTCATGAGGGGTCAGGGTGCACCTTGTAGGAGGGGTCAGGGTGCACCTTGTAGGTGGGGTCAGGGTGCACCTTGTAGGAGGGGTCAGGGTGCACCTTGTAGGAGGGGTCAGGGTGCACCTTGTAGGTGGGGTCAGGGTGCAACTTGTAGGAGGGGTCAGGGTGCACCTTGTAGGAGGGGTCAGGGTGCACCTTGTAGGTGGGTCAGGGTGCACCTTGTAGGTGGGGTCAGGTTGCAACTTGTAGGAGGGGTCAGGGTGCACCTTGTAGGAGGGGTCAGGGTGCACCTTGTAGGTGGGGTCAGGGTGCAACTTGTAGGAGGGGTCAGGGTGCAACTTGTAGGTGGGGTCAGGGTGCACCTTGTAGGTGGGGTCAGGGTGCAACTTGTAGGAGGGGTCAGGGTGCAACTTGTAGGAGGGGTCAGGGTGCACCTTGTAGGTGGGTCAGGGTGCACCTTGTAGGTGGGTCAGGGTGCACCTTGTAGGTGGGGTCAGGGTGCATCTTGTAGGTAGGGGCAGGGTGCACCTTGTAGGCAGGGTCAGGGTGCACCTTGTAGGTGGGGTCAGGGTGCACCTTGTAGGCGGGGTCAGGGTGCACCTTGTAGGCGGGGTCAGGGTGCACCTTGTAGGTGGGGGTCAGGGTGCACCTTGTAGGCGGGGTCAGGGTGCACCTTGTAGGCGGGGTCAGGGTGTACCTTGTAGGCAGGGTCAGGGTGCACCTTGTAGGTGGGGTCAGGGTGCACCTTGTAGGCAGGGTCAGGGTGCACCTTGTAGGCGGGGTCAGGGTGCACCTTGTAGGTGGGGTCAGGGTTCACCTTGTAGGTGGGATCAGGGTGCACCTTGTAGGTGGGGTCAGGGTGCACCTTGTAGGCGGGGTCAGGGTGCACCTTGTAGGTGGGGTCAGGGTGCACCTTGTAGGTGGGGTCAGGGTACACCTTGTAGGCGGGGTCAGGGTGAACCTTGTAGGCGGGGTCAGGGTGCACCTTGTAGGCAGGGGTCAGGGTGCACCTTGTAGGTGGGTCAGGGTGCACCTTGTAGGTGGGGGCAAGGTGCACCTTGTAGGTGGGTCAGGGTGCACCTTGTAGGTGGGTCAGGGTGCACCTTGTAGGTGGGGTCAGGGTGCATCTTGTAGGTAGGGGCAGGGTGCACCTTGTAGGCAGGGTCAGGGTGCACCTTGTAGGTGGGGTCAGGGTGCACCTTGTAGGCGGGGTCAGGGTGCACCTTGTAGGCGGGGTCAGGGTGCACCTTGTAGGTGGGGGTCAGGGTGCACCTTGTAGGCGGGGTCAGGGTGCACCTTGTAGGCGGGGTCAGGGTGCACCTTGTAGGCAGGGTCAGGGTGCACCTTGTAGGTGGGGTCAGGGTGCACCTTGTAGGCAGGGTCAGGGTGCACCTTGTAGGCGGGGTCAGGGTGCACCTTGTAGGTGGGGTCAGGGTTCACCTTGTAGGTGGGATCAGGGTGCACCTTGTAGGTGGGGTCAGGGTGCACCTTGTAGGCGGGGTCAGGGTGCACCTTGTAGGTGGGGTCAGGGTGCACCTTGTAGGTGGGGTCAGGGTACACCTTGTAGGCGGGGTCAGGGTGAACCTTGTAGGCGGGGTCAGGGTGCACCTTGTAGGCAGGGGTCAGGGTGCACCTTGTAGGTGGGTCAGGGTGCACCTTGTAGGTGGGGGCAAGGTGCACCTTGAAGGCAGGGGCAGGGTGCACCTTGTAGGTGGGGTCAGGGTGCACCTTGTAGGTGGGGTCAGGGTGCACCTTGTAGGTGGGGTCAGGGTGCAACTTGTAGGAGGGGTCAGGGTGCAACTTGTAGGAGGGGTCAGGGTGCACCTTGTAGGTGGGTCAGGGTGCACCTTGTAGGTGGGGTCAGGGTGCATCTTGTAGGTAGGGGCAGGGTGCACCTTGTAGGCAGGGTCAGGGTGCACCTTGTAGGCAGGGTCAGGGTGCACCTTGTAGGTGGGGTCAGGGTGCACTTTGTAGGCGGGGTGAGGGTGCACCTTGTAGGCGGGGTGAGGGTGCACCTTGTAGGTGGGGTACTGTTGTAGCCCGAATAAGTGCAGCGGTGTTGATAAAGTTAAGCCTCTGATTTATCCTGCATTTATATTAAACCTGCGCTTATTTGACATATTGTAAAAAGCCGGCTATAAGGCGATTTTTTATTTGCATTTATTTTTCATATAAGTCAATTTTTTCCCAAAGGGGGGTCGACTTATAGGTGGGTTTAATATATAATAGATTATAGTGTTAATATTCCTCAAGCCTTTTTTCTATAGGTCGAATTTGTTTGCCAAAGAGGGGGGTTAACTTAACTTCGGTGGGGTTTTACAGTAAAGAAAATCCCAAAGTTTAAAACTCCCTCCTCCCCTGCGCTAAAATGAGACCTGTGTTTGAACGTGTCACTAGGTACATTTTATACTATAGACCACTAACAAAGTGCTCAAAGCAGGCCTGCCTTATATGGATGCAGGTTTGCCACATATGCTTTTGTATGAGTATATACTAATACTTTTTTTTATGGACGAAGGTTTCCTCCCCCCTGATAGATGAAATTCTTTTCTCAGGAGATTTTCTAATACAATGTGCATCAAAGGCCTGACTGAGAAACTGACCCCTAAAGACGGAATTCTAATACATAAGGAATATAGTGAAATGGCCTTTAAATCCATTATATTCCAAAAAAGGAGAGAAAATGTCAACATTATAATGAAAACATAATTTCACTACATTCCATGTGTATATACCAAAACAGAATTTAATGTAGATTCGATAATACTGACCGGTGCATGCCATCATGGTCAGACTTGCGGAGCACCTTGAGGAGGAGAGCCTTGATCGCGGAGGGAGACATGGAGTAGAGGTAGTTGTCATGGAGTGTGGGGTCGGTGTACGACAGCTCCATCCGTAACACTTGTATTATCCACCTGTGAATATAAATACAGTCTGTTAGTCTATATGGTATATATATAGCTGTTAGTGTCAGTATGATACACTATATGGTGTATATATATATAGCTGTTAGTGTCAGTATAATACACTATATGGTGTATATATATAGCTGTTAGTGTCAGTATAATACACTATATGGTGTATATATATAGCTGTTAGTGTCAGTATGATACACTATATGGTGTATATATATATAGCTGTTAGTGTCAGTATAATACACTATATGGTGTACATATAGCTGTTAGTGTCAGTATGATACACTATATGGTGTATATATAGCTGTTAGTGTCAGTATAATACGCTATATGGTATATATATAGCTGTTAGTGTCAGTATAATACACTATATGGTGTATATATATATAGCTGTTAGTGTCAGTATAATACACTATATGGTGTACATATAGCTGTTAGTGTCAGTATAATACACTATATGGTGTATATATATAGCTGTTAGTGTCAGTATAATACACTATATGGTGTACATATAGCTGTTAGTATCAGTATAATACACTATATGGTGTATATATAGCTGTTAGTGTCAGTATAATACACTATATGGTGTATATATAGCTGTTAGTGTCAGTATAATACACTATATGGTGTATATATAGCTGTTAGTGTCAGTATAATACGCTATATGGTATATATATAGCTGTTAGTGTCAGTATAATACACTATATGGTGTATATATATATAGCTGTTAGTGTCAGTATAATACACTATATGGTGTACATATAGCTGTTAGTGTCAGTATAATACACTATATGGTGTATATATATAGCTGTTAGTGTCAGTATAATACACTATATGGTGTACATATAGCTGTTAGTATCAGTATAATACACTATATGGTGTATATATAGCTGTTAGTGTCAGTATAATACACTATATGGTGTATATATAGCTGTTAGTGTCAGTATAATACACTATATGGTGTATATATAGCTGTTAGTGTCAGTATAATACACTATATGGTGTATATATAGCTGTTAGTGTCAGTATAATACACTATATGGTGTATATATAGCTGTTAGTGTCAGTATAATACACTATATGGTGTACATATAGCTGTTAGTGTCAGTATGATACACTATATGGTGTATATATATATATAGCTGTTAGTGTCAGTATAATACACTATATGGTGTGTATATATAGCTGTTAGTGTCAGTATGATACACTATATGGTGTATATATATATAGCTGTTAGTGTCAGTATAATACACTATATGGTGTACATATAGCTGTTAGTGTCAGTATAATACACTATATGGTGTATATATATAGCTGTTAGTGTCAGTATAATACACTATATGGTGTACATATAGCTGTTAGTATCAGTATAATACACTATATGGTGTATATATAGCTGTTAGTGTCAGTATAATACACTATATGGTGTATATATAGCTGTTAGTGTCAGTATAATACACTATATGGTGTATATATAGCTGTTAGTGTCAGTATAATACACTATATGGTGTATATATAGCTGTTAGTGTCAGTATAATACACTATATGGTGTATATATAGCTGTTAGTGTCAGTATAATACACTATATGGTGTACATATAGCTGTTAGTGTCAGTATGATACACTATATGGTGTATATATATATATAGCTGTTAGTGTCAGTATAATACACTATATGGTGTGTATATATAGCTGTTAGTGTCAGTATGATACACTATATGGTGTATATATATATAGCTGTTAGTGTCAGTATAATACGCTATATGGTGTATATATATATATAGCTGTTAGTGTCAGTATGATACACTATATGGTGCGTAATACTTGTATAATCCACCTATGTACATAAATACAACTGTTAGTGCCAGTATGATACACTATATACCGTAAAACCTGGCTCATAAGCCGACCTCAGGTATAAGCCGGGGATAGACTATATATATATAGCTGTTAGTGTCAGTATGATACACTATATGGTGTATATATATATAGCTGTTGGTGTCAGTATAATACACTATATGGTGTACATATAGCTGTTAGTGTCAGTATGATACACTATATGGTGTACATATAGCTGTTAGTGTCAGTATGATACACTATATGGTGTACATATAGCTGTTAGTGTCAGTATGATACGCTATATGGTGTATATATATAGCTGTTAGTGTCAGTATAATACGCTATATGGTGTATATATATAGCTGTTAGTGTCAGTATAATACACTATATGGTGTATATATATATATAGCTGTTAGTGTCAGTATAATACGCTATATGGTGTACATATAGCTGTTAGTGTCAGTATAATACACTATATGGTGTATATATATATATAGCTGTTAGTGTCAGTATAATACACTATATGGTGTATATATATATATATAGCTGTTAGTGTCAGTATAATACGCTATATGGTGTGTATATATAGCTGTTAGTGTCAGTATAATACGCTATATGGTGTATATATAGCTGTTAGTGTCAGTATAATACACTATATGGTGTATATATATATATAGCTGTTAGTGTCAGTATAATATGCTATATGGTGTATATAAAGCTGTTAGTGTCAGTATAATACACTATATGGTGTATATATATATAGCTGTTAGTGTCAGTATAATACACTATATGGTGTATATATATAGCTGTTAGTGTCAGTATAATACGCTATATGGTGTGTATATAGCTGTTAGTGTCAGTATAATACACTATATGGTGTGTATATATATAGCTGTTAGTGTCAGTATAATACGCTATATGGTGTATTGAACAAGTAACCAATGGATAACTCATGACGCGTGGGGGTTATCGACGAATAATAACACGAGGCCGTAGGCCGAGTGTTATTATCGTTGATAACCCCCACAAGTCATGAGTTATCCATTGACTACTTATTTTATACCACGAAACCAATAAATAATCAATATTATACCAATAAATTCAAGTTGAAAATAAAAATTATTCCCCCTCCCCGGGACTCGATGCCAGCCATTGTGTGTACATGTACCTCATCGCCCGGCAGCGGACAGTGGCAGCGCACACGGCGAAAAAAGACGCGTCCGGCCCGGGTATCGATCCACGGACCTCTCACGGCTGAGCGCGACGTGCTAACCGCTAGACCACCGCGTCTCCTCCTTCTGCGCAGTCTACTCCTTGTGTATAATACACGTCGTCGCCCGGCAGCGGACAGCGACAGCGCACACGGCTTCGTATCATATCCAGATTTGGTTCTAACCGAGCGTATCTCGTCAGTCCCTGTGGCGCAATGCATAGGGAGTTGGATTTGGGATCTGAGACTGAAGGTTCGAGCCCTACCCTGGCCTGGAAAATTTCGTGGGTTTTAACATGTAACATATGACATGTAAGGACATGAGGTTGTCAATGTAAGGCGTGCGGTTATCCTGGATAACCGCACGCCTTACATGGATAACCGCACGCCTTACATTGATAACCGCACGCCTTCCAAAATTGATGTTACAGCCTTTGGCGTGTGCAATATCGACAGATATGTGGATGGGAATAGACCCCAAAAAGCACTGTGTAAGCCAGAAATCGTGGTATAAATATATATAGCTGTTAGTGTCAGTATAATACGCTATATGGTGTATATATAGCTGTTAGTGTCAGTATAATACACTATATGGTGTATATATATATATATATATATATATATATATATATATATATATACAGTAAAATTCCTTTACAACGAATCCTGTTACAACGAAATTTCCTTTACAGCAAACAAATATCATTGTCCCAAATCAGCCCCATACATTTCTATAGTAAAATAATCCCCTTATAACGAATTTTATATCATCTGGAATCGTTTATAACGAATTTTTCATGGCTCTACAGCCGTCTCTATTGAACTCAGGGCGGCAGAAGGGGTAAGGGAGTTGGGGGGAGGGGGTGTTAGGATGTGTGATGGGGCTTCTACAGCCGTCTCTATTGAACTCAGGGCGGCAGAAGGGGTAAGGGAGTTGGGGGGAGGGGGTGTTAGGATGTGTGATGGGGCTTCTACAGCCGTCTCTATTGAACTCAGGGCGGCAGAAGGGGTAAGGGAGTTGGGGGGGGGAGGGGGTGTTAGGATGTGTGATGGGGTAAGGGAGGTGGGGGGGGGGTGTAGTTGGCCCCTAATGCTCTCATATTGTATGGTTTGGTTAGAACGAAATTCGTTTATAACGAATTTTTTTCCTTATCCCAAGCACTTTGTTATAACGGAATTTTACTGTATATATATATATATATATATAGCTGTTAGTGTCAGTATAATACGCTATATGGTGTATATATAGCTGTTAGTGTCAGTATAATACACTATATGGTGTATATATATATATAGCTGTTAGTGTCAGTATAATACACTATATGGTGTATATATATATAGCTGTTAGTGTCAGTATAATACACTATATGGTGTATATATATATAGCTGTTAGTGTCAGTATAATACGCTATATGGTGTATGTATAGCTGTTAGTGTCAGTATAATACGCTATATGGTGTATGTATAGCTGTTAGTGTCAGTATAATACACTATATGGTGTATATATATAGCTGTTAGTGTCAGTATAATACACTATATGGTGTATATATATAGCTGTTAGTGTCAGTATAATACACTATATGGTGTATATATATATATATATATAGCTGTTAGTGTCAGTATGATACACTATATGGTGTATATATATATAGCTGTTAGTGTCAGTATGATACACTATATGGTGTGTATATATATAGCTGTTAGTGTCAGTATGATACACTATATGGTGTATATATATAGCTGTTAGTGTCAGTATAATACGCTATATGGTGTATATATATAGCTGTTAGTATCAGTATAATACGCTATATGGTGTATATATAGCTGTTAGTGTCAGTATAATACGCTATATGGTGTATATATACAGCTGTTAGTGTCAGTATGATACACTATATGGTGTATATATATAGCTGTTAGTGTCAGTATAATACGCTATATGGTGTATATATATATAGCTGTTAGTGTCAGTATAATACGCTATATGGTGTATATATATATAGCTGTTAGTGTCAGTATAATACACTATATGGTGTATATATATATAGCTGTTAGTATCAGTATAATACGCTATATGGTGTATATATAGCTGTTAGTGTCAGTATAATACGCTATATGGTGTATATATATAGCTGTTAGTGTCAGTATAATACACTATATGGTGTATATATATAGCTGTTAGTGTCAGTATGATACACTATATGGTGTATATATATATATAGCTGTTAGTGTCAGTATAATACACTATATGGTGTATATATATATATATAGCTGTTAGTGTCAGTATAATACGCTATATGGTGTATATATATATATATATAGCTGTTAGTGTCAGTATGATACACTATATGGTGTATATATAGCTGTTAGTGTCAGTATGATACACTATATGGTGTATATATAGCTGTTAGTGTCAGTATAATACACTATATGGTGTGTATATATAGCTGTTAGTGTCAGTATAATACACTATATGGTGTATATATATAGCTGTTAGTGTCAGTATAATACACTATATGGTGTATATATATAGCTGTTAGTGTCAGTATAATACGCTATATGGTGTATATATATAGCTGTTAGTGTCAGTATAATACACTATATGGTGTATATATATAGCTGTTAGTGTCAGTATAATACACTATATGGTGTACATATAGCTGTTAGTGTCAGTATAATACACTATATGGTGTATATATAGCTGTTAGTGTCAGTATAATACACTATATGGTGTATATATAGCTGTTAGTGTCAGTATAATACACTATATGGTGTATATATAGCTGTTAGTGTCAGTATAATACGCTATATGGTGTATATATAGCTGTTAGTGTCAGTATAATACACTATATGGTGTATATATATAGCTGTTAGTGTCAGTATAATACACTATATGGTGTATATATATAGCTGTTAGTGTCAGTATAATACACTATATGGTGTACATATAGCTGTTAGTGTCAGTATAATACACTATATGGTGTATATATATATATAGATGTTAGTGTCAGTATAATACGCTATATGGTGTATATATATATATGTATATAGCTGTTAGTGTCAGTATAATACACTATATGGTGTATATAGCTGTTAGTGTCAGTATGATACACTATATGGTGTATATATATATAGCTGTTAGTGTCAGTATAATACACTATATGGTGTATATATGTATATAGCTGTTAGTGTCAGTATAATACACTATATGGTGTATATATATATATAGCTGTTAGTGTCAGTATAATACACTATATGGTGTATATAAAGCTGTTAGTGTCAGTATAATACACTATATGGTGTGTATATATATAGCTGTTGGTGTCAGTATAATACACTATATGGTGTATATATAGCTGTTAGTGTCAGTATAATACGCTATATGGTGTATATATAGCTGTTAGTGTCAGTATGATACACTATATGGTGTATATATATAGCTGTTAGTGTCAGTATAATACGCTATATGGTGTATATATATATAGCTGTTAGTGTCAGTATAATACACTATATGGTGTATATATAGCTGTTAGTGTCAGTATGATACACTATATGGTGTATATATATAGCTGTTAGTATCAGTATAATACGCTATATGGTGTGTATATATAGCTGTTAGTATCAGTATAATACGCTATATGGTGTATATATATAGCTGTTAGTGTCAGTATAATACACTATATGGTGTATATATATAGCTGTTAGTGTCAGTATAATACACTATATGGTGTATATATATAGCTGTTAGTGTCAGTATAATACACTATATGGTGTATATATATAGCTGTTAGTGTCAGTATAATACGCTATATGGTGTGTATATATATAGCTGTTAGTGTCAGTATAATACGCTATATGGTGTATATATATAGCTGTTAGTGTCAGTATGATACACTATATGGTGTATATATATAGCTGTTAGTATCAGTATAATACGCTATATGGTGTGTATATATAGCTGTTAGTGTCAGTATGATACACTATATGGTGTACATATAGCTGTTAGTGTCAGTATAATACACTATATGGTGTGTATATATATAGCTGTTAGTGTCAGTATAATACACTATATGGTGTGTATATATAGCTGTTAGTGTCAGTATAATACACTATATGGTGTACATATAGCTGTTAGTGTCAGTATAATACACTATATGGTGTACATATAGCTGTTAGTGTCAGTATAATACACTATATGGTGTATATATAGCTGTTAGTGTCAGTATAATACACTATATGGTGTATATATATATATAGCTGTTAGTGTCAGTATAATACGCTATATGGTGTACATATAGCTGTTAGTGTCAGTATAATACACTATATGGTGTATATATATAGCTGTTAGTGTCAGTATAATACACTATATGGTGTATATATATAGCTGTTAGTGTCAGTATAATACGCTATATGGTGTATATATATAGCTGTTAGTGTCAGTATAATACACTATATGGTGTATATATATAGCTGTTAGTGTCAGTATAATACACTATATGGTGTAAATATATATAGCTGTTAGTGTCAGTATAATACGCTATATGGTGTATATATATAGCTGTTAGTGTCAGTATGATACACTATATGGTGTATATATATAGCTGTTAGTGTCAGTATAATACGCTATATGGTGTATATATATAGCTGTTAGTGTCAGTATAATACACTATATGGTGTACATATAGCTGTTAGTGTCAGTATAATACACTATATGGTGTACATATAGCTGTTAGTGTCAGTATAATACACTATATGGTGTACATATAGCTGTTAGTGTCAGTATAATACACTATATGGTGTATATATATATATAGCTGTTAGTGTCAGTATAATACACTATATGGTGTATATATATATATATATAGCTGTTAGTGTCAGTATAATACACTATATGGTGTATATATATATATAGCTGTTAGTGTCAGTATAATACGCTATATGGTGTACATATAGCTGTTAGTGTCAGTATAATACACTATATGGTGTATATATAGCTGTTAGTGTCAGTATAATACACTATATGGTGTATATATATATATAGCTGTTAGTGTCAGTATAATACGCTATATGGTGTACATATAGCTGTTAGTGTCAGTATAATACACTATATGGTGTATATATATATATAGCTGTTAGTGTCAGTATAATACACTATATGGTGTATATATATATATATAGCTGTTAGTGTCAGTATAATACGCTATATGGTGTGTATATATAGCTGTTAGTGTCAGTATAATACGCTATATGGTGTATATATAGCTGTTAGTGTCAGTATAATACACTATATGGTGTATATATATATATAGCTGTTAGTGTCAGTATAATATGCTATATGGTGTATATAAAGCTGTTAGTGTCAGTATAATACACTATATGGTGTATATATATATAGCTGTTAGTGTCAGTATAATACACTATATGGTGTATATATATAGCTGTTAGTGTCAGTATAATACGCTATATGGTGTGTATATAGCTGTTAGTGTCAGTATAATACACTATATGGTGTGTATATATATAGCTGTTAGTGTCAGTATAATACGCTATATGGTGTATATATATATAGCTGTTAGTGTCAGTATAATACGCTATATGGTGTATATATAGCTGTTAGTGTCAGTATAATACACTATATGGTGTATATATATATATATATATATATATATATATATATATATATATATATATATATACAGTAAAATTCCTTTACAACGAATCCTGTTACAACGAAATTTCCTTTACAGCAAACAAATATCATTGTCCCAAATCAGCCCCATACATTTCTATAGTAAAATAATCCCCTTATAACGAATTTTATATCATCTGGAATCGTTTATAACGAATTTTTCATGGCTCTACAGCCGTCTCTATTGAACTCAGGGCGGCAGAAGGGGTAAGGGAGTTGGGGGGAGGGGGTGTTAGGATGTGTGATGGGGCTTCTACAGCCGTCTCTATTGAACTCAGGGCGGCAGAAGGGGTAAGGGAGTTGGGGGGAGGGGGTGTTAGGATGTGTGATGGGGCTTCTACAGCCGTCTCTATTGAACTCAGGGCGGCAGAAGGGGTAAGGGAGTTGGGGGGGGAGGGGGTGTTAGGATGTGTGATGGGGTAAGGGAGGTGGGGGGGGGGTGTAGTTGGCCCCTAATGCTCTCATATTGTATGGTTTGGTTAGAACGAAATTCGTTTATAACGAATTTTTTTCCTTATCCCAAGCACTTTGTTATAACGGAATTTTACTGTATATATATATATATATATATAGCTGTTAGTGTCAGTATAATACGCTATATGGTGTATATATAGCTGTTAGTGTCAGTATAATACACTATATGGTGTATATATATATATAGCTGTTAGTGTCAGTATAATACACTATATGGTGTATATATATATAGCTGTTAGTGTCAGTATAATACACTATATGGTGTATATATATATAGCTGTTAGTGTCAGTATAATACGCTATATGGTGTATGTATAGCTGTTAGTGTCAGTATAATACGCTATATGGTGTATGTATAGCTGTTAGTGTCAGTATAATACACTATATGGTGTATATATATAGCTGTTAGTGTCAGTATAATACACTATATGGTGTATATATATAGCTGTTAGTGTCAGTATAATACACTATATGGTGTATATATATATATATATATAGCTGTTAGTGTCAGTATGATACACTATATGGTGTATATATATATAGCTGTTAGTGTCAGTATGATACACTATATGGTGTATATATATAGCTGTTAGTGTCAGTATAATACGCTATATGGTGTATATATATATAGCTGTTAGTGTCAGTATAATACGCTATATGGTGTATATATATATAGCTGTTAGTGTCAGTATAATACACTATATGGTGTATATATATATAGCTGTTAGTATCAGTATAATACGCTATATGGTGTATATATAGCTGTTAGTGTCAGTATAATACGCTATATGGTGTATATATATAGCTGTTAGTGTCAGTATAATACACTATATGGTGTATATATATAGCTGTTAGTGTCAGTATGATACACTATATGGTGTATATATATATATAGCTGTTAGTGTCAGTATAATACACTATATGGTGTATATATATATATATAGCTGTTAGTGTCAGTATAATACGCTATATGGTGTATATATATATATATAGCTGTTAGTGTCAGTATGATACACTATATGGTGTATATATAGCTGTTAGTGTCAGTATGATACACTATATGGTGTATATATAGCTGTTAGTGTCAGTATAATACACTATATGGTGTGTATATATAGCTGTTAGTGTCAGTATAATACACTATATGGTGTATATATATAGCTGTTAGTGTCAGTATAATACACTATATGGTGTATATATATAGCTGTTAGTGTCAGTATAATACGCTATATGGTGTATATATATAGCTGTTAGTGTCAGTATAATACACTATATGGTGTATATATATAGCTGTTAGTGTCAGTATGATACACTATATGGTGTATATATATATATAGCTGTTAGTGTCAGTATAATACACTATATGGTGTATATATATAGCTGTTAGTGTCAGTATAATACACTATATGGTGTATATATATAGCTGTTAGTGTCAGTATAATACACTATATGGTGTATATATATATATAGCTGTTAGTGTCAGTATGATACACTATATGGTGTATATATATATATAGCTGTTAATGTCAGTATAATACGCTATATGGTGTATATATATATATATATATAGCTGTTAGTGTCAGTATAATACACTATATGGTGTATATATAGCTGTTAGTGTCAGTATAATACACTATATGGTGTATATATATATAGCTGTTAGTGTCAGTATAATACACTATATGGTGTATATATATAGCTGTTAGTGTCAGTATAATACACTATATGGTGTATATATAGCTGTTAGTGTCAGTATAATACACTATATGGTGTATATATAGCTGTTAGTGTCAGTATAATACGCTATATGGTGTATATATATATATAGCTGTTAGTGTCAGTATAATACACTATATGGTGTATATATATAGCTGTTAGTGTCAGTATAATACGCTATATGGTGTATATATATAGCTGTTAGTGTCAGTATGATACACTATATGGTGTATATATATATAGCTGTTAGTGTCAGTATAATACACTATATGGTGTATATATATAGCTGTTAGTGTCAGTATGATACACTATATGGTGTATATATAGCTGTTAGTGTCAGTATAATACGCTATATGGTGTATATATATAGCTGTTAGTGTCAGTATAATATGCTATATGGTGTATATATATAGCTGTTAGTGTCAGTATAATACACTTTATGGTGTATATATAGCTGTTAGTGTCAGTATTATACACTATATGGTGTATATATATATATAGCTGTTAGTGTCAGTATAATACACTATATGGTGTATATATATATAGCTGTTAGTGTCAGTATAATACGCTATATGGTGTATATATATATATATAGCTGTTAGTGTCAGTATAATACGCTATATGGTGTATATATATATAGCTGTTAGTGTCAGTATAATACACTATATGGTGTATATATAGCTGTTAGTGTCAGTATAATACACTATATGGTGTATATATATATATAGCTGTTAGTGTCAGTATAATACGCTATATGGTGTATATATATAGCTGTTAGTGTCAGTATAATACACTATATGGTGTATATATATATATATAGCTGTTAGTGTCAGTATAATACACTATATGGTGTATATATATAGCTGTTAGTGTCAGTATAATACACTATATGGTGTATATATAGCTGTTAGTGTCAGTATGATACACTATATGGTGTATATATATATATAGCTGTTAGTGTCAGTATAATACGCTATATGGTGTATATATATAGCTGTTAGTGTCAGTATAATACACTATATGGTGTATATATATATATAGCTGTTAGTGTCAGTATAATACACTATATGGTGTATATATATAGCTGTTAGTGTCAGTATGATACGCTATATGGTGTATATATATAGCTGTTAGTGTCAGTATAATACGCTATATGGTGTATATATATAGCTGTTAGTGTCAGTATAATACACTATATGGTGTATATATATATAGCTGTTAGTGTCAGTATAATACGCTATATGGTGTATATATAGCTGTTAGTGTCAGTATAATACACTATATGGTGTGTATATATAGCTGTTAGTGTCAGTATAATACGCTATATGGTGTGTATATATAGCTGTTAGTGTCAGTATAATACGCTATATGGTGTATATATATAGCTGTTAGTGTCAGTATGATACGCTATATGGTGTATATATATAGCTGTTAGTGTCAGTATAATACGCTATATTGTGTATATATATATAGCTGTTAGTGTCAGTATAATACACTATATGGTGTATATATATAGCTGTTAGTGTCAGTATAATACACTATATGGTGTATATATATAGCTGTTAGTGTCAGTATAATACACTATATGGTGTATATATATAGCTGTTAGTGTCAGTATAATACACTATATGGTGTATGTATAGCTGTTAGTGTCAGTATAATACACTATATGGTGTATATATATAGCTGTTAGTGTCAGTATAATACGCTATATGGTGTATATATATATATATATAGCTGTTAGTGTCAGTATGATACACTATATGGTGTATATATAGCTGTTAGTGTCAGTATAATACGCTATATGGTGTATATATATATAGCTGTTAGTGTCAGTATAACACACTATATGGTGTATATATATATATATAGCTGTTAGTGTCAGTATGATACACTATATGGTGTATATATAGCTGTTAGTGTCAGTATAATATGCTATATGGTGTATATATATAGCTGTTAGTGTCAGTATAATACGCTATATGGTGTGTATATATAGCTGTTAGTGTCAGTATAATACACTATATGGTGTGTATATATAGCTGTTAGTGTCAGTATAATACACTATATGGTGTATATATATAGCTGTTAGTGTCAGTATAATACACTATATGGTGTATATATATATATAGCTGTTAGTGTCAGTATAATACACTATATGGTGTATATATATAGCTGTTAGTGTCAGTATAATACACTATATGGTGTATATATATATATAGCTGTTAGTGTCAGTATAATACACTATATGGTGTATATATAGCTGTTAGTGTCAGTATAATACGCTATATGGTGTATATATAGCTGTTAGTGTTAGTATAATACACTATATGGTGTATATATATATATATATATATATATATAGCTGTTAGTGTCAGTATAATACGCTATATGGTGTATATATATAGCTGTTAGTGTCAGTATAATACGCTATATGGTGTATATATATAGCTGTTAGTGTCAGTATGATACACTATATGGTGTATATATAGCTGTTAGTGTCAGTATAATACGCTATATGGTGTATATATATAGCTGTTAGTGTCAGTATAATACACTATATGGTGTATATATATAGCTGTTAGTGTCAGTATGATACGCTATATGGTGTATATATATATATATATAGCTGTTAGTGTCAGTATAATACACTATATGGTGTATATATATAGCTGTTAGTGTCAGTATAATACACTATATGGTGTATATTGTAGCGGCGGGGCGGGAAGCGCTAGGCTTTCCGCGGGACTCTGCGGGTTGGGCTGGTTCGGTCCCGCACCACGAGGGGGCGCGGTGCCCGCGGTTGCTATATAAGGCCCGCGGGGGCCGCTGCCCCTTCAGTCTATGACTCCCAGCTGTCTGGTGCGGACGTGACCCAGCCTCCCCAGCAGAGTCCTATGTAGACTTTAGGAACGACGTTGGCTATGTAACTGATGAGATCTGATTAATAGAAGAGACACGCCTTGATATTTGTACACCTTTATTCACACAATATACGGGTTGAGTTTTCCCCAAGCTTAATTGAACGACTTACTCCTGTGTTCGTCTAATTCGCTACATTGGTGACAGCGGTGGTTCTTGAGCGGAACCCACGATTACGGCTAATTTAGGCGGCGCAGGTGGGGAAATATGTCCAGTGACGGCTTAACTAGGGAAGAGAGAGAAGAAATGATGGCAGGGGTGAGGGGGAACCTCGTGCAGATAGATGAAGACGTGATGATTCGTCTGGGTCCCGAGAACCGACTCTCGTCTCGGAGTCCCGCAGTCCCGCAAGGTCCCGCAGTCCCGCAAGGTCCCGCAGTCCCGCAAGGTCCCGCAGTTCCGCAAGGTCCCGCAGTCACGCAAGGTCCCGCAGAAGCGGTGGGCGCCCTGTTTCGTCGCCGGGAGGAATTGCATGATCGTCTGGACCACTCACGGCTGCCGCGGGCCCAGTTTTCGGGAGGAGAATCCACTATGCAGATCTCTGGGGAGCCAGGAGGGGCTTGGGGGGGACTGCCCTCCGAGCCACCGAGTCCGGGCCCCCAGCCGGGTAGCGCCGAATCAGGACCCTTGGGCGTGCCACCCGATCGGCCGCGCCCATCCGTTACGACTTTGGCCGATCGCCTGGGCCGAATTGACGTTGACCCATCTCCGGTGACCACCGGGGAGGGTGCTCTTACCTACCGTCCTATCGGCGGCCGGGGGGATCCGTCGGCGTCGTTGGATTGGCGGGACGACCGGCCCTGCCGGGAGTCGGTTCGCCCCTCCCTTCCCAATTCATCCCCGTGGTCTTCCACGTCATTGCCGGAGGCCAGAGTACCGTCAGGAGACAGCGTAGTTTCCTCCAGAGGCGACTTAGCACCGGACGCCTCGTATCCCCTCCCCATCCCCAGTTCGGAGGAGGAGAGACCATTGGAAAGCATGCGGGCCATGCGGGAGGAAGAGCAGAGACAGGCCGAGTGGGTACGAGAATGGCGGAGAAGGGAGGAGGCTCGGAGACAAGAGGCTCGAGCTCCTCCGAGGTCCGAGAGTATGACGGCTTCACCACACCATGGCCGGGATACGGTTATTTCGGCTCCACAACCGTTATCCAGCCACCCGCAAAGCAGCCCCGCCCCACCACCGACTTTACTACCACGGGCGGAGGGGATAACGCACCCAGGGCTGGTGAGGCCAGAATATGGGGAGGTTAGGCCCCGAGTCGACTTGATGATCACCAGACCGCCCGCGCCTGCAGGGGAGGGGATGACCACCCACCATCCCGGGGGGGAACTGGTCCCAGAAGGAGGACCCGCCTTGGCGGACTGGAAAAGATCCATCTCGGCACACAGCTCACTTCCCACCCCGCGAGCGTGGGATTCCATCGGGGACAGGGGGGCGACCACCACACCCGCCCCGAGTGACCGACTGCGTCAGGCAGTGGGGGGAATGATCGGAGATCCCCGGGCAGGGGTTTCCGCAAGGGATCGGCTCTCAGGCAGCTCCTTGGAATGGGGTCCCGGTGACCGGCTGACGAAACCCATTTTTATGCCGGGCAAGTTCGATGGCTCCGGCCATCTTCTCGAATATCTGTCTCACTTCGACCTTTGTCGACGGGCCAACGGATGGGGAAACGCGGACGCTGGCGTCTTTCTAGGGTTGTCCCTCACCGGCATCGCACGTCGCCTCTTGGCGGGTATCGACCCCGGCACGGAAACCGGCTACCTGCGCCTGCGTGATGCCCTCGTAGCCCGGTTCCAGCCACCCAACCAGAGCGCAGTCTATAAATCCAAACTAAAGGCCTTGGAACGGGCGAAGGGCGCTTGCCTTCAAGCCCATGCCGAAGAGATACAACGATACATGCGTCTGGCCTACCCGGGGGCCGACGAAGCTACAATTGATGTCATGTCCAGAGACCGCTTCGTCGAGAGCCTACCTGATGAGCGACTCCGTCAGTGGATTCATCAGACGATGCCCGACGACCTGGCGGGGGCCGTTCAGGTAGGCCTCCACGCGGAAGCGTGCCTGCGCTCCAGCGAGGGTGATCGGGGGGCGGCGGCAGCCAGGGTCTCCTCGACTACAATGGCGGAGGAATTGGCAGCCCTGCGCAAGAAGGTAGAAGAGGGACAGGTACAGTCCGAAGCTGTGATGGCGCGAACAGACGCGGCTTTCAAGAAGCTGGATAGGCCATCTGAGGGCAGGAGGAGAGAGCGACCGAGGGGCGATCGGCCTGGGGGCCGCCCCCCCCTCAGATGTTTCCATTGTGCTAAGGAGGGCCACATGCGCATCGACTGCCCGGAGTGGCAATCCAAGGTCCGGGAAGCGGAATCAGCAGAATCCCGCACAACGAAGGAACCATCGGAAAACTAGACTCGGTCCTGTCTGACTCCCAAGGCAGGGCCGAAGCGAGGAGGCCGCCGTCGCGGACGACGGATCACCTAGAAATACAGGGGAGACTCGAGATGGGGGGTGCGGGCCTCTTGGTCGAGGGGCGGATTGAGGGGGAGCCGGTGCAGTGCTTGGTAGACACCGGGGCGACCATCAATCTCGTCTCGTTGGCCTGGTGGCACAAGAACGGAGGTAGCAGGGAGCTGCCTCCATCCCAAGAAAGAGTCTTTTCTGTAGAGGGACTACCGCTCCGGCTGATGGGGGAGTGGGTAACCTCCCTGGAGTTGGGCCCATACACGTGGCCCATAGTATTACAAGTGGCGGATATGCCGACGGAGGTCATCTTGGGCTCCAATTTCTTGAGGAACACTAGAATGATGGTGGACATGGCGGGGAAGAGGCTCCTCATGGCGCCGGAGGCTTCGCCTTCCCTACCGACTAGCGCGTCCTGCCGGATCGTAAGCCGATACACCACGGTGTTGGCCCCGGGATCGGAAACGGTGGTGGATGGCTATGTGGTGGGAGAATGGGAGACTGATAACTTGGGCCTGGTAGAAGGACTCCGAGAGAAGGAGACCAAGAGAGGGCTGCTGGTGGCCCGCGGCTTAATTGACCCCCGGGTGAAGGAGGCTCCCCTGCGACTGTTGAACCCCGGGCAAGACCCCCTTGTCGTCTATCGAGAGATGGAGTTGGCGACAGTAGAAGAAATATGCGGTCCTTCCGCAGAGAGCGACACCCTAGACGCGGGCTGCTGCCGGGTGGTGTCGCCTGGGGACCCCCGGGTAGAAGAGGTAGTGGAGGGCCTGGTAAGCGGACTGACGGGGAATCGCCGGGAGGAGATGTCCTCGCTCTTAAGGAAGCATGCCGGGGCCTTCCAATTGGAACCAGGGGACATCGGCAGGGCAACTATGGTGGAGCACCGCATCCGGACGGGTGGCCATTCCCCATTGAAACAGCCGCCGAGACGTCTGGCACCCCACCGCAGATCGCTCGTAGACCAGGAGGTGGATAAAATGTTGAAGGCAGGGATGATTGAGCCGGCGGAGGGACCCTGGGCCTCCCCGGTCGTGTTGGTCAAGAAGAAGGACGGATCCATGCGGTTCTGTGTGGATTATCGTCGGCTGAACAAAATCACCGTGAAGGACGCGTACCCCCTTCCGCGCATTGATGACAGCCTCGATACCCTGTCCGGGTCCGAGTGGTTCTCCACGATGGATCTGGTCAGTGGCTATTGGCAGGTCGCCATGGCGCCAGAGGATAGAGAGAAGACGGCTTTCACCACGCACCGTGGCCTCTACCAGTTCACTGTCATGCCGTTCGGGCTCTGCAACGCCCCGGGCACCTTCGAACGGCTTATGGAGGTGGCCATGCGTGGCTTGCAGTGGAGCTCGTGCTTGGTGTACTTGGATGATATCGTAGTTTTCTCTCGTACGTTCGAGGAACACGTTGCGCGTCTGGGGGAGGTCTTGGCTCGTCTGGAGGCCGCCGGCTTGAAGGTCAAGCCAGGCAAGTGCCAATTGGCCAAGCAGGAGGTGGCATTCCTGGGCCACGTGGTCAATCGCAATGGGGTAGCCACCGATCCTGGCAAGGTTTCTATGGTGCGAGACTGGCCTACGCCGGAAACCTTGACAGAAGTGAGGAGCTTCCTAGGCTTAGCCGGCTATTATCGCGCCTTTATTCCCCAGTTCGCCACACGGGCCAAGCCGCTGACTACACTTGCTGACAAGGGGAGGACCTTTACCTGGACAGATGCCTGTGACGCCGCCTTCCGCGAGATCAAGCAATGTCTGGTAGAGTCACCCATATTAGGTTATCCCCAAGAGGAGGGCCAGATCGTCCTGGACACGGACGCTTCGGACACCGGCTTAGGAGCAGTCTTGTCGCAAATGCAGGATGACCGAGAGATCGTCTTGTCATACGGCAGCCGGACCCTAACAAAAGCGGAGAGAAACTATTGCGTCACGCGTCGCGAGCTCTTGGCAGTCATCTTTGGGTTGAAAAAATTTCGGCACTACCTCCTGGGTCGGCATGTGCTCATCCGCACGGATCATGCAGCGCTAAAGTGGGTGATGTCATTTAAGGAACCGGAGGGGCAGATAGCTAGGTGGCTGCAAGTGATGGACATGTTCGACTTTACGGTCGAACATAGGCCCGGTAGTCGCCATGGTAACGCCGACGGTCTCTCCCGTATCCCCTGTCGTCAATGCGGACTCGCTGGGGAAGGGGATGAGTCCACCTCCCCCGTGACTGGACACGTCTGCGCCCTCACCCGCTTGGGCTCCTCCGAC
Organism: Acholoe squamosa; assembly: GCA_949317995.1. Taxonomy (NCBI): domain Eukaryota; kingdom Metazoa; phylum Annelida; class Polychaeta; order Phyllodocida; family Polynoidae; genus Acholoe; species Acholoe squamosa. The sequence goes on along the minus strand of OX439038.1, from coordinate 89,897,107 downwards.
CCAGATCGGGCTTCCGAAGTGAGAGAGGAATGGCGGCGCGACCAAGAGGAGGATCCGCTGCTTTCGCCAGTTCTTGCTTGGATTCGGGAGGGCATCACACCCACGTGCGACGAACTCCGGGACAAGCCGTACGCCCTGCGGTCGCTCGCGGCCCAGCTCCAGCGTCTAGAAATAAAAGAGGGCCTCCTGGGTCGTTGGTGGTTCGTTCCTGGCAGCGCCCGCCACTTCCAGTTACTAGTGCCGCAAAAGAGGAAGCGGGAGGTGTGGGAGTCTTGCCACGGGCAAGGCATAGTGGGCCACTTTGGCAGAACCCGAACACTCCGGAAGTGCTCGGAGAGATGGTACTGGCCCGACTATAGGAAAGAGATCACCTACTGGGTGGCCTCGTGCCCGGTTTGCCTGGAAAGGAAGCCCCCACCCGGTCCTCACCGCGCCCGCATGGGCCACGTCCCGGTGGGGCTACCCATGGAAAGGATGGCTGTGGACCTAATGGGGCCCTTCCCTATCACACCGGAGCCCCGAGAGAACCGGTACATCTTAGTTATTGTGGACTACCTCACCAAGTGGGCAGAGGCGGTGGCCCTGCCCGACCAGGAGGCGGCCACGGTCGGGAGGGCATTTGTGGAAACGGTGGTCTGCCGCCTGGGGCCGCCCGCCACCCTACACTCTGATCAAGGTCGGAATTTCCAGAGTCGCCTTTTTCGGGAAGTGGTAAGCCTGTTGGGCATTCAGCAGACGCGGACTTGTGCGTTCAATCCAAAATCGGACGGATTGGTGGAACGCTGCAACCGCACCATTGAGGCCCTCCTCTCCGCTGTGGTCGCCAAGGACCAGTCCGACTGGGACCTACAACTGCCGTTTGTCATGGCCGCCTATCGAGCGTCGGCCCACTCGTCCACCGGCGTCTCCCCGAATATGATGATGCTGGGGCGAGAGACCATGGTACCGCTGACCGTCCTCTATCCCATGGAGGAGGAGAGGGTGGGAGAGGGCGCCGTCGGCTACGTAGCTAAACTCCAGACCTCATTGGCACGAGCTCACGAGACTGCACGCGACCATCTGGGCACCTCGGTTGCTCGTCAGGAGCGCAACTACAATCTCCATGCGCGGGATAGGACCATCGAGGTGGGGGCCCTGGTGTACTATTTACACCCCATCCATAAGAAAGGGGTCTGCCCTAAGATGCAACGTTTCTGGACAGGACCGTGGGTGGTGACCAGGTTCCTATCGGGGCACGTCTATGAAATAAAGATGGATCGTAAAGTCAAAGTAGTACACTGTGACTCAATCAAGGTTGTTCCCACCCCCCCAGCCGGAGTGGGGGCCCTCCCCCCCCGGCCACCGGCCCCGCCAGAGGTGGGGACCGAGAGGGAGGACGCTCGCGGCGTAGTCAGAATGGTGGCAACGACTAACTGGGTAGAGCTGCACACCCAGGGCGATTGGTCGGGGTCAGCCTGGAAAAATGGTGGGGATGAGATCGGGTGCCGCGGCGACTGGTCAGGGACGGCCAGGCGGGAAGCCATGGACGGCGTCGGGTCCCGCGGATTACGTAGCGTTCCGCGGCGGGACGCGGGGTGTGACGTCGGTTCCCAACTGCAGACTTTCCTTGAAGTAATGTCCGTTTGGAGCAGGCTAGGATTAACGCCCGAAATGCCACAAAGGAGCCGAAAATTGGCGTCTTACGTTATCCCCAAGGTGAGAGGGGAAGCCAGAGACGCTATAGGGAAGGGGGATACCACCCCAATCGGGTCCCGCGGCCGTAGGAGAGGCAGAACCGCGGGTACTGCGTCCCGCGGCGGATCAGAAGGGAGGAAACCGGAAGAGCCAACCCGCAATAGTCCCAGGAGGGCGCCCCCCAGAAAAGTTTCGCCCAGGAGGTCTCGGGGCAAGTCCAGCGAGAGAAGCGACCGCTTCTCACCCAGGAGAGGCCGTGGGAAGCCCTCAGCGAGCCCCAGGCGGAGCCGCACCCCGCCGCGGGACAGCCGGAGGGGGGCCCCTGGAAGAGCCAGGTCCCGCAGCCCCCGCGGAAGGTCCCGCAGTCCCGCAGAAACGTGTTCACATGGTGTGATGGCGTCGTCGCGGATCCCCTGTGACATTTGCGGGGTGGATTTCTCCCGCCGGCAAGCCCTGAAACGCCACCAGAGCCGGCAACATCCGACGGGGGAGTTGAAGGGGTGGTTCTGCCCCTTTCGAACCAAGGGGTGCCTGTATGCCTCGGACAGGGCGGAGGACGTGCTGCGGCACATCAGGACCCGCCACAGGTCGGAGGGGGGAGGAGATCACCCGTGGGTGCGGGACCACAAGAGGATGCCTGCTGCTCGTCCGCTCCCAGGGCTGTCCGCCCAATCCCCATCCCCTAGGAAGCGTGTGGCCATCCCTGTGGAGGCCGAGTCCTCGGAAGGGTCCGAGGAGAGCTCCGGAGAGGAGTCGGACGGCTCAGCCCCCTCCTCCCCCGAGGAGAGCCCGAGTCCCGCGGCGCGGGTGACCGCCCCGGCGGGCCGTCCCGCCAAGGAGGGCCGACAACAACGGCAGTCTAAGGCCTCGTCCCCCTCCCGGTCCCGCGGCGGGACCTCGACCAAGCGGACACCATCCAAGTCGCCTAGGGAGAAGGGGAAGGCCCCCGCCGCCACGGTTACCTCCAGTGGCCGTCCACCTAAGGATCGGCAGGCCTCGCCCTCCCGCTCGCGGCCCCGGAGCCGTACAGACACCAGAGCCACCGACTTGGGAAGCAGCCCCACCTTCAGTCTGGGCACCGTCTCGCCTCTCCAGCCTGCCGCTGAGGGGAGCGGGTCCCTGCCCCCCACCCTCCAGCCCGGAGGTAAGAGGAGGAGGGCCTCCGTGAGGAGCGCTTCCGCCTCCCCCAAGTCGCCCCCCCTCACCAAGGCTCAGAGGCGGTCGGCTACCCCCGCCTCCCCCAAGCCGTCTTCCACGGTTACCTCGGTGACCCCCGCCGTACCCCCCTCTGGAGGACTGGGAGTCACCTCCCCGGCTGCGACACCGGCGGTGACTACGACCGTGGCGTGGGGGACACCGGGAGCCTTTACCGGAGCCTCGGCAGGCGTTCCCCTGGACCGCGAGGCCTTGATGGCTATGGGATCGGCCTACGTGGCGGGAGGCGCCAACCAGGAGGAGATGGCACGCCGGATGACGGACCTCCTCACCATGTGGGGCCTACCTCCCCCAGGAGCACCGGTGGTGACCCCCCTGGCGGCCTCTACGCGGTCTACGGAGAGTGCCCCAGTTAAAGCGGCTGTGGCCTCGGATGCCCTTTCTTCCCCGACCACGACGGGCGCGGTAACTACCGGGAGTACCCCCGCCCCGGAGTCGGTCATTAGGTACCAGTCGGTACCACTCTCCTCTGAGGAAGAGGAGGTGGTAGAGCTGAGGGGGGAGGAGACCGTTACGAGGTCAGTGGCCCCCACCTCTTACACCACTGGGGAAGCGACGGCGGACCAGGAGAAGGGAGAGGCTAGTACCAAGCCAGTGCTCCCCACCGCGTCCACCGCTCCCCCCACGGGAGCCGACTCACCTTCACCGGTGGAGTCCCCTGCCGGAGAGACCCCCGGTGGGGAAGTGGAGGCTCCGGAGGCAGCAGCCTTGCCTCAGGACGGGGAGGGGGAGGTCGCTACCCGACCAGTGCCCTCACCCGCCCAGGCCCCACACGAGAGACCGAGGGAAAAGGACCAGCTGGACCTGCAGCCCTTGTGCCAGGCCCTACCCACACTACCGTCTCGCCCTGGCACTTCGGACGAGGGGGCTCGTACTGAGCCAGCGCCTCCCCAGGAGGAGCTCGCAGCCGGAGGGGCCCCCGGGGACCCAGGCCCGACCGGTGCTCCCGCCCGGGTTGAGACCGTGTCCTCCGGAGACCCTGCCCCCACCTGTGAGCCCGAGTCTCCTACGGCCGCAGAGGAGGTGGCACTCACGGCCTGCACCCCCCCGCGGCTAAGTGAGGCTGCGCTGGCACCCAACCTCACTCAGGCAAGAGACAGCGGCGACTCGCGCACCTTCGGGGGCGTGCGGCTGGACAACGTCGGCGAGGACGAGGCAGCGACCGCCGTGCGTAACCTGCTCGCCAGTAGCACCCCAGTCGGCACGGCGGAAACCCTCCCCGTTACCATCACTCTCACGGCGGAGGATATGGTGGCCTTAAACCGGGAGTGGGACGGAGCGAGCCCCATCCAGCTGATCCGCATGACCCCGGTAGCCAGCACCCCCACGCAGACCGATTGGTCAGAGCCGGTACGGGCTTGGCCCGGAGGGGCCGTCACCCCGGAGGAAAGGGCCGCCTTGGACGCTGTGGCCACGGCCACACCCAGTACCAGGCTATGTCCCTCGGATGACGAGACGGGGCGTCCTCTTCCCGTGGAGTGGCAGTCGCCACCGCCTTCCCCCCCTCGTCGCCCGAAGGTACCCTCCAGGGACCCGGCAAAGGATAGGGACACCACCGCCGACCTGCCGCCCGCGCCGGAGTTACCGGCGTGGACCTCCTTCCGGCATACACCGCCGAGTGCCCGTCGTCGGCGCCGAGCCCCGGCCCCCTCGGCCAGACCCACAGGGGCGGCGTCCTTTGTGCCGCCTTGGTGGCACGTGCGGGGGAGGGATCCAGACCCGCTGGAGCGGTATGCGGCTTACTTGGTTCCCCCCCGCGACTTTGGACCTGGGTACGGGGCACTCACCGGGGACATCAGTAGCCGCGTCCGCTTCCACGACAGGGACACTTTCACGGTGTCCAACACCACGGCCACCACGTACCGGCGGGTGGTCCCAGGTCGCCGGGCACCAGCGGCCGCCCAGGGAGCGGCCCCCGCCGCCGCAGCCGCTCAGGGAGCACCCCCAGCAGGACCCGAGCGGGCGCCGCCACCGCAGGAGGACTCCCCGGCTCCGGTAAGTCCGCCTGACACTACTCCACGTCTAGACCGAGTGCCCCCTTTCGGGCAGAGCCCCCTCCCCCGCCAGTAATTGAGGCGGGGAAGGGGAGAAGTGGTGGTCATCATGAATGTAATAACCGTCTTGTTCGTACCCGTCTCAGTTCGTCTATAGCTGTAAGCAAACTTCATCCTTTCACTGTAATTCGGGCCCCCAGTACTGAGAAGGTTCAGGAAAAGCCCACTCCAAGCCTCCCCCAGATGCGAGAGGGGAGCACACTGGACACCCGCATAGCTGTTGCAGACCACCTAATCACCTATTGTTTCTCGTCTGTTGCAGCACGCGCCTACTACTGGCGAGTAGTCGGGCCGGTGCGGGGTCCTCCGAGCCGCGGCGGTCGGCTCCTCCGGAGGGGGGCTGGGCTTGTTGGCCCCAGCTCCCACCGGGACTTGTTGAGGTTGGGACCCAGCAAGGTAGGCCCGAGGGCGGGCCCGAGCTCCCAGGGCGAGGTTGAGCTCAGGAGTACAGAGGTGTTGGGGCCGTTGCCCCCTACGAGTTGTTGGGATTGCTGTTCCCCCCGGGTCGGGACCGTTGTCCCCCCCATGTGTCAGGACTGTGTAACCACCCTACGGATGGGACCGTGGGTTCCGGCTTCGTTTATGTGTTGCGGTTGCTAGGTCACCGAGTTGTTACCGTCCAAGCTGTTGACGAGATTCGTGTGGAAGCTATTACGACTGTTGATTTATATTTGAGCCTGAGTGCGCTTGATGTCGCAGGGCCAGTAATTGTAGTACTTATTATTCTATATCACATTAGTAACTGGTTGTCTATAATTCTAGTAACCCTACCTGGTAGAGGGCGTATGGGGGCGCCATTTTTGCGATGTCATAGCCGCTTTACTTTGTACACCTTCCCATAGTTCTTTCATGTATAGTGTTTAAAGTAAGGAGGGAAGAGTGTAGCGGCGGGGCGGGAAGCGCTAGGCTTTCCGCGGGACTCTGCGGGTTGGGCTGGTTCGGTCCCGCACCACGAGGGGGCGCGGTGCCCGCGGTTGCTATATAAGGCCCGCGGGGGCCGCTGCCCCTTCAGTCTATGACTCCCAGCTGTCTGGTGCGGACGTGACCCAGCCTCCCCAGCAGAGTCCTATGTAGACTTTAGGAACGACGTTGGCTATGTAACTGATGAGATCTGATTAATAGAAGAGACACGCCTTGATATTTGTACACCTTTATTCACACAATATACGGGTTGAGTTTTCCCCAAGCTTAATTGAACGACTTACTCCTGTGTTCGTCTAATTCGCTACAATATATATAGCTGTTAGTGTCAGTATAATACACTATATGGTGTATATATATATAGCTGTTAGTGTCAGTATAATACACTATATGGTGTATATATATAGCTGTTAGTGTCAGTATAATACACTATATGGTGTATATATATATATAGCTGTTAGTGTCAGTATAATACACTATATGGTGTATATATATAGCTGTTAGTGTCAGTATAATACACTATATGGTGTATATATATATATAGCTGTTAGTGTCAGTATGATACACTATATGGTGCGTAATACTTGTATAATCCACCTATGTACATAAATACAACTGTTAGTGCCAGTATGATACACTATATACCGTAAAACCTGGCTCATAAGCCGACCTCAGGTATAAGCCGGGGATAGACTTTGAGGAAATGTTATAAGCTGATTTTTGGGCCTGATTTACACCATTTCTCTTTAATCTATGGCAATGAAGAAGAAGCTGATTTTGACCTGACATAACAAAAAAAAAAAGATTGGCTTATGACTGATTTTATGGCAATGTTGCATGGAGTATATATCCTCTTGTACGTAAAGTACTGCATCTTTGGTCATTTTTATCACAACCAAGTCACGCTCCTTAGTGCACTACTTCTATGAGCGTGGCATGGCTGTGAGTGTTAGAACTAAAAATAACTCACCCAATGCGTAACTTAAGGATGCCGTCAAACAGGTGTGGGTTGGTGGAGATAAACTTGCCGATGTTCAGTATGAGCTCCTGCTGCAGGACGGCGCTGATAGGGTCATGGTGGAAACATCGACTGTACAACACATTCTTTATCTCCTGTGGTGACAGCGGCTTGTCAATCACCTACAACATCAACCACTCCCTGTACAACATGTCAATCACCTACAATATCAATAACTCCCTGTACAACATGTCAATCACCTACAATATCAATAACTCCCTGTACAACATGTCAATCACCTACAATATCAATAACTCTCTGTACAACATGTCAATCACCTACAATATCAACCACTCCCTGTACATGTCAATCACCTACAACATCAACCACTCCCTGTACAACATGTCAATCACCTACAACATCAACCACTCCCTGTACAACATGTCAATCACCTACAACATCAACCACTCCCTGTACAACATGTCAATCACCTACAACATCAATCACTCCCTGTACAACATGTCTATCACCTACAACACCAATCACTCCCTGTACAACATGTCAATCACCTACAACATCAATCACTCCCTGTACAACATGTCAATCACCTACAACATCAACCACTCCCTGTACAACATGTCAATCACCTACAACATCAACCACTCCCTGTACAACATGTCAATCACCTACAACATCAATCACTCCCTGTACAACATGTCTATCACCTACAACACCAATCACTCCCTGTACAACATGTCTATCACCTACAACATCAATCACTCCCTGTACAACATGTCAATCACCTACAACATCAATCACTCCCTGTACAACATGTCAATCACCTACAACATCAATCAAGCCCTGTACAACATGTCAATCACCTACAATATCAACCACTCCCTGTACAATATGTCAATCACCTACAACATCAATCACTCCCTGTACAACATGTCAATCACCTACAACATCAACCACTCCCTGTACAACATGTCAATCACCTACAACATCAACCACTCCCTGTACAACATGTCAATCACCTACAACACCAATCACTCCCTGTACAACATGTCAATCACCTACAACATCAATCACTCCCTGTACAACATGTCAATCACCTACAATATCAACCACTCCCTGTGCATGTCAATCACCTACAATATCAATCACTCGTACAACATGTCAATCACCTACAACATCAACCACTCCCAGTACAACATGTCAATCACCTTTAACATCAATAACTGAACATATTGAATGAATGACATAATATATGGAAATTTTCAGAAAAAGGAATCAACAGAAAACAAGGGAGTTGGGCATAGAGGTGCCAACTTTTAAATCTGCAACAGTATATTTCATCATCAACCCTATTATTAAGGCGTCATTTGATTTATCACTGTATATTGTAATACAAAACTGATGTTTTAATAAGTTATGGTGATTCTGAAATAGATCTCACCTCTTCCTCATAGCCGAAGACACCGACAGTCACCAGCTTACCGCGCACCAAGATGGCCGTGATGGACGGAGCCAGACTGTCAACTGTCTTACCGAGTAGAGACGAGCAGAAACGCACCACTGCCCTGAAAGTACAAGTTATGTTATGGAATCTGAACAAGCAGATGGCTTATGAGTGGGGTTTTATATTACACGAGCATACAGAGAAATCATATAAACCTGTTCCCAAATTGGCTTATCAAATTCTCCTAAGTTCTACTGCAAGCTAATAATTGAGGTTGGCTTACGAGTGAGGTTTCACTGTATGCTATACATTCTCTTGTAAAGCCCCAACCCCAACTATGGACTGAGCTATGAGCTGCACCTGAACCCTACAAAGTGGAGCTTTAGTACTGTTCTATAGTGCCAAATACCCTACATCTGGTGCCTACAAAGTGGAGGTTTAGTACTGTTCTATAGTGCCAAATACCCTACATCTGGTGCTTACAAAGTGGAGGTTTAGTACTGTAGGGGCTCGTAGATCGTGATATAGTGTGAGTGTCTCCCTCGAGAGGGCGTTTCGAGCGGTGCGCCCACCACCGGTAGTCACTAGAGGTCTCCTCGACCACTGGTCTCTGCAGGGTGGTGGCAGCACTGTTCGCCTCGCCCCAGCTCCTACCTGGGGCCGGGGAAGGCGTTAGTCTGGCTCTGCCTGCCAACGGAGTCGGACCACCCTTACCTGAGCTTGCACATAGCTAAGCAGTACACTTCGAGGTGGATGTAAAACCTATACCGAAATAAATACGTGCCGGTTGCACTAACCCGAGATACCTTGTCTGGTTTTCACTTCGAACTAGTCGAGACCTTAATCCGAACCATTACAGTACTGTTCATTAGTGCCAAATACCCTACATCTGGTGCCTACAAAGTGTAGCTTTAGTACTGTTCTATAGTGCCAAATACCCTACATCTGGTGCTTACAAAGTGGAGGTTTAGTACTGTTCTATAGTGCCAAATACCCTACATCTGGTGCCTACAAAGTGTAGCTTTAGTACTGTTCTATAGTGCCAAATACCCTACATCTGGTGATTACAAAGTGTAGTTCTAGTACTGTTCTATAGTGCCAAATACCCTACATCTGGTGCCTACAAAGTGGAGATTTAGTACTGTTCTATAGTGCCAAATACCCTACATCTGGTGCCTACAAAGTGTAGCTTTAGTACTGTTCTATAGTGCCAAATACCCTACATCTAGTGCCTACAAAGTGGAGGTTTAGTACTGTTCTATAGTGCCAAATACCCTACATCTGGTGCTTACAAAGTGTGGAGGTTTAGTACTGTTCTATGGTGCCAAATACCCTACATCTGGTGCTTACAAAGTGTAGCTTTAGTACTGTTCTATAGTGCCAAATACCCTACATCTGGTGCCTACAAAGTGGAGGTTTAGTACTGTTCTATAGTGCCAAATACCCTACATCTGGTGCCTACAAAGTGTAGCTTTAGTACTGTTCTATAGTGCCAAATACCCTACATCTGGTGCTTACAAAGTGGAGGTTTAGTACTGTTCTATAGTGCCAAATACCCTACATCTGGTGCCTACAAAGTGGAGGTTTAGTACTGTTCTATAGTGCCAAATACCCTACATCTGGTGCCTACAAAGTGGAGGTTTAGTACTGTTCATTAGTGCCAAATACCCTACATCTGGTGCCTACAAAGTGGAGGTTTAGTACTGTTCTATAGTGCCAAATACCCTACATCTGGTGCCTACAAAGTGGAGGTTTAGTACTGTTCTATAGTGCCAAATACCCTACATCTGGTGCCTACAAAGTGGAGGTTTAGTACTGTTCTATAGTGCCTAATACCCTACATCTGGTGCCTACAAAGTGTAGCTTTAGTACTGTTCTATAAAGCCAAATACCCTACATCTGGTGCCTACAAAGTGTAGCTCTAGTACTGTTCTATAGTGCCAAATACCCTACATCTGGTGCCTACAAAGTGGAGGTTTAGTACTGTTCTATAGTGCCAAATACCCTACATCTGGTGCCTACAAAGTGTAGCTTTAGTACTGTTCTATAGTGCCAAATACCCTACATCTGGTGCCTACAAAGTGGAGGTTTAGTACTGTTCTATAGTGCCAAATACCCTACATCTGGTGCTTACAAAGTGGAGGTTTAGTACTGTTCTATAGTGCCAAATACCCTACATCTGGTGCCTACAAAGTGGAGGTTTAGTACTGTTCTATAGTGCCAAATACCCTACATCTGGTGCCTACAAAGTGTAGCTCTAGTACTGTTCTATAGTGCCAAATACCCTACATCTGGTGCTTACAAAGTGGAGGTTTAGTACTGTTCTATATAATAGTGCCAAATACCCTACATCTGGTGCCTACAAAGTGTAGCTTTAGTACTGTTCTATAGTGCCTAATACCCTACATCTGGTGCTTACAAAGTGGAGGTTTAGTACTGTTCTATAGTGCCAAATACCCTACATCTGGTGCCTACAAAGTGGAGGTTTAGTACTGTTCTATAGTGCCTAATACCCTACATCTGGTGCCTACAAAGTGGAGGTTTAGTACTGTTCTATAGTGCCTAATACCCTACATCTGGTGCCTACAAAGTGTAGCTTTAGTACTGTTCTATAAAGCCAAATACCCTACATCTGGTGCCTACAAAGTGGAGATTTAGTACTGTTCTATAGTGCCAAATACCCTACATCTGGTGCCTACAAAGTGTAGCTTTAGTACTGTTCTATAGTGCCAAATACCCTACATCTGGTGCCTACAAAGTGTAGCTTTAGTACTGTTCTATAGTGCCAAATACCCTACATCTGGTGCCTACAAAGTGTAGCTTTAGTACTGTTCTATAAAGCCAAATACCCTACATCTGGTGCCTACAAAGTGGAGGTTTAGTACTGTTCTATAGTGCCAAATACCCTACATCTGGTGCCTACAAAGTGTAGCTCTAGTACTGTTCTATAGTGCCAAATACCCTACATCTGGTGCCTACAAAGTGGAGGTTTAGTACTGTTCTATATAATAGTGCCAAATACCCTACATCTGGTGCTTACAAAGTGTGGAGGTTTAGTACTGTTCTATAGTGCCAAATACCCTACATCTGGTGCTTACAAAGTGGAGGTTTAGTACTGTTCTATAGTGCCAAATACCCTACATCTGGTGCCTACAAAGTGGAGGTTTAGTACTGTTCTATAGTGCCAAATACCCTACATCTGGTGCCTACAAAGTGGAGATTTAGTACTGTTCTATAGTGCCAAATACCCTACATCTGGTGCCTACAAAGTGGAGGTTTAGTACTGTTCTATAGTGCCAAATACCCTACATCTGGTGCTTACAAAGTGTAGCTTTAGTACTGTTCTATAGTGCCAAATGCGGTAAGCCGCACCCCTTCCTTGGCCTGATCCTATAAGATACTTTGATTTGGGTTCTGGTACTAGCCCCGGCTTACACTAGATATTACCGTATAACCCCGGTCATAAGCCCGACTTTTTTTTTTCTATTTTTGGGAAAATCTGGCTTCTTTTTTTTCCCCAAACTGTAGTTCCCCGGCTTATGACTTTTTTTTACTATAGATTACGGTAAAAACCCTGAAAAAATTGTCTGAAAACTGGCTTATAGATTTTCCTTAAACTCTACCACTGCCTTATGACCGGGGCCGACTTATGACTGGGGCCGACTTTTGACCAGGACGGCTTATGATGGGGGTTTTAAGATGGGTGATTTACTGAACCTACCAGAGGTGATGATTGCCTGCACGGTGTAGCAGCCCCTCGAGGCGTTCCTCTACAGACATTTCATCCACACGGTGATACAGTCCCTCTCTGTTTAACAACAGCTGCAGAACCTGGGCCTGGAGGTACATGTTGTCTGACTGGTGGTAGAGCTGCTGAAGGTCATACGTAGACATGTTCTGTAAGTCCTGTATAAATATAATGTATTATATTAATATAACAATGTAAGGTACATGTTGTCTGGCTGGTGGTACAGCGTCTGGAGGTCATACGTAGACATGTTCTCTAGGTCCTGTATAAATAAAAATATATCAATATATAATCTATAATATTAATATAACAAGATAACAGTGTGAGGTACACTTTGTCTGACTGGTGATGATGATGCACTTTTGATGCCGGTATTGGACCAACTAATGGAATGGGCCGAACTACCGTAATCTCCCGCATATAAGGCACGTCTTATACGCCAAACAAAATGCTGCTGGGTCTTATACGTGGGAGGTAAATTACCTTGAGTTTGGGGGTGCGCCTTATAGGGGGGGGGGGTATTTTTACTATAGAACAGTACTAAACTGTGAGTTGGGGGGTGCCTTATATGCGAGCTGCGCCTTATACACGGGAGATTATGGTACTAACTGTTGGTAGAGCTGCTGGAGGTAAGACGTATAGTTAGCGTACACTCACCACAGGGTTGACCCAGGTGCCTTCAAAGTTGGCCTGTGAGTTTTGTGGTGAGATGTGGGTGAGGCTGCGGAACTGTTCACTGGCTGCCTTCTCACTGAATGGCTGGATCTGGTGTTCATCGTCTGGGTCAAGGTGAAGAAAGTCCAGGTGCTCGATACATGCTGACGATATGAACTCCTGTCATGTAAATAATAGATATCTATAAGGACTGATGATATGAATGACAATACTGCATATCAAGAAATCTAAGGTCAATGTTTAACCTGAGAACAGTGAGAGTAGACAAGGTTTAACCTGAGGACAATGAGGGAGTAGACAATGTTTAATCTGAGGACAGTGAGGGAGTAGACAATGTTTAACCTGAGGACAGTAAGGGTGTAGACAATGTTTAACATGAGGACAGTGAGGGAGTAGACAATGTTTAACCTGAGGACAGTGAGGGAGTAGACGATGTTTAATCTGAGGACAGTGAGGGAGTAGACAATGTTTAACATGAGGACAGTGAGGGTGTAGACAATGTTTAACATGAGGACAGTGAGGGAGTAGACAATGTTTACCCTGAGGACAGTGAGGGTATAGACAATGTTTAACCTGGGGACAGTGTGGGAGTAGACAATGTTTAATCTGAGACAGTGAGAGTATAGACAATGAGGACAGTGAGATGTGCCTTACCTGGAGGCGACCAAGGCGTACCCGGATGCCGTCACACATACCGCGTTTAAACTGCGCCAACAGGTTGAACAGGTGGGTGGTGTCCTGCCCCCTGTATAACGATAGAGCATATTATTATACACAACAAACAACAAAATGTAAAATACTTTGAGAAACTTATTTTCAATAATTCATCTTAATTTCAATTAGACCTCAATCTTGTCAATAGACCTTGCCATAAGTGGGACGATGAAGCACCTTTCTGACTATTCAACTGGGTATTTTATGTGATGCATTTTATGCATGAATAACACAACAACACTTGTACACAGAGCGAGGGCTACACTCAACTTTCTGAGATCAGACTTACCTGATGTAGTCCTCGCGTAAAATCATGACAAACGTGGGACGTCCCGCCAACTTCCAACACTTCCCCAGGAACGCCAGGTCACTCTTCATAACAAACAACTAACAATTCAGGTGATGCTAAAAACTGCAGAGAATCTCACACCTACCGCAAAACCTCGGTCATAAGCCAAAAAGTTATAAGCCGATTTTGGAGCTATTTTAACATCAGAAAAACCCCGGTCATAAGCCAGGGTTGAGTTTGGGGCTTTGCCCCTCCCCTCTTCCAAGCCCCTCTGACCTCCAAATTTTCATGGCCATTTCATCCATTTTTAATAGTTGTCAGACGTGTTTTAATCCTATGTTACAATTATAGATATTATGTGTGTATATGAACAGCCTCTAGTTTGTCTATAAGTTTGTCTATAAATATGCCATGAAAAAAGGTCTGGAAATGAATAAACTTTTGAACCACCCCGGTCGTTAGCCGGGGGTAGACTTCAGCAAAAAGTTATAAGCTGATTTTGACCAAAAATAGCAAAAATAGATCAGCTTTACCGTTTATGACCTGGGTTTTACGGTAATAAAGTGACACTGGGGATGGACAACACTGCAGTCTACTGGTCTATGATTTACATGTAAAATACAGCTATGCCCATACATCAAATACTTGCTATGTTCTTTTTTTTTCTTTTTTTGCTCACATAAGCCTAGTAATTCTTATCAATGAAAGGGTAGACATATAACAGACAGGCCTTTTTACATGCAATTACCACAAAACCTCCGAAGCCAACCAAAATCTGCTATTTAAAGCCAATTTTGTGACAAGTTTGACATTGACTGACCTTGATATCGTCAATAAGAAGCTCCTGGTCATACGACAGGTAAAAGTCAGACGACTCAAACAGCAGCCCATAACACAGGAACATGGATCCGCAGGCACGGTATATCTGTAATTAGTCATAACACAGGAACATGGATCCGCAGGCACGGTATATCTGTAATTAGTCATAACACAGGAACATGGATCCGCAGGCACGGTATATCTGTAATTAGTCATAACACAGGAACATGGATCCGCAAGCACAGTAAATCTGTAATTAGACATAACACAGGAACATGGATCCACAAGCATGGTAAATCTGTAATTAGACATAACACAAGAACACGGATCTGCAAGGACGGTATATCTGTAATTAGACATAACACAAGAACATGTATCTGCAAGCATGTATATCTGTAATTAGACATAACACAGGAACATGGATCCGCAAGCATGGTATATCTGTAATAAGACATAACACAGGAACATGTATCTGCAAGCACGGTATATCTGTAATTAGACAAAACACAGGAACATGTATCTGCAAGCATGGTATTGTCAACGAGTCCGTAAATGTTGAATAAGGATGAATACAGACGAATCAGGAATCCAGTTTGATATCCACTTTATTCATAGAAGTCCACGAGGTATAGATGGTGATACAGTATAAAGGTGCCCAACAGTGTCCAAGCCTAGCCCTTGAGCCAAGGGCTTGATCTCACGTGAGTGTGTGAGGTATGAAGTATGAAGGTGGAAAGATGAGTGAGCTGCTCCCTCCACAGGTATTTGTAGTAGGAGCCGCTCACCCAGCTCATCCTAAAAATAGTATCAGGTGAGCTAAATATAGTAACTGGGGAACTCCAGTGCAGGTATGTAGGGGAGATCCCAAACATAGCACTGGTGTTCACAGAGTTCAGTGTGGCTCTAAATATAGCTGCTGGGAACTCCCGGTATGCTGTGAGCTGCTCATGATCAATGGGCATGTCATCCAGCATGGGGAGTTGTTTCTAAACATTGTCTGCTAGGAATTTCCAGCATGCAGCGAGCTGCTTGTGATTGACGGCGTATCCTCCAGTGGGAGGAGGCGGGGTCACTGAGTGCAGTTGACGCCGCCAGTCTTTGGTCTTTGGTATGGTTTGGCTTGTGGGTAGACTCGGACACTGGGTTACATGGTAGAGTCAAAGGTGAAAAATAAATATGATAAGTACAATACCTATAACGGTCTACTGACAAATCCCCACATTCCTACTCGATTCCACGCGAGGTTTTAAGGAGGAAGTTCGTGAGAAAAGGTCTACTGACAATATGTTTGATGTGTAATAATAGGTATTACATCTTATCATTTAAGTTGAAAGTTTACGGTATTAAGGAGATATTTAATATTGGTTTTTGATTGAACATGAATAATTTATAAACAGTACAAAACGAAACTGTGCCAAAGAGGTGTTGTTTGTAATTTTGACAAAGAAGAATATGAAAAATTCAGGTCGTGGTAGGATACAAGGGCTGGATTATTTATCTAGTACTAAAGTTCACACAAGGATAGAGGAATAAAAACTATCCTAAAACATGCAGTTATTGGCTTTAAGGCAGACCTTGAGGTAGACACGTTAATACTGAAGTTTGTTTCAGTACCGGTAGGCAATTATTATTTAGGTTTTGAGCCAATATACAATACAATATAATAAATAAAAACAGAGGTTAGGTAATTGATGACTGGCAAGTCGATCAATCATTCCTTATAATACTGGTAAGGCTTAGGGAGTCTGAAGGCTTTTAGGTGATATGTTTAAGGAATTTTCTAAAAAAAAAAATTTTGGATTTTTGGTCTTTTATTTATCTGTAGAAGTTTCTGTTAGTTTTGTAGAAGGTTTGTCTTAGTCAATGGAAAATTTTGCATGTTTAGCCTTCAGTCTACCTGGGGTTATAATTTGCTGAAAAAGGACGAGGTTAATACAAAAGTAAATGGAGGCTCTGGCTGATATTTAGTTTGGATCTCAATTGATCCTGCAAAGATACTGGTTGCCAGGGCTTCCTTGTAAAATTTTTAGAAAAATATAAACTAGCTAAAACCCATAAATATTTGACATGGTTGGGTTTGAAAAGGTACAGTGTGAAAAAGAAAAAGAACTTTATGGCATCTTAAGATCACAAAACCTGCTGCCTGGCTTGTGTTCTTCATAATGTTCTTATAAAGGAAAATAAAAGTAAAAATGCAGCGTGTTTTCATGGTTATGTATCATAGCCTTATGCAAACAAGAAAAACTGGCTTTAAAAATCAGTTGACTAGGCTGACTGAGTCAGTGTTCATAGTGTCCATGGGCGGTCGGTGAGTGAAGTGTGTCTCTACACTTTTAGTCCATAATTTAAATACAGTTTTTAAAAATAAATAAAATAAATAGAGGATGGTTAATGAAATTATTTTCTCCTTCTATGGCGACTTTGGTTTGCAAGACCCTTTGGTGGTGGGTCTTGGTGGTTAAAGACATGTGGGTTGAGGGAGCGACCTAGTGAGGGTCTTCTCCTGGATCTGGATTTTTTGGTGTTGGGGACAAAGTTTACAATTTTACTGAAATGCATTCTGCTAGGCTTGCCTGAGTCAGGTTGCAAATTTAGATCGGAACTGTATGCAGGGTCTATGTCTATTTGTTCTGCTGAGAGGGAGGTGTCAGAGTCACTGTCCTCCTCAGATGAAGCTTGGTATGTTTTGGGTAGGGGTCTCCAGACCTGGGTCGAGCCAATTGTTTTGAAAGTTTCTGGTCTATTGTCTTTGTTCATGCTGCATGGGCAGCTGTAGCTATACATTAGGTGGGGACAATTTCTTCCCAGGGTGGCGAATCTAGTAGGTGGCCCTATTGGAGAGCAGACTCGTGTGCTCCAATGGGGCAGGCCGGTTGGTATGGGCGTGCCTGGTCTGCCACTATCTCCTGTTGGCCTGTCAATGCGGTCTCCGCCTCCTCGATTAGGTCGTTGGCCTCTGTATTGAAAAAACAGAACAAGAGAAGGGGGATTTTTAGTTTTAGGGTCGATCATAGTGCACGGATTACAAGGCGACCAACAAAAAATACCAAATTGACAGGTAAGGCAGTGAATTAGGCAGTGCATATTGATGTGCAGTGTCACCGGGCCGGTGTAGACTCATGGCCAGATGTGAGCGGGAAACTGGAATATCCAGGGTCCAGGTTAGTTCTGCTGCGCGGCACGGGTAGCGCCACTGCATGGGGACCTGTTCTTATTTAGTTCATGCGAAAAACATTGGCTGGCGCCACTGAGCTGGCGTTTGTTCAGCGTTCGTGTAAGGACATGGTCAAATGGCATGGTCAATGGTGTAGACTTGCCATGGACCTATGGGTTCATGTGTAAGGGTTGTCTCAACTCTGGGTTAGGCGATTCTGGGTCCCAAAGGTGGGTTTGGTTGGCTGGAATTTTGAATTTTGATGATGCGCTTTTTCGGAAAAATAGGTCCAAAAATTAACTTTATGCTCCCGTTTTGGATCCTGATATAAAAGAGGGCGGAGGCTATTTTGGGATCAGAAAGCGGCGACTAAGACTGATAAAACGGAGGCCTGAAATATTGTCGAAAAAGGTCGAAAAAGGAGAAAAAAGGAGACATGATTGTGCTGTCAAGATTGATCTCCATGCCGTCTGGGACGGTCTTTCTGCTCATCGTGGCTGTGGGCATGTTTGGGTGAGTACAGGTGGATGATTTTTTGGGGAATTTTGGGGCTATGTACAGTCGGGCGTGTCGCCGGTGGTTTGACACCTGTGTGTTTGTGTGATTTCAGAGTCGTCCTTTTGTGGGTCTTTTTGGGCACGGTGCCGGCGGTGTGTGGGCTCGTGCGTGGACCCTATGATGGCCCGGAGGGAGGGGCCAGTGTGCCCTGCTTGGTCCGCTGTTAGGCGAGGATGGTATGTACAGTCTTTGTTTGAGGGGTAGAATAAACAAACAAAAAGGTATAACGCTAGTATGGGGAATTGGAATTGTCTATGGAACTGGATTGATTATCCTTCTGAGTCTTGAAATTTGTTTGTAGAGGTGGTATTTGTGAGTTGTGGGTATTTAGCTGGGGTATTGGTCATGTTTTTCAGAAGGTGGGCTGAGGCGAGGAACTCCTCGAGATGCACGTGGTGTGGCCGAGAAGGCTATGAAGAGGAAAAGGCTAGATCCAGAAGGTGGCCGGCCAAATGCGAGGATGTGATTCGAAAATTGATTGTGATAAATGACTGTGATGATTATAACAAGTGCCATGAGCCTGATTTGCCTGTGATTTTATCCAATAATATATTTGAGAAGTCCACCACCAGTTAGAAGTTATGTTGTTTGTTCTGGGCTTCTAAATTGGCATGGGCGGGCTTTCAAATTTCATGCGGGGTGGTATTGTTAGCTTGGGTCGAAAACAAGTCTAGTGATATTGTTAACACGTGCTTATGTTATTGTTTTGACGCAGATATTGAGTGCGGGTGTCCTGACTGACGTTAAGTTGTCATGCCAACGTGGGAAAAATGAAAGAGATCTGACGTTGGGGAGGCCGACGGCAGTGGTGAGACGCAGCGCCGGCGTTCTGACGCAGCGTTTGGCGGGGAACCAGACGCGACGTCAGAAACAAGATGGCGACGTCTCATCGTGCAGTGGGCCTTCACAGTGAGTCGAAATAACTGTGTTATTGTGGGTCGAAACTGTGTTGTGGTATGGAGATGTTGTTAAGATGGTTTTAATTGTGGGTGGGGTCGGATTTAGAGCTATTAAGGATGGGGATGATCCCCACATGAAGGTGTTAGATTGGGCTATCCGGTGGATTGGGCGACCGGGAGAGTCCATTACCAGGTTATATGGGGGGTGGCCGGCGGTTAAATGATCCCCACATGAGGATCAAAGTAGGTTTCTGATGAAAACTTACCGCTGGTTGATGTTGAGGGTGGTGTGAGCATCATCTCCGGTTGCTTGTACATGTATTTGTCTTTCTTTGGCTGATGCCGGAGTGGGGTGTACTTTGTGAGCTCAGCCGGGGAGTCATGGCGATCAGCCGGCCAGGACTCACAAGGTAGTTGTATGGCGGGGTCAGTGTCACTAGAGGCAAGTTGAAAATCGGGTTGTCCTTCTGAGGAGATGACCACTGTCATGTGGTGAGCTCCTTTTAAGACCCTGTACAGCGGTATTCTCCATAGAAGTGGTACCGGAGGATAGCGCTGCAGCGGGATCTGCCGGACTTGTCCCCCGATTATTGTCCTGATGTCAGACTTCCAATGGAGATCCAGGTGTCTGCCCAGGGGTGCCGTAAGGCGAGCTGGGGAGACCTTAGGGGCTGTGATGGTGGGGGCCCAGAGATTCTGTCCATAGATCATTTTGCCAACGGTGAAATCAAAGGTTTGACCATTAGCATGGATCTTGGCCACAATCGAAGGTGTCCTGTGGCTGTCCTGTTTACAGTAGGGCCAGTGTCGCAGGCACCTCTTGGCGGTACTCCATGTGATGTACAGGAGGGTTGCTATTAAGATCCAGGTGAACATGTCCTGGTAGCGGTCAGGCGACTGTACAAAATCTAGATCGGTGTCTGGGGTCGTTTGTGGGGCTGGCCAGTTTTTGTTAGCCTGGCGTATCAGATCTTTAAAACGATCCCAGCTCTCCGCATTAGCCATCTTGGGTGTTCGGGTTGCTGAGACTAGTGTGATAAAGCGCGCCAATTGATTGACACGAAGATGGTTCTTAAGGGTTAATGCGCAGCAAAGTAGTGCCAGGAGGGGTGATACCAAATGTATCCAGGGTGAGAACTGGAGGTGGTATCCTAGATGCATCAGGGAGTTAGTGGATAGGAGGGCTGATTGGTCTTTAAGTCCCTGTGCGGCTCTTTTAAGGGTTAGGGTGTCTTGGAAGAGGGGTGCTATTTTTTGATTGTGTAGGTGTTTTAATTTTTCAAAATTGGGCAGGTGAAGGGTCTGGGTAGTGGTTGCCATGGTGATGCCGGAAACATTGGCTGGAGGTTGACCAAAATGTCGCCACAGTGGTAAATTGAAATAGGCCTTTGATATGGGTTCTAGGGTGAAATTTTGGGTGCAAGATAAATCAGAATTGGTTAAAATCATGCCAGCATTTTTAATGGAGCACAGACATGGGACTGAGATGACTGAGTATGCTCTATTCTTAATTTCGACTTGGCCTGAATCTGTGCATTGGAGCATGGAAGTGGGATGGTCGGTTATTAATAGGAAAGTGCTGTGAGATAGGGGTTGGATAAGATTTGGTATGGGTGCTGCCATGTGTGCTTTAAAACTGCAGGTATGGTGCACCGCCTCTGGTAGATCTAAAAATAAGGATAGAGTGCATGTGGGGTGTGTGGCTGACAATAGGGGTAGGGGTAGGTTACAGCTGATAAGGTGGCCGAGGTCACACATATCCAGGTCAGCTTGTGTAAACTGTATATAGTGTGAGTGGGTCTTGGACATAGCCAAGTAGCCGGGAAGTGGCTCCACCTGGGTGTGACCTACTGACTTAGTGTCGGAGGTGTCGAAAGGCACGGGGAAGGTTTCTATTCTAAATATAGAAAAGGTGCTTCCCCCTCTGGTTATGGGTACTGGTATGGTTATTAACAGGCTCGAGTTATGGCTCCAGTGCACATGTACTCGGCGCTGATAATAATAACTTATGGGTAGGCCTTCTAAAATAATGCCGTGGTGTGCCTCGTGCAGGAGGCTGGATAAATTGTTTAAACCTAAACTGAGGTCGTCTTGTGTGATGATGGATTGGGGTAGGGTGCCCTCAAGTAGATTATTAATGGTTAAGAGCAGATTTTCCAAGTCGCTTTGGAGGTCAATTAAAGACTCTATTTGAGAATTTGCTGCTGTGAATAACATGGAATAGAAGGTATCTTGTCTGGATTGGAGTTCCAATTTTAATAATATTGATGAGATGTTTGAATTTAAGTGCTCTAATTTTCCGGAAATAAAAGATAGAGCATCATCAGTGTCATTTTGGAATTTTGAGAAGATGTTGACAGAATTGTAATTAAATTCCGAAATATTTAACAAGAAATGTGTGGCTAATTCTACCACGTGCATTTTGGTGGCTAACTTTTTATCCAGGTCAGACATTTCAGAATTCAGAATATCAATTTCTGGTTGAGTCCCGAGGCCTATTGAAGCTCTTAAAATGTCACCAATGACTTGGCCGGGGGCATTTCTGGCTTTTCTGACGTTTGGAGGTGAAATCAATTTTGACAAAGTTTTTAGTGTTGTTTTTGACTTGGAGAATAGGCTCTGTATCATGTTATCTAGGGCATGGGCTGTGTGCTTAATGTATTGGGGTGCATCAGTGCTGATGAGAGGGCTGAGTAGTTTTGGCTGACTTAGGTTCTGATCAAAGGTCAGGTTAAGGCTGAAGGTCAATGGATAGTCCATGTAATTGGCTAGTAATGTTTGGGGTAACTTGGTAAACAGTGTGCCATAGTTGGGTCTGAAGATGGTGTTCAGATTGTTGTCTGATGTTGAGGTGCAGCCGAGGAGCAGATGTAGGAATATACAGACTGCTAGGATGGCTGCTGCTCTAGAAAAATGAGAAAAAAATTGAAAATTTTGAGGATTTTGAAAATTTTGATGGTGGGGTTCACTTTAAAAATAACATTAGCTCAGTCACAAATGGGATGTTAGTATGGTCAAGTATTTACAAAGGTCGGGGAATCTGTGGGTGGTAGGGTTGTTGTCACATGAAAGGTTTTATGCAGATGGACTGGTGCCTGTTGTCACCGTCAGGGGCGGCACACGAGCTTGAGCATGGAATCTGTTTATCTCGAAGATAGCAAACTGGAATACTATGCTGGCCGTATTCCTTATGGCCAGTTCACGTCCAATTCTGGAGTATTGGCGGGGTAAGTCCCTGAGGGGCTGTTCCGACGCTATAAGCGTGCGACCACATAAAAGTGCTATGTATGATGCAGATCTATGATTAAACCTGCCCCATGGAGGCCGGCGGGGATTATCCCCAGCTACAGCGACCATGAAGGCTTTGATGGTTGCTGCTGTGGAGTGATTGCTCAAGTCCAGCTCCTGTCTTAGCACAGGGCTGCTGAGGTAATGTTTAATATCTTCCTGGGCGAGGAAGGTGATGAGGTGTTGCTGTTCCATGATTATGCTCCTAATTTCAAAAGGATCCATGAGATCACTCCTGATCCCATGTGGTCCAAGGAGGCTGTGTATGGTCCATGTAGCATTTGGGCCGTGCTTATTTGCCGGTGGGTCCAGGCTGTAAGTCATAAAAGGAAAAAGGGTCTAAGTGGGCTGTGAATGGGGGGAGAGGTAAAGGTGGGGAATTTGCTTGGCTGAAGAGGTTTAGTAAATTGGATTATCAATGTTAAAAATTATAGGGTAGTGGAGAAGTTCTTCCACATTTTACACACACTTAAGGCTCACACCGCCATTGGTTAATAGGGGTACCTGGGCACCATGATAATAAAAGTGCTATCATGTACAATGCTAGAACGACTGTTAAAAATCCTAAATGCTAAAATAGACCCATAAGATAATCCTACCTGGGCTGGTTGCATGATGGGTCTGCCATGGTCCCTTCCCAGACACTTGTTGCCGTGCTTAAGGTGTGGTGGTATTGGTTGTGGGTTGTGTTGTGATCAGATGTGGGTGGGCAAGCGCTTATAAACCTGAGATTGAGTTTGGCTATTTCTCAGTCTGAGATCTCCCATAGGTGGTATGTCTTGCCCTGAAAGCGGCGTAGGCCAAATATTATTGGTGGATGCAAGTGGGGTTGACGGTCCCATATGCAAATTAGGGTTATCCTGGCCTGGATTGGTTGGTGGTGAGATATTGTCTAAAGATAGCATATTGGGAAGCTTGGCGGGGGGTGTTTTATCCCTGGCCAAGGTGATATGGTTGCTATGGCGTCCCTGTAGCTTTTAAAGACCTTGAGGGCAGTGTGTTATTGATTTGTATATGTGCCACCACAGCACTTAAGGGTTGGCGGAGACAGCGGTGTAAACATGGGGTGTGGGTGTCAGAGGTCCATCTTCCTACAATAGGTTTATCATTGGAAATAGTGGTCTTGAAGTGGTAACAAGCCGTCGCATGTGTGTATTGAAGTTTATACACAAACCGAGGATACAGCGCTGCCTTGGGCGGTCGGTATGTGGCGTGTGTAACCTAACCTAATTATTTGATAATCCATTTGCCAGTGTTTGGCGTTCCACTTAGAAGGGGTAGGTGTGTGTATATACAGTTAATCAAGGCGGTGTTGATTTTGGATGCATAGGAATTTTTATGGCTGTTAGTATAAATAGGTTGGGCGTTGGTCTGTGACTGTTGCTGTCAGTGTGTTTAAGTGGTTGGTGTATTAATGGTTGATTAATTTGGTTGGGGCGCGTGGCGCCTGTGGGGAATGAAGGAGGGTTGTTTATATGGATGTTTGGTGTTTGACACAGCGACTTATGGCCTATGATGGACGCTTAGAAATTTTTCTTGATTTTCTGGAGGGCATGGGGCTGAAGGAGATTGTTCCCTTTTTGGCTGGCCTTCCTCTCTTTTTCTTTGTTTTGGGAGTGGTAAGACTCACATTGGAGGGGTCGTCCTGGTCGGGGTCGTGAAGTGAGCTTGTGGGCCCTGATTGCAGCCTTTTTATAATGGCTTTGGCGCTAGCTCTTGTGATTGGTCTCCTTAGCCTTGATACATGTACTGATTTCTTCAGTATTTTTCCATCTTGTAGCCTTTTTAGAATAGCTGTAACTGGTGAAGTCATCCTCATTATGATGTAGGGGCCTGAGTATGTGGGTTGCAACTTTTTTGATGTGCATTTGACCAGCAGGGTGGGTATATGTAAATATACCAATTGGCCTGTGTTATATGAGCTCAGTTCTGCTGAAGTGTCATGTCTGGCTTTCATCTTTTTGTGAGCAGAGATCATGTTTTCTGCAGCTCTCATCTGAATATCATCCCTAAACTGTAGTAGGCTGGTCATAATCTTCTCCCTGGTGCTTGAGTCTTTTTCAGCTTTAATCAAGGACAAAGCTGCTTCAGTTGGTAGGTGTGTCTGCTTGCCAAAGACTAACAAATTTGGTGAGTAGCCTAAGGCGCTGCTTATAGTATTATTAATACTGAAGACTACAGCCTGTAGGAAGGTTGACCAATGCTTTTGTGATTTTGATACAAAAGCCCTGAGGGATGATTCAATGGTTTGATGTTGGCGCTCACAGAGACCTTGAGACCTAGACCAATGTGCACTTCCTGTCACATGTTTAATGCCGAACTTTTCACAAAAATATTTGAATAGTTTTGAGACGTATTGCTGGGCATTATCTGTGTTTAGTACTGAGGGAGTGCCATGGATACATATGACTTTTTGGAAGAAACCAAGTGCTACAACTGCAGCAGTATTTTCTTCACTTGTCCAGGCAGTCACATGCCTGGTGGCATGGTCGGTCACCACATGTATGTAGTGGGAGCCATCAGCGGCCTTGGAAAAAGGGCCTATTGTGTCCATGGTGACATGAGAGTATGCTGTGAGTACTGGGTCACGTAGTTTCATTGGAGTTTTCAGGTTTTTGGGTCTCTTTTTGGTGGTCAGGCATGTGTGGCAAGTACCGCAGAAGTCAAAAACTTCTTTAAACATTGATCTCCAGTAATACCTAGCCCTTATGGCTGTATAGGTTTTGACTGGACCTAGGTGTCCACCTAGGGGAGAGCAATGGGTTGCTTCCACTAAAGATTCTGTCCACTTTTCTGGAATTACAATTTGCAGTGTGGGCTCTAAAGTCTTACCCAAATTGGTATCAGTAATTCTGAAGAGGACTTCATCCAGTAAGATGAATTGGTCGTGGTTACGTAGTATTTGATTCATTAATCCTGAGTCGTTTGGCAGGCTACCTTTTTCAATGTAGTTTGCCATGGAGGATGCAAAAAGGTCTTCTTTTTGGCTTTTAATCAGTGTTTCTCTAGAAGGTGTCAGGGATTGGTGTTTACAGATTTCCTGAATTGCCCTTTCAGCTAGAGGTAGCACACGGCGGGAGAGCTTAGCTCTCTTGGCGTTTGCAGCTTTGATGGAGACCCTAGGTGACCTAGATTTGGCGGGCCTGCCTCTGGGGCGAGGACTGCTGCACTTAGGCTTGAGTGGGCGGGTCTTTTTACTGGGTGCTGATTGGCTGGCTGCTGGAGGTGTGTCGTCCTGAGACTGGGACTGTGCTCGAGTGAGTACACACAGGTCAGGGTTCACACTTTGCTGCCTCTCTGGGGTGCCTTTCCTTGCTATGACGCCTTTTGGTGGTTTATTTGTGCTTCCCCAAATTTTGCCTCCTTTTAATATTGATCTAGGAGGTCCCAAACAGATGGGATTATTGGGAATTGGGTCGTCTGATTTGAAAACCTTTGTCATGGATATATCTGAAAATTGTACCCTTTTTGGTGGGAGGATAATTTTTCCTTGTGATCTAATTGGTATTGGATCATCAGAGCCAGGGGGATATTTTCTTCTGGACAGGCAATCTGCCACTAGATTAGCTCTGCCTTGTAGGTATTTCACTTCAAAATCATAAGACATAACAGTATCTACCCATCTTGCCAATCTGCCATTGGTGATATTTTCCTTCTTGTTGAAGAGGGAGACTAGGGCTGTATGATCTGAATATACCTTGAAGTGAGTGCCGTCTACATAATGGTGGAACTTTTTGACAGCGAAGATTATCCCAAGTAACTCTTTGTCAGTTATTCCATATCTGGTCTCTTGAGGTGTTAGACCTCTCCCAGAGAATTCAATGGGCCTATAAAAACCATGTTCATCTACCTGTGTGATAACTGCTCCTAAGCTGAAATTGCTGGAGTCTGTGAAGATGATGAAGGGTTTGTTATAGTCTGGGAATTTTAGGATTGCCTCAGTGCAAATTGATGCTTTGATTTTCTCAAAGGCTGTTTGACACTGAGTGGTCCATTTGAAAGTACCCTTTGTGGCTTCATATAGGGGTTTCATTATATGGGCGAAGCCTCTAATGAATCTCTTATAAAATTGTGCCATTCCATTGAAACACCTAAGGTCGTGGATGTTTTTAGGTGCTGGGAAGGTTTTGACTGGTGAGATTTTGTCTGGGGAAGGTGAGATGCCGTGTTGATCTAGGGTAAAACCTAAGAATTCCATTTTGGTGGTGCCAAATTCACATTTTTCTGACTTTAATTTGATGTTTCC
Source organism: Acholoe squamosa (assembly GCA_949317995.1). NCBI lineage: Eukaryota > Metazoa > Annelida > Polychaeta > Phyllodocida > Polynoidae > Acholoe > Acholoe squamosa. The sequence continues at coordinate 89,870,433 of OX439038.1, read as the reverse complement.
TTTGATGAAAAGTTTTAGCACTTCATCTAGGTCTTGCAGGTGTCTTTCCCATGTGGGGCTGTATATGGCCACATCATCCACATAGGCTACTGCATTTCTGTATTTGCATTTCATGAGCAATTGTTCCATTACATTCATGAACGACAAACCAGAGGTTTTTAAACCCATGGGTAATACTTTGGCCATATACCTTGTGCCATTGGCAGAGAAAGTTGTTAAAGGCCTTGATTCTTTAGCTAGAGGAATCTGATGGTAGGCGCTGTATACATCCAATTTGGAAAAATATTTAGCACCTGTTCTGCCAACTTGTTGCATGAGGTCGTCTGCTCTGGGGAAGGAGTAGGAAAAAGATTTTAGGTTTTGGTTAACCCATCTATAATCCACGACTATTCTCCATCCTGAGGCTACAGACCTGTCTCCCTGGGGTTTGGGTACTAAGAAAGCTGGGGAGTTCCACTCACAGGGTTTGGTGCATTCTTCAATGACACCTTGCTGTAAATGTTTATCTAACAGCTCTCTTTGGAAAATCTCTTTTTTGGGTGACATTCTATAGGATGGTCTGTTGCAGGGTTTGAAATCAGGGATTAATTCTAATTTGACCTCATTTTCAACGTTTAATCCTATAGCACTCTCATTTAACACAAAGGCCTCTCTATTTGATTCAACAATGTTTTTGATTTGTTGTTTTTGGGCCTCAGAGAGCTTGTCACATATTGTATATTTCAGAGGGTCGTCCCCTTTGGGTAGCTGATCTAGGGGATCATCTCCACAATTGATGGGGAGCATTTCTTTGTCAGAGATTATGCTGCTGAGGGAGTGTTGGCTGTTCAGTTTTCTAATGGGAATGGCTTTGTCTAGATTGTTAAGTGCAAAGATGCCTAGGTTCATGTGCTTTTTGATATTGATGGAAAAATCGTTTGGGTTGGCCACTGTTACCGGTATGATCTTTCTTGTTGACCTTGGTTCAACAAGGGCGTGTTTGATTAGTACCGGTAATGTTGTGTCAACATTTTCTGTGATGCCTGTTTTACCTATTAAGGAATCAGGTCCTATGACGATTGCATTGAATGTGGATTCAGAATTTGGTGGCATGGTTAGGCCTTTGGCTGCTCTTATGAAGTGTGGTGAAGGGGACTTGGCCCCAAAGGAAATTTTGGCCCTATATTTGGTCATAAAATTTACGCCAAGAATTATGGGGTGATTTAGCTTTGGAACAACATGTAGTCTTGTTTTAAACTCTGTGTTATTGATTAGGAAAGTTATAGTGATGGAATTGTTGACCTGAACTGAGGATTTATCAGCTAGTAGGATAACCATGCGAGATCTCCTACCATGTCTGAAATTGGGAGTTGATATGATTTTATCTGCCATTTTCTGGCTGATAAAGGAAAGGGAGGCTCCAGAGTCTACAAGGGCTCTGTAAGAACTGCCATTGATATCAACATTAACTGCGCCTTTAGTCAATTCAGTATTAATGTAAGAGGTCTTACCTTGCTGCCCATACTTACTGGTCTCGACTTTTAATTGGAGGGTGGAGATTCTCTTGTTCTGGCTCTCATAGAGGTCCTCACTGTCTGATGAGGAGTCTTCGTCACAATTCACAGGCTGGGGGTCGTGGTTCTGTTGTTCTGCCGAATTTAATTCTGCTCCATCATTTGTGTGTGAAATATGGCATGTGGGGGACGTTCCAGTTTTGTTGTCCAAGGTGGGGGCGGGGCTGTAAGATGCTTGGTGGCCCTCCCCTGTGTCCTATTCAATGTTGTCATTGTAGTGTTCTCCTTGTCCAGAATCAGGAGGTTGGTTGTCATGATGGTTGTCTTCTGTCTTTTTGTTGTCATTTCTGCCTGGTGTTGGGTCCCTGGATTTCTTTTGTTGCTGGGTCCAATCATCAGGGATTGGGAAATCTGCTGGGACCAGTAGTTTCTGGAAGGACACCTGGCGGGTGTTGGTGGGGGTGGAGGCAACAGGGATGAAAACAAAGTTGTTTCTTGTGTCGCTGGATTTGGACCTGCTTCTGTTTCCCTCCTGAGATTTGCTTCTGCCTGGCGATTGATACCTGTTCTTGGAGCCTGATCTGCTGTTTGAGTTGGGTCTGGGGTTGTTATAACCTTGTTGATTTTGGTTGTATCCTGACTTAGGTTTATCGTCATACTGCTTAATATTGCCATTTCCAGGGGGCTTGTTGTTATAATTGTTGTTGTTGTACTGGTCCTTCCTGGATCTGTTATTGTTGTTGTTGTTATTGTTCCTTTGCCCATTGTAGTTATTATAGTTCATGGCGCACAAGTCTGAAGTTTGGTTTGAGGCATGGGCTGCTTTGGCTGCTTCCATGACCAATTCTTGTTTTAATGCTGCAGTCTCGGCTTCTCTAATGCTTTTGGGGCTGTCTGAGAGTACAACATTTTTTATTTCATCTTTGAGGCCATTTATGAGATAGTCCACTTGTACAGATTCATCCAGGTTGCTGTTGGAAAGCAATAAGGTCATATCTGCTATGTATTCCTCCACAGTCTCCTTGGGTTGCTGCTTTCTGTTTCTATATCCTTTGATTATTGTGGCAGGGTCAGGCTGGTTGAATCTGCTGAGAAAGGCGGCATAGACTGCTTCAGTGTCATACATAATTGGTTTGTCAAAAATGTTTGTGAAAAACCATTGCGCTGCTCTGCCCTTTAAAAAGGTATACATACAGGATGCATGCATTGTTGGGCTGCGGGGGTATGCATTTCTTATATAGAATCTGAATTCTGCCAGGAATCTGGCTGCAGACCTGTAGGGCGAGGGTTTGTCAAAGGGTTCTGGTTTGTTAAAACAGCTTAATTGAGCAGATGTGAGTCGCTCAGGTTCAAAACTCCTATATCCAGTAGGAGCGGAGAAATTGGATTGTCCTAGATTTGGTATCATTGGTGTGGACTGCGCTGCAGGCTGGTGGGCAGCTGCTTGGGCAGGTGGAGTGTTTGTAAACAAGCTATACATTGGTATAGGGTTGTTGTAGGGCGTGTGCGCCTGGTGGGGCATGTATACATGGTTGTAAACACTGCCTGAAAGTGATGTGGCGGCTACCGGTGATGGACGAGTGGTAGAGGGCGCCATCTGGTGGGTTGTGGCTGAATTACCAAGACCTGCATGTGTCGCGCCTTGTTGGGTGGGCGTGGCTCCTGTCGCTACCATTCGGGTTGTATTTTGGAAAAGGCTTGGGGGGCTGAGCCTGTATCCTACCGGTACAGATGTCGGCATCCTGGTAGAGGTGCCCATAACATGTGAAGGTTGGCCTGAAGGGGGTAGCCTAGTATTGGTGGGTGAGAAAAGGCTGTTTTGGCCTTGGCTGGTAGGTGTTCTTGTCCTATCAATGGCCCTGAATATTTCAGATCTCATTCCATCAATATTTCTGTTGATTCTGTCAGACAGATTGGCTGACGCTATTTCAGACCTTCTCAGTACATCAGCGTTGTCCTGAGCTGCTTTTCTTTGTATTTGGCCAATGTCATTCTCCAGGTGCGACTTCCAAGTGTCCATGTCATTTAACCTGTCATTTATTCTTGACAGTTGGCAGGAGGAGTCGTCTCCAATCCTTTTTATTTCAGCGGACAATAAGTTCATTTGTCCTGTTAATAGGTTGGAGAGGGAGTCATTGACTGCCTGGGTGCACTCTCTGACTATGTTCCTCGTCATGTCATCCTGGTTGTACTCTGGAGGTGGAGCTGCAGTGGCCATGTTTGGGTAGGCAGGTGCTCTGTGCAGGTGGGGGAAGGTTACTTCTGTGTCTTCTTCAGAGGTGGACTCTGTCTGTAAATGGGCGGGGAAGTGACTGTTTCTGTGTAGTATGGGAGTAGTGGCCACAAGGTCGCCTCTTCTAGCTGCAGAGTCTAAGCTTCTTTGAAGTCTGTAAAATACAGGTGTATTTGGCCTTTGAGGGGAGGATGATTGCACTCTTCTCCTGGGCCTATGGGTGGGGTATGGCCTTTCAAAGGATCTGGCTCTTGGAGGCGTGCTCAGGGATGAATTTGGTGCTGGAGGTGTCGCCCTGTCTTCCTCAGAGGTAGAGTAGGGGTAGTAAGGCCTAGGGTTTCCTCCAGGTGGATTGCTATCAGGCTGTGGGTTTTGGTGCGGCCTTAGCAAATTGGTGGGATTGGAGTTGTCTTGCCACTGCTCTTCTAGAATACGGTTTATCCTATCTAGAAAAACAGAGGGACTCTCACCACACTGGTAGCTTGGTGTAGCTCCGGTTGGTATCAGTTGTACACGTCCTGTGTTGAGTCTGTTTTCTCTCCACCTGTGGATTGCTGAGTCTAGCCTGCTCCTCCAGTAATTGTCTGCTACTGATGGGTGGGCTTGGATGTCCGGTACAGTAAGGTTGTCCCAACTTAGGTCAGGTGTACACTGTGGGTCAGAATCAGTGCTGGATGAGGTTGACCGTCCGGCAGCTTCCAGGGCTTCCTGCAGGCTATTGGATCTTTCCTCTAGATGGCTATCTAGGTGGAGGTAACCAGGTGATTGATTTTCAGGCGTGCTGTATGTGGTACTTTGAAGACCACCTAATCTTAGGGGTGGTGATTCTGAGGGTGAATAGCCAGGTAGGGTGAGGTTTAAACCTGGTGGTGGGGCTCCTGCTGGTGTACTGGTAGGTGCACCTGTGTTGGTGTCCACTATGGTAGATGAGAAATGTAAGGTGTTTGAACTCACAGGTGTCTGTTTATGTGTGCGTCTATGGGCTGGTAGCACTGGGTCCAGCTGGAGCGCGTCTGGCGAGGAGTCTATCGGGGCGGCGTACTGTGTACTAGTGGCTTCTTGCTGGTCTCTGTCTTGAGATGTAGGGATACGTTGTGGGGCTGGCTCCTTTGGTAGGGTCTCACTGTTGTCCATGGCTCATGAGAGGTGGTAACTGTGGGATGATACGTGAGGGTTTTCCACCATTGTCAACGAGTCCGTAAATGTTGAATAAGGATGAATACAGACGAATCAGGAATCCAGTTTGATATCCACTTTATTCATAGAAGTCCACGAGGTATAGATGGTGATACAGTATAAAGGTGCCCAACAGTGTCCAAGCCTAGCCCTTGAGCCAAGGGCTTGATCTCACGTGAGTGTGTGAGGTATGAAGTATGAAGGTGGAAAGATGAGTGAGCTGCTCCCTCCACAGGTATTTGTAGTAGGAGCCGCTCACCCAGCTCATCCTAAAAATAGTATCAGGTGAGCTAAATATAGTAACTGGGGAACTCCAGTGCAGGTATGTAGGGGAGATCCCAAACATAGCACTGGTGTTCACAGAGTTCAGTGTGGCTCTAAATATAGCTGCTGGGAACTCCCGGTATGCTGTGAGCTGCTCATGATCAATGGGCATGTCATCCAGCATGGGGAGTTGTTTCTAAACATTGTCTGCTAGGAATTTCCAGCATGCAGCGAGCTGCTTGTGATTGACGGCGTATCCTCCAGTGGGAGGAGGCGGGGTCACTGAGTGCAGTTGACGCCGCCAGTCTTTGGTCTTTGGTATGGTTTGGCTTGTGGGTAGACTCGGACACTGGGTTACATGGTAGAGTCAAAGGTGAAAAATAAATATGATAAGTACAATACCTATAACGGTCTACTGACAGTATATCTGTAATAAGACATAACACAGGAACATGTATCTGCAAGCACGGTATATCTGTAATTAGACAAAACACAGGAACATGTATCTGCAAGCATGGTATATCTGTAATTAGACATAACACAGGAACATGTATCTGCAAGCATGTATATCTGTAATTAGACATAGAGGAACATGTACACGCAAGGACGGTAAATCAGTAATTTGATACATGAACCTAAATTGCATTAAAATGAATGAAGTCATCCATCCTATAACACACATGACCCACCTTAGCACTGCCGAGGCCCCCTATGGGTCGGGGTGGCCGTCCTGACAGCCCCAGTTTCTGGTTGACTCCCAGCTGTTCGTAGGCGCGTGCAAGCTCGCTGGGCGGCCAGATCTGGATGGGTTCGATCTGGTGTGGGGTCTGAGACTGGATGCCGTATGTCGCCAACATCTGCTGCAGACGGACACTCTCTGAGATCAGCGCCACCTGGATCACCAGGTCCGATGGGGAACTCTGCACATGGAGGTTAGACACATGAACAACTACACATGAACTGTCTGACGGGTGACTTAAACAAGATTCTACAATTCTAACTGGGGAGATAGAGAACACTGTACAACACAGTATGATCAAGTATCACAAGTTGAATATGACAGCCCCATAGGTTTATCCAAGAACCTCTGTATCACCCCCCTCCAGTATGATAACCCTTTCCCGTATCACACTGCCAGGTACATCATTGCAAATGGTCACATAACTAATGATGAAATGATTACTTATGCCAAATAAATGAATTTTTGAACATTTCTGACAAAAATAACTTGAGATAAATACAAAGGAGCACTTGAATTGGTCCCAACTGAGGGTTATCATTCACCTTGTGTGATAACCCTCAGTGGGGACTAATTCTCGTGCACCTTTGTCTATGTATCGATATATCGGCCATGTTTCAGATAAAACTTCGCTGGTTCCTGAATCTCCCCATTTTGTGAGGCAAAAATACAATACAACACTATGGCTATAATGAGAGTTGTTGAGGGAGTTATCTGTCTGATATGTGAGGTGGCTGACTTATTGATGACCAGTATATCGGGACTTGTCTGTACACGGTGATCGTGCACCGGGAGTCTCCTGCTGCATTACCACACATTAGCTGTACACGGCATGACATTGTCGCCTTAGTGCAAGAAGCTTGTAAATGACATTTTGGAAAAAACAAGTTTTCTTTTTTTTGAACATAAATGTATTGACCCTAGCTACTATGAAAGTCCTAAAACTCTGTCTATGATAAGTGTGCCTACAAGCCCCAGTGCAATATTGCTGTATCCATTTTGTGCATAGCAAGTGGAAAACTTCTTTTGCCGCTCCTGGAAAACTTGACAAATACAGTTACAACATTCTTGCTCTAAGGCGACGAGACACTGCAGTATTATCGATTTATCAAAGGTACAAAATGACTTACATTTTGTCATCTTAGTGCAAGAAGGTTGTAACTTGTCAACAAGGTAAAAGGTACCTCTGTGAGACATATCACAGAAGTACCTTTTATCTTGTTGCACTAAGGTAACAATATGTGTCACAGCATTCATAGCGATAGCGTGTTAAGACAAACAATGCCAATGTTGTAGCAATGTGAGTTATCTCAGACAAGCACTTGGTGTCAATCAATAAAAATTATTCTGTAAAACCCAAGCTACAGGAAGCCAAATTTTCTCACATCAAAATTTATTGTCCCAAACTACTACAAAAAGGATCCATGAACTGGAAAAGTTCACATTGCACGCGATGGGTTTCACAGACTTTTTACACACCAACAGGGCCTGTCATTATAAGCACATTTTGCTGTATTCACCATAATTAGTGCACAGTGAGCTTCAAAAATATGTCTTTCTTTTAAATCCAGAAACAAAGATTAATTCTGATAAGCACACAGCCTGCTAGTATGAGTACATTGGTGACTATAATGTGTAAGAGTTGAGCTGATACTGCCCAGCCTTCACTCCTACACAGACCTTAACACCTGGAGGTGTGAAACACAGGATGCTGCTGTGTCCTGTGCAATAGGTGTGAAAACATGCTGCATTAGTCCATAATGCTATACTGCCCTACTCATACTGCCTCTTAGGTGGAGATGTGCAGTGTAGTATCTTAGAGGGGTGTGCGTGTACTCATACTGTCTCTTTCCTGTAGAACACATAGGTGGAGATGTGTACTGTAGTATCTTAGAGGGGTGTGTGTGTACTCATACTGCCTCTTTCCTGTAGAACACATAGGTGGAGATGTGTACTGTAGTATCTTAGAGGGGTGTGTGTAGTCATACTGCCTCTTTCCTGTAGAACACATAGGTGGAGATGTGTACTGTAGTATCTTAGAGGGGTGGGTGTGTACTCATACTGCCTCTTTCCTGTAGAACACATAGGTGGAGATGTGTACTGTAGTATCTTAGAGGGGTGGGTGTGTACTCATACTGCCTCTTTCCTGTAGAACACATAGGTGGAGATGTGCAGTGTAGTATCTTAGAGGGGTGTGTGTACTCATACTGCCTCTTTCCTGTAGAACACATAGGTGGAGATGTGTACTGTAGTATCTTAGAGGGGTGTGTGTGTACTCATACTGTCTCTTTCCTGTAGAACACATAGGTGGAGATGTGCAGTGTAGTATCTTAGAGGGGTGGGTGTGTACTCATACTGCCTCTTTCCTGTACAACACATAGGTGGAGATGTGCACTGTAGTATCTTAGAGGGGTGTGTGTACTTATACTGCCTCTTTCCTGTACAACACATAGGTGGAGATGTGTACTGTAGTATCTTAGAGGGGTGTGTGTACTCATACTGCCTCTTTCCTGTAGAACACATAGGTGGAGATGTGTAGTATCTTAGAGGGGTGTGTGTGTACTCATACTGTCTCTTTCCTGTAGAACACATAGGTGGAGATGTGCAGTGTAGTATCTTAGAGGGGTGTGTGTACTCATACTGCCTCTTTCCTGTAGAACACATAGGTGGAGATGTGTACTGTAGTATCTTAGAGGGGTGTGTGTACTCATACTGCCTCTTTCCTGTAGAACACATAGGTGGAGATGTGTAGTATCTTAGAGGGGTGTGTGTGTACCCATACTGCCTCTTTCCTGTAGAACACATAGGTGGAGATGTGTAGTATCTTAGAGGGGTGTGTGTACTCATACTGCCTCTTTCCTGTAGAACACATAGGTGGAAATGTGTACTGTAGTATCTTAGAGGGGTGTGTGTACTCATACTGCCTCTTTCCTGTAGAACACATAGGTGGAGATGTGTACTGTAGTATCTTAGAGGGGTGTGTGTGTACTCATACTGCCTCTTTCCTGTAGAACACATAGGTGGAGATGTGCACTGTAGTATCTTAGAGGGGTGTGTGTACTTATACTGCCTCTTTCCTGTAGAACACATAGGTGGAGATGTGTACTGTAGTATCTTAGAGGGGTGTGCGTGTACTCATACTGCCTCTTTCCTGTAGAACACATAGGTGGAGATGTGTACTGTAGTATCTTAAAGGGGTGTGTGTGTACTCATACTGTCTCTTTCCTGTAGAACACATAGGTGGAGATGTGCAGTGTAGTATCTTAGAGGGGTGTGTGTACTTATACTGCCTCTTTCCTGTAGAACACATAGGTGGAGATGTGTACTGTAGTATCTTAGAGGGGTGTGTGTACTCATACTGTCTCTTTCCTGTAGAACACATAGGTGGAGATGTGTACTGTAGTATCTTAAAGGGGTGTGTGTGTACTCATACTGTCTCTTTCCTGTAGAACACATAGGTGGAGATGTGCAGTGTAGTATCTTAGAGGGGTGTGTGTACTCATACTGCCTCTTTCCTGTAGAACACATAGGTGGAGATGTGTACTGTAGTATCTTAAAGGGGTGTGTGTGTACTCATACTGTCTCTTTCCTGTAGAACACATAGGTGGAGATGTGCAGTGTAGTATCTTAGAGGGGTGTGTGTACTCATACTGCCTCTTTCCTGTAGAACACATAGGTGGAGATGTGTACTGTAGTATCTTAGAGGGGTGTGTGTGTACCCATACTGTCTCTTTCCTGTAGAACACATAGGTGGAGATGTGCAGTGTAGTATCTTAGAGGGGTGGGTGTGTACTCATACTGCCTCTTTCCTGTAGAACACATAGGTGGAGATGTGTAGTATCTTAGAGGGGTGTGTGTGTACTCATACTGCCTCTTTCCTGTAGAACACATAGGTGGAGATGTGCAGTATCTTAGAGGGGTGTGTGTGTACTCATACTGTCTCTTTCCTGTAGAACACATAGGTGGAGATGTGTACTGTAGTATCTTAGAGGGGTGTGTGTGTACTCATACTGCCTCTTTCCTGTAGAACACATAGGTGGAGATGTGTACTGTAGTATCTTAGAGGGGTGTGTGTACTCATACTGCCTCTTTCCTGTAGAACACATAGGTGGAGATGTGTACTGTAGTATCTTAGAGGGGTGTGTGTGTACTCATACTGCCTCTTTCCTGTAGAACACATAGGTGGAGATGTGTACTGTAGTATCTTAGAGGGGTGTGTGTACTCATACTGCCTCTTTCCTGTAGAACACATAGGTGGAGATGTGTACTGTAGTATCTTAGAGGGGTGTGTGTACTTATACTGCCTCTTTCCTGTAGAACACATAGGTGGAGATGTGCAGTATCTTAGAGGGGTGTGTGTGTACTCATACTGTCTCTTTCCTGTAGAACACATAGGTGGAGATGTGTACTGTAGTATCTTAGAGGGGTGTGTGTGTACTCATACTGCCTCTTTCCTGTAGAACACATAGGTGGAGATGTGTACTGTAGTATCTTAGAGGGGTGTGTGTGTACTCATACTGCCTCTTTCCTGTAGAACACATAGGTGGAGATGTGTACTGTAGTATCTTAGAGGGGTGTGTGTACTCATACTGCCTCTTTCCTGTAGAACACATAGGTGGAGATGTGTACTGTAGTATCTTAGAGGGGTGTGTGTACTTATACTGCCTCTTTCCTGTAGAACACATAGGTGGAGATGTGCAGTATCTTAGAGGGGTGTGTGTACTCATACTGCCTCTTTCCTGTAGAACACATAGGTGGAGATGTGCAGTGTAGTATCTTAGAGGGATGGGTGTGTACTCATACTGCCTCTTTCCTGTAGAACACATAGGTGGAGATGTGCACTGTAGTATCTTAGAGGGGTGTGTGTGTACTCATACTGCCTCTTTCCTGTAGAACACATAGGTGGAGATGTGTACTGTAGTATCTTAGAGGGGTGTGTGTACTCATACTGTCTCTTTCCTGTAGAACACATAGGTGGAGATGTGTACTGTAGTATCTTAGAGGGGTGTGTGTGTACTCATACTGTCTCTTTCCTGTAGAACACATAGGTGGAGATGTGTAGTATCTTAGAGGGGTGTGTGTACTCATACTGTCTCTTTCCTGTAGAACACATAGGTGGAGATGTGCACTGTAGTATCTTAGAGGGGTGTGTGTGTACTCATACTGCCTCTTTCCTGTAGAACACATAGGTGGAGATGTGTAGTATCTTAGAGGGATGGGTGTGTACTCATACTGCCTCTTTCCTGTAGAACACATAGGTGGAGATGTGTACTGTAGTATCTTAGAGGGGTGTGTGTGTACTCATACTGCCTCTTTCCTGTAGAACACATAGGTGGAGATGTGCAGTGTAGTATCTTAGAGGGATGTGTGTGTACTCATACTGTCTCTTTCCTGTAGAACACATAGGTGGAGATGTGTACTGTAGTATCTTAGAGGGGTGTGTGTACTCATACTGCCTCTTTCCTGTAGAACACATAGGTGGAGATGTGCACTGTAGTATCTTAGAGGGGTGTGTGTACTCATACTGCCTCTTTCCTGTAGAACACATAGGTGGAGATGTGCACTGTAGTATCTTAGAGTGTGTGTGTGTACTCATACTGCCTCTTTCCTGTAGAACACATAGGTGGAGATGTGTACTGTAGTATCTTAGAGGGGTGGGTGTGTACTCATACTGCCTCTTTCCTGTAGAACACATAGGTCGAGATGTGCACTGTAGTATCTTAGAGGGGTGTGTGTGTACCCATACTGCCTCTTTCCTGTAGAACACATAGGTGGAGATGTGTAGTATCTTAGAGGGGTGTGTGTGTACTCATACTGCCTCTTTCCTGTAGAACACATAGGTGGAGATGTGTACTGTAGTATCTTAGAGGGGTGTGTGTGTACCCATACTGTCTCTTTCCTGTAGAACACATAGGTGGAGATGTGTACTGTAGTATCTTAGAGGGGTGTGTGTGTACTCATACTGCCTCTTTCCTGTAGAACACATAGGTGGAGATGTGCACTGTAGTATCTTAGAGGGGTGTGTGTGTACTCATACTGTCTCTTTCCTGTAGAACACATAGGTGGAGATGTGTAGTATCTTAGAGGGGTGTGTGTGTACTCATACTGCCTCTTTCCTGTAGAACACATAGGTGGAGATGTGTACTGTAGTATCTTAGAGGGGTGTGTGTACTCATACTGCCTCTTTCCTGTAGAACACATAGGTGGAGATGTGCAATGTAGTATCTTAGAGGGGTGTGTGTGTACTCATACTGTCTCTTACCTGTAGAACACATAGGTGGAGATGTGCACTGTAGTATCTTAGAGGGGTGGGTGTGTACTCATACTGCCTCTTTCCTGTAGAACACATAGGTGGAGATGTGCAATGTAGTATCTTAGAGGGGTGTGTGTACTCATACTGCCTCTTTCCTGTAGAACACATAGGTAGAGATGTGCAGTGTAGTATCTTAGAGGGGTGTGTGTACTCATACTGTCTCTTTCCTGTAGAACACATAGGTGGAGATGTGTAGTATCTTAGAGGGGTGTGTGTGTACTCATACTGCCTCTTTCCTGTAGAACACATAGGTGGAGATGTGTAGTATCTTAGAGGGGTGTGTGTACTCATACTGCCTCTTTCCTGTAGAACACATAGGTGGAGATGTGCACTGTAGTATCTTAGAGGGGTGTGTGTGTACTCATACTGTCTCTTTCCTGTAGAACACATAGGTGGAGATGTGTAGTATCTTAGAGGGGTGTGTGTGTACTCATACTGCCTCTTTCCTGTAGAACACATAGGTGGAGATGTGTACTGTAGTATCTTAGAGGGGTGTGTGTACTCATACTGCCTCTTTCCTGTAGAACACATAGGTGGAGATGTGTAGTATCTTAGAGGGGTGTGTGTGTACTCATACTGCCTCTTTCCTGTAGAACACATAGGTGGAGATGTGCACTGTAGTATCTTAGAGGGGTGTGTGTGTACTCATACTGCCTCTTTCCTGTAGAACACATAGGTGGAGATGTGCACTGTAGTATCTTAGAGGGGTGTGTGTGTACTCATACTGTCTCTTTCCTGTAGAACACATAGGTGGAGATGTGTAGTATCTTAGAGGGGTGTGTGTGTACTCATACTGCCTCTTTCCTGTAGAACACATAGGTGGAGATGTGTACTGTAGTATCTTAGAGGGGTGTGTGTACTCATACTGCCTCTTTCCTGTAGAACACATAGGTGGAGATGTGTAGTATCTTAGAGGGGTGTGTGTACTCATACTGCCTCTTTCCTGTAGAACACATAGGTGGAGATGTGTACTGTAGTATCTTAGAGGGGTGTGTGTGTACCCATACTGTCTCTTTCCTGTAGAACACATAGGTGGAGATGTGCAGTGTAGTATCTTAGAGGGGTGGGTGTGTACCCATACTGCCTCTTTCCTGTAGAACACATAGGTGGAGATGTGTACTGTAGTATCTTAGAGGGGTGGGTGTGTACTCATACTGCCTCTTTCCTGTAGAACACATAGGTGGAGATGTGCAGTGTAGTATCTTAGAGGGGTGTGTGTACTCATACTGCCTCTTTCCTGTAGAACACATAGGTGGAGATGTGTACTGTAGTATCTTAGAGGGGTGTGTGTGTACTCATACTGTCTCTTTCCTGTAGAACACATAGGTGGAGATGTGCAGTGTAGTATCTTAGAGGGGTGGGTGTGTACTCATACTGCCTCTTTCCTGTAGAACACATAGGTGGAGATGTGCACTGTAGTATCTTAGAGGGGTGTGTGTACTTATACTGCCTCTTTCCTGTACAACACATAGGTGGAGATGTGTACTGTAGTATCTTAGAGGGGTGTGTGTACTCATACTGCCTCTTTCCTGTAGAACACATAGGTGGAGATGTGTACTGTAGTATCTTAGAGGGGTGTGTGTACTCATACTGCCTCTTTCCTGTAGAACACATAGGTGGAGATGTGTACTGTAGTATCTTAGAGGGGTGTGTGTACTTATACTGCCTCTTTCCTGTAGAACACATAGGTGGAGATGTGCAGTATCTTAGAGGGGTGTGTGTACTCATACTGCCTCTTTCCTGTAGAACACATAGGTGGAGATGTGCAGTGTAGTATCTTAGAGGGATGGGTGTGTACTCATACTGCCTCTTTCCTGTAGAACACATAGGTGGAGATGTGCACTGTAGTATCTTAGAGGGGTGTGTGTGTACTCATACTGCCTCTTTCCTGTAGAACACATAGGTGGAGATGTGTACTGTAGTATCTTAGAGGGGTGTGTGTACTCATACTGTCTCTTTCCTGTAGAACACATAGGTGGAGATGTGTACTGTAGTATCTTAGAGGGGTGTGTGTGTACTCATACTGTCTCTTTCCTGTAGAACACATAGGTGGAGATGTGTAGTATCTTAGAGGGGTGTGTGTACTCATACTGTCTCTTTCCTGTAGAACACATAGGTGGAGATGTGCACTGTAGTATCTTAGAGGGGTGTGTGTGTACTCATACTGCCTCTTTCCTGTAGAACACATAGGTGGAGATGTGTAGTATCTTAGAGGGATGGGTGTGTACTCATACTGCCTCTTTCCTGTAGAACACATAGGTGGAGATGTGTACTGTAGTATCTTAGAGGGGTGTGTGTGTACTCATACTGCCTCTTTCCTGTAGAACACATAGGTGGAGATGTGCAGTGTAGTATCTTAGAGGGATGTGTGTGTACTCATACTGTCTCTTTCCTGTAGAACACATAGGTGGAGATGTGTACTGTAGTATCTTAGAGGGGTGTGTGTACTCATACTGCCTCTTTCCTGTAGAACACATAGGTGGAGATGTGCACTGTAGTATCTTAGAGGGGTGTGTGTACTCATACTGCCTCTTTCCTGTAGAACACATAGGTGGAGATGTGCACTGTAGTATCTTAGAGTGTGTGTGTGTACTCATACTGCCTCTTTCCTGTAGAACACATAGGTGGAGATGTGTACTGTAGTATCTTAGAGGGGTGGGTGTGTACTCATACTGCCTCTTTCCTGTAGAACACATAGGTCGAGATGTGCACTGTAGTATCTTAGAGGGGTGTGTGTGTACCCATACTGCCTCTTTCCTGTAGAACACATAGGTGGAGATGTGTAGTATCTTAGAGGGGTGTGTGTGTACTCATACTGCCTCTTTCCTGTAGAACACATAGGTGGAGATGTGTACTGTAGTATCTTAGAGGGGTGTGTGTGTACCCATACTGTCTCTTTCCTGTAGAACACATAGGTGGAGATGTGTACTGTAGTATCTTAGAGGGGTGTGTGTGTACTCATACTGCCTCTTTCCTGTAGAACACATAGGTGGAGATGTGCACTGTAGTATCTTAGAGGGGTGTGTGTGTACTCATACTGTCTCTTTCCTGTAGAACACATAGGTGGAGATGTGTAGTATCTTAGAGGGGTGTGTGTGTACTCATACTGCCTCTTTCCTGTAGAACACATAGGTGGAGATGTGTACTGTAGTATCTTAGAGGGGTGTGTGTACTCATACTGCCTCTTTCCTGTAGAACACATAGGTGGAGATGTGCAATGTAGTATCTTAGAGGGGTGTGTGTGTACTCATACTGTCTCTTACCTGTAGAACACATAGGTGGAGATGTGCACTGTAGTATCTTAGAGGGGTGGGTGTGTACTCATACTGCCTCTTTCCTGTAGAACACATAGGTGGAGATGTGCAATGTAGTATCTTAGAGGGGTGTGTGTACTCATACTGCCTCTTTCCTGTAGAACACATAGGTAGAGATGTGCAGTGTAGTATCTTAGAGGGGTGTGTGTACTCATACTGTCTCTTTCCTGTAGAACACATAGGTGGAGATGTGTAGTATCTTAGAGGGGTGTGTGTGTACTCATACTGCCTCTTTCCTGTAGAACACATAGGTGGAGATGTGTAGTATCTTAGAGGGGTGTGTGTACTCATACTGCCTCTTTCCTGTAGAACACATAGGTGGAGATGTGCACTGTAGTATCTTAGAGGGGTGTGTGTGTACTCATACTGTCTCTTTCCTGTAGAACACATAGGTGGAGATGTGTAGTATCTTAGAGGGGTGTGTGTGTACTCATACTGCCTCTTTCCTGTAGAACACATAGGTGGAGATGTGTACTGTAGTATCTTAGAGGGGTGTGTGTACTCATACTGCCTCTTTCCTGTAGAACACATAGGTGGAGATGTGTAGTATCTTAGAGGGGTGTGTGTGTACTCATACTGCCTCTTTCCTGTAGAACACATAGGTGGAGATGTGCACTGTAGTATCTTAGAGGGGTGTGTGTGTACTCATACTGCCTCTTTCCTGTAGAACACATAGGTGGAGATGTGCACTGTAGTATCTTAGAGGGGTGTGTGTGTACTCATACTGTCTCTTTCCTGTAGAACACATAGGTGGAGATGTGTAGTATCTTAGAGGGGTGTGTGTGTACTCATACTGCCTCTTTCCTGTAGAACACATAGGTGGAGATGTGTACTGTAGTATCTTAGAGGGGTGTGTGTACTCATACTGCCTCTTTCCTGTAGAACACATAGGTGGAGATGTGTAGTATCTTAGAGGGGTGTGTGTACTCATACTGCCTCTTTCCTGTAGAACACATAGGTGGAGATGTGTACTGTAGTATCTTAGAGGGGTGTGTGTGTACCCATACTGTCTCTTTCCTGTAGAACACATAGGTGGAGATGTGCAGTGTAGTATCTTAGAGGGGTGGGTGTGTACCCATACTGCCTCTTTCCTGTAGAACACATAGGTGGAGATGTGTACTGTAGTATCTTAGAGGGGTGGGTGTGTACTCATACTGCCTCTTTCCTGTAGAACACATAGGTGGAGATGTGCAGTGTAGTATCTTAGAGGGGTGTGTGTACTCATACTGCCTCTTTCCTGTAGAACACATAGGTGGAGATGTGTACTGTAGTATCTTAGAGGGGTGTGTGTGTACTCATACTGTCTCTTTCCTGTAGAACACATAGGTGGAGATGTGCAGTGTAGTATCTTAGAGGGGTGGGTGTGTACTCATACTGCCTCTTTCCTGTAGAACACATAGGTGGAGATGTGCACTGTAGTATCTTAGAGGGGTGTGTGTACTTATACTGCCTCTTTCCTGTACAACACATAGGTGGAGATGTGTACTGTAGTATCTTAGAGGGGTGTGTGTACTCATACTGCCTCTTTCCTGTAGAACACATAGGTGGAGATGTGTAGTATCTTAGAGGGGTGTGTGTGTACTCATACTGTCTCTTTCCTGTAGAACACATAGGTGGAGATGTGCAGTGTAGTATCTTAGAGGGGTGTGTGTACTCATACTGCCTCTTTCCTGTAGAACACATAGGTGGAGATGTGTACTGTAGTATCTTAGAGGGGTGTGTGTACTCATACTGCCTCTTTCCTGTAGAACACATAGGTGGAGATGTGTAGTATCTTAGAGGGGTGTGTGTGTACCCATACTGCCTCTTTCCTGTAGAACACATAGGTGGAGATGTGTAGTATCTTAGAGGGGTGTGTGTACTCATACTGTCTCTTTCCTGTAGAACACATAGGTGGAAATGTGTACTGTAGTATCTTAGAGGGGTGTGTGTACTCATACTGCCTCTTTCCTGTAGAACACATAGGTGGAGATGTGTACTGTAGTATCTTAGAGGGGTGTGTGTGTACTCATACTGCCTCTTTCCTGTAGAACACATAGGTGGAGATGTGCACTGTAGTATCTTAGAGGGGTGTGTATACTTATACTGCCTCTTTCCTGTAGAACACATAGGTGGAGATGTGTACTGTAGTATCTTAGAGGGGTGTGCGTGTACTCATACTGCCTCTTTCCTGTAGAACACATAGGTGGAGATGTGTACTGTAGTATCTTAAAGGGGTGTGTGTGTACTCATACTGTCTCTTTCCTGTAGAACACATAGGTGGAGATGTGCAGTGTAGTATCTTAGAGGGGTGTGTGTACTTATACTGCCTCTTTCCTGTAGAACACATAGGTGGAGATGTGTACTGTAGTATCTTAGAGGGGTGTGTGTACTCATACTGTCTCTTTCCTGTAGAACACATAGGTGGAGATGTGTACTGTAGTATCTTAAAGGGGTGTGTGTGTACTCATACTGTCTCTTTCCTGTAGAACACATAGGTGGAGATGTGCAGTGTAGTATCTTAGAGGGGTGTGTGTACTCATACTGCCTCTTTCCTGTAGAACACATAGGTGGAGATGTGTACTGTAGTATCTTAAAGGGGTGTGTGTGTACTCATACTGTCTCTTTCCTGTAGAACACATAGGTGGAGATGTGCAGTGTAGTATCTTAGAGGGGTGTGTGTACTCATACTGCCTCTTTCCTGTAGAACACATAGGTGGAGATGTGTACTGTAGTATCTTAGAGGGGTGTGTGTGTACCCATACTGTCTCTTTCCTGTAGAACACATAGGTGGAGATGTGCAGTGTAGTATCTTAGAGGGGTGGGTGTGTACTCATACTGCCTCTTTCCTGTAGAACACATAGGTGGAGATGTGTAGTATCTTAGAGGGGTGTGTGTGTACTCATACTGCCTCTTTCCTGTAGAACACATAGGTGGAGATGTGCAGTATCTTAGAGGGGTGTGTGTGTACTCATACTGTCTCTTTCCTGTAGAACACATAGGTGGAGATGTGTACTGTAGTATCTTAGAGGGGTGTGTGTACTCATACTGCCTCTTTCCTGTAGAACACATAGGTGGAGATGTGTACTGTAGTATCTTAGAGGGGTGTGTGTGTACTCATACTGCCTCTTTCCTGTAGAACACATAGGTGGAGATGTGTACTGTAGTATCTTAGAGGGGTGTGTGTGTACTCATACTGCCTCTTTCCTGTAGAACACATAGGTGGAGATGTGTACTGTAGTATCTTAGAGGGGTGTGTGTACTCATACTGCCTCTTTCCTGTAGAACACATAGGTGGAGATGTGTACTGTAGTATCTTGGAGGGGTGTGTGTACTTATACTGCCTCTTTCCTGTAGAACACATAGGTGGAGATGTGCAGTATCTTAGAGGGGTGTGTGTACTCATACTGCCTCTTTCCTGTAGAACACATAGGTGGAGATGTGCAGTGTAGTATCTTAGAGGGATGGGTGTGTACTCATACTGCCTCTTTCCTGTAGAACACATAGGTGGAGATGTGCACTGTAGTATCTTAGAGGGGTGTGTGTGTACTCATACTGCCTCTTTCCTGTAGAACACATAGGTGGAGATGTGTACTGTAGTATCTTAGAGGGGTGTGTGTACCCATACTGTCTCTTTCCTGTAGAACACATAGGTGGAGATGTGTACTGTAGTATCTTAGAGGGGTGTGTGTGTACTCATACTGTCTCTTTCCTGTAGAACACATAGGTGGAGATGTGTAGTATCTTAGAGGGGTGTGTGTACTCATACTGTCTCTTTCCTGTAGAACACATAGGTGGAGATGTGCACTGTAGTATCTTAGAGGGGTGTGTGTGTACTCATACTGCCTCTTTCCTGTAGAACACATAGGTGGAGATGTGTAGTATCTTAGAGGGATGGGTGTGTACTCATACTGCCTCTTTCCTGTAGAACACATAGGTGGAGATGTGTACTGTAGTATCTTAGAGGGGTGTGTGTGTACTCATACTGCCTCTTTCCTGTAGAACACATAGGTGGAGATGTGCAGTGTAGTATCTTAGAGGGGTGGGTGTGTACTCATACTGCCTCTTTCCTGTAGAACACATAGCTGGAGATGTGTACTGTAGTATCTTAGAGGGGTGTGTGTGTACTCATACTGCCTCTTTCCTGTAGAACACATAGGTGGAGATGTGCAGTGTAGTATCTTAGAGGGATGTGTGTGTACTCATACTGCCTCTTTCCTGTAGAACACATAGGTGGAGATGTGTACTGTAGTATCTTAGAGGGGTGTGTGTGTACCCATACTGTCTCTTTCCTGTAGAACACATAGGTGGAGATGTGCACTGTAGTATCTTAGAGGGGTGTGTGTACTCATACTGCCTCTTTCCTGTAGAACACATAGGTGGAGATGTGCACTGTAGTATCTTAGAGTGTGTGTGTGTACTCATACTGCCTCTTTCCTGTAGAACACATAGGTGGAGATGTGTACTGTAGTATCTTAGAGGGGTGGGTGTGTACTCATACTGCCTCTTTCCTGTAGAACACATAGGTCGAGATGTGCACTGTAGTATCTTAGAGGGGTGTGTGTGTACCCATACTGCCTCTTTCCTGTAGAACACATAGGTGGAGATGTGCAGTGTAGTATCTTAGAGGGGTGTGTGTGTACTCATACTGCCTCTTTCCTGTAGAACACATAGGTGGAGATGTGTACTGTAGTATCTTAGAGGGGTGTGTGTGTACCCATACTGTCTCTTTCCTGTAGAACACATAGGTGGAGATGTGTACTGTAGTATCTTAGAGGGGTGTGTGTGTACTCATACTGCCTCTTTCCTGTAGAACACATAGGTGGAGATGTGTACTGTAGTATCTTAGAGGGGTGCGTGTACTCATACTGCCTCTTTCCTGTAGAACACATAGGTGGAGATGTGCAATGTAGTATCTTAGAGGGGTGTGTGTGTACTCATACTGTCTCTTACCTGTAGAACACATAGGTGGAGATGTGCACTGTAGTATCTTAGAGGGGTGGGTGTGTACTCATACTGCCTCTTTCCTGTAGAACACATAGGTGGAGATGTGCAGTGTAGTATCTTAGAGGGGTGTGTGTACTCATACTGCCTCTTTCCTGTAGAACACATAGGTGGAGATGTGCAGTGTAGTATCTTAGAGGGGTGTGTGTACTCATACTGTCTCTTTCCTGTAGAACACATAGGTGGAGATGTGTAGTATCTTAGAGGGGTGTGTGTGTACTCATACTGCCTCTTTCCTGTAGAACACATAGGTGGAGATGTGTAGTATCTTAGAGGGGTGTGTGTACTCATACTGTCTCTTTCCTGTAGAACACATAGGTGGAGATGTGCACTGTAGTATCTTAGAGGGGTGTGTGTGTACTCATACTGCCTCTTTCCTGTAGAACACATAGGTGGAGATGTGCACTGTAGTATCTTAGAGGGGTGTGTGTACTCATACTGCCTCTTTCCTGTAGAACACATAGGTGGAGATGTGCACTGTAGTATCTTAGAGGGGTGTGTGTGTACTCATACTGTCTCTTTCCTGTAGAACACATAGGTGGAGATGTGTAGTATCTTAGAGGGGTGTGTGTGTACTCATACTGCCTCTTTCCTGTAGAACACATAGGTGGAGATGTGTACTGTAGTATCTTAGAGGGGTGTGTGTACTCATACTGCCTCTTTCCTGTAGAACACATAGGTGGAGATGTGTACTGTAGTATCTTAGAGGGGTGTGTGTACTCATACTGCCTCTTTCCTGTAGAACACATAGGTGGAGATGTGCAATGTAGTATCTTAGAGGGGTGTGTGTGTACTCATACTGTCTCTTACCTGTAGAACACATAGGTGGAGATGTGCACTGTAGTATCTTAGAGGGGTGGGTGTGTACTCATACTGCCTCTTTCCTGTAGAACACATAGGTGGAGATGTGCAGTGTAGTATCTTAGAGGGGTGTGTGTACTCATACTGCCTCTTTCCTGTAGAACACATAGGTGGAGATGTGCAGTGTAGTATCTTAGAGGGGTGTGTGTACTCATACTGTCTCTTTCCTGTAGAACACATAGGTGGAGATGTGTACTGTAGTATCTTAGAGGGGTGTGTGTGTACTCATACTGCCTCTTTCCTGTAGAACACATAGGTGGAGATGTGTACTGTAGTATCTTAGAGGGGTGTGTGTGTACTCATACTGTCTCTTTCCTGTAGAACACATAGGTGGAGATGTGTACTGTAGTATCTTAGAGGGGTGTGTGTGTACTCATACTGCCTCTTTCCTGTAGAACACATAGGTGGAGATGTGTACTGTAGTATCTTAGAGGGGTGTGTGTACTCATACTGCCTCTTTCCTGTAGAACACATAGGTGGAGATGTGTACTGTAGTATCTTAGAGGGGTGTGTGTACTCATACTGCCTCTTTCCTGTAGAACACATAGGTGGAGATGTGCAATGTAGTATCTTAGAGGGGTGTGTGTGTACTCATACTGTCTCTTACCTGTAGAACACATAGGTGGAGATGTGCACTGTAGTATCTTAGAGGGGTGGGTGTGTACTCATACTGCCTCTTTCCTGTAGAACACATAGGTGGAGATGTGCAGTGTAGTATCTTAGAGGGGTGTGTGTACTCATACTGCCTCTTTCCTGTAGAACACATAGGTGGAGATGTGCAGTGTAGTATCTTAGAGGGGTGTGTGTACTCATACTGTCTCTTTCCTGTAGAACACATAGGTGGAGATGTGTACTGTAGTATCTTAGAGGGGTGTGTGTGTACTCATACTGCCTCTTTCCTGTAGAACACATAGGTGGAGATGTGTAGTATCTTAGAGGGGTGTGTGTGTACTCATACTGCCTCTTTCCTGTAGAACACATAGGTGGAGATGTGTACTGTAGTATCTTAGAGGGGTGTGTGTGTACTCATACTGCCTCTTTCCTGTAGAACACATAGGTGGAGATGTGTAGTATCTTAGAGGGGTGTGTGTACTCATACTGCCTCTTTCCTGTAGAACACATAGGTGGAGATGTGCACTGTAGTATCTTAGAGGGGTGTGTGTGTACTCATACTGTCTCTTTCCTGTAGAACACATAGGTGGAGATGTGTAGTATCTTAGAGGGGTGTGTGTGTACTCATACTGCCTCTTTCCTGTAGAACACATAGGTGGAGATGTGTACTGTAGTATCTTAGAGGGGTGTGTGTACTCATACTGCCTCTTTCCTGTAGAACACATAGGTGGAGATGTGTAGTATCTTAGAGGGGTGTGTGTGTACTCATACTGCCTCTTTCCTGTAGAACACATAGGTGGAGATGTGCAGTGTAGTATCTTAGAGGGATGTGTGTGTACCCATACTGCCTCTTTCCTGTAGAACACATAGGTGGAGATGTGTACTGTAGTATCTTAGAGGGGTGTGTGTGTACTCATACTGCCTCTTTCCTGTAGAACACATAGGTGGAGATGTGTACTGTAGTATCTTAGAGGGGTGTGTGTACTCATACTTCCTCTTTCCTGTAGAACACATAGGTGGAGATGTGCACTGTAGTATCTTAGAGGGGTGTGTGTACTCATACTGCCTCTTTCCTGTAGAACACATAGGTGGAGATGTGTAGTATCTTAGAGGGGTGTGTGTGTACTCATACTGTCTCTTTCCTGTAGAACACATAGGTGGAGATGTGCAGTGTAGTATCTTAGAGGGGTGTGTGTACTCATACTGCCTCTTTCCTGTAGAACACATAGGTGGAGATGTGTAGTATCTTAGAGGGGTGTGTGTGTACTCATACTGCCTCTTTCCTGTAGAACACATAGGTGGAGATGTGTACTGTAGTATCTTAGAGGGGTGTGTGTGTACTCATACTGCCTCTTTCCTGTAGAACACATAGGTGGAGATGTGTAGTATCTTAGAGGGGTGTGTGTGTACTCATACTGCCTCTTTCCTGTAGAACACATAGGTGGAGATGTGCAGTATCTTAGAGGGGTGTGTGCATTTATTAGGGTATGTGCACTAATTACCTGAATACGGTAGTCTTACTGTATGTTACGATAGTCATGCACAATAAGCAGTAAGCGTGCTCAATATCTGAAACATGAGCGTAATGTAATATGGGCTGCATTTATACATTACCTGTTGTTGTGATACACGAATGTAGCCCGAGCGTGTTACTCACCAGGGCTACATCCATGTATCATACTGATGCATTTATACATTACCTGTTGTTGTGATACACGAATGTAGCCTGGGCGAGTTACTCACCAGAGCTACATCCATGTATCATACCGAGTCTATCAGGGTAACATCGGGTCAGTATGATGCATAAATGCAGCCATGGGGTGTAGGCTCCATATTGCTACATTCATGCATCATGAAAACCAGTGTGTATGATGCATGAATGCATCATGAAAACCAGTGTGTATGATGCATGAATGCATCATGATAACCAGTGTGTATGATGCATGAATGCATCATGATAACCAGTGTGTATGATGCATGAATGCATCATGGAAACCAGTGTGTATGATGCATGAATGCATCATGGAAACCAGTGTGTATGATGCATGAATGCATCATGATAACCAGTGTGTATGATGCATGAATGCATCAGGAGAGTGTTAATAAATGAGCGCGCCATGAGTGAGTGTTATTACTTCTGTACACTTGACTTACCGTAGTCCACCGTTTTAGCACACATATCAATGAATAATAGCCTAGACTTTTTACTGGACCTGTACGTATTTGAAGTATGGAAATTTATGGAATTCATAAACTTCAAATCCCCCTTAAACCCAGTGCTGAAACGAGACCTGCGCTAATTTGAGAACCTAAAGGTGCTAAAATGCGTGACTACAGTACATCTGTCAGTGACAGTACATCTAACTATTCTACTACACATGTATAACATCTATGCCTTCTAAATGACCTTCTGTCCCTAACACATCAAACTGATCCAGTTAGTGAAAGGTTAGCATGGATATAGACATGTTCCTAAACTAAACATACATACAGCTATGTCATTGTCTGTTGTATATGGGTTTCTCTTATTTTAAGATATGGGGGCAGATTTTGATAAACATTATTTAAAAACACATTCCAATGAGGCACAGAGTTTTAAAATGTACCAAACAAGGGCCGGTCGGGTTCGGGCGTAAAATCATACAGAATGATAAATAAAATGGAATACAAATGATTGATGAATGATTTATAGGCTGTTGGCATGGTTACAACACAGTCATTAAGATCACACGGGACAAAGATAAAAACAGACTCGAAATTGGTTATATACATGGTTACCATGGAAACGTAGGTGTCAACTAGTCTCAGAACATGACTATGAATTCATCTAATACAATACTGCCATAATTAGATCAGATGTCGTCACGCCTATAACAAAGTTGTCTATAACAAAATAACTTGCTGTGTCCAAAAATTGTTTTGCTTCCATGCTTGATATTTGACATTAAAGTATAAGGCCTTAAGGTGAACAGAGCGTGTTTCTACATGGTGTAATTTGTGAAGCACGTAGAGTTATCATGCTTCTAGTGATACGGTAACCATGGTAACACAACACGACAATTACCTGGTCTGTCCATCCTCGCTGTGGTAAAGGAAAATATCAACAATCATTAAAATAGATCCTGAACACAAAATTCTATCTTCCTTTATTTAATGAAACACAAAAAAAAAAATTAAGGTAAAAGCACGGTCCCGCAATCGCTACCAGTAAACGTGTGTCATTGACAGCTAGCGCTAGGTTATTGACAGTTGACATTAGATGACATTACAATAGTGACAGTGTAAGTGAGAGTTAAAAGTACCTGGAATGAGGAGTAGCGGCTGGAGGGGCGCGGTCGTTCTGCAGCTGGCAGGTAACGACGGATTGGGTCCAACTCATTGATGTTCAGCATCCCAGACACTAGTATAAAAACAAAATCAATTTTTATTTTTACTACTCTTCCACTGAACCTAATAATATAACAATATTAAACGCCTTTCACTGTCAATACATTTCAGGGGTAGACACTAACTTTTTGAGCCATGGGCCACCCGGGCCCTCACCTTCAAAAATTTACTCATTCCAAATTTTCTCTTTCCAATGATATATTACATGAATATATTGACCTCTGAATCAATTTTTAAAAATGCCTTCAGCAACTTCTGCGGGCCACCCGGGCCCATAGGAAGATATTATTTGAGAAAACTGTGGGCCCGGACCAAGAATTACGGGCCAGTGGCTCCCGGGCCAGCGTTAGTGTCTACCCCTGCATTTATAGTACAACATTTATGCAGTACAGGTAGAGATAGAGATACAGCATCTAACAGAGATATCTGTTATGTAGCTGAAAGGTGCATTTATAATCAAAACAATTTTTTTTGTGACAAAGGTGACATTGAAATCAAAAATGGTTATGGACAAAATAAATGTTTGTTCCCACTATGTACTCAATATGTGCAAGTAGAGATATCATAACTTACATAGTAACTGAGATATGATGTACACCGACTGCCCCCATAGGTAGATGTTGTCCTCATCGTTGTCGCTACTAGACATGCGGGTCTGACTGCCGGGGTTAGCGCGCTCTGCCTCTATGTCCTCATGCTCCACGTAGTAGTACTTGGGGATGATCGGACCTGGATATAGGAAGATTAAAATAAGCCTATATATCAGATATATCACATCTCACTGACATATCACCCTGCATGTACAAGTTTTTTAGGATGACAGGACCTGGATATAGGTAGATTAAAAAAGGCCTAGATATCAGATATATCACATCTCACTGACATTAGAATATAAAGGTAATCGGGTTATTGACTTGTGTCTAGATGTGAACAGGTAACTTGGTTTTGGCATATCACTAGGAGAGCTTTGGAGGTGTAACAGTCCAAGAGTGGAACCTTGAGGTATGCCATATGATATCACCATCTGGACAATCAAATTATTTTTTTCATTCTTTTACTTCCGATTTATTTATTAGGTCTTCGCATGACTGCAAGAAATGTACTAAAGAGATTTAACAAGTTTCAATTTAACAAAATCCTTAATCTATGGCATCTAATGCTTTAGAATTATCAAACAGCATTAGCGTATTGAATAAAAATGCATCTTTTTTCTCTTTTACCAGCACACAATTTACTTTTCATCTCGTCTTTTTTTAAAAATAAATTGTCTATTTCATTTTCATCTACTTTATTCGCCATACATTGAACCTCATACATATGTGGAGTGAGTAGAGCCTAGTGGTAGTCCATGATGGCACTTACCAGAGTCGTGGAGGCGGAGTAATGGCTGCAGCTTGTTGTTGTACATTTCAGCCTTGGCTGTGTCCCCGCGGTACATACTGTCTATAATCATGTACGCAAAGAACATCGGCCACTGGCACTCAATGCCATCAAAACTCTGTAAATGTAGAAGTAATAGATTGTACAATGAACATGGCCACTGGCACTCGATGCCATCAAAACTCTGTAAATGTAGAAGTAATAGATTGTACAAGGAACATGGCCACTGGCACTCAATGCCATCAAAACTCTGTAAATGTAACAGATTGTACAAGGAACATGAGCCATTGGCACTCATTGATTGATTGATTTGTGTTTTACAGCACTTTAGCAGCACTAAGTGGCTATCCTGTGCTTCACAGGTTGATAATTTAACAGAGGAATGTGTCAGTGCCCGCGCATATGTGCACCACACACATCCTGAGGGGATAGGAAAGAGGAGATATAGACCCTTTTAAGTGGGCTAGGGAAGCCCACCATTGGCACTCAATGCCATTAAACTCTATAAATGTAGAAGTAATAGATTGTACAAAGAACATGGCCACTGGCACTCAATGCCATCAAAACTCTGTAAATGTAGAAGTAATAGATTGTACAAAGAACATGGCCACTGGCACTCAGTGCCATCAAAACTCTGTAAATGTAGAAGTAATAGATTGTACAAAGAACATGGCCACTGGCACTCAATGCCATCAAAACTCTGTAAATGTAGAAGTAATAGATTGTACAAAGAACATGGCCACTGGCACTCAGTGCCATCAAAACTCTGTAAATGTAGAAGTAATAGATTGTACAAAGAACATGGCCACTGGCACTCGATGCCATCAAAACTCTGTAAATGTAGAAGTAATAGATTGTACAAAGAACATGGCCACTGGCACTCAGTGCCATCAAAACTCTGTAAATGTAGAAGTAATAGATTGTACAATGAACATGGCCACTGGCACTCAATGCCATCAAAACTCTGTAAATGTAGAAGTAATAGATTGTACAATGAACATGGCCACTGGCACTCAATGCCATCAAAACTCTGTAAATGTAGAAGTAATAGATTGTACAAAGAACATGGCCACTGGCACTCAGTGCCATCAAAACTCTGTAAATGTAGAAGTAATAGATTGTACAAAGAACATGGCCACTGGCACTCAGTGCCATCAAAACTCTGTAAATGTAGAAGTAATAGATTGTACAATGAACATGGCCACTGGCACTCAATGCCATCAAAACTCTGTAAATGTAGAAGTAATAGATTGTACAATGAACATGGCCACTGGCACTCAATGCCATCAAAACTCTGTAAATGTAGAAGTAATAGATTGTACGCTAGACATGGGTCACAGAGGTCTCCGTTTCTTTATTGTAAAACAAAGGGCTGTATACAAATGCTTCTTTGTTGTAGAATATTAATAAGAAATATATGAAGTGGGGTAGCGGAGTGACACTCCCTGTTACCGCCCCCGCCCCGTTACCCCATTCCCTGTGGGTGCCCAGTATGTACCTTAATCTCTGCAGGTTTATAGAACTTCCTCTTACCCCATTCCCTGTGAATGTGGTACTTCCTGTTACCCCATTCCCTGTGGGAGCCCAGTATTTACCTTAATCTCAGCAGGTTTGTAGTACTTCCTGCTTCGATCTTCTACTGTGGTTCCGTAGCCATCCCTCAGGAACCGTTTAAAGCCACATTTCCCTTTCAGTTTACGTTCCACTTTGTCCATCGTGCGTTTTACGAGGGACTCCTCGTGGATAGCAAATGCCGGCCAGCTCACCGTGGGAATCAGGGATGCATCTGTGTTCTGAAATGTCAAATGGTGTGTTTAATGCAGTTGTAGAGAAAGGTGTTCAGGCAATCATCATTTAATATTTTTGAATGATATCTAAAATTTTAAATTATACAAATTGCACAAAAATATATATTTTATATTCAATGTCAAACCCACATTTGTATATGAGTTAACTCCTGAAGAAAATCTTTGTTGATTTTGAGTTAGGTAAACTGATAAGAACATGAGGATAATTTAATAGATGACAAAATTCTTATATTGTTAAGACAGATTTCTGAAAATGAGATGAATATTGCTGTATGGACTATGGTGAATACATAGGACAAGTCACTGTTTGCTTAACTAGTCAAAGATATTTCTATATCAAAATATTGTGCACACAATACATCTAAATATAAATATTCAATATGTGGGATGCCTGTCACATCTAAAAAGCATGAAATATAAAATTAGGTAACACCAGAAGAAGGAGTAAGCTGAGACCTTAGGTAATGCTTAGGTCAAACAAACGGGGAGAAAAGTAACAAGAGGAAAGCGATAAAAGACATGCATTTATAAACACAGAATATGACAGCAAGGTAAACAGGCGACGTCCGTCCCCAAGTCTCCTACAACTGGAAAGTAACTTAATTATATTTAATTAATTGATGATGCAGCAATTATGGCTGTGTGTAGGTAGTAGCACTGTTACAGACACTAATACCCTATTGTAGATATTTGGTCACCTGGGACAACAGTCTAGTATAATACAAGGTATTGCAAATGGTGAAAGCTGAAGGAAATTTAGAAATACATCACTGCTCCCCAGCCATATTACTGGTCATTAGTCACCAGGGCAGTCTTAGTGTCCACCCCAACACTGATGTAATAATGATTTGGATATATATGTTCCAGCATCGAGAGGGGTACATGTGTAGCTAGCGGTAACACTTCTTTTATTAACAACGTAGTTTGCACACTTAGTGCCCTGTGGTACTTCACCTTACAACCTGGAGCGCCAGCCAGTCAGACATGAAATACCGTATATATTCTAATAAGCGCATATGTGCCGTAAATAATTTGTTATATGCTCAAAAATTAATTCTATAAGGGCACCCCCTACCCACCCTTTTCATTGATTTGTTTTCTTCTTCTTTGCATGTAAGGTCAGAATACTACATGTACCATTGAACCTCTCTCAGCAGCGTTTGACAGAGGTTTACGCTAATAATAGTGCAATAAAGTTATTTGCACGGTTTTCCACAAGAAGGGGGTGTTCTTATGCCCCAAAAGTAGGCGGTGTGCGCTTTAGTATTAGAGCAGGTGCTCTTATTAGAATGAATACTTCACCTACTTCTTGGTAGTTTGAGTATGCCCGTTACATCATTTGATCAGTCTTCGTTTCTATGATGTGTGGAGTTTGAGAGGAACATTTGATGTTGTTTTGAGTAAGCACTCTAAACCTTAACTAGCTACAGCAGCCCAGAATCATGCCAAAACAGCTCATGCACTACTTGATTGCACTACTTGATTGCACTACTTGATTGCACTACTTGATTGCACTACTTGATTGCACTACTTGATTGCACTACTTGATTGCACTACTTGATTGCACTACTTGATTGCACTACTTGATTGCACTACTTGATTTAATGTCAATCAAGGAATATATATTTATAAGTAGAACATGACATGAACATGACATGTGGCGCCTACGCAGCTGTAACACAACGTGAGATTTGTAAACGGTCTAACTATGAAGTAAAGCAGTCAACACATGAACAGGGAGCTACACGTCACCAGCCGCAGGAAGGGCTAACTACGTCTTTAATATTCATATGCTACACAACATGAGCTGGCCCCTACTGATGTGGCTGAAGCAGAACCCAGCTGGCACTGATCACTTTTAACAATGTTCATACCAGTGGTCTAAACACAAGATGACATGGACATGAGGTCTCAGCACAAAAACCCCTCCAAGTGCTTAGGAAGAATCCCTTAAACATAGGGTTTGTATAGAAATGGAATTTGAAAATCCATGATATAAGACCCTGATTATTGTGGTGAGGAGGTCTTACACTCACTGTCTTCTATCGCCCTGCTAGGAAACGGGTTCAATTCTGTAAACTAACCCAGTTACCAGTATCTTAGGTGCACTGTGCCAGCTCAGGTTCCCCCCATACCACACGGCAGTGGGAGACTTGTACAAGGCACTACCTTGGAGAATGACTCGCGGGGTAGGATCGTATCATAGATAGTACGGTTACGATGGTGGGCGTCTATATCCACATAGATCACAGTCCACGAGGACCCCTGCAGGCCGAATATGTTCTCCCCCGTCACCGACTCTAATGCAGCCTTAACAAAACCTATGGAGCTGAAAAGTCAACATTTTGTTAGTCTAACGTAGCCTTAACAAAACCTATGGAGCTGAAAAGTCAACATTTTGTTAGTCTAACATAGCCTTAACAAAACCTATGGAGCTGAAAAGTCAACATGTTGTCAGTCTAACGTAGCCTTAACAAAACCTATGGAGCTGAAAAGTCAACATTTTGTCAGTCTAACGCCGTCTTAACAAAACCTTTGGGTGGAAGGCGGCATTGCCATTCTGAAAACAGAGGGAACTTGTAATATGACCGAATCGAGTGTCACCTAGATCTGAAGTGTGAATGGTAAAATGGAACCACCTGTTTCAGATTTAGCTAAATTGAAAAAATTGTCCTGCTATTTGAGATTAAGCTGAAACAAAAAATATCAAGAAGCATAATGTTTATAATTAGTTGTTTACATGATCGGGCTGACATATGTTAGTACCGGGTTAGTAGAAGAGGACATTGTGCTTGTGGTACTGGACGTATGTTAGTACTGGGTTAGTAGAAGAGGACATTGTGCTTGTGGTACTGGACGTATGTTAGTACCGGGTTAGTAGAAGAGGACATTGTGCTTGTGGTACTGGACGTATGTTAGTACCCGGTTAGTAGAAGAAGACATTGTGCTTGTGGTACTGGACGTATGTTAGTACTGGGTAAGTAGAAGAGGACATTGTGCTTGTGGTACTGGACGTATGTTAGTACTGGGTTAGTAGAAGGGGACATTGTGCTTGTGGTACTGGACGTATGTTAGTACTGGGTAAGTAGAAGAGGACATTGTGCTTGTGGTACTGGACGTATGTTAGTACTGGGTTAGTAGAAGAGGACATTGTGCTTGTGGTACTGGACGTATGTTAGTACCCGGTTAGTAGAAGAGGACATTGTGCTTGTGGTACTGGACGTATGTTAGTACCGGGTTAGTAGAAGAGGACATTGTGCTTGTGGTACTGGACGTATGTTAGTACTGGGTAAGTAGAAGAGGACATTGTGCTTGTGGTACTGGACGTATGTTAGTACTGGGTTAGTAGAAGGACATTGTGCTTGTGGTACTGGACGTATGTTAGTACCGGGTTAGTAGAAGAGGACATTGTGCTTGTGGTACTGGACGTATGTTAGTACTGGGTTAGTAGAAGAGGACATTGTGCTTGTGGTACTGGACGTATGTTAGTACTGGGTTAGTAGAAGAGGACATTGTGCTTGTGGTACTGGACGTATGTTAGTACCGGGTTAGTAGAAGAGGACATTGTGCTTGTGGTACTGGACGTATGTTAGTACCGGGTTAGTAGAAGAGGACATTGTGCTTGTGGTACTGGACGTATGTTAGTACTGGGTAAGTAGAAGAGGACATTGTGCTTGTGGTACTGGACGTATGTTAGTACTGGGTAAGTAGAAGAGGACATTGTGCTTGTGGTACTGGACGTATGTTAGTACCGGGTTAGTAGAAGAGGACATTGTGCTTGTGGTACTGGACGTATGTTAGTACTGGGTTAGTAGAAGGGGACATTGTGCTTGTGGTACTGGACGTATGTTAGTACTGGGTAAGTAGAAGAGGACATTGTGCTTGTGGTACTGGACGTATGTTAGTACCCGGTTAGTAGAAGAGGACATTGTGCTTGTGGTACTGGACGTATGTTAGTACTGGGTTAGTAGAAGGACATTGTGCTTGTGGTACTGGACGTATGTTAGTACTGGGTTAGTAGAAGGGGACATTGTGCTTGTGGTACTGGACGTATGTTAGTACTGGGTTAGTAGAAGGACATTGTGCTTGTGGTACTGGACGTATGTTAGTACTGGGTTAGTAGAAGAGGACATTGTGCTTGTGGTACTGGACGTATGTTAGTACTGGGTTAGTAGAAGGACATTGTGCTTGTGGTACTGGACGTATGTTAGTACTGGGTTAGTAGAAGGGGACATTGTGCTTGTGGTACTGGACGTATGTTAGTACTGGGTTAGTAGAAGAGGACATTGTGCTTGTGGTACTGGACGTATGTTAGTACCGGGTTAGTAGAAGAGGACATTGTGCTTGTGGTACTGGACGTATGTTAGTACCGGGTTAGTAGAAGAGGACATTGTGCTTGTGGTACTGGACGTATGTTAGTACCGGGTTAGTAGAAGAGGACATTGTGCTTGTGGTACTGGACGTATGTTAGTACTGGGTTAGTAGAAGAGGACATTATGCTTGTGGTACTGGACGTATGTTAGTACTGGGTTAGTAGAAGGGGACATTGTGCTTGTGGTACTGGACGTATGTTAGTACTGGGTTAGTAGAAGAG
Source organism: Acholoe squamosa (assembly GCA_949317995.1). Lineage (NCBI taxonomy): Eukaryota > Metazoa > Annelida > Polychaeta > Phyllodocida > Polynoidae > Acholoe > Acholoe squamosa. The sequence continues at coordinate 89,837,276 of OX439038.1, read as the reverse complement.
GACATTGTGCTTGTGGTACTGGACGTATGTTAGTACAGGGTTAGTAGAAGGGGACATTGTGCTTGTGGTACTGGACGTATGTTAGTACAGGGTTAGTAGAAGGGGACATTGTGCTTGTGGTACTGGACGTATGTTAGTACTGGGTTAGTAGAAGAGGACATTGTGCTTGTGGTACTGGACGTATGTTAGTACCGGGTTAGTAGAAGAGGACATTGTGCTTGTGGTACTGGACGTATGTTAGTACTGGGTAAGTAGAAGGGGACATTGTGCTTGTGGTACTGGACGTATGTTAGTACTGGGTTAGTAGAAGAGGACATTGTGCTTGTGGTACTGGACGTATGTTAGTACTGGGTTAGTAGAAGAGGACATTGTGCTTGTGGTACTGGACGTATGTTAGTACCGGGTTAGTAGAAGGGGACATTGTGCTTGTGGTACTGGATGTTGGGGGTCTACAGAAAGAGATAAGACCTGTACAACCAGTGCATCATCAGGAACCTGTGTGTGGGAGGGGGGGAGTGCAGGAATTCCTTTGTGAAGGATTTCGGGTTACCTACAATATGAACCATAACTCATATATAACTGCAGGTACATGTGTGTTGTTTGGTATACATCACTATCAGTACCCGAGTTTACCTTAGAGTGAGATTCGCGGGGGACAAACGAGTCAAAGTTGATTCTGTTCCTGAAGTGTGCGTCAATGTCTATGAAGAGCGTAGACCAGTTGGCCCCATGATGTCCAAAGACGTTAGCGCCGTTTATAGCCTCCAGAGCCGCCTTCACCATCCCGATAGAACTATACACACAGCATGGCATGCAGACACATGGAAATAAACACAACAAGGTCTATGGAAATGATGTAAAAGAATACACAGCACTAATAGGTAAACAGGTCATCTTCCTTCTTAAACTTCTACAACACAGAAAATAGCATTATTCTGGCCAATTATGTAATTTGAGACATAAAACTATCAATATCTGAAAACAGTACACTTTAATTTTACAGCATTTTGCATAAAAATGTTATGGGGAATATCTTTCTGAAAAAGATATCAACATAAATCTATATTTCATTTATTCTGATGTAGAACAATAAAAACATTACAACTTTTGATACATTGTACATCACTTATATTTATTTACTTTGCAAATTTCATTGAGTGAAACAAGGTCTTTTTCATCTCTTTAATCTACAGTTTTTGTGAAGATTACATGTTTTATACCAATGACCAATGTACTAGATGTACATAATAATAATAATAACATGAACTGTATGGGGGGTGACGTGGCTTTGTGTACTTACGGCACTACTGCACAAGACTGAGGACCCAGTCAGGTGTTTACCTATATTTATAGACCCCAGGTGAGAGTGATTGATCTTGTCCCAGTGTGTACTTTGTTATTATAGACTATGCCACCCTGCACTGATTGGAACCAGTGGTGTGGAACTTCCTTTTTTTGGGAACCAGCGTAGCCTGGTACCAAAACTTTTTCACAAAAATAATAACATGAACATTTTATTGGTGTATTTGTAACTGTACATTCTAATTGCAATAAAGAAATTTGTACCGAAAATTAAAGCACATTCTCTACACATTCTTTACGACAAACACTATGACCCTCCCATCAGATATATTTATTTCACAGAGCATATATATTAGATTATTCCTATAGATTAAGTGGACTGACCTGGCATGGAGTTCACTGGACCCGTTGTTGTATTTACTGCCCCGTTCCCACATCCCAAAGTCTGGGGTGCGGTATGCACGTTCTATGTAAAACACGAGGTTCTGCATGAAGTTTACCTCGTCTGTTGTAAAAATCACCTACAAAACAACATCTTAAAGTTTACCTCGTCTGTCATAAAAATCACCTACAAAACAATGTGTTAAAGTTCACCTCGTCTGTTGTAAAAATCATCTACAAAACAACATGTTTAAGTTTACCTCGTCTGCCGTAAAAATCACCTTCAAAACAATGTATCAAAGTTCACCTCGTCTGTCGTAAAAATCACCTACAAAACAATCTATCAAAGTACACCTCGTCTGTCATAAAAATCACCTACAAAACAATGTATCAAAGTTCACCTCGTCTGTCGTAAAAATCACCTACAAAACAATCTATCAAAGTACACCTCGTCTGTCATAAAAATCACCTACAAAACAATGTATCAAAGTTCACCTCGTCTGTCGTAAAAATCACCTATGAAACAACATGTTTAAGTTTACTTTGTCTGTTGTAAAAATCATCTACAAAACGTGTTTAAGTTCACCTTGTCCGTCGTAATAATCACCTACAAAATGACATGTTAAAAGTTTACCTTGTCTGTCGTAAAAATAACCTACAAAACAACATGTTTAAGTTTACCCCGTCTACCGTAAAAATCACCTACAAAACAATGTATCAAAGTTCACCTCGTCTGTCATAAAAATCATCTACAAAACAATGTGTTAAAGTTCACCTCGTCTGTTGTAAAAATCATCTACAAAACAACATGTTTAAGTTTACCTCGTCTGCCGTAAAAATCACCTACAAAACAATGTATCAAAGTTCACCTCGTCTGTCATAAAATTCACCTACAAAACAATGCGTTAAAGTTCACCTCGTCTGTCATAAAATTCACCTACAAAACAATGCGTTAAAGTTCACCTCGTCTGTTGTGAAAATTAACCACAAAACAACATGTTTAAGTTTACCTTGTCTGTCATAAAAATCACCTACAAAACAATGTGTTAAAGTTCACCTCGTCTGTTGTAAAAATCACCTACAAAACAATATGTCGAAACTGACCTAACTTATAGAATGATGATAATACATGTGTAATAGCTTTTATCGACAACAAATAGTAAGGTCATTGGTGACCTATGTGTCATACAGTAAGTCTACAATGATCGATGTTCAACAAACTACATGTGTATACAATACAGCTTTACAGAAAACAGGTTCACATGCAGGCCCTAAGTAAGGGTAAATTAGGTAGTTTTATGTCAAGTTTACCTGTAGTCCTGATGTCACCATCTGTACCAGTGACAGCAGATAGAGTGCCACACAGTCCAACTGTAGGTGTTCAAACTCATCGTCCTTGTAGATCGGGTCTCCTGTCATAAGGTGGAAGCGTGAGTGAAGTGCATGTTTAGGCGACTGGTTCTTCTTGAACTTCTCCACCTGCAATTTTAATTTTCATTTTCATTTTTTACAACTTCCTTTTTATTTTGTTGTACTTTTTTTGGAGAAATAAATTGACACACCTAGATAAAGAATGTTCCTAGAACAAAAGTTTTATAAAAACAGACATTTATCCGGGTCATACGTTAACGTGATGTAATAAGTGGTTGCCATGGTTACCTTATCAGCTTGTCTCAGCCAGCAGGCGAGGATCCCGCGCATCGTCTTGACGGCTGACTGCGCCAACTCGTGAGTTTTACCTTTATCATCATCTATACGTCTGTTAAAAAAGTAAGTAATGACATTTTAGTTACGGTTTATTTACATCTTAGATCTAAATACAAACTGTGACATTTTAGGGACAGCAGAGTTACACCTTAGATCTAAATACAAACAATGACATTGTAGGGGGCAGTTTACTAACACCTTACTGTAAAACTCCTGTCATAAGCAGGTTTTTTTTTCTCCTATTTTGGGCCAAAACCGGCTTCTAAATTTCCCCCCAACTCTACCCCGGCTTATGGGCGGGGTTTTAATGCAATAGATTAAAGAGAACATAGGGAAAATTTGGCCCTACAACTGGCTTCTATATTTCCCCCCAACTCTACCCCCAGCTTATGACCAGGGCCGGCTTATGACTGGGGCCAGCTTATAACCGGGGTTTTAAGGTAGATCTAAATACAAACAATGACATTGTAGGGGACAGCAGAGTTGTTAATTTTTACTTTGTCAATATGATAGATTTGCAAGTGGAGAATATTGACAAAGTGATCAAACAGCTTTTAAAATGAATTTGAGAATAACATAAATTTACATTTATTTGAGGTTATTATAAGGCTACAGCAAAGACAAGAGCTAGGAGATCAGACCGAACTACCATTATACCCCAGGGTAACTGCTGGTAGGACATACTTGAAGGCATTGCTACCTCAGAGTTACTATTGGTGGGACTTACTTGAAGGCATGGGCCGGCACCCATACGGCTACCTCAGAGTTACTATTGGTGGGACTTACTTGAAGGCATGGGCCAGCACCCATACGGCTACCTCAGAGTTACTATTGGTAGGACTTACTTGAAGGCATGGGCCAGCACCCATACGGCTACCTCAGAGTTACTATTGGTAGGACTTACTTGAAGGCATGGGCCAGCATCCATACGGCTACCTCAGAGTTACTATTGGTGGGACTTACTTGAAGGCATGGGCCAGCACCCATACGGCTACCTCAGAGTTACTATTGGTGGGACTTAATTGAAGGCATGGGCCAGCACCCATACGGCTACCTCAGAGTTACTATTGGTAGGACTTACTTGAAGGCATGGGCCAGCACCCATACGGCTACCTCAGAGTTACTATTGGTGGGACTTACTTGAAGGCATGGCTACCTCAGAGTTACTATTGGTGGGACTTACTTGAAGGCATGGGCCAGCACCCATACGGCTACCTCAGAGTTACTATTGGTAGGACTTACTTGAAGGCATGGGCCAGCACCCATACGGCTACCACGGAGTTACTATTGGTAGGACTTACTTGAAGGCATGGGCCAGCACCCATACAGCTACCTCAGAGTTACTATTGGTGGGACTTACTTGAAGGCATGGGCCAGCACCCATACGGCTACCTCAGAGTTACTATTGAAGGTCTATGCCAGAACCAGACATTTAATGTAATTCTATCCTGGGGTAACTTGAGGTGCACAATGACAATGTACTTACTTGAAGACCTGTGCCAGCGTCCACATGGCTTTTCCAGGGGTGCCTTGTACTCACTTTGCCTGTATCATGGCTGTACATTTAATGTAATTATACCCCGGGGGTGCCTTGTACTCACTGTATCATGGCTGTACATTTAATGTAATTATACCCCGGGGGTGCCTTGTACTCACTGTATCATGGCTGTACATTTAATGTAATTATACCCTGGGGGTGCCTTGTACTCACTTTGCCTGTATCATGGCTGTACATTTAATGTAATTATACCCTGGGGGTGCCTTGTACTCACTTTGCCTGTATCATGGCTGTACATTTAATGTAATTATATCCCGGGGGTGCCTTGTACTCACTGTATCATGGCTGTACATTTAATGTAATTATATCCCGGGGGTGCCTTGTACTCACTGTATCATGGCTGTACATTTAATGTAATTATACCCCAGGGGGTGCCTTGTACTCACTGTATCATGGCTGTACATTTAATGTAATTATACCCTGGGGGTGCCTTGTACTCACTGTATCATGGCTGTACATTTAATGTAATTATACCCCAGGGGGTGCCTTGTACTCACTTTGCCTGTATCATGTAATCATACCGTGGGGGTACATAACAAGTACTTACTTGAAGGCCTGTGCCAGCGCCCACACGGCTGTGGCGCAGTAAATGGAGTCACGGACATGAGCCTCGACAGAGTTTGGTGTAGACAAGTCACACGGGAAGAGGCCCGTGGTGGGACTCTGGTAGCGCAGGATCTGACGTTTAACTGAAATAACATGAAGACAGTAGATATAATCACAGGGAATGAGGCCCGTGGTGGGACTCTGGTAGCGCAGGATCTGACGTTTAACTGAAATAACATGAAGACAGTAGATATAATCACAGGGAAAGAGGCCCGTGGTGGGACTCTGTTAGCGCAGGATCTGACGTTTAACTGAAATAACATGAAGACAGTAGATATAATCACAGGGAAAGAAGCCCGTGGTGGGACTCTGGTAGCGCAGGATCTGACGTTTAACTGAAATAACATGAAGACAGTAGATATAATCACAGGGAAAGAGGCCCGTGGTGGGACTCTGGTAGCGCAGGATCTGACGTTTAACTGAAATAACATGAAGACAGTAGATATAATCACAGGGAAAGAGGCCCGTGGTGGGACTCTGGTAGCGCAGGATCTGACGTTTAACTGAAATAACATGAACTCTGGAGACGGCTGTCTGTACCTCCTCACCTCAACACTACCTTGATGCTACTGGCACGGTTGCCAAGCTCGCCTCACCTTATCAACTTCCGTTGTTAAGGTAGGTCTCCAGGGCAATCAGTGTTGCTATACACAGATTTGCATTGTCACCTTGACATCCATGCTGGTTGCTGGTACCTCCAGGTGCTGGTGAGTGACACTCTCCAGCCCTTGGACCTAAACTCCAAACATTTGTTTTGAGTATAGCCATCATTGATTGCTATGGGAGACTATCAAGGTTTCAACCTCTTAGGGTCTCATCAGGTGTTATTGAGGTTAATCAAGGCTTGTAATCATTGTTACAGTTTCTTCCACTTTCAAATATATTTAGGGTGGGTAAATCTTTATGTGTGAATACAGACCAACACATAAAGTAGGAAGGAGACTAGATATATTCTGGTGATAAAGAAAAAGATTATCATAATATATCTGTAGGTGGGTGATGTTAGACTGTCCAAGGATTTTTTATTTTATTTACCATAGCAGTGAGATGATTGAAAAACAAAACTATATATGCTGTGTAAATAAAGGGATACACTTAGTGTAGCTTCAGGCGGAGGCCATCCGGTATTCAAAATAATTTTTGAACGGAGCCTGGGGATGGTCTCCCATTTCTGACAGTCTAAACCTGATCTAAAAGTTCGGTGCGTCAATTAGATTCAGACCATTGAGGACCTGGGTACGTAATTTTAGTATCCAGTTCCTCTCCAATTTATTACGGAGTTTTTCAGCGTAATCAGAGTGTGGGTTCTTGTTTACGAACTCCACGATGTGGACTTCCACATCCTTGAGGCCTTGGTGTCCATCAGTATTGAAGTGTGAGCCCATGTCTGTGCTCAACCTTTTCTCTCTGATGTTACCAATGTGGGGATAGAACCTTTGCCTTAATGTTTGCTTGGTCTGACCCACGTATTGTTTACTGCATTTCCGACAGGAGATGCAGTATATGACATTGGAGCAGAGGCAGGAGGTATTTACCTTAGCTGCATGTGTCTGTCCGGTGATCCCAGATATTATCTGGCCACTCTTGTTTAACAAGGGGCATAGCTGGCATTTCTGATTGTCGCATTCTTTGGAAGCTTTACCACTGAGGGCTGCCCTATGTTTTGTACCCAATTCGGGATGATAATTGATCCGGGATCTCACTAGGGAGTTCCTAATTGAGGGTGGTTTCCGGAGACCTATCACCAAGCGCGTTTGGTGTAGGTGTCTGGTGCGTGCTGAGGTACTCAGCATCTCCCAGTTGTTCTTAACGATTTTCTGTAAATCGTTAAAGCAAGGATGGTATGTGGTGACAAGGATGCACACATCTTCATTGTCTGTCTTCTTTTTCTTGTTCACCTGGTATCCTAGGGGGTTTGGTCTGGGTATTCCCAGTGCTTTAACAAATGCCTCTGCCACCAGTTTCTTCGGGTAGCCTCGGCAAATGAAATGTGCTGCCTTTATTAGACCTTGTCTAATGTAGTCATCAGTTAGGGTACAGATTCTTCTGATTCTCAGGAACTGACCATATGGGATGCCCTTCTTGCAGTGCATGGGGTGGGCAGAGTTGTAGTGTAGGTAGTTGTGTGCATCTGTAGATTTATTGTGTAAATCTGTGATAATGGGTTACCTACTTTCTTCACACAAGTGTCAAGCAAAGGGATTTCCATGGCAGAAATTTCATGTGTAAATTTGATGTTGTCATGCACCTCATTGAGGTATTTGATGAAGTTGGTGAGTTTTTCTTCTCCATGGTCCCAGAGTAGAAAAATATCATCAATGAAGCGTACCCACATTGTGGGTTGAAATGGGAAGTCATAGACAAACCTCTCCTCGAAGTCTGCCATGAACAGGTTTGCGAAGGTTGGGGCCACCCTAGTGCCCATTGCGGTACCCCCAACCTGTAGATAGTGGTCACCATTAAAGTCAAAATTGTTGAACTCCAGGACCATTTTTAGCATGCTTAAGACACTGGAGTTGCTTGGTTCTCCAGGGAGTATGTTATTTTCCGGTCGATATTTGATCAACCATCGTGCCACTGCCCTGCGTCCTTCCTCGTTTGGGATATTTGTATACAGGGCACTGACATCTAATGTGCAGAGTAGGGTTTGTGGGCCTACTTTCTCTTGTGCTTCCTCCAGTTTCATGAGGAAGTGTCCCGTATCTTTGTTATAGGATCTAGTAAGAGGGACTATCGGTCTTAATATTATGTCGATCAGGGCTGATATCCTCTCAGTAGCGCAACCATTGGCTGAGACTATAGGGCGTCCTGGTGGATTGCGACCAGGTTTGTGGATTTTCGGTAATAGATAGAAATTCGGTGTTCTATGTTCTGTTGTGATTACCTTGTTTAAGATCTGTCGGTTCAGTTCATTTTTCTGGTGGAGGGTGTGCAAAAATAGATTCACTTTAGTGGTGTGTTCCTCGGTCAGATCATTGTCTACCTTTCTATAGAACTTAGTGTCACTTAGTTGCCTCAAACTGAAATAACATGAAGACAGTAGATATAATCACAGGGAAAGAGGCCCGTGGTGGGACTCTGGTAGCGCAGGATCTGACGTTTAACTGAAATAACATGAAGACAGTAGATATAATCACAGGGAAAGAGGCCCGTGGTGGGACTCTGGTAGCGCAGGATCTGATGTTTAACTGAAATAACATGAAGACAGTAGATATAATCACAGGGAAAGAGGCCCGTGGTGGGACTCTGGTAGCGCAGGATCTGACGTTTAAATGGAACATGATTATGTTATGTTCCAGTTGAGGAGGTCCCGACCTTTCGTCCTCTCTGGAACATGATTATGGTAAGAACAACATCTACTGAAGCAAATCAAATACAAATCCCCACAAGCCCCGCCCCAGAGTCAGCATGATGCACTAGTGAACGGGTCGGTAGTCTGCTCACCGGGTCTGCTTCCATACAATGTGACGATCAACGAGCAGGATGCTTTCATGCCACATTAGTGCTGAAAGGGTTCAGATATATCCATAAGCCACCCTCCCAGAGAAGGCCACCACATGGTTTGCGGCATCCCTTCAAAGGACTGTGAATAAAGTATAGATTTCTTCTGGATCCAAGGGACCAAGACCTTTCTTTTGATATAAGACACTCCCCATAATGCAAATAGAAACATACAGGGTCAATGGGGGGCCCGGGGGACCTAGCTACACATAGCTTTTTGAATTTTGAATTTTTTACTTTTTTTTACCATATTTTTTTCTTTTAAGAGTGGCAATGCCATACACCTTGTAAACCTAACTTTAGCACCTGATGAGATCTAGTAGGATCGAAACCTTTATTCACATCACCAAGAATATGCTTGGTGAGGAACAACAGCATACCTGGAGAGTGAACTCCTCCAGGGGATGCTGGACCCCAAAACAAGGCTTTTGTGGTCAGGTAATACACACTTTTGTGCACTACACAATCGTTGTTATGAAGACCCCCGTAGGTACTTAAGGAGGGCAGTTGGCAACAGGTGAAAGCCCTTGTCCTCAATACTTTTTTGACCATATTCTAAAACTCTAGGTAAGGCTTATGTGTGGGATGTGGCTTACATGCTGGATATTATATAAATGCGGGAGATTATGCTAGTTTCAGAAACAGCTAACAGCTATGCAACATACGTAGTTGGCTTAATTGAGAAGTTGAATGTTCATTTCATACTTAACAATAATTTGGTGAAACATGTAAAATATCATACTCACCCAGCTTGTAGTACTTCAGCAGGTTCCGCATCGTGTCGTTGTAGTTGAAGTCAGAGTGAGTGGCCATGGTGACAGAGGACGGTAACCACGACTACACAACGTCACACCTGAAGCTGTATCAAAATTTACAAATTATTTTTTGGGGAATGTGCTGATTTTCAACTAATGACAAAATGGTTAATCGCGGGACTTAGGATCCCCATCTGACAATGATCTGTTGTTTTCACTGGAACTGTCAATGAATGAGTGCCCAGACAGCCCCCCCCCCCCCGCCTTCCCCAAACACACCCCACCCCCTGACAGAGTCCTGTTCACTCAATCTCACTCCTGGCACCAGCCTTAGACAATCAAGATTCAAGATTCATGATGGCTTTATTTGACTAATGTACAGGAACACTTAAGTCAGCACCAAGTTTTCATTTACAGTGTTGTAGACAGATTTTATATACGAATATATACTGTTCACAGCTCCTGGCCTTTTCCATGATTTGCAGTATGGGGCCACTGCTAGTATTTGACAGAGTCTTCTAGTGTCATCACTTTTTTATAGTAATCAATGAACTTGAGGTATTCTGTTTCAAAGATTGACCGCACATTTCTCATCTCTGGGATGTTACAATGTAAGAAGACATGGTTGACATCTTGCACAGTATTACAGTATACACACATAGAGTTGACAGGTTTCTTTCCTTTATATCTTCTTGACAGGCTGTCAAGTGTACAGTTATTGTCAGTTCGGAGTTTAGCAATAATGCTTCTAATTTTTGGTGATTCTGTTTGCGTTAGATATTTACGCTCTTCATAAATGTCATTGAGATCATCTTTACACATCTTAACAACCCTACACTTGCCAGTATTCTCTGGGTTATCAATGTACTGATTGTATTTCTGAATATGTCATTTAGTCTCCGCTTTATATTGTTTTTGAGTGAGGACTTCGACCAAACGTAAGGATCGAGCCAGACATTCTTACAACCAATTTCAAACAAGAGGTATTGGAAATCTTTGAGCCATTGGTGATGTTCATTCTTCATGGTAGAGAAGGTCTCATTAAGAATAGGGTTTTTCAATCCATGCTCAAGCCAATATAGAATGTTCAATATGATTATTTTGGATTCAATAGGAAATCTCCCTAACTCACCAAGTGCAGAACTTGCATATTTTCATGTACCCAGAGCATACTAGCAACTTGTAGAGTAAAACACTTTTACCGGACAGGCCTTTCTGACACCTTCAGAGGTGAAGTCCTCAATTATTAGAGTTACCTTTCTGTATGCAGACAGGATTCTGATTTTGTCACAGATATTGGCTAGAGTCACATAGGCTACCTGTGTTTTCTTATAGAACCTACAAGATAATATGTTTATATCCTCAACCCTTAATAGTTTAAATAGTGTTAACAGATCTCTTTTTGATTTTACCTCGGATCCACTTATAGATATAGAATACCGTAATCTCTCGCGTATAAGACGCGTCCTCTATGCCAAACAAATGCCTGGTGCGTCTTATAGGATTTTTTCAAGTTGGGTGTGCGTCTTATACGAGGGGTAATTTTACTATAGAACAGTACTGGATTGACAACAATCACCCCTAAGAGGTGCGTCTTATATGCGAAAATGCATGTAATGAGTTTGGGGTGCATCTTATACGCGCAGCGCGTCTTCTACGCAGGAGATTACGGTAGTTACTAGATGGTATACCCCATACTGGGCATCCATATAAAAGGATAGGGTCGATCTGCTTGTCAAACAATGACATAAACAATTATTTGGTGGATACATTCTGTGATGTACTCAATGCTTGTCTTATAGAATAGAGCACGCTTTGCCTTTGAGATCCTTTCTGATTTCATTTTCTTTAGACTCCCATCCAATGATAGGAGCAACCCTAAATATTTATATGAGACACACATTTTAGTAACTGAGTTATCTTGAAAGAAGAATTGGGTTGGTTTTTTTGTTTTCTTCGTATTAACTGAGGGTTTCCCCATCTGGCAGTATCTGTCAAGCCTGTTCAGGTGTTTTTACAGTAGTGCTAGTTCTATCATCAGTGAAGGTCTATGTTAACGAAATCAGCCAAACCATGGGTCGCGTGAAACGTATGTCACTATGTTAAATTGGTGTTTTTTAAATAAGGATTTCTAGATCCCCAGTGGTCAGAATTTTACATAGGTGGTATGGTTCTAAAGGGGAAGGTCTGATCTATTTAATGGTGGGCAAATATATCAGTTATTCTTTCATTTCATAATGTTTACAGCTTTGGATGTTTGGGTAACATTAAGATTCTGTCAGCCTTCCCTACACAAGTAGCTGGAACAGACTTAGTTTTTCTAGCAAATACCCATGATAATGCTATATTTCAGAGTAGCTAGAAATGATGCATTATAATATCCAATCGACCAACATATTTCCCTACATTTTGAGGGGATTTTGATAAATATCCACTAATTATTAAGAGTTAAGATACTTATACCTCTAGCAATAAAATGACACTCAGATATGTAAATCTGCAAATATTCAGCTTCACGATGCTGTTTTTGGTTAGCAGATTGAACTTTCCTAACAAAATCTATCAGTAGTTATGTGCACTGATGCTGAAATCGCCTGCACACAGTGTGTTTAATGGGCGGTCTTATCAGTATATTTGGATGAAAATGCAGAGCAGGGAATGACAGAAAGATTTTTACATTTCCGAATTATAAATTGGAATAAAAATGCTTCTAATAGTCGTATCAACTTGATTCAAAAAGCTATGAACTGCTATTTTCAAGCCCTTTCATTTGGCATTTGACTCGTTTATTTCTGTTGAAGTCCAAGTTTTGGGCAGACTTCGCTATCTATGTCTGAATATAGCTGGAGATTGGAGACACAGTACTGACTACAGAGTAGTCTACTGTGCCTGTGGGTGTGCCTGTGTAACTGAGGCAAAAACGTGAAAAGTGAGTGGTTAGGATAGCGATGACAGCCAAAAGTAAGGACCCCAACAAAATTACAAAGCTCACACACCACATTAACCACCTGAATGTTTGCAGTTCATAGATTTTTGAATCAAGTTGATACTCCTTCTAGAACCATTGTTATGCCACTTTACAAATCGGAAAGCTGAAAATCTTTCTGTCATGCTTCACCTTACATTTTCCACAGAGAAGACCGACAATAAAACATACGCTGCATTCACAGTATTTGGCCATTATTTACATAATTATTGATAACTTTGGATTGAAAAGGTCAATCTACTAGCAGACTGCACCAGCTTGTAGCTGGAAGTTTATAGGTTGACATACATATGTGATATCATAATACTAGGAGTACAAGTATTTTAAATTTCAAGTCAAAATCAGAAATAAATTTTTTTTTCTTGAATATTTCGGTTTAACAACTTATGTAGATTCAAGATAGCTAAAAATAGCTCATGTGTACATATTATAGCCCATGGTATTCTAGCCTAAAAAATGCCAGAAAATAAGCGTGTTTGTTTGACCTGCTTGGTGAAACACTAATTCCATAGGTTATTTAGCCCTATACAGATGGACAACTTAAAGGGATGGCACAGCCCATAATAATCGATCAATGGAAATGAAAATCCTATCATACAGTAGGTATGAATGTACTCTAATAAGACGTGATACTGTGTTTACAGGGATGTAAGTCAGGCATGGACAAAAATCAGGAAGCCATAAAAGCCTTCTATTTTTCCAAACAGCCCTCCTACCACATGTATAAGGAAAATAAATGAAATTCAAATTTTTTCAGAAATTAGAAAATCCTTCTCAGAGGACATCCACACCTCTACACTACCTTGCTTCTACTGGCTCGGTTGCCATGCTCACCTCACCTCATCAACTTCCGTTGATAGGGTGGTCTCCAAAAAAAAAAAGGAAATCCTGATAAAACCTGAAGACTTACATCCCTGTGTTTAATATTTGAGTGATTTTGGCAACTGAAATTTGGGATACTATGCTGTATGCAGCAAGTGGTCTGGTTTGTCTCAGTGCACCAGTCCAGTGTGACTTTTTACAGAAACTGAAACTCACCCAACTTCACTCTTACTCAGTCAGCATAGTCCATAGAAATACATATCTGACATGGCCTGCAAGAAGGGGTCTTAGAACCCTTTGCACTAAGACCCCTTTTTGCAGATGCTAGAGTGATAGAGTGAATGCTTCCCTTGAATTTGGTGTTAATTTGATGTAATTCTGCCCGCCTTAGGCTTTACTACTAGGCTTTACGATTACGGTTTACTACCTTTAGTAGGCACTTTGATAAAGCCACTGTGGAGGGTGAGAAAAGCTGGCACACTGGGTTGACACTTTCTGCCAGGTGGGAGTGTGGCTGATAATCGCGACCTTGCCGATATCGCCGATTTAGGGTTCTATTAGGGTCTTTTTCTTGTATTTTAATAGTTATCCTTAAAGTATAGATATCAAGCTACCCACCAGCGAAATCTGGGAGAAAAAATTCCAATTATTAAGCGTTTTACAATGACTTTAGTATGAAGGTAATATTGAAGCTTTGAAAAACATATTAACCACTGGAGACACCAAAATACTAATATCAGACACAGTTAAAATGCATAATAAACTAGCAACATGTATAATTTCATGCATTTATGATTTTGCCCAATGATACTTTTGAGAGGACCAAAATATGAAACAATAAAAAAGAAATGGCTGTCTGTAGAGCCGCCATGTTATGATTTCTTATTAGCATTTTACTACTACTTAGAATCAATTTGTAAATGGATTGAAGATATCAACTGAAAGCTATGATTCTAAATATCATAGAAAACTAAATTCTATTTAGATCTGATTACTAGAACATTACTTTCCATTCCCTTAGATATCAAGTGAAAACACAGAAAATTGCCACCAGTACATGCTGCTACGGTTACTGGAACGATGATCCCAAGGAACGATGATCCCACGGGAATGATGATCCCATTTTCTCCTCCCCAGGAACGATGATCCCATCTTAAGGAACCATGATCCCACATTAGAATATCTCTCATTGCTTATATTTACTGACCCATCTGCACTAGTATTCCATGATTTGTTGGTGATTTACACATGGAAATTGATCGAAATGATGATTAATAATGATTTATTGCCCAGAAATATCTAAAAAGGATTTTTTTCCACACTGCAGGCTACTTCTCCAGGCTACTTACATACCCTACACATAATACACATAGTAATATCCAATTTTTAATGATTTGTTGGTGATTTATGCTTAGAAAAAGATAGAAATGATGAATATGACTAAAATGCAAAAAAAAAATAGTCCGAAATTGTCTGTACCTATAGAACTAGATCTATCATCGGAGTGATTTTTTTCGTAATTATTTTACATAGAAGTAATTATTTTGTAAATATTTATTTATTACTTATATTTCTTTTGATTATTGGGGATACATATCATTTACATGGATTAATCATAGGGTTTCATGGATTAACAGACAAACTATGAGTACTGTACCTACACACACATTAGCATATTGTCACTCTCAAATTCTTCCTAGATTTCATGGAAAACTCTTCATCTAAATACCACTTTGTCAATTACATGTTCAGAGATAAGATACAAACACAATATTATAGCCATATTTGAAAAGTGGGGCCATCATTTCGTTAAGATGGGATCATGGTTCCTAAAAAGCTGGAATCATCGTTCTGGGATCATCGTTCCTTGGGATCATCGTTCATGTATTCCTGCCACACACTGGGCCCACTGTGCAGCTGAACTCACATCACAGATATTGTAACACCTTTTCTAGCATTACTATAGTGGTACTTGCCTCAATATTTTTGCTACTATTTGCCCTGTATCTCTGTTTCTATACAAGATATAAACAAAATTCCAAAAGATTTAAAAACATCTCAATGGCCTCAATCAAATGTGGTCACAGGGATCTTTCTGTATTCAGTTTAATTTTTTTGTTGAAGTGCCTACCTTTAGTAGGCCGAAATACCTGCCTGCTCACAGGCAGGATCCAAGATGTATACAAGCCTATAGTGGCATAAACACATGGCTAGTCTGAACTAAGTACTCACTGTCAGTTCCTGGAAATTGTCCCTCCTATTCACAAACATGTAGTTTTCATGTACATCAGCTTATATTGACTGAAACATGAGATATATCCAATAAATCTGACATGTTTATCTTGAGCTTAGATATCACTACCTCAATGGCCTCCATTGTCAACATGATGTGGTGCTACCTGGTGTTAGACTGCTCTTGAAACATAGGGCTAACCAACCAAGAATAGTGTAGTCTTTTTGACACTAGGTGGCTACACCTGGCTTCAAGATGGCCGACAATGATTTGGAGTTAGGGAGGGAGATTTGAAAATCACCTGGATTATTAATTATTACAAGTATTTCAAGTGCTTTGTGTATTGTGAATCTTTGGATATACATTGAGGGAAGTGTTGGTGGAAGCATTGGACCTGACAGTAAGTACTTCTGTGAGAACTGGGCACTCAGCCAATCTGGCTGACCAAACAGACTACAACAGACACACTTGGTCTCTGAGTAGGAATAACACCCCTGCACCCACTCCCGCTAGTCCCTATCTGTCACTATAGTAATTCAATCAATATGATTTTCTATTTTAGGGCTCTTTTCCACTGTCAACATTAACTACTTTCATGTACCAAGGGTAAAATTAACCAAGGAATCAGAATTTGTGGGTCATTTTACTCTAGATCCATTCACTGATTTGATATCTTATCAGTTCTCAAAGGGTATTGGTGTGCGCAGACTGTAATTTCTATAAAACCTTGAAATATAAAATGCTGATATTTTTGTTAATTCTTGGTCAATTTTTACATTTGAGACCTCTATTGAAAGCTTAAGACATTATCAGTTACTATAGAGGGAGAAAGAATGAAATATCTGGACAGATTGTATATATTTCAGAAGAGTTATGACTTAAACCCGAAAATATCAAAACTAAATATTTGTGTAACTTTTTTAAACTTATATGGGATAACCACAAAAGTGTGTACTTTTAGGATCTTTAAACAGCTATTTATTATCTATTAGCCCAAATTAGCCCAAAGCTAAAGGGTATAGGAGAGTTGAGTAAAAAATCCAAGAATTTCAGGTCTGCTTATCACACTGCCATTTAGAAAATTTTGACTTTCCAACATGATCTATAATACTTATCTTAGTTCCTTTTGATGCACAATATAGCCCATTAATTCCCAAACTGTTGTGCTTACAGTGATGTAATTGGTTACCCTCTATGATCGTTCAATCAAATTTAATTTGAGATTAAGTAAAGCAAGGTCTGAAATGTGTGAGAACCAGTGCAGGCTGTGCACAGTGGGCAGGGACTGATAAGAGCCACACTGGCTGGAAATCCACTGACAGAAAATATTATAGAAATTCCACATTCAATCCCTCATAACTTCTGTTCTAGTAACACTATGAAGACAATTTAAACACCATTAAATTACTCAAGTTGCCAGCTTCCCGGTGATGTAAAATTATCCGGGTAAATCCAAAATAAAAGTTTGGCATGTTTTCCCTACTCTGAGGTTCCCTCAGAGCGTCTACGGAGTAACCTTTAGCCAAGTTTAGGACTCGCGTTTAACATCACAGCAGATCAAAAAAGACTTTGTGTGTCAAAATAAGGTAGCTAACACTTTGAATTGTTGCCAACAAGTATTGTCAACTAGAATTACCTCAGGTTTTGCCAAAAAAAAACGGGAAATGTCCAAATATCCAGGAAATAACTTGACATTTGTGCATCCTTCACCAAAACGCCGCCATATTGAATTTTACGACATCGAACCAAAACACCGACCCGAATGACGACAGGGATCCAAGATGGCCGCCAGAGGAAGAACTGCCAAAATGTATTGTGATTCGTGTTGTGTTTTTGCTGTATTTCTGAGTGTATTTTTAAATGTGGGAAGTGGAACTGATTTGACAGATGTGACGGCGTCCCTGTTCCCCGGGGGAATCCCGAACCACGCCGTGATCGGCGCCTACGGAGACTACAACGCCGATAAATTGGTGGACATCTTCGTGCTCAGTGACGAGGGTAGGTCATTTTAGGGAGTTCAGGTGAATTTTATACATGGTTCAGATCCTTTAACAAACTAGCAGGCCTGGTAGAGCTCAGTCATACCTTTCTAATGCACCAAGAATCAAGTCTCTACTGCTATTATTTGCTGAGATATTTACATTTGAACATCCCATTACTTTATGCGACCCATGTCCCCTGCTTTACACCAGTAACAAGGAAGGATTGAATTGTGATAATATTTATTATATTTGGAGTTAAATAATATTAAGTACATACATGTGGATAAGAACAATTGATGATGAATAAAATTGATATGACTTATGATTAAGTAAGAGGGTATGTACTTAATAAATGTAAGAACAATATAATGTATTAACCAGAGATGTTGTATCACAGGATTTTGAGATAATGTAAATACGGTATGAACACTAAAATACAGGCCCCTATAGGTAGGAACTTACCTAATATTTCAAGACTTTATCCCATTAAACCTTTCTAATGATCAATGGATGGATCTTGAGAAAAGAAGTGGATTTGCTTTTTAAATGAAGTCTCTATGTCAATTTTAAGTGGAATTACGACCGGTCAAATGTACCAAATCAGACCCAGAATTCTGCCATAGTTAAGAGTTTAATTTGGATCTAATTTTGTGATCAAGCAAGATGAATCCAAGGTATACTAGATCACTAAAATGATTATTTTGGGCAATTTTCTTTTCAGATAAGCAAGATATACCCTCAAGAATGTAAATAATGATACATTTTATCATAATCAAACAATGTAAAAGCAAATTTTTGATGTCATCTTTTCCCTTGAACTGTGCGCTTTGACAGAACCACGGCAGAATATCGTCTTTGACTCAGGATGTTTGAATGATCATAACTTCCATTAAAATTGACATAATAACTTCATCTAAAAAGCAAAAGTACTTATTTTTATCATAGCTATTAATTTCCCACCATATAAAATACATACAATAAGGTCTTAATTGATAGGTAAGTGCCCAACATTGGGGAGGTTGGGATAAGTGTCCAGAGATAATCTCGCCCAAAAAGTTTGCAGGGTCTGTCAAACATACTGCAGCCCCTTAGAAAAAGAAAAAGAAAACATTTTCTAGATCATTTTTAACCATAGAACAGGTGGGAATCATTTATTTTTAGGTGCTCAATGATCTTCTCATAATAAAATGGTTCTAAACTTTTAGTTGAACTTTGATGGGGTCAAAGGCAAAATTCCCTGCATTCAACCTTGTACAAAAAATAATCATTTTAAAGGTCTAGCCAAGCCTGTTAAAATGAGCCCTTGTTTGTAAAGATCCTCCAGTAAATAGCTTCAGAATAAGCTTGCAAGGAAAGGAGAGTTTAACACTACCCAGTTTCAGCTTTATCACAGTTTCACACCTCTCCTGCAGCAGACTCACACAGTGGAGGTATTTCAGTGCCTACTATAGGGCATAAGTAAAAGGGGTGTTAAACTTAATGGTAAATAGGGATGAAAAAGGAATTAGGAGTGGGTGGGTGGGTGAAAATTGGAATGAATTGGAGAGTGATACAAAGCAAATTGAATGACGACGTAGAGAATGTTTTGATTAGTGTGGTGGGGCGCCGTGGGTGGCGCCACCAGCCTGGTGTTTCCGCCGGGTAATTGTGCCGCGCGCAATGACCCGCCATCCCCGTTGAGGGATGACGAAACCATTACTTTATGCGACCCATGTCCCCTGCTTTACACCAGTAACAAGGAAGGATTGAATTGTGATAATATTTATTATATTTGGAGTTAAATAATATTAAGTACATACATGTGGATAAGAACAATTGATGATGAATAAAATTGATATGACTTATGATTAAGTAAGAGGGTATGTACTTAATAAATGTAAGAACAATATAATGTATTAACCAGAGATGTTGTATCACAGGATTTTGAGATAATGTAAATACGGTATGAACACTAAAATACAGGCCAAACCCAAAAGTGCATGAGATGTGTTATTATGACTGCTGTAGAGCCTGAACCAGCGCCAAGTTCACCTTGCGCCTGTCGGCCCGGGTGATATAGGTCTTGTACGACCCAGAGGTCCAGCCTCCAAAGTGCTGGACTTCGAGTTCGGTACACCCATTGTTGTAAGCTGTGGTGGATGTAGTCTTACGGATAGAATGAAGGGAATATGTCTTGACCGGGATACCAAGCTTCCGGAGAGTATTGTCCCATAGTGTAGTCACCTCGGACAGCGGGATAGGCACTGAGGTGCCTGGGTGTGTAAACATTGCCTGCTGTGGGTGAATAGTGGGTGACAACGTCAGTACTTTCTTGAGAGTGGCCACTGGACAGAAGATGGGGTTCGAGGCCGGGTGGAGTGTAATGTGTTTGTACTGCCCCACCTTCTGCATATTCTTGGCATGCTTGATATACACCTGGACTGTGTCCGATACGCTCACATCGGCCCTGGTGAGATGATGAGCCGGAGTAAACTGTCTGATGGAGTGCGGGGCGACCTCCGACTGTCGAAGGCCAGCAAAGAAGATTGTGAGTAATATCGCTCTCATCGTCACTCCCGTGGGGTCTCGGGGCAGGTTTGAGAGCACTCGCTTCAGAATCGGTAGAGGTATCTCCGGTTTTGCTCTCGGGATGTATGTTTTGTCTCTGTCGATCGAGTCTAGCGCCCGACGTACTCGGGGGTGGTTGATTCCTGTAGACTGGCCCTCTGCCAGTTTCAGGAACTGGCGCACATGTGACAATTTGTTGGCCATGGTGCCCGGAGCCAGGTTGTTGAGCATTTCGTTTTCGATGTACATGCAGACGTCCACCACAGTGGGAGAGAGGATGCAGATCCCCATGTCTAGGCAGAATTCCACGTATGCTCGAATAGTACTGTTGTGATTCTTGATGGTGGCTTTTGCTCTGGCACCCTCCTGCCGTTTCTCCGCCAGTGCCGCGAGGGCATTCCATCTGCCGTCTGTAAGTAAATGATGGTTGGATTTCAGACAGGAAGTACAGGCAAGGGGTGATTTCAGTGAGATTATGTTTTATAATGAGGTCGTCGGTCATGCGGCGGTTACAACGTGACATGTGCGATCTGCTGAGCGCATCGGCGATGTTATTGTCTTTGGTGTTAATGTATTCGAACGAGAGATGAACTTGTAGTTTCGCCTGTATTGCCCAGACGGCCCTGGATGACTGATTCAGAACCTCGTTACGAGCCCGGCCCATGGTGAGGGCGGCGACCGCGCCCGTGTTATCGCAGTGGACTCTGACATGTGAGCCTCGGGAGGCCGACTGCAGCAGGGAATGCAGTGCGACTACCACGTTTGCCGACTCGAGTTCAGTTATGATGAATAGAGAGCCTGTTGGGGGGCGGATTTCTTGGCGATATGCATATTGTCGGTTTGCCGCGCCAATGCCCGTAAGGGAGGCGTCGACCCAGATCTCGTCGTTAGGTGTGGGGGGAGGGATAAAACCCACACCATTCCAGCCTTCGCACAGTTCATAGAGCACATGTAGGTCGGCCGCCATGTTGTGATCGATGGGGGTAGATTCCCCGTGCGTTAGTCTGAGTGCTTGAAGCAGCGAGTGGAGGAAGGGGCGGGCCGGCCCAATACACTTAGCAATGTGAAGTAGTTTACCCAAGAGGGATTGCAGGTCCTTCTTTGAAATTACACTAAGCGACAAGGACTCCGAGATAGATTTTTGAATGTCACGTAATTTGTCGTGGGGGACGGAGATGGTCATGTCGTCGATATTAATGATGACCCCTAGCCACCTGATGACCCTGGACGGCGGCTGGGCCTTGTCAAGTGCCTCCGGGAGGCCTAATTCTGCGAGGAGGGATTTTACACGTGAATATTGAAAACTGGCGGCCTCCCGATTCGGGGCCACGACCACCAGGTCATCGAGGTACATTATCGCGTGAATGCCTTCCTCCTTCAGGATACCTACTATTGCCTCGGCAACCCGCTGCATGTGAGCTGAGCTGCAGCGAGCGCCGAAGGGCATTGCCACTTCTACGTATGCCGAACCCTTCCATTTAAGGGCCAAGAGGGGCCAGTCCAATGGATCAGATTTGAAGTTCTTATAGGCGTTGGACAGGTCCAATGAGAACATATGTGCATGGGGGCCGGCGTGTGTGACATAGTTAATGAGGTGGTCAATGGTGGGGAGACCATGCTCCCTTACTTCGCCCATAGATGTGTTTTTAATGATGTATGCATTAATGGACTCAGATGAGGGGAAAGTCAAATCGGTAATGATTCTTCGGTCCCCCGGGTCCGACTTCGGGCGGGACATAAGTGGGGCTGTATGGGCCCACTCCAGAAAGGGGGAGGACGAGAACGGGCCAACAATGGCCCCTATACCGAGTTCTTTATGTAGGAACTTGTCGATTTGTTCCGGGTACCGTGAGCCACTCGGGTGATTATCCACGTAGGGGTTATGGGAAACTGGCCCCAGATAACCCATGGGGAAGCCGAAGTGGAGGTAGTCAAGGAGGCGGTGATGCGCAGAGTTGCCCCCCAGGTACTTCCGCCAAGCGGGGAGGTTGAGATGCGTAGGTAGGACTTCCCGTGCTGCCAGGCAGTTGGGCAGGCCTGACTCCCTGACCTTCTCATATATCCGTACCATGTCAGAGGCATGGCGACCCAATGCACGCCATTCTGGACAAGGAGTCGGCCAATTGTCTATGCGGTGTCTGGCAAAGGCGGCAGGAGATATATCAACATTGTCCAGTAAGAAATCGAACTCGCACATATGGCGAATGGATTCAAAGTCTGGGTACAAATGTGGTGATTCGTCAACAAGACCCGGTTTAATATCTGTGGCCGGAGGGCCACTTGGGGGGAGAGGGGGGATGTTGGCCGCGTTGTGCTCCCCCCATGATCCCTTACCGAGAGCAGTTGGAATGAGATGGTCGGGTGGGGGGGGGACCGCGTCATACTTATCATGATCATGTACATGTATTTCAATAGGCGCTGTACAATGGTCAGAATCACTATATACAGAGTTAACGGATTCTGAGACCTCAGTGAGTGACTGCATGCCGCCATCCACACATGAGACACTCACCCCTAGTTTTTTGTAGGGAAGAATGGTGGTGCCTGTTGCCTGAGCTGTGGCCCCTGCTGTGAAGTGTGGGGGAAGGTGTTGCTGTTGGATTGTGGCTGCATGCCGAATGTCTGTTGTGGCGGTGCCCACTGTGAGTACATAGGCTGGTGCGTGATGTGTTGTTGTTGGAGTGGGGGGGCCATGTAAGTGGCCGGTGTGTGATGCATGTTGGGGGTAGGTCCTCCCTTTGCCCTGCAGGTGGGGAGAGCATGGTGAGAGTACTTTTTCCACCCGCCCTGTGAGCTGTGGCAATGCGAGCAAAAGTGGAGTAGCCTGAGATTTCCGGAGTAATGATGTTTGTTATGAGAACACCCTTTAGCCGAATTAAAGTCATTGCAATTTACCTCCCGTATGTCGCTGTGTTGTGAATTGTGGTTGTTTTGTGGGGTGGGTTTGGGTTTTCCCCGGATAGCAGCCCTCAGTCGGTCGTTTTGAAACCGACCCTGGTAGTGGTCCCATCCCAGGTTCTCAGATTCCATTGTATCAAACAGACCCTGGGACCAACCCTGCGCCACCTCGGGGTCTACCATTGCATCTTCAAGGATGTGCTCCAAATGGAGCAGGTACTCGGGCCAGAGGGGCTCGAGGCCTGCCCTGGGGTCTCGGACCATGCGCACATAACATGTCAAGTACTCTATAAAGTTCATGCTGTCTCGGAGTTCAAGTTTTTTCTTTATATTGTGGGCTCCGGGGCGACGGATGTACATATAGGGCTTTACCAATGCCTCATTAATGAGAGGGTCAGCTAGTATGTCATCCTTACCGGAGGTCCTATGAATGGTGAGGCGTTCGGCTCTCAGGGAGCTCTCCAGGGCCTGCTCCCGACTGACCGGAATGCGGCCCAGCCTGTGTGTAGTGTTGGGAATATGATGATCCGGCACCTGTGGGTGTGTAGGGCTAATGTGCCGAAGGCGCTGTATGTTAGCAGCAGTGTGAGGGTGGGCGGCCCGAGAGGTATCCTCCTTGGTGGGCGGTCTCCCGGACCCCTCCTCATGCCGCCGATGGCCGTCTGTAGCAGCGCTAGCTGTAGACGGGAAGTTGTTGTCAGCAGCTGAGTGAGTGCCCGCTGTGCGGGCCGTATGGGATGACGGGCGTTGAGCAGGGGTGATGGGTTGGCTGTCGGGGTACGCCAGATCCTGGAAAGGGACCGGCATAAAGTCCCGTGGCTGGTCATCGCCATCTTGTGTGTCGTCGGGCGCCTGAGTGCCGCGTAATGCAGGTATGCCCTCCTTGGGCCTGGCGCCGCCGTATTTCACCGTAGGCTGGTTGGGGCCATTTTGAGGGGGCAGGGTGCCATCTTGGACTGTGTGGCGAGAGTGGCCATTTTGTCCGGTACGGTCCGTTTTTAATACCTGCAGAACCTCCTCAAAACGCTCTGCCATCCGCTCAACAGTAAGCTCCAATGCTTGTAAACGAACATTTTCAGTCCTTTGGGAGTTATCAGAGGTTTTACCTTTGCCCTTTTTTGCAGAGTAAGAGGCGGTGTAGCGCTGAGCCCAGGGTGACTTGTCCATGTTGTCAAACCGGCCGTCGTCATCACTGGCACATTGGTAGTGCACTGTGGAGCCGGGTGAAGTGTCCCTAGAGCGGGAATGTCCAAGGTATTGTGCCATATTGTCCATTGTAACACTCACTTAAATGGCCATGAAAAGTTCTCCGTTAAGAGTAGCACGCTCCGTGAAAATTGGAATGAATTGGAGAGTGATACAAAGCAAATTGATTGACGACGTAGAGAATGTTTTGATTAGTGTGGTGGGGCGCCGTGGGTGGCGCCACCAGCCTGGTGTTTCCGCCGGGTAATTGTGCCGCGCGCAATGACCCGCCATCCCCGTTGAGGGATGACGAAACGAGATTTGGTCTTCTTTGGTGACAACCTCCCAATGGTTAAGGAACCTCAAATGTGGCACATTTCTTGATACTGAGGGACCACAGCCATTGGAACCAGCCAGAATAGTAAAATGTAATGAATTTGATATTGGTGTATTTCAAGAACCGTCCAATATATTGGCTTGAAATTTTCGGCATATACCCGCCTAAGGTTCTGGTGCCTGCCAGTTATGTGTCAGTGACCTTGACCTTGGCTCAAGGTCAAATGTCACAACTAACAGGTTTTGAGGTAAAATGGCCCAAAATCATTATATTTCCCATAATTATACTCAATAATCATGAACTAGCATACAAAATACATCAGGGAACTATGCAAAGGGTTTACATGACCTTCAGCACCAATCAAGGTCACATAAGCAAGGTCAAGGTCAGAGACTTGTTTTCGCAAGAATTTAGCAAAAAAAACAATAGTTTTGCACACTGGATACTGTTTTCATGGTGGTTTAGTGTACAATTTATACAAATAGGTACATTTTTCTTTTTTCTTAATATTTATTCCATGGCCAGAGGTCATAGGTCAAGGTCATAGAAATCTTCAATAATGAATATCTCAGCAAATATATGGAGTAGAGACTTGATTCCAAGTGCACTGAAATCGTAAATGCGTATTCTACAAGACCTGTTGGTTGGCTAAAGGATCTGGAGCATATCTAAATGTGACCTAAACTTCCTATATAACGAATTCAACTGACTGCTGAGTACAACCAACCATGTCACTATAGTCGTGTGCCGATATCTGCCAGTTTATGCTTCAAAACAATTCAACTATCTATTATCATATATATGCACATATATGACCTCAAGTCACCCGAGGGATTCAAAGCAAACAATAGGGCACAGATATGCATTCCATAGCCATTTGTAAGTTTCCTGTTCATAGTCCCCCCACAACAGTCAATATTTTTTGCCCCACAGTGACAGAGACGCGTAGCATTTTCGCGCCCCTCTTTTTTGTGCTAAAAAAGAGGGTACATATTTTTAGCCCCCTCAAAAGGGATCAACATTTTTTTAGGCCCCCCCTTGGGAGGGGTCTGACATTTTTACGCCCCCCTCAAACCCACCATCCCCCCTGTTGATAAATAATGACCACTCCCTAAATAATGACTTCCTTACAGGGAGTGCTCATTTTTTAACAACAGAGGGGGGGAGGGGGTGCTGGTGGGTTTGACAGGGGGTCAGAATTATTTTGACCTCTTGACAAGGATGGGTCAAAATAATTTCACCCGTTTTCAACGAAAAAGTCTGCGTGTTACTATACGATAAAAGGGCGCATTTGCACACGATATTTGGCCCTTCGAGGGGTCAAAAAAATTTGACCTAAAAGAGGGGGGGCAAAATGTTTTTTGCCTAAACCCACCAGCCCCCCTTCCAAATAATCACTCCCTTACTATGAAACAAAGGGGCCTATCATGAAAATTTTGGGGGGAGGATTTCATTTTCAATCCCTCCTAAGAAAGGGGGGGGGGCAAAAAAATTGCATCTGCACAAAATCCACCAACCCCCTCTACTTGAATAATAAGCACTCCCTCGGTGAAACAAATATTCTAGTGTCCTATTGAATGCTTCATTGTGAAAACCTCATAGGGATAGCATTGGGATGGTGCAAAGAGAAAATTCTTCAAATTTTAATCTTCAATTCCGGCACCCTAAAATTCATCCTACAGGTCTGTTCTTGGGCTTATTTTAAAGAATAAGTAATAAATAATTTAAATATCAGTGAGGCTTCAATAATGAAATACAGATATTCCTGCTAAACAGTAGTTTGTGCATTGCTAAGATGAAAAAGCGTCACAGGGTGTGCTGCGCTCCATAGGCTTAACATAGGGACGGCAAAATTCCAACTCTCCAAAATTTAAAACTCAATTCCGGCTAACTAATATTTATCCTACAAGGGTCTATGTAGACTCATTTGAAAGAAGAGACTGTCAATAATTCAGATATCGGTGAGGGAAGGTTGACATCTTATTCTATAACCATGATATAACTGCGTTTTTTTCAATTTCTTACCTCATTTTAGACTTAACTTTACATGAGCACAGAAACGCATCAAATTGTCACCCAAACTTCCACCAAATATCTCCTTGTAGCTTAACTTGAAACCTGTTGAATGAAACCAGTCAGGTGTATACCAGTTTATACAGGTGATTAACCCACCAATCAGAAACCAGCTTACATACAGCCTAAACTGGTGCCCGGCAGCACTCAGCCACCATGCAGTGACCACTAAATGTGCCACTTCCTCAGAAGCAAAATGTTAACAAGTACTCCATCTTCCAACAGCTCCAGCTCCCGTAATATTTACATCTCAGGCATCTAACAAACATTTTTAGAATGCCAAGACAATAATAAAAACAACCAGATACCTCCCAAGTCTGAGTTCCAAAGATAATGCCTGTTTTGAAGCAAAAACCGGCCAAAATTGGCACTCGGCGATCGTGACCCAGTTTGTCACTGACTCACGGGTGCGAGTTGAACATGCTAGTAGGTGACACTCCCAGGTCTCACAGAAGGAATTGGTTCCGCACTATAATTTAATGTAGCGCGAAACGCGATAGCACCCATTGGAACATGTTCATTTTCTAAAAATCACCCCAGAATTAATAGATACATCTTTCCTTCATAATATAGGCTGACTTAAAATATGAATTGACCACGAAAATTTTGAGCACTGGACTATCGCGTAAAAACACCCTGATTCTGCCTAAATCTGCACTGAATAAAATGTAGATTCACTATTTCCAATCTAACCTTTGAAAAAATGGGTAAGCACTTTGAGAAATGCCCTCCTGGTATTTTATCCAAAGCAGCAAATGTTCAACAACATGTGTAGTGGTTTTATATTTATTGGCATTATTTTCAACATGGTTATTGACCATTCAGTGTGCCTGCAGTATTCACTTCTGACCACAATCGTATATGACTTCCGGTTTTCTGCGGGATTTCCTTCACTGAGACCTACTATTAATGGGCTGTGTGCATGTCTTGTCTATAATTGAGATTTTTATAATCCAATAGATGTTTTTACACAGGCCCCTAGGTTTTATGCTCCTTGGACCACTCTATCTCATGATATAGGGTGCCTTTCGGGCCAAGTTATACCCAAAATCAGCCTGATTTCTATGTCTCTGTCCGAGGACACCACCCTCTTCATCTTTGAGTCATTTTCATGACAAGCAGTGCCTCTAGGACCATCAAATTTGGCATGGATATTCTTTTGATCTTGCTCTATATGGTGTAAGTGTCCTTGTTGTAGTTTACTGTGGATATAATTGACAAATTATGAAAAATTGTAGAAAAATACATAAAAATTACTGCAAAAAGTACACAATATTCACATGCTATGCCTGGGAAGATTTGTGAGAGTAAATAACATGGATACTGGGTTATACAATACTACATTTCTAGATGATTTCAAAGAAATATCCCAAAATATTATACCCTGGATAGTTTCCTTGAAGCGGTAGATATACCATTTGCGGTGTCAGTGCCTAACTTAACTAATACAGATGATATGTCAAAGCGCAAAAATAACCCCTCTCTGTACTACCTAGACTAGCTGCAAGTGGCCAATACTACACAGATATGATATGCATACCCTGTTAAGAATAAGGTAAAAAATAAATCGGGCCTATCAAAATAATCTGCACTATGCCAGTGGGCCAAGACTGAAATGAACCTGCAGCGCGGCCTGCAGACCACTCCGACAGCAATATAAACATGATTTTTCCTTGATTTTGGACACATTTTAGAGACCTATGAACATATTTTCCATAGAATTTGGCAAAACCAATCCTTCTCTAAATAATTAATATAGAAAAGAACTGATTTGAAGGGTTTTTTCCTTCTTCATGCTAATCCCCCATGTATGCTTTAGGTCTCACAGAAGGAATTGGTTCCGCACTATAATTTAATGTAGTGCGAAACGCGATAGCACCCATTGGAACATGTTCATTTTCTAAAAATCACCCCAGAATTAATAGATACATCTTTCCTTCATAATATAGGCTGACTTAAAATATGAATTGACCACGAAAATTTTGAGCACTGGACTATCGCGTAAAAACACCCTGATTCTGCCTAAATCTGCACTGAATAAAATGTAGATTCACTATTTCCAATCTAACCTTTGAAAAAATGGGTAAGCACTTTGAGAAATGCCCTCCTGGTATTTTATCCAAAGCAGCAAATGTTCAACAACATGTGTAGTGGTTTTATATTTATTGGCATTATTTTCAACATGGTTATTGACCATTCAGTGTGCCTGCAGTATTCACTTCTGACCACAATCGTATATGACTTCCGGTTTTCTGCGGGATTTCCTTCACTGAGACCCCCAGGGCCAGTGACTAGGCAGTCACAAAATTTTCAAATACATTAGATGTGTAAACTGATGTTATGGCTGGATAGATCTAATTGAAATAGATATTCAGTGAAAATTTCAAGTCAATATCTTGTTTAGTTTCTGAGACAATTATGTTGTCTGAGAATTCTGCCCATTATGCCATAGTGAAGCATATAGGATGTTGTGACCATTGACAGATAACTGCCTGGACCTGGTGGTGAAAACACATTTTTCTGTTCTCATTTTATCAATTTTTAACCAATTTCCTTCAAATAAAAAATGTAATGATGAG
The DNA here is from genome assembly GCA_949317995.1 of Acholoe squamosa. NCBI lineage: Eukaryota > Metazoa > Annelida > Polychaeta > Phyllodocida > Polynoidae > Acholoe > Acholoe squamosa. Next base: position 89,807,824 of record OX439038.1, on the reverse strand, counting down.
TGTTGGATGCCCGGTCGATCTAGCTCACCGGTGACCTTTTGTCGGTCAAGGTCATTTAAGGTCAAGGTCAAAGGTCACTTTTCAGCAAGACCTAAATTCTACCTAGATTTAAAGAGACTACCAAATTTACCTGGTAATATAAGTATTCTTAAATACTATAAATGTGTATTAAATACCCTACCAGCTCAGGTGACCTTATTTTCTGGTCATTTAAGGTCAAGGACAAGGTCAGAGCTTAATTTTTAGTCTCCGGTGTCATGTGTCCAAAATTTTTGATCCAAAATTTTCAGGAGAGTCCCTTGGCTCTCAGCTACAAATGACCTATCATTGGATTTGTCTTGATGAGTAGGATCAATTTATGGCCTCAATAGTGTGAACCAACCAGTAAAAGTGTGTGAACCGAAGCTCTGAAAAAATACATTTTTCAATTCCTCCGTCAATTCAACTTTTCCCCCCACCTGATCTTTAAAATTTTGGCACCATTAGAATCCTTGAATCAATAGCTTTCCATTAGTACCCTAGCCATGCCTGTGAATTTGTAAACAAGGTCAGGATGATGCTAGGTATGATGTCATAGAAAATTCCCATATGCAGAAAGTAGGTCACACATTTCACGGCAAGGGGTACCCTTGCAGTATGGGGCTTTATGACTGTGCCTACAGTGACCAGTCCCAGTCTCACAGAGTCACACTGACACAGGCACGTTGACTCTGAGTCATCAATCTGTGATCAAACTGAAATACCGTATAAAGCATTCAGCGGCCGACTCTCACTGACAATTGTCAGTGAGAGTCGGCCGCTGAGGTCAAATGTATTTGTAGGAGTAGGAGTTCACTGTTGACACCAGACTATGTACTGCTATAGTCTACAGGTCAGATAGCGAAGTTGATGGCGAAATTCTCACTTTAACTGTAGTTTTAGACTTTTTTTCTTCGGCGAAGTGACCACTCCATTATCAGAGATCTTAAGTTGATGTGTTCATGCATGGCTGTTTCAGGTAATAAAAACATACCCTAAGGCTAAGTTTTACTATGGGAAGTTTTGTTTTTGGAATCACCGCTCCATTTCCTTTGAACTATTATGAATAGTACCGTACTAACTGTTGCTGTTCGTGTCGTGTTTCCCGCAGGCCGTAAGTTGGATGTGCTGCTGGCGGCAGAGAACAAGGCCTACACACGGAAGACATTACGTGTGTTTAGCCCCGGTGTTACATCTGTGATACCCGCAGACTTTAATGGTGATGCACTCATGGACATCCTCATCACTCAGCCTACCACGGGTGGTAAGAATGTGGATATCTCTGTGTGTTGGGGCGCTGACGACAACCACCAACAAACTATAGGTACGTACTGGATTCATCTTGCTCAGCCTACTAGACGCACTGCTTTAAAAAGATGTCTACTCACACCTCATGAACTAAAACCTGCACAGCTATCACCACATGGATACATGTACTACTGTATATACTGACTCAAAATCAGTTATAGACGTGACCCGAGTTCTGCTGGATTAACACTCGTCAATAAAAATACTACATTAAAACATACAGGCACTTCTCATTACTGTAGAGAGAGAAATATAGTGGCCCGTATAACTATAAAGCCTGAAAAAAAAGTTGTGTTCAGGTATCTCGACCGACCCTAGATTTTTGGCCCGACCCCAATTTTTTATTATTTTTTTTTTGTGAAATTGTTATTGTCCCAAAATGTGATCATTCTGCTAGAAAGAGTCTGACTCTAGGCATATTTGGTATCAAATTAAAGCCCATCCTCTCAGGAGTACAGCTATCATTGAATAACCAAAATTTCCATAGTTTTTACGAGGTCATACTTTTTCCACCAAATTTTTACATTTACACTATAATTTTGGCCACCCAAAGACCTAAAAAAAAATAATGCGACCTACCTACCCTAATTTTTGGACTATGTTACCTGAACACAACAATTTGTTTTTAGGCCTAAGCACCCGGGAGCTCACTGATTTCAATCCCACTGTACAAGTGGCGCTTATATGAGACAGGCCTTTAGTTGAATACTGTTTTTAGCGCTCAAGTTAAATTTCAATATCCCAATACTCCCCATGCTTATTCGAGGCCGGCGCTTATTTGAGATCCGGTGCTTAAAAGGACTATTACGGTATGTGTAGAATGTTGTGTATATGGCGCGGCTTATACACAAGGTCATATTGTAGACATTGTGGTTGTAGACAAAGCAATAGATACACACAACCAAACAACCATGGCATACATTGCGGCCGACCCACCCCCAGGGTGAAGCCCGAGGGGGAGACAACACCCCGGGGGGTGGGTTGGCCATAATGTAGGTCTGTGAGTTTAGTTCTGTATCTATTTCATGTCATTTTGATTTAAATAGGCTTGTTATGCCACTGGCGGTGTGGCGATCGGCCCTCTTGTGTTAAGTCTATGGGGAGTTGTTATTCACATGATGAAACAAGTATACCACCCCATACCGCCAGTAGGACCAAATTGCAATTTAAAGCACCTTTTGTCCATTTTTTTTAGGTGCCCCAGAACATGTGGTGGAAGCATGGGACGAACCAACCCTGTTCGAGTAAGTTGACGCTCACCATAATACTTGATGTATGTACCTCGCATACAAGGCGCACATATCAAAAGGTGCACCCCCAACTCAGGCCACCCTATCATCACGCATCCATGCATCATATTAACCACTTGGCATGATGTATCAATATAGTAGCAGAACGTAAAGGGTCAGTCTCATGTTCCACCTATAACCAGGACCTGTCAATAGCACTTTAATGGTTTAATGTTCCAGTTATAAACAGGACATGTAACAATAGTCCTTTAATGGTTTAATGTTCCACTTGTAGCCAGGACATGTTACAGTAGCCCTTTAATGGTTTAATGTTCCAGTTATAAACAGGACATGTAACAATAGTCCTTTAATGGTTTAATGTTCCACTTGTAGCCAGGACATGTTACAGTAGCCCTTTAATGGTTTAATGTTCCAGTTATAACCAGGACATGTCAGTAGCCCTTTAATGGTTTAATGTTCCACTTATAACCAGGACCTGTCAGTAGCCCTTTAATGGTTTAATGTTCCACTTATAACCAGGACCTGTCAGTAGCCCTTTAATGGTTTAATGTTCCACTTATAACCAGGACGTGTCAGTAGCCCTTTAATTGTTTAATGTTGCAGTTATAACCAGGACCTGTCAGTAGCCCTTTAATGGTTTAATGTTCCACTTATAACCAGGACCTGTCAGTAGCCCTTTAATGGTTTAATGTTCCACTTATAACCAGGACATGTCAGTAGCCCTTTAATTGTTAATGTTGCAGTTATAACCAGGACATGTCAGTAGCCCTTTAATTGTTTAATGTTCCACTTATAACCAGGACCTGTCAGTAGCCCTTTAATGGTTTAATGTTCCACTTATAACCAGGACATGTCAGTAGCCCTTTAATTGTTAATGTTGCAGTTATAACCAGGACATGTCAGTAGCCCTTTAATGGTTTAATGTTCCACTTATAACCAGGACATGTCAGTAGCCCTTTAATTGTTTAATGTTGCAGTTATAACCAGGATATGTTACCGGACCTCCTCATAGAGTCTAGTACGGAAGATAAGCAGCGTCAGATTATTACATTTGAGTAAGTTGTCCACAACAATTACATATCCAGTTATCTCTTATAATAGATGTACCTGTACCAAATGTCGCAGCCATATAGCCAAGAATACAGCCAAAAATACACTAGGCAACAAAATCAAAGCCCATATAATTTTCCTGAATTAATTATCAGCATTATAACAATAATTTTATTGAGAATTAAATCTTTAATGTCTGAGTTTAATGTTATTCCAGGAATAACATCAAACTTCTAGGAATTTCCTACATTACATGTTCTATCTTTACAGCTCCAACAAAAACACCTCAAAACATGTATTCCATGAGATTGAGGATGAAGACACGGCGATGTTCACTGAGAACGCTTCTAACGCCTTTGTGGACGTAGACGGGGACTTTATGGCAGATCTGGTTCTTGACACGGTTAAAGGATATGAGTTCTGGATAAACAAGGTATGCTGTAGATTCTCAATTATACTCCGCAGCTTATAAATGAACCACCGTCTTATTGAGCTTTATAGAAGCCTCCCAAAGCTTATAAGTGAACCACCGTCTTATTGAGCTTTATAGAAGCCTTCCAAAGCTTATAAGTGAACCACCGTCTTATTGAGCTTTATAGAAGCCTCCCAAAGCTTATAAGTGAACCACAGTCTTATTGAGCTTTATAGAAGCCTCCCAAAGCTTATAAGTGAACCACCGTCTTATTGAGCTTTATAGGAGCCTCCCAAAGCTTATAAATGAACCACAGTCTTATTGAGCTTTATAGAAGCCTCCCAAAGCTTATAAATGAACCACCGTCTTATTGAGCTTTATAAAAGCCTCCCAAAGCTTATAAGTGAACCACAGTCTTTTTGAGCTTTATAGAAGCCTCCCAAAGCTTATAAGTGAACCACAGTCTTATTGAGCTTTATAAAAGCCTCCCAAAGCTTATAAATGAACCACCGTCTTATTGAGCTTTATAAAAGCCTCCCAAAGCTTATAAGTGAACCACAGTCTTATTGAGCTTTATAGAAGCCTCCCAAAGCTTATAAGTGAACCACAGTCTTATTGAGCTTTATAAAAGCCTCCCAAAGCTTATAAATGAACCACCGTCTTATTGAGTTTTATAGGAGCCTCCCAAAGCTTATAAGTGAACCACCGTCTTATTGAGCTCTATAGGAGCCTCCCAAAGCTTATAAGTGAACCACAGTCTTATTGAGCTCTTTAGGAGCCTCCCAAAGCTTATAAATGAACCACAGTCTTATTGAGCTCTATAGGAGCCTCCCAAAGCTTATAAGTGAACCACCGTTTTATTGAGGTTTATAGGAGCCTCCCAAAGCTTATAAGTGAACCACCATCTTATTGAGGTTTATAGGAGCCTCCCAAAGCTAGGCTCCAGCGTATATGCGTGTATTCGGCATTATGGTGCCAGCATTATAGAAGAAAAAACAGATTTTCAAGCCCAAAGTGCGGCTTATAGCCTTCTACCACAGCCAGAATTCTTTTTCGTATTTGGATTCACTGAATTCTGTGCTGCACAACACAATATATCAGGGGCTCTTAGATGGGCCTCGGCCTTTGAATGAGATAACAGCAATATGGATTGCTGATAACTCAAAAGGTCCAAGCTGGCCCCACCTCTATTCTTAACCTACTGCTGTGGAGATTGAGAAACATAGGTACATAGGTACTGCGTCAGCCATATTGGTTTCTGACTTGAACACTAGGTGGCAGCACAAAAAAGCACGGGAAATATGACTCCCATATTAAAAGCATTGTTACCATTTAGCGTCTTAATCCATTTTTGAAATTTGACTTTCAGAAATTGTCAAATATAACCTAAATTGTTAGATTTTATGTTAAATATGTATGTCTTCCAGGATCCTGAGAATGACAGCTACCTAATGATCCCATTCTTTTTGCCAGGCAATGAGTGCTTCATACTTTATTTTGGGTGTAATCTTAGAGAATGGAAAAATATTGGCGATTTTCAGGCTTCTTAAACCTGATGGGACTGAGGGTCTCGCCAATAACTTTTGGAGTTAATTATTCCTAATTGAAGCTAAAAATATACCCATAACTTCCAGACATGTTTTTCAGTGATTCTTGATATATTCAAATCAATTTGTTCACCTTCTGATATCTATCAGCATCTTAAGCTGATATGACCAGTGTGTCAGGCAGAGGTGCCTTAAGTAGCGTTTGTTTACGTTTCTTGATGTCTAGTCTAGCTGTCTTGTAGGGTTTGGTAAATAAAGCCGTGTACATTTACCGTTTGTTAACAGGGCGGTCATCTTTACCATAACTACACCGTGGATAAACCGGAGGAGTGGAAGAAGGGCCATGTTGTTGGACAGCTCGCCTTCACCGATATTAGTATGTAGCACAATATTTGTTACATATTATAATATTTGTATCACTGAAATCAGTTCCTAATATCACAGTGCACCTTATACACATCAATTAGCCCATGTTAGCTCTCTTGTATGGTTTCGACAGTGTTTAAAGTGGAGATATTGACAAGAAATTGTTGTGTCAGATGTTATCAGGGAGTTTCTAGGATTAAATTAAACATAATAACATGACATAATTATAACATCCCGTGATATAAATGTAGGTTGTACAACATTGACATGTATGTTATGTTGTACACTATGATATACCATTTTATTATTCCATAAATTGTAACATATTTTGTATTAATCAAAGGATATCTATGAAATTAATACATGGGTTGGTTCTAAGAGCTATAAGAGCGCTCAAACTTTGTATAAGAGCGTTCATGCCCCACTGCACACCAGCCAGGTCAGTTACAAACACTCTCTCTGACATCAAAGGCTCCGACCTAATGGTTCACTGCACAATATAATAAGAATAAGGGTCTCAGTGTGCGACCTCATGGTTCAATGCACAAATTAATAACTTGTAAGTGAATGCAACCGGCCGTCACGGGTGCCTGAGCACCGCTGACGCCGTCATGAGTGTCTGAGCACTCTAAGGACTGAACAATGGGTTACATAAGCACGACGCCATAACCTTCCGGTCGCTCTAGCGTCGCTCCTGAGCGAGCTAGGTCAAATATCAAAGCATTTATGGAAAGCCCATAATTAGACGGTCAAAATGAGCCCAAGATCAAGGCGGAACTCCCATTATTAAGGAAGTTATGCCATGGAGACTGAAAGGAGCTCCGAGTGCACTACAGACAAACCGGCGCGAATTACGCGCCTATCCAGCGGGCATTATAAACTTGGCATATTCAACTCCGCGCATGCCCAAAATGGCGGTTATAAACGCATAAACGACCGAGATATGAGGGTCTAAAGATGCAGAACCGACCAAGACAATGGGGGGCATAGCGGCGTCCATGGGGGTCCTTTGTCCCCCTGTGACACTTGAAAGAGTCCCCTCAAACAATTGTAGAGTTAGGCAGATGCTGCTGGCTCCAGTCAGTCTGGAGGTGCTTTTCCAAGATTTGCTACAAATAGCCTGTCTGCACCTCCAGGAAGACAGATCACCAAGAACCGCTCTAGAGGTAACATCTCCAGTCATCTCCTGCTACCTGCTATACCACTGCACTATGGTGAAACTATGCTAGACAGGCATTGGTTTTCTACCATTAGTGGCCAGGGGCTATCTTCTTCAAGACTTCCACCAGAGGGTAAAGTTATCCATTATTACACTATTCCTCTAAGCAGCAGGTCAGGAGCTAGGTGTGGGAACCCACCTAGAACTATGCTGGACACTGTATTATTAATACCTCACAGGTGGAGTGGAACTGAACATTGTACTTTATAAATCACTGTATGTTTACTGTATGTACAAACTACCTACATACTAACTACTGTATGATTGATATTTCTTACATGTTGCCTAAAGCTGAATAAACCAGTGACAACTGGAAATAACACTATTTATTATGAGCCTGATGTATTTACTCCATACACCACTAGCCATATGATATTTCTCATATGACAACTTGATCATGCCAATTACTAGTATGACAACACAGACATGGACGGACTGCCCAACATGCTGGTTCCTGTCTGTAATGTGAATGTACAACATTGACATGTTATGTTGTACACAGACATGGACGGACTGCCTAACATGCTGGTTCCTGTCTGTAATGTGAATGTACAACATTGACATGTTATGTTGTACACAGACATGGACGGACTGCCTAACATGCTGGTTCCTGTCTGTAATGTGAATGTACAACATTGACATGTTATGTTGTACACAGACATGGACGGACTGCCTAACATGCTGGTTCCTGTCTGTAATGTGAATGTACAACATTGACATGTTATGTTGTACACAGACATGGAAGGACTGCCCAACATGCTGGTTCCTGTCTGTAATGTGAATGTACAACATTGACATGTACGTTATGTTGTACACAGACATGGATGGACTGCCCAACATGCTGGTTCCTGTCTGTAATGTGTATGTACAACATTGACATGTACGTTATTGTCGTTCGTTCCTCATAGGAACGATCGGCTCTCTACTTGAATACCCTTCTGAAACACATGCCAGTAGACTTGATCCAAGTCCTAGCCCTCTAGCACTATTATTCATAGTTTGACCTGGGTCTCCTCACCCAGAACCACTGCACCACCCCTATCTTGAAGACCATTGCAGGTCCAAAGTGGTGCTTGTTCACTCTCCCTGTATATCCCAGTCCTATAGGTACAGTATGGTGTATACCTATACATGGAGTGATTTATGCAAATTAGTGCTCTTGCTTGAGCTATGGTGGTGCTGGTGGTGAATCCTGGTCACTGAAGTGGTGGCAGAGACCACAGGAATAGCCCTGTGTTCTAATACAAAGCACTGCTCCCTCATAATCCTCTGCATTGGTCATTGACCCCCCCTCCCCCCACCTCTGAACAAAGCTGGTTTTTGGAAACACAGGGATCCAGGCCATATATGGTGAATTTTGATCTTTTACAGTCATCAGGTGGATGTTAGTAGCCATAGGGACACCTCAACTACCCGCTTCTATTGTTTTCCATGTGTGTCGGCCATCTTGGTTTTCGGAAACACAGGGATCCAGGCCATGTATGGTCAATTTTGATCTTTCAAAGTTATCAGGTGGATGTTAGTAGCCATAGGGACACCTCAACTACCAAATTCTATTGTTTTCCATGTGTGTCAGCCATCTTGGTTTTCAGAAACACAGGGATCTAGCCATGTATGGTCAATTTTGATCTTTCAAAGTGATCAGGTGGATGTAAGTAGCCTTAGGGACACCTCAACTACCAAAGTCTATTGTTTTCCATGTGTGTCGGCCATCTTGGTTTTCGGAAACACAGGGATCCAGGCCATATATGGTCAATTTTGACCTTCAAAAGTTATTAGATGGATGTGAGCGACCATTGGGACACTTCTACTACCCGATTCTATTGTTTTCCATGTGTGTCGGCCATCTTGGTTTTTCGAAACACAGGGATCCAGACCATACATGGTCAATTTTGATCTTTCAAAGTTATCAGGTGGATGTAATAGCCATAGGGACACCTCAACTACCAAATTCTATTGTTTTCCATGTGTGTCGGCCATCTTGGTGTTCGGAAACACAGGGATCTAGGCCATACATGGTGAATTTTGATCTTCAAAAGTTATCAGATGTTAGCATGCTGGTATTTGAGTCCACCACCTCCATGATATAGTTTGAATGTTTTTCCTTTACAATCTTGGTTGAATTTGCCTTAATCATAGCTCCTAATTATCTTAGTATTAATGCGTACGGCATTACAGCTATGCTGTGTATTTCTGTGATTACAATAATTTGGTTTTGAATGATAAAATATCATGAAACTACCAGATTAAATTTTGAATCAGTATAATGTACGGCAATATAAAAATGTCTGTGGCCATGTCAAATCCTAAAATCTGATCCTAATATCCTGATCCTAGATATGGACCCTAAGATTTCAGCTGAATCAATATCCTGATCCTACTATCCTATCTATTGCCCCCTCGTGTTATACACAGACATGGACGGACTGCCCAACATGCTGGTTCCTGTTTGTAGGATGAATGACAAGGGTCACTGTAGTGATAGCGCCATCTACGGGTTAACACATCCTAATGATTCGGTAAGTACTAAAATATTCTACCAACCATAGATAACTACGGTATGTATTGTGGCCCCCTGGATGTCTCCATAGCAACCATCCATCATTAAGGTAAACAGTTATGGTTTGTAAGTGCATTCAGTTCAATACATGTACATGCTATCATAAATTCTCTCAGATAAGCTGCACCCCGACTTTTGGGCTTGCATTGTTGGCACATTGGTTTGGCTTCACGTTTTAGGTGGTGCTCGTGTGTAAGCCTTGTGTGGCCAATTCGTAGACGTGTTAGTTTCACTTCGTCTGATCTGGATAGTTAAGCATATCTTGCTCAACTGTCATAGGACTGCAAGCAGCAGAAGAAAATATCTTAAAAATGTGTAGGGGACCGGAAATCCCTCTACCCGGTAGACCGACTCTCAGGAGCCGGTTGCGTGGTCTTCACTGATCCCCTAGTGTGTGTCATACTGATCCAGGTGTAGGTGGAAGGTAGAGAACGTCAGGCCAGGGGAAGTAGCTCAGGGGTAGAGCTTCCGCTTCGAAGTTTGAGGGTCCCGGGTTCAAGTCCCGGTTTCTGCAAAGACGTTTTCCGAGCCAGTCCTCGCGCGACTTAATAGGGGGATCGGGGAACTCGGTGCCTGGGCCGGTTTGACACAGATACGCTTCAGCCTGCTAGTACTGGGGGCCTTGGAAACAGGTGGCGCCTCCATAGTGTTTCTGGGAACGGAAATCCACAACAACCTGGATGTGACTCAGTACTGGTCCTGGAAATCTGTAGGAACCCTAGGTTGAAGCTGGTTGGGAGGAGTGTACGGGACCGGAAATCCCTCTACCCGGTAGACCGACTCTCAGGAGCCGGTTGCCTGGTCTTCACTGATCCCCTAGTGTGTGTCATACCGATCCAGGTGTAGGTGGAAGGTAGAGAACGTCAGGCCAGGGGAAGTAGCTCAGGAGTTTGAGGGTCCCGGGTTCAAGTCCCAGTTTCTCCAAAGACGTTTTCCGCTGACCTCTACAAATGCAACAACACTGAAAGCTGTCTTCAACACAATAGAAACAAAAGAACTCCTGAACTTCCTCAAAGAATCAAACTTATATAAGTACATATAGATCATACATATGTTTATTTATCAAAAAAAAAAAGAAATCGAAAAATGGCTGGTTAGTCGGTGTCAGGATAATGTGACCGACCGGGTGATGTGTCTACAGTTTGCGACATGTTACCTGCGTGAGGCAGCACGATAAAGAGGGGCCTTGAGCCACGAGTGGTTTTTCATCGCTACGAGCCGTATCCCAATGCTACAAGCAGACTCATAAATATATGCACGTGCGCACACATACCCATGCACTCATATGCACAAACCTGAGGTAGGCCTGCAGCCTACCATTACTATTGAATAGTTTAAAAAATTTTGAATGTCTGAGTTCCTTGATGGCCCGCAGACGTAAAACTAAACAAACAAACAAACCCCGACTTTTAGAGAAGCTATAATCTGCACCCAGCCCTTGAAAAATCTAGATTTTATACTGTTCCACCGTAAATCCTCGTCAAAGCCGAACCCTCGTATGAGCCACACCCCCGACTTTAGAGGGGTCTATAAGCCACTTTTGTTGCTTGAAAATTGGTGTTTTAGTACTGTTCTATAGGCCTGGATGAACAGATGGTGCATGAGTTTGCTTATAGTACTTCCGGCATGGTGACTCGGGCAGGTTCCTCTGTATAGAGCCAGCATTGCATGTAGAATAATGTCTTATTGTCTTGGACACTTCAGATAGTTCAAACATACAGTGAGTGATAGTGCTAATAGCATAGATATAAGTGTGGTTGACACCTAATTCAGTAAATCAAAGGATAAGGCACCCTTACCCTTACCCTTACCCTTGCCTGACACCCATAGGCTACTAAAGTTCCCCTAAGGCTAAGGAAAGCTGTGAAAACTGCCCGAGCTACCTGCCACTCACCACGGCGGATGCAGTATTAGCACCTGGTGGCAAACACTCAAACCAATTCTTCGTCCAGGCGTATAGTGCAAAATACCCTCCTATAAGCCGCACCCCTTCTTTTGGCGTATCCTATAAGCCTTATTTGAAATAGCTGCAGCTTAAACAAGATAATTTACACTATATGGTTCAATACCCCCACATACGCTGCACCCTGACTTTGGGCACATTGTGTAAGCCGCACCTGTGCTTTAGTTCTTGCATAGGCCGCGACTTATATGAGTACAGTCAGTACAACGCATGCAGAGTTAAGTTTGTGATGTTTCTATTAAAACAATGTACTTTATTTACAGCTGAAGGTTGTTTACAACAACTTTAAGTTTGAGAATAATAAGTTGTGGGGATTCACACCTCCCGATGGTTCGTGGCCGTGGTTACCGATCACACTCAGGTTTGGTGACTACAATATGGACGGGTTCCCGGACATGGTCCTCTTCCTGCAGTACCTTACGTAAGTCTTAAGCTGGCTTTTGCTGGCGTAGAATCCTTATGGCCAGCATAGGGCCTTTAGACGCAGACCAGAATGACCTGCCAAGAAATCAGTGGTGAAAGAATTTTTCTAATCCACCCACCAGAAGTAAAGTTATGGTCAATTACAGGTAATCTTTGACATTACATGTACCGGTAATCTTTGACATTACAAGTACCGGTAATCTTTGACATTACATGTACCGGTAATCTTTGACATTACAAGTACCGGTAATCTTTGACATTACATGTACCGGTAATCTTTGACATTACATGTACCGGTAATCTTTGACATTACAAGTACCGGTAATCTTTGACATTACAAGTACCGGTAATCTTTGACATTATAAGTACTGGTAATGTTTGCCATAATCAGTACAGGCAATCTTTTACATTATAAGTACTGGTAATCAGAGGAAGGCTTTGGCAGGGTTCAGAAAGATCCCCTGCAAATAATCATTTACCAGTCATTTACAACTACCAGAAACTTTTGTATGTAACCTGGCCCCCTAGATTTTAAAAGCTACAAAGAACACAATCTTCAGAATATAAATCCTTTCTCTATGTACTTTTACAGCACTGAGGGTGCCATACAGAAGGCTGTCCTGTTCCAGAATGTGCCATGTGCTGATGGCGCAGAAAAATGCCTTATGAACCGAACCTTCGCCCCTGACCTTGGTAACGAGATCAGCATGTACACCGGCGTCATACTCGGCTCATTCTTTGACCTGTACGAAGACGTAAGTTGTACATGTTGGGCTCTCCAAAAGTTATTCTATTTAGAGCATAGGTTGCTAAAAAATTAACTGAAAGGAAACGAAATATTAGCAGTCTGCACTCCCAGAGTCAGGTTCATCCTGCATGGTTACGCTCTTCAGTAGTTTAACATGACTGTGATGAATTAATTCCATGACCTTAACATTTTTCAAAGCACATAGGAATGGGGTACTGGATTCAGGCTACAAATGCTCAAGGAATGAGATTTCTTTTGGCTTGCAATTGAACAGAACTTATGTTATGCATCTATACTTCCTTGTACAAAAGCTTTGTTGTGCCTAATTCTATACTTCCTTGTACCACAATTGTACAAAACCTTTGTTGTACCTAATTCTATACTTCCTTGTACCACAATTGTACAGAAGCTTTGTTGTACCTAATTTCATACTTCCTTGTATGCTGCAGGGCGTGTTGGACATTCTGTTGGTAACGGTGACGACGGGCAAACAAAGTCAGAACAAGACCCACGTGGTACGCGCCATCAGGCAGACCTCTACCACGGATGCCTGCTTCATGAAGGTCACCGGTAAGTCACCTTTGACCTACATAGAGTAACACCTGTATCATGAAGGTCACTGGTAAATGACCCTTGACCTACATAGAGTAACGCCTGATTCGTGAAGGTCACCGGTAAGTCACCTTTGACCTACATAGTGTAATGCCTGCTTCATGAAGGTCACCGGTAAGTCACCCTTGACCTACATAGTGTAATGCCTGCTTCATGAAGGTCAGCAGTAAGTCACCTTTGACCTACATAGTGTAATGCCTGCTTCATGAAGGTCACAAGTAAGTCACCCTTGACCTACATAGTGTAATGCCTGCTTCATGAAGGTCACAAGTAAGTCACCCTTGACCTACATAGTGTAATGCCTGCTTCATGAAGGTCACAGGTAAGTCACCTTTGACCTACATAGTGTAATGCCTGCTTCATGAAGGTCACCAATAAGTCACCTTTGACCTACATAGTGTAATGCCTGCTTCATGAAGGTCACCAGTAAGTCACCCTTGACCTACATAGTGTAATGCCTGCTTCATGAAGGTCACAAGTAAGTCACCCTTGACCTACATAGTGTAATGCCTGCTTCATGAAGGTCACAAGTAAGTCACCCTTGACCTACATAGTGTAATGCCTGCTTCATGAAGGTCACAAGTAAGTCACCCTTGACCTACATAGTGTAATGCCTGCTTCAGGAAGGTCACAAGTAAGTCACCCTTGACCTACATAGTGTAATGCCTGCTTCATGAAGGTCACAAGTAAGTCACCCTTGACCTACATAGTGTAATGCCTGCTTCATGAAGGTCACCGGTAAGTCACCCTTGACCTACATAGTGTAATGCCTGCTTCATGAAGGTCACAGGTAAGTCACCTTTGACCTACATAGTGTAATGCCTGCTTCATGAAGTTCACCGGTAAGTCACCCTTGACCTACATAGTGTAATGCCTGCTTCATGAAGGTCACAAGTAAGTCACCCTTGACCTACATAGTGTAATGCCTGCTTCATGAAGGTCACAGGTAAGTCACCTTTGACCTACATAGTGTAATGCCTGCTTCATGAAGGTCACCAGTAAGTCACCCTTGACCTACATAGTGTAATGCCTGCTTCATGAAGGTCACAAGTAAGTCACCCTTGACCTACATAGTGTAATGCCTGCTTCATGAAGGTCACAAGTAAGTCACCCTTGACCTACATAGTGTAATGCCTGCTTCATGAAGGTCACAAGTAAGTCACCCTTGACCTACATAGTGTAATGCCTGCTTCAGGAAGGTCAGCAGTAAGTCACCCTTGACCTACATAGTGTAATGCCTGCTTCATGAAGGTCACAAGTAAGTCACCTTTGACCTACATAGTGTAATGCCTGCTTCAGGAAGGTCAGCAGTAAGTCACCCTTGACCTACATAGTGTAATGCCTGCTTCATGAAGGTCACAGGTAAGTCACCCTTGACCTACATAGTGTAATGCCTGCTTCATGAAGGTCACAGGTAAGTCACCTTTGACCTACATAGTGTAATGCCTGCTTCATGAAGGTCACCAATAAGTCACCTTTGACCTACATAGTGTAATGCCTGCTTCATGAAGGTCACAAGTAAGTCACCCTTGACCTACATAGTGTAATGCCTGCTTCATGAAGGTCACAAGTAAGTCACCCTTGACCTACATAGTGTAATGCCTGCTTCATGAAGGTCACAAGTAAGTCACCCTTGACCTACATAGTGTAATGCCTGCTTCATGAAGGTCACCGGTAAGTCACCCTTGACCTACATAGTGTAATGCCTGCTTCATGAAGGTCACCAGTAAGTCACCTTTGACCTACATAGTGTAATGCCTGCTTTAGGAAGGTCAGCAGTAAGTCACCCTTGACCTACATAGTGTAATGCCTGCTTCATGAAGGTCACCAGTAAGTCACCTTTGACCTACATAGTGTAATGCCTGCTTCATGAAGGTCACCAATAAGTCACCTTTGACCTACATAGTGTAATGCCTGCTTCATGAAGGTCACAAGTAAGTCACCCTTGACCTACATAATGTAATGCCTGCTTCAGGAAGGTCAGCAGTAAGTCACCCTTGACCTACATAGTGTAATGCCTGCTTCATGAAGGTCACAGGTAAGTCACCTTTGACCTACATAGTGTAATGCCTGCTTCATGAAGGTCACCGGTAAGTCACCCTTGACCTACATAGTGTAATGCCTGCTTCATGAAGGTCACAGGTAAGTCACCTTTGACCTACATAGTGTAATGCCTGCTTCATGAAGGTCACCGGTAAGTCACCCTTGACCTACATAGTGTAATGCCTGCTTCATGAAGGTCACAATTAAGTCACCTTTGACCTACATAATGTAATGCCTGCTTCAGGAAGGTCAGCAGTAAGTCACCCTTGACCTACATAGTGTAATGCCTGCTTCATGAAGGTCACAGGTAAGTCACCTTTGACCTACATAGTGTAATGCCTGCTTCAGGAAGGTCAGCAGTAAGTCA
The DNA here is from genome assembly GCA_949317995.1 of Acholoe squamosa. Classification (NCBI taxonomy): domain Eukaryota; kingdom Metazoa; phylum Annelida; class Polychaeta; order Phyllodocida; family Polynoidae; genus Acholoe; species Acholoe squamosa. The sequence goes on along the minus strand of OX439038.1, from coordinate 89,791,938 downwards.
CCCTTGACCTACATAGTGTAATGCCTGCTTCATGAAGGTCACAAGTAAGTCACCTTTGACCTACATAGTGTAATGCCCGCTTCATGAAGGTCCCCAGTAAGTCACCTTTGACCTACATAGTGTAATGCCTGCTTCATGAAGGTCACCAATAAGTCACCTTTGACCTACATAGTGTAATGCCTGCTTCATGAAGGTCACAAGTAAGTCACCCTTGACCTACATATTGTAATGCCTGCTTCATGAAGGTCACCGGTAAGTCACCTTTGACCTAAAACTAAAGTAGAAAATCCTTTGACCTGACATTGAGGTGATCCTCACTGGCAATCATGGCCTTCAGTGACATTGAGGTGACCTTGACTGACATTAAGGTGACCTTCAGTGACATTGAGGTGACCTTCACTGACATTGAGGTGACCTTCACTGACATTGAGATGACCTTCGGTGGTATTGAGGTAACCTTCACTGATATTGTAAGCCTTCATAGTTGAGAGTTCTATTCAGGATAACCTATGCCAGGTTAGTTATACTCATTACATCTCACTGTAAATTTGTGAGTATTTGTTATCTTGTACATGTTCAGGTTATCCCTAACACAAGTTGTTCTATGTTTCAGTGACTAACGGGTTGTGCTACAAAGACTGTCTTGATGGCCGACAGGTGAGTGATGTCTGTTAAAGGTGTTACTGGAAATAAATACACTACACAAGTACCTACATTCATAGCTATTATCTTTGTGTAAAAAGTCTTCATTATTATGATTATTGTTACTTTCCTGCAGAGGAAGTTGTGTATAAGCGGCTTGTCTTACATAAGCCGTGCGTCACATACAAGTCACATCTCACACACAGCTGCACTTACTCATAGTTATATACTGTCTGCTTCACCTCAGGTCTTGGCATTTTGTAGTTTACTCTTTCACTAGCATTCTTAAAGTAACTGAATGTCTACTCTATAAGCTGTACCCAGACTTAGGTAATATCTTATGACATTTCTATGTTACAGCCGTATGGAGTAAACGTGCCTGGCCCTGTGGTGAGTTTCAGTACAGTGAGTGTGAACGGGGACAGCGTGAGTAGCGCAGGTAAGTGTCTTACACACATACTGTAGTCTGGGTTCCCACGCCTTATGAAATGTCATGGAATTTCTGAAAATGTCACCTTGAGTCATGGAAGGTCAGGGAAAATTGGGAAACTTAATACCTATTGCAAAAATCCATTGGAGTGGACCATTTTCTTCCACCTCACTTGCAGGCATTTTACTGGTAGGTCAACCCTAGTAATGTCCAAAATTAGTAAAAAATGTCATGGAAAATTAAAATTTTGTCATGGAAAGTCGTGGAAATGTCATGGAATTTGAGTCTGGGGATTTTGTGGAAAGCCTGTGGGTTCTGCAGTAAGCATATTGTACTGTACTACCTCACATCTTTGCGTTTGTAGCGACCCAGCTCACTCAGTCCGCCCACTACTCACTTCAACTCCCCTACGTCATGTTTGGTCTCGGTTTGATGCCCAACTTTGTGGACACAGTCAGTGTCGGAATCCCCGTCCTAGATAAGAGGAATGATGTAAGTATAAAAATGGGAATCCCGTTCTAGATATGAAGAACGATGTAAGTATGACATGGGAATCCCCTCCCTAGATAAGAGGAACGATAATAAGTACAACATGGGAATTCCCATTCTAGATAAAAAGAACGATGTAAGTATGAAAATTGGAATCCCCATTCTAGAGATGACATGGAAATCCCTGTCCTAGCTAAGAAGAACTATGTAAGTATGACATGGGACTCCCCATCCTAGATATGACATACTCCCCCTGTGGAGTGGGGACCTTCATGTGAGGGCATGAAGGAGCAGAATAACTTCATTGGGAGTCCACAAGGAGAAATCTCCTTCCATACTAACAGTGGGCATACCAGATTCGTAAAAGGCGACAAACTTGGGGTTTCTTGTGTCTTGGGGTGAGCATGTGGGCAGCTGGTGTCCATATGCGCGGGCCTGGGCTTACATGCTTGTCTTTTGCCATGGGATTCCCCCTCAGTGAACCACGTCTGAGTGATCAAAGGCCGTGGTTTGTCTGGCCCTGCCTATGGGACCAGGCAAATAAAAGAACACTTGCTATCCTTCGAAAAGAGTAGGGGAATGAAGCCCCGGTAGCGGTTTTCCCCCTCGACCCTCCTCATAGATTCGGTCATTCATCTCATAGATTCGGTCATTCATAGATTCGGTCACTGCTGTGTCGGGCAAGCAGCATATAAATACCTGTCCAAAAAGAAAAGAAAGGACTTAATGTCCGAGAAACCTTGAATGTCTGAGTTCCTCGATGGCCCCCGGACGTAAAACTAAACAAACAAACAAACAAACAAAATAGATATGACATAAGAATCCCCATCCTAGATATGACATGGGAATCCCCATCCTAGATATGACATGGGAATCCCCATCCTAGATATGACATGGGAATCCCTGTCTTAGCTAAAAAGAACTATGTAAGTATGACATGGGAATCCCCATCCTAGATATGACATGGGAATCCCCATCCTAGATATGACATGGGAATCCCCATCCTAGATATGACATGGGAATCCCTGTCCTAGCTAAAAAGAACTATGTAAGTATGACATGGGAATCCCCATCCTAGATATGACATGGGAATCCACATCCTAGATATGACATGGGAATCCACATTCTAGATATGACATAGGAATCCACATCCTAGATATGACATGGGAATCCCCAACCTAGATAAGAACAATGTAAGTTTGACAAGGGAATCCCCATTCTAGATATGACATGGGAATCCTCAACCTAGATAAGAACAATGTAAGTATGACATGGGAATCCCTATTCTAGATATGACATGGGAATCCCCATTCTAGATATGACATGGGAATCCCCAACCTAGATAAGAACAATGTAAGTATGAAATGGGAATCCCCATTCTAGATATGACATGGGAATCCCCAACCTAGATAAGAAGAACAATGTAAGTATGACATGGGAATCCCCATTCTAGATATTACATGGGAATCCCCAACCTAGATAAGAGCGATGTATAACATGGGGAATCCCTGACCTAAACAAGAAGAATGTTGCTGCTCATGTCGCATTTAGTATTTATAATACAAGGTATATTTGTTCAGTTTTACATTTTATATCTACTTGGTCCAACTCTTTGGTTATATATGGATATTGAGGAGGGATTGAGTATACCCTTCATATTTTCAAAAATCTGGCTACTGTTAATTCCTATGTATAAACCGCACCCCGACTGTGTTGTTTACTTGTACAGAAGGTGCAGAGACGGGATTGGACGCAGATTATTCCTAATGCGCAGATTGTCGTCATACCATACCCCAACCACCAACCTGACAGGTCTGTTTTGTGTTTGTTTCTCTGACCTTGCTACACACTTCTGAGACCATTTCCTTAGTGGCCATTTGCTAAAGTACCCTTCTAATATTTTGTCTAATACACTTGGTTTAACCGTTATGTTCACATAGGCTTTTGTTTTCGTCAGCGTCTGTAAAACTCTCTTCTGACTTAGAGGTTTCAGACTCTGAACCTGAGAAAATTTGGTCTTCAAGTGGACCTCTTTCATCCCCCTCCTGTTGTTGTTACTCCTGGGCGTTCTGTCATTTGCTTTGCCATTTTTGTCTCATTAACCTGCACCAGTGACAATGCCTTGGGTCCTGTGCAAGTCTACTGTTACCTGTGATGACAATTATGTGGGTACCTTTTACCTGTGCGGCCGCTCACGGGGCAAGTGAGAAATGGCTTGTACTTACAATGGGGGGGGGGGGGCCAAATAAATGTCAGTCCTTCCAAATGTACATGGTCAGTACATGTTTAGATTCCTGGTCTGCTTATTATTTTACCTGATCCCCCTACTTAGGCACCATAAATTATCCATAAATCTGGAGCGATTTTATCTACGCGTCCACCATGTCTGATAGCTCTCCACACTACTGACACACTAATAATTATGTTATTTCCCCTGCTGTAGGTGGGTGGTGAAGCTGTTCGTAACACCGAGTCAGTCCGTCCTCATCACAGGTGCCGCACTGTTAGGGACCTGCGGCTTTGTGGCGGGTATAATTGGCATTCTACACTGGCAGGAACGGGTAGGTTGTCGTAGTTTGTGTCTTTTCTATATATGGAGGTAGCGGGATCCAGTATTGACCAATGAGAATATTCTCTCCATTCACTATGGAGGTTTTAGGGTAACATAAAACCTGATTCATGCTGGCTGTTATCTTATAAAGTACCAGATCTAGCAATGGCGGACCACTGGATGGCCTGGAACCTCAGTTTACAAGGGGAGTCTTCACAAATAATGTAACTAATTCATAGGGAACGTTCAGTAGCAATGTCACTGACAACTTTATAATGGTCCATGAACACATTGTTTTTACAGAGAGAAGACATGAAAGAGAAACGCCAAGAGTCTCACAAGTTCCATTTTGATGCTATGTAAGACGCGAGTTACCGAAGGTCCTTTTACTTCATGTAGAAGGCTCACCATGTCTGTCGCTACCAGGAGACTCGCTGCGACTGTGTGACATATGATATAAGCTGTAGGTGATGAGCGTTGATCAAGTATTGGGTACAACTGGTGATGTGTACAAAGTGTTAGTTGGACACGTCGGTGCCATACAACGTCAAACCCTGGATATAAGTCAGTCTTTGGCATTAATTTTTCAGCCATGATTTCACATAGAGTCGGAGAGTCAGCTCACAGCCAGGGAATTAATGTATATTGAATGATGATGTGCGATTTTAACATCTTCTCCATATTTAAGCCAAATGTCGAAATGATACATACAGCGAATGTCTTCCAGTCTCTTTGTTTCCTCATGTTGTTTCACTCTCACTGATATAGAATAATAACGACCTACCCGCATATAAACCAACCTCGGTCATATTTCTGGAGGTGGGGGAATGAGAATATGTTATGAGTCTAATTTAAGCAGTTCCTCTAAAATATAATGTAACAAAGCGAGGGGTAGACTTTGAGAAAATGCTACTAGCAGATTTCAGTGTAAAATCCTAAAGTATTGAAGATTGGATCATGATGTAGGCACTTACCTAGTTTTTCAAGACTTTATCCCATTAAACTTATCTAGTGAGCAATGGATAGATCTTGAGAAAAAAAAATGGATTTGCTTTTTAAATGAAGTCTCTATGTCAATTTAAAGTGGAATTATGACCGGTCAAAGGTACCAAATCAGACCCAGAATTCTGCCATAGTTTAGAGTTTAATTTGGATCCAATTTTGTGATCAAGCAAGATGAATCCAAGGTAGACTAGATCACTGAATTGATTATTTTGGGCAATTTTCTTTTCAGATAAGCAAGATATACTCCCAAGAAAGTAAATAACGATACATTTTATTGTATTTTCTGTGACTAACACATTAGCAAAGGTTCACGAGTGGGAGTCATGCGAAACGGCAGCCTAACTGCGCGTGCAATAACTCTCCCACATACTCCCACGAGTGCTCCTCCTTTGCATTCATCTCATGGTTTTGAACTGTAATTATCTTCTTTGACCATGAATTTGGCTGCATGACGACCATGAATTGGCCGCATTACGGTCGTGTGCATTGTTTACATTAGCCCTATGACGTCATCAAAAGGTCATGTGACCACCATGTGAAATACGCACCCTATGTATTTCACGGCCTCTGTGAAATACGGCGTCGTAATGCTTTTTCTATAGCCCCTCGGTATTTCAGCGTATTTACCATGAGATAAATTCTGTTACTACCAGTGCCTCTTGCTCAGTAGGAAGACAAATGTCGACTGTGCGTCAGATAAAGTTGGATAGAGTAGTGTCAGAGGACAAAATGGCGCCCATCTGTGCTGCCGCTACACTACATCCCTGCATCACGCCCAAACTCTTCAGTTTTTTTTTTTCTGTTTTTGAAGCTGAGTTAAACTCTCTAATATCTGACATTGATTTCAGGTAATTTTTTAAGAGCAGGTTAATTATGTCAAAAATTCATCCTGTTTGCTGCTGCATTGGTGAATCATGTATAAGACATGAATCTATTTAACCGACTTCTCGTGCAGAGAAGTCGGTTAAAGCTAGCCCTGTCGAAATCTAAGACATGAATCTATGAGTATAGATTATTAGATTGTGTGTACTGACCGACATCATCTTCTAGTCATTCCACACGCTGCTTGATGTGCATGCGTGTGCGTGCATGTACACGAACACATGTCGATCATGGTCAATAACCTGTACGCCTGACGTATGTGTGCGTGCGTGCCTTAACACGGACACATGTCATGGTCAATAACTTGTACATATTGATATATATATAATATTGATAGACTTACCAAATGACCTGTAAGATTTATGTATTTTTATGTGCTGCCAAGTGGTATCCTCTCTACATGTTAATTATGTTAAAATCATTCCCTCACAATTATACAATAACATATTTGACATAGACATAGAAAAAAATGTAATTATAGCGCTCCAGTAGTCTGGGTGGGCACATATGTCGTATACAATATACGGTGTCCGGTTTTAGTGCACCTTGGCGTTATTTTGGCCCTGTGCCAACACGCCTGTGTTTTTTTCGTTACTTTTTAGAACATTGCAATAAAATCAGGGAATGGTAGATCCATGGAATAATGTTGTTACAAACTTGACTACTGTAATCTCCCGCATATAAGGCGCACCTCACGTATAAGACGCACCTAGTTTTAGAATACTCAAAAAAATAACAAATTCATAACTTTTGTTCTACTGAATGGATGTTGAAAATTCAAAAAGCTTTCTGTATCTAAGGCACCCAGAAACCTCCTAAATCCCCGTCATATAATAATTTAGTGGGAGTCTACGATATCAAAAGGAAGCTCTTGGTCTCCCCCTTGCGGATCCAAGGAGAACTAAAACCTCGCGTATAGGACGCGCCTTATACGCGAGAGATTACGGTATATCAAACTTACCCCACTAATTTCACCATATACAGATTTCCATTATTGATTCTTGTTCGTGGCTGGTGCGGTTAGTGGGAGAGGTGTGCCGTGAGTTGTCAGACTGTGAGAATGGTCGGACCGCGATAGATGTAAATATATACCACAGAGGGTGTTAATAATTTATTTTCTTGTACAAATCTATAAATGGATGTACAGTAAAACTAAAACTAAAATGAACTAAAAATTCGTGGTAACCAAGTTGTAATTGTATAGAAATGGTAGAAATATCATGCTGCAAAATTTATTCGTTATAACCAGGTTTGACTGTGCCAATCTTGTACAATTCTATCTATGAGGGGATATACTGATGTGTGATATCCTTCGTGCCTTTAATTGTTCTGATGTACAGAAATAAAGTCTTTGTATTTATCCATGATGCCTAGTTTTGGTTCATTTCACACATTAGGATTACACGCTAGCGTAGCTCATATTTCAGCTGTTCCTATTACCACAGTAGGTAGCCATGTTACATCTCCTGTATATTTCTCACATTAGGATTACACGCTAGCGTAGCTCATATTTCAGCTGTCTTTATTACCACAGAAGGTAGCCATGTTACATCTCCTGTATATTTCTCACATTAGGATTACACGCTAGCGTAGCTCATATTTCAGCTGTTCCTATTACCACAGTAGGTAGCCATGTTACATCTCCTGTATATTTCACACATTAGGATTACACGCTAGCGTAGCTCATATTTCAGCTGTTCCTATTACCACAGTAGGTAGCCATGTTACATCTCCTGTATATTTCACACATTAGGATTACACGCTAGCGTAGCTCATATTTCAGCTGTTCCTATTACCACAGTAGGTAGCCATGTTACATCTCCTGTATATTTCTCACATTAGGATTACACGCTAGCGTAGCTCATATTTCAGCTGTTCCTATTACCACAGTAGGTAGCCATGTTACATCTCCTGTATATTTCACACATTAGGATTACACGCTAGCGTAGCTCATATTTCAGCTGTTCCTATTACCACAGTAGGTAGCCATGTTACATCTCCTGTATATTTCACACATTAGGATTACACGCTAGCGTAGCTCATATTTCAGCTGTTCCTATTACCACAGTAGATAGCCATGTTACATCTCCTGTATATTTCTCACATTAGGATTACACGCTAGCGTAGCTCATATTTCAGCTGTTCCTATTACCACAGTAGGCAGCCATGTTACATCTCCTGTATATTTCTCACATTAGGATTACACGCTAGCGTAGCTCATATTTCAGCTGTCTTTATTACCACAGTAGGAAGCCATGTTACATCTCCTGTATATTTCTCACATTAGGATTACACGCTAGCGTAGCTCATATTTCAGCTGTTCCTATTACCACAGTAGGTAGCCATGTTACATCTCCTGTATATTTCTCACATTAGGATTACACGCTAGCGTAGCTCATATTTCAGCTGTCTTTATTACCACAGTAGGAAGCCATGTTACATCTCCTGTATATTTCACACATTAGGATTACACGCTAGCGTAGCTCATATTTCAGCTGTTCCTATTACCACAGTAGGTAGCCATGTTACATCTCCTGTATATTTCTCACATTAGGATTACACGCTAGCGTAGCTCATATTTCAGCTGTCTTTATTACCACAGTAGGAAGCCATGTTACATCTCCTGTATATTTCACACATTAGGATTACACGCTAGCGTAGCTCATATTTCAGCTGTCTTTATTACCACAGTAGGTAGCCATGTTACATCTCCTGTATATTTCACACATTAGGATTACACGCTAACGTAGCTCATATTTCAGCTGTTCCTATTACCACAGTAGGTAGCCATGTTACATCTCCTGTATATTTCACACATTAGGATTACACGCTAGCGTAGCTCATATTTCAGCTGTCTTTATTACCACAGTAGGAAGCCATGTTACATCTCCTGTATATTTCTCACATTAGGATTACACGCTAGCGTAGCTCATATTTCAGCTGTTCCTATTACCACAGTAGGTAGCCATGTTACATCTCCTGTATATTTTACACATTAGGATTACACGCTAGCGTAGCTCATATTTCAGCTGTTCCTATTACCACAGTAGGTAGCCATGTTACATCTCCTGTATATTTCACACATTAGGATTACACGCTAGCGTAGCTCATATTTCAGCTGTCTTTATTACCACAGTAGGTAGCCATGTTACATCTCCTGTATATTTCACACATTAGGATTACACGCTAGCGTAGCTCATATTTCAGCTGTTCCTATTACCACAGTAGGTAGCCATGTTACATCTCCTGTATATTTCTCACATTAGGATTACACGCTAGCGTAGCACATATTTCAGCTGTCTTTATTACCACAGTAGGTAGCCATGTTACATCTCCTGTATATTTCACACATTAGGATTACACGCTAGCGTAGCTCATATTTCAGCTGTTCCTATTACCACAGTAGGCAGCCATGTTACATCTGTATATTTCACACATTAGGATTACACGCTAGCGTAGCTCATATTTCAGCTGTCTTCATTACCACAGTAGGTAGCCATGTTACATCTCCTGTATATTTCACACATTAGGATTACACGCTAGTGTAGCTCATATTTCAGCTGTTCCTATTACCACAGTAGGAAGCCATGTTACATCTCCTGTATATTTCTCACATTAGGATTACACACTAGCGTAGCTCATATTTCAGCTGTTCCTATTACCACAGTAGGTAGCCATGTTACATCTCCTGTATATTTCTCACATTAGGATTACACGCTAGCGTAGCTCATATTTCAGCTGTTCCTATTACCACAGTAGGTAGCCATGTTACATCTCCTGTATATTTCTCACATTAGGATTACACGCTAGCGTAGCTCATATTTCAGCTGTCTTTATTACCACAGTAGGCAGCCATGTTACATCTCCTGTATATTTCTCACATTAGGATTACACGCTAACGTAGCTAATATTTCAGCTGTCTTTATTACCACAGTAGGTAGCCATGTTACATCTCCTGTATATTTCTCACATTAGGATTACACGCTAGCGTAGCTCATATTTCAGCTGTTCCTATTACCACAGTAGGTAGCCATGTTACATCTCCTGTATATTTCACACATTAGGATTACACGCTAGCGTAGCTCATATTTCAGCTGTCTTCATTACCACAGTAGGCAGCCATGTTTCATCTCCTGTATATTTCACACATTAGGATTACACGCTAACGTAGCTCATATTTCAGCTGTTCCTATTACCACAGTAGGTAGCCATGTTACATCTCCTGTATATTTCTCACATTAGGATTACACGCTAGCGTAGCTCATATTTCAGCTGTCTTTATTACCACAGTAGGTAGCCATGTTACATCTCCTGTATATTTCACACATTAGGATTACACGCTAGCGTAGCTCATATTTCAGCTGTCTTTATTACCACAGTAGGTAGCCATGTTACATCTCCTGTATATTTCACACATTAGGATTACACGCTAGCGTAGCTCATATTTCAGCTGTTCCTATTACCACAGTAGATAGCCATGTTACATCTCCTGTATATTTCTCACATTAGGATTACACGCTAGCGTAGCTCATATTTCAGCTGTTCCTATTACCACAGTAGGTAGCCATGTTACATCTCCTGTATATTTCTCACATTAGGATTACACGCTAGCGTAGCTCATATTTCAGCTGTCTTCATTACCACAGTAGGCAGCCATGTTACATCTCCTGTATATTTCACACATTAGGATTACACGCTAGCGTAGCTCATATTTCAGCTGTTCCTATTACCACAGTAGATAGCCATGTTACATCTCCTGTATCGCTGTAATACAGTAAACCAGAGATGTCACTTTTCCTGGTTTCCCAGGAATTCCTGGTTTTGATTTCAAGATACCTGTATTAAATTATGTTAAATTCCTGGGAAAATGTGTCCAAAAGTCCAGTTTTCCTGGTTTTTGTTGGCCAGTGAGTGGCATCTCTGAGTAAACTCACATATAAGCCGCAACTTAACCACAGTCATCCTGCGTCTCGTTTGAATGTCTGAGTTCCTCGATGGCCCCCGGACGTAAAACTAAACAAACAAACAAACAAAATCCTGCGTCTCGTAGAATGTTCCCAAAGTCTGGATGTGGCATAACGGTGGATCTTTCCCACTTTAGAATAATCTCCTGCGTATCAGGCGCACCCCACCTATAGGACGCATCCAGAATTTTAGAGTATGGTAAAAAAAATATAACTTTTCTTCTACTGATTGGATTTTCAAAATCCAAAAAGTTAAATGTAGCTAGGATCCGCTCCCCCAAATGTTATATTTTGACTTGGGGGGGGAGTGATATATATCAACAGAAAGCGCTTTGTGTCCCCCTTGCGGTTCCAGCGAGAAGTAAAACCCAGCATACCAGGGGTCTGAAATCCCAAAACCCGTTTCCTCTGACACCAGCTTGCAAGTTAATGTTTTTAGAAGGATAAAAATGATCTAAATGTTAATTGAGCGGAATGTGTCAACCTCTCATGTACAGGATTACCAGTGGAATGCTAACATTTTACCATCTAGAATGATATTGGCAGAAATACTGCGAATGGTAAATTCTTTTCTCTGTGGATTTATATAGATCTCAAGAATCTCTGAGCATTAAAAACTCTTAGATTTCACACCCCTGGTGTATAACATGCACCTTATACGTGGGAGATTATAGTACAAGTACTCTACCAAACTCTTAGATTTCACACCCCTTGTGTATAACATGCACCTTATACGTGCGAGATTACGGTACAAGTTCTCTACCAAACTCTTAGATTTCACACCCCTGGTGTATAAGAGGCACCTTATATGTGGGAGATTACGGTACAAGTACTCTACCAAACTCTTAGATTTCACACCCCTGGTGTATAACATGCACCTTATACGTGAGAGATTACTGTACAAGTTCTCTACCAAACTCTTAGATTTCACACCCCTGGTGTATAACATGCACCTTATACGTGGGAGATTACGGTACAAGTACTCTACCAAACTCTTAGATTTCACACCCCTGGTGTATAAGAGGCACCTTATATGTGAGAGATTACGGTACAAGTTCTCTACCAAACTCTTAGATTTCACACCCCTGGTGTATAACATGCACCTTATACGTGGGAGATTACGGTACAAGTACTCTACCAAACTCTTAGATTTCACACGCCTGGTGTATAAGAGGCACCTTATACATGAGAGATTACGATACAAGTTCTCTACCAAAATCTTGGATTTCACACCCCTGGTGTATAACATGCACCTTATATGTGGGAGATTACGGTACAAGTACTCTACCAAACTCTTAGATTTCACACCCCTGGTGTATAACATGCACCTTATACGTGGGAGATTATAGTACAAGTACTCTACCAAACTCTTGGATTTCACACCCCTGGTGTATAACATGCACCTTATACGTGGGAGATTACCGTACAAGTACTCTACCAAACTCTTAGATTTCACACCCCTGGTGTATAACATGCACCTTATACGTGAGAGATTATTGTACAAGTACTCTACCAAACTCTTGGATTTCACACCCCTGGTGTATAACATGCACCTTATACGTGAGAGATTACGGTACAAGTTCTCTACCAAACTCTTAGATTTCACACCCCTGGTGTATAAGAGGCACCTTATATGTGGGAGATTACCGTACAAGTACTCTACCAAACTCTTAGATTTCACACCCCTGGTGTATAACATGCACCTTATACGTGAGAGATTACCGTACAAGTACTCTACTAAACTCTTAGATTTCACACCCCTGGTGTATAAGAGGCACCTTATATGTGGGAGATTACGGTACAAGTACTCTACCAAACTCTTAGATTTCACACCCCTGGTGTATAACATGCACCTTATACGTGAGAGATTACGGTACAATTACTCTACCAAACTCTCAGATTTCACACCCCTGGTGTATAACATGCACCTTATACGTGGGAGATTACGGTACAAGTACTCTACCAAACTCTTGGATTTCACACCCCTGGTGTATAACATGCACCTTATACGTGCGAGATTATAGTACAAGTACTCTACCAAACTCTTGGATTTCACACCCCTGGTGTATAACATGCACCTTATACGTGAGAGATTATAGTACAAGTACTCTACCAAACTCTTGGATTTCACACCCCTGGTGTATAACATGCACCTTATACGTGAGAGATTATAGTACAAGTACTCTACCAAACTCTTGGATTTCACACCCCTGGTGTATAACATGCACCTTATACGTGAGAGATTATAGTACAAGTACTCTACCAAACTCTTGGATTTCACACCCCTGGTGTATAACATGCACCTTATACGTGAGAGATTATAGTACAAGTACTCTACCAAACTCTTGGATTTCACACCCCTGGTGTATAACATGCACCTTATACGTGGGAGATTATAGTACAAGTTCTCTACCAAACTCTTAGTTTTCACACCCCTGGTGTATAACATGCACCTTATACGTGAGAGATTACGGTACAAGTTCTCTACCAAACTCTTAGATTTCACACCCCTGGTGTATAAGAGGCGCCTTATACGTGAGAGATTATTGTACAAGTACTCTACCAAACTCTTAGATTTCACACCCCTGGTGTATAACATGCACCTTATACGTGGGAGATTACGATACACATACTACAATGTCTTGCACAGGGGCCAATGGTTTCTGATTTTAGATCTGGCCCTTTTCTTTTTTTTTTTAACAACCCCAGATGTTCAGCATGATCCACTATGCATCATGCTGACCCTGCAGGAGCACATCAACCCCACAGGACAAGCATGATGCACCAATGCAGTGGAATGCATCAGTGCATCATGCTGACCCTGCAGGAGTGCATCAACCCCACAGGACAAGCATGATGCACCAATGCAGTGGAATGCATCAGTGCATCATGCTGACCCTGCAGGAGTGCATCAACCCCACAGGACAAGCATGATGCACCAATGCAGTGGAATGCATCAGTGCATCATGCTGACCCTGCAGGAGTGCATCAACCCCACAGGACAAGCATGATGCACCAATGCAGTGGTATGCATCAGTGCATCATGCTGACCCTGCAGGAGTGCATCAACCCCACAGGACAAGCATGATGCACCAATGCAGTGGAATGCATCAGTGCATCATGCTGACCCTGCAGGAGTGCATCAACCCCACAGGACAAGCATGATGCACCAATGCAGTGGTATGCATCAGTGCATCATGCTGACCCTGCAGGAGCACATCAACCCCACAGGACAAGCATGATGCACCAATGCAGTGGTATGGATCAGTGCATCATGCTGACCCTGCAGGAGCACATCAACCCCACAGGACAAGCATGATGCACCAATGCAGTGGTATGCATCAGTGCATCATGCTGACCCTGCAGGAGTGCATCAACCCCACAGGACAAGCATGATGCACCAATGCAGTGGTATGCATCAGTGCATCATGCTGGTGCACCTAAAGGCACGTCTTAAACAGGTGGATAGGATGAGAAAAAGACCAAACTCTTCCCAAGGCCCCTAATAAATTCAAAAGTGGTCACTATTGATAAGAACCAGTGTGCTTCTACGTCAAACAACCACCAGAAGACAAAAATGTCTATAAAACGTCTTTATTTACAATGTATCTACAATAATTGGATGGACACTTGGTAGTACCAGAGTCCCCTGGTATGGTGTCACCGATGGTGTACGGGAGTAGCAGTGACGGTGTATGGGACAGCGCTATCACTACATCTAGCGCCACAAGTGTGTATTACGCCTGATCAAGCCTATAGAAAAATGTCCATCACTGAGTCACTGAGGGCCTGATGATAGCAGCAGGGACACGAATCACGCTACATCCACGCGGCCCGCATTCAGGTCCCTAGGTATGGTGTGACTGATGGTGTACGGATTGTGTGGGATGTAGCCGTTACAGCCGTGGTGTGCCATGACCAATGGTGTACATGAAGCTCGTAAAGACATCCTAACATCCTATAGCGAGGAATCTGGAGTATATCTGTGTGTAGCCAGACATGAGGCCAGTCATCTCATATTTTCCCGTGCCTGACACACTCACTGTTGAACTAGCGGCGAGAGTTTGGCACCGGTTGGCTCATAACGGCGATTGGCATGTACATTTCACCACCGGGTGGGCACCGACTTTTGGGCACTACGTAATCCTGTTCCTCGCATCCAGGTCTGAGCATCACACGTCTATCACAGCTTCTTCTTCAGCATCATTAATCTGTAAATAGATATAGGGAGATTTTACTATTGTAATGGTCAAGTATTCCGGGTTCGTATATCTTAAGTGGAAAGAACTACCAAACGACCCGGCTTTATAGCCACAGGGGTTGGGTGGCCACCCCTCGAGTCTAAGCCGGGAAGCCCGGAGAGCAGTGCTGCCACCACTCACCCAGTGTAACTGGCCCAGACCCGAGTGTCTGCCCCACTCGGGAACTGGCCAACTCGTACCTATACAACGCTATCATAAACCGTGCCCCTACACTATCATAAAGCCTGACTTACAGGTGAGGTTTATATCAGTTACAGTGAGAGCCATTAACAAACAGTTTTTCTAAAAGTTAATTTCTTTTCTCACACTAAGGGTCGACTTGTAGGTGAGGTTAACTGATAGTTATACCGAAAATTGAGCCGTATGAGTCATGGCTTTATAAGTTAGGCACTTACCTAATTTTTCAAGACTTTATCCCATCAAACTTATCTAATGAGCAATGGATATATCTTGAAAAAAGAAGTGGATTTGCTTTTTAAATGAAGACTATGTCAATTTAAAGTGGAATTATGACTGGCCAAAGGTACCAAATCAGACCCAGAATTCTGCCATAGTTAAGAGTTTAATTTGGATCCAATTTTGTGATCAAGCAAGATGAATCCAAGGTAGACTATATCACTGAAATGATTATTTTGGGCAATTTTCTTTTCAGATAAGTAAGATATACCCCCAGGAATGTAAATAATGATACATTTTACCATAACCAAACAATGTAAAAGCAAATTTTTGAGGTCATCTTTTCCCTTGAACTGCGCGCTCTGACATAAGCATAGCAGAATATCATCTTTGACTCATTATTTTTGAATGATCATAACTTCCATTTAAATTGTCTTAAAAACTTCATTTAAAAAGCGAAACAACTTATTTCTATCACAGCTATCGATTTCTCACCATACAAAATGCATACAACAAGGTCTTAATTGAAAAGTAAGTGCCCAACATGGGGGAGTTGGGACATGTGTCAAGAAATAATCTTGCCCAAAAAGTTTGCAGGGTCTGTCAAACATACTGGAGCCTCTTAGAAAAAGAAAAGCTAAACATTTTCTAGATAATTTTTAACCATGGAACAGGTGGTAACCATTTATTTTTAGGTGTTCAGTGATCTTCTCATCATAAAATGGTTCTAAACTTTTGGTTGAATTTCAATGGGGGTCAAAGGCAAAATTCCCTGCAATAAATCTTGTACAAAAAATATTCATTTTGAAGGTCTAGCCAAGCTGGTTAAAATGAGCCCTTGTTTATAAAGATCCTCCAATAAATAGCTTCAGGATAAGCTTGCATAGAAAGGAGAGTTTAACACTACCCAGTTTCAGTTTTATCACAGTTTCACACCTCTCCTGCAGCAGACTCACACACTGGAGGTATTCCAGTGCCTATATAAGTGAACCCTGTTCTCTCTGTTTCCAAAACACAATAAATAACAATGTGCCCCTGGTATTCACAAAACGCTTCTACACACTCCAACCCTTAAGGGAACGTTCAACAATTACGTCACTGCTTAGGGGTGGGGGTGGGGGGTCTTTGGGTTTCTCTATATATTCCATACAAAAACAGTGACAAGGGGGTGGGTGGGTCCTGAAAAATGCCTAAATACCAGTGACATAATTGTTGAACATTCCCTTATCTAATAACTTAGTAGTAGGTCGATAATCTTTACAAGTCCACCATTATCCAAAATAGTCGTACCTTTGCAGTATATCAGCGCTGGACGGAGCCTCAGCGTCATCAGACTCAGAACTAGACTCACTGTCCGCGTCTTCAGACTCACTCGATGCTGCTTTAGATTTCTTGGATTTCTTTTTTGATTTTTGTTTGTGCTTTTTGTGTTTGGACTGAAAGACAGAATTAATGGTGCGTTGAGTGTCAATAATCGGATCTTATCATGTCTGATTGCTCATTGGGACTGCTGAGCCGTGACCAGGCAGTACACACAGCCCAGCTGGACCTTGGGGAGCGGCAAAACAGCTTTCACACGTACAGCTTATTGTGGGGAGCATTGTGTGTAGGCTATCCAATTGTCCTATGGGTAGGTCTACCATAAATCGTCCTACACTGTGTACAATACCAATAATATTTACAAGTTATTCCATACTAATTTGCAATGATCGATTTAAGGTCACATAAAAATCCCGCCGAAAAGGTGAGGAGACCTAAAGGTAGACCCGAGGTCGAACCTCAGGTCTAAAAATAAACACAAGTTGACAAAAAAAAACAGATGCATAAGTTTACGTTGTAATTTAGACAGGGGCGCCAGGGTGCCCGTCCCCCTCCTTGCCAGTACTTTAGAGTTTATTTTCATATTCACTCATAATAAGAGGGTGCACCCCCTTCTTTTTGGCTGCACAAACCTTTTACAAATCCTGGAATCGCCACTATATGGGTACCATAAAACTGCACCAATGAGCCCTTTATCTTTGATTAATGAAAATTTCAGCCAAAATTGGAGTAGAACTTTTTACAAGTCACTCCCTGCCTTATGACCAACGTTTTATTACCGTACATTAGATAATAAAGTTATACTCAGTACTAAAAAATGGCATTAGGTATTTCCCCCAAATTTCCCCCCACTATTATAAAGAGCAAGTGGTTTTTACAACACATACCGAGTCCTCTACATTCAAAAATATCAAAAATGTACGTCTAGTGCATAAGAGTGTGACTTATTTTTGAGGTCGTTTCTAGTGTAAAATGGGATCACAAAATGTTTAATATTACACTTTGTGCAGTATCCACATTACGGAGTATACCCCATTTGATACCTTAACAACAATTTTTGTGAGATACTCACTTTCTTCTTTTTCTTCTTGTCCTTATTTTTACTAATCTTCTTTTTACCTCTATCCTGGCTCGTATCTTGTGATTTGTCACGTGACTTATCCTTCCTGTCCCGGTCTCGGCTCCGACTCCGGTCTTGTTTCTTGTCCCTCCAATCCCTACTTGTACCCCGACTCAGTCTCTGGTCCCACACATCGCGACTTCTGCTTCTATCTCGCTTCCTGTCCTTTTTATGCTTTTTGTGATTGTCTGAAGACGACTCTGTTCTCTGGTGTGGCTCTTTTTGTTTGTAAATAACAAAATAGATAAATAGGGATGCACAACTCACAAAAAGATCCATTATTGTAAAAACCTTATTACTGACGGCAGTGCGGCTTAAGTGCAAGGATACTCGACGGCAGCTTTTGTATATTTAGAAGAATTTCTTTTCTTTTTTTACATAATCTGGCTATGTATTTGTTTTTATATTTAGTCAGCACACTTTTCATTTGATTTTAGTCACCATATCCTTTATCTCTGTAACTCATCATCTTACCAAATCTTTATTTGGATCAATGTTGATAATTAGTGGCATTGATATTGGAGAAGCCGGGGAAACTACACCCTGGTCTGTATAGGCAACACGATCCTAGCATTTTATGCAATCTTACAATTTTAAAGGATTTTCTTTAAATACTCAAAATTGCACAAAACAAAAAAGCTAGTAAAATATGAAATCTATAGCAGCATGAACATGACGTATGTACATGTTACATTATATAAATCTATAGCAGCATGAACATAGCGTATGTACATGTTACATTATATAAATCTATAGCAGCATGAACATAACGTATGTACATGTTACATTATATAAATCTATAGCAGCATGAACATAGCGTATGTACATGTTACATTATATAAATCTATAGCAGCATGAACATAACGTATGTACATGTTACATTATATAAATCTATAGCAGCATGAACATAGCGTATGTACATGTTACATTATATAAATCTATAGCAGCATGAACATAGCGTATGTACATGTTACATTATATAAATCTATAGCAGCATGAACATAGCGTATGTACATGTTACATTATATAAATCTATAGCAGCATGAACATAGCGTATGTACATGTTACATTATATAAATCTATAGCAGCATGAACATAACGTATGTACATGTTACATTATATAAATCTATAGCAGCATGAACATAATGTATGTACATGTTACATTATATAAATCTATAGCAGCATGAACATAACGTATGTACATGTTACATTATATAAATCTATAGTAGCATGAACATAACGTATGTACATGTTACATTATATAAATCTATAGCAGCATGAACATAACGTATACATGTACATGTTACATTATATAAATCTATAGCAGCATGAACATAACGTATGTACATGTTACATTATATAAATCTATAGTAGCATGAACATAACGTATGTACATGTTACATTATATAAATCTATAGCAGCATGAACATAGCGTATGTACATGTTACATTATATAAATCTATAGCAGCATGAACATAACGTATGTACATGTTACATTATATAAATCTATAGCAGCATGAACATAGCGTATGTACATGTTACATTATATAAATCTATAGCAGCATGAACATAACGTATGTACATGTCACATTATATAAATCTATAGCAGCATGAACATAATGTATGTACATGTTACATTATATAAATCTATAGCAGCATGAACATAACGTATGTACATGTTACATTATATAAATCTATAGCAGCATGAACATAACGTATGTACATGTCACATTATATAAATCTATAGCAGCATGAACATAACGTATACATGTACATGTCACATTATATAAATCTATAGCAGCATGAACATAACGTATGTACATGTCACATTATATAAATCTATAGCAGCATGAACATAACGTATGTACATGTTACATTATATAAATCTATAGCAGCATGAACATAACGTATGTACATGTTACATTATATAAATCTATAGTAGCATGAACATAACGTATACATGTACATGTTACATTATATAAATTCAACTGTTTCTCACCACTGACGGGGCCCGGCGGGGGTCGAGGCCCGTAGAATGCCACTTGTCCTTCATCAGTGCTGCCCCCTGGTGGTGCTCCTGTGGCTCCCCCTGGTGGTGCCCCCAGGGGCTGTAACCGGGCATCTCCAGGTTCTGTTTTCACCTCCTGTTTTATCTGTGCATTAAGGACGTCAAACACGCCTCTCTTACCGTCTGTATGTGTCACCCCTCGCTTCTCTGTACTACTACCCTGACCTGGGGCTGTCACATCATGACCTCTGACATCAACCTGTATGACGTCAAGACCTGACATCACGTCTCCATGACGACTGTGTGACGGTGACCTTGTGACGTCACTAGCATCATGACTGTCATGTTGTGTCGGTACACGTGTACTTTGTGGTGGTGTGTCAGCATGTACAATTTCTGTGCTTCTGCCCGGGGTTTTATCACTGTCACTGTCAGCATCCTCAGACGTGTCATTGTCACTGCTGTCAAAGATGGCCTTAAAGATGTCAGGCGGAGGCTTGTCTGTGGTCAGTGCTGGGGTGGCCTGAAACGACAATTTATTCCACAGTTAAAGCTAAGTGGTAAATTCATACAAAGTGAAATGTTTCACCCCTGTGATTCAGTACTTTCTACAAGTGATTCAAAATATGATAGGATTTTTTTTCTTTATATACTATAAATTAAAAATCATTTATGTACCAGAAATAATGTAAAACAACACGTATTAGCCAGCGCTTATAAATACTTATAGACCATTCCAGGCTCAAGGTGCGTCTTATAGCATGCTCCTAAAGTAAGTGTGTGGGTAGACACTAACACTGGGCCCAGTGGCCAATGGCCTGTAGTTTTGGCTGTGAATATTTCTAGATTTCCTTTGAAATTGGCCATTTGGCCAGTAGAATATTTGGAAATACCTTGCTCTATACTAGACTACTGGCCCGGGTGGCCAAAGGTCCAAAATATTAGTGTTTATTCCACGATTTCTGGGATTCTCAGTGCTTTTTCAGGATATTCCCATGCACATACCTGTCGATATTGCACACCATGAAGGCTGTAGCATCCCTTTTGTAAGGTGTGCGGTTATCCAAGGATAACAGGCACCCGATGTCGTTATCCATGGATAACCTGCACGCCTTACATGTCCCTACATGTCATATGTTACATGTTAAAACCCACGAAATGTCATGACTAGGGCAGGGCTCGAACCTGCAGTCTCAGATCCCTAGTCCAACTCCCTATGCATTGCGCCACAGGGACTGACGAGAGAAGCTTGGTTAGAACCATGTCTCTATGATATAAAGCCACCCAGCAGTAGTGTAGTGTGAACGCGTCCAGCACCTTGACCCATAACCAGGCCAGTCGCGCACAGTACCTAACCAACAGCTGCCGGGCGCCGAAATGGGAAACGCAGTGGTCTAATGGTTAGCGCATTGCGCTCAGCTGTCAAAGGTAGGCGGATCGAGTCCCGGTCCGGGCGCATCTCTTTTTCGCCGTGTGCCTGCTGCCAGCCGGGCGCCGAGGTGTGTGTACCGATCGTACACAAACACGGTCCGGGCGCATCTTTTTTTTCGCCATGTGCGCTGTAGCTGTCCGCTGCCGGGCGACGAGGTGTGTGTACCGGTGGTCTATTGGTTAGAATGCCAACCCAGAGGCTGCCGGGCGCCGAGGTGTACACACTATGGCTGGCTTTGAGTCCCGGGGAAGGGGAACAATTTTTGTTTTCAACTTGAATTTATTGGTATTCTATTGATTATCTATTGGTTTCGTGGAATAAAATAAGTAGTCAATGGATAATTCATGACTTGTGTCTGTTAGCAAAGGATAATTACACTCGCCCTCATGTAATTATCCTTCACTAACAAACACTCGTCATGAATTATCCATTGATTACTTGTTCACTATCCGTGTAAGGGTGTGGTTAATATGTGGGTGCCGCTTAAATACATGTACACGGGTGCCACCTTTACACCAGTGTGGCTAATATGCATGCTTGGCATGCAGCATAAACACAGGTGTCACGGTTCCCACATCAATCTCGGATTGAAATTCCCTGACCAAAACAACGATTTTCCCTGACCAAATCATTACGCTGCAGAAAATGGCATAGCAACGTTTAACCTCAAATCTATACCAAAGCTAAATGTCTTATTTACAACAGTAATTACAAAATTGAAATGCTAGTGTAAGTCAACATTAGTAAATCAAAACTTAACTTTCAGAAAACAAGTAAGACATTAGGGGTCTGTCCAATTGTAAACAATTGGGGGAGACAATAGAAATTACAAACATTCCCCCAGCTGTGTTACTTATATAATATATGTAGCCTCATGAAACAAGGGGTGTGGATGGGGGGTCCCCCATGTCACATGTCGATTTTAAAAAATGGTCATTTTTTTTTAACAGTGTTTATTGACCGAAACTCATGTAAAAAGTAACACATTCTACCGTAACAGTCATGGCACCTGTCACTTAAATCCCCATGTCACCTCTAAGAGCCTATCATGTCCCATGTCGAATTTAAGAAAGCACCTATGTCATGTCACTAATTGTTTTGCCTCATGTCACTAAGGCCCATGTCACATGTCGATTTTAATAAATGGCCATGTCACCATGTCAAATTTAGTGGTCCATAGCAATAAACAAGCCATAGTTTCTTGTCAGAATAGGATGCAGTTTGCCATGAGAATAGGCACATGCAGTGAGCCTGCAGTGAGGACGGTGAGGTGGCACCATCTAGTGAGTATTGAAAGAACTAAGTCCCACCAGCTAAACCCAGGCCCTATCTGCACACTACCTATTGCAAAAACAGTCAACTAAATTCAACACATTGGATCAAAGAGAGAAAAATCTTTTCAACCAATCACAGCACAGCAATAATTCAGTGCGGAACACCCCAATATTATGCAAATGAGCTGTATTTGAGTGTAAACTATAATGGGAGCCAGCCTGTTATGACTACTAAAGACCTGATTAGGTAATTAAGAAAGGTTATTCATAACAAACCCTTTCCCATAAAAATGACTTCTTTGGAATTATATTTGAATGTCCTCTAAAATCAAAAACTTGTAATACATTTGGGCAGATTTTCCCTGACTACTTTATTTTCCCTGACTTTTCCTGACCTGTGGAGACCCTGAGGTGTGGTTTCTATTTGGGGTGCAGCTTTTATATGTAGGCAGGGTTTTACATTAGATATGGAGCTCGTACTGTTTGCTGCACGGTGGTGCAGCTTTTATATATAGACAGGTATTTTACATTAGATATGGAGCTCGTACTGTTTCCTGCACGGTGGTGCAGCTTATGTAGGCAGGGTTTTACATTAGATATGGTGCTCGTACTGTTTGCTGCACGGTGGTGCAGCTTTTATATGTAGGCAGGGTTTTACATTAGATATGGAGCTCGTACCGTTTGCTGCACAGTGGTGCAGCTTATGTAGACAGGGTTTTACATTAGATATGGAGCTCGTACTGTTTGCTGCACGGTGGTGCAGCTTATGTAGGCAGGGTTTTACATTAGATATGGAGCTTGTACCGTTTGCTGCACGGTGGTGCAGCTTATGTAGGCAGGGTTTTACATTAGATATGGAGGTCGTACTGTTTGCTGCACGGTGGTGCAGCTTATGTAGGCAGGGTTCTACATTAGATATGGAGCTCGTATCGTTTGCTGCACAGTGGTGCAGCTTATGTAGACAGGGTTTGTTATTCATAACAAACCCTTTCCCATAAAAATGACTTCTTTGGAATTATATTTGAATGTCCTCTAAAATCAAAAACTTGTAATACATTTGGGCAGATTTTCCCTGACTACTTTATTTTCCCTGACTTTTCCTGACCTGTGGAGACCCTGAGGTGTGGTTTCTATTTGGGGTGCAGCTTTTATATGTAGGCAGGGTTTTACATTAGATATGGAGCTCGTACTGTTTGCTGCACGGTGGTGCAGCTTTTATATATAGACAGGTATTTTACATTAGATATGGAGCTCGTACTGTTTCCTGCACGGTGGTGCAGCTTATGTAGGCAGGGTTTTACATTAGATATGGTGCTCGTACTGTTTGCTGCACGGTGGTGCAGCTTTTATATGTAGGCAGGGTTTTACATTAGATATGGAGCTCGTACCGTTTGCTGCACGGTGGTGCAGCTTATGTAGGCAGGGTTTTACATTAGATATGGAGCTTGTACCGTTTGCTGCACGGTGGTGCAGCTTATGTAGACAGGGTTTTACATTAGATATGGAGCTCGTACTGTTTGCTGCACAGTGGTGCAGCTTATGTAGGCAGGGTTTTACATTAGATATGGAGCTTGTACCGTTTGCTGCACGGTGGTGCAGCTTATGTAGACAGGGTTTTACATTAGATATGGAGCTCGTACTGTTTGCTGCATGGTGGTGCAGCTTATGTAGGCAGGGTTTTACATTAGATATGGAGCTTGTACCGTTTGCTGCACGGTGGTGCAGCTTATGTAGACAGGGTTTTACATTAGATATGGAGCTCGTACTGTTTGCTGCACAGTGGTGCAGCTTATGTAGGCAGGGTTTTACATTAGATATGGAGCTTGTACCGTTTGCTGCACGGTGGTGCAGCTTATGTAGACAGGGTTTTACATTAGATATGGAGCTCGTACTGTTTGCTGCATGGTGGTGCAGCTTATGTAGGCAGGGTTTTACATTAGATATGGAGCTCGTACCGTTTGCTGCACAGTGGTGCAGCTTATGTAGGCAGGGTTTTACATTAGATATGGAGCTCGTACCGTTTGCTGCACAGTGGTGCAGCTTATGTAGGCAGGGTTTTACATTAGATATGGAGCTTGTACCGTTTGCTGCACGGTGGTGCAGCTTATGTAGGCAGGGTTCTACATTAGATATGGAGCTCGTACTGTTTGCTGCACGGTGGTGCAGCTTATATAGACAGGGTTTTACATTAGATATGGAGCTCGTACCGTTTGCTGCATGGTGGTGCAGCTCATGTAGGCAGGGTTCTACATTAGATATGGAGGTCGTACTGTTTGCTGCAAGCTGGTGCAGCTTATGTAGGCAGGGTTTTACATTAGATATGGAGCTCGTATCGTTTGCTGCACAATGGTGCAGCTTATGTAGACAGGGTTTTAGATTAGATATGGAGCTCGTACCGTTTGCTGCACAGTGGTGCAGCTTATGTAGGCAGGGTTTTACATTAGATATCGAGCTCGTACTGTTTGCTGCACGGTGGTGCAGCTTATGTAGACAGGGTTTTACATTAGATATGGAGGTCGTACTGTTTGCTGCACGCTGGTGCAGCTTATGTAGGCAGGGTTTTATATTAGATATGGAGCTCGTACCATTTGCTGCACGGTGGTGCAGCTTATGTAGACAGGGTTTTACATTAGATATGGAGCTCGTACCGTTTGCTGCACACTGGTGCAGCTTATGTAGGCAGGGTTTTACATTAGATATGGAGCTTGTACTGTTTGCTGCATGGTGGTGCAGCTTATGTAAGCAGGGTTTTATATTAGATATGGAGCTCGTACCATTTGCTGCACGGTGGTGCAGCTTATGTAGACAGGGTTTTACATTAGATATGGAGCTCGTACTGTTTGCTGCACGCTGGTGCAGCTTTTATATGTAGGCAGGGTTTTACATTAGATATGGAGCTCGTACTGTTTGCTGCACGGTGGTGCAGCTTATGTAGACAGGGTTTTACATTAGATATGGAGCTTGTACCGTTTGCTGCACGGTGGTGCAGCTTATGTAGGCAGGGTTTTACATTAGATATGGTGCTCGTACCGTTTGCTGCACGGTGGTGCTGGTGGTGGCAGCAGGTGCAGTAGAGTCACGAACGTCATCTGTGGGAGTTGAGGGTGGCACAGACAGGGAGGATGTGGTGAGCTCCGGCTCTCTGTCTGCCACTGACTTGAACGGTTTGTTCAATATAGCTAATGCTGAATGGAAGAAAAAGAAGGAATAAATTAGGTGCTTGTAAATAATGTGGCATGAAATTATGGGAATTTTAGCACAGATTCAGCTTGTGGCATTTTCTCAAATTGTGGGGTAAGCTTAAGGTTTTCCTTCAGGTGAAATACAATTTAGCTAAATTTGGTGCTATAATAGGTTTAAAATTTCCCCTGAGCTAGGTTGTTGGCCTGTCCTCGGCTTCTAATCGAGGTTTTATGGTACATCCTAGAACTGTGGATGTTAGTCCCCGATAAGGCACTATATGTATCATCCCTCCCACACTATAGTCTAGGAGATATAGCATCAACTTCGGCACTTTTGGCAGAAAGCATGAAAGTTTGCTTGTAGGGGTTTTTGAACATGCTGAATCTAGTGGAAACATCATTTTCGAGAAACGTTTCCCCTTCTAAATTGACTTCGAAAAGAATAAATAATTCATAATAAATTACATCAAAATTCATTAAGGATTTAATGAGGTGGGAAATAACAGAAGGACAATAAAATTCACGTGTTACCCATTGTAATATATTATATTGAGTATGATATCATGCATGCAAATTGTTTTTCTTTGAAATAGGGCCCGAAAAAAGTAGCCATTATCGAAATTCCTTATTTTTGCAATAATTCTGCAGGTGGTGATAATAGACACTCATTTCAAGTCTTCTAACACATTTTCAGGGTCTAGGAACTCATTGGTAACACCCTGATATTTCTCAGAAGTACACTAAGCCGATTATAGGTCTATTTCAGGTCGCCATTACCAAAATTCACAATTTTTGCAATAACTTTGCTAATAAGACAGATAAGCATTCATCCATTATGGCTATATCCCCATTTTCAGGGTCAAGGAAGCCAATAGAAGTATTGTTCTTCCTCTCCTATGTATATCTATCAGCCTATAATAAGCCTGGACAAGGAAGCAATTAGCAAAATTGACTACTTTTACCATATTTTGCTACGAAGGCTGATTGTCATCCATCTGATGGGCTCTATATCCACATTCTCAGGGTCTAGGAACATCATAGGAGCATTTTCTTCAATCCTTTTGACATTGTGTCTACATCCACATTCATGGTCAAAGAATATAACTGAGGAATTCTTTCTATTCTTCTATCTTTATTTGACAGCACTCCAGCCTATTAAGAAGATTACTAGGCATACCAATCATCCTGTATCTTTTGTTATCTTGAATAAGGCCTAAATAAGGCTGTTATAGCATAATTCTTAGCTACAACGGAGTTAAAACAATCCAGCCAGTGAAATTCGGTCCCTCACCTCACAGTCAGGGTTCACTAGGGATGGCTTTTATACCATTACAACTGCCGCTGATAATCCAGTTGTTTGGCTACCAGTCCCAGTCAGTGAATTTGGGAAAAGGTCTGTCTATTCAACATTAGAATGTTACTCGGTAATCCAGTTAGATTTCAGGTTCAGAAATGAGAGACTTAACAGGCGAGAAACTAACAAGATGAAGCCTTGCTTACACTCTCACCCTAGGGTGTGTCTTATAGTAGTTTGTTGGTTTACTAGTGTAGAACAAAGGACATGTCACTTTGTCTATGTTTATATGTCGAAGGCTTTGCTACTGGATACGACAAATATCAGTAGTTTGTAATGATTACCAAAGAATCAGTAATATTGAAGACTGGTGCAAGGAAAAGGGGCATCCAGATAGATGCCAGCATACAGGTACAGTACTGTTAGGATAACCGCAGTCAGCAATCCCCACCCTCAACATCCTACTTGGGTATTACATGTAATATGACCTGTCCTGCCTTGGAAATCAAGAAACTTTCAACAATTATCTCACTTATTTGTGAGCCTTTTTTTACAGTTCACCCACCACAGGTCACTATTTTTTTTTATTGAATGGCCAAACACCTTTGTCGCTGTTATTAGAAAACTGCCCATATATACCTCTTTAGTAGTGTAGACACTGTTGAACATCATTTTCCTAATCTGCCATGGCTAACCTTCGCCCCAACACCCTTTTCTCCCAGTCCAACCATCTCTCCAACCATGCTTCAAACTGCCAGTCGATCCAACTTCCAGCCACCCTCTCGCTGTGACAGCAGGGGCCAGATTATTGCAACTTGATTGTGCATGTATTTTAGGAAATGAATCCACTATACTGGGAGTTTTGGTGTATGGCATGTGTAACATACAGATATTTACTTATAAATGTACTCAGTTGTTTAGAATAGGGAAACATTCTTTTCTAACCAACAAGATGAAACTTAGGCATATCTAAAGTTGCTGCACAGCATAATACCCTTAACCATGAATTCTTCTGCATAATTTTTGCTTATGTTTGCCCCCCGTCTTGGACTGTGCCAAATCCTAATAGCATTCACATAGCACATGTTAATCATAAATTTGGGAGTGGTTACATTTGAAGATAAACCAAGTCATTTTAAGTCCAGCATAAGTGACTAACCATAACTGATCGATAGCTGAAACATATGCTGCAGCTATTTCTGTCTCATCCTATCTACTTTATGACAAATGCTGATTAGGTTATTAAAATGATATCTCAAATGCCCACACAATTCTGGTCAAAGGCATAGATAGATCTATCTGCAAATTTTGGGTACCAATTTGCAAAGGCAAGCTAGCCTAAATCAGAGATGCCACTCACTGGCCGGCAAAAACTAGGAAAACTGGCCTTTCGACACATTTTCCCAGGAATTTAACATAATCTAATACAGAAATCTTGGAATCAAAACCAGGAATTCCTGGTAAACCAGGAAAAGTGGCTAAATACAGCTCAATTTAAAAAATACCTTTAAATATACAAGAGCCTACATAATCTAAGTGAAGGCGTAATATTTCTAGATTGATTGTTAGGCCATAAAGGAGCCAACCTTTACTGCTAGGGCTCAGGTATCCCAGCTTATGGGGATGGGGGGAAGCTTTCTTCCCAAGTACTATAAAAAGAGTATGGGCCTGAAAACTTAAAGTTTCCCTGACTTGCTTTGAAAGGTCATTAATGATTTCCCAACCAGTCAAGCTGCAATATTGATCTAGATATTAGGTTAAAGCTAAGATAAAGGGCTACCCGAATATAGGATCATTTCTACAATATTTTGAAAGTCATGTGACCAGTTGCCATGGAAACTATGGTAAAAGTTTTCTGAAATCTTCAATTTGTCGCTACCTTTCATCACCCTCACAGCCATTGAAGAGAAACATTTTTTTCTGTGTACATGGAAAGTCCACAGATGTTGTAAAACAAAATTCCGCTTCATTTGAGGCTAAAACCCAAACACAACGTTTGAAGCGTCGGGGTACCAGTATGCTTCACGAGCATATGCGTCGGAGGCGGCGTAGGAACGAGTCCGAAGGACGAGTTCCTATGCCGCCTCCGACGCATATGCAAGTGAAGCATGCTAGTACCCCGACAATTCAAAAGTTGTGTTTGGGCTTTATTATACCCCCCCCCCCCGCCACTAAGAATTTAATGTAAACAGCTGGGTAGAATTGGGGAGGTATACGTCTACGGTAGAATCTAAGAACCGAAGCCGTAGAATCTGAAACAGCGGGCGGATGGGAAGGTCAAGGTCGTATGCAATCTTGTCAAGAGCCGTAGATTAAATGTAGTGTCTGACCTTTCATGAAGACAGGCTGGACACCAAATGTAGATTAAAAATAAAAAGGGGGTTCGGGGGTAGATTCTAGTAGCTCCATCTAGAACAGCGGGTGGATGGCCGTGGGTTGTGACAATCTGTCATGAGTATAAGGATGGCGAATTTTTTGTAAGATAGACAATTTTCATTAAATCGAGGGCTCTGCCACCGAACCCCCTTTTTATTTTTAATCTACATTTGGTCTCCAGCCTGTCTTCATGAAAGGTCAGACACTTCATTTAAAGGGGCCCTAGCATGGTTATGCATGCCCGCATTAAAAAGTCACGTGATCACTCCTTGACCAATCAGGGCGTCGCGATTTTTCCGCTGGTTTCCGCGATTTTATGATCGCTGTTTGAATCGGTACCCATGTTGTTAATTTTCCATGCCAGCCCCCCTTTAATCTATGGCTCAGAACCGCTAGAATCTAAAACAGCGGGCGATTTTGACAATCTGTCACGAGTAGATATAACGATGGCAAATTTTTTGTAAGATAGCCTCTGTAGGTACACTTGTCACTCTTACAAAAAATTCGCCATCGTTATACTCGTGACAGATTGTCAAATCTCACGGCCATCTACCCGCTGTTCTAGATGGAGCTACTAGAATCTACCCCCGAACCCCCTTTTTATTTTTAATCTACATTTGGTCTTCAGCCTGTCTTCATGAAAGGTCAGACACTACATTTAATCTATGGCTCTCAACAAGATTGCATACAACCTTGACCTTCCCATCCGCCCGCTTTTTCAGATTCTACGGCTTCGGATCTAAATAAGGGGGAACTATATTTTGTAGTGCTAGCTTACATCAGGAGTAGGGTTGTGTTTTGGCACTACTTTTCCGTATGCCCCATGGTCTTTTCCGTATGCCCCCTCCTCTATCCGTATGCCCCCTGCTCTGCATATTTCGCCCGTATGCCCCCATGGTAGGCATACGGCGATCCTGTACATTTGCTATACAGTATCGTATGGGGGGTATAATAATATGCTGATAACTGTAGCACCTTTACTTTAAAAAATATCCATCACCAAACAGGCTCTCAGATTGTCGGAAATTGCGATTTTTCACCAGAACCTACCCTGAGAATCATCCAGACTCTACACATTCTTCCCTTTCAAATACATCAAGTCCTTACTCAAGTGATTGCTCAGACACAGAGATTTGTCAAAAGAGTGCAAATATGTTGTATGACAATGATTGGACAGAAATGTTAAAATCTCTTCATGGGGGGTTACACCTGTGGGTCATTAAGGTGGTGCAATGATGAGCCAGTAGCAAGGGCTACAACCCCAATGGGAGATGCGATGGTTGGGGGATGGAGGTTCCCGAGGGGAAGTAATAGGCTTGTATTGGCAGCTGAAGGACCTTTTTGGTTATCCCACTGAGTACAATCATAAGAAAACTTAGAACAATCACAAGAAATCTGACCAAAATGCATCTCAAAAAAGTGTTTTTAATTAAAACTACAAAATCTGTGTTTGGTACAAATGGTATAAACGACCTCTCTGCAACACATAATATGCTTCAAAAAGTTGAAAATGTGGCAGCATATAGGCCTGTTTAGGCCAAGTTACCCCCTACTGTGGGCTCTTCCTATCATCTATTTAGCCCTAAAGATTAAATACTGGCCTCATTTCTCATCAATTTTGCTTGGAAAGATTTTGCTTGGAAAAGATGTGCAAGGCTTCTCCTGTATGATTAAAACAGAAATGACTGGCAAAATTGCTTTTAAACTGAAAATTCCCTTCAGTAAAGACATATCTTAGATCAGTCCTATACTTGGTGGGAACGTCTATAGTTTAGGATGGAATGGAGAAAGCAATTACTTTGAATAAGATAGATATGAGTAGGGCCATATTTGGCAACTCATACACAGAATAACAAAATAGACACCTTAATAGTGTCCTGTCTCAATACAGTCTAGAGCACGACCACAGCCATGCCTTGTGCATTATTCCCTAACCAATAGATATACAGGAGAGGAAAAACAATGCCCCTATAATGTTCCTAGACTCTGAGAATGTGGATATAGAGCCACATCAGATGGTTGACAATCAGCCTTGGTAGCAAAATATGGTAAAAGTAGTCAATTTTGGTAATTGCTTCCTTGTCCAGGCTTATGATAGGGTGATAAATGTATATAGGAGAGGAAGAGCAATACTTCTATTGGATTCCTTGACCCTGAAAATGGGGATATAGCCATACTGGATGAATGCCTATCTGTCTTATTAGCAAAGTTATTGCAAAAATTGTGAATTTCGGTAATGGCAACCTGAAATGGGACCTATAATAGGCTTAGTATATGTCTGAGAAATATCAGGGTGTTACCAATGAATTCCTAGACCCTGAAAATGTGTTAGTAGACTTGAAATGAGTGTCTATTATCACCACCTGCAGAATTATTGCAAAAATAAGGAATTTCGGTAATGGCTGCCTTTTTCGGTCCCTATTTCAGAGAAGAACAACTTGTATGCATGATATCATATTCAATATAATATATTTCAATGGGTAACTCATGAATTTTACTGTCTTTTTGTTTATATCCCACCCCATTAAATCCTCAATGAATTTTGATGTAATTTATTATGAATTATTTACTTTTTCTTTTCAATTTAGAAGGGGAACATTTCTCGAAAATGATGTTTCCACTTAGAAATAGATTCAGCACGTTCAAAAACCCCTAATTGCAAACTTTCATGCTTTCTGCCAAAAGTGCCAAGGTTGATGCTATATCTCCTAGACTATAGTGTGGGAGGGATGATACATATAGTGCCTTATCGGGGACTAACATCCACAGTTCTAGGATGTACCATAAAACCTTAATCAGAAGCCGAGGACAGGCCAACAACCTAGCTCAGGGGAAATTTTAAACCTATTATAGCACCAAATCTAGCCTCTTTAGGTGAAAGACAATAATTTCAAAAACAAAAGTGCCAAGGTTGGCCCAAAATCATGCTATATCTCCTAGACTACTACTTTTCCCACCCTGCTGAGGACCATCTACCATAAATTCTCTCGTATCAGCCGCACCATTGTACAAGCGGCACCCCCGACTTTGGGAGTAGCTATAAGCCATATCAAAGGCTTGAAAATTTGCAATTTAGTACTATTTTATAATGTAAAATACTTTCATATAAGCCACACACTGACTTTGGGCCATTTCTATAAGCCTATTTTTTGTTTGGGTTCTGGTATTAGCTGCAGCTTATATGAGGGAATTTACGGTAGATAGGTAGATATAAAGTTAATGGGATTAAAAGACCGCGCACCAGCACTTCATTGGAGCATCATGTTGACCCTCCCCAACTGTATCAACCTCGTAGGGTCGGCATGATGCATTAATGCATTATCGGCCCTATAAGGGTGAAGTGGTTCATGGTCTAAGTAACACCTACGTCCAGGTTTGTTGTTTTTGTTCTTGGCTGCTGCGACGTCGGTCAGCGATGGTTCTGGTGGTGGCGGTGGTGGAGCCGGAGCTTCACGTACAGTCAGGAAGTCGAAGACGGAGTACTTGTCCCGCCTCGTGGTCGGTAAGCCAACTATGGTAGAACTAGAGTGGGAAGAGAGAGATAGTCCCAAATTACATAATTAAAACTGAATTTAACTATATTTTTCCTACCGCAGGGCTTGACAAATCAATTTGGGAACAGTGTGTCCACTGGAAACTAGAGAGAATCAAAGTTGTGTCCAGCAGGAAAATACCATGTGACCAACCCCTTTACTCTATGTATAGCCTAGCTTGTCAGTTGTGTCCACTGGACACTACTTGAGAAACAAATTGTGCCCAGAGAAATATTTTTGTTTCCCAGGCACTGGACACAGGGATTTGTCAAGCCTTGTAAAACCGGTTATTCCTCATCCTATCTAAGGGGGCAGCACCATTAGTTGTTTGGCTCTCACCCTTAGGCCACACCAAATTAAATAGTTGGTCTATGGATTTCCCGCATCATATTTTCAGAAATACAAAACTTTTTTTTTTTGAAAATTATTTTGTCTATGGATTGCGCCCGCACCATTTTCTGCAAAAATCTGATTTTTTTTTTTTTTGGGCCATAATTTTTGAAAAATTTAACATGTGATATACATCACATATGGCCCAGGTTTTGGCACATATGAGTTGAAGAACAATGTATAGGAAGAAAAGATAAACAATTCTGACAGGGCTAGTTGGAGCATCCAAGACCTACTGTTGGTGACTGGTACTATAGTGACAGTGTGTCGAAGAATCAATGCTTAAGGCTATGGAGAATACACCCTTTGTCGCTCGCATGTTTCATTGGCGAATAACTCCTCTTCTGGCGAGTTAAGCATTGCACAATATCAGCAGGTCTTGAATAAGGATCCATATTAACCATAGAAATGTATGAGAGACTGTAATTCTCCTCCATTTTGTTATAATCCAGCAGTTTTGATAGCACTGTAAGGCGATCGTCTCGCTGTCCGCCATTTTGGATTTTGATGTTCTGTGCGCATGCGCGACCCCTCCTTGCCGGAAGTCGCATTTTCGACGGAGAAATGATATATTCTATCGATTTAACTTGAAATTATTGGCTTTTTGAATATAATCCATGCATCTTTGGCAATATCAATCGAATTGAATCGAATACACCTCAATTTACTGTTAAACAAAAAATAAAATATGACGACCGGTTACTCTGCGTGCATGCATCAAATCTCCAGACCGGAAGTGGGACGGTCGACATAACAAAATTATGGTGGTCCGATTTACACACTCTTATATCAACGGTCTTAATTGCCCTATTCCCATAGGAGTCAATGTGTTATTTTGACCCCCTGTCGACCGCCAAAATGGACCGCGCAATGCAATCCTATGGAGCCTCGTTTTCGTGAGAAAGTAGGTTAAATATGTCAGGTTTTTTCTTCAGCTGTTTTCATAGCTAAAGAAATTTTTTTCCCAGGAATTGTGCATGTACAATGAAAGACTAGATCCTAAAGAACACGTTTCCATGATTTTTTGTTTAATTATCCCCCAATTTCGATGAGCAATTCCCATCTAAAGTTCCAATTCATGACCATCAGTTTACGACCGACAAGGCGCCGCCAATGACCCAGCAGGAGCTGGGCCAACAAACAATCAGGAAGAGGCTTCAATGTCAAATGTCAACAGTCAATTGACAAGTGGTCAGTGATAGTATGGAGCTACTGATAAATTTTGACTATTTACTAACAAATAGTGACTAAGTATTGATATATCTTTGCTTATTGCTGACAAATAGTGACTAAGTACTGACATGTTTTGACTAAGTGCTGACAAATAGTGACTAAATACTGACATATTATGACTAATTGCTGACAAAGAGTGAGTAATTATTGACATATATTGACTAATTTCTGATAAATAGTGAGTAATTACTGACATATATTGACTAACTGCTGACAAAGTGAGTAATTACTGACGTATATTGACTAATTGCTGTAAAAACTGGCCAACTCCTCTCAATTCCTTTCCTGTGAAATCTTTGGTTATCAAAAAAAAAAAAAAAAAAAATCGCCCTCCCCACATCTGTGATGTGCAGAATCCATTGACCAAAAAAAAAAAAGAAAAAAAAGAAAAAAATTTCGCCCTCCCTCTCCATTTTTTTCAAAATGAAATCCATAGACCAACTTTTTAATTTGGTGTGGCCTTATATAAATATTTTTTTATCTTACTTTAAATACTTATAATGGTAAATGGCCGCAGAAAGGCCCTCACCAAGATAGGTGTGCATAAGAAAGACCTGCAAGGAAAAAAGCCCCTAGGGACACAGGCCCTAGGTACAGAGGCCCTCAGGGACAAAGGCCCTCAGGGATAGATGTCCTCAGGTACAAAGGCCCTCAAGTACAAGAATGCTCAGGGACAGAGGCCCTCAGGCAGAAAGGCCCTAGGTACAAAGGACCTCAGGGACAGAGGCCCTCAGGCAGAAAGGCCCTAGGTACAAAGGACCTCAGGGACAGAGGCCCTCAGGCAGAAAGGCCCTAGGTACAAAGGACCTCAGGGACAGAGGCCCTCAGGCAGAAAGGCCCTAGGTACAAAGGACCTCAGGGACAGAGACCCTCAGGCAGAAAGGCCCTAGGTACAAAGGACCTCAGGGGCAGAGGCCCTCAGGCAGAAAGGCCCTCAGGCAGAAAGACCCTCAGTAATCATCAAATTAGACACAAGTCCTTACTCTGGATAGGGGTTCCTGATGTTGAAGCGTTTACACACTGTGCGGTGTGGGTGCCACTCGTATGCCTCTCGTGTTAACTTTCCATACATCTTGGAGCTGGCTGCCTGCTCCGCATCACTCAGCACCTTATAAACAGAAAACAGAAAGTTACCATCTGTTTTAGTAACTCATGAATTGTTTTACAAACACCTTACAAACAGAAAACCTGATAAGGTTACCATCTTTCTTAGTGATTTATGATGAGGAAAATCCAGACAAGATTTTTTTTGCAACTCTTCTGCATAATTTTTGTGCACAATTTTTGTGAGTCAGCAATCAACATTTTCTTGGATTTGAACCAATTTGTCATCTTCAAATATCTGCATAGAAATCTATGGCAGATAATTTCTGTGCTGATTACCTTTTTGTTTTCCTGTAGTTTGATGTCCTTAGCGTCGTCACTGTACTGGGCACGCTGGAAGCGGGAAGCCATGAGGAGAGACATAGGTTTATAAAGCTGCTCTGCACGCTGGAACTCTGCCCCCTCACGTTCACGCTCCCACTCTGTTAAGTTAACCTGCAGCTCCTCTAATACTGCTGTAACATTAAATATTACACATTATAACTAAACTCCTCTAATACTGGTGTAACATTAAATATTACACATTATAACTAAACAGCTCTAATACTGGTGTAACATTAAATACTACACATTATAACTAAACTCCTCTAATACTGTGTAACATTAAATACTACACATTATAACTAAACAGCTCTAATACTGGTGTAACATTAAATATTACACATTATAACTAAACTCCTCTAATACTGGTGTAACATTAAATATTACACATTATAACACTCCTCTAATACTGGTGTAACATTAAATATTACACATTATAACTAAACTCCTCTTATACTGGTGTAACATTAAATATTACACATTATAACTAAACTCCTCTAATATTGCTGTAACATTAAATATTACACATTATAACACTCCTCTAATACTGGTGTAACATTAAATATTACACATTATAACTAAACTCCTCTAATACTGGTGTAACATTAAATACTACACATTATAACTAAACTCCTCTAATACTGGTGTAACATTAAATATTACACATTATAACTAAACTCCTCTTATACTGGTGTAACATTAAATATTACACATTATAACTAAACAGCTCTAATACTGCTGTAACATTAAATATTACACATTATAACTAAACTCCTCTAATACTGGTGTAACATTAAATATTACACATTATAACTAAACAGCTCTAATACTGGTGTAACATTAAATACTACACATTATAACTAAACAGCTCTAATACTGGTGTAACATTAAATATTACACATTATAACTAAACTCCTCTAATACTGGTGTAACATTAAATATTACACATTATAACTAAACTCCTCTAATACTGGTGTAACATTGAATATTACACATTATAACTAAACAGCTCTAATACTGGTGTAACATTAAATACTACACATTATAACTAAACAGCTCTAATACTGGTGTAACATTAAATATTACACATTATAACTAAACTCCTCTAATACTGGTGTAACATTAAATATTACACATTATAACTAAACTCCTCTAATACTGGTGTAACATTAAATACTACACATTATAACTAAACAGCTCTAATACTGGTGTAACATTAAATACTACACATTATAACTAAACAGCTCTAATACTGGTGAAACATTAAATATTACACATTATAACACTCCTCTAATACTGGTGTAACATTAAATACTACACATTATAACTAAACTCCTCTAATACTGGTGTAACATTAAATATTACACATTATAACTAAACTCCTCTAATACTGGTGTAACATTAAATATTACACATTATAACTAAACTCCTCTAATACTGCTGTAACATTAAATATTACACATTATAACTAAACTCCTTTAATACTGGTGTAACATTAAATACTACACATTATAACTAAACAGCTCTAATACTGGTGTAACATTAAATATTACACATTATAACACTCCTCTAATACTGGTGTAACATTAAATATTACACATTATAACACTCCTATAATACTGGTGTAACATTAAATATTACACATTATAACTAAACTCCTCTAATACTGCTGTAACATTAAATACTACACATTATAACTAAACAGCTCTAATACTGGTGAAACATTAAATATTACACATTATAACACTCCTCTAATACTGGTGTAACATTAAATACTACACATTATAACTAAACTCCTTTAATACTGGTGTAACATTAAATACTACACATTATAACACTCCTCTAATACTGTGTAACATTAAATATTACACATTATAACTAAACTCCTCTAATACTGGTGTAACATTAAATACTACACATTATAACTAAACTCCTCTAATACTGCTGTAACATTAAATATTACACATTATAACTAAACAGCTCTAATACTAATATGGGTCAATATTACTACCATAGAACCTTGCGTATAAGCCGTGGCTTAAAGACCATCTCAAGCCTCTGTTGCAGCTTGAACTCAGGGTGCGGCCAATATGAGGGGTTCTACTTATGTAGACTATAGTAAGGAATGACAACCATTTCCGGCCTCTTGATTGGCTTATAACATTCTCCCAAAGTCAGGGTGTGGCTTTTATGTGGGTTTTTACGGTATATACACTATCTGTAACCGTCCTCACCTTTGTTTCCGTGTTTCTTAGCATCCAGGTAGGCCTCATAACGCAGCTGTTTCTGTGGTTCTTTGGCAAAGGGTTTAAAATTTGCAGACCCCGGTAGATTGACGGACGTCGTGACTGCCGCCACCGCCGCTGCCACATCAGGCCTGGTATTCACACAAGTAATGTTAGAGTTATTGCATAGGGAATGAAAGGTCCCACACTGCATTATATAAACGTACACATACCCAAGTTCTAATACTCGAGTGCTGTTGGGTCCACTTTCGTGCTATTTGATTTGTCAACAGCACGTGCTGGGTCTCAAGGCCCATGCACTCCCGGCAAAGCACTTCCAGTTTGTGGCGAATTTGTCCGATTTAGGGATTATGTTCATGAAAATTTAAATAATTTCTTGTGTCAGAATGTAAACAAATCCCTCTGGTGCAGGGTTGTGCCCTTGGTGCTCAGGCTTCAGCTCAGATGAGCTGATGGTTAGCAGTAATCCTGGGCATAGCCCTTGGACCTCTGGTCAGGGTGAAAACTAGTATCTTTGGTCCTTGTTTTTACAACCCAGTCCCATGTGCCATTCACACAAACCCGTCCACAAATTGACAAAAGACGTCGGTCACTCACTCACCTCACTGTTTCCCCATCCTGCGTGCCGGCATCATTCCCCACTCTCACCCCTGTAACTGGGTCATCAGGGGTCAGCGCTGTGGTCACAATACTTGATGCTGAGGTCACATGACTTGATGCTGAGGTCATATGACTTGATGCTGATGTCACATGACCTGGTGTTGGTTCCTGATTGGATGCCGTGCTGGCGGGCTGCGTTTTAGCGGCGGCCATTTTGTCCTTGTCTGATTTAGACACAAGGTCAAAGACGGACTCTGAAATAAATGTATAAATATGATGATAACAACATCTTAAAAGTTTAATTCAATTCTTTCTTTCAAAATTCAATAATTGGTTCCTTTCCAAATTTCACTAGCTTTACTCGAAATCATTCATAAAATAAAATCCAACTGGATTACAAATGAATTGTGGTTGCAAAGAACTTTTAAATTCTAGCCTTAGGAGTTTGTTGTTATAAAGTTGCACATTAATTGCTGCATCCTTGATTACATTATGCCAATTATCACCATTAAGTGGACTCACGTATGTCTCCAAGCATGGCAGAGCGGGTAGCAGCGTCCATCTTAGATCGTTGGTCCTGAAGCTGGTTGACCTTGTAGATCTCTGAGAGGTCAAACCTGTGTATGGGTCGGTAGTCCCGGGGAACATGCGGTGGTCGATGTAGGACTGATGGCTGCTGGGTGGTTGATGTACGAGCAAAGCCGTCCAGAACACGCCCCACGTAACTCATGTCACAGTCACTGAAACCTGTACATAGAACTTGTTATACACAGAAATTGTTATACAAGGTTGTTATGTTACTCCATGGAACTTGTTAACACCTAATCTTCCATTATTTCGTGATTCAAACTTTTTGATTCATTTAATTGAATTAACTGAATATGCCTCGATTAACTGAATACTACCTTTATAAATACACACCACTCTATCAGGGTTCCCACTATTCGTGGGTCATGGTTTTAACTGACTTTTATCTGACATTTATCAGCTTTTAAATGACCAAATATTTTTAAATGACCAAATATTGGATGATTTAAGGGGTCTACAAAATAAATCCATCCACTTGTGGGTGAGTATTTTTAAGAAATTTTGCAAATTTGTACGAAATCTTGACAATCACCCCCTCCCCCTAAATTAGTCAAAATACCATTTTTTACTGACTTTTTATTGACTTTTTCCAAAAATATCTTTTAAACTGACATTTAATATAAAATTAATCGAGTACTTACCTGTAAGTATGAAGATTAATTGTTGTTCCAGGAGCAACGATAGATCGTTGCGGGGTACATAGGAGATGCGCATGCGCAGATCCGTAGATGTCAGACGTCCGCTGGCAGTGAATCAATCGCTGAAAGAAATCTCATTTCTGGTACATAGGAAATCAATATCTATACTATTCAATTGTCGTAGTTATATAGATGAATTCGTATCGTCGAATAAAATCTATATATAGATATTATATTCAAGAATGCTTGAATATTGTAGATTAATGATTATGCCTGACTGTCACTAATCTATTCATCCCAGGGAGGATGGGTGGGCCTATGTACCCCGCAACGATCTATCGTTGCTCCTGGAACAACAATTAATCTTCATACTTACAGGTAAGTACTCGATTAATTCTATATTCCAGAGCGCAACGATAGATGTCATTGCGGTCTATCATAGGAGACTTTAAAGTTCAGCTGATTCACTGCCCATTTCCATAGTCCTATCTTATCTAATGTTACTAGTTCTGACAACTTGTAGGAACTGTAACACAGGACTTTTTAGGAAAAGAAGTGAATAACTTTATTCATCCTGACTAAAGAGCAGTCAGGTTTCAAGAAAAGTCTATTTGGTTAAACCAAAAGAAAGCTTACTTTCATTTACCCTTCTTTTAGATTCAAAGAGGGCAAACAACAAATCCCAATCGATTTTAGTTGTAAATATCACATTAGTCATGTGCTAGAGAGAGGAATTTCCCATTTGGGAAATTCATTAATTAAAATACCTTAGATTTTGAGTTTCTCAAAGGTTAAAATAGAACCTCCTGATGTTGTACAATCTATGTAGTTCTAATACTACATAATTTGAGATATATAAGCATGTTAAAGTTCTTTAGCAGACATAACGTGCAGAAAAGGTACGATCTTGCTGGTAAGTATATAACAGTCAATTTTGTGCAAAGTAAGCAGGTAAGCCTGCTGCACAATTTTTGTACAGACAAGTAGTTATGACTGTTTTTACTAAAAATAGTAGGCACACAAACAGCTATCAGTTGTACACCCTAGTGGCATGCATATGTACCATATGAGCAGCTAAGGCTTGCTTGGTCAGTTATGGTATGATACATATCATTCTTGCGTAAGAAGATACTGCTTAAATGGAAAAAAGGTGGGGTATGTACAACTTGTTGTACCATTTAAACAGCTTAATCTGTTAACCCCCACATTCACAATGTAGAAAGAGATTTCTACATTATAATGTAGATTTAAACAGCTCACCATAAAGGTAAGTTGTAAATCATGAGCAGCTGGTACATACATATAGGTGCAAAATATGATACCTACACATGTTGTACAACATAAGCAGCTATGACTGCTGGACAAGTATATTAATCCATATGTTGTACAACTTAGCACACTGTAATGTATATAAACCATCTACATATATAATGTGAGCTTCAGCTGGTGCAGGAAAACAGCGACCACATTTACTATGTAGAGAGTGGTTTCTACATTCATAAAGTAAAGTAAAACAATTTACAGTCTTTACATGATGTACACACTAATCACTAATACTAAATACCAGTATGGTATAGTATAATGACCTTTTGTAGCACACAAGAAACACTCTGTTTGTCTAGTGTCTTGATAGCTTCAAATGAAGCTATTACCTATACTTGTACAAATCAGCAACTATGACTTATTGTACAAGCCAGAACCACTAGGCATAGTAGAGTGACAGTACTTGGATAGCTACTGCTGCAACAGTATAGTGTAAACAGTGAAAGTTGCTAATACTGTAAAGTATACACATGTTTTACTGCATAGATAGGTTCAGCTGATATGGTAAACACAAGAGCTGGCCAAATAAATAGCTAAGAAGCTAGTTTATTCGAACTATACGTTTGTACATTTTTTTCCTAGAAACTGGACATATTGTACCTTATCAACAGCTTGACATATTTACTTATTGTAAATAGACTACCTATGTTATCTAGCATAATCAGCTACCATAACTAGTACCACACAATTATGTGTATGTTTGTACAAGAATAAACCGTTATGTTGTTTATACAAGCACAAGCAGTAACAATGATACTGCATACAGTATTATACACCAAGTACACCAGACATGTCCTAAATGCTGATTAGAAGATTAGCTTTCCAGTGTTGTGCCAGGGAGCCACATCTCTGGTGGTGCTGAGTTTGTTTTACCCACAAATTCTAGTAACAAGTCCTACCACAGGTCTGGACAGTTACAAAATGAGATTGAGACTTATACCAAACTTCTTTATTTGGTATGAAAGATTAGCCTGACCCATCTTCAATTGACTCAGAGATATGCAGTGGGTCTGGTTTAATGGTGGCTCACGTAAGAAATTAATTAAGTTAAAATACCAAGTTATGTCCACCACCTTTGAAATAGCCAGGTGGGTCAACCGATAGTCTCCATTATGAAACTACATCAGTGACAAACTCAGTATTTAGATTTAATTTCATTAACAAGGTCAACCAAGGCTATAAACGAGAGTCTTAGTTCTTACATGAAATAAATTTCACCAGTTGTGAAATTTTTTTGGGCCATAAGGTAAGGATATTTTGATTTGCAAAACACTTCCTATAACCTTGAATTTAGACACCGTTTCTTCTGCCCTCTTTAGAGGAGCAAATCAAGAAACTCATTTTTAGGCAAATGGTAGAGGAGATAGATTCAACTGCGGGTCTATTAGACCAGCAATACTAGTGCTGTGCCAAGGCCACAGTTCTGGTGGTGTCAAGTTCATCTTAGTCTCCAGCTCCATTTACAAGTCCCGTCGAAGTTGCCATCTGATATCTAATATCAGTGAAATTGCTGGGTTTCAGCAATGGCTACCTCAGTACTCTTGTTTAATAGGTAAGATTTTGTCCTTCTGTCCTCTTCTGAGTAAACAGAAAAACTTTTGTTGGTGTATCCTGATACGTAACTCATGTTTTTTATCACCAATCTTTAGGTGAATTAAGATGAGTACACTACCTCAGTCAACTGCCTTACCACTTTGGCCACCGGTAGACTTTAGTTTATCAAAGTAAACTGAACACCATGAAAGACATCCTAACCTAAGATAAATAAATTCAGAGAATTTATGACATGAGGTATAAGTTATCAGTAACTTGAGCACTCAAATAACCCAACACAAGCTAGGATACTTGTGGCTGTAAATTGACCTATATGATATTTCTGAAGAAATATTCTAATGTAACACATTAGGTCTCAGTGATTTATATATCACTACCAAGCAGCTTTGTGGTTATTGGTGAGTCAACTGCAATTCTCATAGAATTCTATGACATTAAGTATGGCTCTTAAGCTGTTAAATCAGGCTTAAAGATTTTTACCATACTTGTGAATTTATTGGGCATAAATTATAGGTATATTTGAATTCTCAATTCACAACCTATACAAAAAGTTCTTTACGCCAGAATTTAGACACCATTCTGCCCTTCCAAGGGAGGCAGATCAAATTCTCTATCTTTCTCACCATAAATGGTAGAGCAGAGAATTTCGGAATGCTGATTAAATCAGCTAGTTAATGTTGTGCCAGTGGGCCACAACTGTGGTGGTGTCATGGTCATTTTACACCCAATTCTATTAACAAGTCCCACCACAGGTCTGGACAGTTACTCAGAGGTTACTGTTAAGAATTTTACCAAATTCTAGACGGTGGCCTAAAGGTAGGGCAAATACAGAAATCTCTGTACTCTTTAAGGGTGTAAGTAACCTGCCTGTTACAGTTTCCAAATAAAACAATTATTGTGTAACTGGCTACCTGGTACTCAACTCATTTGGTCACCAGTCTAGGTGATTATCAAATAAGTACCCTAGGGTGCCGCTAAGGCTCTAGGTAAAACTTCAGTG
This sequence comes from Acholoe squamosa, assembly GCA_949317995.1. Lineage (NCBI taxonomy): Eukaryota > Metazoa > Annelida > Polychaeta > Phyllodocida > Polynoidae > Acholoe > Acholoe squamosa. The sequence continues at coordinate 89,747,781 of OX439038.1, read as the reverse complement.
TATCAGTATATAGTTTCAACACCAGGTTGGACAACCCAATCCTGTGCTAGCATAATTTCAGGGAAATTATGGCAAGAGGTATAGGTATTGGAAACTTTAGTGCCTGAAAAACCTGACACAAGCTAACAGGCCTGTAGCTACCCATTGACCTTTTAAGAAAGTTCTGAGGAATTTTCACAGGTAAGGGTCTCAGTGATAATTGAAATCACTACAAGGCAGCTTATCAGTTATTGGCAACATGCCCAGGAAAAACGGTAAAGCTGCCTTCCCAGGTGATGCATGTCATAAATTTCTCCACAGAAATTTTTTGGCATAAGGTATAGGTAATTTTGATTGTTTAAATCACAACCTAAACCACTTGATTTTGACACCTTATTAAGAATCTGCCCTCACCAGAGAGACAGGTCAAATTTTTTCTCTATCATTCTCACCACAAAGGTAGCATAGAGAAATTTGACATGCTGATTAAAGATCAGCTTGCCAGTGTTGTGCCAGAAGGTCACAAATCTGGTGGTGTCAATCATCTTACACCTTACTCCGGTAACAAGTCCCATCGCAGGTCTGGACAGTTACACTTGAGTCACTGTTTTAGAATTTTACGCAAATTCTAAACATAGTGGTCTAACTGTAGAGCAAGCACAGAAAGAGCTGTATTTTAGGTGTAGCTAACCTGCTTAACTTGGTGACATGATAAGGCCATAGACCCTATCTAAGAACCAATCTTAAAATGTCTGGAAATTTTTTTTTTTTTTTTCCCACCACAGTGAAAAATTTATGTAACGAATCTTTACCAGATTCTATAGCAGTAGTTAGTCTAAGCTAACAGCTACCAAAAGACATTTATTGGTGTAAACTGAAAACACAACTCCTATCGCCAATCTTAGGTGAAGAACATGAGGAGTGTTCAGCAGATTAAATAACTTTATCTGCACTTATAGTGTATCAGTTTGAAGTCAACCAAGGAGGGGTGATCAACCTAGCCTGTGCCTCTGTACAGTCAGAGAAAAAAGGCAAAGGTAAAGGAAATTGTGATATCACAATCTCACTCAACCCCAAGTAAGCTTGTAAGGCTTGTGACTGTAAGCGGACCCTCTGGAAAATTTTTTGAAATTTTTCGGCATAAGGTAAGGGTCTCAAGTGATTCTCTGAATCACTTAAATTAAGAATTAACAGGTTGTTAATCTTTTGGGCATAAGGTGTAGACAAGTGATTTTCTAAATCACCACCTTTATACGCCCTTTCAAAGGCAGTCACAAACTAAAGCTCTGAAAAGCCTAGCTTTAGCCCTCACTGGGGAGGCAGGTCATAAATTTCTCCAACTGAGAAATTTTTTCGGCATAAGGTATAGGTAAACTGAATTAGCAATTCAAAACCTAGACAGCCAAAAGACACAGTCATAGACAATCAGCCCTCCGCGAGGAGGCTAGTCTTTCAAATTTCTCTAAATGAGAAATTTTTTGGCATAAGGTATAGGTAAAAATCATTTTTCGCTTCACAACCTATACAGCCTTATTTTGACACCGTTCTTAAGACTTCTGCCCTCCCCGGGGAGGCAGGTCAAAATTTCAAACGAAATCGAAAAAGTTGAATTTATTATCAACTTACCATAATTGTGCCGGGGGGCCACAATATATGGCGGTGTCAAGGTCACAGTACACCCAACTCCTCTGACAAGTCCTACCACAGGCCGGGACTGTTCAATTTGGAGTTACTGTTAAGAAATGTACCCAAATTTCAATAACAGTGGCTATCTGTACAGCGAGCACAGATTCAAGTGTCTTAGTTGGTGTAGGCAACCTCCCTGATACACAGCCATTTCATTCACAAGTCAGTCTGTGAGAACAGGATGGCTAAATGCCACTTCATTTCATCAGAAATTAATGTGGAGACCTGCAGCGGTCCGACTTTGAGTGTATCAGGCACAAAATAATTTTAATATACCATAGGTTAAGTCCACCAGCTCAGATCATAGCCAGGTGGGTCAACAGACTGAACTCCATCAAGAGGCATATCTGTGACAATATAACCAGTGCAAAGGTCTACTAAAATTATTTCGTTTGATGATGTCAACTCAGGTTCCAGATCATGAACCTATGGGTAAATTGACAAACATCTAGTGTCAATCAAGGCTTCAGAGCATAAGCCTAAAATTGACAACTTAGTTAGTTTTGGGGATAAAAGAGGTAAACAGACAGGTAAAAGGAAGCAGAAGTCCTCCTAAGTTACCCTTAGCAGGAGTGTGGAGGTAGAAAACCTCAACCACCACCCCAGCAGGCAGACTGACACTAGAGTGACAGTATAGGCCTTGGTCTATGGGAACTACCTCTATTATCACTCAAAACAAACAAGCTGAAACTTCACATAAAAGACAATCCAAGTAATTTGGAAAAGAAAATATAGTAAAAACGGTTACAAATAACGTAATCTTACAGTTTTTGGAAGAATATCCGTCTTAATTAGGACCAAATCAACAAAATAACCGAGAAAACGGCGGGCCGAGACGAAAAGTTTGGCGCCGAACCGGAAATGACCAGAAAATACCGGAAACTCCCGAAGATTTTGCCGCCAAACGGTTCTAGGATTGTTGATGTCGTAAAAGTAGACGAAATCGTATTTTCGTCAAAATAAGACGAGAAAAAGCCCAAAAACAGTAGATATTAACAAAATATTAAAGAAATGATCTTTAATAAAGGAATACGGGGTGGAAAAAACTCGCCTAAAGTAGAACGATCGGGAAAAACCCAAACTGCTTCTCCGTACACGGCGGGAAAACAGGGATCGTTACAAAAAAGAGAAATTTGCCTAAAGAGGCCTAAATTCAAACTTTTAAGGTGAATTAACCCCCTAAAAGATGAATAAAATCAGATATGAAAAATGGAAGTATAGCAAAATTGCTAAAACTCACTCGAATTGTAAGCCAAATTGCGAGACGTCCTCCTCCTATGGAAATACACAGCAGTCTGACATCTACGGATCTGCGCATGCGCATCTCCTATGATAGACCGCAACGACATCTATCGTTGCGCTCTGGAACTGACCTTTAAAGAAAAATAGGTTTAACTGACTTTTAACTGACCAGTGGGAACCCTGCTCTATGCATTAATTACTTAGTTGGTGTTCAATGGCATCTAGATTAGAAAAAAAAAGAGAGAAGAAAAATCCAATAATCATGTGTAAGATAGGACATACGTGATTGTTTCCTGTTTTTATTGGCACCGGGGGCCGTCCAGCCGTGAAGGTGGTCGTGTTCATCAAACAACTCCCTGTCGTAGTTAACCATACTGGTACCACTGTATACGTCATCATCGTCCTCTTCTAACGCACCCACACCAAACGCCTGTATGTGGAAATACAAACAACACTGTCACAGAGACGCTCCCACACCAAACGCCTGTATGCCCAAAGACAAAAGATTTCAGTTTAATGGAAAAATGACAGGCTCTCAGCTTCTATAGCTGAATATATCTTTGCAAATACTCTGGATGGACATTAAGTGCAAAGCTTTTGTTTTTGCATTTTCTTTTATCTGGACAGCTTGGGAGCTCTTACAATACTTAAGCCACTATTCTGGTATTATTCTGGAGATGACACTGACCATGGATACGTGTAGACTACATGTGCCACATTTCTGGTATTATTCTAGAGTTGACACTGACCATGGATATGTGTAGACTACATGTGCCACATTTCTGGTATTATTCTGGAGTTGACACTGACCATGGATATGTGTAGACTACATGTGCCACATTTCTGGTATTATTCTGGAGTTGACACTGACCATGGATATGTGTAGACTACATGTGCCACATTTCTGGTATTATTCTGGAGTTGACACTGACCTGTCCTGTTATCCCTTTCCTTCCAGTTTTAGTGACGGCAGGTTTCTCAAACAGATCCACGAGTCCATGGGTTGGCCCAAACACCCGTGCAGGGTCAATGCCACTATACCCAATCCCCCGTGTGTTGGCTTTGGGCGTGAAGTTGATCGGGTTGACATCCTTTGGTGCAAACGTTAAACCTTGAGCGTACTCATCCTCTGATGATGACCCCTGTAATGTGTGTTAACAATGTGTGAACTCAAACAATGGCTTGGATCATTCACTTTTAGAAATGTTTACATGTTAGACCTCATCCTGACCTTTCACCTTGTTATCTGGCCTTGACATATATATATGACATATATATGAACTCATCTTTATCCCTAACTTTGAACTTACATTTCACCTTGACCTTATCTCTGACCCTGTCCTTACCTCCGGCCTTGACATTACAGCTCACCTTGACCTTACTTCTAACATTGTTCTTTCACCTTGAACTTTGACCTTACCTCTGACCCTTGGTTAGGTAGCGCACAGCCATAAACTTTCCCTTTGTTGGAGGTGGATTTGACCTTCACTTTTCGCTTCACTCGAGGACCGATGCCTTGGCCTTCTTTCCAACCCAGGCTCCGTAGAAGTTTTACACCAATTGGAAGTCTGTTGATATTAAAACAATGTTTAGCAAAGTGGTAACTTGTCAGTGTAGGTGAAGCACCTACCATTTGGCAGAGTGTGGGGGCATGGAATGTGAGTGGTGCCAAGGTCTACACTAATACATGGATTACTACAACATAAAGCGTTCTAACGACAATGTTGGGGAAAACTTTCCTTCATTTCACCACCGCATGCTGTATTACACTAATACAGTGAGAAAGCTGCATGAGACATTACTTTGGTTATTTGTTTGTGTTCTTACCCATGCATTGTGTGCACTGCACTCACAGAGGGGGCAGAAAAGAGGAAAATGAGGCTATTTAAGACAGCACTTACTTAACAGGCAGGATGAGATCACTGAGAGCGGCCAGGTCCCCGGGTATCAAACTGCCACTGCTGGTGGCAGGACGTTTAGCTTTGCGTGTTGTTGTGAAGCTGTCTGTGGTGGCCAGCGTCAGTGGGTTGATGCCAAACTGGTCCATGTCCTGTATAGAACAAACAGTGTCAGTGGGTTTATACCAAACTAGTCGATGTCCTGTATAAAACAAACAGTGTCAGTGGGTTTATACCAAACTGGTCCATGTCCTGTATATAACAGTGTCAGTGGGTTTATACCAAACTGGTCCATGTCCTGTATAAAACAGTGTCAGTGTCAGTGGGTTTATACCAAACTGGTCCATGTCCTGTATATAACAGTGTCAGTGGGTTTATACCAAACTCGTCCATGTCCTGTATATAACAGTGTCAGTGGGTTAATGCCAAACTGGTCCATGTCCTGTATATAACAGTGTCAGTGGGTTTATACCAAACTGGTCCATGTCCTGTACATTACAGTGTCAGTGGGTTTATACCAAACTGGTCCATGTCCTGTATATAACAGTGTCAGTGTCAGTGGGTTTATACCAAACTGGTCCATGTCCTGTATATAACAGCGTCAGTGGTTTATACCAAACTGGTCCATGTCCTGTACATTACAGTGTCAGTGGGTTTATACCAAACTGGTCCATGTCCTGTATATAACAGTGTCAGTGTCAGTGGGTTTATACCAAACTGGTCCATGTCCTGTATATAACAGCGTCAGTGGGTTTATACCAAACTGGTCCATGTACTGTATAAAACAAACAGTGTCAGTGGGTTTATACCAAACTGGTCCATGTCCTGTATATAACAGCATCAGTGGGTTTATACCAAACTGGTCCTTGTCCTGTATATAACAGCGTCAGTGGGTTTATACCAAACTGGTCCATGTCCTGTATATAACAGCGTCAGTGGGTTTATACCAAACTGGTCCATGTCCTGTATATAACAGCGTCAGTGGGTTTATACCAAACTGGTCCATGTCCTGTATATAACAGCGTCAGTGGGTTTATACCAAACTGGTCCATGTCCTGTATATAACAGTGTCAGTGGGTTTATACCAAACTGGTCCATGTCCTGTATATAACAGTGTCAGTGGGTTTATACCAAACTCGTCCATGTCCTGTATATAACAGTGTCAGTGGGTTTATACCAAACTGGTCCATGTCCTGTATATAACAGTGTCAGTGGTTTATACCAAACTGGTCCATGTCCTGTATAAAACAAACAGTGTCAGTGGGTTTATACCAAACTGGTCCATGTCCTGTATATAACAGTGTCAGTGGGTTTATACCAAACTGGTCCATGTCCTGTATATAACAGTCTCAGTGGGTTTATACCAAACTAGTCGATGTCCTGTATATAACAGTGTCAGTGGGTTTATACCAAACTGGTCCATGTCCTGTATATAACAGTGTCAGTGGGTTTATACCAAACTGGTCCATGTCCTGTATATAACAGTCTCAGTGGGTTTATACCAAACTAGTCGATGTCCTGTATATAACAGTGTCAGTGGGTTTATACCAAACTGGTCCATGTCCTGTATATAACAGTATCAGTGTCAGTGGGTTTATACCAAACTGGTCCATGTCCTGTATAAAACAAACAGTGTCAATGGGTTTATACCAAACTGGTCCATGTCCTGTATATAACAGTAACAGTGTCAATGGGTTTATACCAAACTGGTCCATGTCCTGTATATAACAGCATCAGTGGGTTTATACCAAACTGGTCCATGTCCTGTATATAACAGCGTCAGTGGGTTTATACCAAACTGGTCCATGTCCTGTATATAATAGTGTCAATGGGTTTATACCAAACTGGTCCATGTCCTGTATATAACAGTGTCAGTGGGTTTATACCAAACTGGTCCATGTCCTGTATATAACAGCGTCAGTGGGTTTATACCAAACTGGTCCATGTCCTGTATAAAACAAACAGTGTCAGTGGGTTTATACCAAACTGGTCCTTGTCCTGTATATAATAGTGTCAATGGGTTTATACCAAACTGGTCCATGTCCTGTATATAACAGCGTCAGTGGGTTTATACCAAACTGGTCCATGTCCTGTATAAAACAAACAGTGTCAGTGGGTTTATACCAAACTGGTCCTTCTCCTGTATATAATAGTGTCAATGGGTTTATACCAAACTGGTCCATGTCCTGTATATAACAGCGTCAGTGGGTTTATACCAAACTGGTCCATGTCCTGTATATAACAGTGTCAGTGGGTTAATACCAAACTGGTCCATGTCCTGTATATAACAGTGTCAGTGGGTTTATACCAAACTGGTCCATGTCCTGTATAAAACAAACAGTGTCAGTGGGTTTATACCAAACTGGTCCATGTCCTGTATATAACAGTGTCAGTGGGTTTATACCAAACTGGTCCATGTCCTGTATAAAACAAACAGTGTCAATGGGTTTATACCAAACTGGTCCATGTCCTGTATATAACAGTGTCAGTGGGTTTATACCAAACTGGTCCTTGTCCTGTATATAATAGTGTCAATGGGTTTATACCAAACTGGTCCATGTCCTGTATATAACAGTGTCAGTGGGTTTATACCAAACTGGTCCATGTCCTGTATATAACAGCGTCAGTGGGTTTATACCAAACTGGTCCATGTCCTGTATATAACAGCGTCAGTGGGTTTATACCAAACTGGTCCATGTCCTGTATAAAACAAACAGTGTCAGTGGGTTTACACCAAACTGGTCCTTGTCCTGTATATAATAGTGTCAATGGGTTTATACCAAACTGGTCCATGTCCTGTATATAACAGTGTCAGTGGGTTTATACCAAACTGGTCCATGTCCTGTATAAAACAAACAGTGTCAGTGGGTTTATACCAAACTGGTCCATGTCCTGTATAAAACAAACAGTGTCAGTGGGTTTATACCAAACTGGTCCATGTCCTGTATATAACAGTGTCAGTGGGTTTATACCAAACTGGTCCATGTCCTGTATAAAACAGTGTCAGTGGGTTTATACCAAACTAGTCGATGTCCTGTATAAAACAAACAGTGTCAATGGGTTTATACCAAACTGGTCCATGTCCTGTATATAACAGTGTCAGTGGGTTTATACCAAACTCGTCCATGTCCTGTATATAACAGTGTCAGTGGGTTTACACCAAACTGGTCCATGTCCTGTATATAACAGTGTCAGTGGGTTTATACCAAACTGGTCCATGTCCTGTATAAAACAAACAGTGTCAGTGGGTTTATACCAAACTAGTCGATGTCCTGTATAAAACAAACAGTGTCAGTGGGTTTATACCAAACTGGTCCATGTCCTGTATATAACAGTGTCAGTGGGTTTATACCAAACTCGTCCATGTCCTGTATATAACAGTGTCAGTGGGTTTATACCAAACTGGTCCATGTCCTGTATATAACAGTGTCAGTGGGTTTATACCAAACTGGTCCATGTCCTGTATATAACAGTATCAGTGTCAGTGGGTTTATACCAAACTGGTCCATGTCCTGTATATAACAGCGTCAATGGGTTTATACCAAACTGGTCCATGTCCTGTATATAACAGTAACAGTGTCAATGGGTTTATACCAAACTGGTCCATGTCCTGTATATAACAGTGTCAGTGGGTTTATACCAAACTGGTCCTTGTCCTGTATATAACAGTGTCAGTGGGTTTATACCAAACTGGTCCATGTCCTGTATATAACAGTAACAGTGGGTTTATACCAAACTCGTCCATGTCCTGTATATAATAGTGTCAATGGGTTTATACCAAACTGGTCCATGTCCTGTATATAATAGTGTCAATGGGTTTATACCAAACTGGTCCATGTCCTGTATATAACAGTGTCAGTGGGTTTATACCAAACTGGTCCATGTCCTGTATATAACAGCGTCAGTGGGTTTATACCAAACTGGTCCATGTCCTGTATATAACAGTGTCAGTGGGTTTATACCAAACTGGTCCATGTCCTGTATATAACAGTAACAGTGTCAATGGGTTTATACCAAACTGGTCCATGTCCTGTATATAACAGTAACAGTGTCAATGGGTTTATACCAAACTGGTCCATGTCCTGTATAAAACAAACAGTGTCAGTGGGTTTATACCAAACTGGTCCATGTCCTGTATATAACAGTGTCAATGGGTTTATACCAAACTGGTCCATGTCCTGTATATAACAGCGTCAGTGGGTTTATACCAAACTGGTCCATGTCCTGTATATAACAGTCTCAGTGGGTTTATACCAAACTGGTCCATGTCCTGTATATAACAGCGTCAGTGTCAGTGGGTTTATACCAAACTGGTCCATGTCCTGTATATAACAGCGTCAGTGGGTTTATACCAAACTGGTCCATGTCCTGTATATAACAGTATCAGTGGGTTTATACCAAACTGGTCCATGTCCTGTATATAACAGTGTCAGTGGGTTTATACCAAACTGGTCCTTGTCCTGTATATAACAGCGTCAGTGGGTTTATACCAAACTGGTCCATGTCCTGTATATAACAGCGTCAGTGTCAGTGGGTTTATACCAAACTGGTCCATGTCCTGTATATAACAGTATCAGTGGGTTTATACCAAACTGGTCCATGTCCTGTATATAACAGTGTCAGTGGGTTTATACCAAACTGGTCCATGTCCTGTATATAACAGTGTCAGTGGGTTTATACCAAACTGGTCCTTGTCCTGTATATAACAGTGTCAGTGGGTTTATACCAAACTGGTCCTTGTCCTGTATATAACAGCGTCAGTGGGTTTATACCAAACTGGTCCATGTCCTGTATATAACAGTATCAGTGGGTTTATACCAAACTCGTCCATGTCCTGTATATAACAGTGTCAGTGGGTTTATACCAAACTGGTCCTTGTCCTGTATATAACAGCGTCAGTGGGTTTATACCAAACTGGTCCATGTCCTGTATAAAACAGCGTCAGTGGGTTTATACCAAACTGGCCCATGTCCTGTATATAACAGTGTCAGTGGGTTTATACCAAACTGGTCCATGTCCTGTATATAACAGCGTCAGTGGGTTTATACCAAACTGGTCCATGTCCTGTATAAAACAGTGTCAGTGGGTTTATACCAAACTGGTCCATGTACTGTATAAAACAAACAGTGTCAGTGGGTTAATGCCAAACTGGTCCATGTCCTGTATATAACAGTGTCAGTGGGTTTATACCAAACTGGTCCATGTCCTGTATATAACAGCGTCAGTGGGTTTATACCAAACTGGTCCATGTCCTGTATAAAACAGTGTCAGTGGGTTTATACCAAACTGGTCCATGTACTGTATAAAACAAACAGTGTCAGTGGGTTAATGCCAAACTGGTCCATGTCCTGTATATAACAGCGTCAGTGGGTTTATACCAAACTGGTCCATGTACTGTATAAAACAAACAGTGTCAGTGGGTTTATACCAAACTGGTCCATGTCCTGTATATAACAGCGTCAGTGGGTTTATACCAAACTGGTCCATGTCCTGTATATAACAGTGTCAGTGGGTTTATACCAAACTGGTCCATGTCCTGTATATAACAGTGTCAGTGGGTTTATACCAAACTGGTCCATGTCCTGTATATAACAGCGTCAGTGGGTTTATACCAAACTGGTCCATGTACTGTATAAATAAAAATTACTCTCAGGTTTTATTGAATATCAACTATTTCCACAATTACCTCAAAACATTCGTAAGAAGATGACCAAATTTTGACCCGATCTGACTTTGAGAACGTTGGTCAGTGGGTGGTCACTGACCAACGTTTTTATTCAGGTAAATTATGTATAGATTAAATGGCCCCAATTTCAGCGTATTGCTTCATTTAGGGTTTCGCTTCTGAGGGAGATTTTAATGTACTGAAATACACTGTGTATAAGGTGCACTCGTGTATAGGGCGCACCCCCAACATAAGACACCCCTTTACGGCACAGTTGGGGGTTGTGTTTTGACTAAATTAGTTGTAATATTATGTAAAATAGCATTGCCTATAAGGCAGACTCCTAACTTTACATCATTCCATAACTTGCAGTAGGGCTTCATCCTCTTGTTAACTTCATAAAAAAAGTCAAAGAACTTCTATTTTGAGGGACATTTGAAATGTTTACTACATAAATGAATTCAGGATAATTTCCAAATGTGATACATGTATATGCTAATTATGCAAACAAACAAAAAAGAGGGGAAAAAAGAAAAACACTAAAACCTGATAATGACATTCCTGCAAAAAATGACTACTATAGGTCCATGGGAACTGTGAATATATAGGGGTATATTCCCCACCAGGTGGACCTACCCTCACCTGTTACAGGTGGGTTGTTCCCACCACACCACGTGGCACTCACCAGAATTTGTTCTTTTCCTTTAAACAACTTTAAGTGTACTGCTCAGTTATAGTTGAGCTGTAGAAAACATAACCCACTCTAAGTCAGCAAATATAAATCTAACTTACCTCCTCATCCATGAAGGTCTCCGGCCGATTTGATGAACTTTCCGCTCGTTTGTTTTTGGATGAAACAAAAGTGGATGGAGTAAAGCCTGAAAACACACAACGTGTCGCGTCAGTTTGGTATTTTATGGTGATGCCTATAACTTGGACACATCTCATCAAATTTTGACTGTTCAGGTCTCATGGATGCAAGAAACTAAAATCTTAGGGTCAATCTTAGCACAGTAGCCAGGACTAATTTGAAGCAACTTTATAGTGTGAACATCTTTATTGTTTTGTTTTATTTTTGTTGTTGTAAATTTAGCAACAACTTTAGCGATTTTACCATATTATTGACATGTGCCTCAATAAACACATGTCTATGGTGCACCCATGTAATACAGAGATCCTGAAAGTGTGGGTTTGTTCAAAGCTAGTTAGAAAACCTAGGTGTGCCTTTGTAGCAAACCTTGTGTTAATGGTGGCCATAACTTTATTCTTTTATGTGTGCCACATTGTCTAACATTGTCTTACCTTCCTTTGAGCCGACCGTGTTAAAGTAGCCAGCAGAAAAGCCTCCGGTGAAGGCGCCATGGAAACGGACACGGCCCTGTTTGTCGCGGACCTCCTGCTCCCGATGTACCGCCGCCTTCTTTGGTGCCTCATCTGGAAGTACAGGAATTACGGTAAATTCTCTCATATGAGCTGTGGCTAGCACTACAACCCAATTTAAAATAAGGCTTATGGGATCAGCCCAAACTGGGGATGCGGCTTATAGGGCTATTAAACCCTATAGAATAGTACTGAATTGCCAATTTTCAAGCTCTAGGTGTGGCTTATAGCTTAACCACAAACTCAGGGTGCGGCTTATATGAGAAAACAGGGAGTGGTCATTGGTTAACAGCAGGGAGGGGGCCAGTTGGTTAACAGCAGGGAGGGGGCCAGTTGGTTAACAGCAGGGAGGGGGCCAGTTGGTTAACAGCAGGGAGGGGGCCAGTTGGTTAACAGCAGGGAGGGGGCCAGTTGGTTAACAGCAGGGAGGGGGCCAGTTGGTTTGCACATGGACAATAAAAAAATATTCCATGGCCTCTCAAGGATCATAATATTTTTGCCTCCGAAGGGGCCAAAAACCATCCGTGCATGCACTCTTTAACCAATTGTAACTTTCTAAAAAAAGTAAAATTATTTTTCCCCCTCTCCTCAGAGAGGAGCAAAATAATTTGGGGCCCTCAAACGGGGTAGAACAGTGGGATAGCAGTTAGGCTAAAAGGGCAGTCAGCTCCCACCCCCTCAACTAGCCCCTGCCTAACACCATTTTCTGTAATAATACATGATACTACTGTAGCGCTAAGATGTGAAAAAGCAAATGTTAACACCCAATACCACAATAGCAACCCCAGGCTGGGGGGGGGGAGGGGCACATACCAGGGCAGTGGGTAAGAGCAGAGATTGAAGGGACGGGAGGGGGCAGTCATTGTGAGTCAACAGGAGGGGTGGTGAGTTTTTGTGCCCTCGACAGGGGTGAATTTTTTCAGGCAATTTTACAAATAAAGGGCTGAATATTTTATGTGAGGGGAAGCATAAAAGTTTCTACGCCCCCCATCAAACCGACCATCTGCATTGTCTCTTACCGTAAACCCAGTATGTAAGCCACAGCTTATTGACCATTTCAGACCCCAGGGGGAGGGGAGGGAGGGTGGGAGTAGGGAGTTGTAAGTTGTAACACACTTCCATATCTTCATCAGGCGTTTTCACTGAAGAGGGGTGCAAGTGTTTTTGTCCCTTGAGCTTATTGGTCCCCTCCCCAATCCACCTCAAAATCGAATGGGGGGGGGGGAATAAAAAAAATATATATATTTAGTGTGTGGTCATTTTTTAACAACAGGGCCTAGCAGCAGGGCTGACTGGACACAGGGGGGGTGTTGGCTTCTTATTTTGTCTGTGGGGGGATCAATTTTTTTGAGCGTGCCTGCAAAAATCAACCAACCTCGATTGTTTTTCAAAAAAGACCGGGCCCTTAGGGGGGTCTAAAAGATTTACCACCTCGTAGAGTGGCCCAGAGATGTAAACCATCCCGGAATGTCCGGAACAGTCCTGGAAAATATTTTGAGAAAATATTCCATCTTATTGACTGATGATTTTTGCTTCCATTTTTGCCCCTTCAATGATGGATATTCTTATCACGAACATCAGATATTCTATTGGTTTTTCATACTATTGAAGGGCACATTGGAACCTATTCATCTATACTCAAAACATACCATCAAGCTCTTAAAAATTGGCCAATGTTCTCTTACCTCAGAGTTTGTGTTGAGATCTGCCTGGTCCAATGAGATTCCATTCAACACATTTTTGGGTGGTGTTTAAGTTAATTTGAACCTTAATCCATCCTCAGAATGCACCGTTTCTCCTTTAGAATTTACAAATTTTCCTAAGGGGTACCCCCCCCACACACACACACACCCAACTACAAAGGAAATTGTAACTTAAAGTGCCTCGGAAATCGGACACTTGAACCCAAAGGCAAAGAATGCTGTATCTTTTTTTCCCCCCGAGCTAACGTGATTTTTTGTTACTGAGGCCGATGATCAAATGTTGGTATCTCTGAGACTGAGAGTCACGAATATGGTGCCTCGCGAATACACAGTGACAGTGAGTGCCACACTGACCCCACCTCGCAGTGTACCGATTACGTTAGTTTTGCCCACTAAACTAGCTCGCGGGAGAGGTTGAGTGAGTGCCAAACCATAAAGTTTCCTACGTCCCAAACGTGAGTTTTAGCCAACCCATAATAATCTCACGTTTCTAACGTGACCATCACGTTTTATTCACGTTTGGGACGTGGAGGTTAATTTTCCAAGTAAAACAAATATTCTACTTGGATCATAAAAATTGATTTTCATTTATTTGAATGGTAACTGATGGGACATTGTTCTATGCACCTCGGTCGGTCATTCTAATCCATTCTGAGAAAATTAATATGATATATGATGGCTTAACCCTAAAACGTGGACCAAACGTGATCCCCATGTTCCAAACGTGGAGGTGTAAGAAAATTCACGTTTGAACGGGGATCCCACGTCCCAAACGTGGAAAAATATCCACGTTTCTTCCACGTCTGGACGTGAGACCCACATCCAGACGTGAATTTTGATACACCTCCACGTTGGAAACGTGATGGTTACGTTTGATCCACGTTTTTGAGTTGATGCACCCTGTATCATTCACGGATGTAAGTCAGGAATGGGCAAATATCAGGAAGCCATACATTTCCTTGATATAAAAGCTTTCTATTCTTCCAAACAACCCTCTTTACCACTTGTATAAGGAAAATAAACATCAGTCAAAAATTACAGAAATCAGGAAATCCTGATAAAACCTGAAGACTTACATCCCTGATCATTATTTATTCTTCCTTGCATTTGTCTCAAAAAGGCCCACAATGCCCCTCATACCTACAAAAAAAATTCCCTAGCAGTTTCTAATAAAACAATTAAAAACAATTTTTCTAGGTCCAACTTGGAAAATAAGGGTCTGGAAATTGCTCATCTTCTCAAGTAATACTGCTAGAAATGTGCTGTCCTTTGGATCGGGTGCTCTAAGGTTATGTACCATGTATGTGTGCGAAGTTCATTCACTTTGGTTGGGTAGATTCTTGGGAAATAATTTTTGAATTTACAGTACTATTATACGCTTTGGGTTTTACAGAAAGGTAACAAGTTGATCACTTCAATTATCAATCTCTTATTATTTTTCAGATTACACAGAAATTTAATCTGTAGAGAGCAGCGATCAGCCATTTGACCTACTCAGAAATGTTGGCCCTCTTCCCTGTGATATGGTAAGAAAAGGCTCTTTTGGTCCCATTATTTGTGATACATACTATATTTTCTTTGCATTTGCTTTTCTGCAAGCAAGTCTTAGGGTGCCATTACAAAATTACATTGTGCCAACATTAAAACACTATGAAAGAGGAGAGAGTTTGAAATGTGTGGTATTTTGGCAAGTAATTTTAGAATGGCATTAATAAAAATATTTTCACCCTAGTGATGCTTTATATTGTGATGCCCGTACTGTATTTGTTGGATAAGCACACACACCCTTGTTGTCTGGAGGGTTGGCATGATGCTCAAATGAAGTGCTGGCTAGCAGATTTGCCAGCACTTCATTGATGCATCATGCCGATCAATAGGCATGATGCACCTCTGCATCAGCAGCCCCTCAAGGATTAAGTACCACCATAAATTCTCTAGTATAAGCGGCACCCTGATATAATCCGCCCCCTGAGTTTGCAGAAAATTCTAAAAATTTCAAAATGTTATAACTTTTATCCTTAAGAATGGATATTCAGAATTCCCAAACATATGGGGTACTATATGCTCCCCGGATCCCCCATGATGCTGAAACAGTTGAGCAAATATCGGGTAGGTTTCAAACTCCTACCCACCACCCACCCATTCCTGATATTTTATCTACAATGTGTGCTTATTGTGTTGAATACAGTATATAATCCTGTGCTTTGCTTATATTATCTTTACCTCTTGAAAGCTTAAATATAGTCACTTGTGTTGTTCTGTAGATATGGGACCATCCATAAATTTGGTATGCAGGGGGAGGGGGGGTAGCCCCAGTGCGTACATAATACAACAGGGGGGGTGGGGGGTCAAATTTTGGCCAAAAAATTCATACATAATTAATGGATGGTCCCTATGACATGTATTTCATTTTAATTTGTCCCTAAAATGCTTTTGATGTCATGTATGGGTAGGCTGCTTTAATAAAAAAGCTTCAGGGAAGAGAGGTAAGTGGAGAGCACTACTGGCTGTCTGACGTGGTATCGAACCTGGGAATCTATAGGGTCAAAATAGAGGTACAACAAAGAGTAAGGAAGCTGCTGCTATCTTGCATTTGCCCAAACCTTGAATCAACCGAGAAAGCGACGGATACATTAATGCGTACGATAGTGCGGTCTCAAATCAACTGCAGTTTTGAGAAACCTGCTCTTGTCACAGCAGCTGTAGCAGTAGCAGAAAGCCTACAGGTTGCTGAAGTAGAGGGTGAAGAAGTCCCCAAAAAGTTCTTCACACTGAGAGAGCTTCTGCTTTTCGATGAGTACTTTCCAGCAGGAAGTATCCTACACGACATGGAGTACGACTACAACTCTGAGTCAGACTCAGACTCGGAATGATATCGTAGACAAGGTAGACATCTGGGGAAAAGAACATCAAAATGTTGCTAAAAGAAGAACTAGCAATATACACTGCTTATAAGAAGAAGCCAGATAAATTCAAACATCACATCACCAAGGCACTCGGGCATGACAATGTTAACTTCAAGGAATTTGCCAAACAGCTTGGTAAGCTATATATCAAGGCAAGGGGTAAGAATAGTACAGACAGGGCCACAATGGTCAATCAACCTGCAGTAATCCATGCAAAAGCATCACAAAGTGATACATGCACTCCCCTAGATCAAGCAACAGATGCCAGTGCTCCTCTATCACAATTTGAAGAGGTTTACAAAGAAGTTGTAACATCAATAACAAAGGATTTAGACAGAGTACAGAATGAGAAACAGGATGTTGAAGAGGAAAACGCTTCTTTAAATACATCCCTTATGGAAGTCGAAGAAACGCTTCAGCAGAAACGACAGGACTACGACACACTTTATGAGGAGAAGAGGAATTTGTCACGGAAATTGCTCAGACATAAAGAAAGAGAGAAGAAAAAGGGTCCTTGCTCTAGAGTGACATCTGCTAAACATCGAACGAAGAAAGGTACTTCAAACAGCACAAACCCAAAATCACAAAAATTGATCGATAATCTCCTGAAGGAAAGGAAAATATGGCAGAAAACCAAAGTGTCCACACAACGCGAGTTAGGACAAAAGGATGATGAAATTGCATGGCTAAATGCAAGGTTGGAAAATGCTGAGAAACTCCAGATAGATCTGAGTAAACTCCAGAGAGAGAACAAGGAATTGATTGAGAATGTGGAATATTTATCTGACCTGCTCAAAGACAACCATACTATTGAGGTACGCGATGGCCATGCATACAATGCTGATATAGTCATGTGCATCATGGATCTCCTGGGATATGGTGTGTCAACTGCAGCTGTACCTCATGTCATCCAGAGGTTGTTAGACTTCACAGGCTGCAAAGTTGAGCGCTTACCCACAAGGAGTACCATAGACATGATCAATATTAGACGCCTTGCGATATCACATGACCAACTTGCTGATGTGATGAAAGATGAAAATCTTACTCTGTACAGCGATGAGACAAGTAAATTCGGAAAGAAGTACATTGTATTCGCGACTACAGATGGCAAACAGGAGGTAAAGGTGATTGCCTTGAAAGAATTGCCTAGTAAATCTGCCACAGATACGTTGGAGGCACTTCTGGATGCACTCAAGCTGGTCAAAGAGGTCACAGGGAAAGCTGATATTTGCAAGGTTGTCATTGCTGCCATAAAAAACACCATGTCCGATAGGGCTGGCACAGAGAAACTCTTCAACACCTTGTTGAAAGAGTACAGAGAGAAGGTCTTGCCAGAAGTTGTGAAAGACTGGGAGTCAATGTCTCTTGAACAGCAGAAGATGATGAGCCAGATGAACAACTTCTTTTGTGGCCTTCACTTAATGGTAGCACTAGCAGAATCATTTGCTGAAACTGTTAAGGGGATGCAACCACCTGAAGTTGGAGCTGCCAAACACAGCGAGACAAAGCAGTTCACCAGCGGCAAGGAAGATGCCATCTCTCGTTTTGTCCGCACTGCTTGTAAACTCCTCGCCAAAGTAGACCAAAAGTCAGGATGCCATGGAGATTTCACCTTGTACCTCAAAAACAAGAGAGGCATAAAAAATCCATTGGTCGAGTTCAGTCACAATCGCTTCAACATAGTATTCTATGATGGCGGCTCTCTCTTTCATCTTCTGGAAGATGTTCGAGACTTCATTGATCATGTTCATGGCACTCCAAATACCCTTGTTAAAGCTGTCAAGTATGATGCTCAGGACATTTGGTGTGTTGGTGGTGCGAAAGCACTTGGGCTCCTTAACAAAGGCATCACTGCCCCAATGTGGCGTATCTTGGAGGATTCTAAGGTTCATATCGCGGATATGGATAAAGTGTACTCCTCAATCATAGAGTTCCTTGGGAACACCACAGAGGAAAACCTTCATCACTTCATGAGGGGTGAGGCTGTACCTGAAGCACTGAAGGATCACATAAATAAAGATGCCACCTTTCAACACCTCACACAGCCTTCAGACTGTGACCTCGTTACACAAACAATCCTTGGAAAGGTATTCATCGCTTGGAAGTTGTACCTTGAGAAATTGGTGGCAGATCATCTTGTTGGTGGCAGACATTATGGGATGACAGATCAACAGCGAGCCGAAACAACATCGGTTTCTAAGCATAACAAAGTGTGTGAAGAGATGTTTGGCCATCTTGATCGTCTTACCCGTATGAGACCAAATGCCAGCATTCTGGCCAATGAAGCTCACCTGATGTACAACAAGAACAAGACATCTGGTTGGTTGCAGCAACAAAAACCAACTGTGCAGCAGAAAGTAGTGAAGGACTCATACTCCAAGGCTTTAGTCCTTCACAGAGCTGCAGCTGCCCGCCACAAGCGTATCCAGGACCAGAAGCAGCAAAAACAGGATAAAAAGCAAGAGGCAATTGCTGCTAAAAAGAGGAAAAAGTTTGAAGAGAAAGAGCGCCTCACCCGCGATATCATATACCACGAACTCTGGCAGTCTCGAAAACAAGTTGAGAGCACCTTGGCAGAAATGATCTATGTCAAGGACAAAATGGCCGCTCTAAAATCACAGCTTCAGTTCAGACATTTTGTTCTCGAACAGCCTGCAAGCTCAAGGAAACTGTTCCAATTTAGCAGCAAAGAGGAAGGAACTTACACTGTCCAGAAACTGAAGGAGAATCTGTGTCAACTGATTGAGGATGCAGTACTTTCAGATTTTGCTGTTGAAAGACCGGATAGCAATGCTGACAAGATGGTAAAGCAGTGGATTAGCCATCGGTTTGACGAGGATGATGGCACAGCAACCTGGTATTTTGGCTACATTGTAGGCCAAGTGGCTGGCTTTCCAAAGTGGTTCAATGTAGTGTACCCTGATCCTGATGAGGATGTCAGTGACTGTGATATTGTGTACACATTTGAACTTTCAGAGGACATTGCCAATGGAGACTTGAAACTATTGGGTGAAGAACGTCCACCTGAAAGAGCCATCTCTGAGCCGACAAAGTCAGATATTGAGAATGCTGAATCTTCAGTATCCGACATTGAAAGTGATGCTTCATAAAGGGAACTTTGCTCAGAGCTGTCATAATTCAATATGTAACAGACTCTGCATAAGCACAAGTGTTATTATATAATGTCACAGGTATAGAACAATCATTACACTACTTTCTGAAATATCCATGGACAATCAGATGCATTTGTAGAGGTACACTTTACTACCATAGGAGTTGGGTACCGTCTGACGTGGCGGGTGAGTCGAGTCGTCGGACGTTCCTCAGGTTCCGGATAGGTGGCAGCACCGATCCGGGTCTGTGGGGACATCTGACGACGAACACCTGGGTCCGTATATAAAGCCCAGGGCTCAGCCGCTACGTCAGAGGCCCTTCTGGCCTCCACACTATGTAAACCACTGTCTTTTAATATTAGCTGCCTCTTTGATATCATTCGGCAGCCGTGAGTGTGCATTAAGTAATAAACCTAACCGTTGGCATACACTTGGAATACTGTCTTACTCTTTCTTTCCGAATCGTAAGACCCGAACCCCCCAGGTCCGTAAGGCCACAAACCCTTACACTGGTGCCGTGACCAGGATATTCTGGTGTATAGCCCGGACGTTATAACGTCCGAACGGCTAGTACATGGGTTAGACACCCTTAGGGAAGCTAACCCAGCAGGGCAATCACTTGCCCAAGAGAATGGAAATGGATCGCTAATGCTCCAAGCCCATTCGGACCCACAAGATGCAGAATCAGCATCCTGGAGAGATCCCGGACCCCACTATAATGATAGTGAGGAGAATCTGCCAGACTCTGTACGACGCGAACAGTCCATACAGAGACATAGTAACTTAATAGGCCAGCATTCAATTGTTGACGAATTATGTGATTCGATGTTTGAAGTCGGTGGTAGTACTAACCCAGAACATCCGGCACCAATGCGAAAAAGGGTAACATTCGGAGAACTACCTTATAGGTTACCCAGGCCCGAATTACCAATATTAGATTATAGCGCTATAGATGGCGACTTAACCTATGCGGTACCGGAAGGTGAAGAATTAAAACGACCGGATGTCCTGTTGTTGAATGAAACTTATGTAACTTTGAACGAGAATTTAAATACCTTGGTCAAAGCTAAGGATGAAGTACTGCATGAAAAACTTCAAATGGAAGAGGACCTAACTGGCATGCGAAAGGAATTCGAAGCCAGAAGGAGCGAGTACATGAAAGAACTCGAGAGTGAAGAACTAAAACTTCAATCTATGAGAGATTCATTCAATAAAGAATATGACAATAGGCACATTCGTATCCAAACATACATAGATACGAACGACCAACTAAACCTTGATAAGACAAAATTCGAATCCGAAATTCGCCATTATCAGGAGGAGTTGGATAAATTGAAACTTCAGTGCAGTAAACAAGCTGAAGATAATGAGACCATCCGGGTAGGCATCATAGCTTACAACAAACAACTGGAGGAGGATAGACAGAAACTCACGAATGAGCTTCAGGAATTGCAGGCCACTGCAATAACTCTAGATAAATATGTAGAAGCAGCCCAGTTAACTATAGGTAATATAGACCCAGCTGTGGTATCTACAATGTTGGGAAAGACATCTAAAGATGCAACCCCAATTAGATACAGCCCATTCGTTGATGATGGGGCTGACAAGAATGTGGTATCCGGAATCTATAAGAAACCGGATAACGCTGCAGTAAATGGAACCGCATCTAAACCAGTAGTTCCAATGCTGGATACGATAGGACCAGCACCACCCATACCAGATTTGAGTCACAAAATCAAAGCGACTCACGATGGTGCTACAGGGAATAATAATAATTCACCCGTGGCACAACCAAGAGCACCCGGACCAATGGGACATATGTTGACACCACCTTCATATTTCCCCCAACCCGGCCACAGTACACCAGCAGTACCAAGATTACCGAATCCACCCCCAGGTTCTGGTAATGGTCCTACTGATGGACGTTTTCCGAGACCAAATCCGCCACAAAACAATATCAACGGCGGTACGCACCAACCGAGAACATCTTCCTATGGATATAGAAATAATTATAATCCATCGGGAAGTGGCAATTATCAGAATGGTAATAGCTATAACCAGGGATGGAATCAAAATGATTCTTACCCTAGATATGCTTCTTCTGGAAACACCGGTCACAATAGTGGATACCCTGGTGGTTCATCTGGAGGCTATAATAATAATGGTCCACCAGGAGGAAACCCTCCAGGCGGCCCAGGAGGATCCGGATTCGGAGGATCAGGATCAGGAGGAGATGGCAGGAAACCTAACAGGAGAACTTCTATGCCTGCAGGGATGCAAACCATCTTTGATAGAAGCCAATGTATACAAAACCTTGGCATTGACTGCTACCGAAAGGGAGCAGACGGCATGGAAGTCATGAACTGGAGCATGCGAGAAGCAGATAGACTACGCGGATGTAATAATCCGGCACGTAGGCAGGCACGGATACCCCCTCCATATGATTCTAATGATCCATGGAAGGACAGGTATCAAGCTTTTGTTGACGAAGTCAATTGTAGTGGCTGGACAAAAGAAGAAGCTCTGCCATATTTGATCTGTTGGTTAAATAAAGGCGGAAAAGTAGCCCTCAACCAATGGAGAGCAGCTTACGGAATATACGGTACTTATGATCAACTGGTCGAATGTGCCGCATACCTGTTTGGATCAATCGTTAGAGAAGATCCGTGGGTAAGCTTCAAGAAGAGGACACAAAAACCTAAAGAATCACACAAAGTCTTTGGTTTGGAGCTACAGGACTTGCTTTCGAAAGCACGTCCAAATTGGGCTCATGATGATGATTGTTATCTACAAGAATTGTTTATACAATTCTACAGTGGATTGCGTGATCCGGATCACAAGCAAGTGGTCTGGGACTCTTGGAAAGATGACACTTCCTTCAGTGATCTGTTCATAGCAATCGATGGACATGACATGAAGAAACGTTTGGTAGGTCTCGGACCTAATCCAATAAGAGCAGCTCCATTCCAATATGGAGGTACACCTGCTCCGGTATACGATACTTCCCAATTAGCTCCGGTTGAATCGAATGAAGTTGATGAGAAAGATGAATATGTCTCCGATGAAAACGGAGATTATATTGGTTCAGTCCATGTAGCTGGAAAGTATTACCGACAAAAGCGGTATAGGAAAGTACATTCGAGAGGGAGAGGAGGATCTGTTGCTGGTAAAACAGCTTCCGGATCAACTCAACCTGGCAGTGTAGCCTCTACGGCGAACCCAACTGTAGCAGCCCCTGTTGCTCCGACTAACATGATGGAAACATTATTAGCCGGATTAACAGAAGCTCTAAAGAGACCGAGAGTTGACAAATCTCAGAGGAGATGTTTCAGATGCCAGAAACTGGGGCATTATGCTCCAGAATGTATGGCTGAAAAACCTGTCCCTCGTAGACAGGAGAGTGTCTCTGGAGTAAGTACAGAGGAAAACTAAGGAGGGGTCTCCCGAGGGGCAAAGAAGGGGATCCCAGTGACAAATCTTGCCATGATATCACCATCCGTGATGATAGTTCACATGAAGTAACAAGATCGCCTAACACCGAGGTGGTTGTAGACACCCGGAAGGTTAGGGAAGCTGATATAACAGGTGCTATGGGAGCACAGGGGAAACCCAATATCAGTAACGAGGCAGGCGGCTATTCGTTAGCCAAGGTCTGTGGTGCCCACCTGCCCCCGGGTCATCCTTGTCTGGAATTCTTAAAAGGATGTGGATTGACTCCTGGTGTGAAAAATGACGTTCCGATTGTCACGGACATGCCCTCTGTTCTAAACGGAAGGCGGTGGTATGTTTGCCTTACTGTTAACGGAAGGTCTGCCGAATTCCTTGTGGATACGGGAGCTAGCCACTCTTGTATCTCCAAGGGGTTCTACGACCTTATACCGGATGAACATGATACTCTCAAATCGGGAGGAAGTGCTCAGACGGCCGACGGCAGTACCTTGCAAACGTATGGTAGAACTTGTGTGAGACTACAGTTAGATGGTATACATGACTATGTCATGAGCGCCACCGTTGCGGATATAGCAGATGAGGGGATACTCGGGTTGGATTTCGCATCCCTGTATGGTGCTGTATTGGAACCCCAAACAGGAGTGTTGAGTGTGAGATACCCGTACCCCGTGAAGGTTAGATGTGCACTGAGACAAGTGAGCAGTATGGCTAGTGTGGCACACACTGTGCGAATCCCTCCGGGAGTAGCCTGTGATGTGCTTGTAAGAAGTGATCCTGCAATGCGTAACAAACCTGCAGTGATAGAACCGGATGTAGTTACTTTGTCAGGTATTGGATTAAATTCTGTAGACACTATAGTAGCGAATGCATCCTGGTCGGTAGTACCTGTCTCCAATACTGGAAACACTACTATCTACTTGAAAAAGGGACAAGTTTTTGGAAACGTGACCCTTTCGGAAACTGTAACGGATAGTAAGCTAAGCTTACAGAAGGTAACAGGAGATGATGAAATTTCGGAAGACTTACTTAAGTTGTATGAAGAAACTTCATTAGAAGATCCGGAACACCGGAAAGAGTTCTATGATATGCTCTGTCAGTATCATACTGCCTTTGCCAAACCTGGTGAAAAACTAGGTACGACAAATAAGGTATTACATAAAATAGATACTGGAGATGCCGAACCCTTTAAGATACCGTATAGACGGTTACCCTTAGCAAAAAAGAGAGTAGCTGAGGATGAAATAAATAAGATGTTGGAACAGGATGTAATAGTCCCTTCCAATAGTCCATGGAGTAGTCCTGTGTGTATGGTAACAAAAAAGGACGGTACTATCCGTTTCTGCATAGACTACAGGAAGTTGAATGGAATAACGAAAAAGAATTCGTATCCATTACCGAGAATAGATGAAACCATTGACTCCTTAGGAGGAAACAGTTGGTTTTGTACCCTAGACTTGCAATCAGGCTATTGGCAAGTGGGAATGAACCCTTCAGATATGGAGAAAACTGCATTTTCAAGTCATATTGGATTATTCCAATATAATGTAATGCCGTTTGGATTGTGCAATGCACCTGCAACATTTGAAGCAATGATGGAAACAATTCTAAGTGATTTATTGTGGAAAAGATGTCTTGTATATCTAGACGATGTCATTGTCTTCGGAAAAACATTCGAAGAATGTTCTAATAACCTAAAAATGGTACTAGAACGTATTATTTCAAATGGTCTCAAGTTGAAACCTAAGAAATGCCACATGTTTAGAAAGTCCATAAATTATTTGGGCCGCATCATCAGTGATGAAGGAATAAAGGCTGATCCGGAAAAAATCGAATCAGTCACGAATTGGAATAGACCTAAAACACCCAAGGAAGTGAGGTCCTTTTTAGGATTCTGTTCCTATTACAGGGAATTTATTCCGAATTATTCTAGAGTCAGTTACCCATTACAAGCAATAGCTAACTGGACTCCAGGAAGTACCAAGGAAAAATTTCCTTGGACACATGAACAGGAAAACGCTTTTCGAAAGCTAAAAGACCTGTTCACGAGTACTCCCGTATTGCAATATCCGAATGAGACGGATCATTTCATACTGGATACTGATGCTAGTAATGATAGCATTGGTGCAGCTCTCTCGCAAGTCCAAAATGGGAGAGAAGTACCAATTGCCTTTGCCAGCAACACACTGAGCAAGACTCAGCGCAATTACTGCACAACCAAAAGAGAGTTGTTGGCAGTAGTCGTATATACCAAGAAGTTTAAACATTTTCTATGGGGAACGAACTTTACTTTGCGTACGGATCATTCCTCTTTAAGGTGGCTACTGAACTTCCGAGATGCTGAAGGCATGTTAGGCCGATGGCTAGCCCATTTATCCGAATATGGGCTTGAACATCAACAGATTCAGCATAGACCCGGAGTTAAGCATTTAAATGCTGATGCTTTGTCTCGAATACCAATCCGGAAATGTGATAATCCGGATTGTACTGATTGTGGAGCTCATAAGGCAGTGTTAGCAGGGATTCGAAGACCATTCGTACCCCTAGTTGCCAGTATACTGGATTGGTCTATGGATCACATACGACATTTCCAGGAAGCTGACTCGATAACTGCACAGCTACTGCAATTAGTACCAAAGGGTATACGTCCAGTTAGACCAGAGGTCTCTCTGGAAAATCGAGAAATGAGAAGGTTTCTTGCTCAATGGACCGAGCTTGAAGTCCGGAAAGGCGTGTTATACCGTTGGAAGCCATGTAATAATGGTGATAGAATCATGCAAGTGGTGATACCACATGCCATGAGACATGACATTATGTACTTCTGTCATGGACATCGGACCAGTGGTCATTTCGGAAGGAAACGCTCGCTAGCACGACTTTCCAAGAAATACTATTGGCCTGGCATGACACGGGACTTGCAAAGATGGGTAACCACCTGTCCGGATTGTTGTAAAAACAAACCCGGACCCGGGATGGGCAAACTTCCCCTATCCCAAGAACTTTTCGGAGTTAGATTCGCAAGAATCGGGGTAGATATTATTAGTGGATTTAATACAACCGCTAATGATAATACCTGTATGATGGTAGTGTGTGATTATTATACGAAATACACTAAAGTATTTCCACTACCGGACCACAAAGCAATTACTTGTGCCGAAGCTTTTGTAAAAGGTTGGGTACTAAGCTTCGGTGTACCATTAATGTTACACAGTGACCAAGGCAGAGAGTTCGAATCAAATCTCTGGCAGGGTATGTGCGAATACTTGGCTATTTGCAAGACTAGAACCAATCCGTATAGACCACAAAGCGACGGATTGGTGGAAAGGTTCAATAGAACCCTCATCCAAGTCCTAAAGTCACTCGTTAATGAACATATGGATGACTGGGATGAGCAATGTCATTTTGTGACACATGCTTATAATAGTACGGTACATTCAAGTACAAATTGTTCTCCGAACCTTTTAGTATTCGGAGAGGATTTGATAATGCCTGCTGACCTAGTTTTTGGAGTCGTAGGAATGGACCCTGAACTACCTTGCCATGTAGTTTTTGTGGAATGTTTAAGAGACAGATTTAGAAAAGCATATGAGTCTGTCCGAATTGATTTGGAGAAAAGTGCCAAATGGCAGAAAGTAGGATACGATACCGATCTAAAGCATCGGAAATTCCAATCCGGAGACAGAGTCCTCAGATTACATGAACCACTTAGACACATAAAATTAGCGTCTAATTGGGACGGTCCCTTTACTATAACACAAATTATCAGTGATTGTACCGTAATTATTAAATCTGACCTTGGTCGACTCTATAAGTCAAATGTGGCTAGATTAAGGAGATGGTCTGGGAGGGAGACCTCCACAGAAATGTATGGTGAAGGTTCCGAAAGGATCCTGAATCAGAATCGCATAATAGACCAGGTAAAGAACACTACAGTGAAGCGTGGTCAAGGTAGACCCAAAAAGTGTTCCGAATCAGTGACACCCACGCCAACACCGATTAAGCGTGGGGGAGTTAAAAAAGTTCCGGCAGGTGAAGACAGAAAGAAGAGGAAAGGTGTTTCTAAGGCTAAGAAGCACCTAGAGAAAGCTCTTCAGACTGTCAGGTCCGATAAAGAACTATCCGAGAAGGGGAGATACGTTCGCCGCAGCCCCCGAATTGCCCAGAGGACTGCAGTGACCTAACCTGTATACACAACGAGTGTAATGTTTACATTTAGAGGAACGGATGACAACTGACCCTAAAGGCTTATTTGTCGCCCCCGCATGATGTACCAATGGGTAGTGGACGGATAATCCGGTGGATTTGCTTAAGCTTTCCATAATCTCCACTTAAATCCCCAGTCGAGTCATCGGGGTGAGCGATAATTACCTAAAAACAATCAGTTTGTTGATGTACCGCCTGTAGCACGTGCGTTTCCGCATGACGTCACCGTGTCCAGTCTCGGCTGACCTCTCGTGACCTCGCGGACCGCGGGGAAATGACGTCACGAAAGCTGGCCCGTCGCCATATTGTTTTTTGGTAGTGTTTGAGACAGTCGGGTCACCCCTTCTCTCTTGAATTCTACCATCTAGCAAACCCCTTGTGCGCCCTCAGAGTCTGTCTCTCAGCAGGCAGACTCCGCTAGTGTCGGCCCCGGCGCCGTAAAAGCCGGAAAAAGGAGTAGTTTACTCCCGTGGTCGATTCCCCAGTCATGGCTGAGGAATCCGTAGCTGCAGCCAAGCTATCCGGTGACCCGGATAAGCTGACTCCGTCCGCAGAAGCTTTTCCGGAAGCTTTGTCGCCTGTTACACAGGAAGAGAGCGAGATGATGGACGTGGAGGAACCCACGGATCGCTCGTTCGAGGAGAAGCTGGCTTCATTCTCACTCAATGAGCCAGAGAAACTGCTGTCTCCACTCCCAGCAGAGGGATCCGGAGCGACTGCGAGTGCTGAACCCGCAGCGACAGAGTCCGAAACTACCCAAGTTGACGGACAGAAGGATGAGTGGAAGCCAGCAGTGGCGGAGCCTTTTCCAGCTAGCTATGATGGTCGCTACCTGTATGTCCACCCGGAACTGCAGGCACAAGTGACCTACGCGGACGGGACACCAGTCAGGATGGACCCGAAAGTCAGGATAGCTATCGAGGGCGTCATGGCTCCCGAACAGCTGACCAGGATGCCTCCCGAGTGGCTTCGAGACTGGCCGTGGTTCCAACGGGGACTTATGGTGGACGCTGGTTTCCGTGAAACCGTGTACGCAGCTAACCGAGCCTTCGAGCTCGGAGCGTATCCGAAGCCTGACAAGTCCCTGTGGAACGTCAAGGCTACGAACATTAACTGGGTAGGCTGTGTCTGGGATACCGATGGCCAGACCTACCCACGCCCTAGTGCTATCGGGACGCCGTGCCGGACCACTAAGGAATTCCGGGAGGCCGCTGCTAACTTCGAGCAGTGGGACGACGGTTACTACATAACCGAACAGGAATTGGTGGATGTCCAGAACAATTCACTAATCGGATTGGACCGAGCTGCAGCCCTTCGGACGGTTATTGTCCGCCGCATGACTGCCGAACAGGAGGCACAGGAAGAGGCTAAGAGGGCCGCGGAAGCACCCGCACCTCCTATCCCCGACCTGAAGCTTGCCACCAGAAGCTCCGCCAGTGCTACATCAGCTACCGGCAGCACTACTACTCCAGTAGAAGCCACGACCTCCAGCACATCCGGAACCCAGGAACCGGAGGAAGACTGGAAGGTCAGTAAGAACCGACGATCCGCTGCTCGGAAGCTCAAGAATCTCCCGGATTCTGCGAGAGCCGAGCCGAAACCCAGCACCTCAACCACTGGTAGTACTGCCATGGAGGTTGAGTCGTCTGACGAGGAGTCGGTGCACGAATCCTCGGTTGAGTATGATGAGAAGGCCACTCCATCAACTCAAACCGAGGCCGAACGTTGGGCTAACGCCAAATCCGGATTCAAAACCCGGATCCCGACGTGTTTCTCCGACTGTGCGTACGGAGTTAAGAAGGACGGCTCTACCCTCTATGCCTGTCCAGACTCAATCAATAAGAACGATGAGTCGGATGATGAAGATTGGATGCGCCTTTCGGACGAGGACCCCAATCCGAGCAAAGCCTATCGAAAGATGTGGCTTATGCTAAACCACACCGAAGGGTATTACACTTATACCCAGAGGAGGAAGCTGCGTTGGGCTTTAGAGAAGTGGTACGGTGACGATCAAAAGTCCTGTCCCTTCTCTATCTGCCAGGATGCGAGTGATGTCTCGATCCGGACCTGGAGTACTCCAGCCCGGTTCCAAAGGCATCTGGTAGAGGCCCACTTCCACCATCACCCGGTTTACATTTGTGATCCGAGTTATGGTAAGAAGGGCAAGAAGTGTACTACGAAGGTGCAATACAACCGACGTAGTGATCTGGCTAGACACCAGAAGAAATGCCACGCAGAAGGTTTGGACGGGGCCCGGAAGCGCATCATGGAGCTTCATCAGGAACTCATGAAGGAGTTCGATAGCCTGAGCGAGGATGCTTGGTCTAAGATCCGACCAGGGGACCAAGTCCTCTGCGAAGTTCCGAAGACCAAGGATTCGAAACTCCGAGCAAAGATAGTCCTGACTCCTGGAAAGGGTAAACTGGACATGCACGAGTCTCTCTGGCAGAAATGCGAGGAATCCGGAAAGGATGCAAAGAGAGCTCGTGAAAGGAGCAGGAGAGACCAGAACCGTGGCGGCAATGGTAATGGTCAGAGCACAACAAAACCGAAGGTCAGAGCAGAGGACCGTTCCAGGTCCCCTCTGACAAGGCACCCCGCAGAACAGGCTCAGGGCACTCCGGTGTTCAAGAAGCCTGAACCTGCCGGATACGCTGGAGCCGTATCTAAACCTGGGAAAGTGAGTTCTCGAAACTTTCCGTCCTTAAACCAGGGACCTGGACCTGAGAGCCAGACCTTGGTGGTAGGAAAGGATGGTCGCCTTATGCCAAAGAAGACCACCGCATCTGCTGCCGCCGGATCTGCATCCGCTCCAGCCGCCCCACCAGTTACCTTTACCCAGGAGCAGTTAAACATGTACCTGCAAATGGGACTGAAACAGAATGTACCACCTGCCTTCTGTGTACCAACGACAGGTGTGTCCGGGAGTCCTAAACCCGGAAGTGGTCCACAGGCCGCCTCGACTCCTCCCAAGGCTGTCACGGCACCTGAGAAACCGAAGGACGCCATTACCATTAAAACTGGTAATGCGGAAGTTTGGTTTGAGAAGTCTCGCCAAGGGGAGGCAGATGTCCAGAAGGCCATCTACACCCATTGGGAGAAGACCGTTCGTGAGAAAGCGATCGAGTTTCATCAGGGTCTCCTAAACGAAACCCTGTTGTGTATGAAACAGGTGGGCGACGCTGAAAAGCAACGTCTCGAGACTCTCATCCGGGACGATGTAAAGGCCCAGGAGGAGGCTGCCTCAGCTGCTCAAGAAAAAGCAGCTATGGATGTACACGTGTTGGAAAAGCGTGTAAAGGAGGAGATCACTCGGAACACCAACCTGAACACTAAGTTCATGAGGGTGTTCGGAGTCGACTTGGACGAGTGGGACGGCACTCCCGAGTCGGCTTTAGCTCTTCTGAAGAAGAAGCATGCTAAGAAATCCGTTTAAAGCATGCTAGGGTTATTTCTTCCATAATTTTTTTTTCCAACACCAAATGACCAGATATAGTCTTTGCGGAACCCTAAAGGTCTGCGAATGCTTTTACTAGTGCATGAACACCTATGCTATGTGTTCCGGGTTCCTTTGACCAGTCTATTATTCAGGTTGTATAACATTTATTACACCCTGAATAGCCTATTCGGATTTATAATTTCATCCATGAACAATCCGATAGTAGACTTGCTGCTGTGAGACGTATCCGGATGCCAGTTCCAGACTCCTGCTGTTACCCGTGCTAACCAATTACTAGGATGGACTTTACGATTTACCTCTACAACTCATCTGTACTCCCGAATGGACTTATATCTCTACTACTATTACTTCCGGATCAACCTATATCGGACTATTATTTTACTTATGTCAACTAAAACTTAAAAAGGATTACGTTCTCTACACAGTTGACACATCCGGACTAATATTCTACAAATCTACACCATTCGGATATACTATAAACTTTAGCACTACTAGAGGATTGTGGGTAGCTGCCCCAAATCAACTACCGTGTTCACTCAATATAAGGAAACTATAAACTTTAGCACGTCCATCCCGTGGTTAGCTGACCACACCTACCTACTAGTACCCGGAGGATACAGCAGAAGACTCCAGCAGCATTTATAATTCCTGTATATTGTATATAATGTCATATTTCTATTTTTCTATAATATTATATGTATGTACATATCCACTAGATACATATTATAATACGGGTACATAGACATTTCCTGATACGGATCTCTAATCACTATTAGTATTTATATTATAAGATCCGTTAAACTTCACCAGATAACACATATTATTGTCCTGCGAGACAAATTATATAATAAGTATAATGATCTGGTGCTATAAAAGTTATTAGGTACACGGTGATAATATATTATTATATTCATTATCACACCGTGATGTTTTTTTTCAAGTGTATGTTATAAATAATCATATTCGTACTACTCACGGAATCCTTAACGGATTCGTATAATATTAATATACGACATGTCATTAGATAGTGATGTTACTATAACAGTCTTCTTTAAGACTACATATTCAAATGTGGTGTCAATGACTACAAACACACGTACGGATGTTATTTTGTGATATGTTTTATTATCGACAGTTCCGTTACATATAGCTGTCATCATCACATGTATACGATTCATATTACTTGTCTTATTAATTATACCTGAAATATAATACAATATTATGTGGTATAATAATTAAATAGACAGTTCCGTTTCACATAACTGTCTCTTCTTCAAGTAATTCGTATAATATTTCAACATCCTAATCGTTATATGTAACTAAAATTCACTATCGAATATATATATATGACATCTGGTTCACAATTTATTTAGTGCTAATGTTATACCTGTGGTTGTACCTCTATTACTAAAGGTTTAGACATGTAGAAATGTTATCCTAGTAATATTATACGTATAACACCCTCCTAAATGTCTGGGGGAGTGGTGTAGAGGTACACTTTACTACCATAGGAGTTGGGTACCGTCTGACGTGGCGGGTGAGTCGAGTCGTCGGACGTTCCTCAGGTTCCGGATAGGTGGCAGCACCGATCCGGGTCTGTGGGGACATCTGACGACGAACACCTGGGTCCGTATATAAAGCCCAGGGCTCAGCCGCTACGTCAGAGGCCCTTCTGGCCTCCACACTATGTAAACCACTGTCTTTTAATATTAGCTGCCTCTTTGATATCATTCGGCAGCCGTGAGTGTGCATTAAGTAATAAACCTAACCGTTGGCATACACTTGGAATACTGTCTTACTCTTTCTTTCCGAATCGTAAGACCCGAACCCCCCAGGTCCGTAAGGCCACAAACCCTTACACATTGAAGGATGAAGACTTTGATATATTTTGGACAATTCTTAGTTCAATTTTTGTGGGTTGGTTCAAGAAATTGGCCTCGGACAGTCAGTCGTGCAAAGGCTGCTTGTCATGTAAGTTTGTTAGCGAATGAATGTATCCATTGCATTACTCCCAATGCATGAGCATTAAGCCTGAAAACCCAGTAGATATGTGCAAATAGCAATACAATACCTGCATTACTGAAAGATTCTTCAAGGGCATGTATGTGTGAAAAATAGATATAAACCTATAGCAAACTGAAGCCTGCCTCATTGATTCATTGCCACCTTGAAACAATAATTGCTAATACATCCCAGTGTGTTCAAATTGCTAGACATTTTAAGTACCAGTTCCCCCTTTTCTTTTTGACATGTGAACTAACACATCCAGATATACTAACACTTGGAATGTTGCTGTGTGAACTAACATATCATTCACTTGCTATTACATGTTTGTAAATCTACCGACTCAAAGTCTTGGCTATTCCGTTAAGGGAATTAATTCCCAACATAAAAAATCTGGAATAACTAAATAGTAAACATGTGTGTGTTGAATGAATATCAAAATGCAGATGTAGTAATGAGCATTTTCAAAATTTTGATTGAATATGTACATATAGCAGTTTATAATATAACATAATGATGCCTGTGCCTGTGGATTGATACCACAATTTTTTCAAATTGATTCTTCAGGTCCAGATGGTGTGGCTGTTCTTGATGGAGTACAGTTTTCTGCAAGTAGAACTATTGAAAACGGTATCCATTCAGTACCTGACTGAATACACAGATATTAATGACTGACACAAGCTGACCATGCCTGGATTCTCTTGATTGACCTAGGATATTTCATAATGGTCAATTTTAGTGATGTTGATAGTTTCAACTGCTGGACCTTCATGGAGTACACTGTTTTCTGCAAATATGAAACTGTTGAAAACTATATCCATTCAGTACCGGTACATGACTTAAAGACACCTTGATGTAAGCTGACTTGTCGATGCCCGGATACTCTTGCTTGACCTTGGATATTTCATAATGGTGATTTTACTGATTTTGATGATGTCAACTACTGGACCCCCATGGAGCACTGTCATAGATAAAAGGATTATAACTGACTAATAAATATGATTTCTGCATATCAGGTGTTTAAAAGTGACTAAAGTTTAAATACTATGAAGAACTATTGTTTTCAATGCGGAATGTTATCCTGCCGTCACTTCAACGCCACCACGCATTCATTGCCACGCCACCACGCATTCATTAGTAGGTGCCATTCATTTTCTTTAATTCTATGAATATTTAGATTAGCAGGGCATGAAGAAGTATGTGCACTTTTTATTTGTTATGGATAACAGCAAATTCCGACCAGGGACTACCAGTGATACGTCCTGTCTCAGTGAACAGCCCTCACAAGAATTCAAGCACCAAGTAACCCGCCCCCCTTCAACTTAATTGTATTTTACAGCACCCCCTTTATTCACAAGCTCCTGGGTCAATTCATGCACCAACAATACAGTGGAAATACATATTAACTTGGAATCAATGTTTTTCTCTATGGGGAGCCACTTCGATGTCTGGCTCAGTACATATTTGACCAAAATTTTTTATTTTTGAAAAATCATAGAAAATCACACACTCATAGTAGAGAGAAGGGATATAGCTCATGTTAAAGAGCTTGATTTGGGTGTTTCAGACATATCTTTATCATCTACATAGGTCAATAAGTTGCAGAGACATGAGGAACCGGGCATTTTTTTATCATTCACAATTAATTTGCCCCAAATTTTTTTTAATTTGGGGGTCGCACCTAGGGGGGGTATAAGTGCAGAACTTGAAAAAAAATGATTGTTCCATCTTAGTTGAACATAAATAGATGCTGTGAGATGCTTTTTGGAATTTTAGAAAAAAAAATTTTTACCCCCTGCCGTGCCTAGTCCAAGTAGAATATTTTCTGTACTTGGTGATTTAACCTCCAGGTGTCAAACGTGAATGAAAAGTGAGGGTCACGTTGGAAACGTGGGATTATTATGGGTAGACTGAAGTTCACGTTTGGAACGTGGGAAACTTTATGGCTTGCCCCCCCCCCCCCCCCCCCACCCAGTAACTTAAGTGTGTATTCGCGCACCTGTCCCCTATTATCGCTCACTAACGGTAACATGGATTGGACACTCCCATTCAACCTACAGCCGAAACAAAGTGTTTAATACTTGCACCTGTGAAGTATAACACGAACAGAATGCGCTGATGATGTTACACGGAATTTAATTTGAGAATAAAGTTGAGAATCGGTTTGTTTATAAACGTGCGGCTTTCGTCGATTCGTAAAAATAAGTGAAGTTTGGCAGTTGGAGGGTTGGCCGTTGGGTCTGTTCTAGACCCGAATACCGAGAAGACACGCCTTTGAACTTACCCAAACTTTGCAGACGAAATTGAGGCTCACAATTCTCTTTGATTTCATCTCTTACCTTCGTCATAAACTTCAAGAGGCGTCCCTATCGTCACAAAAATCTCCTCTTCGTCTGAATCTGGGTCGGCCATGTTTTTGTGTTCAGATATGACGTCACTGCGAGCTTATTTCGGTTTTGCTCTTCAACCTGATGTTTACTTAATAATATGACAAACAACGGAACAGACATGTGCTTGAAGGTGAGTGAATAACAACCAATCCACTTTAGGATAGTTGTGTACTGCGAGTCTTTACTTTCTCACTCTTTATCACATTTTCTGTTTTTACAGGCTTGGAGTAAAGGACAGAAATTGTGCATGAAGCTGACTACACGGAAGTAAATCAATGCGCATGTCTGCAGATTAATTCTCCATTTCGTCAAAAGCTGCATTTAGTGAGAGAGAAGATGTTGTCATGCTCTTTGTGCGTCCATTTGTGCACGGAATGTGTTTATTAACACCCTGGGCGTCCCGTCAGAGGTCGTCATGATGAAGAGACTAAGTTTGAAAGGGCTGCGTCTGTCAGGAACGCCGCGGGACGTGGCGGGAGACGCTGGGGATGAGGGCCAGGAAGACCCACAACTCAGCCCCGAAATCCTACCCACCCCGGCCACGGACGACGACCAGCCCGGCACGCCCAAGAAACGCGAGAAGAAGGGCTTTTTTAAGACACTGAAGCGGAAGTTGACAGGTAACTTCAAAGGGAAGAGGGACTCAGTGACTGGGGTTGTCGTGGTGGAAGAGGACAGTTCTAGTGAGAATGCACGGGATGATGGGAGTTTATTACACTGTGGTCCCCGTGCTTTCCACTCCCCTCACCGCCCACCCCGCCCCCACTCACACCAACCCCACTCCTCACACCCACCCCAATATTCCCCTCAAGTCACCCCCGAGCACCCCGGGGGTGACTGCACCCTTCCAGCCGCAAAGCACCAACGACATCACAGCAAGCACTTACAGCAACCGGGCAAGGAGGAAGTGTCCAAGTCAGAGGAGGAAGAATCATCAACACCGACCGAGGAGGAGAAAGTTCAGACTGTTTTCTTGACAGACGCAGAGTATGGGCATGCCTCTGCACCTGCCCCCACAACGAGTACTCTCCCATCAGTACAGCCAGTAGATGTGCCTGTTAGCGTCTCGGTTGTTATTTCTCACGTTGATGTAGAAGTAAGTGCGGATGGTGGACAGGAAGTTACCCTACCTAACTCGACATGGCCGCAGACTCCGGCCCCGCTGCCACCCCCATCCCCAGGCATGGATAGCCTCGGTGCATCCGACACAGAGCTACAAGGTGCATGTGCACCAAGAATAGCACCGAGAACAAGCTCAGACTTCCCAGACTCCGAGGATGCAGACCTCCCGCCGCTACCTCCCCCGCCACCCCCTACTAATGCAGCCCTGGATGTCAGGTATTATGACGATTCGTCAGAGACTGGATTCAGGGGACACCTGGCATTAGTTGGGGGCGGGATTACCGGAGACCCGAGTAAACTGCTGCCAGTGTATGACCAGCTGAAGGAGCCACCCAAGTCCTGGAGTCTAACTAAAGAACTGTTTAAACTGTCCAAGTTTGGTTGGTACTGGGGTCCTATAACCCGCGTGGAGGCAGAGGAGAAGCTGTTGAGTCAGACTGACGGAGCCTTCCTGGTGCGGGATAGTTCAGACGAGCGCTACCTGCTCAGTCTCAGTTTCCGCTCCTATGGCCGAACACTGCACACACGTAT
The DNA here is from genome assembly GCA_949317995.1 of Acholoe squamosa. NCBI lineage: Eukaryota > Metazoa > Annelida > Polychaeta > Phyllodocida > Polynoidae > Acholoe > Acholoe squamosa. The sequence continues at coordinate 89,711,052 of OX439038.1, read as the reverse complement.
AGAGCACTGTAATGGTGTGTTCAGCTTCTACGCGCAGCCCGAGTCAGAGGGATACTACTCCATTGTGGACCTAATAGAACACTCAATGACCGACTCACAGACTGGGGTCTTCTGTTACTCACGGGCACGGACTCCGGGGTCACCGTCCTTCCCCGTGCGGCTCACTAAGCCTGTGTCACGCTTTACTCAGGTACGCTCCCTCCAGTACCTGTGCAGGTTCGTCATCAGGCAGTACACACGGTTTGACCACATTCAGAAGCTTCCCCTGCCCCCACGAATCAAGGGCTGGCTGGAGGAAAACCAATATTGACCCGTGGGGTTCGGGGCGGCAGAGGTCACCCCGAACCCGAACGTGAATTAAGCTATCATCATATTGTAGACTCAAGGTATAAGGTTATTTGTGGACTGAACTAGGTTACCTTGGCTACCACAGGACAAAGTTACCATGGTAACCCCTGTACATGGTTACCCAGAGATGCCACTTTTCCTGGTTTTGATTCCAAGATTTCTGCATTAGATTTTGTTAAATTCCTGGGAAAATGTGTCCTAAGTCCGGTTTTCCTGGTTTTTGTCGACCAGTGAGTGACATCTCTGGTTACCACATATGATAACTCTGTACTAGGTTACCATGGTGCCTTAATTGACCTGTTATGTTACCATAATTACCTTCATCAGTTTACCCTGGTTACCTCTGTACTAAGCTACCATGGCTACCTCTGTACTAGGTTATTATGGTGACCATTACCTGTGTATGAGATTACTATGGTTACATGTGGAGTAGGTACCATACCTGCTCTGTTTACTAAGTTACCATGGTCTTGTTTGTACTAAGCAACTTACCCTCTGTACTTAGTTACCATGGTAACCTCTGTACTCTGTTACCCTGGTATCCTCTGTAATCGGTTACCATGGTAACTTCTATACTCAGTTACCGTGGTATCTTCTGTACTTGGTTACCATGGTCACTTCTGTACTTGGTTACCACTGTGGTTGGTGACCATGGTAACCTTTACTTGGTTGCCATAATTTCATCACCTGTACTTGTAATGTCAGATATTAATGAGGGCAGGTCATGACCAGCTGGTGTACATGTATGTGTAACTTGTCGGCCATGGCTCTGTGCGCCAAGCATTAAAAGACTCACATTTTGATATTAGCACATACAGAGACACGACAAGCTCCACAGGAGATATTATAATGTATATAGACAGAGATATTATGACAAGCAGTCATTATGTTGTCAAGTTGATGAAGGGAGGTTCTCAGTGTCATGGTGACACATATAGCTCATTTACTACTCCATATTCTTCCACTGAGAGCCAAGGAAAAGCTGTCAAACTGTGTATAGGCACAGTGCTGTGGGGGGGGGGGGGTCTCTAAGACAAGCCATGATGAGGGGCAGAGGGTTCAGCTACTACGTTTTCTACCTGTTATGATGTTGTATATACCCATTCATTGTGTCCATCTTTCATGGCTGCCATTGGAATCAATGATTGGTTCAGTTTAACAGCACGCTAACCGCTTGTCCTCGTTTTGCATCTACATCACAAGCAATAAGCGTATTGCAGCAGTGAGCGGGGGGGGACGTGCCATCCACGTAGGCTAGACTAAGTATTTTTATATATCATTATTAATGTGCACCACGCCTGCTTTACGCCACTTACAGCACAATGGTAGGAGTGTCTTACTGAATGAATGAGGAATACCCCCATGTAACGAGTATCAAGTACTGCGCCTACTGTACATAGACTGTACATATGGAATCATGTTAATTTGTATAATATATGCAAATGATATGTTAATGCTGTTTGATAATATTACAAAGATTGCAGAGTTGATAAGATTATTGTCATTATTGGTTTTTAGTTACATAGAGGCTGTTTTAATTGTAAGAGAATGTAACCCAAACACGGGAAGATAAACAAAAGTCCATATAGCGCGACAGTCAGGAATTTTTCCTTTTTAATTGCTGTTAAGATGTATTTATGTACTTTGTTTCTATGGTAACATCGACTCTCGTTCTGCACAACCCAGATATTGTACTGTGTTTGTTAAACTGGAAATGTTGCTCTTACTGAAGTAATTATGAATGAAGTGAGATAGGAAACAATATATTGAGAATAGATATAATACATAAGCTATCCAATATTGAGTGCAGCATATTGTGTCAAGCTTGGTTTACCTAGCAGTGATCTAACATATGTCAATGTCTGTACAACGTTCACCACACATTGAGTAATGACAAAGCTTCACTTCCTAAAATTATATCAGACAAAAGGCCATCATAATTCTAATGCTTAGTTTAGGATTTTTTTTTGAGAAAAATAATATTTTTTGGGGTGAGGGTATAGAGAAAAATGGAATTTTAGGACTTAGGCCACACCAAATAAAAAAAATTGGTCTATGGATTTTCATTTTGAGAATATGGTGCGGGAGGGCGAAATTTTAATTTTTATTTTCTAGAAATGAATTATTGTCTATGGATTCTGAACATCATAAATATAGAGAGGGCGAATTTTTTTTATTTTTTTTTTGCCATTGCATATTTATGCCTATCCAATGAGGGGTCTGCCATTCCTGTACCTTTATTATTAATCATATATTTATTGCTTGATAAAAAAAAAAATGAAAATCCCTGCAAATGAGGCGGGCGGGATCCATAGACATGTTATTTTTCAAATAAAAATAAAATTTTAATTTCTGAAAAACAGGGGCGGGAAATCCATAGACCAATCTTTTAATTTGGTGTGGCCTTATGTGTAAATTAAGCTTCAAGAGTACTGAACCAGTGCCCGCGAAGTTAAAAATCTTACACAGGCCAAATTGGCTGGTGTTGGAGGCCACTACACATGACAATTTTTCCATACATCAGCCAATGTTATAAAAGTTTGGAGTATGCCTGGTGAGTACCAGTTCTCTAAACAAACTAACTTTGCAGTTGATTAAGCAATTTGTGGGTTTTTAATTCTGTGGTAAGATGGTAGACACATCTGATGTGGTGTAGCGAACCTAGTATGGCCTGTGAGTGATAGCCACAGGTTTTATGACAGTTGTAGAATAAGGGAAATTCAACACCAGCCAAAATGGCCTGTGTGGAAATTGTCTACACAGGACATTTTTGTCTTATGCCCAAAATGTCTGGTGTGGCAGGTGTACTTGGCGGACACTGCTGAACTTCATGGTCAGTCATACAAATAAAGAGGTGGGAAATGAAATCCTATCTATGTACCATCATTGTTTTTTGACAGTGAGACCTGAAGACAGCCATGTTTTAGACCTAATATCATGACGCACCAATAGAACTGGCTTACACACCAGTTTGGACTCTTGTGGTATTTTGCAGTTACCGTATTTGTTCTAATAAATGCACCTCTTCTAATAAGCGCCTATCCTTTAGGGCTGTAAGCGCACCCCTCCTGGTGTCAAATCATGCAAATGAAGTGTAAAAGTAAAGATTTTTAGGGCAAATCAACAATTTTTAGGCTTTAGATTAGTGTACTCATTAGAATTAATTCATGTTTTAGGGTTTTGAGCATCTATAGATTAATTTTCCAGACCATTGCGCTTATTAGAATGAATATGGTATATATCTACAGCCTTGATAGGTGACCTCAGACAGGTTCATCCTTACATTAAGACACAATGGGACACTACATAGCAGGCAGTCAGTTAAATTAACAAGTTGTATCAGGATTGACCTGTGTGACATCTGAGATTGCAGTCTGTGTATTGAAACACACTTAGAACTTAGCATGTTAAAATATATGAAAGTAAAAGTTGGACATTAGATCTAATTTGTTTTTGGTTTCATTAATGTTAAATAGCTGAGCAGAGCTATGAATTTGTTACAAGATATGATTGTCATTTTGTTACAAGATATGATTGTCATTTTGTTACAAGATATGACATTTTTATTGTGTTGTGTGTATGATGGGATGTTTTATATAAAGGGTAACCAATAATACAGAGTGATGCCTCAGGACAGAAACCCGGTACGCTTTATCTGACCCACCGTATTCAACATAATTAATGCACATACACTAATAAGTGCACACACACCTTTTTGATGATATTTGAGACTATGAATGAACCAAAATTTCCCATTTTATTTAAGCCTAATTAAACTCTACTGGACCACTATTTTTGATAATTTCTAAGCGCACAGTGAGCTAATAACATTGAATACCGTGTTACGATAAAATGACCTATTTATGGGGACACCCTCCTCCCCATATTTGGCCATATATTTTCTGAACTTCAGAAAAAGTCCTGTTTTGGTTGTCAGTTAAGTACTTGACAATGCTGAGCCATATTTTTTCAGAGATGTAAGTCTTCAGGTTTCATCAGGATTTCCTGATTAATGAAAATTTTGAAAGACATGTTTTTTCCTTATATGAGTGGTAAGGAGGGCTGTTTGGAAAAATAGAAGGCTTTTTATATCAAGTAAATATATGGCTTCCTGATTTTTCCCAATGCCTGACTTTCATCCCTGTTTTTTTAAAGTTAAGTGAAAAGTCAGTTATCTTGAGAATAATTCAGTTAAGAAAGATATGCGACTTACTTACAGTTAGCTACAAGTAGGTGGTGAGATTAACTGTGCATGCGCAGATTCTTTGTTATTTTTACACCTCCAGCCCAAGAGTTAGAAAGCTCATATTCTGGGCATTTCAGTCTGGCTATGAATAATCGATATAATCGAAATATCGAGACCAGAATAATGATATTCAACATCGAAATAAATTGGATGTCAATGATACTCCTAGAGTCGGTGAATTTTCTAGTTGCGCACCCCCAAGGAAAATGTCTGATTATCAGGAAGTTGGAAGTTCCTACTGTGAGTGATAACTAGTGGGAACCCTGAGCAGCTTTTATATATCTGGTAATATTAAATGTTACATTTGGTAACAATGTTACCATGTGGTAATATAAAATGTTATATTTTGTAACAATGTTACCATGTGATAATATAAAATGTTACATTTGGTAACACTGTTACCATCTGGTAATATTAAATGTTACATTTGGTAACAATGTTAACCATCTGGTAATATTAAATGTTACATTTGGTAACAATGTTACCATCTGGTAATATAAACTGTTACATTTGGTAACAATGTTACCATCTGGTAATATAAAATGTTACATTTGGTAACAATGTTACCATCTGGTAATATAAAATGTTACATTTGGTAACAATGTTACCAACTGGTAATATAAACTGTTACATATATGGTAATAGATGTTACATTTGGTAATCATGTTACCATCTGGTAATATACCATGTTACATTTGGTGCTTACTAAGACAATTCTCATCTTTGTGGTATTAAGTTTACACACCCATGTCAAGTAGAACAAAATGTTAGAAAAAAAAGAAAAGCACCTGATGGTGGTATGTGCTTGTGTCATGAGTCTGATAAGAGTTGACGGCAGATTGTAGAACTGCGGGCTGATGTCACACATTGTACATAGGAACTGTGGGTAGGTGTCAACACAACCTGTAACCATGGAAGCAGAGGGTAAACAAGACCAATGTAGAGGTGTCAACATAACCTGTTACCATGGAAACACAGGAACTATGTAGAGGTGTCAACATAACCTGTTACCATGGAAACACAGGACCTATGTAGAGGTGTCAACATAACCTGTTACCATGGAAACACAGGACCTATGTAGAGGTGTTAACATAACCTGTTACCATGGTGGTATTAAAGGACAACAGGGGCAAGGCAAGATATGGAATCAATGTGCCTATACATGGGTAAAAAGTGACGCTGTGACACAGGCGTTTTAAAAAGTGACGCTCGTGACATAGGGTTTTAAAAACGGACGGCGACACTAGCAAAAGTTCCCAGTACATTGGCATATACATAAAAAGTGATGGAGTGACGCGCCATCCCTCCTAAAAAGTGACAATGTGACGTCCTAAAAATTTTGAGCACCTATGTATAGGCACATCACTTGCTTGAATTTTGTGCTAAGGGAACTACATGTATCTAATGCATGTAGTAATTTGATGATGCCGGTTAATCCAATAGAGTTAATGAGGCTGGTTTATTTAATGCTGTGTGAGACTGGTTATTGTATCAGGATATGAGACAGTACATGTATGTGAGATAGGGTGGTATGGGTTTATACTGTATGCGGCATTATCTACTTGTGTACCTATCTACGTGCACCCACACCACCTTCACCCACCCCTATGTACACCCACCCACCGCCACGCTACAAATAATATCTTATCTTTGTAGGTTCACTTTGTTTGCTAAAGGGTGGGTGAAAATGTACCAGCATTATAATGTTGGAAACATCTCATGACTACAATGAAAATAGAGAAAATATCCTTTATGGAATCTTCAGTAATATATGTATTCTCTCCAACTGACGGTAAGAAATTTGAAAAAGAATCTTGGACCTTTCAGTTGACTCACATGGTGGCAAAGGCCGGGCCCAAGGTGAACATAGTGACCCTTACGGGGTTACCATAGCTACCTTATTGTCAGGTGCCATGGTTACCTTTTGTATTAGGTTGCTATTGTTACCTGTGTTTCATGTTACCAGAGTCTTCCTTTTCTACAAAGTAATCATGATTACCTCTGCACTAGGCTACCATAAGCTATCCTAGGTTCTGTAATTATCTCCATCAATTACCACCATTTTCTCTGCATCAGGTTACCTCTGCAGTAAGTTAGCATGGTTACCTCTGCACTAGGTCACCATGGTTACATCTGCACTAAGTTACCATGGTTACCCTTGTACTAGATTACCATGGTTACCTCTGCACTAGGTCACCATGGTTACCTCTGCACTAGGTCACCATGGTTACATCTGCACTAAGTTACCATGGTTACATCTGCACTAAGTTACCATGGTTACCCTTGTACTAGATTACCATGGTTACCTCTGCACTAGGTCACCATGGTTACCTCTGCACTAAGTCACCATGGTTGCATCTGCACTAAGTTACCATGGTTACCCTTGTACTAGATTACCATGGTTACCTCTGCACTAGGTCACCATGGTTACCTCTGCACTAGGTCACCATGGTTGCATCTGCACTAAGTTACCATGGTTACCTTTGTACTAGGTTACCATGGTTACCTCTGCACTAGGTCACCATGGTTACCTCTGCACTAGGTCACCATGGTTACCTCTGCACTAGGTCACCATGGTTGCATCTGCACTAAGTTACCATGGTTACCCTTGTACTAGATTACCATGGTTACCTCTGCACTAGGTCACCATGGTTACATCTGCACTAAGTTACCATGGTTACCTTTGTACTAGGTTACCATGGTTACCTCTGCACTAGGTCACCATGGTAACCTCTGCACTAAGTTACCATGGTTACCTTTGCACTAGGTTACTATGTACATCTGTAGTAAATTACCATGGTTTCTGTGGCTACACACATCTTAGGTTATCATGATTACCATGTTTACCTCTGTCCTAGGTTACCATGGTCTGCACCAGTTAACCATGTTTCAGATTACCATAGTTACCCCTATATTTGTTTACATGTTATGTTTAAGGTGACCATGGTTACTTTATCTATGATACTATGGTAACCTGCTTCCAACAAATGAAATGCCCGCTGTTATGCCATTAAATATTTGTATGTCTCTGTAATATTGTACATCGGAATTGATGGGCTGCTTGTACAATGCGCTATGGTGTGTTTCCTTGCCAGGTATAGCCCCGTGTGTTCTAGGAGGGAGAGATTGTTAAGTGCTTGGATGCTGATTGTGATTATTTAGCTGTGTTTAAGATGGTGTCCACATTGTGTACATCGTGTATATATTAAAGACGTTGCTTGTTATGTGTACAAGGCGCACCATATCTACCGTAACTGCCTCTTTAAGTGCGCCGGTCTCAAATGAACAGTCCTAGATTACCATGGGGATGGGCAGCCCTTCACACCTCATAGGTACCAGATAACTGCTGGTCCCATAAAACCAAAGGGACTAAGGAATTTAATTTAATAAGTGGAGTGCTGGTTAAAAAGGGAATTACGATGATATGTCCAGCTGTATGTTTGACTTCCCCTGTGGTGGACGGGGGAGGGTATGAGTGAGTGAGTCTGCAGCCAGCCAGGGGCAGACACAATATTATATTATATAGAGCTTGAACAATGCCAACAACAAGGCGCCCCGTACTAGCCTTAGTTACCAATAAAACATGTGTTTATAACGCTACGCCTTTCTTCTTTATTCACACAATAAGTGTAAATGATGATGACAAGTTTGCTGTAGACATGTGCGGAGCTAGGCCTATTGACACATGATACCACATGCTATAAAGGAAGAGCGGTATATTGACCGACCGTATCACTCCCCACCTAATGCACACTGCTTCCCTTATAGTAATCTGACATAGACACTTAGCACCCCCCAGTAGCATAAAGAGGCTCTTATCACACTATTGAGTATCCTGACCCTAATTGTATTATTACCATTAGCGTGCATAATACAATTTTGGTTTCCCGCTATAGCTAATGTAGGCGGACCTCATATATACCTACTTAGCAGGATTGATTATCAGCCAATGAAATAATCCCATCTATTCAGTGTGGTCCTTTCGGGGGGGCAGTGTGGTGACCACTTAATATCATAAATCCCCCATGTATAGGACGCACCCTGACCTTGTTCCCCCTGTGGAGTGGGGACCTTCATGTGAGGGCATGGAGGAGCAGAATAACTTCATTGGGAGTCCACAAAGGAGGAATTCTCCTTCCATTCTACCAGTGGGCATACCAGATTCGTAAAAGGCGACAAACTAGGGGTGTCTTGGGATGAGCATGTGGGTACCTGGTGTCCATATGGGCGGGCTCGGGCATACATGCTTGCCTTTTGCCATGGGATTCCCCCTCAGTGAACCACGTCTGAGTGATCAAAGGCCGTGGTTTGTCTGGCCCTGTCTATGGGACCAGGCAAATAAAAGAACACTTGCTTTCCTTCGAAAAGAGTAGGGGAATGAAGCCCCGGTAGCGGTTTTCCCCCTCACCCCTCATAGATGCGGTCATTCATCTCATAGATTCAGTCATTCATAGATTCGGTCACTGCTGTGTCGGGCAAGCAGCATATCCAAATACCTGTCTAGCTGTTTGGACGAGCAACTTTTAAAAACCTGTCCAAAAAGAAAAGAAAGGACTTGATGTCCGCGAACCACAGAAATGTCTGCTAACTTTTAAGTACTATTAGTGGACGTAAAATCAACCAAACCAAACTCTGACCTTGTGGACTATCTTGAAGTGTCATCAATTTCGTTCTACTGAATGAAATTTCAAAATTCGAAAAGTTATGTACAGCTGTGACCCCAATGTAACTCCTGAATGCCACATTTGGCTTGGGGGAAACCTTGGAAAAGTTTTGGGAGACACCTTTTCCCATCATCGACCCTCTTGACCTTGAATTGGTCTATAAGCGTGCCTTGTATGCAAGGATTTACGGTAGTGATAACTGGTGGTAATCAGCTCCACCATTGGACACTTAGCTACCTCAGTATGGGTTTCCTGGACCCTGTAAGTGTTTGAATCTACTCATTAGAAAAAATGACACAATTTGCCACTTTATGGTACACTTGTACCAGCAATCCAATCTAAGACACTCCATCAGGCCAGCAACCTACACACGAGAAAACGAGATGGAAGGCTGCATGTCTGCATACACACATGCTCCACATTCCTCGCTATATGGAGGTAGCGGATTGTCAAATGGGCGCGGCCATTAATAAAGCTGATAAGATGGGTACCAACTGACTCCTGAGAGGGCCGCAGTGAATAGTTGGGATTACTTTATCAAGGACATAGATGGTGGATAGGGGTTCACTAGGTGCTTTTATCCCAGATAAGGGAACGAGGCCGGATAAGGGATAAAAGGACCGAGTGCACCCCTATCCATCACCTCCCAGCTAGCACAACTTGTGCAATTTACATCATTCTTATGTGAAAACTCATGTGTTTTACGTAATAGAGACATCATTTAAATGAGTTGTGCTAGCAGGGCTATGATGTTTATACCATGGTTTCCACCATTAAATTAAACATTTTTACCCTTTAAAAACATTAAATTCAATGTTATTTGTTGCAAGTCTATAAACAGTGCCTTGAGTACATACAAAAGGCACCGTATATCGGTGCTTAAACTGGATAACCATGGTATAATGGTTGATAATAAGAGTAGTATCTAAGACGGTCTCCTATAAATCACACCTTTTGAATTCAAACTTTGAATTGAAATCTTTAATGCAAAAGGTGTGATTTATAGGAGACCGCCTTTAAAATAGAGGTAAATGTTGTAACTTTCCTATACTCGAATACTATGAAGAAAGACAAAGATCTTAAATTTCATTTTATATGTTTAATTAAGATTACCTCAAACAAGACCAATGATGTAATAGCAAAACTTAGGACGTAACCCTTCTTGTATATCATTGGTTAAATGTATAACAGAGATGTTACTTTAAGGCTAGCAAATAGTAAATAGAGAGGTCCGGCCCCCATGTCACGAGCCACCTCACTTCCGCTCACGCCACTGCTGCGTCTGCGTCTGGCTTCGCTGCGAACAAAATCTCTGCCATGAGATATGTCCATACCGCCTATGCCGCGGTAAACTGGTGGCCCTTGCGCCATACATAATGGTCCTCGTGCTCAGGTAACGCCACCTAGGTTGCCGAGCCCTAGTCAGTGCTTCAAGTCTGGCATATAGACTTAAGTACCTCTCGTGCTTCCAGATCTGTGCTGAAAATGAATGTTGTTATACCCGGCTTAACCCGGATGCCTGGCTTAACCCGGATGCCCGGCTTAACCCGGAAGATTAACTAAAACCTTAAAAAAAAACGTCGATCATTACTGACTAACTAAAACCTTAAAAAACGTCGATCATTACTGACGAGTATAATCTTCTCTCCTCCTCACTCCAAAGCACATTCAATAATCAGTTCATTCCTCTGCACCAAAAGCTTAGCGGAAAAAGAACAAGACTTGTGACATGGGTACCACTTGACCTCTTTTATTTAAAACCTAAAGTAGCTTAGTATAAGTTCTATTTCTAAGGCGGTCTCCTATAAATCACACCTTTTGAAATCAAATTTTAAATTGAAATCTTCAATTCAAAAGGTGTGATTTATAGGAGACCGTCTTAGATACTACTAATAAGTAATCCTGCTAAGCTGGTATGTGGTTCAGATACTAAGCAGTGCTGCCACCTAGGGGTTCAGTAGTAAACTATGTAACCAATTTGATAAAGATTTCTATAAATGTATTAAGGGGTTTGTCAGCCAACTAGGCAGGCTAGATGGATTTGGGCCAATCGGCAGATTTTTTTTTTTTCAACCCCCACTAATAACTGATTTTGCAAAATGACCCCCCCACCAAAAAAAAAAAAAAAAAAAAATCGGATACTCACATGGAATGATACGTCGCAATGGGTATTTGAATTGCCCATATTTAGTTTTGACCCCGAGTGTGACGGTTTATTGGGTCCCCCCCAAGGGGCTCTTTTTCAAAATCCCCCCCCCTATATCTAACAAGCCCCCCCCCTCCTGGTAATAAATTACTTGTCCCTTAGGCCTTCACTGGGAACTGTCTACTCACAAAATGAAGTGGTCACAATAAACCCCTAGCTGCACCGTATATGTCCCATCATCTGCTCCAGGTGCTTATGTAAAATGAAGTGGTCACAATAAACCCCTAGCTGCACTGTATATGTCCCATCATCTGCTCCAGGTGCTTATGTAAAATGAAGTGGTCACAATAAACCCCTAGCTGCACCGTATATGTCCCATCATCTGCTCCAGGTGCTTATGTAAAATGAAGTGGTCACAATAAACCCCTAGCTGCACTGTATATGTCCCATCATCTGCTCCAGGTGCTTATGTAAAATGAAGTGGTCACAATAAACCCCTAGCTGCACTGTATATGTCCCATCATCTGCTCCAGGTGCTTATGTAAAATGAAGTGGTCACAATAAACCCCTAGCTGCACTGTATATGTCCCATCATCTGCTCCAGGTGCTTATGTAAAATGAAGTGGTCACAATAAACCCCTAGCTGCACCGTATATGTCCCATCATCTGCTCCAGGTGCTTATGTAATGCAGGGTGCACCTTATATGACATAAAGTAATTTTATACATACACCCACACTCAAACAGCCAGTTTATCAAATATGCTCTAAATATCAAACATGGAATAAATAGTTCAATATTTTCAACAAAAAAGACAAAGTATTGTAGGTGTTAAAGTTTTATTACATCATGCTGTGAAGCTGTGCTCTGTACAAAGCTCTTTAACCAATAGACTTAAATTAACACCTTGTATACTTCCTGAATGCATCATGCCCACTGGTTGGCATGATGCATTACAAGGTATGATGCATTCATGCATCATGCTCACTGGTTGGCATGATGCATTACTAGGTATGATGCATTCATGCATCATGCCCACTGGTTGGCATGATGCATTACTAGGTATGATGCATTCATGCAGCCATGGCATGTAACTCGGCGGTGCTGCATCATGCCATGTCACGATACGGCTCTTTAACCTGATAAGACATGGTCGTGCTATCAGACTCCAGGCCGTCATCACCATCTCCGATTCTCTGCCCCCATCTCTATCGTTGTCGTGAATTAAGTCCCAACATATTGCGACCCTACAAAATATGAGTGAAACTATATAAACTGAACTATCTCTAACTTTTTATGAATTCTGAATTTTTGGAAATATTCCCTAAAGGCGTTTCCTATTGAAAATTGGGGGAATTAGGATGATTTCCAATTTTTTTAGATGAGGGGCATCCCTCAAGCTGAATAGATGTTTTTCAAAAAAGAATTTTTATGTGTTATAAATCTGATGATAATTTGATCAGGGTCTCTGTATATACATCATATCGTATGTAGATTTTTTACTCAATCTCATGCCTGAATCAATCATTACAAGTTTACCACAAGACAAAAAAAAGGAAAAAAAAAGATACTGGTACATGACTCACCAATATACTTGCAGCCATCAGTCCTTCTTTAATAACATCACCAGACTGTCCAACCTGCAGCAAACAAGTCAAAAACATGTTTACATACCCAAAACCCTATTAAAATAGAATTCTATTTCAATTATTCAATTTTGACTTAATAACAAAGGTCCATAGTGGGCTTCCCTAGCCCACTAAAAAGGGTCTATATCTCCTCTTTCCTATCCCCTCGGATGTGTGTGCTGCACATATGCACAGGCACTGACACATTCCTCTGTGAAATTGTGTAATGTAGTTCTCGTCATGAATATGACCTTAGCTGTCGAAATGGCGTAAAACATCTATTACTCACTCACTCAAAGGTCCATAGTATATAAACAGTAAATGATAAAGATACCAAAATAGTTGTCATACATAACTTGTAATAGCCACATATTTCCCCCCTTAAACACTACAAGTTTCAATGATTTTCAAAACAATTTGTGAAAAATTTCTACAATAAAGTTATAAATGTCTGAAAAATAATTACAGTATTTAAATATAGGATAGCAATGTGCATTGCAGGTAACTCGAAAAGCCATTTTTTTTTTTGGTCATGGTGTTACCACTGAGGTGTGAACTGTCACACCTAGTGCTGTGTTAGGTCATGGTGTTACCACTGAGGTGTGAACTGTCACCTAGTGCTGTGTTAGGTCATGGTGTTACCACTGAGGTGTGAACTGTCACACCTAGTGCTGTGTTAGGTCATGGTGTTACCACTGAGATGTGAACTGTCACACCTAGCGCTGTGTTAGGTCATGGTGTTACCACTGAGGTGTGAACTGTCACACCTAGCGCTGTGTTAGGTCATGGTGTTACCACTGAGGTGTGAACTGTCACCTAGTGCTGTGTTAGGTCATGGTGTTACCACTGAGGTGTGAACTGTCACCTAGTGCTGTGTTAGGTCATGGTGTTACCACTGAGGTGTGAACTGTCACCTAGTGCTGTGTTAGGTCATGTTGTTATCACTGAGGTGTGAACTGTCACACCTAGTGCTGTGTTAGGTCATGGTGTTACCACTGAGGTGTGAACTGTCACCAAGTGCTGTGTTAGGTCATGGTGTTACCACTGAGGTGTGAACTGTCACACCTAGTGCTGTGTTAGGTCATGGTGTTACCACTGAGGTGTGAACTGTTACACCTAGTGCTGTGTAAGGTCATGTTGTTATCACTGAGGTGTGAACTGTCACACCTAGTGCTGTGTTAGGTCATGGTGTTACCACTGGGGTGTGAACTGTCACCTAGTGCTGTGTTAGGTCATGGTGTTACCACTGAGGTGTGAACTGTCACCTAGTGCTGTGTAAGGTCATGGTGTTACCACTGAGGTGTGAACTGTCACCTAGTGCTGTGTTAGGTCATGGTGTTACCACTGAGGTGTGAACTGTCACCTAGTGCTGTGTTAGGTCATGGTGTTACCACTGAGGTGTGAACTGTCACCTAGTGCTGTGTTAGGTCATGTTGTTATCACTGAGGTGTGAACTGTCACACCTAGTGCTGTGTTAGGTCATGGTGTTACCACTGAGGTGTGAACTGTCACCAAGTGCTGTGTTAGGTCATGGTGTTACCACTGAGGTGTGAACTGTCACACCTAGTGCTGTGTTAGGTCATGGTGTTACCACTGAGGTGTGAACTGTTACACCTAGTGCTGTGTAAGGTCATGTTGTTATCACTGAGGTGTGAACTGTCACACCTAGTGCTGTGTTAGGTCATGGTGTTACCACTGGGGTGTGAACTGTCACCTAGTGCTGTGTTAGGTCATGGTGTTACCACTGAGGTGTGAACTGTCACCTAGTGCTGTGTAAGGTCATGGTGTTACCACTGAGGTGTGAACTGTCACCTAGTGCTGTGTTAGGTCATGTTGTTATCACTGAGGTGTAAACTGTCACCTAGTGCTGTGTAAGGTCATGTTGTTACCACTGAGGTGTGAACTGTCACCTAGTGCTGTGTTAGGTCATGGTGTTACCACTGAGGTGTGAACTGTCACCTAGTGCTGTGTAAGGTCATGTTGTTACCACTGAGGTGTAAACTGTCACACCTAGTGCTGTGTTAGGTCATGGTGTTACCACTGAGGTGTGAACTGTCACACCTAGTGCTGTGTTAGGTCATGGTGTTACCACTTAGGTGTGAACTGTCACCTAGTGCTGTGTAAGGTCATGTTGTTATCACTGAGGTGTAAACTGTCACCTAGTGCTGTGTTAGGTCATGGTGTTAACACTGAGGTGTGAACTGTCACACCTAGCGCTGTGTTAGGTCATGTTGTTACCACTGAGGTTGAACAACACTGTCACCTAGTGCTGTGTAAGGTCATGGTGTTACCACTGAGGTGTGAACTGTCACACCTAGTGCTGTGTTAGGTCATGTTGTTACCACTGAGGTTGAACAACACTGTCACCTAGTGCTGTGTAAGGTCATGGTGTTACCACTGAGGTGTGAACTGTCACCTAGTGCTTTTAGGTCATGGTGTTACCACTGAGGTGTGAACAACACTGTCACCTAGTGTTGTGTTAGGTCATGGTGTTGAGGTCTATTTCAGTCACTACAGCAGCAAGATGAATTAGGGACTGTGCACTCATTGAAATTGATTCTTGTTTTGAATTATCATTCACTGAAATACAGTAAACTCACAGGCCCATGATAAGAGCCCCTTACCTTGCCGAGGCTCTGTCCTATGGTAACTACATCAGCGAGTCGTCTGTCCACAAACGACCATGTGTCCATGAAGTCCTCAGACTGATCTTGGAGCATGAATATCTCGGAGCTCTTGTAGACCGCCGCTAGACTGAGACGTTTGGTGTACCAACTACTCTGTAACACAAAAACAAAAACAACTAAAATCCATCGGTGCTGCAGATACCAAACTTTACATAGCAGACTAACACATATGAATGTGTCCCTGGCATAGTGCAAGACATTGACTAACATTCAATGTGAGGTATATAACAGACTTACATCTAGGGCCGTGTCCCCAGCGTAATGCCAGATATCATCTACTAGTTCCCCTGTAAGGCGCCATGTCCCACATCATGATATATACAGACTTACATCTAATGATGTGTCCCCCGCATAGTGCCAGATGTCATCCACCAATTCTCCAGTGAGCCGCCAGGCATGGGGTGCGTTTTGAGGCATGGCCATCAGCGCCATGGCCTGTGGCCACTTGTCAATAAACGGGTGGATCATGGTGAGTCTGTCCACCACCGCGTCCCTCACTATACGACCCGTCTTACGCTGCCTACAACATCAACAAACACATGTTTCAATATTAGAGTACAGTTAAACGGGTGGATCATGGTCAATCTGTCCACCATCGTGTCTCTTACTATATGCTTACGCTGCCTACAATATCAACAAACACATGTTTCAATATGTTTCAATGTTTCAACAGTTACCGGAAACTTCCATGTATAAGGCATGCTTTCTACGCAAACCAGATTTAAGGTGCGGCTTATAGGATCAGCCTGAGTTGGCCGTTAAGGGGTTAGACCTTGCTAAGTTGGGGGTGCGCCTTATACGCGGACTGTGCCTACTACGTGGGACATTCACCCAAATATGTAAGGAGTTCTGTAAAAACTAAAAGCCATGAACATACCCAAAGCCTTTTTTGTTTATTCTATTAGACCAGTTTATCTCACTAGATATAAGTGATTTTTAAGACAATGTAAATATACCAAACTTACATAGCATTCTCCTTCTGCTCGGCATCTCGCTGGGCAGCCATTTGCTCAGCGAGTTGCTCGTTACTGGTTCTGTAGAAGTAGGTCACCAGGTCAACGCTGCCCTTAGGGAACATGCCGTGTGCCACACTCGGTAATCCTACTGACTCTGCACCTATAAATATATATATATATATATATATATATATATATATATATATATATATATATATATATACATATTTATACATATATAAACATATATATATATCCGTGTACCCCGGTACAAAGTAAAGAATCTAGTACTTGAATGTATTATTGGTTCTATTTTGGTTCTTTCTCACCTATAATTAGCTAAAAACAAAGTGAGGTGTATCTTGTACCTGCTACAAGTGCATTCCTGGACCATCCGTGTTCTGGTACAAAGTCCAGGGCTGCCTCCAACACGGCAAACTTAACATCCTCCTCAGACGCCAGGCCCTCACCATCACTGAATAAAACAAAAACAGGTTACAACCATTATATTTCCAAAGTTGGACAGTCAGGTACACCTCTAGTTAAGAGTTCTTCAATATAGATACTGTTATACCATGGTTATCACGTTCTTGAACGATTTGACGGTGCCGGGAGCGGATAATGACGTTCGAATAGTACGCGCTAAGTGAACGGATGTTGACACTTGGATTGAAACAAGAAGACAGCAAGTTGACAGTGACCATTTTAATTCGATATTAAAAAAACTATAGCAATAACACCTTAATGCTTATAGAGGATGAAAGTAGACATTATATTCTAGCACCTACCTTTAATTCGCCATGATTTGACCTGTGTATGTAACAGGATTGAAGAAATAAAAATCGAATCGAGCGAAATTTTCGCCGTCATGTTGACTGCATAGCGCACGGATTGTTTACCGCGGCGAGACACACGTTGTCACGTTGGCATATGCTCTAAGGGTATTCTGGCTGTCGCGCGCAGTCCTTACCAGCGGTTCTACTATGAAAATGCCTGTAGGACACACGCCGAGGTAACACTTTGCGTCCAGACAGTCCTGTCGTCTCGCGATGAAACCAAGATGGCGGAGGAGTTTGAACAAGACGTATCGCTTGGATTTTTATTTCTTCATTTTATAAGGTAATTACTTAAGAAAATGGAGGAAACCCTGGTATAAAAGCCATACATAACAAATAGAGGTTCACTCGTTGATTCTAGGGGCTATAGATAAGAAGACACTCGGCCTACGGCCTCGTGCTTCTTATCTGCCCCTATAATCAACTCGTGAACCTCTATTTGTTATTTATGCCTTTACTATTCCTGGTGTGTATGCTGTAACCTGCATATAAGGCGCACCTCGAGTTGAAGCTATAAGATACATCTGGTGCTGAACATTTAGTACAGCCATCTCCCACATATAAGGTGCTTATCTTCATGTAGAAGGTGCAGCTCAAGTATGACATATTGTGGTAGCTACAAACACATATCAGAAGTATAAAGGCCTATACAAAACAGTTTGTTGCACAAACACATATCAGAAGTATAAAGGCCTATACAAAACAGTTTGTTGCACAAACACATATCAGAAGTATAAAGGCCTATACAAAACAGTTTGTTGCACAAACACATATCAGAAGTATAAAGGCCTATACAAAACAGTTTGTTGCACAAACACATATCAGAAGTATAAAGGCCTATACAAAACAGTTTGTTGCACAAACACATATCAGAAGTATAAAGACCTATACAAAACATTTTGTTGCACAAACACATATCAGAAGTATAAAGGCCTATACAAAACATTTTGTTGCACCAGATTCACAGTGGAGACAGTTGTGGTATTTACAACATCAATATGATATTACCTAGTGGACTCAGGGTTTGTTGTTGTATTTATAACATCAATATGATATTACCTAGTGGACTCAGGGTTTGTTGTTGTATTTATAACATCAATATGATATTACCTAGTGGACTCAGGGTTTGTTGTTGTATTTATAACATCAATATGATATTACCTAGTGGACTCAGGGTTTGATGTGTTATTTACAACGTCAATAGATATTACCTTGAGGACTCGGGGTTGGTCGTAGCGTCACATCTGTTTACGGAGGCTGTGCTGAGAAGACGTGAACCTGAAACACAAGGAGTGAGTTACTGATATTTAACGTATTTTCAACAGTTAGGGACATACTCATGACATATGGAGAAGGTTCTGCTAACCGTAACACAGGCGTAGGAAGCAAATTTTTATTGGGGGCCCCAGGGGTCTCGGTGGGGGACCACTACACTTTTACATAACTATTATGCGTATAAGACGTGGCTTATACACCGGAATTACACCATGTTCGTTCAATAGGAGTATGCCCAAGTCTGGGTGCATGCGTCTAATATACAAAGATTTTACGACTACAAAACTAGCGTAATCTCCCGCGTAGAAGACGCGCTGCGCGTATAAGACGCACCCCAAACTTAGTTAGCAAATGCATTTTCGCGTATAAGACGCACATTTTAAGGCTCAATTTTGTAAATTCAGTACATTTCTATAGTAAAATTACCCCTCGTATAAGACGCACCCCCAATTTCAGTACATCCTATAAGACTCCCCAGCATTTTGTTTGGTGTAGAGGACACGTCTTATACGCAGGAGATTACGGTAAAACTAAAAAAGTGACTAATAGCCCCCTCTTAAGTCGGGGGTGCGGCTTATAAGAGGGTTCGGCTTATAAGAGAACTTACGGTAGTACTGCTACTAAAATGACCAAAATTTGACCAAAGATGCATACCATAGAATTTAGCCTAACTTAGTGTGCGTCCTTTATATGCGAGGATTTACGGTAGTCAAAAATCAAGCCTCAGGTGCGCCTTGTTCCTTTCTCTAGAGTTTGGTGTTCAAAGGTGGGATGTGCCTTATATATGCGGAGCATTAGGGATGGTGTGAGCCGCTTATTGCAGCTTATTAAGTACCGAGGGTATTTCATGTGAGGTATTAGGGAAGGTGTGACATCTTATCAAGTACTGAGGGTATTTTAACGGTACCGGTTCTAGACACACTATGGACTGAGCACCTATCACATGGACATAGAAAAAGTCAAACAACAAATTACAATTGATTTTTATTTGTTCTTTTATTTCATAGTTTATGATGACGTTTTCCTGATATAATAAGTCTTGTGTATTAGTTCGAGAATACTGGAGAAAGACTTCACGTTAACCTTCAAACAAAACAGCTTTAAAACACGGCACCTATCATAAGAGCTAACAGACCATATCTCTGGGTGTGGCTTCTATATGGGAGTTAACAAAAATATACATTAGACAAGGAATAGGCAACATTTCATAAACATTATTTACAAAATTTCAAGTTTCAAACTTTTTGACTTCATCCTATAACACCAACAATGGTACATAAGTGTTATCTTAGTGATAAGTCTGGGTGTTGATAATACACAGGATATCATTGTACCAGATGTTTGTACTTAGTGATAAGACTGGGTGTTGATAATACACAGGATATCATTGTACCAGATGTTTGTACTTGATAGTTACCATCATACAAATATAGAATACATCCACGCCAAGGCCTAGAAAGAACGCGGCGGCGGATGACCGCTCGGGCCGGGAGCTACCCTTACACCTCCCGTAAACATTTCGTTGCCATGCCGGTCTTCCGCCCCGGGACCGATCGTCTCCCTGTTCACTCGCCATGAGTATAACGATGGCAAATTTTTTTTGTAATATAGTCTCTGTAGGTACACTTGTCACTCTGATTTTTGAGAGGGGGAGAGGTCAGATACTACATTTAATCTACGGTTTTCAACAAGATTGCATACGACCTTGACCTCGCTCCCTCTTTGTGAACAATTCTATTCAAAGTTTTAATCTCTAAAGCATAGACCTATGGTATGGGTATTATTTGGTGCCAGCTTGCACAGACTCTCATGACTTCTCGCAATATGCACAAGATATTGCGATACTTCAACCGGTCTTAATCCTACCGTCTTATCAGGAGAATTTGTTAATTTACTACCATTTTATCCATAATAATACACTTTCCCCTTCATTTCCACATAATTAGAATAGAGGATGGTTAAGATTTCTTACTTTTAAGGCGGATTGTAAAAGCAATACATCAAGCTCCCCTATATGTGTGTCATGGCTTTTTGGGCGATACCAGAAACGCGGCTTCGCCTTAAGCTATGGCGTGATACCAGCGTCTTTATGTTGTTGTCGTATAAGTTCCTCCACACGTACCAGCACACTCTGCATCATGTCAAACGTGTGCAGCGCTGTCTGCATGACTTCTACCTCCTGTTGTGGTGTCAGGTTAGGCAGTGACCGACCTCCCACAGAGAAGTCCACCTCAGGGGTGGTGGCGCCTCCTGCCCCTGCCTTCTTCCTATTGAGGATGTCACTAGTCCCGTCCTTCACCTTACTCAGCTCTAGCTCATAGTGAGCGCGGGACATGTCTATCCCGGCACGTAGCGGTTCACACAGGTCCTTGTGTATACGGGGAAGGTGGGTCCATACACCGGTCAGGTTCTGTGTGGGTTTGTCACGGATGGTCAGGTAGCGGAGGAGGTTCAGGGCGGCCATGACACGGTCGCTCTGATCTAACAGGTCTGTCTGTACACCGTGCTCTAACCGTAACACCAACACCAGCAGTTTGTCAAGATGGCCGCCCAGGAAGTACTCGTCCCCTGGGGGCGGGAGGCACAGCACCCTGTCTATCTCCTCCTTCAGCAGCTGTATGGCGTAACCCACCAATCCGGGATGGCGCTCCTTGATAAAGATGAAGTAGAGCGACTTGTGGCGGCCAGCGGATGTAAACCTACTCAGCCATAGTGGTAGGATGCTGACTGCGGCCTGACATGAGGCCTTACTCTGACTGTGTGTCATCACCTGTACTAAGCGTCCCACCACACGCCCAATCTCCTCCCACTCTAACAGCTCAGCAGGCATGGAATCAGGCGGTACCCGGGTCAGCGCCCCATGTAACAGGCGCACCCCTTTCTCTACCACCACCGGGTGGACCTGACTCAGTAAGTGACTCACGTACGGCAGGACGGACTCAAACATGAACTGGGCAGTGTAAACCTGCGGGAACCGCTCTAACCCCAGCCCCTCACCAAAGGCCAGGTAGGCCAGCATGGACAGACTCATCTCTGGGTGCTTCTCTTGTATGTCGTATTCATCGTCTACATCAGGGATGTCACCCTGCTCCAGGGCCTCGTTCCTCCTCCGGGTGGCTTCCTCCTTCTGACGCTCCATGTGGAAGTTTTCCTCCTGTAGGAGTTGTAGCAGTTTGATGTAGTCGGGCTGTATGAGGGATAACACCGACATAAGGCGCTCTGTGTTCAGTCTACTGTCTGACTTTAACTCCTGGTACTCAGGGTTAAGTTTACTGTCTGATTTCACCTCCCGGTTCAGTCTACTGTCCTTCTTTACCTCCTCCGAACCCCCGTGATACGATGTATCCATATTAGACATGGGGTGGTTCAGTAACTTGAGCACACATCTCACTAACTCCTTCTGTTCTGAAACGTCCTTCACAGACCCGCCGCTCGTCTCCCGGTATGTGATATTCTCACCCAGCGGCTTTAGGAAGTCAATCATGGCCCGTGAGACATCATTCATTCGCCTCACTTCATCATCGTTCTCCAACAGCTTCCGTTCCTCCCCCTCCAGTGTCTGATACTCGGGGAGGGTGAGTGTGGCGATATGGGCGTATAATGTCTCTACAGCGATGGCAATAGAATGGCCGCGTTTAGCCGGCAGCTGCAGCAGACATGTCTGAATGGCCGGGAGGAGCGTCTTAAACTTGATATCATCTTTGAATGTATCGGCCTGTTCCAGCAGAACCAGTAACACCTCCTTAGGTTTGGCTTTAAGCGCTAGTTGAGATAAGACAGTTTCTGCTGTCAGTATAACCTGTGGGCACTCGGTGAGGACGTCTTGTGTCAGGAAGTCACAGACCTGAGGTACCAGGTCCCACGCTATGCTTTTCAGCTGCTCAGCAATGGACCGACTCTCCATGATAACACCGACCTGCTGCGCCTCTCCCCTCTCTACGTGCTCCAAGATGGTCGACATCAGCGGCTGCCGCACGTCTGTCACATCAGCAGCAGCTGCAGCCATAGCCGGTGCACCCTCCGCCATGATGGATCAGGTACAGGTTGGTTTTCACGCTTTTTTTTATCTTCTGTCACTCTCGTCTCAGTCACTCCATACTATTCTGCAACATACAGACAAGACCACTGTCAGACTGCGAACATACCCAACTCTAAATTTTACACAAATTAATTTTTTTTCTTTAACCCTTTTCTTTGAGACACTGTATGCATTTATCTAGCATGGGCAAAATTGACCTGTTACAAGTGTCCCTCCTTCCTAGGTTACATTGGTTACATTGGTTATTTTATTTACCCGAAGGGAGTGGTCATATTCTGATGATGTATCAAAGGTTTAGTGTGGACATTTCTTTTATGAGCCATATTCTAATCTTTAGTAAATATTTTTTTGTTTCCTACTCCCAAGTAAAGAGGAGAGCAGTTGTTGAGCAGTGGTCAGGTCTGTTTGTCTAACATGTAGAAACATCCACTCACCAGTCATACCACACACAACATACATTCTAACATACATACATATTATAATTATGTACACGCCAAATTCTATACAGCAGATTTACACTGGTCGACTTGCTTCATTTTAATCTATTCTAGTATCAGAACCTCACGTACAAGTTATTCTAGTATCAGAACCTCACGTACAAGTTATTCTAGTATCAGAACCTCACGTATAAGTTATTCTAGTATCAGAACCTCACGTACAAGTTATTCTAGTATCAGAACCTCACGTATAAGTTATTCTAGTATCAGAACCTCACGTATAAGTTATTCTAGTATCAGAACCTCACGTATAAGTTATTCTAGTATCAGAACCTCACGTATAAGTTATTCTAGTATCAGAACCTCACGTATAAGTTATTCTAGTATCAGAACCTCACGTATAAGTTATTCTAGTATCAGAACCTCACGTATAAGTTATTCTAGTATCAGAACCTCACGTATAATTTATTGTAGTATCAGAACCTCACGTATAAGTTATTCTAGTATCAGAACCTCACGTATAAGTTATTCTAGTATCAGAACCTCACGTATAAGTTATTGTAGTATCAGAACCTCACGTATAAGTTATTCTAGTATCAGAACCTCACATATAAGTTATTCTAGTATCAGAACCTCACGTATAAGTTATTGTAGTATCAGAACCTCACGTATAAGTTATTCTAGTATCAGAACCTCACATATAAGTTATTCTAGTATCAGAACCTCACGTATAAGTTATTCTAGTATCAGAACCTCACGTACAAGTTATTCTAGTATCAGAACCTCACGTATAAGTTATTGTAGTATCAGAACCTCACGTATAAGTTATTCTAGTATCAGAACCTCACGTATAAGTTATTCTAGTATCAGAACCTCACGTACAAGTTATTCTAGTATCAGAACCTCATGTATAAGTTATTCTAGTATCAGAACCTCATGTATAAGTTATTCTAGTATCAGAACCTCACGTACAAGTTATTCTAGTATCAGAACCTCACGTATAAGTTATTCTAGTATCAGAACCTCACGTATAAGTTATTCTAGTATCAGAACCTCATGTATAAGTTATTCTAGTATCAGAACCTCACGTACAAGTTATTCTAGTATCAGAACCTCACGTATAAGTTATTCTAGTATCAGAACCTCACGTACAAGTTATTCTAGTATCAGAACCTCACGTATAAGTTATTGTAGTATCAGAACCTCACGTACAAGTTATTCTAGTATCAGAACCCTTATGTATAAGTTATTCTAGTATCAGAACCTCACGTATAAGTTATTCTAGTATCAGAACCTCACGTATAAGTTATTCTAGTATCAGAACCTCACGTATAAGTTATTCTAGTATCAGAACCTCACATATAAGTTATTCTAGTATCAGAACCTCACATATAAGTTATTCTAGTATCAGAACCTCATGTATAAGTTATTCTAGTATCAGAACCTCACGTATAAGTTATTCTAGTATCAGAACCTCACGTATAAGTTATTGTAGTATCAGAACCTCACGTACAAGTTATTCTAGTATCAGAACCTCACGTATAAGTTATTGTAGTATCAGAACCTCACGTACAAGTTATTCTAGTATCAGAACCCTTATGTATAAGTTATTCTAGTATCAGAACCTCACGTATAAGTTATTCTAGTATCAGAACCTCACGTATAAGTTATTCTAGTATCAGAACCTCACGTATAAGTTATTCTAGTATCAGAACCTCACGTATAAGTTATTCTAGTATCAGAACCTCACGTATAAGTTATCTCAACCCAGACATTCTTCTGTAGTGCTCAGTTCTGAACTGTTAAGTGACCAAGGCCAGGGACCCCAATTTCTCACTTTTATTACTTTCTATTCTCGTCGATCCCTCAAAAATGATAATATACTATCAGGAAACCCTCCCTACCTATTAAAATGTCACAGTCGTAGCACCGAGTGCTAAGTCCCTGTCCTTGATGACAATTTGCTCATCACTACGTCAAATGAGTTGAAATATTTTTTTTTACAGTGTACGAAGGGGTGATGGAGAAAAACTAGACAGTGTAAGTTCAACACACATTTTTTACAGTGTAGGAAGGGTGGTGGTGGAGAGAAGTTAAACAGTGTAAGTTCAACACACATTTTACAGTGTAGGGAGGGAGGGGCGTCGTGGTGGTGGAGAGAAGCTAGACAGTGTAAGTTCAACACACATTTTTTTACAGTGTTGGAAGGGGGGGGAGAGAAGCAAGACAGTGTTAGGTATCATGACGACCAACGGACATGATGCATTAATGCATCTGCGGCCCTTAAATGGTTAACAGCAATCTAAGAGGCATTGGGCCGTGCTACTCACTGCGTTTATACCAGCCCCAAACTGCGTCCACTGTCGGCTATGTACAGGCAATCAAAGAGGCATTGGGCCGTGCTACTCACAGTGTTTATACCAGCCCCAAACCGCGTCCACTGTCGGCTATGGACAGGCAATCAAAGAGGCATTGGGCCGTGCTACTCATGGCGTTTATACCAGCCCCAAACCGCGTCCACTGTCGGCTATGTACAGGCAATCAAAGAGGCATTGGGCCGTGCTACTCATGGCGTTTATACCAGCCCCAAACCGCGTCCACTGTCGGCTATGTACAGGCAATCAAAGAGGCATTGGGCCGTGCTACTCACGGCGTTTATACCAGCCCCAAACCGCGTCCACTGTCGGCTATGTACAGGCAATCAAAGAGGAATTGGGCCGTGCTACTCATGGCGTTTATACCAGCCCCAAACCGCGTCCACTGTCGGCTATGTACAGGCAATCAAAGAGGCATTGGGCCGTGCTACTCATGGCGTTTATACCAGCCCCAAACTGCGTCCACTGTCGGCTATGTACAGGCAATCAAAGAGGCATTGGGCCGTGGTACTCATGGTGTTTATACCAGCCGGCATTGCGTGCAGGCAATAGAAACGCTGGCTGTATGTGCTTCGATGGTAGACACACTATGAATAGGTCAATGATGGTAACCCAAGCATACTAAATCAGTGCAGAGTGGGCAGACTATAACTACAAATGTGGGTGATTCATAGGCAATTTACCATTGCGATTTCATACTCTGCAAATTCCCAATCCTCCTTAAAGTCCCTGTCCACTTGAGTGGACAGGGACAATAAAGCCCCGCCCCCCTTCTTAGCACACTAACTATGGAGTAGTCTATTGCCTAATACAAGCCAAAAACGTATAACTGTGGCGCAAATCCCCCCCCCCATAGCTAACTATGCAGTAGGCAATGGTCAATTAAATCGTTACCAAAGACTGGCAAAGTTAGGGGTGCACCTTATACGAAAGTTTTATCAAGGATATACAGCAGATGGCGTTAGTATAGACCAGGCCAAACTGCTCCTGCTACAGGGGCATGGTGAGTTCTCTCTTACTTACTGCAGAGTGTACCTCAAGATTTGAAATGCTACAGAAGGTGTTTGGCTCGATTTTTCAATCCAATATTGATGGGGTACCTAGATACACTCTTTCTCTCTGGATATCTCTGATTTCTAACCTTTTGGAACCATTTTTCATTTTCAAAACAGTATAATTGTGAGAGGTGTTTCTGCCCCCTCAATAGGCCTATGGGGCCACAGGGGCTGGGTGGGTGAGTAGCCCCTGTAGCCTAGGGGTCGACTAGGATGCCATCTAGTGTATCAAACTGATAAAACGATTGTATAAGATTATTTGAGATACTCCCGAATGTTGTCATGTGACGTCATTTTGCAGTGCATGGCCGGGCACCCCGGGAACCGCGACGGCGTCAACATTCGTCTCCGCAGAGGGCCAGGTACATTCTCCAAACATAGACCCTTTTGCGTGACTGGCTGATGACTATACTGATGACAGTGATGTCTGAGGAGGGTCACTCACTGACACTGTCAGTAGGAATAACACCCCTGCACCCACTCCTGCAAGTCCCTATCTGTCACTATAGTAAATCAATCAATATGATTTCCTATTTTAGGGCTCTTTTCCGCTGTCAACATTAACTATTTTCATGTACCAAAGGTAAAAATAATCAAGGAATCAGAATTTGTGGGTCATTTTACTCTAGATCCAGTCATTGATTTAATATCTTATCAGTTCTCAAGGGGTATTGGTGTGTGTAGACTGTAACTTCTATAGAACCTTGAAATATAAAATGCTGATATTTTTGTTAATTCTTGGTCAATTTTTTAGTGCCTCCCACGCCGCGTAGCGGCGGTACCGCGAAGCGGTACAGGAGTGCGCTATGATGATTTCATTTGCCCCATGTGATGAGGTCTCACAATACAAAATTACTGAATAGAGAAATTGATAATTGTGAAATCTTCTTTATGTCTGCTTTTATGAGACATGTCATCAAACACTGGTATACCGACATTTTACTCTAGATCCAGTCATTGATTTAATATCTTATCAGTTCTCAAGGGGTATTGGTGTGTGCAGACTGTAACTTCTATAGAACCTTGAAATATAAAATGCTGATATTTTTGTTAATTCTTGGTCAATTTTTACATTTGAGACCTCTATTAAAAGCTTAAGGCATTATCAGTTATCATAGAGGGAGAAAGAATGAAATATCTGGACAGATTGTATGTATTTCAGAAGGGTTTTGACTTAAACCCCAAAATATCAAAACTAAATATTAGTGTAACGTTTTTAAACTTATATGGAATAACCACAAAAGTGTGTACTTTAAGGATCTTTAATCAGCTATTTATTATCTATTAGCTCAAAGCTAAAGAGTATAGGAGAGTTGAGTAAAAAATCCAAGAATTTCAAGCCTGCTTATCACACTGCCATTTAGAAAATGTTGACTTTCCAACATGATCTATAATACTTATCTTAGTTCCTTTTGATGCAAAATATGGCCCATTAATCCCCAAACTGTTCTGCTTACAGTGATGTAATTGGTTACCCTCTAAGGCTCTATGATCATTCAATCAAATTTAATTTGAGATTAAGTAAAGCAAGGTCTGAAATGTGTGAGAACCAGTGCAGCCTGTACACAGTGGGCAGGGACTGATAAGACCCACACTGGCTGGAAATCCACTGACAGAAAATCTTATAGAAATTACACATTCAATCCCTCATAACTCCTGTTCTAGTACCACTATAAAGACAATTTAAACACTATTAAATTACTCAATTTTACAAAATTATTGCATCTGGGTCTCTTCTTTGGATTTTAACCTGGCCGGAAGTAGAATGACGTCACACTGGAGACAAACATTCATGCCGCCTCAGTTCCTCAGGGACGTGGTGGGACCATGCTGTCACACACTTCTGACTGTTTTCGCAGGATACCGATGACAGCGGTTTAACTAGTCCTCAGGACTAAAGCGCCTGCCGCGTCCGCGCTGACGTAGATACCCGCAGACTACGCGGAGACACGCGGTGCGCATGGGGGCATAGTCCTAGGGACTATGGTACCCTTTTAGTCCTGAGGACTGAAAATGTAATTTTCTAGTCGTCAGCACTAATGTGTGGTCCTCAGGACTATGGATGTAGTCCAGAGGACTAACATCTAATCATCATGAATATGTAGTGGACTTCCTGAGGACTAAAGTCTAGTCCTCAGGACTACATCTTTCGTCCCTAGGACTAAAGATCTAGTCCGAAGGACATAGGATTTAGACCTGAGGACTAAAGATTTAGTCCTAAGGACTGTTTATTAATCCCCAGGACTATCATTCCAGGCTGAAAAAAAATACACTGAAAGTCCTAGGGACTACAGATAATAGTCCTGGGGACTTTACTTTAGTTCTGAGGACTAGGTAAGTATATATTTAGTCCTCAGGACCAAACAGAGGTAGCCCTGGGACTATGAATCTAGTCCCCAGGGGACCATGACTGTTTCTCTAGTCTTGGGGACTACAGATATAATGGTCTAGTCCTGGACTGACTAGTCCTGAGGACCACTCTATCCCAGGGACTATGGAACAATGGCTGCTTTTTTTGCGCCCAGGGCTATACCTATTTGACTGTACAAACATGTTGACAGGCACCCCTGGGGCCTAGGGCATTGGTCACAAGGACTGTGTCTCTAGTCCCAAGGACAATGTTCTAGTCCCTAGGACTGTATCTTTAGTCCCTGGGACTACACAGAGCAGTCCTGGGGACTTAGAAGTAGTCCTCAGGACTAAATTTGAAGTCCCGGGGACTACATCCCTAGTCACAACTACATTAGACATCAATCAATGAATTAGTCCTCAGAACCACATGTATTAGTCCTGAGGACTAGGCAGATGTTTTTGTAGTCCTTTAGTCCTTAGGACTATGCTTTTATCCCCAGGACTTGACCGGTATAGTTTAGTTGTGGGCTAAACTATCACCTAGTCCCCAGGACTAAGAATATGAGGATATTGTCCTAGGGACTAATTGTACATTCCCATGAATTACCTTGCAGACCCCATGACTTTGTATAAGACTGTGCTGTTAGTCTCCAGGACTAAGCTTTTAGCCCTGGGGACTAATTCGTAGACTCAGGGACTACTTGTTTAGTCCTGAGGACTACAAAAACATCCTCAGGACTAATGCATGTGGTTCTGAGGACTAATTCATGGATTGATGTCTAATGTAGTTGTGACTAGGAATGTAGTCCCCAGGAGTTCAAATTTAGTCCTGAGGACTACTTCTAAGTCCCCAGGACTGCTCTGTGTAGTCCCAGGGACTAAAGATACAGTCCTGGGGACTAGAACATTGTCCTTGGGACTAGAGACACAGTCCTTGGGACCAATGCCCTAGGCCCCAGGGGTGCCTGTCAACATGTTTGTACAGTCAAATAGGTATAGCGCTGGGCGCAAAAAAGCAGCCATTGTTCCATAGTCCCTGGGATAGAACATAAGGCCTGAGGACTGTATAGTGGTCCTCAGGACTAGTCAGTCCAGGACTAGACCATTATATCTGTAGTCCCCAAGACTAGAGAAACAGTCATGGTCCCCTGGGGACTAGATTCATAGTCCCAGGGCTACCTCTGTTTGGTCCTGAGGACTAAATATATACTTACCTAGTCCTCAGAACTAAAGTAAAGTCCCCAGCACTATTATCTGTAGTCCCTAGGACTTTCAGTGTCTTTTTTTCAGCCTGGAATGGTAGTCCTGGGGATTAATAAACAGTCCTTAGGACTAAATCTTTAGTCCTCAGGTCTAAATCCTATGTCCTTCGGACTAGATCTTTAGTCCTAGAGACGAAAGATGTAGTCCTGAGGACTAGACTTTAGTCCTCGGGAGGTCCACTACACATTCATGATGATTAGATGTTAGTCCTGACCTGTAGTCCTTGGGACTAAAAGTGTAGGCCTTGGGCTGGAGAAATGGTGCTGAGGGCTAGAAATCAATCAAGGCCTCCTCAGGACTAGACTGTAGTCCTCGGGACTATATCCATAGTCCTGAGGACCACACATTAGTGCTGACGACTTGAAAATTACATTTTCAGTCCTCAGGACTAAAAGGGGTAGTCCCTAGGACAGGCTCTAGTCCCCAAGACTAGAAACCTGGAAGGCATTGGCTATTGGAATTTCAGAAATATGGGTCTAGACCCCTAAATCCGACAGGGTGACATGGCCATTTCTTAAAATCGACATGTGACATGGAGCTTAGTGCCAAGGACATGGAGAATGAAAAAGTTAGTGACATGAGACATGACCTTTCCTTAAAAATCGACATGAGACATGGAGCTTAGTGACAGAGGCATGGGGAAATAGAAATTTAGTGACATGTGAAATGGCCTTTTCTTAAAATCGACATGTGACATGAGGAGCCCCCATCTAGACCCCCAGAAATGAGTGTGTGTCTTCTACTAGCGGTAGTCCTCAGGACTATGCCCCCATCCGCACCGCGTCTGTCTGCGCGTGGTCTGCGCGTATCTACGTCAGCGCGGACGCGGCAGGCGCTGTAGCCCTGAGGACTAGCTAAACCGCTGTCATCGGTATCCTGCACTGTTTTCAGATGAGATCTCATCTGAATAATAATCTTCCATTTAAATTTCCATAAGTTTCAGATGATCTCATCTGAATGTAATTCAAATTCAGATGAGTTCTGGCTTATATCCTAAATCGGGGCTCTGCCCCCAAACCCCCATTTGGCCTGGCGCCCCGGGAACTGCAGCAGCGTCAACATTCGTCTCCACGAAGGGCAAGGTTAATTCTGCAAGAAGTGACCTTTTTGCAAAATTATCTGAGTAAAATAAAAGTTTGGCATGTTTTCCCTACTCAGTAGGTATGTCAGTATTGGGGCTGATATGGGCCTGGACTGCGTCATGGAAAACTGTGCCAGGCTTGGAAGGTTTGTGCAGGGACAGGTCTCAGTGATCAGCTTATAACCATGGGAAATATTGGAGGGTTTAACTGCCTGAGAATTTGTACCCCAAGTACACAAAATTTCCTTCAATTTAGTGTTTGATTTTTTTCACAACTCTAATTAGTTAATTGTCACCTTAATTAGGTCAATGTAATCAATACCCCCTGATCAAATACATGAAGGAATATAGTAGGTATGTCAGCATTGGGGCTGATATGAGCCTGGACTGCATCATGGAAAACTGTGCCAGGCTTGGAAGGTTTGTGCAGGGACAGGTCTCAGTGATCAGCTTATAACCATGGGAAATATTGGAGGGTTTAACTGCCTGAGAATTTGTACCCCAAGTACACAAAATTTCCTTCAATTTAGTGTTTGATTTTTTTCACAACTCTAATTAGTTAATTAATTGTCACCTTAATTAGGTCAATGTAATCAATACCCCCTGATCAAATACATGAAGGAATATAGGAAGTCATTCAAAAACATATAGAAGAGGTAGTATATGGTCTTAGCATCATCTCTGCCAAATATGAAGAAAATCTATCGTTGAGCACATAGTTTTCTAGGATCAGCAGAAATTTGTAATTGATAATTTCTGCCCAAATTAAGGGATTTTACTAACTTTTTATCTTTAAAAATTGATATTTCCACTTCTTTGGTCAGAATGACCTGGGATGAACTGCATTGTGATGGCAAAGATCCAGGCTTTCAGGGGGTGTAAGCTTTTCCATGATACAGCAAGTTTAAAAATCAGACTAAAATCATGGAAAGGTCACACATGTTCCTTCTTTGTACAGTTTAAAATGATGACGAAAAAAATGCCCACTTTCGATCATGAAAACCACCATAACTTCATCAATTTTCACTTTAAATGAAAAATTCCAAAAGCATATTATTACTAACATGTGTCTCTAAAGGCTGTGCTAAAAGCTAAGCGATCAGACAGCTTTTCAATTTTTAGTGACATACCTAAATATAGGAAGTCATTCAAAAACATATAGAAGAGGTAGTATATGGTCTTAGCATCATCTCTGCCAAAAATGAAGAAAATCTATCGTTGAGCACATAGTTTTCTAGGATCAGCAGAAATTTGTAATTGATAATTTCTGCCCAAATTAAGGGATTTTACTAACTTTTTATCTTTAAAAATTGAAATATCAATTTTCACTTTAAATGAAAAATTCCAAAAGCATATTATTACTAACATGTGCCTCTAAAGGCTGTGCTAAAAGCTAAGCGATCAGACAGCTTTTCAATTTTTAGTGACATACCTATACTCAGGCTACTCAGCCTAGTAGTAGCCTACTGTCAGTGTCACTGACCGGTCGGCGAATGTCGCACTCCAAAAGTAAACTTTTACATATCATTAACATCTAAAATTACAACAGTTCATGGTCAGTGTATTATTCCACTTCTACCCCATGTTTCACCTTCATTGGCTGCGTTAAACACTCACCCTCAAGGTAAAAACGACGAAACGCTCGGCAACAAACTCCACAAACCGCCATGTTGGATCCCGTGTCTCAGTGAATGTTCACTGCGTAGATAGACGCCAGATGGTGCGACCGCATGCTTTCTGCAGGATGCAACTTGTTACGTCGGACTATGCCCTAAGGGCATTCAGCGCCGCCCCACTGGTGACGCGTATATTTCTGGGACTGCCCCGCGGGATTGAACATGCCCTGGGGCATATTGCTGGCCTTTACATATCAACAATTGGCCCATTCTAGTGTATGCCCTCAGGGCATTGTGCATTGGTCCTGATGGCATATTCCTACTCTTTTACTCAGGGCAACACCAGCATTGCCTGGCCCTAGGCCACTCTCCCCACCAAAGCATGCCCTTAGGGCATTACTAGTGTATGAATGCCCCAAGGGCATTATTTTGAATACAAAAACTATACCATCCTTAGGTAGGGAATTATGCCCTAGGGGGTAATTATTATCTCCAGGAGATATTTCTGTCCATTGCCTTCAGAGAAGAGACATGCCCTGGGGGCATTAATGAGTGAGCACTGGTGCCCTGAGGGCATTGATAATAAAAATGCCCTTAGAGCTTCATAGCCTAAACGTCCAGATGTCCTGATGATAAACATTCCCGTATAGGGGGCCTAGTCCAGATCAGGCCCTAAGGGCTATGCCCCAAGGGCATAGTGTCCTTGGGCATATATGTTGGTCTACTTTCATAGAGTATATAATTGACCAATATAATTATACCCTCAGGGCATATTTATCACATCCATAGACTATAGGTTTGTTGTAGGTCGATGCCCTCAGGGCATTGATTATCAGCCCAAGGCTATCCTCCATGTGCAGGAGGCGCCTGTGGGGTGACAGGCCCCTCCTGGAGACTGGACACTGGGGCCAACCCCTTCAGGGTGCCTCCAGGGTCCTCCCTGCACCCCCAAAGTGTGACCCCTGCAGCCATGTGGACAAAGGGCAGGCAGTGGAACCTAGGACCTAGTACAGTGAACATGTGCTTCCTTGGTTCTCCTCATATCTACAGCCCAAGGTGAGTCTCTGAGATTATGGTACCAGTTGAAACTTATTGAAACTCTTCCCCATTCCATTCTTAAAGGAGAGCCTTCCGTGCTGCAGGGGATAGCTCCTGGCTCTGAACATGTAAACCAGATTTGTGACTGTTCAGATTGCCGGACATTAAGCCCAGCTTTTGATAAAAATGAATTCAGTCCCAGTGCCGGACATTGAGCCCAGTATTAGTGGGTGGCTGTTTCCCTCCTAGCTGAATATATCAATTTTCATGACAGCCTCATAGCGCCGGACAATGAGCCCAGCTTTGCATTATAATGAACATGACAGATTGCAGTGCCGGACATAGATTTAGCCCAGCATGTCATATTTCACTTTGTTAGCACTTGATATTACAGTTCAGTCCATTATCCTGGCATTTGCTAACACAATCATTTGTTCACAACATTTTCATGGCGGACAGAGCCCAGCCTCTAGCATCTATGATCTACATAAGCTAGTACTACATGCTATATACCTAACTACATTAACACTTGGTTTGACTGTCAGGTCATCCATGCTTGATTGCTAAGTCTATCATAGGTTCACATTTTAGTGCCGGACAGAGCCCAGCATATTGACTTCTTGACTCCTTGGTGGACATAGCTGACTCTCCACCAGGCCTTCTTTACTCCTAGCCAGACTTGATTGACTCTCATTCTGTAGTGATTGGCTCCCAGCCAGCCACTCTGACTCAATCTGAATACTTCAGCTGACTCCTGGCTGATCATGATGACTCCCAGTCTGACTTTGTTGATTGGATAATGTCACTGACTACTCTGGCTGTTCCTGTTGTTGACTCACTTAATTAACTATGCTGACTCATGGCCAGACCTTGCTGACTCTAACCTGGTTGACTCCTATCCTGACTTTATCCTCGCACTAATGACTCTTCAAGCTGGTCAATTTGACTTCTAGCCAGATGATATTGACTCTTGCCTAGCCTACCAAAGGCCAAGCCTGATGACTCTCAGCCCAATATGGTTAGCTCTCAGCCTGAACTTGATGACTCTCAGCCTGGTCCTGTTGACTCTCAGGCTGACTCTGTTGACTCTCAGACTGATGCACATGACTCAGGATGTTGTTGACTCAACCTGACCTTGATGACTCTCTGTTGACTTTAATTCTATTGTGGATGACTCTCAGGCTGACTCCTTGACTCTCAGGTGCATGTTGGCCCTTTTGACCTAACCTTAACGACTCACAGCCTGAATGTTGATGACTTAACCTTATTGTTGTTTTGACTGTCACCCTGCAATCTTGTTGACTCTCAGTCTGACTCTGTTGACCCTCAGACTAATGTCCATGACTCAGGTTGTTGTTGACTCAACCTGACCTTGATGACTCTCTGTTGACTCTAACTCTATTCTATTGTGGATGACTCTCAGGTTGACTCCTTGACTCTCAGGTGGATGTTGACCCTTTGGCCTTACCTTGATTACTCATAGCCTGAATGTTGATGACTCTTAACCTAATTGATGTTGTTGACTCTCACCCTGCATTCTTGTTGACTGATGTTCATGACTCTCAGGCTAATGTTCATGACTCTCAGGTTGATGTTGATTCAACCTGACCTTGATGACTCACATACCATTTTGTTGACTCCCATTCTACTGGGGCTTGTTGACTCTCTACCTGATCTTATTGACTCAAAGCCTGACTCTGCTGACTCTCTGTTTCATGCTGATGTTGATC
This sequence comes from Acholoe squamosa, assembly GCA_949317995.1. NCBI lineage: Eukaryota > Metazoa > Annelida > Polychaeta > Phyllodocida > Polynoidae > Acholoe > Acholoe squamosa. The sequence goes on along the minus strand of OX439038.1, from coordinate 89,675,281 downwards.
TCACAGTCAGACCTTCAGGTCAATGCGGTTGACTCTCGTCCTGACTCTCAGACTCTGTTGACTCTAGGCTTGATGGTACTGACTCTGAACCTGACCGACATTATTGACTCTTGACCCAACCATGTTGACTCCTAAAGTTGATGTTCTTGACTCCTCACTTAACTCTGATGACTCCCAGCCTGATGTCTTATTGACTCTTAGGTTGACTCCCAGCCTGACATTGATTCTCAACCTGACTTTGATGACTCTCAGGTTGACCTTGATGACTCTTATCCTGGCCCTATTGACTTCCCACCTGACTCTGTAAACCAGTTTCTATAGTTAGGAGGACAGTCCTGACTCTAAATATGAGGATATCATATTTAAAACCATAATATCAGATTGCCCTCATTCCAGTTTTTATAGTTAAGAGGACACTCCTGACTCTAAATATGAGGATATCATATTTAAAACCATAATATCAGATTGCCCTCATTCCAGTTTCTATAGTTAGAAAGACAACCCTGACTCTCAATATGAGGATATCATATTCAAAATCATAATATCAGATTGCCCTCCATAGTGAGATGTAAGATAACAGTTTATCTTCCAATTGTGGTCTACAGGCTGTGTAAACCAGTTTCTATTGTTAGGGATAGGCACTTCACATCATCATATGCCAGATAATAATTATTATTGGCTGGGATTAATATGTAAGGTGTCTGAATGTCTATTGCAGATCAGCTGTTCCAGTCTTGAACAACAGTCAGTAACCAGGGTATAGTTTAGGATTAGACAAGTGTTTGGTCAGCCTGGACTGTGTCAACAATGATGAGTTGGGGGCTCTAACCTAGACCCTACCACTGAGTCAGTTAGCTGGTGGTGGTGGGTGGGTGGGTGGGTGGGGGGCTGTGAGGTAACTTCCTCCAGGTCCTCCCACCACACATGTACACACCACAGTTGGCCTATATTTATTCTTCTCTAGTTAACAAGTGGCAGTCTTGAATTATAGGTTTAGTCTTCTATGAGAAGGGGATGTTGGAGTGTGGGTCTGAATATATTCCACAAAATCAGCAATATAGATTATCCAAATATCAGTGTTCATTAACAATTGTCCATTCTTCCTGTTATGCCAGATATTGATTGATATTGGCCTGGTTAATGTCCCATTTTGGGGTTCAGGTGTTAGAATTTAGGGTAGAAATTTCTCCTATTGCAGAACTCTTTGTCTATCAAAATTCCAAAATGGTTTTACATTAGCAGAATAAGTAATTAATGTCTTTTTCCAATTTAGGGTAGGCTTATAAACATACACATATAATCATGAATTCTAAAGCATAGCTAGCAGAAAGTTTGAAGGTGTTCTAAAGTTCTGTGAGTGCTATTTGATAGGCAGGATGCTAGTGGTTGTGGTGGTCACACATGGAGTGACCACAGCACCACTCAGGCAGGGATGCAGGAGTGAGTGTATGGGATGGGAGGCCATGCACCCTGGAGGCTTTACTCAGTCCCACATGGCCATGCTCCAGTGGGCTACATGTGGTAGGTGATGCATAGGCCTTACTCACCCTATAGTTGGAGGAACATTTATATGATGTGAATGGTTGTAATCCAGGTTTCCAATGGATAATGTACATTCTCCTTGTGGGGCTATCCTGAGATAAGGACAGACCCTGCCCTGACTCCTCCTGGGTTGAGTAATGGAGAGATGGGCATGGTGATGGCTGGTAGAGGCTATCTACCAGTACCATGATGATGGGAGGTCTTTCCTCCTTCATGATTTAGCACATAAACTATATGTACTCTTTACAGCCACATGGGTAAGTACTCCTGGCGCCAATATGATAAGTTTCAACTGGTACCATAATCTCAGAGACTCACCTTGGGCTGTAGATATGAGGAGAACCAAGGAAGCACATGTTCACTGTACTAGGTCCTAGGTTCCACTGCCCTGCCCTTTGTCCACATGGCTGCAGGGGTCACACTTTGGGGGTGCAGGGAGGACCCTGGAGGCACCCTGAAGGGGTTGGCCCCAGTGTCCAGTCTCCAGGAGGGGCCTGTCACCCCACAGGCGCCTCCTGCACCCCCTACACGTATCACATATAGACTAAAGTTAATTGACTAGTGCATGCCCTTAGGGCAGCACAAGCACGATCTATGCCCTCAGGGCATGTCCCTTCTTTTCTTCTAAGTTCTATAGACTGTATTAAAATAACAATTAAGTGAGGGGGGGGGGCTCTCTTGACATTTCCTGAGGGAATAGATCGATGCCCCTGGGGCATGCATTCTCCTCTGCCTCCTTCCCACACCAAGGGTGGGAAAGTGACACCTACTCTGCTGCTGTCTGCGTAAATCTGAATGCCCCAAGGGCATAGTCCGATGTAACAAGTTGCGTCCTGCATAATTTCCCGCCACGCCAGTCTGTAAGGGCCAGCCAGAGCAGACGGCGACTACCTTGCAGCTTGTCCCAAGCCCCCGGGCAAAGCCCAAATAAACCAACCTCCCATTTTATTTACAAATCTATTATCAAATGATATGAAATGCCGAGAAGAATAGGCTGTCAAAATCCACTATTAAAGCTCTCCTTCTCCCTATAGGCTCTGGGCGGAGTACTGAGTGTGGGAGGTGGCCATCCATAGTTGACGTCATGAACAATTTGACAAATTTTTACCTTCCCCCCCTTTTCAGTTTTTTGGTTCGACTATTTCTATGCTAAAGGCACATGGGAAAAATTATCACGTTATGCCCGGCCTAACTCCCCTCTCCAGCAGATTATTTGGGATACCCATCCCAATTAAAACATGGTAGGGTAAATTCAGGTAAAGTTGGACACCAGGTAAAGTGGGGCAACTAAGGTTATGACCTTCAAAACCAAATTATTCACTCTGCTATGAGTAGTATAGTATGTATCGGAATGGGACTATAGTTATTAGTACTGTTTATTACTCACTCGACCTGCAGCCAATCAGAGGGCTCCATTTGGTCACGTGACCCCTTGCCATGGTAACGTGACCTACTTAGGGGGTCACGTAACCACCTCTCAGCCAATCAGAGACCAGCATTCTTGGTAACCTTGGTAACTTGACCTAATTAGGGGATTAGTGGGTGGTCACGTGGGCGGGGTTAATTATGCAAATGAGATATACCAAAAATCTTTTTTTTTTTTCAATTTTTATATTTTTATTTGATAAAATATATTTACAAGTATATACATTGATTTTCAATCATAATTCAGACTGCACATAGTGTAATCTTTGTATACGGTTTTCATGTGAGGATTCTTTCGAAATGTAGGAATGGTGTAAGTCATTCTTCCTGCCCACAATTCATCTAAATTACAATAGAAAGCTACTGAAGTATAATACCAAGTATTCCATTCACTTTGTGCGGACATGACACTTCTTAGCAGAGCGTTCTGTATATTTTCAAAATGAAACTCGCTACAGAGCACATGATCTGAACACTCTTGACAGAAAGTGTTGAATATTTTCTCAGAGTCATGACAACACAGGTGTCGTAAAACACAGGTGTCGTAAAAGGTCTGAGTTTTTCTCGAGAAGAAATATGAAAGCATTGGTAGATTCTAATGTATAACGTCTTTTGATGAGAGGACAGGTTTCCTGATTGTGAAATTGATATACTCCTATACATCTATCTGCGAAGACATCGGTACCTTTCCAGAAAACATCGTTGAAACTAATCGAATGACTGATTAGAAACGAGACCTTTACGTACATGTTGTTTTAACAACGACGCTTTAAAAAACAACACATCTGTTGCATCGATTATTTCCCATGTGTAAGACAGGTCGCAAGTACACATTTTACCTCCTTAAACAATATACGAGTAGGTAAGGTAGTAGTACTACCTTGAACGTTAGAACAACGTACGACGATCTTGTACAACCCTACAAGCAGTAGTGGCGACACAAGAAATTAATGAAACTGGCTTGATAGTCGTTTTATTTTAGTGGGTGTGATGTCTGTTCGTTCAGGTGTAACAAGGGGTGTGTATTCGTCAGCAGCAGTAGTAGTAGTAGTAGTAGCATCAGCAGCATCAGCACCAGCATCAGCACCATTAGCACCATCATCAGCACCATCAGCAGCAGTAGCTGCAGCACCAGCACCAGCATCAGCACCATCACTACCAGCAGTAGCACCATCACTACCAGCAGTAGCAGTAGCAGCAGAAGCAGTAGTAGCAGCAGTAGCACCATCATTCCCATCATCACCAGCAGCAGCAGCACCATCATTACCGTCATCACCAACAGCAGCAGCAGCAGCTTCAGCAGCTTTCAACCATTCGTACGCATCGATATAAAAGTCACCAGTAATGGTACCTAAATCAGCAAGATTAAACCATTCAGACGGGTCTATGCAATCTTCAGAGGCGTCAGCAGCATAATCTGTCATCATAATATCGTCAAAATCCATTACCATGGGGGGATATGGTGATGATGTAACAGTTGTTGGGTTCTCAAAGTCGACAGGCTGTAGAGCATCACCCCCAGTAGTACCATCATCACCACCAGCAGTAGTACCTACATCAGAAAGATTAAACCATGCAGACGGGTCCATATAATCTTTGGCGGTGTCAGCAGCGTAATCTGTCAACAGAAAATCATCCACATCCATTACCATGGAGGGATATAATGATGATGTAACAGTTGTTGGGTTCTCAAAGTTGACAGTCTGTAGAGTGGTGAAGGAGGTAGTAGCACCACCGTCGTCATCATCACCACCACCACCACCACCACTACCAGTAGTAGCACCTTCATCAGCAACGTTGTTAAACCATAGACACGGGTCGATATGATCTTTGGCGGCGGCGTGAGCATCATCTTCGAACAGAAAAGCATACAAGTCCATTGCCATGGGGGGATATGGTGATGCTGTAACAGTTCTTGCGTTCTCAAAGTTTACAGTCTGTAGAATGGTCGGTGTTTCCATAATGAAGGAGGCAGAGAAAGTGTGATGGGGACAAGCGGTCACTCACCCTTATGTACCCTGTCCGAGATAAACCTCTTTTCTGCAGGTTTCAATCGATCAAAGACTTAAAAGAGATATAAGCCCATTTTCACAGAGACCTTCGCTCGGTAGGGTATTTCTCTTCTTTTTTTTTTTTAACTTTTTCACCTGCCGGTCGCTGTAAGCATGGATCCCTTAGATCATCAAGTCCCAGAGGGAAAAGATAAAAGACTTGAAGGATCTGATCGCATAGTCACAAAGGGTTCCTGTTGTTTGTGTCCCCCCACCTTTCACTGCAGGAGTCTTAGATCATCAAAGTGTTGTCACAGACATAGAGGCTCACCAACACTCCAGGTTGGCAACAAGAGGAGGTTTAAACTTTGTTGATTTGTTTGATTCAAGCCGCTTACCACACGCGCACGTCACAGAGAGAGAGGCAGACAGACATGGCACCCTAGGGTATCCCTGTACTCTAATGTACATTGAGATGAAGTTTGCGGCGCGCCCCACACCTTTTTGGTAGGGAGTAATCCAATTAAATCACCCTACCTTATGTTGACCACCCCTGTAGTTTTTGTATGTAGACTTTGAACACCTTAAGCTCCTAACGAACCATAAGCCTCTTAGACATGTAAGACACATTACGGTAATTATCACAGTTGTTACACCCGTTATCCCACCTGTCACGCTTATCCTCAAAAGGGTGGGAGGATCCAGGTGAAAACGAGATTAGAGCGTTCTCTCCACTATATAAGGACCCATCTTTTTTCTTGGAAGGGTACATTACCCCATCTATTTTTTTATCTGAACGTAGAGAGCAGCACATATTTCAGTCTCACGCCTCTTTTAAGGTGATGAATAATCTCGTGAAAAGCAAAGGTGAGACCTTTTGTAGAAGTTTTAGCAGTAACACAACCAGCAGTGATAGAAATAGCGAAAGCAGTAGTAGGAGCAGTCAAAGTAGTAGAAGGAGAATAAGTAGCAAGACCAGGGAAAGTAGTAGAAGTAGTAGTAGTAGCAGTAGCAGCAGTAGTAGTAGTAGTAGTAGCAGTAGTAGTAGTAGCAGCCGTAGTAGTTATAGTAGTAGTAGTAGTAGTAGTAGTAGTAGCAGCCGTAGTAGTAGTAGTAGTAGTAGTAGTAGCTGTTGCCGTAGTAGTAGTAGTAGTAGTACAAGTAGTAGAAGTAGCACAAGTAGTATAAGCAGTAGATCTTCAGCAGCAGTAGCAGCTGTAGAAGCTGCAGTAAAAGCAGCAGCAGTAGAAGAAGAAGTAGTAAAAAAAGAAAAATAGGAATATGGCCAAAAGCTGTCTTTAAAGAAAAGAACTAGCCCCATTACTGTTTGATAACCACCCTCAGTGCACCCACTCGTTGGGCGTTTCAGGAAAGTAAAGGGTCTTCAAATATGGTTAGAATAAGTGCTATGAAAAAATTCGAAGAGGACATTGGATTTTTGGGGCTAACCGCCACTCCCACTCGGTGGGTGCGCGTGGTGGCCGACGTGAACAAGATCTGGAATCGATTTGAAGTCGTCACCTGTTATCCGGCGTATTACAACGCGGCCGAACTAAAAAAAAAAGGAACGCACTACTTTCAAGATTACATTCCAATTTGTGTTTGTCACCACTGTGCTGTTACCCCTGATAGTTTTTTTAATATGGTTATGTTTAAGAGAATAAGTAGGCAAAGCGACAAGCTTTGCCCAAATAGTTAAAAGAAGAGGCCCCTTTTTTTCCTTTTTTTTCAGCAGTCTGATAAAAAAAAAATTATGGAAAAAATTGAGTGAAAATAAAATATGGGAGAATAAAACTCGCTGCCACTCTTTCCTGACAACCACTCGTCACCGAGCGTTCGACTGAGGACCACCAGTAAACTACTACTACTGCTGGTGCTGCTGCTGCTGGTGCTGCTGCTACTACTACTGCGACGTTCCCCATTATGATGACCACCGGAAAAACGACGAGCGGTAAAATCACACCCTTCTCCGAAATCGATTTTGATCCCCGATTACAAGGACCCTTCAGTTGTTACATCAGCGGTCGGTCTGGTTGTGGAAAATCGCACTTGGTGAATCGATTTCTGAGCGACATTAACAACTTGGTCACACCGCCGGTGGAAAAGATCTTTTACCATTACGGTGAGTGGCAGCCCCTCTTTGAAAAAATGCAAAAGACTACGGAGTGGAATTCAGAGAAGGTCTTCCCAGCAAAGAAGACTTAGCGGGAAACGAAGAATCATCGTCGACGTCTACCACCACTCTTAGAGACTTCGATTGTAGAGTGTAGAGACCCCTCACTCTACTGATATCAGACGATCTGATGAGCAGTTCCAATCAGCAAGTGGTAGCCGACATCTTCACCAAATATTCCCATCACTGGAACATGAGCGTCATATATATCACTCAGAACCTGTTCCAGAAATTACCAGAATTTCGAACTATGAGTCTGAACGCTCACTACATGATAATTTTCAAGAACCCTCGCGACATGGGACAGATAGGTACTCTGTCTCGTCAGGTGTTTCCCTCCAGGGCGACGGCCGTCTTGAGTATATTTGCCCGTGAACTCAAGAGTCCTCAATCATACCTGCTTCTGGACTTCAAGCAGACAACTCCGGATGATCTCAGAATACGCTCCTCCCTGACGTCCATAGACGACCAGATCGTGTTCGTTCCGCTAGACAAAAAAAAAAAAAGAGAAAGTAATGGCAACTCATCGCCTCAAAAGACATTACGGCACCCTTCAACACTTGGCAAAGTGTTCGCCGGAGGATTGTGAGCATTTAATAGGTTCTGGAAGCGACGATTTGATCACGACGTTGAGCGAAATCTGTCAGAATTTACTGGAGGGAAACATTCCACTCACTGAGGACCAACTAGAAAGTCTTCGAGAATCTGCTGACGTCTTGAGGACGGTGAGCAAAAAAACTACGTCCGTCAAAAGAAAGAGAAACGTCTTTATTCAAAAAGGGGTGGTTTTCTAATTCCTGTTGCTGCTGCTGTTGCTGGTGACGGTGATGGTGCTGCTGGTGGTGTTGCTGCTGCTGTTGGTGTACCTCCTGCTGAGCGTGAAAACAACAACCGTCCCTCTGCTTCCGACACCGCCGTCGCCGCCGCCGTATCCCCACCCCTCAGTAACATGGCTTATTACTACAGACAGGCGGAACAAGCACTACATCCCAACGCAGCATTACACCAGGTGCTACAGTTTGTCTACAGGGACTTGGACCTAGTGTTGAACGACCCCACTTTGAAATCACGCGAAAAAATGCGGAAATACAAGAAACTTTTGAACAGATTACAATTTTTCCTCGCCAATCCAAACAACCACATGATTCCCGCTTTTGCTCCTGTGAGACCACCGCCGCCACCACCCGAGAAACCTCCCTCTCTCCTTGAGGGGTTGCTCGAACAAGTTCCAAAGAGGAAACGCAACACCACCACCAAACTCTTCAAGAAACTGCAGAAATCCGACTTGGTCAGGTGGAACGACGACGGCTTGGTGAGCGAAATAATGGGTCAGAAAACGAATCCCGATGACCAAATAAGCATAGTGGACTTACTGAACGAAGCCGCCAGGATGAGGAAAATGGTGACGACCACTGTTCGTGCAAGTCCTGAGGGTGGAAGATCCCACGGGTTCCTTGATCGGAAACCAGCTCTATAAAACAACCAGTGGTGCCAAAGCTTTGCAGAGTACACCTCTCAGCAGAGGGAGGAAGCGACCGAGCACCAATAAGGAAGACGACGACGACTTCGACGAAAACTATTACGACGGGGACGACACTCTCCTCGTAGGTGCCTCCTCCTTTTCTCCCCATTTTTCCCGTCGTAAGGGGGGGGGGCGATGACGAGGACGAGGACGAAATTTACAAAACTCCGACTACCTTTAAAAAAACGCCTTGACCTGACTCCTTCAGGAAAAGCACCCAAGGAAAGAAAAGGAGATCGCGCAATCGGGGAGGAGATGAAAGGGGTCTTCTATCCGGAGGAGGTTCAGAAGGTCTACAAGAGACGTTACGGCAAGAGCAAGTACCTGATAGACGAGGTGCTGCCCTACAAGACCGTCAAGGGTAAACGCTTAGCTTTCGTGCGTTGGAAGGGTTACAGCGACAACTTCAACAAGTGGATTCCTGTCAAGCAAATTACGTAGGAGGAAAAAAAAAATGATCATCACCCTACCTAGCAACAGTTCTATGGACTATTACCCTGACAACACCTTGACCACTTTCCGAACGCGGTTCGACTTGCCGCTCCTTCCGTCAGAGGACCACGAAGCGGCTCTCAGTGAAATCATCCTTCCGACAGAATGGAGCAACATGCGAGATGACGACATGATCATGGTCGTTCCTCTGCGCACAGCGAACTCGCTGGACGAGGCGAGAAAAGTTTTGAAAAGAGATGAAAATGCCGACATCCCAAAAAAAAAAACGATCGCGGTAGACTGGGCAAAGGTGAACAGGCTGATCGACCTGAAGAAAATCCTCGACAGCACTAATCCTCTGAATGAATCGGAGGAGAGCTTTTCTGGCGAGAACCCAATGATGGAGCTCTTAGAAAAAGAGTTGGGGGAACAGATATTTAAATCTGGGAAGAAGTCGAAGCACCACGTTGCGTTGACACGGGAAAAATCGCAGTTCAAAGACTACCTGTCAACTTTCCAGAAAAGGCGGAGAATGAGGAGTCTGCTGGCACGAAACTTGGTTCTGAAAATGGAGCGAACAACGAAGGTGCGAACATTTTCCCTTGAAATCCAGAAGGTTGGACGAGATTGGGGTCTACTTAAGAGACAGAACCGGCCGACCCATCCCACGGGGATGTACGAGGGTTCGCGCTCCTGCGACATTTCCTACAACGATTTCCTGAACGTGTACACGCTCTTCCCACTGGATTTAACTACGGACAGGTCGCACGACGGGTGTAGAGTGAACCTTATAAAAGCGGGTCAACTGAGGGTGGAGCTCAGTTTCGGCGCGGCGCTGGCGGAGACGACAACGGTGCTCTTGTACTTAGTGTACCACAACGTCGTCAAGCTGACCAAAACGACATCCCATCACAGACTACCATATGAACTGAAGACGAGAGAGTAGTGCATGAATACAGTCGAAATAAACAATGTGTTGAAGGAAAACGTTCAGACAAAACATCATTTCCTAGGTGTTTTCTCTTGTGAAACTATCCCCAACCACCCTGTCAAGGACACTTGTTTCGTGAGTAACACAGATCCTCAACATTAACCAGGTCAACATTGGGTGGCGTTTTACGTGTCGAGGACAGGAGAGGCGTACTACTTTGATTCATTCGGTTTACCTCCGCTGAGCGCAGAGTTCTTATCTTTCCTGAGACGTTCTGCTCCGTTCAAGTGGCAAAGAAATCGTGTTCAACTCCAAGACACTTCTGCTGACACCTGTGGACCTCATTGCGTGCATTTCCTGATCAAAGCATGTCAAACAAGACACCCCAAAAAGAGCGTCATGCAAATGAGCAGAAACCCAAAACTGAGCGACCGGTCGGTGAGTCAAAGGCTCGCGACGATGACCATGATGTGAAGACGGAAGAAGGGTGCTGGAAATGTGTGCAAGTAGACAAATATCCTATGGCCGAAATGGTGTTGGGTTTATCCAAACTAGTGCAGAGTATGTTGGAAAAGGTCGACTGTGGGTGCACTGACAAAATGCGACTTTGCGGTTTGCTGAAAGGTCGAGCAAAAAAGTAAAATGATTGATTGAAATGTTGTTTCATGAAAAATAAAAAAAATAAATTAACTTATTTTGTTGTGTTTTTATTTCCTAAATATGTTATGACACATAAAAATATACAAAACCTTATTCGCATAATTAGCCCCACCCCTTAGGGGTCACATGACTAATCCCCTAATTAGGTCATAATGGCGGCTACTAGTCCCCTAAATAGGTCATTTTACCATCATTACCAAAATGCTGGCCTCTAATTGGTTGAGAGGTTCCACGTGACCTGCTAATCCCCTAAGTAGGTCATGTTACCATGGTTACCAGAATACTGGCCTCTGATTGGCTGAGCGGTGGTTGCTAATCCCCTAAGTAGGTCACGTTACCATGGTTACCAGAATGCTGGCCTCTGATTGGCTGAAAGGTGGTCACATGACCCCCTAAGTAGGTAACGTTGCCATGGCAACAGGTCACGTGACCAAATGGAGCCCTCTGATTGGCTGTAGGTCGAGTGAGTAATAAACAGTACTTAACTATAGTCCCCTTCTGATACATACTATACTACTGCTATGAATGATATTTTTTTTACTTTAAAGAAATATATGTTTTATCCCTATGTTCTGTATGTTTCGTCCTCACATTAATGCTGTTAAAATGTTTATCTTGATACCTGCACTTTTTTCACAAAAATCTGCCGAAGCATAAAAAAAGTCAAAATAAGTGGGTAGTAATGGCCTTGAGAGTAATATAACACCATTGCAGACTTTATGCATTGATTAGATGCATATATTAGTTCTCTAAAATCCTGACATTTTTTCAGCAGTCAGTTTTTAGGATTAAACACTGTGAGACCTAAGGTATAAGTGTCCCACTTTGCCTGAATCAACCCTACTCATCATGGGCAACAAAAATATCACATTCGTATTTCATTTTGAGTGCTCTAATCCCCCTTTGTCACCCCCTCTGAAGATAAAAAGTTGGAAATATATATTTAATTAATTCAATTCTAATTTCATTTCTCCATTCTTTTCCTGGATTCAAACCCCGGCTTCAAACTTGTATAAAACCACTTTCAGATGTACAAAAAATATATACACTAAATTGAGATTTCCAAAAAAAATCCAGGATGACCGCCACCAGCCATAGATATCCTCAACATGCATTTCCTGACCTGAACATGACCTAAAAATTGAGATGCAAAATATAAATGAAATATATTTGATAGACACATTTTTGCCTGTCTGAAATATTCAAGATGCTGCCATTGGCCATAGATGTCATCACAAAGGTATAACCTTATGTGACACATATTGTAGAGATACTAATTGAAGCTCTTTGCAATTATTGCTTATTCAAGCACAAAATACTTAAATGAGCATAGATTTGAGTAAAGTGTGAGAATGGGAACCTTTTCAGACCCGTGGTACAGCTTTATACGACAGCCCTGATCTCAGGGTGTGGGTTATATATGGGGTTTACAGTTATTACACTCTCAGACCCAATTGTAAATGGGCTATAAAGACCACTGTGCTGGGTACTTTTGGGTCATTGGATTCGAACTGACATTAACTACTACTGTCTTCCAAAAGTAGACGCAATCTACTGTCAGAAGCCATCTGGATTACCGGAAACCCTCTCATATAAGACACAGCTTATAGACAAGTATTAGACCTAACCGTGGTATACCATCGGTATCCTATAAGTTACACTGTACAGCAATAAATATAAGACACAGCTTATAGACAAGTATTAGACCTAACCGTGGTATACCATCGGTATCCTATAAGTTACACTGTACAGCAATACATATAAGACACAGCTTATAGACAAGTATTAGACCTAACCGTGGTATACCATCGGTATCCTATAAGATACACTGTACAGCAATACATATAAGACACAGCTTATAGACAAGTATTAGACCTAACCGTGGTATACCATCGGTATCCTATACACTGTACAACAATACATATAAGACACAGCTTATAGACAAGTATTAGACCTAACCGTGGTACACCATCGGTATCCTATAAGATACACTGTACAACAATACATATAAGACACAGCTTATAGACAAGTATTAGACCTAACCGTGGTACACCATCGGTATCCTATAAGATACACTGTACAACAATACATATAAGACACAGCTTATAGACAAGTATTAGACCTAACCGTGGTATACCATCGGTATCCTATAAGATACACTGTACAACAATACATATAAGACACAGCTTATAGACAAGTATTAGACCTAACCGTGGTATACCATCGGTATCCTATAAGATACACTGTACAACAGTACATATAAGACACAGCTTATAGACAAGTATTAGACCTAACCGTGGTATACCATCGGTATCCTATAAGATACACTGTACAACAGTACATATAAGACACAGCTTATAGACAAGTATTAGACCTAACCGTGGTACACCATCTGTATCCTATAACATACACTGTACAACAGTACTAAAATGACCAACATTTGAACCTAGGTGCATCCTATAGAATTTAGCCTAAATCTGGGTGTGTCCTATACGCCAGGTCCGGTGCCAGGTGTATCCTATACACAAGGATTTGTGGTAGCTATGTTAGTAGTTAAAATCGACATGTGACATTGGGCCCCCCCCCATTAAGGGCCCCAAGACAGCACCCAAATAAGTGAAATTATCAACTTCCTGAAAGGAGTGAGAATCAATCTTAATAGTCTTATTCTTAGGGCCTCTCTTATATTGCAGCGTAGAGCAAAACCACATCAACTTACATTTCCTTTCATTCGCCGTTAGACCAAGAGCCAAGATAGATTTGACTAGTTTATCTCTTAGGTCTGACCCCATATCCACCCCATCAAACACGTACACACATATAAAATATAGGAAGAAGGAATAAAGAGAGAATCAATGAAAGAAAGAATTAACAAGGATAAGGAATATAGAGTGTGAGTGACAGTACCTCCAGGACCCACAGAGTGTGGAGGAATGTGATATTGTACATGCCTGACCCATGTATGACGTGCGTGTGTGTGCGCGCATGTGTGTGTGTGTGGGGGGGGGGTGGATCCTACCATAAATCCTCACATAGAGGACGCATCTTGCATATATATAGGACGCACCCTGGGTTTAAGGAAATGCTATGTAAAGACACAACTGAGGTCATATTTTGGTCATTTTAGTACTGTTCTACTGGACCAAATCTCCCCTACAAGACACACCCTCAATCCAGCCATAATGCAGGGGTGTAGGAAAAGGGGGGGGGGTCAGGGGGGCCTGCCCCCCAATCATAAAGGAGGTGGGGCCTGAGTTTGTCTTGGCCCCCCCCCAAAAAAAAAAAAATTACCAAGAATTCATAATAAATTGAACAGGAAGCTACAATTTTGCATCCCAAATTAGATTGATATAGTTATGGGATAGGGAAAATGGGGCCTGGACATCAAATCATAGCTAAAATTCATAAAAAATTACTTTTCTATACAAATTTTATATATACATGTAAAGGCGCTATTGCACTTGAGCCGACAATTCAAGGTGGTCGAGGTTGGGCCCCCCCCCAATGAAGATTTACTTCTTACGCCTCTGAATATACTATAAGGCGCAGCAATGCCCGTGTATAAGTCTCGTCTTATACACGGGGATTTACGATACATGTGACTCTAATGTTTGTAGATGAAAGACTTCACCATATATCCTGTAAAACTATGTCTATAAGGCGCACCACAGGTTCACGCTGATTCCAACTTGGTTCAGAAAAATTATATAACAATGATATGTTCAATGTTTTTTTTCAATGAAAAACGTTCTTCCAACGATTTTTTTTATGATTAAAATGTTTATATTTGCCAAGAGGATGTTATAAGCCGTATTCAGAAAGAGTGAATAAGTCGCAGCTTATATGCATGGTTTTATGTGGGTGTGACATAGATCTACCACTGTCCTACTTGTACCCCTCACACACATACACACACACGTACATGTTGACATGGTCTGGTGGTCCTCCCCCCCCCTCTCACACACTCAGTGTCACAAGCCGTTATATACCCCAACCTGTATCATACAGTCTTAGACAAGCCTTGAGTACATCGCAGAATGTATCCACTAAATTGTTTATGTCACTGTTTGACAAGCAGATCGACCCTATCCTTTTATACAGATGCCCAGTATGGGGTATGCCATCTAGTGACTGTTCTATATCTATAAGTGGATCTGAGGTAAAATCAAAAAGAGATCTGTTAACACTATTCAAACTGTTAGGTGTCAAGGATATAAACCTATTATCTTGTAGATTCTATAAGAAAACACAGGTAGCTTGTGTGACTCTAGCCAATATCTGTGACAAAATCAAAATCCTGTCTGCGTACAGAAAGCAACTGGTAACTCTTATAATTGAGGACTTAACCTCTGAAGGCGTCAGAAAGGCCTGTCCGGTAGAAGTGTTTTACTCTACAAGTTGCAAGTTTGCTCTGGGTATATCAAAATATGCAAGTTCTACTCTCGCACTAGGTGAGTTAGGGAGAAGATATAGAGGAAAGAAACCTGTCACTTCTTTGCACATTCTGTTATGCTGTGCAAGATGTCAATCATGTCTTCTTATATTGTAACATGCCCGAGATGAGAAATGCACGGTCAGTGTTTGAAACAAAATACCTCAAGTTCGTTGATTACTATAAAAGACACGATGACACTAGGAAACTTTCTCAAATACTAGCAGTGGCCCCATATTGCAAATCATCTAAAAAGCCAGGAGCTGTGAACTGTATATACTCGTATATATAAAATCTATCTACAACATTGTAAATGAAAACTTGGTGCTGACATAAGTGTACCTGTACATTAGCCAATAAAGCTATCTTGAATCTTGAATCTGAATCTTGAAAAAAAAATATGGGGCTCTGGAATGTCCCTTGTATTATAATAAACACAATAATGATAAACACATGCCAGGAAATATTATAAATTATAAATAAGTATAAATTAATTGTTATACCAAGATATGTGTCATAGGGCCTTGGACTACACGTATACCAGACAGACCCAGACGAACCCTACATAAAACCACGGATAGGGAAATTATGGCTTGATTAGGGAGTGGTCATCTCTTAAACGCTTGATGCATTTTTTTTATGTTTTTTTTTAAGCTTAAAATACATGTATTTGTAAAACGTTTTTAAAACATTAAAAATGGTTATTTTTAGTACATTTTTCAACATTTTAGGGTATATTACAATAGCTTTTATTGACAACAAATGGTGAGGTCATTGCTGACCTATGTGTCATACAGTAAGTCTACTACAATAATGTATATGCTCTATGTTCTACACACTACATGCGTAGTATACAGTACTACAGGACTAAGTCTATGAAACCAGATACTTCTGTATAACACAGATCACTCACACCTGGTACCCATCATGCTGGTTGTTATCAGTGCTCATCTCGCAGGGGACCAGAACAAGCAATGGTGCTGTTAAGGAATATGGAACCTCGGTATAGAGTTCAATAACCACTATGGCCCTAGACCCCTAAAATCGACACAGTGACATAGCCATTTCTTAAAATCGACATGGTGACATGGCCATTTCTTAAAATTGACATAGGACATAGCCATTTCTTAAAATCGACATAGGACATGGATATATCAGTGATAAATGACAGGGCCATTTCTTAAAATCGACATGTGACATGGGGCCTTAAGATCTCAGCTGTCCTAAAAAGCCTCAGAAAGTGCCTTTTGCTCTTGTAATATTCAAAATCCTGTACTTATATGTGGGGTATTATGGTACCATAATTTGACTAGCCGTGTTAGTCAAGTCAGTGACACTAGTGACATGGGTTTTTACTAAGTGACATGGGACATGGGCATTTCTTAAAATCGACATGTGACATTGGGGGCCCCCCATCAAGGGCCCCACCACTTAATCCCTGTGTGTGTGAGTGTGTTTACACTGGCTGTGTTTCAGGGGTCATGTTCCAGTGTGTGGTGAGTCAGTTCTGGTATAAGGGAGGGGAGGTTGTGAAACTCAGTGGTATGGGTGTAAATCCCATCCTATATGAATGGTCCCTTGTGTATGGCTATAGATACTTAGGGATTACCCACTATAAGTGAGTGATCATTTTTTAACAACAGCAGGGGACTGGTGGGTTTGAGGGGTGTTCAGAATTTTTCAACCCCTGTGATGGAGGGGGTGTCGAGTAATTTTACCTGTTATCAGTGGAAAACCCCATGTGTACTATAGATTAAAAGGGCACATTTGTGTGCGATTTTCATCCCTTGTGGGGGGGGGGGGTCAAAAAAATTTTACCCCCTGGAGAGGGAGAGGGGTTGAAATCTTTTTCATGCATCCACGTGCAAAACCACCAACCCCCCTCTGTTGTTAAACAAATTAAATGATCACTCAGTTCACAAAGGTCTGTGTGAGTCAGTTATGAGAGAGGACCGGAAGTGAAAGTCAGTCTGCATCATGGGTGTAGGTACTACTGTAGTGGTCGGTATAAGCGCCCGGTCTTTGAAAGAGTGCTGGTCTTTAGTTAGCACCCCCGGGACACAATGGTACGCCTATTGAAATTGAAAAAAAATCCACCATAGAATATGCCTTGAAAAAGTTTTGCATATGGACAGGGTACCGCGGTTCATAAAGTTAATAAGTGCCCGGGTGCTTTCTGTGGATACTACAGTATAAGGGTGCGGTAAATGGTGCACAAAGTGACTCAGTGAGGGGGTGGAGAGGGGGGGGGTCATGGAGTGGTCAGGACATCCTTAAACACCCCCTCCCCCACACACAGACTATGGCACATATTGGACCTCACATAAAATAGACATGTGTACAGTACGACAGGACAGACTTAGAGTGGTGCTGGACAGAGATCACACACAGAACAATTATAGCAGTCACCATCCACACCTCACACTGGTGTTTATAACTGGACATTACACACCTACACCAACCTTAACCACAGAACTGACCCTTCTACGTCTGAGTGGACACCCAGCCATACACAGGTACTGTTATACACCCAGCCATACACAGGTACTGTTATACACCCAGCCATACACGGGTACCCAGCCATACACAGGTACTGTTATACACCCAGCCATACACAGGTACTGTTATACACCCAGCCATACACGGGTACTGTTATACACCCAGCCATACACAGGTACTGTTATACACCCAGCCATACACGGGTACCCAGCCATACACAGGTACTGTTATACACCCAGCCATACACAGGTACTGTTATACACCCAGCCATACACGGGTACCCAGCCATACACAGGTACTGTTATACACCCAGCCATACACAGGTACTGTTATACACCCAGCCATACACAGGTACCCAGCCATACACAGGTACTGTTATACGACCAGCCATACACAGGTACTGTTATACACCCAGCCATACAAGGACACTGTTATACACCCAGCCATACACAGGTACTGTTATACATCCAGCCATACACAGGTACTGTTATACACCCAGCCATACACAGGTACTGTTATACACCCAGCCATACACAGGTACTGTTATACACCCAGCCATACACAGGTACCCAGCCATACACAGGTACTGTTATACACCCAGCCATACACTGGTACTGTTATACACCCAGCCATACACGGGTACTGTTATACACCCAGCCATACACAGGTACTGTTATACATCCAGCCATACACAGGTACCCAGCCATACACAGGTACTGTTATACACCCGGCCATACACAGGTACTGTTATACACCCAGCCATACACATGTACTGTTATACACCCAGCCATACACAGGTACTGTTATACATCCAGCCATACACAGGTACCCAGCCATACACAGGTACTGTTATACGACCAGCCATACACAGGTACAGTTATACACCCAGCCATACACAGGTACTGTTATACACCCAGCCATACACGGACACTGTTATACACCCAGCCATACACGGACACTGTTATACACCCAGCCATACACGGATACTGTTATACACTCAGCCATACACGGGTACTGTTATACATCCAGCCATACACAGGTACTGTTATACACCCAGCCATACACGGGTACTGTTATACACCCAGCCATACACAGGTACTGTTATACACCCAGCCATACACAGGTACCCGGTCATACACAGGTACTGTTATACACCCAGCCATACACAGGTACTGTTATACACCCGGCCATACACAGGTACCCAGCCATACACAGGTACTGTTATACACCCAGCCATACACAGGTACTGTTATACACCCAGCCATACACAGGTACTGTTATACACCCAGCCATACACAGGTACTGTTTTACATCCAGCCATACACAGGTACTGTTATACACCCAGCCATACACAGGTACTGTTTTACATCCAGCCATACACAGGTACTGTTATACACCCAGCCATACACAGGTATTGTTATACACCCAGCCATACACAGGTACTGTTATACACCCAGCCATACACAGGTACTCTTATACACTCAGCCATACACAGGTACTGTTATACACCCAGCCATACACAGGTACTGTTATACACCCAGCCATACACAGGTACTGTTATACACCCAGCCATACACAGGTACCCAGCCATACACGGGTACTGTTATACACCCAGCCATACACAGGTACTGTTATACACCCAGCCATACATAGGTACTGTAATACACCCAGCCATACACGGGTACTGTTATACACCCAGCCATACACAGGTACTGTTATACACCCAGCCATACACAGGTACTGTTATACACCCAGCCATACACAGGTACTGTCATACACCCAGCCATACACAGGTACTGTTATACACCCAGCCATACACAGGTACTGTTATACACCCAGCCATAGACAGGTACTGTTATACACCCAGCCATACACAGGTACCCAGCCATACACAGGTACCCAGCCATACACAGGTACTGTTATACACCCAGCCATAGACAGGTACTGTTATACACCCAGCCATACACAGGTACCCAGCCATACACAGGTACTGTTATACACCCAGCCATACACAGGTACCCAGCCATACACAGGTACTGTTATACACCCAGCCATAGACAGGTACTGTTATACACTCAGCCATACACAGGTACTGTTATACACCCAGCCATACACAGGTACTGTTATACACCCAGCCATACACAGGTACTGTTATACACCCAGCCATACACAGGTACTGTTATACACCCAGCCATACACAGGTACCCAGCCATACACAGGTACTGTTATACACACAGCCATACAAGGGTACTGTTATACACCCGGCCATACACAGGTACTGTTATACACCCAGCCATATACAGGTACTGTTATACAACCAGCCATACACAGGTACTGTTATACACCCAGCCATACACAGGTACCCAGCCATACACAGGTACTGTTATACACCCAGCCATAGACAGGTACTGTTATACACTCAGCCATACACAGGTACTGTTATACACCCAGCCATACACAGGTACTTTTATACACCCAGCCATACACAGGTACTGTTATACACCCAGCCATACACAGGTACTGTTATACACCCAGCCATACACAGGTACCCAGCCATACACAGGTACTGTTATACACACAGCCATACAAGGGTACTGTTATACACCCGGCCATACACAGGTACTGTTATACACCCAGCCATACACAAGTACTGTTATACACCCAGCCATACACAGGTACTGTTATACACCCAGCCATACACAGGTACTGTTATACACCCAGCCATACCCGGGTACTGTTATACACCCAGCCATACACAGGTACTGTTATACACCCAGCCATACACAGGTACTGTTATACATCCAGCCATACACAGGTACCCAGCCATACACAGGTACTGTTATACGACCAGCCATACACAGGTACTGTTATACACCCAGCCATACACGGACACTGTTATACACCCAGCCATACACGGACACTGTTATACACCCAGCCATACACGGACACTGTTATACACCCAGCCATACACGGATACTGTTATACACTCAGCCATACACGGGTACTGTTATACATCCAGCCATACACAGGTACTGTTATACACCCAGCCATACACGGGTACTGATATACACCCAGCCATACACAGGTACTGTTATACACCCAGCCATACACAGGTACCCGGCCATACACAGGTACTGTTATACACCCAGCCATACACAGGTACTGTTATTGACCGGCCATACACAGGTACCCAGCCATACACAGGTACTGTTATACACCCAGCCATACACAGGTACCCAGCCATACACAGGTACCCGGCCATACACAGGTACTGTTATACACCCAGCCATACACAGGTACCCAGCCATACACAGGTACCCGGCCATACACAGGTACTGTTATACACCCAGCCATACACAGGTACTGTTATACACCCAGCCATACACAGGTACTGTTATACACCCAGCCATACACAGGTACTGTTATACACCCAGCCATACACAGGTACCCAGCCATACACGGGTACTGTTATACACCCAGCCATACACAGGTACTGTTATACACCCAGCCATACACGGACACTGTTATACACCCAGCCATACACAGGTACTGTTATACACCCAGCCATACACAGGTACTGTTATACACCCAGCCATACACAGGTACTGTTATACACCCAGCCATACACAGGTACCCAGCCATACACAGGTACCCAGCCATACACAGGTACCCAGCCATACACAGGTACTGTTATACACCCGGCCATACACAGGTACTGTTATACACCCAGCCATACACAGGTACTGTTATACACCCGGCCATACACAGGTACTCTTATACACTCAGCCATACACAGGTACTGTTATACACCCAGCCATACACAGGTACTGTTATACACCCAGCCATACACAGGTACTGTTATACACCCAGCCATACACGGACACTGTTATACACCCAGCCATACACAGGTACTGTTATAGACCAAGCCATACACAGGTATTGTTATACACCCAGCCATACACAGGTACTGTTATACACCCAGCCATACACAGGTACTGTTATACACCCAGCCATACACAGGTATTGTTATACACCCAGCCATACACAGGTACTGTTATACACCCAGCCATACACAGGTACTGTTATACATCCAGCCATACACAGGTACTGTTATACACCCAACCATACACAGGTATTGTTATACACCCAGCCATACACAGGTACTGTTATACACCCAGCCATACACAGGTACTCTTATACACTCAGCCATACACAGGTACTGTTATACACCCAGCCATACACAGGTACTGTTATACACCCAGCCATACACAGGTACTGTTATACACCCAGCCATACACAGGTACTGTCATACACCCAGCCATACACAGGTACTGTTATACACCCAGCCATACACAGGTACTGTTATACACCCAGCCATACACAGGTACTGTTATACACCCAGCCATACACGGACACTGTTATACACCCAGCCATACACAGGTACTGTTATACACCCAGCCATACATAGGTACTGTTATACACCCAGCCATACACAGGTACTGTTATACACCCAGCCATACACAGGTACCCAGCCATACACTGGTACTGTTATACACCCAGCCATACACAGGTACTGTTATACACCCAGCCATACACAGGTACTGTTATACACCCAGCCATACATAGGTACTGTTATACACCCAGCCATACACAGGTACTGTTATACACCCAGCCATACACAGGTACCCAGCCATACACTGGTACTGTTATACACCCAGCCATACACAGGTACTGTTATACACCCAGCCATACACAGGTACTGTCATACACCCAGCCATACACGGGTACTGTTATACACCCAGCCATACACAGGTATTGTTATACACCCAGCCATACACAGGTACTGTTATACACCCAGCCATACATAGGTACTGTTATACACCCAGCCATACACAGGTACTGTTATACACCCAGCCATACACAGGTACCCAGCCATACACAGGTACTGTTATACACCCAGCCATACACAGGTACTGTTATACACCCAGCCATACACGGGTACTGTTATACACCCAGCCATACACAGACACTGTTATACACCCAGCCATACACAGGTACCCAGCCATACACTGGTACTGTTATACACCCAGCCATACACAGGTACTGTTATACACCCAGCCATACACGGGTACTGTTATACACCCAGCCATACACAGGTACTGTTATAGACCAAGCCATACACAGGTACTGTTATACACCCAGCCATACACACGTACTGTTATACACCCAGCCATAAACAGGTACTGTTATACAACCAGCCATACACAGGTACCCTGCCATACACGGGTACTGTTATACACCCAGCCATACACAGGTACTGTTATACACCCACCATACACAGGTACCCAGCCATACACAGGTACCCAGCCATACACGGGTACTGTTATACAACCAGCCATACACGGGTACTGTTATACACCAAGCCATACACAGGTACTGTTATACAACCAGCCATACACAAGTACTGTCATACACCATGCCATACACAGGTACCCAGCCATACACGGGTACTGTTATACACCCAGCCATACACAGGTACTGTTATACACCCACCATACACAGGTACTGTTATACACCCAGCCATACACAGGTACTGTTATACACCCACCATACACAGGTACCCAGCCATACACAGGTACCCAGCCATACACGGGTACTGTTATACACCCACCATACACGGGTACTGTTATACACCCAGCCATACACAGGTACTGTTATACACCCACCATACACGGGTACTGTTATACACCCAGCCATACACAGGTACTGTTATACACCCACCATACACAGGTACCCAGCCATACACAGGTACCCAGCCATACACGGGTACTGTTATACAACCAGCCATACACGGTTACTGTTATACACCAAGCCATACACAGGTACTGTTATACAACCAGCCATACACAGGTACTGTTATACACCCAGCCATACACAGGTACTGTTATACACCCAGCCATACACAGGTACTGTTATACACCCAGCCATACACAGGTACTGTTATACACCCAGCCATACACAGGTACTGTTATACACCCAGCCATACACAGGTACTGTTATACACCCAGCCATACACAGGTACTGTTATACACCCAGCCATACACAGGTACTGTTATACACCAAGCCATACACAGGTACTGTTATACACCTGGCCATACACAGGTACTGTTATACATCCAGCCATACACAGGTACTGTTATACACCCGGCCATACACAGGTACTGTTATACACCCAGCCATACACAGGTACTGTTATACACCCGGCCATACACAGTACTGTTATACATCCAGCCATACACAGGTACCCAGCCATACACAGGTACTGTTATACACCCAGCCATACACAGGTACCCAGCCATACACAGGTACTGTTATACACCCGGCCATACACAGGTACTGTTATACACCCGGCCATACACAGGTACTGTTATACACCCAGCCATACACGGGTACCCAGCCATACACAGGTACTGTTATACACCCGGCCATACACAGGTACTGTTATACACCCAGCCATACACAGGTACTGTTATACATCCAGCCATACACAGGTACTGTTATACACCCGGCCATACACAGGTACTGTTATACATCCAGCCATACACGGGTACCCAGCCATACACAGGTACTGTTATACACCCAGCCATACACAGGTACCCAGCCATACACAGGTACTGTTATACACCCAGCCATACACAGGTACTGTTATACACCCAGCCATACACAGGTACTGTTATACACCCAGCCATACACAGGTACTGTTATACACCCGGCCATACACAGGTACCCAGCCATACACAGGTACCCAGCCATACACAGGTACTGTTATACACCCAGCCATACACAGGTACTGTTATACACCCAGCCATACACAGGTACTGTTATACACCCAGCCATACACGGGTACTGTTATACACCCGGCCATACACAGGTACCCAGCCATACACGGGTACTGTTATACACCCAGCCATACACAGGTACTGTTATACATCCAGCCATACACAGGTACCCAGCAATACACAGGTACTGTTATACACCCAGCCATACACAGGTACTGTTATACACCCAGCCATACACAGGTACTGTTATACACCCAGCCATACACAGGTACCCAGCCATACACAGGTACTGTTATACACACAGCCATACAAGGGTACTGTTATACACCCGGCCATACACAGGTACTGTTATACACACAGCCATACAAGGGTACTGTTATACACCCAGCCATACACAGGTACCCAGCCATACACAGGTACTGTTATACACCCAGCCATACACAGGTACTGTTATACACCCAGCCATACACAGGTACTGTTATACACCCAGCCATACACAGGTACTGTTATACACCCAGCCATACACAGGTACCCAGCCATACACAGGTACTGTTATACACCCAGCCATACACAGGTACTGTTATACACCCGGCCATACACAGGTACTGTTATACACCCAGCCATACACAGGTACTGTTATACACCCAGCCATACACAGGTACTGTTATACACTCAGCCATACACAGGTACTGTTATACACCTGGCCATACACAGGTACTGTTATACACCCAGCCATACACAGGTACTGTTATACACCCAGCCATACACAGGTACTGTTATACATCCAGCCATACACAGGTACCCAGCAATACACAGGTACTGTTATACACCCAGCCATACACAGGTACTGTTATACACCCAGCCATACACAGGTACTGTTATACACCCAGCCATACACAGGTACCCAGCCATACACAGGTACTGTTATACACACAGCCATACAAGGGTACTGTTATACACCCGGCCATACACAGGTACTGTTATACACACAGCCATACAAGGGTACTGTTATACACCCAGCCATACACAGGTACCCAGCCATACACAGGTACTGTTATACACCCAGCCATACACAGGTACTGTTATACACCCAGCCATACACAGGTACTGTTATACACCCAGCCATACACAGGTACTGTTATACACCCAGCCATACACAGGTACCCAGCCATACACAGGTACTGTTATACACCCAGCCATACACAGGTACTGTTATACACCCGGCCATACACAGGTACTGTTATACACCCAGCCATACACAGGTACTGTTATACTCCCAGCCATACACAGGTACTGTTATACACTCAGCCATACACAGGTACTGTTATACACCTGGCCATACACAGGTACTGTTATACACCCAGCCATACACAGGTACTGTTATACACTCAGCGATACACAGGTACTGTTATACACCTGGCCATACACAGGTACTGTTATACACCCAGCCATACACAGGTACCCGGCCATACACAGGTACCCAGCCATACACAGGTACTGTTATACACCCAGCCATACACAGGTACTGTTATACACCCGGCCATACACAGGTACTGTTATACACCCAGCCATACACAGGTACTGTTATACACCCAGCCATACACAGGTACTGTTATACACCCAGCCATACACAGGTACTGTTATACACCCAGCCATACACAGGTACCCAGCCATACACGGGTACTGTTATACACCCAGATATACACAGGTACTGTTATACACCCAGCCATACACAGGTACTGTTATACACCCAGCCATACACAGGTACCCGGCCATACACGGGTACTGTTATACACCCAGATATACACAGGTACTGTTATACACCCAGCCATACACAGGTACCCAGCCATACACGGGTACTGTTATACACCCAGCCATACACAGGTACTGTTATACACCCGGCCATACACAGGTACTGTTATACACCCAGCCATACACAGGTACTGTTATACACCCAGCCATACATGGGTACTGTTATACACCCAGCCATACACAGGTACTGTTGTACACCCAGCCATACACAGGTACCCAGCCATACAAAGGTACTGTTATACACCCAGCCATACACAGGTACTGTTATACACCCAGCCATACACAGGTACTGTTATACACCCAGCCATACACAGGTACTGTTATACACCCAGCCATACACAGGTACTGTTATACACCCAGCCATACACAGGTACCCAGCCATACACAGGTACTGTTATACAACCAGCCATACACAGGTACCCAGCCATACACAGGTACTGTTATACACCCAGCCATACACAGGTACCCAGTCATACTCAGGTACTGTTATACACCAAGCCATACACGGGTACTCTTATTGCCTACCAAAACTAGAATGTTTTTCACTGTTGTGAAAAGCTTGTAAATAACTGCCCCATCACCAACACTTTAGGGGCGGCTGATACAGGAGTTCATCATGTACATTGGTTGACAGATTAAGGGAGGAGGGGGTTGAAGAGGGGGAGGGAGGGAGTAAGGAAGGAAGCAATGAAGCAAGCAAGCAAACAAGACAGGGAGGAGGATGGGAGAGAGGAAGAAAGGAAAGGTGACTTGTAGAAGGGAAAAAAGAAGGGATAAAAGGACGTAAAAAGGGAACGTTGGAAGGTAGGAAAGAATTAAGATAGGAGATGAAGAAGGGAGGAGGGAAGGGGGGGAGTGAGTAAAGGCAGGTAAGAAGGAAGGCATCAAGTGAAATCATGCGAGTTGATTTAATTTAGGAGAGACAGAAGAGGTGAAAGAGGTGAGACAGGAAAGGGAAATAAAGAAAAAAGAACTAAGAAAGTCAGCAAACAAGGACAGTTAAAAGAAAAAGGGAGGGAAGGAGAAAACAAGAAAAATAGGGACACAGAGAGGTGTAAGTGCACTCCAGATGTTAAAATGAAATGTGAAAATTTTGAAAATAAAGAATCACAATTAAAAATAAATAAACTGGTAGGTTAAACAAAGAATCAAACATTGATGTAGCTACAATGTCAGATCTGATTCTAAATCTATATGATACATCATTTACAGAAATAAAACACCAGTCATACAATGTCCGCACCAGAGACAACTCCACTCATAACAACAGCGCGTACATCTACGACACAGACTGACTGTAGTTTTGTCAAGTCTCCTCATGGCTTTGCTCGTATTGCTCAGATGGTAAGTCTGCATTTCTCTCTCCAATGTTTATTACCTTTAGGATGTATTTTTAGGATGAATTGTGTATTGTGTGTTATTATTTCTAAAGTTAAGGATATATTGTGTTACATTTAAATATGGCATATTGCATTATCGTTCTGCATGATTGCGTTCAAACTTGATATGTTTTATGTCTTGCACCTCAGCATCTTACTACATTATTACATCGAAAGCTGACATGGCTTTTTAATTTTCCCTCTGGGTAATTACATTTAAGTTAAAAGTAGCCATATATATCTTACATACCTTTATATATTGTTGGTCTTTTTTTACCATGTCATCTTAAAATTTGCCATATTGTGTGTAGATCTTACTGTATTGTTATACTTAAAGTTGGCATCTATGTCATATATCTTATATTATTGCCCTTACAATTGGGAAGTGTATTGTCCTTTATCCTCCTGACAGTTTCAGTGTGTGTAATGGGGACGGTGCCCAGGACCAAGAGTATTATTATACTTAAAGTTGGCATCTCTGTTGCTTAATTAACTTACAGATTGGATGTGTCTTGTCCTTCATACTGCTGACACTGTCAGCGAGCCTGATGGGGACAGTACCAGGGACAGACAGTATTATTATACTTAAAGTTGGCATCTCTGTTATTTTTCACCTTACAGTTTGGATGTTTATCATCCTTTATCCTCCTGACGGTGGCAGTGAGCTTGATTGGGACGGTGCCAGGGACCGAGAGTTGGATCATGTACATGCAGGTGGTGACAGGTGCAGGTTTCATACAGGCGCTCATCTACCTCATTGTCAACATCCTCATGCCAAACTTATCCAACTATGAACCTAATGGGACTTTTGTAGTAAGTTTGAGTACCCAACTATGAACCTAATGGGACTTTTGTAGTAAGTTTGAGTACCCAACTATGAACCTAATGGGAGTTTTGTAGTGAGTTTTAATACCCAATTCTTAACCAAACAGAAGATTTGTAATAAGTTTAGTAAAGAATTTTGCACCACTTGGAACTTTTGTACCCAACTATGAACCAGGTAGAACATTTGTAGTAAGTTTTAGTAATGATTAATGGATCAAACATAACTTTTTTAGTAGGTTTAGTAACCATCTATGAACCGAACAGAACTTTTGTAGTACGTTTTAGTAACCAACTATGGACTAGACAGACCTTTGTAAAAAAAATGAAATACCCAACTTTAATCCAGCCATGAATTAAAAGTTTACTTTTGGTAACTGATGTTAGTACATGTTATAGACCTACCATTGCTGTAGTTCACACCTAAGTACATGTCTCTCACCCTACAGGAATTGATACTATCTGCAGTCTGGGTGATCCTGCTGGTGATCGCGGGAATCATCGGCTTTGTCTACTCTGACCCTAGCTCTGTTGTGGGATCAGTAACGGTGAGGGCATTTTGTATTCATCAACCTAGTGTAAAAACCATTATATGTAAAGCCTCATATCGGTAAAATCAACAAGGGGACCAGGGCATTTTTTTTTGTTTTAATTTGGCAAGGGACATTGGTTTGAGAGACAAGGGGACAAGACCAATCTTTAAATTTGACAAGGGGACAAGGCCTATGTTTAAAATCAACAAGGACTCAAGAGAATTTCTTTAGAATCAACAAGGGACATGGGACCCCCGCCCCCAGTCTATGGCCCTGCACATACCACAGCTTGTAGACAACTCCCAATGCCATCTCACCATCCTTGTAGCAGTAGAGGGGATTGCGGTAGCTTACATATCACAGCTTGTAGACAACCCCAATGCCATCTCACCATCCTTGTATCAGTAAGGGGGATTGGGGTAGCTCACATATCACAGCTTGTAGACAACCCCCAATGCCATCTCACCATCCTTGTATCAGTAAGGGGGATTGGGGTAGCTCACATATCACAGCTTGTACACAACTCCCAATGCCATCTCACCATCCTTGTATCAGTAAGGGGGATTGGGGTAGCTCACATATCACAGCTTGTACACAACTCCCAATGCCATCTCACCATCCTTGTATCAGTAAGGGGGATTGCGGTAGCTTACATATCACAGCTTGTAGACAACTCCCAATGCCATCTCACCATCCTTGTATCAGTAAGGGGGATTGGGGTAGCTCACATATCACAGCTTGTAGACAACCCCCAATGCCATCTCACCATCCTTGTATCAGTAAGGGGATTGGGGTAGCTCACATATCATAGCTTGTAGACAACTCCCAATGCCTTCTCACCATCCTTGTATCAGTAAGGGGGATTGGGGTAGCTCACATACCACAGCTTGTAGACAACCCCCAATGCCATCTCACCATCCTTGTATCAGTAAGGGGGATTGCGGTAGCTTACATATCACAGCTTGTAGACAACCCCCAATGCCATCTCACCATCCTTGTATCAGTAAGGGGGATTGGGGTAGCTCACATATCACAGCCTGTAGACAACCCCCAATGCCTTCTCACCATCCTTGTATCAGTAAGGGGGATTGCGGTAGCTTACATATCACAGCTTGTAGACAACTCCCAATGCCATCTCACCATCCTTGTATCAGTAAGGGGGATTGGGGTAGCTCACATATCACAGCTTGTAGACAACCCCCAATGCCATCTCACCATCCTTGTATCAGTAAGGGGGATTGGGGTAGCTCACATATCAGAGCTTGTAGACAACCCCCAATGCCATCTCACCATCCTTGTATCAGTAAGGGGGATTGGGGTAGCTCACATATCACAGCTTGTAGACGACTCCCAATGCCATCTCACCATCCTTGTATCAGTAAGGGGGATTGGGGTAGCTCTCACAGCCCCATTGGTTACATCCTCATTGATGTGCCTCCAACCCTTTTACTATATTGTTTGGAGGAAGGACATACATTCACTAATTTTTTTGTATTTGTTCTTTGTACTTTTTCAGTGGCTGACATTTTTCAGTGCAGCATCATATGCCTTCGGAGGCATCTTCCTCTTCAACAACTGGCGCCTGGCGGGTGGGATGCTATCTACATTATCTACAATATCTGTACCATGAAGCTGTATACAACAACTGGCGCCTGGCGGGTGGGACGCTATCTACATTATCTACAATATCTGTACCATGAAGCTGTATACAACAACTGGCGCCTGGCGGGTGGCAAGCTATCTACATTATCTACAATATCTGTACCATGAAGCTGTATACAACAACTGGTGCCTGGTGGGTGGCAAGCTATCTACATTATCTACAATATCTGTACCATGAAGCTGTATACAACAACTGGTGCCTGGTGGGTGGCAAGCTATCTACATTATGTACAGTATCTGTACCATGAAACTGTATACAACAACTGGCGCCTGGTGGGTGGCAAGCTATCTACATTATGTACAGTATCTGTACCATAGACCTATGTACAACAACTGGCGCCTGGCGGGTGGGACATTATCTACAGTATCTGTACCATAGACTTATGTACAACAACTGGCGCCTGGCGGGTGGGACATTATCTACAGTATCTGTACCATAGACTTATGTACAACAACTGGTGCCTGGCGGGTGGGACATTATCTACAGTATCTGTACCATAGACCTATGTACAACACTGGCGCCTGGCGGGTGGGACATTATTTATAGTAGCTGTACCATGAAGCTGTGTACAACAACTGGGAGGAGGAGGTGTTATGTTACCAACACTACCTGTAGGACCAGTATGATAGAATGTTCCTAAACATTTGTGACCATTTTGAATGGGCATAAAAAACTCAATCAATTTCTTTGCAGCATTGAAATCATTTTCTCTAATGTAAAGGTTTTTCCCCAAACCTTTTATGAACTGCTATCAACAGCCAAAGACTTGTGTAACATAACCGTGGATTGGGTGCTTAATGAGTGCACCGGGCCACATACTTATCTCCATGAGGCTTCAAAAATGAAACTCTGAATAACATTTGATAGCTTCATTACATTGAAAGAGCACCATCTTGGCTAAATGGAACCACCATTTATACACACTTATCCTCTGTCGGTTCAATTTGTATAGCTGTGTGATTATGTCATTTTTTGTGTCCATCGACATGTACTAGTTTTAATCAGTGATATAGGTTTATTACCCATACATATACACCACAGAATCTCCTAATTTGGTTTCCCAGCTGATACAGGATGCAAGTTTAATGATAGCAAAAATAAGCATCGCCAACAAAAAATCTTTTGAGATATAGGCTGATGCACTTAAGCCACTTTATGAAAGAACCAATTTTTTTGTCATAAACACTCCTAGCTCTCTACAAAATCTCAGATGCTCATTGAAATTAATCTACATTAACTTCAGCATGACTACCTTAGAAAATGATGAACATTTTATTCCAAAGATTCACCAACCGGACACACCATTGGCTTAAAAAGACCCTAAAATTCTGATTAAATCTGTAGGATGGACACTTTTAACTCGTCATAGTGTATACAATAACACACTTATGGGGAGAATGCTGGTACAAATTCTAAAATGGTTCAAGGGATGACTAGCCTAAAAACATTAAAGATCCATTCAAATGCTCAACTTTAAGATCTAGAGAAACTTCCAATAGCAAAAGTCCAAATGGTCATCCTACAGCAAAATAATTTAACCACCCTAAGCGAGTGATCATTTTTTAACAACAGGGGGGGCTGGTGGGTTTGCGCACGGATGCGTGAAAAAATTTTGACCCCCTCTCGAGGGGGTAACATTTTTTTTACCCCCCCATAAGGGAGAAAAATCACGCGTGAACGTCCCTTTTTAGCCTATAGTAATGCGCTGGGTTTTCCACTGAAAACAGGTGAAATTATTTTGACCCCCCCATCAGAGGTATTGAAAAAATTCTGACCCCCTGGTCAAGGGGGTGAAAAATTCTGACCCCCCCTCAAACCCACCAGCCCCCCCATATTAAAAAATGATCACTCCCTAATGCCCCTCAATTTTAGGCAGAGTAAGGATAATGTATTAAATGTTTATTATACGGAAGGGTTTTAATTTTACAGTATAATGTTACTGTCAGATGGACAATTGAGTGTCACTTTTCACTGAATGTTGCATTGTTGCATGAACCCTATCCTCTATAACACTGCAAAACCTCCCAAAACATCACCTCA
Source organism: Acholoe squamosa (assembly GCA_949317995.1). NCBI lineage: Eukaryota > Metazoa > Annelida > Polychaeta > Phyllodocida > Polynoidae > Acholoe > Acholoe squamosa. The sequence goes on along the minus strand of OX439038.1, from coordinate 89,642,586 downwards.
AATGATGACAATGGAAAATAACTTTATTGGAGTTTCTGGAAGCCTCTGGGATAAAGGTCTGTATGCAATTTGATTTCTTTTTTTTTAAATTTTGGAGGCCCACAACTCCCAATATTTTGTCAGATATGCAGGATAAGACATGCATTTGAAAGCTTAGGGTTTTACAAGACCAAAATATCAGGATATTATTCCATAAAGTTTTAATCTATAGGTGCATAAGCATGCAAAGGTGTGAAGAATGCCTATTGTATGTGCCCAGAAAATGTCGCCCAGCGTAGAATTGGACAAACTGTCAGTCTTATATCATCTGTACATTATTCATATAAATGTCACCAGTGCTGCCCCCTGGTGTCACATCTCCTACCTCAGGAAGAGCTCCATGTGTTTAAGTTCTGGCTATATTTGTATTATCGAACTATTTTTTCAATAAATATCATTGAACCAAAAAGAGTTGTTTGTACAGTGTAGTCAGTCATGTATACAGTGTAGTCAGTCATGTATACAGTCAGTCATGTATACAGTGTAGTCAGTCATGTATACAGTCAGTCATGTATACAGTCAGTCATGTATACAGTGTAGTCAGTCATGTATACAGTGTAGTCAGTCATGTATACAGTGTAGTCAGTCATGTATACAGTCAGTCATGTATACAGTCAGTCATGTATACAGTCAGTCATGTATACAGTGTAGTCAGTCATGTATACAGTGTAGTCAGTCATGTATACAGTGTAGTCAGTCATGTATACACTGTAGTCAGTCATGTATACAGTCAGTCATGTATACAGTGTAGTCAGTCATGTATACAGTGTAGTCAGTCATGTATACAGTCAGTCATGTATACAGTCAGTCATGTATACAGTGTAGTCAGTCATGTATACAGTGTAGTCAGTCATGTAAACAGTCAGTCATGTATACAGTCAGTCATGTATACAGTCAGTCATGTATACAGTGTAGTCAGTCATGTATACAGTCAGTCATGTATATAGTGTAGTCAGTCATGTATACAGTGTAGTCAGTCATGTATACAGTGTAGTCAGTCATGTATACAGTGTAGTCAGTCATGTAAACAGTCAGTCATGTATACAGTCAGTCATGTATACAGTCAGTCATGTATACAGTCAGTCATGTATACAGTCAGTCATGTATACAGTGTAGTCAGTCATGTATACAGTCAGTCATGTATACAGTGTAGTCAGTTATGTATACAGTGTAGTCAGTCATGTATACAGTGTAGTCAGTCATGTATACAGTCAGTCATGTATACAGTCAGTCATGTATACAGTCAGTCATGTATACAGTCAGTCATGTATACAGTGTAGTCAGTCATGTAAACAGTCAGTCATGTATACAGTCAGTCATGTATACAGTCAGTCATGTATACAGTCAGTCATGTATACAGTCAGTCATGTATACAGTGTAGTCAGTCATGTATACAGTCAGTCATGTATACAGTGTAGTCAGTCATGTATACAGTGTAGTCAGTCATGTATACAGTGTAGTCAGTCATGTATACAGTCAGTCATGTATACAGTCAGTCATGTATACAGTCAGTCATGTATACAGTCAGTCATGTATACAGTGTAGTCAGTCATGTATACAGTCAGTCATGTATACAGTCAGTCATGTATACAGTGTAGTCAGTCATGTATACAGTCAGTCATGTATACAGTGTAGTCAGTCATGTGTACTGTCAGTCATGTATACAGTCAGTCATGTATACAGTGTAGTCAGTCATGTGTACAGTCAGTCATGTATACAGTCAGTCATGTATATAGTCAGTCATGTATACAGTGTAGTCAGTCATGTATACAGTGTAGTCAGTCATGTATACAGTCAGTCGTGTATACAGTCAGTCATGTATACAGTGTAGTCAGTCATGTATACAGTCAGTCATGTATACAGTCAGTCATGTATACAGTGTAGTCAGTCATGTATACAGTTTAGTCAGTCATGTATACAGTCAGTCATGTATACAGTCAGTCATGTATACAGTCTGTCATGTATACAGTGTAGTCAGTCATGTATACAGTGTAGTCAGTCATGTGTACAGTCAGTCATGTATACAGTCAGTCATGTATACAGTGTAGTCAGTCATGTATACAGTGTAGTCAGTCATGTATACAGTCAGTCATGTATACAGTCAGTCATGTATACAGTCAGTCATGTATACAGTCAGTCATGTATACAGTGTAGTCAGTCATGTATACAGTGTAGTCAGTCATGTATACAGTGTAGTCAGTCATGTATACAGTCAGTCATGTATATAGTCAGTCATGTATACAGTGTAGTCAGTCATGTATACAGTGTAGTCAGTCATGTATACAGTGTAGTCAGTCATGTATACAGTGTAGTCAGTCATGTATATAGTCAGTCATGTATACAGTGTAGTCAGTCATGTATACAGTCAGTCATGTATACAGTCAGTCATGTATACAGTGTAGTCAGTCATGTATACAGTGTAGTCAGTCATGTATATAGTCAGTCATGTATACAGTGTAGTCAGTCATGTATACAGTCAGTCATGTATACAGTCAGTCATGTATACAGTCAGTCATGTATACAGTGTAGTCAGTCATGTATACAGTCAGTCATGTGTACAGTCAGTCATGTATACAGTCAGTCATGTATACAGTCAGTCATGTATACAGTGTAGTCAGTCATGTATACAGTGTAGTCATGTATACAGTCAGTCATGTATACAGTGTAGTCAGTCATGTATACAGTCAGTCATGTATACAGTCAGTCATGTATACAGTCAGTCATGTATACAGTGTAGTCAGTCATGTATACAGTGTAGTCAGTCATGTATACAGTCAGTCATGTATACAGTGTAGTCAGTCATGTATACAGTGTAGTTAGTCATGTATACAGTGTAGTCAGTCATGTATACAGTCAGTCATGTATACAGTCAGTCATGTATACAGTGTAGGCAGTCATGTATACAGTGTAGTCAGTCATGTATACAGTGTAGTCAGTCATGTATACAGTCAGTCATGTATACAGTCAGTCATGTATACAGTGTAGTCAGTCATGTATACAGTGTAGTCAGTCATGTATACAGTGTAGTCAGTCATGTATACAGTCAGTCATATATACAGTCAGTCATGTATACAGTGTAGTCAGTCATGTATACAGTCAGTCATGTATACAGTCAGTCATGTATACAGTCAGTCATGTATACAGTGTAGTCATGTATACAGTGTAGTCAGTCATGTATACAGTGTAGTCATGTATACAGTGTAGTCAGTCATGTATACAGTGTAGTCAGTCATGTATACAGTGTAGTCAGTCATGTATACAGTGTAGTCAGTCATGTATACAGTCAGTCATGTATACAGTGTAGTCAGTCATGTATACAGTCAGTCATGTATACAGTCAGTCATGTGTACAGTGTAGTCAGTCATGTATACAGTGTAGTCAGACATGTATACAGTGTAGTCAGTCATGTATACAGTGTAGTCATGTATACAGTGTAGTCAGTCATGTATACAGTCAGTCATGTATACAGTCAGTCATGTATACAGTCAGTCATGTCTACAGTGTAGTCAGTCATGTATACAGTCAGTCATGTATACAGTGTAGTCAGTCATGTATACAGTGTAGTCAGTCATGTATACAGTGTAGTCATGTATACAGTGTAGTCAGTCATGTATTCAGTCAGCCATGTATGAAGTGTATACAGTCATGTATCTAAGATGGCATATTGAAAAATATTAGAAAGGAAAGGAAAACATTTCTAGTTGCATTCTTCAGATATTACGGTACAAATAAAAACCTATTCTCTAACATCACAAAACCTTTTTGACTTTTCTCTATTAGTTTGATATTTGAGAGAGGAACTTTTGTAGACCCCACAGTGAATAATGCCTATGCGAAAAACGTCTTTCTGTCAAGTGGGCTTTTACTCCTTAATATATCGCTTGCCATAGTGTTCTCCTCACCTCACCCCCTATCCCCCTCCACCCACTACATGCACACCCCCCCTGCCCTCACCACCACCACTACCACTGGGTCGCGAAAATGCAAGGCTTCAGGTAACATGTCACTTTTTTAGGGAGAATAACATGTCTAAAAATCTCAAAATTCAAGGCCTCAGATCACATGTCACTTTTTTATGGATTGGACATGTCACATGTCACTTTTAAAAGGGTACAATGTCGAAATTTCACCTCAAAATGGCCAAATATCGCCATTGGAGCACATTAAGATGGTGCTCCAATGAAGGGGATATTCCATTAGTGAATCTCAGCCAAAAATTCTCTGGATCTCTGTTACTTCCCACTTGAGGGGGCAGAAATATATTCTTGTCGATTGGGGATACCCACTGGTCTATATGATACTACAGATTTAGGCCTTATGACATGTCATCCAGGGTTTAATGCTTTTTTTTCTTCTATTGTACTATAGAATTTCCTAAGGAAGAGACACAATTTCATGCCCCCCTGTGGCTTATAGCTTCCTCACAATCTCAGAGTGTGGCTTATGTCTGGGTGCAGCTTATAGACGGTTTTTTACGGTACACTGAGTGCACACATCTATAGATGAAAACACAAATCAATTTATTCATTGAATTTAGATTTTCTTTATTTTTACTTTTATTTGAAGAATAAATCACAATTACACACAAAATAGATGGGCATAGTGTTTAATATGAAATCTATTGATTATATGGTGATCAGAGAAACTTCTCAACATGCTTCAGCTTTTATTTCTATACCTTTGAAGGCATTTGTTCATCTGTTGTCTTATTAAGGAGCTTGGTGTAATTGGTAACTAAAGAAATTAAAGAAATGCCAGCATTAGGTGTCAATCTATTGAATGATCTATAAACTATTTTTTTTAAACTATTGGTGGTTACTTCTGGGATTTCTTCATCTGAAACAAAAAGGATATATTTTTTGTCAGATAGGTGGTGATTGTTGTTATCATGATTTTACAATCAATGTTACTTTCACATGTAAATATAATTCATAACCAGTCATAAACAAGCCATACAATGATACATTTATAACTCCTTAAAATTAACGAGAATCATAATAATGTAATGGTTTGTTCTACCAGTTTGGTGGTGTGGGTCTTACGATCAGGAAGGAGAAGGCAAGACAGTAATTCGAGTGTATGCCAATGGTTTATTATAGCTCGACGGCTACCCAGAAGGCATAGAAAGGGCAGCTGATGTTCTACTTAAAATAGATGTATTAAGCACGGCGGCCTGGAGGGCCTCTGACGTAGCGGCTGAGCCCCGGGCTTTATATATGAACCCTAGTGTTTGTCGCCAGATGTCCCATGGGTCCGGACCAGTGCTGCCACCTATCCGAAACCCTAGGAAGATCCAGCGACAGGACTCACCCTCCATGCCAGACAACACCTTAGTACTGTACATGTTAATGGTATACCTCTACACTACATTATTGCAAAGCACACATTCAAGTAAGTCCTATAAGACGCAACTACATGCTCGAACAAGGGCTTGGGTTTGAGCAGTTTAGTGCTGATTCGATATAGGACTATCCCAACTATAAGGCTCCTCTTGAGGTAAAAGGCCTTAGAAGCAATGTATAAATGTAGTACATGTGAGCCCCATGATAAAACCCTCAAAGCCCCAGATAGCACCTATTGATAAAACCTCAAATAAACAATAAGGTCTTGTCTAACCATGAGAGGTATACATCTATAATGGCAGGCTGTAAAAGACTCCCAATCTTAATGATAATTAGCCAAGCAGATTTCTTTACTCACCAATTCCCCCAGGAGGGCTTATGGAGAGAAAATAACATTATGATATAATAACATATTACATTGTAATTGGTGTTCTTGGCTGAAGGCATAAATACATATAGATGACTGCTTCTGAGTATATGCTGTGGTCAGATAAAAGCAGATAAAAGCAGCAGAGCATGAGAGAGGATGCTAAGGTGAACAAAGAGGTAATAGCTGCACATTATAATAGAGAAAAGCAGCAGAGCATGAGAGAGGATGCTAAGGAGAACAAAGAGGTAGAGTGAGTGTAGAGAAGGCAGGGAAAGAGGCAGGGAACCAAAGAAGTGAGGAGAATAAAAGCAATGACCAAGGCAAAGATGGGAGGACGGAAGCAGGAGGGAAGATGTTAATTTCTTTTCAACAAAATCCTTCACAAGATGATGTTAGGTATAGGGAGGAACGAATGGATGGAAGACAGCATTAACATCATTTAGAATATCTGAAAAAATAAAAGCACTTGACATCTAGAAATATGAAAAGGTTTGGAATGCCAGTTTTTCAAAGTTTTCAAAACTCTGTCTTGAAAGATTTCAAATGTACATGTTTTCTCAAGATGTATCAATCAGGGATACTTTAAAGGGTGAAGCCCAAGTAGGTATAAGTATTTGATATAGGTTACAATGAAGTGAAGGTGTAAAAAAAAACGGGTTCCCAGTTTTCACATCAAATTGCTTATTGATACCAGAGATTATCTGAATAACATTACCTGCAAGCCTACGTTTAGCCTGCTGGTCTTGCTCTGCAGCACGTTCACGCTTCTCTGTCTGTTTCAGGTCTGCAAGAAAATAATAATGAAAAAATATGGGATACATAAGAAGCCTATCACACAGTGATTGGAGTCAAAATGTTACAATAAATCCTTTGCCATTCAATATATTGGTCATTGAACAAGTTCTCTGTAATAAAAGGTCCATATGGTTTGAGTGCATCTTAATGAAAATTATCAGAATTCAAAATTGAGTTTAAAGCAGTGGGGTGTCAAACAAGATGCATTGCAGTGTTGTAAATCCTAACCTCAAAGGCACAATTTCATAATACTCACCAACTTCTTCTTTTGGAGCTGACTTGGCACTTTCTCCCAATTTCAATCCACAGTCATCTCGGTTCTCATCTGCAAAAGGAATGATAAGAGATTCTCATCATAGATGGAGATGTTGGTGATCATGCAGCCACACATGTTGAATGATCTCAAGTGTCAGTTCAAACATGGTGTAATGGTAGAACCTACTGGCATCATATCTTTCTGGTAAAGCCTTGACAGTTACTTTCCATGCATTTAAGTACCGTATGTGTTGCCATGGTAGCATTTTTCATTTTCCTCTGACCAGAAGAAAATGGGCACTGTCCAATAAGGGCATTTCTTTTTTTGCTTTTTACTCTCTAGCTATCCTTACCCATATTCAATTGATTTTTCTTTGTGCAGTAGGAAAGGACCCAATTGATAGATATTGCGTGGAATTCAGTGTGAACAAAAGCACATTTAGGTGTCTTATTGGGACTGATTTAGGCTTACACCTGCCTAATAACCACATTTTAAAAATGAGTGAGAAGTCGTCATTCCATGTAAGACTGAGAGTAGTCTATAGTCACACAATGAGTGAGATGGTTATTGGAAATGAAAATTACCAAGGAATAGCACATTAAGTGAAACTCATGTTGGCAGTGCTGGTGACAACAACTTGCTTAGTCTGCAATGCATAAGTCAAGTAAAATAATTCATTTTCTTACTTATACTTAGGAACTTAATGAGTACCAGAAGATCAGGAAGACAAATGTTAAGACCATGTTCAGAAAAAAACAGGATATTAATTTTTGATACTTACCCTCAGTGCAATCGAAGAAATCTTTGACTGAAATACCAAAATTGAATATATCTTTCTTAAGAAAAAATATGAATTGAATATGATTCATTATGGTAAGAGTTATGGTAAAAAATGTACAATTGTGTTTAGTGGAGATGTTGAGTAAAAGTTATCAGTAAGATAGTTAGAATTACATTCAATAGAAGAATCTAGCAATCTTTCTGTCATATTATGAGTGAAGTTGAATATTTGTGTTGATCTTAAGTAGCACATCTAGAAGCCTAGATATGGCCTTTTCAAGTGGTATAGTATCAAAAATAACAATTCTTTTCAAAATTGATATTTTAGCATTTTTCTAACATACAGGTAGATGTCTTTTAATATCCTTGCTTACTACCCAAAATTTAAGCCCAAAATGCCTGAAAGACAGAGCTATAATTTTCATTGTTTACATTGAATTACATAGGATTCATACATAAATATTACTTTAAATATGTTAATAATCTCAGCCTGATCAATTTTAGTTGATCCGACTGCATTCACTGCCAGAAGATCTGTAGAGGACAACCTGATTTAAATGCACAAGTGTTGTATAACCAAATGAAAGCTCTTGGTTAGCTGTAAATGAATGTGCCAAAAACTAAACATTCTCTATGTGCAATTTTCAAACCATTTTGCAAGGATGGGTCACATTTTACCTTTTTCATAGTTCATGAACAGCGTCTCACACTGAAACACACCAATAAAACAGATATTATGGTTATGTACTAACTATTGGGACGCAGACAGATAGTCTGTGTTAACGTTTTCCAAATCCATCACTTCACTGTTGTTCCTATTCTGTACTTGAATTCAGTCTTAAATAACCATTGAAATATAGACCAAATTTTACTCTTAGCAGGAAGGACAATACAATTATTTACCTCAACATCTCTGTCCTCAGTGCATCCTCCTTTAAAAGAAAAAAGAAGTTACAATGAAAGCAGTTACAAAATTAATACAAAATAGGAGGAGGTCCTTCATGAGTGGGGCTAGGGGTTGGGTTTTGACTGCCAATGGAGCCCTCCCGGGAGCCCCCACCTAGGTACCTCAAAATGTACTCCCAGTGAGTACTAATTGGGCTATTTGTCTCCTCCATTTAGTCACATTCACCCAGAGGGTAAAATACATGAGTAAAATAGGAATAATAAAGCAAAAGAAAATATGGGTGAGGTATCTGTTCAGGATTTATTTGTTGTTGTCCAACATATTGAATCTAATCTGAAATGCTATATTCACAAATTTATGGGAAATTTAAGTTTACTATTTGAAGAGATTATTGTCTACAAAAGACCATTCCTTAACCTTATTCCAAATACTTACTCTGAAGAATGACAAAATTGATACATACCATCCTCACACTTAGCGCATTCCTCCTGCAGGTTTGAGTAAAGATGAAATGTCAGTGGCGAGAGCATACATTATTTAAATTTGAGAAGTGTACTAGGCAGAGTGTTGGAGTCATGCACTTAGAAAACCCACAATTGATAATGAATTAGAGTGAAACAATATTTTTTCCCTCCCCATTTTTTCTCTATTTACTATTATTCTCCTTCATTTTCACATGCTACAATATGCAGAATAATATATCATGTCAATGAAGCAATTCATTTACTTTCATCCCAATGCCTACAATTATAGATCTACCCACACTCAAATATATTGTTTGGTCTATGACATGTTTTAGTTTTATTATCCAGGACAACTTTAAAACAACTTGGTACCTGCAGGAGCCTTCAGGGGAACACATTTCCATGCCTTAGGGTATACATTTAAAGAACTGGTTGACTGTTTATGTTTTAGCCCTACGGGCACACAGTTTCCTTTACAGCAGTTCATGTATTATATAGGCTGGTCTCTTCTTCTGTGTGTTAGGACTGTTATTCAAAGTCAAACTAGATTTGGTAATGGGGGCTGTAGTTACGGGAAGATAAAAACTCTTCTGTGCACTTCATACTAAGTATTCAGGGTAGATTATCATGGGAACCAGACCATAGCAAAGTATACTTCATTATGTCAGCAGGGTGAATATAAAACCATGCCCCCAATGTAATTTTCATAAAAGTTAACTGAAGACAAATACAACTAATCAGATTCAGCATTTAGGGTTGGGATGTTTCTTCCAGAGGGCGGAAAAAAATGGTAAAAACCGCAGAAAAAACCGTCCGGAAGAAATAGGTTTTGTCCACCTCAAAGTGGATGAAATGGAAGAAACTGGAAAAATGTCTCTAAACATTTAGAATATAACTCAAGATGTCACCATATACCAATTATAATAAAGATAACTACAGAGGTATCCTTTCCATATCTGTAGGTGGAGGAGTTATTGGTTTTTCAAAATTATGATGGAGGAAACCAAATTATGAGAGGAAATTTTCTGTTTTGTGACCTGGACAAAATTACATTTCCAGTTCTTTCCAAAGTGAGACTAACTTCAACTGCCTTATTTTATTCAAGGCACATAGCTTTGGTAAAGATAAAGTGACTTAACCTGACTTTATAGCTGTCATAAGGGAGGACTGAATTCAATAGCCATTTGGTGGTAAGGTATTTATAAGCTTGTGAAGGTTGTACAAAATATGTGATGGAAGAAACTAAATTCTGGGGGAGATGTCTCTGTTGTAAATTGTTTGAAATTTGCTTGTTTGTTTTTATGGTTACAAGACACATTTGTCTGAAAACTGACCATAATAAATCTCTTAATTGTGTCGTTTCTTTCCTTTTCTGAGAAAAAGCTAGATAATCATCACATAAATGTTAAAATACTAAAAGTGAAAGATAAACAGCCAGGTCAATATAAAGGCCCAGCTAGTAATACTCGTGAAATTTACATCATTCTTACGTGAAAACTTGTCTTTTTTACATAAATAAGTTGAGTTTGGATGAGTTGTGCTAGCAGGGGGTTGAGTAAACATAGTCACGTCATGTACTTAGACGGCGACCTAGTACAGAATGTAACAGTTAATAACTTGCTCTGATTAACACAGAGTCAAATAATATTTCTGTAGATGTAGCTATATAGTTACCCCTTCTGTTATTCACAGTAGACCAAGTCTCATTCTATAGAGGTTAATTACCCTGGGTTAATTACCAGACTATACTTTCAATATCTGTTTGGCACATTTCTCTGAAAACTGACCATCATCTCTTAATTATGTTTTTTTTCCCTTTTCTGAGTAAAACCTAGATAATCATCACATAAATGTTAAGATACTAAAAGTGAAAGATGAACAGCCAAAGAGATATTGAAAGTATAGTCTGGTAATCAACCCCGTGTAATTAACCTGTATAGAACGAGATGCTACATGGTGTGAATACAAATTACATTGGGGTATACTGCTACCTCACTTTATATTTTACCCATTTTCTGTAGAACATGTGAGTGGGGCAGTGCAGTTCTCAGCTAAAAAGTAGGGGTGTGCGCTCATTAGGGTATGTGCACTAATTACGTCGAATACGGTATTCTTATGTCAGGTCTTGCTTTTATAGATCCCCATCAGTCTGTCTCTTCACCATAGCAGGTGAATTTAGCAAAAGTCATGGCTTACATCCTTTTTTCCAAGAGTGTTCTGAGTTTCTTCCAGTTTCTTCCATTTCGTCCAGAAGAAACCTGGAAGAAACCTGACAAAATAGGTTTCTTCCACTGTCCAGGAAGAAATACCTTTCTTCCAGGAGGAAACCAAGCCTTGATATATATATATATATATATATATATATATATATATATATATATATTTAATTTAGAGAATAGTCAACAATTTTCAACACATCGAGACTGTCTGTTGTTCTATAATGCATGAATGCTTCTGAGTGCATTATAGAACATCAGACAGTCAAGATGTGAAGAAACAGTTTTCTACTGTCTTTATAAAACTTTTATATTGCCATCCAAACAATCAATCACCCAATCAAGGTATGTGTAGACAATAAATAACCATTGAACCATTACATATATACCGTGACCTTGCTCAGGCATGCACTATACTCCTATAATGCACTCAAGGTCACTTCTATCGTGCAGCAGAGTACTGCTAGCCGTTTTATAAATATATATATATATATATATCCCTGTTAACCTGTTTCTTATATCTAAGATATCTAACACTAAGCCTAGGCATTAAGCCAACAAAATTAGCAACATGACATATATTATCTAAACTTTTAATCAAAAAGTATTTCCATTTCATTTTGCACTTACTTGAATATGACAAATAACATCATTACTTACCAAATTCTCAATCTTGTTTTTCATATCATTAGCCAGATCCACAAACTGCCCCTTCTTTCCCGTCACAAAGTCCTTGGCCTTCTTACCAAAGTCTTTGAGGAATGACTGCAAATCCCCATATCGGTCCTTAAAACTGTCAACAAATTCTGACCAGTTTGGCCAGGCAGAGGACTCTGCGACAAGCCCAGATACCAGGAGTAGGACCAAGAGGGGTTTCATGGTGGTGTTAGAGCTCTCGTGTTGTGTGAATTCTTATTTCTAGGACCAACGATCTTTGCAAGGGTAGAGGTTGATCTTGACTTGACGATGGTTCAGGTGTCTGTGGCGTGCTCCGGTTTAACACCTGTAAGTATGGCATATATCCACCCACCTCACCCTAGGCCAAAAGAAGTAAGTGTTTTTGCTTTATATTATCCTGAAACAATTGCTTTTTGTTCACCCCAGGTACATGGTGTAAGGCTGGATTGTTTTAAAGGATGAATATCCAGTACTCCCGCATTTGTCAATTCCATGCTTCTCTTCCTTTTTGATATGATAGGATGTGAAATATCTTAGGGTTGACCTCACTAGGCTGGTAGTTAGTTGAAACATACCTGTTTTCTTATAAGAAGGAGGGTGGCCACGTATGGGATGATGAGGGGAGGGGGTGGTGGCCTCAATATGGTTTACCAGCCAACCGTAGAGGCTCTCCTTTTTCCACTTAATGTCAAAATTGCCTGAGGTTTGCTTAAGTTGGAACAAAGATCTCATTGGTTATGTTAGCATGTGGTGTCTGCTGATAAAATCATGAGAGTGCAGAAGTAAAATAAGAGAAGCGTAGAATGAAAGTTGGGAAGACAAAAATACTCAGAAACACCTTTAAAAAACAAAATTGGAAAGAAAATCATATAAAATCATAGTGTTGATGTTGCGTGCCATGTAGGAATCAGCACAATTCTGGAATTGCCCCTTACTTATTTTGTGCAATTCCGGAATTGTCCCCTCTAAGGTTGCGCAGTTTCGAAATATTTAAATGAAAAATATAATTTGGAATGGTACAGAGCATTACAAAAGCCCCATGCCTACAGGTTTATGGAGAACTGAGTTTTAAAGAGTCACACGTAATCTTGCCCTATAAAAACATGAGGGTAGGGTAAACAGTAAAATGGAATAGTATTTTAAAATATCTGTCTCAAAATGACCTGGTTTCATGAGAATTATCATTCCTGCGTTATTATTCCAATACTGCGCAAATTCCCATTTTGCACCTAAGATTGAGACCCACTGTAGCAAGCCCCCATGAAATTCTGCCCCCCAACCACATATCCTATAGAGCTTGGTTCACAGTATGGGATATCTAATTGGGCATTTATGACAGAAACCTGCAAATGTCACTGGGCATGGCCCTTTCAAAATCCCTGTAAAAAAAGGATTTTTTAGGATGAAGGACTTTGGTGGAAAAAGGGTTTTGGAAGATAAGTACTGTGAAAGATAAAGTAGTTTGCAGGATAATGGCTTTAATGCCACTTTTCTCCCATGTGGTCCTTTATCTTTAAAACGATACCACTTTGTATGATGAAGACAAATTTGGAGGGTTAAGGCCCTACAACGTCTCCAGTCATCTGCCAAGGCTCACTTTTGTAAATCTAAAACTCAATTATGAGTCTAGAATTCAAAGATTATATGAGAAGATATTGTAAGTCATCAAGTTAAGATATTACTACTTGACTTTACTGCCTCAATACATCTCACACTTAAATCTAAAAGGAATGAAAATAATCAAAATAGGGATGTCAATGTGGATAACTGAGGGGCTTGTGACATGCCAGTGATTGATAGGAGGGGTTGGTGCACAATGATACGATGATGTATATATGTGATGTATGCTGGTGCACAGGTCATGTACAGTGACTTCTGGAGGGTAATGGTATCATATTTGGAAGTGTGAAAGAGGTCATGGTGATGAGTGTACCGGTAACATTCAGATGATGTATGGGGACTCACTAAATAAAACACAGCTATTAGGTCAACCCCGCGTGTGACCCCCCCCCCACACCTCGCGGCATTGCAACCCCTGGTGTAACCCCTGCCCCCTCTGCCAACCATGCCTGTGACCCCCACACCCTCTGCAAACCCTGGGTGTGAACCCCGCACCCTCCCCTACCCCCAGTATGTGACCCCTGCACCTTCCACCAACCCCATGTGTAATCCCTGCCCCCTCCACTAACCCTGCATGTGAACCCTGCACCATCCGCCAACCCCGGTTTTAACCCCTGCACCTTGCACTGAACCTGCGTGTGAGACCCGCACCCTCTACCAACACCCGCGCATGACCCCTGCCCCCGGGGCTGTGTACAAATGATGTCATACTTTTCTGGACAATTTTTGATCCCCCCTCATCATGTTTTTTGCCAATTTTGCAATGGTGAAGGTATACAGAAAACTAATTCCGTCATGCCGGGCCTAATCCCCCTCCCCCCCTCCTGCATAACATCATTTGTACACAGCCTCCTACCCCAACCTTGAGTATGACCCCTGCCCCCTCCGCCAACCCTGCGTATGACCCCTGCCCCCTCCGCCAACCCTTGTTTTAACCTCAGCACCTTGCACCAACCCTGCGTGTAACCCTGCACCCTCCGCCAACCTTGTGCGCGTGTGACCCCCCCCTCTGCCAACCCCGCATGTGACCCCTGCCCCCTCTGCCAATGCCACGTGTGACACCCCCCACCAACAAACCTGTGTGGCGTGTGAGCCCTGCCCCATCCACCAACTCCGCATGTGAATCCTGCCCACATTGCCAACCCCGCGTGTGATTCCCGCCCCTGCATGTGACCCCCGCCCCCTCTGCCAACCCCGGTTTTGACCCCTGCCCCCTAGCTGCAATTTTGACAGCATTACAATGCAAAGTTCTTGAGAAAATGAATTCAACCAACACCCTTAGCTTTATAGGTTTGGGTAAAAAAAGAGGGCCATGTGCGAATTTTGCGAATATCTAGCCAACCAATCTTCATGGGCTTCGGACAGAGTCATGGTACAATGCTCCAGAGGAATCGCTGCAAATTTGACAGCAATGAGCATGCATTCACTGTCACTGTTAATTAAACTACTATCAGTGACAGAAGGCTGAGAAGCCCTATGCCTATGGCGAATTCACAGTCAGTGTCACTCTCAAACCCTTTGCTCAAAAACAGTATACAGGACTTGTATAGGCCCCTCTGCTATTCAGCCGAGGATAGGTTACAGAGTTTCATGAGCTACACTGGAGCCCTGCCCATACTGTGTAGTCTGTGGGTAGAGCAGATGTTACACAGGAGGAGTTATCACACATGGTTGGCTGAAGCCTACAACAATCTTCTTTTGACTCTGTTCTTCATTGCAATTTGGAGCCAGCTTGTAGCGTTATGATATAATAGATGGCTTATGATGTCACAGTCGGCCTAATGACTTTAAACGAGGTTTTAATCATGCCAACCCCTAAGCAGTGTATCAACACTGAAGGGATAGCATGAATGCAGAATCTATACATGATGGCAAAAGGGTATGGTTCACTGAAGTGCTATTTGGACACCACTACTCCCACTACACACCTGTACCACTGCCTGCCCTGGAGGTATAGGGTTTACCCGGGTTGCATTATTGACCAATGAGATAAGTCCCTACATTCACAACTTTTTGGGTACATTATGTAATACCTCGTACCCATCACCTAGTGTAGGATCAAGTAATGGCGGACCCACTAGGCATCAGTTCTAAGCCCTATAGAAACTTTCACACAAATATTCAACTCCCACTGACTCCCACTGACTAGCTACTTATATTGTTGACAAAATATGGTTTGGTGTGGAGCTCACCCCCACCCACCTGCCCCAGTTTCCCCCACCATCCCCCTACCTGACACCCCCCCCCCGTACACCTGTATCAGTGCCTGCCGGGGGGAGGGGGTGGGTGGGTACTACACAATGTGTGTATACACCCAGGATCTACACCTTGATGAAAGTGACAATATCCAAAACCTGTCCCTGTTTTAAAAGATTTATCAATGTTTTTAAATCTTGTTCCTCAGCACTTGTCTACAGTGGACCTGTTATAACCATTTTGTGATTGCAGCCCCTATCATCATCATCACATTGGACATGAAGATTCCTTAAAGTGGCATAGTCCGATGGTTGATGCTCAAAAATCAATCTTCTTAAAAATGAACCAGAATGTTCATCAAACGTCCTATGATAGCTATTATATTTCCTCTTCCTACCCATAATCAAGCTCATGTTTAAAGGAATTGTTAGATTTTTACCCAATTTGCTACTTTTGGAGTGCATGTAAAAATTCATTGGACCCCGTTTCTAAGCTTTTTCTTCACTAAAAATACCGATTTATAATCAATCCACTCGCACCTAAATTTGGTGTTATTACAATGTGTGGAACACATTTGGACGAGATTCGAAAAATAAAGAAAATTGGACTATGTCACTTTAAAATCGATATGGAGACATGGATATTCCTCAATTCAAACTAGAGACATGACCATTTCTTAAAATCGACATGGGATATATGGGGAACTCCCCCCCATCAATGGCCCCCAGCTCCCCCCACCTCAGTGAAGGACCCCCCCCCCCACCCTCCCTCCCCCGTAGAGCAGCACATCAGCCAGGTACAGTACAGGATAGCACCAGGAGTCAACGACAACCTTCACCTGCCCCTCCCTCCTCTATACACCCATACACCACACCAGTACAGGACTTACACCTAGACACAGCTAGATACAGGTTGGTCCTAAACCTTTATATATACCGCTATTAACTAACATCATTTATATATACCGCTATTAACTAACATCATTTATATATACCGCTATTAACTAACATCATTTATATATACCGCTATTAACTAACATCATTTATATATACCGCTATTAACTAACATCATTTATATTACTATTATTAACTAACATCATTTATATATACCACTATTAACTAACATCATTTATATATACCACTATTAACTAACATCATTTATATATACCGCTATTAACTAACATCATTTATAATACCGCTATTAACTAACATCATTTATATATACCGCTATTAACTAACATCATTTATATATACCACTATTAACTAACATCATTTATAATACCGCTATTAACTAACA
Source organism: Acholoe squamosa (assembly GCA_949317995.1). Lineage (NCBI taxonomy): Eukaryota > Metazoa > Annelida > Polychaeta > Phyllodocida > Polynoidae > Acholoe > Acholoe squamosa. The sequence goes on along the minus strand of OX439038.1, from coordinate 89,625,627 downwards.
TCATTTATATATACCGCTATTAACTAACATCATTTATATATACCAGTATTAACTAACATCATTTATATATACCACTATTAACTAACATCATTTATATATACCACTATTAACTAACATCATTTATAATACCGCTATTAACTAACATCATTTATATATACCGCTATTAACTAACATCATTTATATATACCGCTATTAACTAACATCATTTATAATACCGCTATTAACTAACATCATTTATATATACCGCTATTCACTAACATCATTTATATATACCGCTATTAACTAACATCATTTATAATACCGCTATTAACTAACATCATTTATATATACCACTATTAACTAATATCATTTATATTACTATTATTAACTAACATCATTTATATATACCACTATTAACTAACATCATTTATATTACTATTATTAACTAACATCATTTATATATACCACTATTAACTAACATCATTTATATTACTATTATTAACTAACATCCTTTATATATACCGCTATTAACTAACATCATTTATAATACCATTATTTACTAACATCATTTATATATACCAGTATTAACTAACATCATTTATAATACCGCTATTAACTAACATCATTTATAATACCATTATTAACTAACATCATTTATATATACCAGTATTAACTAACATCATTTATATATACTGCTATTCACTAACATCATTTATAATACCGCTATTAACTAACATCATTTATATATACCACTATTAACTAACATCATTTATAATACCAGTATTAACTAACATCATTTATAATACCACTATTAACTAACATCATTTATATATACCACTATTAACTAACATCATTTATATATACCACTATTAACTAACATCATTTATATATACCACTATTAACTAACATCATTTATATATACCGCTATTAACTAACATCATTTATAATACCGCTATTAACTAACATCATTTATAATACCGCTATTAACTAACATCATTTATATATAGCACTATTAACTAACATCATTTATAATACCATTATTAACTAACATCATTTATATATACCGCTATTAACTAACATCATTTATATTACTATTATTAACTAACATCATTTATATATACCACTATTAACTAACATCATTTATATATACCGCTATTAACTAACATCATTTATAATACCGCTATTAACTAACATCATTTATATATACCGCTATTAACTAACATCATTTATATATACCACTATTAACTAACATCATTTATATATACCACTATTAACTAACATCATTTATAATACCGCTATTAACTAACATCATTTATATATACCGCTATTAACTAACATCATTTATATATACCGCTATTAACTAACATCATTTATAATACCGCTATTAACTAACATCATTCATATATACCGCTATTCACTAACATCATTTATATATACCGCTATTAACTAACATCATTTATAATACCGCTATTAACTAACATCATTTATATATACCACTATTAACTAATATCATTTATATTACTATTATTAACTAACATCATTTATATATACCACTATTAACTAACATCATTTATATTACTATTATTAACTAACATCCTTTATATATACCGCTATTAACTAACATCATTTATAATACCATTATTAACTAACATCATTTATATATACCAGTATTAACTAACATCATTTATAATACCGCTATTAACTAACATCATTTATAATACCATTATTAACTAACATCATTTATATATACCAGTATTAACTAACATCATTTATATATACTGCTATTCACTAACATCATTTATAATACTGCTATTAACTAACATCATTTATATATACTGCTATTAACTAACATCATTTATAATACCGCTATTAACTAATATCATTTATATATACCACTATTAACTAACATCATTTATAATACTGCTATTAACTAATATCATTTATATATACCGCTATTAACTAACATCATTTATAATACCGCTATTAACTAACATCATTTATATATACTGCTATTAACTAACATCATTTATATATACCGCTATAAACTAACATCATTTATATATACCAGTATTAACTAACATCATTTATATATACTGCTATTCACTAACATCATTTATAATACCAGTATTAACTAACATCATTTATAATACCATTATTAACTAACATCATTTATATATACTGCTATTAACTAACATCATTTATATATACCACTATTAACTAACATCATTTATATTACTATTATTAACTAACATCATTTATAATACCGCTATTAACTAACATCATTTATAATACCACTATTAACTAACATCATTTATATATACCGCTATTAACTAACATCATTTATATATATCGCTATTAACTAACATCATTTATATATACCGCTATTAACTAACATCATTTATATATACCGCTATTAACTAACATCATTTATAATACCGCTATTAACTAACATCATTTATATATACCACTATTAACTATATTCCATATCATTCCATAGACACCACACCAGTACAGGACTTATACCTAGATACAGGTTGGTGTTTTAGGTTTTCACCACTTCAACTTAACATGATTCCATCTCTATAACCACCACCACCACCACCACCTGCCCCTCCCTCCTCTATACCCATAAACCATAGCACACTGTTACATGACTTATACCTATATGTACAGTCGGCCCTTGCTTGCTCAGATATGGAAAATGTCTGAGGAAGCAAATTATCTGAGGATTTAAGTTTAAGTATAATAGAAAACATAGAGGCAGTTGCAAATTCTCTGTCCAAGGGAATGATGGAAGTGAGGAATCAAAGGGTGGAGGAAGTGAGGGTTAACTGTACCCATACAACACATAGACACACTGTTAGAGGACACAGGTTGGTGTTGTAGATTTAAACCACTGAAACTTAACATGATTCCATCTCTAACTACAACCACCAACTGCCCCCCTCTATATACCCATACACTATAGCACACCACTACAGGACTTACCTATATACACACCTAGATACGGGTTGGTGTTGTAGCTTTTTACCACTATTAACTTTACATGATTCCATCTCTAACTTCAACCACCACCTGCCCCCCTCTATATACCCATACACTATAGCACACCACTACAGGACTTACCTTTATACACACCTAGATACGGGTTGGTGTTGTAGCTTTAAACCACTGAAACTTAACATGATTCCATCTCTAACTTCAACCACCACCTGCCCCCCTCTATATACCCATACACTATAGCACACCACTACAGGACTTACCTATATACACACCTAGATACGGGTTGGTGTTGTAGCTTTAAACCACTGAAACTTAACATGATTCCATCTCTAACTTCAACCACCACCTGCCCCCCTCTATATACCCATACACTATAGCACACCACTACAGGACTTACCTTTATACACACCTAGATACGGGTTGGTGTTGTAGCTTTAAACCACTGAAACTTAACATGATTCCATCTCTAACTTCAACCACCACCTGCCCCCCTCTATATACCCATACACTATAGCACACCACTACAGGACTTACCTATATACACACCTAGATACAGGTTGGTGTTGTAGTTTTTTACCACTATTAACTTTACATGATTCCATCTCTAACTACAACCACCACCTGCCCCTACCTCCTCTGTACCCATGTTACCCTAACACCACTTTAAGCTGACATCATTATCAGTCACCATAGTAACCCATGTATTATTGTATAAAGTGCGGCTTATACGCGGGGATGGATCCCATGGTGCACCTTATTGCATTGGTAAAAGTGAGGGATGCACCTTATACACAGGAATTTGTCCTACTATATTTCTCTCAAGTTGAATATGAGTACCCCATAGGTTAAACCAAGAACCTCTGTATCACACCCCCCCTCCCCAGTGTTATGACCCTTCCCTGTATCACACTGCAAGGGAAAACATCCAAAATGGTCAAATAACTGATGATAAAATAAATTCTGATGCCTAATGAATGGAATTTTGAACATATTTGACTTAATTAACTTGAGATAAATACAAAGGAGCACTCGAATTGGTCAGCACTGAGGGTTATCACACTCGGCTTTGCCTCGTGTGATAATGCGCTGACCAATTTGAGTGAACCTTTGTCTATGTAGCAACGAACTGGCTCAAGTTTTCACTTCAGGTGCACCTTCTATTAGGTGCACCTGGATGAGGAGGGGGTCAAAATTTTTAGAGGTATTCAGAGGGGGGGCATTTTTTTTCAAGCTATTCCTGAGGGGCGGGGCAATTCCTTTTTTGGGGGTTTTCGCGAACACAATGCAAAATTTCACAACACAACGCGATTTCTTTTCGCGAGACATCACGAAGTTCACAATTCTCCACCATCTTATACGTGGGGTTTATGCAAATTACATTTGATACATAAAATGTTTTACCCTGTAAATAGCCCACCACCTTCATCACACCTATGGGTAAAGCTAATGAATGCTGTAAAGGTGTTAGGGCGATATCAGCTACCCTCCCCTGCAAAACACACACCCCTGAGTTAGGGGTGCACCTTATATGTGAGCTGTGCCTTATATACGCAGAAGATTACGGTAATTATGTATCATTATTTAGGGAATATCTAAATTCCAAGTTAATCTCCTTACCAAGGCATGACATCGCTTTATATGATTGGGACTCTCACTGTATACAGTGATAAAAAATAGATGACGAAGAAGAAAACCACCATGGTTTTCAGCTTTTCTTGTAGGAAAACTCTTGAAAAAGACAAACAGACATCATTTTCACTAATCTTGGTGGCCAAAAGAGATCACAAAGCATTTTTTCTGTAATTCCAATAACCATTTTCTTATTCAATGTACTGGGTAATTAGTTCAGGGTGTCAGGAGCAGTGAACCATTATCAAATCACCTTATCATCTTATATCTGGCACAAGGGTCTTCTGTCAAGAAAGAGAGAATGGTAAACATTCTCCAATCTGTTGTGGACCATCAGAATAGATGACAGCAGTGGCTTTCTAGAAGTATACATAGAAAAGGGGTTGGCATGGGTATGACCAAACAGGACAGATGTATGTCCCTTGAGCTGAGAGGTGCCAGTAAAGTTCTCGGCGGTAAAAAGGTCACCTACTATAATCACAGCAACTACTGATCAGAACCTCCATTTTCTAACCCTTAGTTTCACTTTTGAAATCGATGTTGTTGCGATTGATATCCATCACACCTACTAAATTAATGTTAAAAAATGAGATCAGAATGAATTTGAAACACTAGAAAAATCTCAAAAAGTTTGACTTTGTATGTGCAAATTTTGAAAAAGACAGCTGCAAATGCCTCAATCACTACAGTTAGTCAGGAATAGGTCGCATGATATAGCTGGCTAAGACATCCCGTATTTCCCTGTGTATAAGCCTGTACAGGCTTGTAAACATGCTAAGTGGCAAATTTACCAGGGTTATAAACAGGACAGGCTTATACACAGGGCAGGCTTACATTTCTCTACATGAAATAATGAGGAGTGGCAAACCGTTTGCTCAAGACTTATCTATGGTTTGTACATCATTCTTTAGACATTTTCTATAATCCTTTATCTTTCTTTGCAACAAATAAAGGGGTAGGGGAAATTGATATAGCTGAAAAAATATATAAATACCATATGTTGAAATATGGTAATGGTCCAAAATATTTTATCATTGAGCACAGAGGCCATACATGGGGATATGTAGTACCCACTTAAACTGCATCAGTAGTGGCCCATGCTAGCGCCCCCTATGGAGGAGCCTTCAAGATAGGTACTATTACAGATGTCGATCAATCAATGGCAGGTTATTCACAGTTCAATTTTTCAAAAGATTGGAACCATTTTGAAATAGGCTTTGCATTTATGCGAAATGAAAGCTGGCCAATGGCTGATAGCTTTTACAACATTCTACAACAGCCACCCCATTTTAACACATAATTGGAATGGTTTAAATTTAGGTAGAATACACTTTAGCTGGCGCACATCTTGCTGCACGTTAGGATTAGCATAGGGTTAGCATTAGGGTAGCTGAAGGGTTCACTTCAGCACCTGCTAAAGTGCATTAGTCCCGCAAATTCTCCTAATATGACAGGAATGAAGAGATCAGATGTACATAGACTTTGTTGAACATGGTTAAATGTATAAGGTAATGTGATGGGAATCATTTTTTTCAATAAGTTCTAAGGGAGGGACGTCATTTTTTTTCAACCCATTCCTAAGGGGGGGGGGGTCACTTTTTTCAACCTATTCCTGAGGGGGGTAATTCTTTTTGACGTATTTGTTCTGCCTGATTGGCACCCCCGCCATAAATAATGAATGCTCCTAAAATGGGCCTGAGTTGGATATGCCTCATACACAGGGTGTACCGTGAATAAAATATGCGGGCCCGGCTACACTGGTATCAACCGTTAGTTGGCAGAGTGATTATTGTATTGTGAGATAAATCTGTGTGCCTACACACAGGGAGCCTACCTAGCTGCATACATGTACAATTGTACAATTGTACAACCTGTGTAATACATGTATAATTGTACAAGGACGTCCACCCTATGGGTACAACCTGTGTACATGTACAATTGTACATGGACGTCCACCCTATGGGTACAACCTGTGTAATACATGTACAATTGTACATGGGCGTCCACCCTAAGGGTACAACCTGTGTACATGTACAATTGTACATGGACGTCCACCCTATGGGTACAACCTGTGTACATGTACAATTGTACAAGGACGTCCACCGTATGGATACAACCTGTATACATGTACAATTGTACAAGGACATCCACCCTATGGGTACAACCTGTGTACATGTACAATTGTACATGGACGTCCACCCTATGGGTACAACCTGTGTACATGTACAATTGTACAAGGACATCCACCCTATGGGTACAACCTGTGTACATGTACAATTGTACATGGACGTCCACCCTATGGGTACAACCTGTATACATGTACAATTGTACAAGGACATCCACCCTATGGGTACAACCTGTGTACATGTACAATTGTACATGGACGTCCACCCTATGGGTACAACCTGTGTACATGTACAATTGTACATGGACGTCCACCCTATGGGTACAACCTGTGTAATACATGTACAATTGTACAGGGACGTCCACCATATGGGTACAACCTGTGTACATGTGCAATTGTACAAGGACGTCCACCATATGGGTACAACCTGTGTACATGTACAATTGTACATGGACGTCCACCCTATGGGTACAACATGTGTAATACATGTACAATTGTACATGGACGTCCACCCTATGGGTACAACCTGTGTACATGTACAATTGTACATGGACGTCCACCCTATGGGTACAACCTGTGTAATACATGTACAATTGTACAAGGACGTCCACCCTATGGGTACAACATGTGTAATACATGTACAATTGTACATGGACGTCCACCCTATGGGTACAACCTGTGTACATGTACAATTGTACATGGACGTCCACCATATGGGTACAACCTGTGTACATGTACAATTGTACAAGGACGTCCACCCTATGGGTACAATCTGTGTACATGTACAATTGTACATGGACGTCCACCCTATGGGTACAATCTGTGTACATGTACAATTGTACAAGGACGTCCACCCTATGGGTACAACATGTGTAATACATGTACAATTGTACAAGGACGTCCACCCTATGGGTACAACCTGTGTAATACATGTACAATTGTACATGGACGTCCACCCTATGGGTACAACCTGTGTACATGTACAATTGTACATGGACGTCCTATGGGTACAACCTGTGTTATACATGTACAATTGTACATGGACGTCCACCCTATGGGTACAACCTGTATACATGTACAATTGTACATGGACGTCCACCCTATGGGTATAACCTGTGTACATGTACAATTGTACATGGACGTCCACCCTATGGGTACAACCTGTGTAATAAATGTACAATTGTACAAGGACGTCCACCATATGGATACAACCTGTATACATGTACAATTGTACATGGACGTCCACCCTATGGGTACAACCTGTGTACATGTATAATTGTACAAGGACATCCACCCTATGGGTACAACCTGTGTACATGTACAATTGTACATGGACGTCCACCCTATGGGTATAACCTGTGTACATGTACAATTGTACATGGACGTCCACCCTATGGGTACAACCTGTGTTATACATGTACAATTGTACATGGACGTCCACCATATGGATACAACCTGTGTAATACATGTACAATTGTACAAGGACGTCCACCCTATGGGTACAACCTGTGTACATGTACAATTGTACAAGGACGTCCACCCTATGGGTACAATCTGTGTACATGTACAATTGTACATGGACGTCCACCCTATGGGTACAATCTGTGTACATGTACAATTGTACATGGACGTCCACCCTATGGGTATAACCTGTGTACATGTACAATTGTACATGGACGTCCACCCTATGGGTACAACCTGTGTTATACATGTACAATTGTACATGGACGTCCACCCTATGGGTACAACCTGTGTAATACATGTACAATTGTACAAGGACGTCCACCCTATGGGTACAACCTGTGTACATGTACAATTGTACAAGGACGTCCACCCTATGGGTACAATCTGTGTACATGTACAATTGTACATGGACGTCCACCCTATGGGTACAATCTGTGTACATGTACAATTGTACATCGACGTCCACCCTATGGGTACAACCTGTGTACATGTACAAGGACTTCCACCCTATGGGTACAACCTGTGTACATGTACATGGACGTCCACCCTATGGGTACAACCTGTGTACACTGTAATACCATGAACCCGAACAGTAGTACAATGTGTAGGTCTATGGTAATACCCCAAGTATAAGGTGCACCTGATATACAGGGTAAAATGGTATGTAGTGCTAGCATTGTCAGGTAAACCTGTCTACCTACATGTACAGAGAGACCACCTGCATACTTCATACACCCACCACTATACCGACTTTCAATAACAGGTTTAATTATCAACCAATAAAATAATAACAACTTTCCACTATGGGACCCCACGGGGGACAAATGGTACCCATCTGATAACCTTTATCAGTGATAATCACTAGTGACCAGTTACAGCAATGCATGGTCCCTCCCATTGTAGAATATGGTACCTTGGTATACAGACTTAGCAGGATTATTTATTAGCCAATGAGATAACCCCAACGATTCACTGCTGTCCTCTCGGGGGCTGACTGGTACCCATCTGATACCGTAATCTCCCGCGTATAAGGCGCGTCTTATACAGGGGGTTTTAGTTCCCATTGGATCCACAAGAGGGACACCAAGACCTTTCTTTTGATATCTTATATGCCCCCTTGGTCAAAATAGGACAAAAGGGAGCCCAGTAGGGTTCGGGGTGGCCCAAGCTACACATAGGTCTTTTGAATTTTGAAAATTCATCCAGTAGAACCAAAGTTATGAATTTTTCATTTTTTTGAGAATTTTCCCAAACTCTAGGTGCGCCTTATACGCGGGCTGCGCCTTATACGCGGGAGATTACGGTAGGTCTTATCAGTAGAACTCGATGGTAAGAAGCTCCAGCAATGGTGGCGCCCATGGGGCGACCTGCTAACTTTGAATAGCTTATAGGTGAGGCCTGTGTGATAGCCCACATTCAAGGTGCACCTTATACACCAGGATGGAGCTGTACCTTTTAGCACCTGCAGAACTTGGGGGTGCACCTTATGATTTTATGTACTAAAGCTGTACGCAATATCATCCAGCTGGGCTTAAGCTGGGGTGCACCTTATATGTGGGTTGAGCTTTACCGTAATGGCCTGTTTAAGAGCCGGGTCTTAGATTAAGTGCCGGTCTTGCATAAGTGCGATATAGAGGTAGAGTGGTTTGAAAATAAAATTTACACTATAAACTGTGTCTTAAAGGGGGGCTAGCACGGCGAATTTCAACATTGGTACCGTCCAAAAGAACGTGGACAAATCCAAGGGACCCGCTTTATATAAGTGCCCAGTTAAATGCCATGGATAAAGCGGTATACTGAAATCTATAAACGCTGGGACGTTTTTAAAAACAGGCCACTACTGTATAGGTTATAGGTGTGGTGTTTTAAATAGGCCACTACAGTATAGGTTATAGGTTATAGGCATGGTGTTTTAAACAGGCCACTAAGGTATAGGTTATAGGCATGGTGTTTTAAACAGGCCACTAGGGTATAGGTTATAGGTTATAGGTGTGGTGTTTTAAACAGGCCACTACAGTATAGGTTATAGGTTATAGGTGTGGTGTTTTAAACAGGCCACTACGGTATAGGTTATAGGTTATAGGCATGGTGTTTTAAACAGGCCACTAAGGTATAGGTTATAGGCATGGTGTTTTAAACAGGCCACTACAGTATAGGTTATAGGTTATAGGCATGGTGTTTTAAACAGGCCACTACAGTATAGGTTATAGGTGTGGTGTTTTAAATAGGCCACTACAGTATAGGTTATAGGTTATAGGCATGGTGTTTTAAACAGGCCACTAAGGTATAGGTTATAGGCATGGTGTTTTAAACAGGCCACTACAGTATAGGTTATAGGTTATAGGCATGATGTTTTAAACAGGCCACTACAGTATAGGTTATAGGTTATAGGTGTGGTGTTTTAAATAGGCCACTACAGTATAGGTTATAGGTTATAGGTGTGGTGTTTTAAACAGGCCACTACGGTATAGGTTATAGGTTATAGGTGTGGTGTTTTAAACAGGCCACTAAAGTATAGGTTATAGGTTATAGGTGTGGTGTTTTAAACAGGCCACTACAGTATAGGTTATAGGTTATACGTGTGGTGTTTTAAACAGGCCACTAGGGTATAGGTTATAGGTGTGGTGTTTTAAACAGGCCACTAGGTTATAGGTTATAGGTGTGGTGTTTTTAAACAGGCCACTAGGTTATAGGTTATAGGTTATAGGTGTGGTGTTTTAAATAGGCCACTACAGTATAGGTTATAGGTTATAGGTGTGGTGTTTTAAACAGGCCACTACAGTATAGGTTATAGGTTATAGGCATGGTGTTTTAAACAGGCCACTACAGTATAGGTTATAGGTGTGGTGTTTTAAACAGGCCACTACGGTATAGGTTATAGGTGTGGTGTTTTAAACAGGCCACTACAGTATAGGTTATAGGTTATAGGTGTGGTGTTTTAAACAGGCCACTACAGTATAGGTTATAGGTTATAGGTGTGGTGTTTTAAACAGGCCACTACAGTATAGGTTATAGGTGTGGTGTTTTAAACAGGCCACTACGGTATAGGTTATAGGTTATAGGTGTGGTGTTTTAAACAGGCCACTACAGTATAGGTTAAAGGTTATAGGTGTGGTGTTTTAAACAGGCCACTACAGTATAGGTTATAGGTTATAGGTGTGGTGTTTTAAACAGGCCACTACGGTATAGGTTATAGGTTATAGGTGTGTTGTTTTAAACAGGCCACTACAGTATAGGTTATAGGTTATAGGCGTGGTGTTTTAAACAGGCCACTACAGTATAGGTTATAGGTTATAGGTTATAGGCATGGTGTTTTAAACAGGCCACTAAGGTATAGGTTATAGGCATGGTGTTTTAAACAGGCCACTACAGTATAGGTTATAGGTTATAGGCATGGTGTTTTAAACAGGCCACTACAGTATAGGTTATAGGTTATAGGTGTGGTGTTTTAAATAGGCCACTACAGTATAGGTTATAGGTTATAGGTGTGGTGTTTTAAACAGGCCACTACGGTATAGGTTATAGGTTATAGGTTATAGGCATGGTGTTTTAAACAGGCCACTAAGGTATAGGGTATAGTTTATAGGTGTGGTGTTTTAAACAGGCCACTACAGTATAGGTTATAGGTTATAGGTGTGGTGTTTTAAACAGGCCACTACAGTATAGGTTAAAGGTTATAGGTGTGGTGTTTTAAACAGGCCACTACAGTATAGGTTATAGGTTATAGGTGTGGTGTTTTAAACGGGCCACTACAGTATAGGTTATAGGTTATAGGTGTGGTGTTTTAAACAGGCCACTACGGTATAGGTTATAGGTTATAGGTGTGGTGTTTTAAACAGGCCACTACAGTATAGGTTATAGGCATGGTGTTTTAAATAGGCCACTACAGTATACGTTATAGGTTATAGGTGTGGTGTTTTAAACAGGCCACTACAGTATAGGTTATAGGTTATAGGTGTGGTGTTTTAAACAGGCCACTACAGTATAGGTTAAAGGTGTGGTGTTTTAAATAGGCCACTACAGTATAGGTTATAGGTTATAGGTGTGGTGTTTTAAACAGGCTATTACGGTATAGGTTATAGGTGTGGTGTTTTAAACAGGCCACTAAGGTATAGGTTATAGGTTATAGGTGTGGTGTTTTAAACAGGCCACTACGGTATAGGTTATAGGTTATAGGTGTGGTGCTTTAAACAGGCCACTACGGTATACGGTATAGGTGTGGTGTTTTAAACAGGCCACTACGGTATAGGTTTTAGGTTATAGGTGTGGTGTTTTAAACAGGCCACTATGGTATAGGTTATAGGTGTGGTGTTTTAAACAGGCCACTACGGTATAGGTTATAGGTTATAGGCATGGTGTTTTAAACAGGCCACTACGGTATAGGTTATAGGTGTGGTGTTTTAAACAGGCCACTACAGTATAGGTTATAGGTTATAGGTGTGGTGTTTTAAATAGGCCACTACTGTATAGGTTATAGGTTATAGGTGTGGTGTTTTAAACAGGCTACTACAGTATAGGTTATAGGTGTGGTGTTTTAAACAGGCCACTACAGTATAGGTTATAGGTGTGGTGTTTTAAACAGGCCTTTACGGTATAGGTTATAGGCGTTGTGTTTTAAACAGGCCACTACGGTATAGGTTATAGGTTATAGGTGTGGTGTTTTAAACAGGCCACTACAGTATAGGGTATAGGTTATAGGCGTGGTGTTTTAAACAGGCCACTACGGTATACGTTATAGGTGTGGTGTTTTAAACAGGCCACTACAGTATAGGTTATAGGTTATAGGCGTTGTGTTTTAAACAGGCCACTACAGTATAGGTTATAGGTCATAGGCGTTGTGTTTTAAACAGGCCACTACGGTATAGGTTATAGGTGTGGTGTTTTAAACAGGCCACTACGGTATAGGTTATAGGTTATAGGTGTGGTGTTTTAAACAGGCCACTATGGTACAGGTTATAGGTTATAGGCGTTGTGTTTTAAACAGGCCACTACGGTATAGGTTATAGGTTATAGGTGTGGTGTTTTAAACAGGCCACTACGGTATAGGTTATAGGTTATAGGTGTGGTGTTTTAAACAGGCCACTATGGTTTAGGTTATAGGCATGGTGTTACTGTATCTGGGTCTCTTCCGTCCTACACCCATACATATAACTTGTCACACGTTGTATGCATCCTGAACCATAAAATGGCGGCATCAGGGCCATAGGGGTAGCATGATGCATGAATGCAGCCCTGGTGAGTAACTCACATCATTTCTATTGAATGGATGCTGAGCCAACAATTTGTAACGAAAAGCACGGCAGGTTGCAATGAATTACAAAATAGAAATAAAAATATGCAGGATAACACTAAATAACTAAATACCCTCCAGATGTAACCAAATAGTTTCCCGTCATGTATGGGCACCCAAGTAGGACGTGATATATAGGTTAGAACCAAGTCTCCTATTACCAGCAGATCCTATACATCTAAACCTGTCTCTTTCTATACCCCCTCCCCCACACACAGACACAGACACAGACACACACAGACACACACAGACACACACCCACACACACACACAGACACACACAGACACACACACACACACACAAACACACAACCTCCACAAGTGTTCTAGTTTTCTGGTATTTCTCCATTATCTAATTAACTGTATTTTATGATGAAGCTAACCCCCCCAAACATACCTTAACAAATGACGTACTAACTGATTGAAACATTGATTAGATACATTTAGCATGGATAGGGTGAGGAAACATTGATTTGATACATGTAGCATGGATAGGGTGAGGAAGCATTGATTTGATACATGTAGTATGGATAGGGTGAGGAAGCATTGATTTGATACATGTAGTATGGATAGGGTGAGGAAACACTGGTTAGATACATGCAGTATGGATAGGGTGAGGAAACATTGATTTGATACATGTAGTATGGATAGGGTGAGGAAACACTGGTTTGATACATGTAGTATGGATAGGGTGAGGAAACATTGGTTAGATACATGTAGTATGGGTAGGGTGAGGAAAAATTGGTTTGATACATGTAGTATGGGTAGGGTGAGGAAAAATTGGTTTGATACATGTAGTATGGATAGGGTGAGGAAAAATTGGTTTGATACATGTAGTATGGATAGGGTGAGGAAACATTGGTTGGATACATGTAGTATGGATAGGGTGAGGAAACATTGGTTGGATACATGTAGTATGGATAGGGTGAGAACAGACTGGTTAGATACATGTAGTATGGATAGGGTGAGGAAACATTGGTTGGATACATGTAGTATGGATACGGTGAGAACAGACTGGTTAGATACATGTAGTATGGATAGGGTGAGGAAACATTGATTAGATACATGTAGTATGGATAGGGTGAGGAAACATTGATTAGATACATGTAGTATGGATAGGGTGAGAACAGACTGGTTAGATACATGTAGTATGGATAGGGTGAGGAAACATTGGTTGGATACATGTAGTATGGATAGGGTGAGGAAACATTGATTTGATACATGTAGTATGGATAGGGTGAGGAAACATTGGTTTGATACATGTAGTATGGATAGGGTGAGGAAACACTGGTTTGATACATGTAGTATGGATAGGGTGAGGAAACACTGGTTTGATACATGTAGTATGGATAGGGTGAGAACACACTGGTTTCATACATGTAGTATGGATAGGGTGAGAACACACTGGTTAGATACATGTAGTATGGATAGGGTGAGGAAACACTGGTTTGATACATGTAGTATGGATAGGGTGAGGAAACATTGGTTAGATACATGTAGTATGGATAGGGTGAGAACACACTGGTTTCATACATGTAGTATGGATAGGGTGAGAACACACTGGTTTGATACATGTAGTATGGATAGGGTGAGGAAACATTGGTTTGATACATGTAGTATGGATAGGGTGAGGAAACACTGGTTAGATACATGCAGTATGGGTAGGGTGAGAACACACTGGTTTCATACATGTAGTATGGATAGGGTGAGAACACACTGGTTAGATACATGTAGTATGGATAGGGTGAGGAAACATTGGTTTGATACATGTAGTATGGATAGGGTGAGGAAACACTGGTTAAATACATGTAGTATGGATAGGGTGAGAACACACTGGTTAGATACATGTAGTATGGATAGGGTGAGGAAACACTGGTTTGATACATGTAGTATGGATAGGGTGAGGAAACACTGGTTTGATACATGTAGTATGGATAGGGTGAGAACACACTGGTTTGATACATGTAGTATGGATAGGGTGAGGAAACACTGGTTTGATACATGTAGTATGGATAGGGTGAGAACACACTGGTTAGATACATGTAGTATGGATAGGGTGAGGAAACACTGGTTTGATACATGTAGTATGGATAGGGTGAGGAAACACTGGTTAGATACATGTAGTATGGATAGGGTGAGGAAACACTGGTTTGATACATGTAGTATGGATAGGGTGAGGAAACACTGGTTAGATACATGTAGTATGGATAGGGTGAGGAAGCATTGATTTGATACATGTAGTATGGGTAGGGTGAGAACACACTGGTTTGATACATGTAGTATGGATAGGGTGAGGAAACATTGGTTTGATACATGTAGTATGGATAGGGTGAGGAAACACTGGTTAGATACATGTAGTATGGATAGGGTGAGAACACACTGGTTAGATACATGTAGTATGGATAGGGTGAGGAAACACTGGTTAGATACATGTAGTATGGATAGGGTGAGAACACACTGGTTAGATACATGTAGTATGGATAGGGTGAGGAAACACTGGTTAGATACATGTAGTATGGGTAGGGTGAGGAAACACTGGTTAGATACATGTAGTATGGATAGGGTGAGGAAACACTGGTTTGATACATGTAGTATGGGTAGGGTGAGGAAACACTGGTTAGATACATGTAGTATGGATAGGGTGAGGAAACACTGGTTAGATACATGTAGTATGGATAGGGTGAGGAAACACTGGTTTGATACATGTAGTATGGATAGGGTGAGAACACACTGGTTAGATACATGTAGTATGGGTAGGGTGAGAACACACTGGTTAGATACATGTAGTATGGATAGGGTGAGAACACACTGGTTTGATACGTGTATTATGGATAGGGTGAGGAAACATTGGTTTGATACATGTAGTATGGATAGGGTGAGAACACACTGGTTTGATACATGTAGTATGGATAGGGTGAGGAAACACTGGTTAGATACATGTAGTATGGATAGGGTGAGAACACACTGGTTAGATACATGTAGTATGGATAGGGTGAGGAAACACTGGTTTGATACATGTAGTATGGATAGGGTGAGAACACACTGGTTTGATACATGTAGTATGGATAGGGTGAGAACACACTGGTTTCATACATGTAGTATGGATAGGGTGAGAACACACTGGTTAGATACATGTAGTATGGATAGGGTGAGGAAACACTGGTTTTATACATGTAGTATGGATAGGGTGAGGAAACACTGGTTTGATACATGTAGTATGGATAGGGTGAGAACACACTGGTTAGATACATGTAGTATGGATAGGGTGAGGAAACACTGGTTTGATACATGTAGTATGGATAGGGTGAGAACACACTGGTTAGGTACATGTAGTATGGATAGGGTGAGGAAACACTGGTTTGATACATGTAGTATGGATAGGGTGAGGAAACACTGGTTTGATACATGTAGTATGGATAGGGTGAGAACACACTGGTTAGATACATGTAGTATGGATAGGGTGAGGAAACACTGGTTTGATACATGTAGTATGGATAGGGTGAGAACACACTGGTTAGGTACATGTAGTATGGATAGGGTGAGGAAACACTGGTTTGATACATGTAGTATGGATAGGGTGAGGAAACACTGGTTTGATACATGTAGTATGGATAGGGTGAGGAAACACTGGTTTGATACATGTAGTATGGATAGGGTGAGGAAACATTGGTTAGATACATGTAGTATGGATAGGGTGAGAACACACTGGTTTCATACATGTAGTATGGATAGGGTGAGAACACACTGGTTTGATACATGTAGTATGGATAGGGTGAGAACACACTGGTTTCATACATGTAGTATGGATAGGGTGAGAACACACTGGTTAGATACATGTAGTATGGATAGGGTGAGGAAACACTGGTTAGGTACATGTAGTATGGATAGGGTGAGGAAACACTGGTTAGATACATGTAGTATGGATAGGGTGAGAACACACTGGTTAGATACATGTAGTATTGATAGGGTGAGGAAACATTGGTTTGATACATGTAGTATAGATAGGGTGAGAACACACTGGTTTGATACATGTAGTATGGGTAGGGTGAGGAAACACTGGTTAGATACATGTAGTATGGATAGGGTGAGGAAACACTGGTTAGATACATGTAGTATGGATAGGGTGAGGAAACACTGGTTTGATACATGTAGTATGGATAGGGTGAGAACACACTGGTTTGATACATGTAGTATGGATAGGGTGAGGAAACATTGGTTTGATACATGTAGTATGGATAGGGTGAGGAAACACTGGTTTGATACATGTAGTATGGATAGGGTGAGGAAACACTGGTTTGATACATGTAGTATGGATAGGGTGAGGAAACATTGGTTAGATACATGTAGTATGGATAGGGTGAGGAAACACTGATTAGATACATGTAGTATGGATAGGGTGAGAACACACCGGTTTGATACATGTAGTATGGATAGGGTGAGAACACACTGGTTTGATACATGTAGTATGGATAGGGTGAGAACACACTGGTTTGATACATGTAGTATGGATAGGGTGAGAACACACTGGTTTGATACATGTAGTATGGATAGGGTGAGGAAACATTGGTTAGATACATGTAGTATGGATAGGGTGAGGAAACACTGGTTAGATACATGTAGTATGGATAGGGTGAGGAAACACTGGTTTGATACATGTAGTATGGATAGGGTGAGAACACACTGATTTCATACATGTAGTATGGATAGGGTGAGAACACACAGGTTTGATACATGTAGTATGGATAGGATGAGGAAACATTGGTTAGATACATGTAGTATGGATAGGGTGAGGAAACATTGGTTTGATACATGTAGTATGGATAGGGAAAGGAAACATTGATTTCATACATCTGGTATGGATAGGGTGAGGAAACACTGGTTTGATACATGTAGTATGGATAGGGTGAGAACACACTGGTTTGATACATGTAGTATGGATAGGGTGAGAACACACTGGTTTGATACATGTAGTATGGATAGGGTGAGGAAACATTGGTTTGATACATGTAGTATGGATAGGGTGAGGAAACATTGGTTAGATAAATGTAGTATGGATAGGATGGGGAAGCATTGATATAGTACTGATATAGTCTGTAAGGTGCACCTTATACACAGGGTTTCACCCAGTACTGATATAGTCTGTAAGGTGCACCTTATACACAGGGTTTCACCCAGTACTGATATAGTCTGTAAGGTGCACCTTATACACAGGGTTTCACCCAGTACTGATATAGTCTGTAAGGTGCACCTTATACACAGGGTTTCACCCAGTACTGATATAGTCTGTAAGGTGCACCTTATACACAGGGTTTCACCCGGTACTGATATAGTCAATGTAAGGTGCACCTTATACACAGGGTTTCACCCAGTACTGATATAGTCTGTAAGGTGCACCTTATACACAGGGTTTCACCCAGTACTGATATAGTCTGTAAGGTGCACCTTATACACAGGGTTTCACCCAGTACTGATATAGTCTGTAAGGTGCACCTTATACACAGGCTTTCACCCAGTACTGATATAGTCTGTAAGGTGCACCTTATACACAGGGTTTCACCCGGTACTGATATAGTCAATGTAAGGTGCACCTTATACACAGGCTTTCACCCAGTACTGATATAGTCTATAAGGTGCACCTTATACACAGGCTTTCAACCAGTACTGTTATAGTCTATAAGGTGCACCTTATACACAGAGTTTCACCCAGTACTAATATAGTCTATGTAAGGTGCACCTTATACACAGGCTTTCACCCAGTACTGATATAGTCTATAAGGTGCACCTTATACACAGGGCTTCACCCAGTACTGATATAGTCAATGTAAGGTACACCTTATACACAGGGCTTCACCCAGTACTGATATAGTCTGTAAGGTGCACCTTATACACAGGGTTTCACCCAGTACTGATATAGTCTATGTAAGGTACACCTTATACACAGGGCTTCACCCAGTACTGATATAGTCTATGTAAGGTGCACCTTATACACAGGGTTTCACCCAGTACTGATATAGTCTGTAAGGTGCATCTTATACACAGGGTTTCACCCAGTACTGATATAGTCTATGTAAGGTGCACCTTATACACAGGGTTTCACCCAGTACTGATATAGTCTGTAAGCTGCACCTTATACACAGGGTTTCACCCAGTACTGATATAGTCTATGTAAGGTGCACCTTATACACAGGGTTTCACCCAGTACTGATATAGTCTGTAAGGTGCACCTTATACACAGGGTTTCACCCAGTACTGATATAGTCTGTAAGGTGCACCTTATACACACGGTTTCACCCAGTACTGATATAGTCTATAAGGTGCACCTTATACACAGGGTTTCACCCAGTACTGATATAGTCTATGTAAGGTGCACCTTATACACAGGGTTTCACCCAGTACTGATATAGTCTATAAGGTGCACCTTATACACAGCATTTCACACAGTACTGATATAGTCTATAAGGTGCACCTTATACACAGGGTTTCACCCAGTACTGATATAGTCTGTAAGGTGCACCTTATACACATGGTTTCACCCAGTACTGATAAAGTCTATAAGGTGCACCTTATACACACGGTTTCACCCAGTACTGATATAGTCTATGTAAGGTGCACCCTATACACAGGGTTTCACCCAGTACTGATATAGTCTATGTAACATGCACCTTATACACAGGGTTTCACCCAGTACTGATATAGTCTGTAAGGTGCACCTTATACACAGGGTTTCACCCAGTACTGATATAGTCTATAAGGTGCACCTTATACACACGGTTTCACCCAGTACTGATATAGTCCATAAGGTGCACCTTATACACAGGGTTTCACCCAGTACTGATATAGTCTGTAAGGTGCACCTTATACACAGGGTTTCACCCAGTACTGATATAGTCTATGTAACATGCACCTTATACACAGGGTTTCACCCAGTACTGATATAGTCTATGTAACATGCACCTTATACACAGGGTTTCACCCAGTACTGATATAGTCTGTAAGGTGCACCTTATACATAGGGTTTCACCCAGTACTGATATAGTCTATGTAAGGTGCACCTTATACACAGGGTTTCACCCAGTACTGATATAGTCTATAAGGTGCACCTTATACACAGCATTTCACACAGTACTGATATAGTCTATAAGGTGCACCTTATACACAGGGTTTCACCCAGTACTGATATAGTCTGTAAGGTGCACCTTATACACATGGTTTCACCCAGTACTGATAAAGTCTATAAGGTGCACCTTATACACACGGTTTCACCCAGTACTGATATAGTCTATGTAAGGTGCACCCTATACACAGGGTTTCACCCAGTACTGATATAGTCTATGTAACATGCACCTTATACACAGGGTTTCACCCAGTACTGATATAGTCTGTAAGGTGCACCTTATACACAGGGTTTCACCCAGTACTGATATAGTCTATAAGGTGCACCTTATACACACGGTTTCACCCAGTACTGATATAGTCCATAAGGTGCACCTTATACACAGGGTTTCACCCAGTACTGATATAGTCTGTAAGGTGCACCTTATACACAGGGTTTCACCCAGTACTGATATAGTCTATGTAACATGCACCTTATACACAGGGTTTCACCCAGTACTGATATAGTCTATGTAACATGCACCTTATACACAGGGTTTCACCCAGTACTGATATAGTCTGTAAGGTGCACCTTATACATAGGGTTTCACCCAGTACTGATATAGTCTATGTAAGGTGCACCTTATACACAGGGTTTCACCCAGTACTGATATAGTCAATGTAAGGTGCACCTTATACACAGGGTTTCACCCAGTACTGATATAGTCCATAAGGTGCACCTTATACACAGGGTTTCACCCAGTACTGATATAGTCTATGTAAGGTGCACCTTATACACCGGGTTTCACCCAGTACTGATATAGTCTATAAGGTGCACCTTATACACAGGGTTTCACCCAGTACTGATATAGTCTGTAAGGTGCACCTTATACACAGGGTTTCACCCAGTACTGATATAGTCTGTAAGGTGCACCTTATACACAGGGTTTCACCCAGTACTGATATAGTCTATGAGGTGCACCTTATACACAGGGTTTCACCCGTTACTGATATAGTCAATGTAAGCTGCACCTTATACACAGCGTTTCACACAGTACTGATATAGTCTATAAGGTGCACCTTATACACAGGGTTTCACCCAGTACTGATATAGTCTATGTAAGGTGCACCTTATACACAGGGTTTCACCCAGTACGGATATAGTCTGTAAGGTGCACCTTAAACACAGGCTTTCATCCAGTACTGATATAGTCTATGTTAGGTGCACCTTATACACAGGGTTTCACCCAGTACTGATATAGTCTGTAAGGTGCACCTTATACACAGGGTTTCACCCAGTACTGATATAGTCAATGTAAGCTGCACCTTATACACAGCGTTTCACACAGTACTGATATAGTCTATAAGGTGCACCTTATACACAGGGTTTCACCCAGTACTGATATAGTCTGTAAGGTGCATCTTATACACAGGGTTTCACCCAGTACTGATATAGTCTATGTAACATGCACCTTATACACAGGGTTTCACCCAGTACTGATATAGTCCATAAGGTGCACCTTATACACAGGGTTTCATCCAGTACTGATATAGTCTGTAAGGTGCACCTTATACACAGGGTTTCACCCAGTACTGATATAGTCTGTAAGGTGCACCTTATACACAGGGTTTCATCCAGTACTGATATAGTCTGTAAGGTGCACCTTATACACAGGGTTTCACCCAGTACTGATATAGTCTATGTAACATGCACCTTATACACAGGGTTTCACCCAGTACTGATATAGTCCATAAGGTGCACCTTATACACAGGGTTTCATCCAGTACTGATATAGTCTGTAAGGTGCACCTTATACACAGGGTTTCACCCAGTACTGATATAGTCATGTAAGGTGAACCTTATACACAGGCTTTCACCCAGTACTGATATAGTCTATGTAACATGCACCTTATACACAGGGTTTCACCCAGTACTGATATAGTCTATGTAACATGCACCTTATACACAGGGTTTCACCCAGTACTGATATAGTCCATAAGGTGCACCTTATACACAGGGTTTCACCCAGTACTGATATAGTCTATGTAACATGCACCTTATACACAGGGTTTCACCCAGTACTGATATAGTCCATAAGGTGCACCTTATACACAGGGTTTCACCCAGTACTGATATAGTCCATAAGGTGCACCTTATACACAGGGTTTCACCCAGTACTGATATAGTCTGTAAGGTGCACCTTATACACAGGGTTTCACCCAGTACTGATATAGTCATGTAAGGTGAACCTTATACACAGAGTTTTATGATAGCAGCCATACACAATAACATATTTGTAACATAGACAGATTATAGATATGCCCATGACAATGCAACCCCATAGAGCATGTAAAACTTCCTGTAGTGACGCTGAGTTACCCTTCATGGGCCGCTGATGCTTAAGTGCATCAGGGCTATTGGTTGTCATGATGCAGCCTCGGCAGCACTTCAGTGGTGCATCATGACAAACCTCTGGTGCATCATGACAAACCTCTGGTGCATCATGACAAACCTCTGGTGCATCATGACAAATCTCTGGTGCATCATGACAAACCTCTGGTGCATCATGACAAACTTCTGGTGCATCATGACAAACTTCTGGTGCATCATGACAAACCTCTGGTGCATCATGACAAACCTCTGGTGCATCCTGACACATCTCTGGTGCATCATGACAAACCTCTGGTGCATCATGACAAACTTCTGGTGCATCATGACAAACCTCTGGTGCATCCTGACACATCTCTGGTGCATCATGACAGATCTCTGGTGCATCATGACACATCTCTGGTGCATCATGACAAACCTCTGGTGCATCATGACAAACCTCTGGTGCATCATGACAAACTTCTGGTGCATCATGACAAACCTCTGGTGCATCATGACAAACCTCTGGTGCATCATGACAAACCTCTGGTGCATCATGACAAACTTCTGGTGCATCATGACAAACTTCTGGTGCATCCTGACACATCTCTGGTGCATCATGACACAGCTCTGGTGCATCATGACAAATCTCTGGTGCATCATGACAAATCTCTGGTGCATCATGACAAACTTCTGATGCATCATGACAAATCTCTGAGATTGTATCAGCCACATATTGATATAAGGTCGATATGGTGCATGAATGTAGCCCTGGCGAGTAACTCACCAGGGCTATATTCAAGTATCATGTTCATAACGACCAATGGGCATGATGCATCAATACATTAGCGGCCCTTGAAGGGTTACTGGGCACCACTCACTGCGTGCAGTGTGTGTAGGGGGAGTGGGGGAGGCACCACTGACTGTGTGGAGTGTGTGTGTGGGGAGTGGGGGGGGCACCACTCACTGCGTGCAGTGTGTGTAGGGGGAGTGGGGGAGGCACCACTGACTGTGTGGAGTGTGTGTGGGGGGAGTGGGGGGCACTACTGACTGTGTGCAGTGTGTGTGTGTGGGGAGTGGGGGGGCACCACTGACTGTGTGCAGTGTGTGTAGGGGGAGTGGGGGGGCACCACTCACTGCGTGCAGTGTGTGTAGGGGGAGTGGGGGGCACCACTTACTGTGTGGAGTGTGTGTGGGGGGAGTGGGGGGGCACCACTGACTGTGTGGAGTGTGTGTGGGGGGAGTGGGGGGCACTACTGACTGTGTGCAGTGTGTGTGTGTGGGGAGTGGGGAGGCACCACTGACTGTGTGCAGTGTGTGTGTGGGGAGTGGGGGGCACCACTGACTGTGTGCAGTGTGTGTGTGGGGAGTGGGGGGCACCACTGACTGTGTGCAGTGTGTGTGGGGAGTGGGGGGGCACCACTGACTGTGTGCAGTGTGTGTGTCGGGGGAGTGGGGGGCACCACTGACTGTGTGGAGTGTGTGTGGGGAGTGGGGGGGCACCACTGACTGTGTGCAGTGTGTGTGTGGGGAGTGTGGAGGCACCACTGACTGTGTGCAGTGTGTGTGTGGGGAGTGGGGGGGGGCACCACTGACTGTGTGCAGTGTGTGTGTGGGGAGTGGGGGGGGGGCACCACTGACTGTGTGCAGTGTGTGTGTGGGGACTGGGGAGGCACCACTGACTGTGTGCAGTGTGTGTGTGGGGAGTGTGGAGGCACCACTGACTGTGTGCAGTGTGTGTGTGTGGGGAGTGTGGAGGCACCACTGACTGTGTGCAGTGTGTGTGGGGGGAGTGGGGAGGCACCACTGACTGTGTGCAGTGTGTGGGGGGGGGTGGTGGGGGGGGGGTCTGCAGTGAATGTTTTGCCTGGTTTTACCTTTTACTGTCATGTATAAAGTCAGGTGATGGCACTGTGCCCAGGGTGGGCCATGGTGGAAACCTGCCAATCCAGATCAGGAAACAAGGACAGGAAACAAGGTCACCACTCTGACACACTTCTAGTTCTACATACACCTGTAACTGTGTGTATGTTACTGAGAGGGGGGAGGTAGGGCAGGTAGGGCAGATGGGCATGGTCAGAGATGGAGAGAAGGAGGGAGAGAGAGAGAGATGGCAGAGAGAGAGAGAGAGAGAGAGAGAGAGAGAGAGAGAGAGAGAGAGAGAGAGAGAGACGGCAGAGAGACAGACAGAAACAGAGGGACAGAGACTGAGAGGAAGCAAGTGAGAGGG
Organism: Acholoe squamosa; assembly: GCA_949317995.1. Classification (NCBI taxonomy): domain Eukaryota; kingdom Metazoa; phylum Annelida; class Polychaeta; order Phyllodocida; family Polynoidae; genus Acholoe; species Acholoe squamosa. The sequence continues at coordinate 89,600,447 of OX439038.1, read as the reverse complement.
ACGGAGGGAAAGACAGAGAGAGATGGAGGGAGTGACATAAATAGGAAGGGAGGGGCAGAGAGATGGAGGGAGTGAGAGAGAGATGGCAGAGAGAGAGAGGGAGGGTCAGAGAGAGGGGGGAGAGAGTTACAGAGGGAGGGAGCAGTAGGGAAGGGGGTAGAAAGAGAGAGAGAGAGAGAGAGAGAGAGAGAGGGAGAGCGAGGGAGTGAGTGACAGGGAGGGAGAGAGAGGGGGAGGGATTTAGAGAGGAAGGGACATAGAAAGGGAGGGAGGGACAGAAAGAGAGGGAGGGACAGAGGGAGGGACAGAGAGAGGGAAAGGGGCAGAGAGGAAGGGACAGAGAGGGAGGGACAGGGAGGGAGGGACAGAAAGAGGGAGGGAGGGGCAGAGAGGGAGGGAGGGACAGAGGGAGGGAGGGAGGGGGACAGAGATGTAGGGACAGAGAGAGGGAGGGAGGACAGAGAGAGGGAGGGGGGCAGAGAGAGGGAGGGGGACAGAGAAAGGGAGAGAGAGATGGCAGAGAAAGTGAGAGAAACGACAGAGAGAGACAGACAGAAACAGAGAGACAGAGACTGAAGGAAAGAGAGAGAGAGATGGAGGGAAAGAGAGGGAGAGAGAGATGGAGGGAGTGAAACAGAGTGACATAAAGAGGAAGGGAGGGGCAGAGAGAGAGAGAGGGAGGGGCAGAGAGAGGGGGGAGAGAGGGAGGGAGGGAGCAGTAGGGAGGGAGGGAGGGAGAGAGAGAGGGAGAGCGAGGTGAGTGACAGGGAGCGAGAGAGAGGGGGAGGATATAGAGAGGGAGGGACATAAAGAGGGAGGGAGGGACAGAGAGAGAGGGAGTGACTTAGAGAGGGAGGGAGGGACAGAGCGAAGGAGGGGGCAGAGAGGAAGGGACAGAGAGGGAGGGACAGGTAGGGAGGGACAGAGAGGGAGGGAGGACAGAAAGAGGGAGGGGGGCAGTGAGAGGGAGGGACGGAGAGAGGCAGGGGGACAGAGAGAGGGAGGGACAGAGAGAGGGGACAGAAAGAGGGAGTGGGGCAGAGAAAGTGAGGGGGGACAGAGAGAGGGAGGGACAGAGAGAGGGAGGGAGGGAGGGATAGAGGGAGGGACAGAGAGGGAGGGAGGGGCAGAGAGAGGGTGGGAAGGAGGGAGGGACAGGGAGGGAGAGGTAGTCAAACAGGCTGAGTGAGTAAAGGAGAGAGAGAGCCAGAGACAGAGAGAGGTGGATACTGTATAGAGGGTGCGGCAGATTGGATGGGTTGATAAATAACTGCTACATTGTGAATACAATGGTGTTGTACAGTCCATCACAGTGCTGGGGTACCATTCTGCATGTAGTGAAATATTCACCTCTGTCTATGGCCACTACTGTATAACCACTACTGTTTATACCACGATTCTGGAACTTCCTGTGCTGATATGATGAGTGGGTTTATGGGTTAATATTAATCCACGACCACGCAGCGGGAGTGGATTATTAACCCTAAACCCACGAGTCACTCCCCCTATGTATACCATACCAATCCATAGGTAGGTGGAAGGTGAAAATGTCAGTGGGGCCGTGTTGGTGACTGGGTATGTCAGGCCAGGGGATGTAGCTCAGCGGTAGAGCACTCAACTTGCAAGCGAGAGACCCAGGTCCGAATCCCAGTGTCTCCAGAGACGTTTTCGCCGACCTCTACACATACATTAAGGCGTTTATCTAACATTTACCTCCATTTTGTATTAATTTCCTACCTTATAACACCATAATAAATCCAGGAGAAGACATTTTCTGAAGCCAAGCGATTCTCCCCAGCCTCGCAATGCATGTGGCCATGTTCTTTTTTCCTCGGCGGGTGCCCGACTTGCCTCATATTTTTCAGGTAGAATTTAACCATGCCAGCTCCTGAGCTTCTAAAGCCAGCAAATATACGATCTCTAGTTGGTGTTTGCCTACATTTTGTCTCCATTTTCCTCAAAATAAATGAGAGTCCAATGAATTTTCATAGCGATCCATCGTCACACGGCCATTCCTTCTTGTTGACAAAGCGAGGAGGTGCCCAGATGTAAACTGACATACTTTCGGCTCAAGAACTGGGTCAGCAAGCTGCAATGGCGGGTGCCAAGACGTATCGCTATGGAAAATGATCGGAATCTTATTTTTTTCGAACAATATGGAGAATTTAGGCATGGCATGTTCATCTAGGATATCTTAGGATGTTTCCCTGTTAATAACTCCACCTGCCACCATTGGATTCTATGCTAATGAGGTGTGCAAACATCAGGTATGTCGGAAAACTTATTCAAATCCTTCATGTACATTGGTTTCTAGTACTATTCGGCTTGGTATAGTGGACAGCGAGTCTGTCTCTTACCACAGCAACCAGGGAACGATTCCCATAGAGCCCAGAGTGGTTTTAACTAGAAATGTATGGAGAGGTTCATGTTGAATACTTCTCTCTATTTATTAACATGGGTTGAATGGGTTGAAACCAGCAACTTCTTGAAGACGAACAAAAGGTCTCAGAATGTGGTTATAGCTGGATAGCGCATGGATGTTATAACAAAAAAAGCACTGTCCAAGCCCAAATCGTTACATAAATAGGAATATACCACCCATGTGCATTTTTAGAATTGGTATATACTTTTTCGAGGTCAAGTTGGACTTTATGGAATATTTTACTCGCGGGTCTGGTATATACAGCATGTATCACCCGTGACCTACCATATTTATGATCTATTTCATTAATAACCCTATGTATAAGCTGCAGTGTAATAAAAGGATTATGAGCAATGCAACATCTACCGATCAGATGATTCCCTCTATCTACTGTAGAATCTTTTGAGTATGTTATAACAACAACCAATCCCTATGCATGCTGATTGTTTTAGTGATTATCTTGCCAGGGACAAGATCATTTTGGTGTTATGAGCTATTGATAAAAAAAAACATAAACAACAGAAAGAAAAACAATATCAGCTTATTTTGGGCCAAGCATGGACAAGCACGGCCCAATGCTCCATTGGGTACAGTTCTAAATGCAGCGTACAAGGTTTTCCATATTTCAGGATGCCACTGGTGGAGCTTGTATGCTAGAAACATTAAGGTGGAATTATCACATATAAATAAAATCTGATTTAACAAACACCAGGCTCATCATCCCTCTAAACCACACAAAAACCTTGCATAAACATAAGCCGCACCCGCATATAAGCTGCACCCTGAGTTTGGGAGAATGCTGTAGGTCACACAATGGGTTGAAACCAGCACCTTCTTGAAGTCTGAAATGATCATTACTCCTTGCTGTAGTCCACCAAATAAGCCGCACCTTGACTTCAGAAAGACTCTATATGCTGCAGTAAGCCTCTGATATGGTGTATAAGGGGCAGCATATAAGCCGCACCCTGACTTCAGTAAGACTCTATATGCCGCAGTAGGCCTCTGATATGTTCTATAAGGGGCACCATATAAGCCACACCCTGACTTCAGTAAGACTATATGCCGCAGTAGGCCTCTGATATGGTCTATAAGGGGCACCATATAAGCCACACCCTGACTTCAGTAAGACTCTATATGCCGCAGTAGGCGTCTGATATGGTCTATAAGGGGCACCATATAAGCCACACCCTGACTTCAGTAAGACTCTATATGCCGCAGTAGGCGTCTGATATGGTCTATAAGGGGCACCATATAAGCCACACCCTGACTTCAGTAAGACTCTACATGCCGCAGTAAGCCTCTGATATGGTGTATAAGGGGCACCATATAAGCCACACCCTGACTTCAGTAAGACTCTACATGCCGCAGTAGGCGTCTGATATGGTCTATAAGGGGCACCATATAAGCCACACCCTGACTTCAGTAAGACTCTATATGCTGCAGTAGGCGTCTGATATGGTCTATAAGGGGCACCATATAAGCCGCACCCTGACTTCAGTAAGACTCTACATGCCGCAGTAGGCGTCTGATATGCTCTATAAGGGGCACCATATAAGCCACACCCTGACTTCAGTAAGACTCTATATGCCGCAGTAGGCCTCTGATATGGTCTATAAGGGGCACCATATAAGCCGCACCCTGACTTCAGTAAGACTCTATATGCCGCAGTAGGCCTCTGATATGGTCTATAAGGGGCACCATATAAGCCGCACACTGACTTCAGTAAGACTCTATATGCCGCAGTAGGCATATGATATGGTCTATAAGGGGCACCATATAAGCCACACCCTGACTTCAGTAAGAATATATGCCGCAGTAGGCCTCTGATATGTTCTATACAGGGCACCATATAAGCCACACCCTGACTTCAGTAAGTCTCTACATGCCGCAGTAGGCCTCTGATATGGTCTATAAGGGGCACCATATAAGCCACACCCTGACTTCAGTAAGACTCTATATGCCGCAGTAGGCCTCTGATATGGTCTATAAGGGTCACCATATAAGCCGCACCCTGACTTCAGTAAGACTACATGCCGCAGTAGGCCTCTGATATGGCCTATAAGGGGCACCATATAAGCCGCACCCTGACTTCAGTAAGACTCTATATGCCGCAGTAGGCCTCTGATATGGTCTATAAGGGGCACCATATAAGCCGCACCATGACTTCAGTAAGACTACATGCTGCAGTAGGCCTCTGATATGGTCTATAAGGGGCACCATATAAGCCACACCCTGACTTCAGTAAGACTACATGCCGCAGTAGGCGTCTGATATGGTCTATAAGGGGCACCATATAAGCCACACCCTGACTTCAGTAAGACTCTACATGCCGCAGTAGGCGTCTGATATGTTCTATAAGGGGCACCATATAAGCCACACCATGACTTCAGTAAGACTCTATATGCCGCAGTAGGCCTCTGATTGTAGTATAGTCATGGTGTAGTATAAGTAGTGAGGAGTAGAGGGCGCCACCGCGTAGGGGTGGGATAGACAGATGGCTCTGTGGATTGCTGAGCGGCCCCTATAGGCCCTGGGGTGCCTTGGCAGCACTTGGCAGATCCATCTAGAACGCAGAGATAGAGAGGGACGGACGTGCGGTGACAGCTCCCTGTCCACACCAGCCCAGTGAATATTGATTGACGAGTAATACACGACCTACAAGAAAAGAACCTGAGTTGCTTTTTATTAATGGGGACATACCATCCGACAACCCCACATGATATGGTCTATAAGGGGCACCATATAAGCCACACTCTGACTTCAGTAAGACTCTATATGCCGCAGTAGGCGTCTGATATGGTCTATAAGGGGCACCATATAAGCCACACCCTGACTTCAGTAAGACTCTATATGCCGCAGTAGGCGTCTGATATGGTCTATAAGGGGCACCATATAAGCCACACCCTGACTTCAGTAAGACTCTACATGCCGCAGTAGGCGTCTGATATGGTCTATAAGGGGCACCATATAAGCCACACCATGACTTCAGTAAGACTCTATATGCCGCAGTAGGCGTCTGATATGTTCTATAAGGGGCACCATATAAGCCACACTCTGACTTCAGTAAGACTCTATATGCCGCAGTAGGCGTCTGATATGGTCTATAAGGGGCACCATATAAGCCACACCATGACTTCAGTAAGACTCTATATGCCGCAGTAGGCCTCTGATATGGTCTATAAGGGGCACCATATAAGCCACACTCTGACTTCAGTAAGACTCTATATGCCGCAGTAGGCGTCTGATATGGTCTATAAGGGGCACCATATAAGCCACACCCTGACTTCAGTAAGACTACATGCCGCAGTAGGCGTCTGATATGGTCTATAAGGGGCACCATATAAGCCACACCCTGACTTCAGTAAGACTCTACATGCCGCAGTAGGCGTCTGATATGTTCTATAAGGGGCACCATATAAGCCACACCCTGACTTCAGTAAGACTCTATATGCCGCAGTAGGCCTCTGATATGGTCTATAAGGGGCACCATATAAGCCACACTCTGACTTCAGTAAGACTCTATATGCCGCAGTAGGCGTCTGATATGGTCTATAAGGGGCACCATATAAGCCACACCCTGACTTCACTAAGACTCTATATGCCGCAGTAGGCATCTGATATGGTCTATAAGGGGCACCATATAAGCCACACCCTGACTTCAGTAAGACTCTATATGCCACAGTAGGCCTCTGATATGGTCTATAAGGGGCACCATATAAGCCGCACCCTGACTTCAGTAAGACTACATGCCGCAGTAGGCCTCTGATATGTTCTATAAGGGGCACCATATAAGCCGCACACTGACTTCAGTAAGACTCTATATGCCACAGTAGGCATCTGATATGTTCTATAAGGGGCACCATATAAGCCACACCCTTACTTCAGTAAGACTCTACATGCCGCAGTAGGCGTCTGATATGGTGTATAAGGGGCACCATATAAGCCACACCCTGACTTCAGTAAGACTCTATATGCCGCAGTAGGCATCTGATATGGTCTATAAGGGGCACCATATAAGCCACACCCTGACTTCACTAAGACTCTATATGCCGCAGTAGGCATCTGATATGGTCTGTAAGGGGCACCATATAAGCCACACCCTGACTTCAGTAAGACTCTATATGCCGCAGTAGGCGTCTGATATGGTGTATAAGGGGCACCATATAAGCCGCACCCTGACTTCACTAAGACTCTATATGCCGCAGTAGGCATCTGATATGGTCTATAAGGGGCACCATATAAGCCACACCCTGACTTCACTAAGACTCTATATGCCGCAGTAGGCATCTGATATGGTCTGTAAGGGGCACCATATAAGCCACACCCTGACTTCAGTAAGACTCTATATGCCACAGTAGGCCTCTGATATGGTCTATAAGGGGCACCATATAAGCCGCACCCTGACTTCACTAAGACTCTATATGCCGCAGTAGGCATCTGATATGGTCTATAAGGGGCACCATATAAGCCGCACCCTGACTTCAGTAAGACTCTACATGCCGCAGTAGGCCTCTGATATGGCCTATAAGGGGCACCATATAAGCCACACCCTGACTTCAGTAAGACTCTACATGCCGCAGTAGGCCTCTGATATGGTGTATAAGGGGCACCATATAAGCCACACCCTGACTTCAGTAAGACTAGATGCCGCAGTAGGCCTCTGATATGGTCTATAAGGGGCACCATATAAGCCGCACCTTGACTTCAGTAAGACTCTATATGCCACAGTAGGCCTCTGATATGGTCTATAAGGGGCACCATATAAGCCGCACCCTGACTTCAGTAAGACTACATGCCGCAGTAGGCCTCTGATATGTTCTATAAGGGGCACCATATAAGCCGCACACTGACTTCAGTAAGACTCTATATGCCACAGTAGGCATCTGATATGTTCTATAAGGGGCACCATATAAGCCACACCCTTACTTCAGTAAGACTCTACATGCCGCAGTAGGCGTCTGATATGGTGTATAAGGGGCACCATATAAGCCACACCCTGACTTCAGTAAGACTCTATATGCCGCAGTAGGCATCTGATATGGTCTATAAGGGGCACCATATAAGCCACACCCTGACTTCACTAAGACTCTATATGCCGCAGTAGGCATCTGATATGGTCTGTAAGGGGCACCATATAAGCCACACCCTGACTTCAGTAAGACTCTATATGCCGCAGTAGGCGTCTGATATGGTGTATAAGGGGCACCATATAAGCCGCACCCTGACTTCACTAAGACTCTATATGCCGCAGTAGGCATCTGATATGGTCTATAAGGGGCACCATATAAGCCACACCCTGACTTCACTAAGACTCTATATGCCGCAGTAGGCATCTGATATGGTCTGTAAGGGGCACCATATAAGCCACACCCTGACTTCAGTAAGACTCTATATGCCACAGTAGGCCTCTGATATGGTCTATAAGGGGCACCATATAAGCCGCACCCTGACTTCACTAAGACTCTATATGCCGCAGTAGGCATCTGATATGGTCTATAAGGGGCACCATATAAGCCGCACCCTGACTTCAGTAAGACTCTACATGCCGCAGTAGGCCTCTGATATGGCCTATAAGGGGCACCATATAAGCCACACCCTGACTTCAGTAAGACTCTACATGCCGCAGTAGGCCTCTGATATGGTGTATAAGGGGCACCATATAAGCCACACCCTGACTTCAGTAAGACTAGATGCCGCAGTAGGCCTCTGATATGGTCTATAAGGGGCACCATATAAGCCGCACCTTGACTTCAGTAAGACTCTACATGCCGCAGTAGGCATATGATATGGTCTATAAGGGGCACCATATAAGCCGCACCCTGACTTCAGTAAGACTCTACATGCCGCAGTAGGCCTCTGATATGGTCTATAAGGTTACCATATAAGCCGCACCCTGACTTCAGTAAGACTCTATATGCCGCAGTAGGCGTCTGATATGGTCTATAATGGGCACCATATAAGCCACACCCTGACTTTAATATGACTCTACATGCCGCAGTAGGCGTCTGATATGGTGTATAAGGGGCACCATATAAGCCGCACCCTGACTTCAGTAAGACTCTATATGCCGCAGTAGGCGTCTGATATGGTCTATAAGGGGCACCATATAAGCCGCACCGTGACTTCAGTAAGACTCTATATGCCGCAGTAGGCCTCTGATATGGTCTATAAAGGGCACCATATCAGCCACACCCTGACTTCAGTAAGACTACATGCCGCAGTAGGCCTCTGATATGTTCTATAAGGGGCACCATATAAGCTACACCCTGACTTCAGTAAGACTCTATATGCCGCAGTAGGCGTCTGATATGGTCTGTAAGGGGCACCATATAAGCCACACTCTGACTTCAGTAAGACTCTATATGCCGCAGTAGGCGTCTGATATGGTCTGTAAGGGGCACCATATAAGCCACACTCTGACTTCAGTAAGACTCTATATGCCGCAGTAGGCGTCTGATATGGTCTATAAGGGGCACCATATAAGCCGCACCGTGACTTCAGTAAGACTCTATATGCCGCAGTAGGCCTCTGATATGGTGTATAAGGGGCACCATATAAGCCACACCCTGACTTCAGTAAGACTCTACATGCCGCAGTAAGCCTCTGATATGGTCTATAAGGGGCACCATATAAGCCGCACCGTGACTTCAGTAAGACTCTATATGCCGCAGTAGGCGTCTGATATGGTGTATAAGGGGCACCATATAAGCCGCACCCTGACTTCAGTAAGACTCTATATGCCGCAGTAGGCCTCTGATATGGTCTATAAGGGGCACCACATAAGCCGCACCGTGACTTCAGTAAGACTCTATATGCCGCAGTAGGCCTCTGATATGGTCTATAAGGTTACCATATAAGCCGCACCCTGACTTCAGTAAGACTCTATATGCCGCAGTAGGCGTCTGATATGGTCTATAATGGGCACCATATAAGCCACACCCTGACTTTAATAAGACTCTACATGCCGCAGTAGGCGTCTGATATGGTGTATAAGGGGCACCATATAAGCCGCACCCTGACTTCAGTAAGACTCTATATGCCGCAGTAGGCGTCTGATATGGTCTATAAGGGGCACCATATAAGCCGCACCGTGACTTCAGTAAGACTCTATATGCCGCAGTAGGCCTCTGATATGGTCTATAAGGGGCACCATATCAGCCACACCCTGACTTCAGTAAGACTACATGCCGCAGTAGGCCTCTGATATGTTCTATAAGGGGCACCATATAAGCTACACCCTGACTTCAGTAAGACTCTATATGCCGCAGTAGGCGTCTGATATGGTCTGTAAGGGGCACCATATAAGCCACACTCTGACTTCAGTAAGACTCTATATGCCGCAGTAGGCGTCTGATATGGTCTGTAAGGGGCACCATATAAGCCACACTCTGACTTCAGTAAGACTCTATATGCCGCAGTAGGCGTCTGATATGGTCTATAAGGGGCACCATATAAGCCGCACCGTGACTTCAGTAAGACTCTATATGCCGCAGTAGGCCTCTGATATGGTCTATAAGGGGCACCATATAAGCCGCACCCTGACTTCAGTAAGACTCTACATGCCGCAGTAGGCCTCTGATATGGTGTATAAGGGGCACCATATAAGCCGCACCCTGACTTCAGTAAGACTCTATATGCCGCAGTAGGCCTCTGATATGGTCTATAAGGGGCACCACATAAGCCGCACCGTGACTTCAGTAAGACTCTATATGCCGCAGTAGGCCTCTGATATGGTCTATAAGGGGCACCATATAAGCCGTACCCTGACTTCAGTAAGACTCTATATGCCGCAGTAGGCCTCTGATATGGTCTATAATGGGCACCATATAAGCCACACCCTGACTTTAATAAGACTACATGCTGCAGTAGGCGTCTGATATGGTCTATAAGGGGCACCATATAAGCCGCACCCTGACTTCAGTAAGACTCTATATGCCGCAGTAGGCGTCTGATATGGTGTATAAGGGGCACCATATAAGCCGCACCCTGACTTCAGTAAGACTCTATATGCCGCAGTAGGCGTCTGATATGGTCTATAAGGGGCACCATATAAGCCACACCCTTACTTCAGTGAGACTCTATATGCCGCAGTAGGCGTCTGATATGGTCTATAAGCAAGAAGCTTCAATAGATAGGAGGTGAAACTCAGAGCTTTAACTATGGACACAGTGTAACCCCCCCCCTCTACCCCCCCCCTTCAAAGTAGGCTCCCTTTTGTGTTCAGTATTGAGTCCTATGTAGGATAGGGGGGTTTATAGAGATGTCATGAATCTTTATCAGCGTGATATCAAATGGAAACAAGGGGCCACCTATACCAGAAAATCCTGCTGAATCCAGAATTTGTGATCTTGATTCTCAAAATTTGACCAAAAGTACCTAAAAAGGAGGTATGATGATGAGAATATTTTAAAAATGTACAAAAGTTACATTGAAAATGATTGGAACTTTTTATAGATGCAACATGCTAATCAAAGTCAATACCTGAATCTACATATCCTAATGTGTGCCTATCTCAACCTGACAATTACTCTACCTGTGTATGGCTCTGCCTCTCTCACATACTGCCTATCCCTTAGTCTACCTATCACTCATACTACCTATTCCTTGAAACATCTAGAGTTTAATTAGGTTTTCTCTCAAATGGCTTAAAGGATTAAAGTTTACCCTTCACCTTTGTACCTAATTTTCTCTGTACATTCTTACCATTAGTCTACCTATCCTCAATCTGCCTATCATTCACTTTACCTATCCCTCATGGTGACTATCCCCCAACTCTTCACATCCCTCATGTTTGACTGGCACATCTATGATATTACCTAGCACCAATGTATCTTTTGAATATGCTCACCTTACAAGGTACCCTCTGTACCTATCTCTTAAACTGTTTATTACCTATCCTCCTTGCTACCCATCCTCTTCAATACCTATCCCTCAAGCTCACTTTATAGCTTTCCTACCTATCACAGCTTGATCAGCTGGGATAGCTCACAACCAACCTTCATTTTGATCTCTTAGTCAACCTATCCCCTAAGGAACAAATTTAACAGTCTACCTCACACATACATCTACCTATCACTCATGCTATATATCATTGAGGTTACCTATCCTTCAGGCTGCCTATCCTTCATGGTATATAGCCCTCAGTTTTTTAACTTGTCAAGTGGGATAGCATGAACGATATGCGGCATGAAGGATAGGAAGAGGGGAATAAACAACATACATGTAGGATAGGAAGTTAGCTAGTCTAATGATAGCCATGGTGAGGCATTTTAGAAAAGCATGATAATTCAATGGCCTGAGGGATATGTAAGGTAAACATGAGTTATATGCAGACTTGAGGATAGGTACAATGAGCGATAGGTATATTTCACAAGGCATAGACTATAAGAGCTACTATAAAGGTAGAAAGAATAGCATACAAGGTGAGAGATACATAGATAGCTGGTTAGGTAGGCAGAGGGCTATATACCATGAAGGATAGGCAGCCTGAAGGATAGGTAACCTCAAGGATATATAGCATGAGTGATCAGTAGATGTATGCTTGAGGTAGACTGTTGGATTTGTTCTTTAGGGGATAGGTTGACTAAGAGATCATAACAAAGGTTGGATGTGAGCTATCCCAGCTGATCAAGCTGTGATAGGCAGGAAAGCTATAAACTGAGCTTGAGGGATAGGTATTGAAGAGGATGGGTAGCAAGGAGGATAGGTAATAAACAGTTTAAGAGATAGGTACAGAGGGTACCTTGTAAGGTGAGCATATTCAAAAGATACATTGGTGCTAGGTAATATCACAGATGTGCCAGTCAAATATGAGGGATGTGCAGATTTGGGGGATAGTCACCATGAGGGATAGGTAAAGTGAATGATAGGCCGATTGAGGATAGGTAGACTAATGGTAAGTATGTACAGAGAAAATTAGGTTCAAAGGTGAGGGGTAAACTTTAATCCTTTAAGCCATGTGAGGGAAAACCTAATTAAACTCTAGATGTTTCAAGGGATAGGTAGTATGAGTGATAGGTAGACTAAGGGATAGGCAGTATGTGAGAGAGGCAGAGCCATACACAGGTAGAGTACTTGTCAGGTTGAGATAGGCAAACATTGGGATATGTAGATTGAGGTACTGACTTTGATTAGCATGTTGCATCTACAAAAAGTTCCAATCATTTTCAATATAACTTTTTTTACATTTTTAAAATATTCTCATCATCAAACCTCATTTTGCGGTACCTTTGGCCAAATTTTGAGAATTAAGACCACAAGTTTTGGATTCAGCAGGATTTTCTGGTATAGGTGGCCCCTTGTTTCCATTTGATATCACTCTGATAAAGATTCCTGACATCTCCATAAACCCCCTTATCCTACATAGGACTCAGTACTGAACACAAAAGGTAGCCTACTTTTAAGGGGGGGGGTAGAGGGGGGTGGCTTGCACTATAGGACTCTATGGAGTAACATATCCTAGGGAACCTATAGTATTCTTGCTATAAGGGGCACCATATAAGCCACACCCTGACTTCAGTAAGACTACATGCCGCAGTAGGCATCTGATATGTTCTATAAGGGGCACCATATAAGCCACACTCTTACTTCAGTGAGACTCTATATGCCGCGGTAGTCCTCTGATTTGTTCTATAAGGGGTAGTTTATACACAGGATCTCATGGTAGAAATCATCAAGCTGGGCGATATGGCAATATGGTATTATAAAATACAGATCTAGATCAATCATCAGCACCGTTCATGGCGACAGGCAATTACTGTAGGGGGTAACTTAATCGCCCGGACACTTATCAAAATCAATACCATTTTACCCCTAGGCCTTATTCAAGACAGTCGCATATTTGAATATTAATATTATTTTAGTACTTGAGATTGTTTTTAATGCCCCTGTACCTTCAGCGCTTATTTGAGACTGGCGTCTATTTGAGACCCTGGCAGTTAAATGGGCCATTACGGTGTGTGATTGGCTGAGTGGCTCCATGTTTATAACATGGCCTCATAGCACAGTCTAAAGTGGGATTAGAAGATAAGAAATATCAACAACTTTCAAGGCTCTGGAAGGGGCCCCTAAATATACTGCTTGTTTCCCCTGATTTGATCCAAGGGCTCTTATTATCTTGAGAATTCTTCCTGGTTTTAGGAAAAGGAGATTTTGTGGAGAAATATAATCGACTCCTCATCTTTAAATGGCACCATGTAGAATGAAATGAGAGGTACACACACCTCAGCGCCCGGCTAGGCTTGCTAGGGGGGTCACAACCCAGAATGCTTTTCACACTTTGAATGTATAGTAGTTATATGTGAGTGACCTCCCCAGGCTTTGTATCATATCCAGACCTGGTTCTAGCCAGCCACTACCTGTCAGTCCCTGTGGTGCAATGCATAGGGAGTTGGACTAGGGATCTGAGACTGCAGGTTCAAGCCCTGCCCTGGCCATGAAATTCCGTGGGTTTTAACATGTAACATATGACATGTAGGGACATGTAAGGTGTGCAGGTTATCCATGGATAACGGCACCGGGTGCCTGTTATCCTTGGATAACCGCACACCTTACAAAAGTCATGATGCAGGCATCATGGTGTGCAATATCGACAGGTATGTGCATGGGAATATCCAGGAAAAGCACTCAGAATCCCAGAAATCATGGAATAAGCAGTGCTAATGTCGGTGCCTCATTCCAGTGTTTAGTAAAATGGTAAAATGTTACCTTGTCAAACACAGTAGGTTAAAAACTGATTTGACCAAATCCTTATATAAAGTTACACACTTGATCACCTTACTCATAAATGACCCTGATTTCTAACAGTTCCTTCTGAATTTTACTTCACAGCCGAATCATGTCGACTCAAGAGACAACTATCGGAACATCTTCTGTGAAAACGGATGCTAATTATGTCAAAACTCCCGGTGGCATCATTCGTATAGTAGAAATGGTAAGTTTACGATTTATGTTTTAGTCTGAAAAAAATTGGAGTTGTGTGCCATTTATTCAATAGTTGAAGTGTTTATAAATGTTGTTAAATGTTATTAATTGTTTTTATATCTAGCTGGTGTGTGCCCATAATAGTGTGTGGGGTTACTAAGTGTTTTCTCTACATTAATGCTTGGATATTGTGTTTGATAATTATCAAATATTTAAATATTGGTTTTCAAGTTATTGATTGTGAAAATGATATGCTTATGTGCTAATAGATTTTATAAGTATTTCAAATAGGATTTATATACTTATCATGATATGCTCATGTGCTACTCGATTATATAATATTCCAAAAAGGATTCATTGAATACTTGTCATGTTGATTTTAGAAGCTATCTAAACAATATATTTTACCTCAATATTTAATGTTCAGGTGCTGTGTATAATCACGTTCATCATGGCATGCACGGTGTATGGCCGGGCGGTCGGATACATCCAGTTTGCCACGATTACTGGTTTTCTGCAGGCGCTCATTTACTTCCTCATCAACCTCTTCCTGCCCAGTATACCCAAGTACAAACCACTCGGAACGATGATTGTAAGTATACATCAACAATAACAAACCATGTAGAACTATAAAGTTAGTAAGTACACATCAACAATAACAAACCATGTAGAAATATAAAGTTAGTAAGTACACATCAACAATTACAAACCATGTAGAACTAAGTTAGTAAGTACACATCAACAATAACAAACCATGTAGAACTAAGTCAGTAAGTACACATCAACAATTACAAACCATGTAGAACTAAGTTAGTAAGTACACATCAACAATTACAAACCATGTAGAACTAAGTAAGTACACATCAACAATAACAATCCATGTAGAACTATAAAGTTAGTAAGTACACAACAACAATAACAAACCATGTAGAACTATAAAGTTAGTAAGTACACATCAACAATTACAAACCATGTAGAACTATAAAGTTAGTAAGTACACATCAACAATAACAAACCATGTAGAACTAAGTTAGTAAGTACACATCAACAATAACAAACCATGTAGAACTAAGTCAGTAAGTACACATCAACAATAACAAACCATGTAGAACTAAGTCAGTAAGTACACATCAACAATTACAAACCATGTAGAACTATAAAGTTAGTAAGTACACATCAACAATTACAAACCATGTAGAACTAAGTTAGTACCGTAAACTCCCGCATAGAAGACGCGCTGCGCGTATAAGACGCACCCCAAACTCAGCACATGCATTTTCGCGTATAAGACGCACATTTTAAGGCTGAAATTTGTAAGATTAGTACATTTCTATAGTAAAATTACCCCTCGTATAAGACGCACACCCAACTTGAGAGAAAGCTATAAGACCCCCTAGCATTTTGTTTGGCGTAGAGGACGCGTCTTATACGCGGGAGTTTACGGTAAGTACACATCAACAATAACAAACCATGTAGAACTATAAAGTTAGTAAGTACACATCAACAATAACAAACCCTGTAAAACTATAAAGTTAGTAAGTACACATCAACAATTACAAACCATGTAGAACTATAAAGTTAGTAAGTACACATCAACAATAACAAGCCATGTAGAACTAAGTTAGTAAGTACACATCAACAATAACAAAACCATGTAGAACTATAAAGTTAGTAAGTACACATCAAAAGTTATAAACCACTCAGTACCTACCCTCAGGCCATTCAATTCTGATTATACTTTGGATTATGGGCATGCTTTCACCAAGAATGTCCAACTGTTTTAGCAAGAAGGCAAGGAGCATGGATAGGAAAAGCTACACTTGTACCTAGCCTAATCATTTACACTAGCATGCACCAGCATGACCTTGACACTCTACCAGCATATGTTTCAGACTGTAAAAATGCAACCTATGCTTGAAGAGTGAGCACTATTTACAGTTCCATTTCCTGATCATCTGACTGGAAGCAAGGCATGGTGGTAGTTATATCTAGTTTTCTCCCACTATGCCTTGCTTCTCTCTCTATGGTGGTGCGCTGAGGGTTTATACCTCAGGGCAACAGAGTAAGGAACAGCCAGTAGCTCTAGCAATCTTGATATATGACATCACACAGTAACATGATGGCCCTTATGAACAAAAACGAAAAAATATTGTACTGGCCCGTTTAAGCGCCAGGGTCTCAAATTAGCACCGGTCTTGAATAAGCGCCAGGGTATAGGGCCGGGGTAAAGGGCCGGGGTATAGGGGTATTGAAATTGATCTTAAGCACAGCATTCAGATAAGAGCCTGTCTCATATGGACACCAGAGGTTCAGTGGAGTTGCAATTAATGAGCGCCCAGATGCATATATGGACATTTATCATGCTACAGTTGATATTATTACCAACAAACATTTTAGGTGGCTGTTTTTGTGTGTTACACAACATAGAACATAGAAACATAGAGGAAATGGATTTAGTTCACCTCCAGTATTAACTAGTATTGATGGTGCACCTTATATACAGGTTCCCCATTCCTGTAGATTATCACAGAAATTGACATTGAAGTGCATGAAATCATTCACAGAACTTGTCTACTATTACAGGAGCTGATACTCTCCGCTGTCATGGTACTGCTCCTGCTCATTGCGGGAATTATCGCTGCTGTCTACGCTCATCCTATCTTCCCCATCATTGGAGCCATTGCAGTAAGTTTTGGGCATTTTGTTCATTTTGGGCTAGATCGTTGGCACAGACATGTTCCCTGACCCCAGATCATAAGGCCATCTGTTGGGTACAGGCATCAGGAATATGAATGCTCTTTATCCTTGGTAATTCACAATATTACTCTATATATAGTATAGTCATTAATGAACCAATTGTTTACTGCCCAGCAATGTCATCCACCCAAAATGAGGCTGGCCTTGCTGCCCAAAGACAATGTCCTGGATGAAGCATGTCAATCTGTACAATAGCTCCTGAATGGAGCATGTCGATCTGTACAATAGCTCCTGGATGGAGCAGGTCGATCTGTACCAAAGCTCCTGAATGGAGCATGTCGATCAATACCAAAGCTACTGGATGGAGCATGTCAATCAATACCAAAGCTCCTGGAGTGAGCATGTCGATCTGTACAATAGCTCCTGGATGGAGCATGTCTATCTGTACAATAGCTCCTGGATGGAGCAGGTCGATCTGTACCAAAGCTCCTGGATGGAGCATGTTGATCTGTACCAAAGCTACTGGATGGAGCATGTCTATCTGTACAATAGCTCCTGGATGGAGCATGTCGATCTGTACAATAGCTCCTGGATGGAGCATGTCAATCAATACCAAAACTCCTGAATGGAGCATGTTGATCTGTACCAAAGCTCCTGGATGGAGCATGTCGATCTGTACCAAAGCTCCTGGATGGAGCATGTCGATCTGTACAATAGCTCCTGGATGGAGCATGTCGATCTGTACAATAGCTCCTGGATGGAGCATGTCGATCTGTACAATAGCTCCAGGATGGAGCATGTTGATCTGTACAATAGCTCCTGGATGGAGCATGTCGATCTGTACAATAGCTCCTGGATGGAGCATGTCCATCAATACCAAAGCTCCTGGATGGAGCATGTCGATCTGTACAATAGCTCCAGGATGGAGCATGTTGATCTGTACAATAGCTCCTGGATGGAGCATGTCCATCTGTACAATAGCTCCTGGATGGAGCATGTCTATCTGTACAATAGCTCCAGGATGGAGCATGTTGATCTGTACAATAGCTCCTGGATGGAGCATGTCCATCTCTACAATAGCTCCTGGATGGAGCATGTCTATCTGTACAATAGCTCCAGGATGGAGCATGTTGATCTGTACAATAGCTCCAGGATGGAGCATGTTGATCTGTACAATAGCTCCTGGATGGAGCATGTCTATCTGTACAATAGCTCCTGGATGGAGCATGTCGATCAATACCAAAGCTCCTGGATGGAGCATGTCCATCTCTACAATAGCTCCTGGATGGAGCATGTTGATCTGTACAATAGCTCCTGGATGGAGCATGTCGATCTGTACAATAGCTCCTGGATGGAGCATGTTGATCTGTACAATAGCTCCTGGATGGAGCATGTCTATCTGTACAATAGCTCCTGGATGGAGCATGTCTATCTGTACAATAGCTCCTGGATGGAGCATGTCGATCAATACCAAAGCTCCTGGATGGAGCATGTCCATCTCTACAATAGCTCCTGGATGGAGCATGTTGATCTGTACAATAGCTCCTGGATGGAGCATGTCGATCTGTACAATAGCTCCTGGATGGAGCATGTTGATCTGTACAATAGCTCCTGGATGGAGCATGTCTATCTGTACAATAGCTCCTGGATGGAGCATGTCGATCTGTACAATAGCTCCTGGATGGAGCATGTTGATCTGTACCAAAGCTCCTGGATGGAGCATGTCGATCAATACCAAAGCTCCTGGATGGAGCATGTCCATCTCTACAATAGCTCCTGGATGGAGCATGTTGATCTGTACAAAAGCTCCTGGATGGAGCATGTCGATCAATACCAAAACTCCTGGATGGAGCATGTCTATCTGTACAATAGCTCCTGGAGTGAGCATGTCTATCTGTACAATAGCTCCTGGATGGAGCATGTCGATCAATACCAAAGCTCCTGGATGGAGCATGTCCATCTCTACAATAGCTCCTGGATGGAGCATGTTGATCTGTACAATAGCTCCTGGATGGAGCATGTCGATCTGTACAATAGCTCCTGGATGGAGCATGTCTATCTGTACAATAGCTCCTGGATGGAGCATGTCGATCTCTACCAAAGCTCCTGGATGGAGCATGTTGATCTGTACAATAGCTCCTGGATGGAGCATGTCGATCTGTACAATAGCTACTGGATGGAGCATGTCGATCTGTACAATAGCTCCTGGATGGAGCATGTCGATCTGTACAATAGCTCCTGGATGGAGCATGTCCATCTCTACAATAGCTCCTGGATGGAGCATGTCGATCTGTACAATAGCTCCTGGATGGAGCAGGTCGATCTGTACCAAAGCTCCTGGATGGAGCATGTCGATCTGTACAATAGCTCCTGGATGGAGCATGTCTATCTGTACAATAGCTCCAGGATGGAGCATGTCGATCTGTACAATAGCTCCTGGATGGAGCATGTTGATCTGTACAATAGCTCCTGGATGGAGCATGTCCATCTCTACAATAGCTCCTGGATGGAGCATGTTGATCTGTACAATAGCTCCTGGATGGAGCATGTCCATCTCTACAATAGCTCCTGGATGGAGCATGTCGATCTGTACAATAGCTCCTGGATGGAGCAGGTCCATCTCTACAATAGCTCCTGGATGGAGCATGTCGATCTGTACAATAGCTCCTGGATGGAGCAGGTCGATCTGTACCAAAGCTCCAGGATGGAGCATGTTGATCTGTGCAATAGCTCCTGGATGGAGCATGTCTATCTGTACAATAGCTCCTGGATGGAGCATGTCGATCTGTACCAAAGCTCCAGGATGGAGCATGTCGATCTGTACAATAGCTCCTGGATGGAGCATGTTGATCTGTACAATAGCTCCTGGATGGAGCATGTCTATCTGTACCAAAGCTCCAGGATGGAGCATGTTGATCTGTACAATAGCTCCTGGATGGAGCATGTTGATCTGTACAATAGCTCCTGGATGGAGCATGTCTATCTGTACCAAAGCTCCTGGATGGAGCAGGTCGATCTGTACCAAAGCTCCTGGATGGAGCAGGTCGATCTGTACCAAAGCTCCTGGATGGAGCAGGTCGATCTGTACCAAAGCTCCTGGATGGAGCATGTCGATCTGTACAAAAGCTCCTGGATGGGGCATGTCGATCTGTACAAAAGCTCCTGGATGGAGCATGTCTATCTGTACAATAGCTCCTGGATGGAGCATGTTGATCTGTACCAAAGCTACTGGATGGAGCATGTCTATCTGTACAATAGCTCCAGGATGGAGCATGTTGATCTGTACCAAAGCTCCTGGATGGAGCATGTTGATCTGTACCAAAGCTCAGTGAACAAATCTACACGAGAGAAAGAAACCCTGTGTCACATAACTAGCAATGTGCTAGATCCGTAAACCTTGACATGGATGGCAGATTCAGACATGGTTCAAGCACCCTATTATGTACAATATCTAACACTCAAATAGAGTTTTTGCCATAGTTTACACTATATAGTAATTCATACCGTTTCTGTTGCAGGCGTTTAGCTTCTTCAGTGCTGTAGCGTTTGGCATTGGCTGTTTCTTCCTGTTCAAAGACTGGAGATCTGAGGGTGGCAGTTTACCTACCGTAACAAGCAGCACCACGACCACAAGTACCACCACCATGACTACAGTAGACAAATCATAAACCATGGATAAACGCTCACCTTTTACACTTTGAGGTCCACACAATATCCTCACTGGACCACCTTTTGTTATCATGATTTATGAATGCAGCCACGCTGAGGTTCATATATATTGTACTTGCAGCCTTTCATTGTGATTTATGAATGCAGCCATGCCGATGTTTAGATGGCAGGGCTCTGTGAAATTCTATATTTAGAAGATTGCCTGAGCCAAGGGGGAGCACTTATATGTGCTTAGCCAGTCAGAGCCACCCTCTCACATACATGATCCCTGGCTTTCTGGGGAGCACTTGGGATCTGTGTACCTGCAGCCCTCTCATATTATGATTTATGAATGCAGCCATGGTGAGGTTCATATATTGTATGATTTCTGAATGCTGCCATGGTGAAGTTCATATATTGTATGATTTCTGAATGCAGCCATTGTGGGTTCATATATTGACCACTAGCTGGTCTGGAGCTGGTTCTGGCGACACACATTGATAAGATGCGACCAGCATGTCCCTGGAAGTGGGTGTTAACCAGGGACAAGGTACCTTTCATGGTATGTCTTATCAGTGGGTTTTATCTCAACCAGCAAAATTCAAAATGGTGGCTCCATTAGGCCTCCATACTGAGTCCTATATTATACTTGCAGCCCTCTGATGTTATGATTTATGCAGCCATGGTGGTGTTCATATAGTATATGATTTATGAATGCAGCCATGGTGAGGTTCAAATATTGTATGATTTATGAATGCAGCCATGGTGAGGTTCAAATATTGTATGATTTATGAACGCAGCCATAGTGAGGTTCAGATATTGTATGATTTATGAATGCAGCCATGGTGAGGTTCAGATATTGTATGATTTATGAATGCAGCCATGATGAGGTTCAGATATTATATAATTTATGAATGCAGCCATGGTGAGGTTCAGATATTGTATGATTTATGAATGCAGCCATGGTGAGGTTCAGATATTATATAATTTATTAATGCAGCCATGGTGAGGTTCAGATATTGTATGATTTATGAACGCAGCCATGGTGAGGTTCAGATATTATATAATTTATGAATGCAGCCATGGTGAGATTCAGATATTGTATGATTTATGAACGCAGCCATGGTGAGATTCAGATATTGTATGATTTATGAATGCAGCCATGGTGAGGTTCAGATATTATATGATTTATGAATGGAAGGCTCAATTATTGTACTTTAGTCATTATGATTTATGAATGCGTCCAAGCTGAGTAAATCATGATGGCTGCATTCACAAACATTACATGTTCTACGGGCTTTTATATAGACTCCAATTCTTATAACAGAAAAATGTTTCATTTTTGATATCAAAAATAACATTTTCTTATAGTTCATTTTAAACCCAACCAAAATCTCAAAATGTTCACTCCTAACAAAGAGTCTCTCTATATTCTATGCTCCTAAATATGAACTTAACATCATATGTCAGAACATCGTACGTCAGAACTACTCACTGTGTGAGAGACAATGTTATGGTTTTTAAGCGAGCTTGTTGTACCAGTGTATTATGGTAAAAGGAATAAACAGTGCATGGTGTAAAGGTGCTATCTATAACAAGCTTTACAAAAAGCCTGAAATAGATGTCATCAAACCTTCAGAACCATGCGGGTTTTTATAAACCATATCATGATATAAACCTGTAAGCCCATGGGATCCAAGTTGGCAGGAATCTTTTTTTTTTTGCTTTTTAGGTCCCTAAAATTTGCAAAAGCATGCAAAAGAGCATGTTTCTGCCCAAAAACATTTCTTTTATATACTTTGCTTTTTTCACAAGTTTAAGAAAGGTTGAAATGTTGGCATTGCATGTGTTTCTCAAAGTAATCATACTGTAAACAAGCAGATTTCCCCAGGAAGATGTACGTATATCAAATGAGTCAATGATTGCTTAGCTTTTAATATTGATATGTTAAAATAAGGTTCTACATTTTTAAATTGCTTGTAATTTTGTCTAAAATCTGTTTCGCTGTCAGAAACTTATATGTAGGTTTATACATTCTCAAATGGGAATCTCATGTGACATATTCCATGACTTTCCATATGTTTATTGTACGGCGCCTATTGTACTAGCAACAGTGTTAGCTTACAACATTCCTAGCTTGACCGAATTTCAATTGATAATAATTATACATTGTATATATGCAAAGTATATGGATACATTTATTCATATTTTAGGGAGTGGTCATTATTTATCAACAGAGGGGTGGTGGGTTTGAGGGGGGGCGTAAAAGTTTAAAAAAACATCCTGGGATCGCAACCCCAGCGATCTTAGTGTAGGCACATATAATAAGACCTGGCCAGTCTACCCTATCTAATGCAGTGGTTGCAGGCCTGTCAGGAATAGTAAGTCCTGGGATCACTTCACTGTTCCTTTTCCAGCACTAAGATCACTGCGATCTTATTGAAAGAATTGCATAGTGGTTTCACCTGAGTACAAGAGCACTTACAGGGAACACTCCTGATTGAAAGAGTGAATAGCCTGCTGCATACATAAACAGGGAAGGGAGGACATTTACTGAGGGTCCTTGAGGGCCCTTAGGCCTACTCTTGCGTTAAGGGCACTCTAAGGTAATTCTTCCTTCTCAAGTTTTGAAGTGAAGTCCTACCCCACTCCCTTTGGTATCCTCTTGCTGCAAGCCAGACTCTGTCTTCAGGGAATTTCATATGTCTCTCTCTATTGAGGTAAGATATTTTTATTTTATCCTGGTTGAACATTTGCATTAAAGTTACCTTATTTACAGATGGAATCTAATATATTTCTTAGCCCATATGGGGATGGGGAACGATGGTATCAGCACTCTTGTGAAGAAGAGTGACTTCACAGCTATTCCTTTTTTTTTGGGACTCTTACCCCTGTGCCTAGTCAGTACGTCTTGGAATAGTGTAGGAGGGCTGAGGCTAAGATCCATTGCGATCTTAGTGCTGGCTAGGAAATGTGAACACAGTCTGATCTTAAGATCGCTTAATAGGATAAGGTAGAATAATTCCTAAGCTTGCTTGGGTTGCGATCCCAAGATGTTTTAAAATTAACCTCCTGAGGGGGCGTAAAAACTTTTGACCACTCTTGAGGTGGGGAGCGTAAAAAATGTACCCCTTTTTAGCAAAAAAGTCTGAACACTAATATGGATGAAAGAGGGGCACAAAAGTTCTGCAGGCCTCAATCAAAGGGGGGGGGGCGCATAAAAAATGTTTGTGCATCTGCGCAAATACCCAACAGCCCCTGCCCTGTTGATGAATAATGACTGCTCCCTTAGTCTATATTATTTTTGTGTTGGTGCTGGAGTTCCAAGTAATACATTTATAGGTGTCATGGCTTACAACAGTCTGCTACAGAAACACTATAGCACCTTCCGTATAAAGTTCATTCTGTTCATTTCACCACATATCGCTAATAGATACGGATATCCGATTTTGCAAATATGCACATCTATATTTGAGAATTGAATGTAACTTTGCCTACAGCCCTTCTGTATTCAAAGACAGTTAATGTGAAGTATGGACGTTCATCTTTCATATTTAGGGTCTGTGTCTTAAATACAAAGGGGGTGTAGTTCAGGTGGTGTTCAAATATGGACGTATGAATCAAATGCGGTAAAACAGCCTCCTTATAGGAAGTAAATGATATAAGGTACAGAAGGCTGTATAACCGCTTTTACTCAATTAATACGGATGTCCATATTTGCAAATATGGAGTTCCATATTTCAATTTTATCTCTTATTTGAATACCACCTGCCCTATACCCCCTCCATATTCAAAAATACAGACCCAAAAACTAAAATATGAATGTCCACATTTATTGAATAAATGCGGTCAATAGGATAAATAGGAACAACCTACTGTATTACAGTTTCAATGTGAGAGGTGATTATACTTGTTTATCTAACTATCTGGGCCTCAACAGTGCTTTTTTGCTCATAACCCCAGTTCCTTATCCAGCCATAACGCACTCTGAGACCTTTCCTTCGTCTTCAAGAAGCTGCTGGTTTCAATCAGGACATGTTAATAAATTGGAGAAGTATACAATGTCAACTCCTCCATACATTTCCAGTTAAAACCGTTTAGGTTCAACGGGGAATCGATCCCCAGCCGCTGGGGCAGAAGGCGAGCTCGCTGTCCACTATACCAAGGCGACCGCTGATAGAAACCAATGGTCATGGAGTATTCGAAAAAAATTTCTGACATACCTGATGTTTACACACCTCGTTAACATAGATTTCAATGGTGCCAGGTGGAGTTATTAACAGGGAAACTTCCATAGATATCCTAGATGAACATGCCATGCCTAACTTCTCCATTTTCTTCGAAATAAATAAGAATCCATTGATTTTCCATACCGATCCAATGCACATGGCCTGGTACACAGACATTTTGTCTTGTTGACAAAGCGGGGAGGTGCCCGGATGTAAGAACTAGGTCAACCACGCGTCGAACAAGGAATGGCCGTACGAGGCCGGTGCCAACTCGTATCGCTGTGGAAAATCAATGGATTCTTATTTATTTTGAAGAAAATGGAGACAAAATGTATGCAAACACCAACTAGAGATCGTATATTTGGTGCTGCTAGAAGTATGGGACTTGACACGCTTGGATTATACCTGAAAAGTGTTTGGAAAGACGAGGGTTTGACGGGTGGAGTAAAAACAATGGCTACGCTGGCTTGGCAAACCGTGCAGATAGGATGCACTTACAAAATGTCTTCTCCTGGATTAATTCGTGGGTTATAAGGTAAGAAATTAATACAAAATGGAGAAATATGTTCGATAAACGGTTCAATGTATGTTATGGGAACGCACTCGTGCGTTCCCATAACATACATTAAACGCTAATTAACCGATATTGCCGTTATCGTATCCTTTCTGATGTTATTTCAAGACCAAATGAGCACACAATCATATTTATAGATATTGCCACTGTTGTAGGCATTCCATACCAAAAAAAGATGAAATTTTATGTAAAAAGAATTGGATCATCATTTCTCATCTACTTTGGTGCAAGAATCTAGAAGAATCAAAACAAGAAATCCCTAATATGTAAAGTATTTGTAGGCCTACATGTTTGTAATTTTTTACTATTTTTTTCTACTGTTTTGCTTGCTGTAATTGTTACATAGTAGAATTATGTTGTTTATGAATCTCAATGTGCTATGACCATGAATTGCAGTGGCTCAGGAGTTTCTAGATATCATACACATTCCACCCCTGGTGCCTATAAATACTTGCCCTTTGAAGAGACCATTTTTTTCTTTGGCCCGTGACACATATTTAAACCGGTACTTATTTTGGACTTTTGTGTTTGCCTTATTTCAGTATTGTGTAATTCATTAATATTGATAAAATTCAACATTTGTGAATGTCAATAAAAAGCTAATTTCTACCCAGACTTGTGTAAATGTTAATCAATATAATAGAAGTGGCCTTTTCCGAAAGTCCAAGTGGGTGGCTTGTACTCGTGTGAGGCTTGTACTCGTGTTAGGCTTGTACTCATGGGTGGCTTGTACTTGTGTATGGCTTGTACTCATGGGTGGCTTGTACTTGTGTATGGCTTGTACTCATGGGTGGCTTGTACTCGTGGGTGGCTTGTACTTATGTGTGCCTGGTACTCTTGTGTAGCTTGTACTTGTGTGTGGCTTGTACTCATGTGTGGCTTGTACTCGTGTGTGGCTTGTACTCATGTGTGGCTTGTACTCGTGTGAGGCTTGTACTCGTGTTAGGCTTGTACTTGTGTTAGGCTTGTACTCATGGGTGGCTTGTACTCATGTGTGGCTTGTACTCGTGTGTGGCTTGTACTCATGTGTGGCTTGTACTTGTATGTGGCTTGTACTCATGTGTCGCTTGTACTCTTGTGTCGCTTGTACTCGTGTGTGGCTTGTACTTATGTGTGGCTTGTACTTGTGTGTGGCTTGTACTCATGTGTGGCTTGTACTTGTGTGTGGCTTGTACTTGTGTGTAGCTTGTACTTGTGTATGGCTTGTACTTGTGTGTGGCTTGTACTCGTGTGTGGCTTGTACTCATGTGTGGCTTGTACTCATGTGTGGCTTGTACTCATGTGTAGCTTGTGCTTGTGTGTGGCTTGTCCTTGAGTGTGGCTTGTACTCATGTGTAGCTTGTGCTCGTGTGTGGCTTGTACTCGTATGTGGCTTGTACTCATGTGTGGCTTGTACTCGTGTGTGGCTTGTACTCATGTGTGGCTTGTACTCATGTGTGGCTTGTACTCATGTGTAGCTTGTGCTTGTGTGTGGCTTGTACTTGAGTGTGGCTTGTACTTGAGTGTGGCTTGTACTCATGTGTGGCTTGTACTCATGTGTAGCTTGTGCTTGTGTGTGGCTTGTACTTGAGTGTGGCTTGTACTTGAGTGTGGCTTGTACTCATGTGTGGCTTGTACTCGTGTGTGGCTTGTACTTGAGTGTGGCTTGTACTCATGTGTGGCTTGTACTCATATGTGGCTTGTACTCATGTGTGGCTTGTACTCGTGTGTGGCTTGTACTCGAGTGTGGCTTGTCCTTGAGTGTGGCTTGTACTCATGTGTAGCTTGTGCTCGTGTGTGGCTTGTACTCGTATGTGGCTTGTACTCATGTGTGGCTTGTACTTGAGTGTGGCTTGTACTCGTGTGTGGCTTGTACTCGAGTGTGGCTTGTACTCGTGTGTGGCTTGTACTCATGTGTGGCTTGTACTTGTGTGTGGCTTGTACTTGTGTGTAGCTTGTACTTGTGTATGGCTTGTACTTGTGTGTGGCTTGTACTCATGTGTGGCTTGTACTCATGTGTGGCTTGTACTCATGTGTGGCTTGTACTCATGTGTAGCTTGTGCTCGTGTGTGGCTTGTACTCGTATGTGGCTTGTACTCATGTGTGGCTTGTACTTGAGTGTGGCTTGTACTCGTGTGTGGCTTGTACTCGAGTGTGGCTTGTACTCGTGTGTGGCTTGTACTCATGTGTGGCTTGTACTTGTGTGTGGCTTGTACTTGTGTGTAGCTTGTACTTGTGTATGGCTTGTACTTGTGTGTGGCTTGTACTCATGTGTGGCTTGTACTCATGTGTGGCTTGTACTCATGTGTGGCTTGTACTCATGTGTAGCTTGTGCTTGTGTGTGGCTTGTCCTTGAGTGTGGCTTGTACTCATGTGTAGCTTGTGCTCGTGTGTGGCTTGTACTCGTATGTGGCTTGTACTCATGTGTGGCTTGTACTCGTGTGTGGCTTGTACTCATGTGTGGCTTGTACTCATGTGTGGCTTGTACTCATGTGTGGCTTGTGCTTGTGTGTGGCTTGTACTTGAGTGTGGCTTGTACTTGAGTGTGGCTTGTACTCATGTGTGGCTTGTACTCATGTGTAGCTTGTGCTTGTGTGTGGCTTGTACTTGAGTGTGGCTTGTACTTGAGTGTGGCTTGTACTCATGTGTGGCTTGTACTCGTGTGTGGCTTGTACTTGAGTGTGGCTTGTACTCATGTGTGGCTTGTACTCATATGTGGCTTGTACTCATGTGTGGCTTGTACTCGTGTGTGGCTTGTACTCGAGTGTGGCTTGTCCTTGAGTGTGGCTTGTACTCATGTGTAGCTTGTGCTCGTGTGTGGCTTGTACTCGTATGTGGCTTGTACTCATGTGTGGCTTGTACTTGAGTGTGGCTTGTACTCGTGTGTGGCTTGTACTCAAGTGTGGCTTGTACTCGTGTGTGGCTTGTACTCGTGTGTGGCTTGTACTCATGTGTGGCTTGTACTCATGTGTGGCTTGTACTCGAGTGTGGCTTGTACTTGAGTGTGGCTTGTACTCGTGTGTGGCTTGTACTCGTGTGTGGCTTGTACTCGTGTGTAGCTTGTACTTGTGTGTGGCTTGTACTTGAGTGTGGCTTGTACTTGAGTGTGGCTTGTACTCGTGTGTGGCTTGTACTTGAGTGTGACTTGTACTTGTGTGTGGCTTGTACTCGTGTGTGGCTTATACTCATGTGTGGCTTCTACTAATGTGTGGCTTATACTCATGTGTGGCTTATACTTATGTTCGGCTTATACTCATGCTTGGCTTATACTCATGTTTGGTTTATGCTCATGTTTTGCTTATACTCATATGTGGCTTATACTCATGTGTGGCATATACTTGCATGATGCTTTTACCCGCATGACTATTCAGGGTTTATTTGACGAATGGCTTGTTATAGAGTCATACCCGCTCTACCATATCCTCCACCACCTTCAGGTCTAAATCCCCGCCTCCCCCCTCTCCTCCATCTCCCCTCTCTCCCCCCTCCACACACAGGACACACACAGCCCTCTCCCTTTCCCTTTCCCCACACACTGTACCTTACACTCATACCGAACGCCATATCAGGACACAAGTAGCCACTATAAAATGATGCTGAATCTTTGTAGTCTGAAACATATGCTTAAAGATGTTTCCACCTACAAAAATGCAACCTATGCTTGAAGAGTAAGTAGTATTTTCTGTTCCTGTCAACTAGGAGAGGGGCATAGTGGGAGTTATATAAAGTCTACAACCACTATGCTTTGCTGCTTCCTGTATGGTGGTACCCTGAGGGTTTATACCTCAGGGCACCAGAGTAATTGAATGTATAGTGTGTCAGTGTGTTCCTTCACCTAGTTAGGTCCTACTTTCCCCTCCCCATCCCACCTTCCCTCCTCTATAAACACACATATATATGTACACACAGGAACATTCCCCAAAAATCCTAGTGTCACTCTATAACACAATATACATTTTGGTGTGTATGCTCCCCCACTACTTACACTGACACATTGCAGAGATCTACATACCTACAAGGTACACCTCATATCATAGAGAGACATACAAGGTGCACCTTCTGTATAGTACAGTGACATGGGTGTGTGAGGACTTTCTCCATACCTGTCCTCCCGCTAACCTAGGTCTACACCCTGACACTGAGTTATTTCTACAGTATAAGGAGACCTGAGGTAGGTGCCATACATTGTACTGCATTCAAGTTACCATATTGTATCCCTATAGGGCCAGTAGTACCTGGGGTGTGCCTTTAATCATGTGAACATTTTAAACTAGAGAACAACAATACTATGCCTAATTATATTTAATAAGGCCAGCAACAGCTTGGGGTGCACCTTATCCAAAGAACAATACTGAAATAACCCAAATCTGACTGTATGTGTGACCTGTAGGATGGACCGAAGTCAAATCTGACTGTATGTGTGACCTGTAGGATGGACCGAAGTCAAATCTGACTGTATGCGTGACCTGTAGGATGGACCGAAGTTGGGGGTGCATCTTATATTGCAGGTGCACCTCGGGCTACCACCGTGCATATAAGGCGCAGCTTGTATGTGGTGGTAGACTGCCGTTCTGCCTTATAGAAGAAGCTTATTAACTTAGGGATGGGATTTAAGTATATAGAACAATACTATCATAAAGGTACCAACATCTGACACAGGTTGCGCCTGATAGATTGTTCTTAATGTCAGAGTGTGTCTTGTATGTGGGGTGCGCCTATAGTACTATGTATTATGTTAGTCATATGATCCTTACGAGCCATGTCTCCTTCTGCCTGTCAGGGAGCACGAAGCATGTTAAACCCAGTATATGGAGCAGACCTGTGTATTTATAAGCTGCGCTACATAGTGACATAACCCCACCCACACCATCTGCCTTGCCCTGAGTTCAGCTACACCTACTGGTAGGCTCTGAGATGGTCTACAAAGTGGGCATTCCACTGCGGTCTGCCAAATTTTTGCTAATCTGACCAAATAATTGGATTAGCAAAAGTTTGGCCGACCGACAGCAGTGGAATACCCAGTTAAACCAGTGCTTATATACAATGTTTTACGGTATATGTCAGCCTGGACTGAATTATATATCACCTGCCCCTATGTAACAGAAGGTAGGTACTGGGGTGACTGAGACTGAACTATATATCAACTGCCCCTATGTAACAGAAGGTAGGTACAGGACTATATATCACCTGCCCCTATGTAACAGAAGGTAGGTACAGGACTATATATCACCTGCCCCTATGTAACAGGAGGTAGGTACAGGACTATATATCACCTGCCCCTATGTAACAGAAGGTAGGTACAGGACTATATATCACCTGCCCCTATGTACACAGAAAGTAGGTACAGGGGTGACTGAGACTGAACTATATATCACCTGCCCCTATGTAACAGAAGGTAGGCACAGGGGTGACTGAGACTGAACTATATATCACCTGCCCCTATGTAACAGCAGGTAGGTACAGGGGTGACTGAGACTGAACTATATATCACCTGCCCCTATGTAACAGAAGGTAGATACAGGACTATATATCACCTGCCCCTATGTAACAGAAGGTAGGCACAGGGGTGACTGAGACTGAACTATATATCACCTGCCCCTATGTAACAGCAGGTAGGTACAGAACTATATATCACCTGCCCCTATGTACCAGAAGGTAGGTACAGGAGTGACTGAGACTGAACTATATATCACCTGCCCCTATGTAACAGAAGGTAGGCACAGGGGTGACTGAGACTGAACTATATATCACCTGCCCCTATGTACCAGAAGGTAGGTACAGGAGTGACTGAGACTGAACTATATATCACCTGCCCCTATGTAACAGAAGGTAGGCACAGGGGTGACTGAGACTGAACTATATATCACCTGCCCCTATGTAACAGCAGGTAGGTACAGAACTATATATCACCTGCCCCTATGTACCAGAAGGTAGGTACAGGAGTGACTGAGACTGAACTATATATCACCTGCCCCTATGTAACAGAAGGTAGGTACAGGGGTGACTGAGACTGAACTATATATCACCTGCCCTATGTAACAGAAGGTAGGTACTGGGGTGACTGAGACTGAAGTATATATCACCTGCCCCTGTGTAACAGAAGGTAGGTACAGGGGTGACTGAGACTGAAGTATATATCACATGCCCCTATGTAACAGAAGGTAGGTACAGGGGTGACTGAGACTGAACTATATATCACCTGCCCCTATGTAACAGAAGGTAGGTACAGGACTATATATCACCTGCCCCTATGTAACAGAAGGTAGGTACAGGGGTGACTGAGACTGAAGTATATATCACCTGCCCCTATGTACCAGAAGGTAGGTACAGGAGTGACTGAGACTGAACTATATATCACCTGCCCCTATGTAACAGAAGGTAGGCACAGGGGTGACTGAGACTGAACTATATATCACCTGCCCCTATGTACCAGAAGGTAGGTACAGGAGTGACTGAGACTGAACTATATATCACCTGCCCCTATGTAACAGAAGGTAGGCACAGGGGTGACTGAGACTGAACTATATATCACCTGCCCCTATGTAACAGCAGGTAGGTACAGAACTATATATCACCTGCCCCTATGTACCAGAAGGTAGGTACAGGAGTGACTGAGACTGAACTATATATCACCTGCCCCTATGTAACAGAAGGTAGGTACAGGGGTGACTGAGACTGAACTATATATCACCTGCCCTATGTAACAGAAGGTAGGTACAGGGGTGACTGAGACTGAAGTATATATCACCTGCCCCTGTGTAACAGAAGGTAGGTACAGGGGTGACTGAGACTGAAGTATATATCACATGCCCCTATGTAACAGAAGGTAGGTACAGGGGTGACTGAGACTGAACTATATATCACCTGCCCCTATGTAACAGAAGGTAGGTACAGGACTATATATCACCTGCCCCTATGTAACAGAAGGTAGGTACAGGGGTGACTGAGACTGAAGTATATATCACCTGCCCCTATGTAACAGAAGGTAGGTACTGGGGTGACTGAGACTGAACTATATATCACCTGCCCCTATGTAACAGAAGGTAGGTACAGGGGTGACTGAGACTGAACTATATATCACCTGCCCCTATGTAACAGCAGGTAGGTACAGAACTATATATCACCTGCCCCTATGTACCAGAAGGTAGGTACAGGAGTGACTGAGACTGAACTATATATCACCTGCCCCTATGTAACAGAAGGTAGGCACAGGGGTGACTGAGACTGAACTATATATCACCTGCCCCTATGTACCAGAAGGTAGGTACAGGAGTGACTGAGACTGAACTATATATCACCTGCCCCTATGTAACAGAAGGTAGGCACAGGGGTGACTGAGACTGAACTATATATCACCTGCCCCTATGTAACAGCAGGTAGGTACAGAACTATATATCACCTGCCCCTATGTACCAGAAGGTAGGTACAGGAGTGACTGAGACTGAACTATATATCACCTGCCCCTATGTAACAGAAGGTAGGTACAGGGGTGACTGAGACTGAACTATATATCACCTTCCCTATGTAACAGAAGGTAGGTACAGGGGTGACTGAGACTGAAGTATATATCACCTGCCCCTATGTAACAGAAGGTAGGTACAGGGGTGACTGAGACTGAACTATATATCACCTGCCCCTATGTAACAGAAGGTAGGTACAGGGGTGACTGAGACTGAGGTATATATCACCTGCCCCTGTGTAACAGAAGGTAGGTACAGGGGAGACTGAGACTGAAGTATATATCACCTGCCCCTATGTAACAGAAGGTAGGTACAGGGGTGACTGAGACTGAAGTATATATCACCTGCCCCTATGTAACAGAAGGTAGGTACAGGGGTGACTGAGACTGAAGTATATATCACCTGCCCCTATGTAACAGAAGGTAGGTACTGGGGTGACTGAGACTGAAGTATATATCACCTGCCCCTGTGTAACAGAAGGTAGGTACAGGGGTGACTGAGACTGAAGTATATATCACATGCCCCTATGTAACAGAAGGTAGGTACAGGGGTGACTGAGACTGAACTATATATCACCTGCCCCTATGTAACAGAAGGTAGGTACAGGACTATATATCACCTGCCCCTATGTAACAGAAGGTAGGTACAGGGGTGACTGAGACTGAAGTATATATCACCTGCCCCTATGTAACAGATGGTAGGTACTGGGGTGACTGAGACTGAACTATATATCACCTGCCCCTATGTAACAGAAGGTAGGTACAGGGGTGACTGAGACTGAACTATATATCACCTGCCCCTATGTAACAGCAGGTAGGTACAGAACTATATATCACCTGCCCCTATGTACCAGAAGGTAGGTACAGGAGTGACTGAGACTGAACTATATATCACCTGCCCCTATGTAACAGAAGGTAGGCACAGGGGTGACTGAGACTGAACTATATATCACCTGCCCCTATGTACCAGAAGGTAGGTACAGGAGTGACTGAGACTGAACTATATATCACCTGCCCCTATGTAACAGAAGGTAGGCACAGGGGTGACTGAGACTGAACTATATATCACCTGCCCCTATGTAACAGCAGGTAGGTACAGAACTATATATCACCTGCCCCTATGTACCAGAAGGTAGGTACAGGAGTGACTGAGACTGAACTATATATCACCTGCCCCTATGTAACAGAAGGTAGGTACAGGGGTGACTGAGACTGAACTATATATCACCTTCCCTATGTAACAGAAGGTAGGTACAGGGGTGACTGAGACTGAAGTATATATCACCTGCCCCTATGTAACAGAAGGTAGGTACAGGGGTGACTGAGACTGAACTATATATCACCTGCCCCTATGTAACAGAAGGTAGGTACAGGGGTGACTGAGACTGAACTATATATCACCTGCCCCTGTGTAACAGAAGGTAGGTACAGGGGAGACTGAGACTGAAGTATATATCACCTGCCCCTATGTAACAGAAGGTAGGTACAGGGGTGACTGAGACTGAAGTATATATCACCTGCCCCTATGTAACAGAAGGTAGGTACAGGGGTGACTGAGACTGAAGTATATATCACCTGCCCCTATGTAACAGAAGGTAGGTACTGGGGTGACTGAGACTGAAGTATATATCACCTGCCCCTGTGTAACAGAAGGTAGGTACAGGGGTGACTGAGACTGAAGTATATATCACATGCCCCTATGTAACAGAAGGTAGGTACAGGGGTGACTGAGACTGAACTATATATCACCTGCCCCTATGTAACAGAAGGTAGGTACAGGACTATATATCACCTGCCCCTATGTAACAGAAGGCAGGTACAGGGGTGACTGACACTGAAGTATATATCACCTGCCCCTATGTAACAGAAGGTAGGTACTGGGGTGACTGAGACTGAACTATATATCACCTGCCCCTATGTAACAGAAGGTAGGTACAGGGGTGACTGAGACTGAACTATATATCACCTGCCCCTATGTAACAGAAGGTAGGTACAGGGGTGACTGAGACTGAACTATATATCACCTGCCCCTGTGTAACAGAAGGTAGGTACTGCGGTGACTGAGACTGAACTATATATCATCTGCCCCTATGTAACAGAAGGTAGCTACAGGGGTGACTGAGACTGAAGTATATATCACCTGCCCCTATGTAACAGAAGGTAGGTACAGGGGTGACTGAGAGGGATTACACCCTGACGCAGCCAGTGGATCTAGTAGTCTATTGGGAAAGTTTTTCACAATGCAAGCCATACGGTCCTGCAGATTTTTATTTTTATTTTTCTGCAACCTGGATTGATTTTGGCAGGACCGAATACCTCAAGATTATCATAGTCAGGAACGAATTAATGGAAAACAAGAATTAACTCACTATTTCAATAACTCTTTAAACCATAATAAACAGTAATGCCTTTTGTTTTAGGCTGTAAAATCCTTAATAATGGTTTAATTTGCAACCGATAAAAAACAAAATGTAGCCCTAGGTCCCAAGGCCAGACATTCTGTCAATTTCTGCCAGCCAAGTAATAATTTTGCCGGCAAATGTCATTATCCGACGACTTTTTGTATTGACTATATAGGGGGTGACTGAGAAGGGCAAATACCCTGAGGTGCCTATAGTGGATCTTGTAGTCTATTCGGAAAGTTTTACACCATGCAAGCCATACGGTCCTGCAGATTTCTACTTTCTGCAAACCCAGACTCAAGAAAAAAATGAAAAATGCGAATAGACTTATCCTTTCTATCATTTAAGTAATTCAATAAATATATATTTTGGAACTTCAACAAACAGTTAACTGTAAATCCTACAATAATGGCCTGGTTTGAAAGCCCAAGGTCTTTATATTAAAGCCAGATTTGGTCAACCTGCTGGCAATTTCCACTGGCCCAACAGCAATTCTGCTGCCTATAGCCAGTGTCCATTAAGCTTTTATATAAACTGAATGACCATCATTACCTAGGTATATAAATCAATTCTGACCTTTCCAATATTAGTGGACAACCAGTATCCAATTTATTTTGATTATGATGGGGTTGAATTGACACCTTGTACACTAATAAATCATCAGACTAATGTTTGAATCCATGTTTCAGGGGTAAAAAAAAGGCCACAAGATGTCGACTCATGAAACAACAACGACAACCACTACCACCATATCATCACCAAATGTTCAGACGAACCCGAACTATTACAAAACACCTGGTGGTATTATCCGTATTGTAGAAGGGGTAAGTTGGTGGAGTCTGAATCTTTGTCCTCACTCCTCTCCTTCTGAACCTCCTCCATCTCATTCCTTTTTTATCTTGGTGGCCATCTTGGTGTCTGTTAACTCTATGTGTATATTGTTATCTACAGGTGCTGTGCCTCTTAGTGTTCATCTTGGCAGCCATCCTGGCATCTGTTAACTCAATGTTCATCTAGTTATATACAGGTGCTGTACCTCTTGGCAGCCATCTTGGCAGCCATCTTGGCAGCCATCTTGGCAGCCATCTTGGCAGCCATCTTGGCAGCCATCTTGGCAGCCATCTTGGCAGCCATCTTGGCAGCCATCTTGGCAGCCATCTTGGCAGCCATCTTGGCAGCCATCTTGGCAGCCATCTTGGTGACCATCTTAGCAGCCATCTTGGTGTCTGTTAACTCTATGTGGATATATTCTTATCTACAGGTGCTGTGCCTCTTGGCATTCATCTTAGCAGCCATCGTGGGTTGGTCAGTGTCATGGCTGTCCTTCATCCAGTTTGCCACCATTACCGGTTTTCTTCAGGCGCTCGTCTTCTTCATAGTAAACCTCTTCCTGCCCAGCATACCCAGCTACAAACCACATGGAACGATGATTGTAAGTTTTTGTACCAAGCTATTAATCTGCCAGAACTTTGAAAGTGGAGTTACATAACAAACCAAAAACATACTGTAATATTCAGTATATACACCTGAGTAAACCATATAGTATAGGAGTGCCCATTGAGTAAAGCAGGAAACAACAATTTAGACCCCTCCAATGGTTCATCAGATATATAACATTATCAGATACATTCAGTATGTTTATATTTGTACAGGAGTTGATTCTGTCTGTGGTTAACATTCAGTATGTTTATATTTGTACAGGAGCTGATTCTGTTTGTGATGTGGTTAACATTCAGCGTGTTTATATTTGTAAAGGAGTTCATTCTGTCTGTGGTTAACATTCAGTATGTTTATATTTGTACAGGGGCTGATTCTGTCTGTGGTTAACATTCAGTATGTTTATATTTGTACAGGAGCTGATTCTGTCTGTGGTTCACATTCAGTGTGTTTATATTTGTACAGGAGTTTATCCTGTCTGTGGTTCACATTCAGTATGTTTATATTTGTACAGGAGTTTATCCTGTCTGTGGTTAACATTCAGTATGTTTATATTTATACAGGAGCTGATTCTGTCTGTGGTTAACATTCAGTATGTTTATATTTGTACAGGAGCTGATTCTGTCTGCGGTTAACATTCAGTATGTTTATATTTGTACAGGGGCTGATTCTGTCTGTGGTTAACATTCAGTATGTTTATATTTGTACAGGGGCTGATACTGTTTGTGGTTAACATTCAGTATGTTTATATTTGTACAGGGGCTGATTCTGTCTGCGGTTAACATTCAGTATGTTTATATTTGTACATGGGCTGATTCTGTTTGTGATGTGGTTCACATTCAGTATGTTTATATTTGTACAGGGGCTGATTCTGTCTGTGGTTAACATTCAGTATGTTTATATTTGTACAGGGGCTGATTCTGTTTGTGATGTGGTTAACATTCAGTATGTTTATATTTGTACAGGGGCTGATTCTGTCTGTGGTTAACATTCAGTATGTTTATATTTGTACAGGGGCTGATTCTGTTTGTGGTTAACATTCAGTATGTTTATATTTGTACAGGAGCTGATTCTGTCTGTGGTTCACATTCAGTATGTTTATATTTGTACAGGGGCTGATTCTGTCTGTGGTTCACATTCAGTGTGTTTATATTTGTACAGGGGCTGATTCTGTTTGTGGTTAACATTCAGTATGTTTATATTTGTACAGGAGCTGATTCTGTCTGTGGTTCACATTCAGTATGTTTATATTTGTACAGGGGCTGATTCTGTCTGTGGTTAACATTCAGTATGTTTATATTTGTACAGGGGCTGATTCTGTCTGTGGTTAACATTCAGTATGTTTATATTTGTACAGGGGCTGATTCTGTCTGTGGTTAACATTCAGTATGTTTATATTTGTACAGGAGTTCATTCTGTCTGTGGTTAACATTCAGTATGTTTATACTTGTACAGGAGCTGATTCTGTCTGTGGTTCACATTCAGTATGTTTATATTTGTACATGGGGTGATTCTGTCTGTGGTTAACATTCAGTATGTTTATATTTGTACAGGGGCTGATTCTGTTTGTGGTTAACATTCAGTATGTTTATATTTGTACAGGAGCTGATTCTGTCTGTGGTTAACATTCAGTATGTTTATATTTGTACAGGAGTTCATTCTGTCTGTGGTTCACATTCAGTATGTTTATATTTGTACAGGGGCTGATTCTGTCTGTGGTTAACATTCAGTATGTTTATATTTGTACAGGAGTTCATTCTGTCTGTGGTTCACATTCAGTATGTTTATATTTGTACAGGAGTACATTCTCTCTGTGGTTCACATTCAGTATGTTTATATTTGTACATGGGCTGATTCTGTCTGTGGTTAACTTTCAGTATGTTTATATTTGTACAGGAGTTTATCCTGTCTGTGGTGTGGTGCTTTTTCCTACTGATTGCTGGTATTGTCGGTGCTGCGTACGCTCCCCGCTATTTTAAACGGGACCTGATTGGGGCTACAGCCGTAAGTAGAGCTTACATGTACATGTATTACTCCATCATCCAGAAACGACAGGATTCAAGTAAAATTCATATAAGCACACACTATCCATTCAGCAGAAGATGTATCTGTAATGCTTGAGAAAGTTCGAAAAAGCATTTAACTGAAAAGAAGTTTGTAAAAGATGATTTTTCCATGCCACATGTTATTTGGAATGTAGAAAAGAAAATGGTAGGAAAGAACGTGTTTCAGAAACATTCTTATAGCTTTTTATAATTAGTTATTGTAAAATTATCTTTTTTTTTAAAAGTAACTAAACTTTACTACATCATATTAGCATTTCTCGAGTGCACACTGGAGATTGGGAACGTTTGAAAAAGTTGCTATTGGTAAAAAAAAGTACTTCATATGTTCAAAGGACATTTTTTAATACATTTTTCAGGTTTGTTTTTTTCAATTCTATACTTTACACCATGTTATTTCTGTTGCAGGCTTTCAGCTTTTTCGGTGCTATAGCGTATGGCATTGGTTCATTTTTCCTGTTCAAAGATTGGAGAAGTCAGGGAGGAAGTTTACCTACTGTAACCGGTACTACCACCAGAAGTACGACCACCACCACTGTACAGACTTAATCATGTTAACTGACGACTCGCTATAACTGAGCCAAGTACCAGTACCACTACAGTACAGATATGATGATGTTAACTACCGACTCACAATCTTAAACTGAGCCACGAGTACCAATACACCGCAGTAGAGATATGATGATGTTAACTATCGACTCGATATCTTTAAATGAGCCAAGTACCAATACACAACCACAGTACAGATATGATGATACTAACTATCGACTCGCTATCTGTAACTGAGCAGCCAAGTACCAATACACAACCACAGTACAGATATGATGATGTTAACTATCGACTCGCTATCTTTAACTGAGCAGCCAAGTACCAATACACAACCACAGTACAGATATGATGATGTTAACTATCGACTCGCTATCTGTAACTGAGCAGCCAAGTACCAATACACAACCACAGTACAGATATGATGATACTAACTATCGACTCGCTATCTTTAACTGAGCCCAAGTACCAATACACAACCACAGTACAGATATGATGATGTTAACTATCGACTCGATATCTTTAACTGAGCAGCCAAGTACCAATACACAACCACAGTACAGATATGATGATGTTAACTATCGACTCGCTATCTTTAAATGAGTAGCCAAGTACCAACAAGTACACACACCATTATACTCTATGTATAAGATAAGGCTACCCACTTTGCAAAAAAAAAACAAAAAAAAAACATGTTTTTTTTTTCAACGTATAAAAAAGCTTCCTTTTAAGTTTCTAAGTTCTCAAAACATTTCTTTTAAATGTAAAAGAAAAATGTCAAAACATATAATCAAAAAACGTTTTTCAATGTTTTATAAACTTTGAGGTTGAAAAACGTAATTCAAAAATGTTTTTTTCAAAGATGTGAAAACATTGAAAAAAGGAATTTTGAAATTTTTTTTCCATAGAATGTAAAGAAAGCGTTTTTTAGTACATGTTTTGAAACTTTTTTACGTTAGAAAATGTTTGGCAATGTTATGAATCTCATAAAATCGTTTTTAATGTTAAAATACCTTCTAAAGCCAAATGGGTTGCTTGTACATGCCCTACAGCTAACATTGTTGTAATTGCTATTTAATCCTGACAAAATGAATCTCATGTTTAGAATCTGGATGTGCCATAAACATTTTAAATCATAAACATTTTATATTGAACTATCAATTATTTAGTTTTATTACACGAATTCTGTGATTTTGGGTGCTTTTTCTGGATATTCCCGTTCTGATATTCCTGCATATTTTGTACCGTAATGTGAGAATATGCTAGTTGGATATCAGCACGGTTTGAGACATGTCATGTGTCATATGTCACATGTTAAAACCTACGAGAATTTCATTGCCAAAGGTAGGGGTCTAACCCATAATCTACTGATCCAAATGCCACCTCCCTATGCATTGCGCCACAGGGACTGATGAGAAAGAGTGTGTGGTTGCCTGTATATATACAATGTCATAGGTTGGGCTTGGTTAGGAGCAACCCCAGCATTTCACATGTGCAAGGTGAGAATGGCATTGTAATTATAGAGGCAATCACAGCAGTAAGACAGCGCGACAAGCTGCCGACATGTGTACCGATGTAGTATAGTGGTCAGCGCTGCTAACCCCAGGAACAGGCGTTCGTGTCCCGGCCTGGTCCACCCTTTTACCTCTCTAGTGTGTGCCACTTGTCAATGAATGCATGATGCATTTTGATGCATT
Organism: Acholoe squamosa; assembly: GCA_949317995.1. Taxonomy (NCBI): domain Eukaryota; kingdom Metazoa; phylum Annelida; class Polychaeta; order Phyllodocida; family Polynoidae; genus Acholoe; species Acholoe squamosa. The sequence continues at coordinate 89,559,372 of OX439038.1, read as the reverse complement.
CTGCTGCATTAATCGTGTAATACACTTAGTATGGCCCCTTGTTTAATATCCTACGATACAAACAATTCGGTGCCCGTTAGCCCATACATTACTTAGTTAATATATCAATAAAGCTACGTAGCAGCTATTTTCTTATGAATGATTTTGTATGATTCATTTAACTGATGTTGATAAAAAGGAAGGTGTACACAGTATTTGTGCTGAAACCATGTTCATGCATAAGTTGACAGAGATAGGTTGCAGTTATACATATTACATACAAACATGCCCATATTTGATAGCTTTATCATCTAGGTCCTATTTCACAAAATGTTGCTAGCATCGGAATGAGAATGGAACAAAAACGTTCTTTTTCAGCTTCTTTTCATTTGTACAGTCTTACAGGATAGAATTTAATGATTAATGATTGGTTACTAATCTTGAAGTGATTATCTAAACCCCTTTTCTTTCTTTAGCTGATATTCCAGTTATTAACTCTCCAGGGCTCTTCGAAGTTAAATAGTTAGTAAAAAATTAGAATTTTTAGGGTAAAATGGGCTCTGGAAAGCTTAATAATTGGAATATCAGTTAAAGAAAAAAGGTGGCTCCAGATAATAACTCCAAGATTAGTTTGTAATCATCAAACCTGAAATTGACACACAATTTCCATCCTATTATAATGTTCAAATGAAGATAAGCTAAACTGGAACATTTCAGTTCCATTTTCATTCCATATTTTTCAAAATCTTACCAAATGGAATTATTTGAAAAGAGTGATCATTTATTGTCATTATGACGTGTAATATGCATGGTTTCAAACTTAATGTGACAAATAACGGAGGAGAAATGCTTCAAAAAGACTATTGTGCACACCTCCCTTAAGGTTGAGTAAAAAAAAAGAATATTGTGTTGGATTTCTTTTCATTTATTATTCTGTATAGAAATATATGGGCAGATATTTCACATTCTTTGAAATCGTAATATAATATGAAATACTTAAGAGACATATGAAAAATATGCCTAAGATATATCTAAGCTCTTAACTGTACACAGAGAGATGATCTTCATGAAAAATAGACGAAAAATCATGATTAGTATGAAAAAATTATTGCAAAAATACCAAACATTCTCAAAATAAAAAAAAAAGGTTTTATTTACCCTCTTTTCCTAGGGTCGGTGGGGAAACTGGAAACAACCCTTTTTTTTAGGCCTTAGTGTCTATAATGCAAACTTGACAAACTCAACAAAAGATGTATTCTTAACTTTTTGGAATGTTTGAAAAAGCTTTGGCAAAAATGCCTTTGTGAAGAAAAAGTATTTTTCTTACAGCCAATGATTTATTTTCAAAAGATTTTTGAAATTTGGTAAATAGTACCAAGAAAACATTTAAGAAATGTTTGTTATTTATGCTTTGATGTCAAAAATGCGAATTCTTTTTAAAATTAGAATTATGAATGCTTCTATCATGCCAGCAAAAGATTTTTTGCAGACTTTGACATTTTTCATTAAAGGTACAAATAAATAAAAAAATAAATAAATAAAAAAAAAATTAAACGGAAAAAGAACCCAATCTTTTTCTTACCCAGTTGGAGGTATCAGTTGTAGCGCTTAGCCTTTAACTTCTGAACTTGTTAAATCTTAACCATAGTCCCACTGAGGTAACAATAATAGGGGCCATCCATAAATGAAGTCATGCAAAATTTGACCTTTTTTGACCCCCCTCCCCCCCCACCTCGTCATGTTTTTGGCCAATTTTGCAATGCTGAAGGTATATGGAAAATTAATTTTGTCATGTCGGGCCTGACCCCCCCCCCCCCTTCCCCCCTCCAACATGACGTCATTTGTGCATGGCCCCATGCATAGTGAAATATATTTGATGAGAGGCGTTGGTTTGGTAATTACAATCCTACTATAAGTAACCTTGAGGGACTGATCAACAGAGGGGGGGGGCTGGTGGGTTTGAAGGGGAGTCAGCATTTTTTCGACCCCTTGACAAGAGGGGGTCAAATAATTTCACCTGTTTTCAGCGAAAAAGTCAGCGCGTTACTATAGGTTAAAAGGGCTCGTTCGCACACGATTTACACCCTTCCAAGGGGGTTCAAGAAATTATGATCCTCGAGAGGGGGAGGGCAAATTTCTTTTCATGCATATGCATGCAAACCTACCGGCCTCCTGTTGTTAAAAAATGATCGCTCCCATAGTTAATAGGTGGTTTTTTTTTTTGGGGGGGGGGTGAGACCACACGGTAAGGTATTACGGCAGATATAGTGTGGTGGGTAGACCAAACTTGTGAGGCTCTGAGGGAGAAAAGTGAGACTGATAGAGGACAGACTTCAGGCTCCAGTTCACCCAATCCTTGTGTAAGAAGTGGCGTGAGTCACACGCGACACATTAAACATGGAGATCTACTGTATATGACACTACAGTGCACCTATAGTCTCCCGCCTCTCCCCGCCCGGTCATCACACACAACTCAGCCAGCTGGGACATTCATGTTAACTATATTACTCTATGTATAGGATTCTGCTTTTTTGTAAGGAATTGTTGGGGTATTAAGGTTTGTATAGCTCTACATATATCATATCAGTTATTGTGAGGTGTTTCAGTAACCAGGAACTAAATTCTACCAACCCCCCACAGACACCTCCCATCAGCACTATAATCTAATACACTCTGAAAGACTTTACTCTTATATATATATATATATATATATATATATATATATATATATGTATATATATACATATATATATATAAACATATATATACATATATATATATATATATATATATGTATATATATACATATATATGTATATATATATATGTATATATATATGTATATATATATACATATGTATATATATATATATGTATATATATACATATATATAAACATATATATATACATATATATATATATGTATATATATACATATATATATATGTATATATACATATATATATATATATATACATATATATATATGTATATATATTGTGTGGGATATACATATATATATATATATTTATATATATACATATATATATATATACATATGTATATATATATATGTATGTATATATATATATATATATATATATATATATATACATATATAGGCATTTCTTTTTTTTTTTTGGGGGGGTGTATATATATACATATATATATGTATATATATATGTATATATATATACATATGTATATATATATATGTATATATATACATATATATAAACATATATATATACATATATATATATGTATATATACATATATATATATATATATATATATATATATAAGTTAACTCGCTACCAGGGAATAATAATACCGGTAATAACGATGATAGTGATGATGATAACAGTAATAATAATATATGATACAGTAGTAATATAAATGATCATATCACAGACACATGAGTTTGGTGGGTTACTGACCTTGGGGCTATCAGCACCATACATGCCTTTATTAAAACAACTATAATAATTAGTTGACAATAAGCATAGTCAGTAAAATGCATAATAAATAAAAATAATACAGTAATAGCAATAGCAATAACAATAGTAAAAAGTAAAATTTAAAATTAAAGGGAACACCCAGCGTGGTGTTACCTGTACAGGTGAAAACGAGCCAATTGACCGTTACCTTGAAAATCCCCTCTTATATACTGGAGGAGTGTTGACTATGACGTCATGCTATGACATCATAGATACCAATGCGCGCTGCAAATAGTCCCTAACCGTTCGCGGTTAATTATATATATATACACGAGTGTATATAGTTCCATAAGTTAACTCGCTACCAGGGAATAATAATACCGGTAATAACGATGATAGTGATGATGATAACAGTAATAATAATATATGATACAGTAGTAATATAAATGATCATATCACAGACACATGAGTTTGGTGGGTTACTGACCTTGGGGCTATCAGCACCATACATGCCAAAAACACATAAAACACGCCAAACACATGTGAAAAAACACATACCAATCAACAATGCAATTGAGATTGGCAAAGTCTATCTAATTCCAAAAGTTCAATTTTATGATTATGTAAATATGTAAAAACAGAATTAGATTTCCAATTTACCTTCTTCTTAATAGAATCTACACTAAGTCCTGCATCCTTTAACATAGTAGCACCACCATGCCTAAGTGAATGAGTGGAGACTGAACCTTTGATACCAGCACGTATAGATAGAGATTTCAGCCTCGAATTAATATATTGGTACTGTAGAGGAACACCATTAACTTTGAATAACAACTCACTCACACCCCTTCCTGAGCACAATTTTCCTAAGTCTTTACATGGACATAACCGTGACGTATCGTCCCTACATAAATATATATTAAAGGAACAGCTACCAAGCTGGTCAGTCTTTGAAGTTTTAATGCGGAGACTAGCATAACTATTAAAAATTTTTACATCACCTACCCTTAATGTATGAGGAGAAGATACAACATGTCCTATCCGGAGGACACCTCTAAAACATAAGAGAATAGCTAACCAAAATTTCAGGTCAGCCCTGTTGGAGAGATCCAAATATGATCTAATACATAACATTTCCTTTGGACTCAATGGATGAATAACCCTAGCAGGAACAGAATAATTTCTATCAATACCATCCAACACCTTTTTTAGCATGAAATTACCGCTATGGTCTAAGCCACCTCTAAGTTTTTGATAATACCAAAAAGAGGATAAATAATTCCTTACAGATGAGGGTTTCATATATTCAGATAAATATACTGCATATGTAGCAGCCTGTGAGGGAGAACAAGGAAATTTAGGTAAATTAAATTTATCACAAAATTTTTTGTACCTTTTAAGTTGTTGTTTCCTTGTTCTCCTCGTATTCTCGGACATACTCTTCGCTAAAAGACACTCTTTTCTTTTTTGTAACCTTTTCCATTCTGGAATTAAAGCAACACATATCATTTTCAAGAAGAGAATTTACACATTTGTCCAGTACACCCTTGTAAGCAAGTCTAGATAGTTGGTCGGCCAGGACATTGTCTTCTGACTTAATATAGGTTGCATACACCTCCACATTATTGATAAAACAAAGCCAAAAAATCTCTCTTAGCCATTCCATACAAAGTTTGTTTTTAGACCTGCCTGTATTAATCATAGCTAGTACCTGCATATTATCAGTTATACAATGTATTCTTTTGCTTTTATAACTAGAAATCCAGCGCTTCAGGCCCATCATAACAGGATATAATTCGTATACATTAATATTTCGATGATGATTCTGTAGACCATCCAATACAGGAGGGGGGGGGAAAAATGGCCTGAACCTAAGTTGAATTTATCATGAGATGTCCAGTCACCATAAAAATAATCCTTCCCCATCCATGCTCCAAAGCCCTTAATAGACGAATCAGAGTACATAGGTGTGTCAATAACATCATTCAAAATTAACCTTTTACAGTTAAAAACTCTACAAAAATCCAACCACCATTGAAAATCTTGGCGAGTGCAAGCTGATACCCTAATATAACCTCCAGGTCTGGCCCGGGCACAGAGATCAAAAATTCGCCTACTAAAGGTTCTACCACCTTTAACCACCTGTGAGCAGAAAGACATTAAACCACCTATTCTCTCTAAGTTCTTTTTAGAAATAAATTTCTTATTAACATTATCTAATAAGAGATTTTCCATTTTTACAACCTTTTCAATAGGCAGAGACAGTTCCAACCTAACTGAATCTATGTTAATGCCTAAGAATTTACAAAATTGAGATGGTTTGGTTACCTTTTCTTCGGATACTACAAAACCCATGTATGTCATACACTCCATTAATAAATTCCTCTGTCTAAGACACTCATCATAAGTATCAGCAATTACAATAAAGTCGTCCAGATAATTTACAATTTTTTCTACACCGTAGAATTTTGCCACCTCCACAATAAAATCAGAGATTTTATTAAAAATATAAGGAGCACATTTCAGGCCAAAGGTCAATCTGTTGCTTACATAATAATCCTCCCCATGCCCAAAATTCCATCTGAAACCCTGCATGGTCGTGTGTGGTGCATACACATTTATAGACCTGTAAGCTGACTTTAAATCCACCACACTCATGAAATCGTTCTTATTCAATTGAGCAGTGACAGTGCTAATATTATTATAAGAAAATGTCGAGCTAGTAGTATCCATAAAATTATTAATAGATATTTTATCAGGCATACTACAGTCAGTTATGGGTCTTAACTTTCCATTTGATTTTTCTACACCACCTAGGGCATGGATACAACGGGGTTTATCTACACTTCTAGAGACTAAACCAGCTTCTAGTTCCTCTAACAATATACCACAGTACTCGTTATAGAATTTCCCCTCAAGGATTGACTTATAATTTTTACAATCATAGGTAGTATCGCAATCTGGATCCACTATCCTGAACCCCTCAACAAAACCTTGCCATAAGAATAGAGCCTCCTTGTCACCCACATTAATAATACCTTTCTGGGTTAAGAATGAAGCAACTCTGCAAGGTAAAATTTGGGAATTTTTTCCATTGATATAATGAACACATGTACATGTACCTTCTACACACTTGTCATATACCCTGATGCTGGGTAAATCTGTGACACTAACCGTAAAAAGTGGCTTAATACCAACCCGTATTGGGTTATAACCAATAACGTCTATATTATTTTCCAACGAATTAAATTCTTTGAAAGTACTTGGTTCTGCTACGAGCTCAGTTGAAAGAATACACTCCTTAACCATCTCCGTATCAATTACCTCCTGTACTGGAGTTTGTGAGGGCGAGTCGATATCTACCAAACTTACCATAGCTTGGTCAGGCATCAAACAAATTTCATTACAAGCTATGGGACACCGACCCCCTACAGTTTCCTATTCACTCCTGGCCTTATGGCATTCAGTCTTACCATGACCTGAGGAGTTGCAACCACTGCAGACATGTTTGTATTTACAGGGGTCCCGTACACAACCTTCTGCTCTATTAAAAGCATAGCAGGAGTTATTTGATAATTTCTGTTTGAAACCATTCCTAGTCTTAGTAGCATAGGCCTTCTGCGCTTGAACAGTTCCATCATATGATAGGTGCCTAAGAATGTCAGAGTTGTCTATCACTCCAAAAGCCTCTATCCCATCCTTATTCGCCCTGGTTCTAACCGACTTATCGTAAGCCAATAGAGCTGATACTGTATACATTCTTGTCCCAGCTTTTTCAACTAGTACTTGGAGATGCCTCAACATGCCTTCTACATCACTGTTCTCTTTGTAGTAATCTAAGATAAAGCTCAAGTTGACTAACATCAATTTCTCAACGGTATCGATCTTTTCCCTTTTTTTTACATATATTTCATGATCAAACTCACCATATTTGGTATAGGTGTGAAGCTTAGAATTAGATGAATCTACTGACGACCCTCCTGAAGACGACCGAGGTCTGTGACGAGTAGAGAAAGATGATTTTGATCTCCGGCGACGACCACGATGCCCGACTTCGTCCCATTTCGAACCGTCACTAAGGACGCTGGGAGACCGCTGCCTGGTTACGCGGCTGCGCTCTCGATGCGATGACGTCACTGGTCGTTGACAAACATTCGCACGTGCATGCTGCCACGCCCCCTCCGTAGGTTTCGTCTCGTCTTTCCTATCCTTTCCAGCCACCAACTCCTGCAGCAAGCCTTTGATACTGCACAATTCGTCTTCCAACGACTCCAGCCTCTCCGTCTGGTCAATGAATAGATTGTCTTCCAACCCCTTAGCGTGTTGGGGGGATGTAGATCTCCGATCTACACCAGACGAATCCAATTCACTCGAAAATCCTAAATTGGCCGATTCCACCGTTTTCTTGGCCGATTTGGCCGATTTTTTAGAAGCAGTAGCACTCCTGGTTGATTTCCTCCCCATCTTGATCCAAAAATCAAGTATCAACCAAGGAAAAACCGTTAAAATTAAAGGGAACACCCAGCGTGGTGTTACCTGTACAGGTGAAAACGAGCCAATTGACCGTTACCTTGAAAATCCCCTCTTATATACTGGAGGAGTGTTGACTATGACGTCATGCTATGACATCATAGATACCAATGCGCGCTGCAAATAGTCCCTAACCGTTCGCGGTTAATTATATATATATACACGAGTGTATATAGTTCCGTATATATATACATATATATATATATATATATATATATATATATACATATATATATGTATATATATTGTGTGGGATATACATATATATATATATATATATATATATATATATATATATTTATATATATACATATATATATACATATGTATATATATATATATGTATGTATATATATATATATATATATATATATATATATATATATATATATATATACATATATAGGCATTTCATTGCAAATACCCATCCCGACTTATCATTCCACACGCATGTCTGATTTCTTTTTTTTTTTTTTTGGGGGGGGGTCATTTTGCAAAATCAGTTCTTAGTGGGGGGGTGGGGGGCGCAATCATTTTTGTCATAGTGGTGGGAAGGTTCAAAAAAAAATCGGCGCTTATTCAATATATCAATGCAGTGACTATGTACTTCCATTTCTAGTTTATGAAGATCTAATATCGCCTACGTTGTGTGGGTAACATCTCGATGTAGAATGTCGACACAAGAAACAACCACGACAAGAACGTCATCATTAACAGCAGACATAGGCTACATCAGGACCCCTCAGGGCATCCTGTATATCACTGAGATGGTTAGTGAGGTTTCCAAATTGGCATAAATGAAGAGAAAAAAAAAACGACGAAAAAAAAATGTTATAATTAGGTTCCTAAAGGTTTGCCAAAGGTTGTTTTTAGATATCAAAAGGCGTCAAAACATGTACTTAAAAAACATGTTTTATAACGTCCAATAAAAACCTTTTATTTTAGGTTAGAACATAATTTTAATGTGAAAATAATTTGGAAACATTTTAACAAACATCTAAAAAACGTTCCAAAACGAACGTTAAAAAAAGGTTTTATTACATTCATAGGGTTTTGTATCTAATTCTCCAAAGGCTTCCCAGTTGGCAAAAAAGCAACAACATTTTTTAACGTTTAGATAAGGTTTGGGTGAAAGGAAACTTTTCTTTATGTTAAATATTTGCCAGTGGGGTTTTAACGTTGGTAAAAAATGTTTGTTGGTAACGTTTTTAACATAGAAATTGCTTTTTTAATTAGAAATAAAGATGTTAGATTGTTGAAAAACGTTTCTGGAGTAAACTTTTTTAAGCATTTTTAAGAATTGTTTGGAACTTAAAAACCTGAATTATGACGTTCATCATTGGCAATCAGCCTATACTGTACTTATCGCGTGTTATAACATGGCTGCCATGCAGTGAACCAAGCATAGTTGTTTTCTTGCCGTGCGTATATTGGGTTATATATGCATGGCAGTCCAATAGATGCAGAACTTATGTAATAGGTCTGCTGTGCAATTATTGGGTAGTCGTGCATCTATAACCCAATAATGCACAGCAGCACTATCTATTGCTACCATGTTATAAAAGAAATAAGGTCCCCGGCTAGTGGAGGGGGTGTGCATCTATTCCCAAATAAAGACCTCGAGCTTATTTGGGAATAGATGCATGCCCGTCGTGTCTTCTGCCTTAATTAGGGAGTGGCCATTATTTATCAACAGGGGGGGGGGCTGGTGGGTTTTCATGGGGATATGCGAAAAATTTTTATGTCCCCTCTCGACAGTAGTCAAACATTTTCGCGCCCCCCACACCGAAGACGCGGAGAATTTTCACGCCCCTCTTTGAGCTATAGTAACACACGGGCTTTTTTGCTAAAAAAGGGGTAAATCTTTTTAGCCTCCCCCTCAAGAGGGGTCTGAAAGTTTTACGCCCCCCCAAACCCACCACCCCCCTGTTGAAAAAAAATGACCACTCCCTTATTAACAACAGGGGGGACAAAAACATTTCAGACCCGTCTAAGGGGGTGACAAAAATTTTTTCGCCCCTTTTGAGCAAAAAAGCCCGCGCACGACTATAGAATAAAAGGGGGGACGGAAAAGTTTCAGACCCCTAGGAGGGGGGTTCGGAAAAATTTTCGCAGTGCGTGGACTGAATTTCATCAACTCCCCCCCCTCCATTGTTACAAAATGAGCACTCCCTTGGACTGCCAGTTGTATGTTTACAGGTACTGTGCATCGTTACGTTCAGCATGGCTGTCAGCATACACCGGGTGCGTGGTGGTGTTGTAGAGTACATCCAGTTTGCTGGATGTAGCGGGTTTCTACTCGCCCTCATCTACTTCCTCATCAACCTGTTCCTGCCCAATATACCACGCTACAAACCACTTGGAACTCTAATTGTAAGTTTTTAACTACCTTTTCTGCCTGAAGCATGGTAATTAATCTGGGGGGGGGGCACTCCCTGATATTTGGCTACCATGTGTGAACACGATTCTTAGGGAAAGGGGCTCTTTTTTTGCCCTGGGCACGGGCAAAAGGGTGATTTTTATGCAAATTTGGAGAAAAAGGGGTCCATTTTTAAATGAACCTTTTCAAGTGCATTTTTGGGTAGTTTTGGCATTTCCACTTCATATTAGCGTCCACATTAGAGAACTTCGTGGGGTTAGGGGGGATATTTGTAAGAATAACCCTTTTTCGGTCAACCCCATGGAAAGGGTCCGGAATCCCTTTTTTTTTAACCCTTGATTATGGTGCCAAATCAAGGGCCATGTTCGCACATAGAAACTATAGAAAGTATAGGGAGTGACCCCCTGGGAAATTAAAGCATCACAACAAATATACTGCTGGGTGCTCTGTTTGCCAGAACTTCATTCATGCATCATGCTGACCCTCCATGCATGATGCATCATGCTGACACTCCATGCATCATGCATCATGCTGACACTCCATGCATCATGCTGACCATCCATGCATCATGCATCATGCATCATGCTGACACTCCATGCATCATGCATCATGCTGACCCTCCATGCATCATGCATCATGCTGACACTCCATGCATCATGCATCATGCTGACCCTCCATGCATCATGCTGACCCTCCATGCATCATGCATCATGCTGACCCTCCATGCATCATGCATCATGCATCATGCATCATGCTGACCATAAATGCATTTCTGACAAACCACTCATGAGGGTTGCATTAATGCATCATGACCATTAGACATGATGCACTATCGGCCTTCAGGGGCTGCTCACTTTTTTCCCTGAATGGCTGAGCAGCCTATGCCAAAGATTCCAAAATAAAATTTTGAAGATAAGTCTGACAAAAAAATTGTGCCTTTAGAGGTTAACTTTAGTACTAACTTGAAGGTAAGTTTTCCTGAACAGCTGATAACTACTTTTAACTCATGAGCTTAACCGGAAACTTGAGATTTCGGTTGAAAACAGCTAGGACCCTTATTATGGGGATTTCGGTCAGAAATTACCCTTGGCTGGATACCTGCCTGTATATTGAGGACATGTATACAGGCAGGCCATGCTGAAGAAGTTGCCTGTCAATCATCCCCTGTTGTCACACTTACTTACAAGGGGGCACCCTTTAACCCCAAAGGTACACATGTCTCAGATGTTTACCCACTTGGCAAAAAACGAGTACGTTTTTAAACGTTTTTTTTTCAACCAATTTTCAACCAATAACTCAATGAGGAAAACAATAAAAACGTTTTCTAATTTTAAAAAACGTTTTTAATGTTAAAAAACGTTTTTTTAACGTTAAAAAAACCGTTTTTATGCCAAGTGGGTAGATACATAGACTGTGATTGGAGATCTAAAACTGCCATCCAGTGGAGTTCAAGTGAAGCTCTCCCCAGGATCTGAGGAAAAAGCCATCAGGCATGGCCTGTGTGTATATGCCCACAATACCTGCAGGGCACCAGCGTAAAATATCCCTTGTCAGTGACACACTTTTTGACAGAAAGTACACACTATCAATTTTCTTCTCAGGTATTCTATAATATTTGAATGACATCAAGTATATTCTGTTTGTCCTGTAACTTGTCCTGCAGGGGCTGATTCTGTGTGTGGTTACATTTATACTCCATGTTATATCTGCAGGAGCTGATTCTGTGTGTGGTTACATTTATACTCCATGTTAAATCTGCAGGAGCTGATTCTGTGTGTAGAGTGGTTACATTTATACTCCATGTTAAATCTGCAGGAGCTGATTCTGTGTGTGGTGTGGTTACATTTATACTCTATGTTATATCTGCAGGAGCTGATTCCGTGTGTGGTTACATTTATACTCCATGTTAAATCTGCAGGAGCTGATTCTGTGTGTGGTTACATTTATACTCCATGTTATATCTGCAGGAGCTGATTCTGTGTGTGGTTACATTTATACTCCATGTTAAATCTGCAGGAGCTGATTCTGTGTGTGGTTACATTTATACTCCATGTTAAATCTGCAGGAGCTGATTCTGTGTGTGGCGTGGTTACATTTATACTCCATGTTAAATCTGCAGGAGCTGATTCTGTGTGTGGCGTGGTTACATTTATACTCCATGTTAAATCTGCAGGAGCTGATTCTGTGTGTGGTTACATTTATACTCCATGTTATATCTGCAGGAGCTGATTCTGTGTGTGGTTACATTTATACTCCATGTTAAATCTGCAGGAGCTGATTCTGTGTGTGGTGTGGTTACATTAATACTCCATGTTATATCTGCAGGAGCTGATTCTGTGTGTGGTTACATTTATACTCCATGTTAAACCTGCAGGAGCTGATTCTGTGTGTGGTGTGGTTACATTTATACTCCATGTTAAATCTGCAGGAGCTGATTTTGTGTGTGGTTACATTCATACTCTATGTTATATCTGCAGGAGCTGATTCTGTGTGTGGTGTGGTTACATTTATACTCCATGTTAAATCTGCAGGAGCTGATTCTGTGTGTGGTGTGGTTACATTTATACTCCATGTTAAATCTGCAGGAGCTGATTCTGTGTGTGGTTACATTTATACTCCATGTTAAATCTGCAGGAGCTGATTCTGTGTGTGGTTACATTTATACTCCATGTTAAATCTGCAGGAGCTGATTCTGTGTGTGGCGTGGTTACATTTATACTCCATGTTAAATCTGCAGGAGCTGATTCTGTGTGTGGCGTGGTTACATTTATACTCCATGTTAAATCTGCAGGAGCTGATTCTGTGTGTGGTTACATTTATACTTCATGTTAAATCTGCAGGAGCTGATTCTGTGTGTGGCGTGGTTACATTTATACTCCATGTTAAATCTGCAGGAGCTGATTCTGTGTGTGGTTACATTTATACTCCATGTTAAATCTGCAGGAGCTGATTCTGTGTGTGGTGTGGTTACATTTATACTCCATGTTAAATCTGCAGGAGCTGATTCCGTGTGTGGTTACATTTATACTCTATGTTAAATCTGCAGGAGCTGATTCTGTGTGTGGTGTGGTTACATTTATACTCCATGTTAAATCTGCAGGAGCTGATTCTGTGTGTGGTTACATTTCTACTCCATGTTATATCTGCAGGAGCTGATTCTGTGTGTGGTGTGGTTACATTTATACTCCATGTTATATCTGCAGGAGCTGATTCTGTGTGTGTGTGGTTACATTTATACTCCATGTTAAATCTGCAGGAGCTGATTCTGTGTGTGGTGTGGTTACATTTATACTCCATGTTATATCTGCAGGAGCTGATTCTGTGTGTGGTTACATTTATACTCCATGTTATATCTGCAGGAGCTGATTCTGTGTGTGGTGTGGTTACATTTATACTCCATGTTAAATCTGGAGGAGCTGATTCTGTGCATGGTGTGGTTACATTCATACTCCATGTTAAATCTGCAGGAGCTGATTCTGTGTGTGTGTGGTTACATTTATACTCCATGTTAAATCTGCAGGAGCTGATTCTGTGCACGGTGTGGTTACATTCATACTCCATGTTATATCTGCAGGAGCTGATTCTGTATGTAGTGTGGTTACATTTATACACCATGTTAAATCTGAAGGAGCTGATTCTGTGTGTGGTTACATTTATACTCCATGTTAAATCTGCAGGAGCTGATTCTGTGTGTGGTGTGGTTACATTTATACTCCATGTTATATCTGCAGGAGCTGATTCTGTGTGTGGTTACATTTATACTCCATGTTAAATCTGGAGGAGCTGATTCTGTGTGTGGTTACATTTATACTCCATGTTATATCTGCAGGAGCTGATTCTGTGTGTGGCGTGGTTACATTTATACTCCATGTTAAATCTGCAGGAGCTGATTCCGTGTGTGGTTACATTTATACTCCATGTTAAATCTGCAGGAGCTGATTCTGTGTGTGGTTACATTTATACTCCATGTTAAATCTGCAGGAGCTGATTCCGTGTGTGGTTACATTTATACTCCATGTTATATCTGCAGGAGCTGATTCTGTGTGTGGTTACATTTATACTCCATGTTAAATCTGCAGGAGCTGATTCTGTGTGTGGTTACATTTATACTCCATGTTATATCTGCAGGAGCTGATTCTGTATGTAGTGTGGTTACATTTATACTTCATGTTAAATCTGCAGGAGCTGATTCTGTGTGTGGCGTGGTTACATTTATACTCCATGTTAAATCTGCAGGAGCTGATTCTGTGTGTGGTTACATTTATACTCCATGTTATATCTGCAGGAGCTGATTCTGTGTGTGGTGTGGTTACATTTATACTCCATGTTAAATCTGCAGGAGCTGATTCTGTGTGTGGTTACATTTATACTCCATGTTATATCTGCAGGAGCTGATTCTGTGTGTGGCGTGGTTACATTTATACTCCATGTTAAATCTGCAGGAGCTGATTCCGTGTGTGGTTACATTTATACTCTATGTTAAATCTGGAGGAGCTGATTCTGTGTGTGGTTACATTTATACTCCATGTTAAATCTGCAGGAGCTGATTCTGTGTGTGGTGTGGTTACATTTATACTCCATGTTAAATCTGGAGGAGCTGATTCTGTGTGTGGTTACATTTATACTCCATGTTAAATCTGCAGGAGCTGATTCTGTGCATGGTGTGGTTACATTCATACTCCATGTTAAATCTGCAGGAGCTGATTCTGTGCATGGTGTGGTTACATTTATACTCCATGTTATATCTGCAGGAGCTGATTCTGTGTGTGGTGTGGTTACATTTATACTCCATGTTAAATCTGCAGGAGCTGATTCTGTGTGTGGTTACATTTATACTCCATGTTAAATCTGCAGGAGCTGATTCTGTGTGTGGTTACATTTATACTCCATGTTATATCTGCAGGAGCTGATTCTGTGTGTGGTTACATTTATACTCCATGTTAAATCTGCAGGAGCTGATTCTGTGTGTGGTTACATTTATACTCCATGTTATATCTGCAGGAGCCGATTCCGTGTGTGGTGTGGTTACATTTATACTTCATGTTAAATCTGCAGGAGCTGATTCTGTGTGTGGTGTGGTTACATTTATACTCCATGTTAAATCTGCAGGAGCTGATTCTGTGTGTGGTTACATTTATACTCCATGTTAAATCTGCAGGAGCTGATTCCGTGTGTGGTGTGGTTACATTTATACTCCATGTTAAATCTTCAGGAGCTGATTCTGTGTGTGGTTACATTTATACTCCATGTTAAATCTGCAGGAGCTGATTCTGTGTGTGGCGTGGTTACATTTATATTCCATGTTAAATCTGCAGGAGCTGATTCTGTGCGTGGTTACATTTATACTCCATGTTAAATCTGCAGGAGCTGATTCTGTGTGTGGTGTGGTTACATTTATACTCCATGTTATATCTGCAGGAGCTGATTCCGTGTGTGGTTACATTTATACTTCATGTTAAATCTGCAGGAGCTGATTCTGTGTGTGGCGTGGTTACATTTATACTCCATGTTAAATCTGCAGGAGCTGATTCTGTGTGTGGTTACATTTATACTCCATGTTATATCTGCAGGAGCTGATTCTGTGTGTAGTGTGGTTACATTTATACTCCATGTTAAATCTGCAGGAGCTGATTCTGTGTGTAGTGTGGTTCTTCCTCTTCCTCAGTGCTGGAATCAACGCCGCTGCCAATGCTCACCTACTCACCATCCTCGCTGTAATCACTGTAAGTACGCCCTTTTATATTGCAAATTAAATTGCACATTGTAAATGTGCATTAATTTACATAGGCATTTAAATGGTCAAATTGCTGAATGTATATGTGCATTATGGAAGCTTTTAGATTGTCAAATTGCACTTTATAAATGCAGATTATGAAGGCTTTTAGATTGTCAAATTGCACTTTGTAAATGTGCATTAATTTACAAAGGCTTTTAAATGGTCAACTTGCACAAAGTTAATCTGCATTATGGAAGCTTTTAAATTGTCAAATGGACCTGAGGTCTCATAAAGGACCTTTGTCCCTTTCAAGAGCTGTAGTTATGACGAGTTTAAGGATGTAAAGCAAGCTCTAAACATTGGCTCTGCATCCAAATGTAATTGGTAATTGAACCCAAGCAACTCACCACACAATGAAAAAGAGGCCTCCATACTTCAATTTTTTTAGCGTACTGGGAAAAGAGCCAGGATACCTCAGTTCTGAGTACTATTAGGCTGAATTCACCTTGTCAAAGCCAAGGTGAATAAATATTGATGGCAGCTGAATCAGTGCAGTTCTGCCTTGTGTACTTGATGAGGAGGAGTTTGTTATTTTGGCCAATGTAGATTTTAAAGAAAAGGGGAAATAATGACCTCTCTTTGGATATATATCAGCCTTAGAATTGATTTGCTGATACATATACCCCTCATATTGGGCCTGGTAATATCAAGAGAACTGTTGGTTGCCTAGCAACAGCAGTTCTGCATAGCAATAACCCCCATTCTGATCATCAACTAGGAGCTTTATAAAGCATCTAACCCTTGGTTATAGCAGAAAGCCACCATCTTCACCTAACATAATCCCCATGGTCAAGGAAAATAAAATTTGTAGTGATGTGTAATGGTTGCTTAGCAACAAAACTTTTTACATAGCAACAGATAATGCCATTGACCCTCAACCTATAAAGCAAGACTTAACATGTTATTCTTTTTTTTTCTGCCCAATGGCCCATTCAGTTATCATCAAGTTACATTTTTCTTTATTTACCAGGTGTTCTGTTTCGTAGCGGCTGTAGTGTTTGCTGTGATATGCTTCTTCCTGTTCAAAGACTGGAGATCTCAAGGTGGCAGTTTTCCTGTATTCACTACTACCACTACCACCACTACAAGAACCACTACAAGAACCACTACGGTACAAACATAAATAATGAGTATAGAACAATCATCGTATGGAAGAGTTGAGGCATTCTACTAAATGATTATATTACTGCCATAGTGTGCACAAGTCATGTACAGGACAAAGCCTAAGTATTGCATTCAAAATGGCCACCACATACTGTCATACAGCCTGTGGTGGCTATCCCGGCTACGCCAACCAATAAGGGGGTTATCCGTACGCATGCCACTAGTGTGCTGTATGCAATATATAAGAGGTGTGAAATCCTTTGTTCTGTGTCCACTCTGGTATATGGACAAGTCACAACCAGAGGACAGCACATAATGCTGGTACAAGATTCCTTTTACTCCCTAGAGTGCTAGGTTCTATGCATCAAGTGTTATAGTCATCACAATTGTAGGCAGAACCCCTAGCATTGGGAGCTAAGTTTAAACCCCCCCTGCTTCAATCTTGCTCTGTTAGAGAGTGACTGCTGACTGGATGCAAACTTTGACCATAATGTATTCAGTAACAGGCTGGTGAAGCATGCACTTAGCAATCATTGAAGGGGCATCCAGCATTAGATGTAGTTTACTAATGTACAACAGCTTATATCATACAGCATGAGTACTGTGTGTGTAGGAATGGCAAACTGAGTTTGAAAATTGGTGAGTACTACACTGCCCAAACATTCTGCCTGTAATTCTTAGGTGTCTAACTGCAAACAGACTCCACCCTGTATGGTATGAATAGACTATGTCTCACTCAGTTCTGTGTATCAGACACCGAGAAAATGTGGCCTTTATGTGCTATGTTGACTCAATCATTTACTGGTTTTTTCCTATATGTAAATATGATAATATAATCAAGGGAATTCTGGGTATTGTGGACTTTTAGCCTTCACAAAGTATTCTCATGGTAAATGTACCCTTACATGTGGATTCCTGACATTTTGCAAATGTCATAAATACAAGAATGAGCTCAGTGACATACATGTAGGTTTTTTTTACCATTTTCCATTAGCATATGTGCATGTCCATCATAATCTGAGGGCATTTTGAAATAACAACAGAGGAACATGGTCATCTTTGGCATTATGAAAATGATGAGATTTTGTCAATGCCCGCATTGGTGAAGACTCAACTTTTTTAGGTGCCTTTCCCACAGAATTAAGCTTGGTTACATGTAATTTTCTTTTTATTACTCACTTGCTTACACCAACAACTAATAGTATACAAAAGTATATGGATATAGCAACACGATTTCCATTGCCACCATCCTGTAGCACTTAGTGGCGGGTTTAGAGGGGGGGCACGGGGGCGAGTGCCCCCGCCTTTTCCCTAGTACTTAAGAGTTAAATCACATATTTTGAACCTCCAAATTTGCTCAAAAATGG
Source organism: Acholoe squamosa (assembly GCA_949317995.1). NCBI lineage: Eukaryota > Metazoa > Annelida > Polychaeta > Phyllodocida > Polynoidae > Acholoe > Acholoe squamosa. The sequence continues at coordinate 89,540,795 of OX439038.1, read as the reverse complement.
GGGTTGCGCTACCTCCTTTTGGGCCGCGCCCCCCTCTTTTCGAAATCCTGCTCGCTAAATGTAATGTGCTTATGAGATGGAACGGAATGAGCAAAAGGACATAATCAAAGATCCATGGGCTTTTTAGGTTAATAAATGCTATTTTGAACTGTTGAATTCTTTTTCTGTAGTTTGATAAGTAAATTTAGATTAGATTTATAAAAACACTGATGTGTATTTTACATCACCATATCACCTTTATTGACTCATTAAACATTTTGTTCATTTCTCTGATAATTGTGACAAATTCACCTTTCTACATTCACAATGTAACAACAATTCCCATTGGTTAGACATTCAAAATGTAACAAGTTTCCATTGGTCAGACATTCAAAATGTGACAAGAGTTCCCATTGGTCAGACATTCAAAATGTGATGAGAGGTCCCATTGGTCAGACATCCTCAAAGTGACAACACTTTCCATTGGTCAGACATTCACAATGTGACAACTGCTCCTATTGGTCAGACATACTCTAGGCTATCATATGTTCAGGCACTTATTTACCATGTGTATAATAATATATGACAATGCGTACAATATCTCCAGACAGAGCCCCGTGCACCTGCTCACTGCGACTGACACTAAATCAAACACCACATTTCCACTGAAACATACAAGGCTAGGAGAGTGTCCATCATGTATAAGTGTACTTTTGGCATTAAGAGAAGTCTATTTATAAATAGTTACAAGTTGATAGATGATTATACAAGATATGATTCTATGAGGTGTATAGTAGCAGACAAGCATTCTCCATAGGTACTTATAATTCTAAAAATTACATAGATATAATTCCAGTGCACAGGTGTAGCCGTAACCCAGCGGGGGTCTCACTGTGATCACCTTGAATTGTTGGCTTTATCATGCTGACACCAAAACATACTTATAAAGTTTCATATAGAAGAATTATTTTTGGTTATTTGAGGATCAAGCCCCATTTAAAACATGCCCGCTGAATGATAACAGGTATTGGCGGCTGCAGTTTTAAAGGAAGGGCATGCACCACTACTTTGGCCTATATCGTAATCTCCCACATATTAGGCATGTCTTATACGGGAATCAGATTCAAGGTGCACTTTATAGGATAGGCCTGAATTAGGGGTGCACCTTATACGAGGGGTATAGATAAATGTCAATTTGGAAAGAATACAATGTGCACTATATAACCCTGAGTGGCTCCCCTAGATGGGTGAGAAGAGCCTTACTGAGGTGTTACCGCGACATGGGAGGGTTAGAGGGCCGCATAGGAAGGTGTGAGGGCATGGGAAGGTGTGAAAAGCTGTGACCACAAATATTAACCCAACAGTGGTAGGTGCGCCTTCTACGTGAACCAGGTCTTCCTGAGTTTGGGTGCCCTTCTACTCGAGCTGCGCCTTCTAGGCAGGAGATTACGGTACTTGGATAAGCCTATTTTGGCCCTGAAATTTAGCGTGGCCTCAAATTTCATCCCAAATAAGGGGTATGCCACCTTCTTTGTCAAGTGCCCTGGAAATGTCAGTCTATTACCTCCAATGGCATAGAGCCTCTCCAGTTTAAGGACAAGTCAAAAGGGTCTAATGGAATAATTGTAAGTACAAACACATTAGTCTTATCATCTTGTGTGTACAACTGAAGGCATCAACATGAAATAAGTTCACACTAACCTCCTCTGGTAGTTACAAAGTCTATAAATGAGTCTAACATCCAGAACTGATTCATCACTATATGTAAAATTGCCAATAACTCCCAGAAAAAAGGGTGCAATACTATTCATACATATTCACAAATATGAAAAGTGCCTGTATACACGCTGGCGGCCATAAATTGCAGCCAGCGTGTGCCCCAGGAGTTTATACATGACTAGCGCTTATTCAAGGTTTAGTTCAAAGTACTGTAAAACCTCCGTCAGAAACCGACTCCCTAATCCAGGACAATTTACAAGTCGAATATTGCATCAATTAAATGTGGTTAAACTGTAATTGGCTTCATTTAAAACCAACCCCCCACCCCAACCTAAGTAAGTTTTATACGCTGAATTTGGGCCTAAATTCCAAACTTTGGTCGGCTTCTGAGGGAGGTTTTATGGTACATTTTATAATTTCAGGACTACAACACCTCTGGGCTTACCGGCCCGTTTTCAGAGAATTGCTTCCTTATGCAGACCGCTGTGCACCTATCAGCTCTCCTTTTTTTCTAAACAATTCTCATTTCCCTCAGGGAACATATGTAGACATTTTTTTTTAACATAATTGGGAGTACACTAGGGTGTACCACCCTCCTCCCTGTCCCATTGCAGTCACTAGGTACCATCTGGTTATAAATATGACTACTATACCGTATTTGAAGTAATTAGCGCACAGTGCGCTTAAAAAAAAATCTCATTATCGTAAAGCATAAAATAGATTTTAACTCTAATAACTGCACACCCTTGCCAGTGTAAATGATATCATATATAAAGGTACAACATGTAAGTGCCAAGCTGATGGTGTTCAACACCTACATGGTCCTTCACACCTGGAGGTGTGAAATACAGGGTGCTGCTGATGGTGTTCAACAACTACATGGACTTTAACACCTAGAGGTGGGAAATACAGGTGCGGCTGATGGTGTTCAACACCTACATGGACTTTAACACCTGGAGGTGTGAAATACAGGTAGCAGCTGATGGTGTTCAACATCTACATGGTCCTTCACACCTGGAGGTGTGAAATACAGGTAGCAGCTGATGGTGTTCAACACCTACATGGTCCTTCACACCTGGAGGTGTGAAATACAGGTAGCAGCTGATGGTGTTCAACACCTACATGGTCCTTCACACCTGGAGGTGTGAAATACAGGTGCGGCTGATGGTGTTCAACACCTACATGGTCCTTAACACCTGGAGGTGTGAAATACAGGTAGCAGCTGATGGTGTTCAACACCTACATGGTCCTTCACACCTGGAGGTGTGAAATACAGGTAGCGGCTGATGGTGTTCAACACCTACATGGTCCTTCACACCTGGAGGTGTGAAATACAGGGTGCGGCTGATGGTGTTCAACACCTACATGGTCCTTCACACCTGGAGGTGTGAAATACAGGTAGCAGCTGATGGTGTTCAACACCTACATGGTCCTTCACACCTGGAGGTGTGAAATACAGGTGCGGCTGATGGTGTTCAACACCTACATGGTCCTTAACACCTGGAGGTGTGAAATACAGGTAGCAGCTGATGGTGTTCAACACCTACATGGTCCTTCACACCTGGAGGTGTGAAATACAGGTAGCAGCTGATGGTGTTCAACACCTACATGGTCCTTCACACCTGGAGGTGTGAAATACAGGTAGCAGCTGATGGTGTTCAACACCTACATGGTCCTTCACACCTGGAGGTGTGAAATACAGGGTGGTGCACAGTGGCCCTCCCCTTAAAGGTGTGAAAACTTCAACGTACACTCATTCACTCCTCACATATTCCTTCTACAAAATATGCAAAGGGGCTGGGCACTTGGAACAAAAAAGAGGGGTGTGCGCTTATTATGGTATGTGCTCTAATGCTCGAATACAGTACCCCCCACTGCCACCCCTACACATACTGTGTTACCTACAAGAATATGCTCTGTGTCAGTGACTAGAGTACAAAATGTATCCTGTACCTCCTGATATGGTATAATAAACGACGGCCCGCCTTCCCCCAAACACTCATACGCTGTACAAGCCGTGCAATACAAAGCCTATAAACGGACACGTTACGATTTCTCTGTGCAGCATCTGTACCAGAACCCAAATAAAATTTGACAGGAATGACCCAAAGTCTGGGTGCGGCTTATACGAGGGTATTTTACACTATAAAACAGTACTGAAATGTCAATTTTCAAGCCCTAGTTAAGGCTTATAGCTTTCTCTCAAACTAAGTGTGTTTTACATAATGGTGCGGCTTATATGACAGAATTTACGGTAAAACACAGGATTGGTACAGAGGTCAAACAAAGGTCAAGCCTCATACCATCATCTACAACGATTACCAAAGTTTGTTGTGATTGTCATTCACTTTGTCATGGTAATATCTCTCGGTGTCAGACGCTCACAGACAACAAAAATACACCAGTCATAATGATAACCATATTTCCTACATATAACCATTAAACAACTTTAAATCAATAAATAGCGGCACATAATAATTATACTCTAAACCGATACTTACAACATATCAAATGCATATTTCTTGATACGAAAGCATGCGTCAATCTTTCTTATTGGCATTGGACCCTTACAACAAACATCTCTGGTGAACCAACAATTACGACGTCGGTTTGTGATGATATAAGATGACGGGCGGAACATCCCACCTGTGAACCACTTGACATTCAGAAGTTCCTTTATCTCATTTATAAGTTTGACACACAGTGTGTGACCTTGACAAATAAGTTGTATATGTAACATTTGTTTTACCTAAATATTTATATCAATATTCATAATTCTTAACCATACAAATATTAAATATAGAAGATCTCAAAACATCTATCATCTTTCAAAAGATAGATATTCAGTATTGTTTAACATCATCCTTGATTCACTTGATTTATCTTGATTTATTAAAAAAAAGAAACTGTGCATAAAAATGGACCCAATCTACTTTTAATACCTCACATAAAAGGCATGGTTGAACACCTCCTGCACCGTATAGGGGTAGGAAAAGGTTGCGTCGGGGGCGGGGGGGGGGGGTTGGTTCCTGCCTTATAGGCAAGCATATCATGGTATATAGAACACTGCTAAAATGATGAAACTCTGCTCCTCAGGTGCACTTCACAGGATGGGCCTTGGGGATGTGACTTCCTGTAAAACCCGCTTATAAGCCAATCTTTCTTTGCCATGTTTGGTCAAAATCGACTTCTTCATTCTCGCTAAAGTCTACCCCAGCTTATGAGTGGGGTTTTATTACAATAGATTAAAGAGAAAATGGTTAGAAAATGTGTGCCTTATATGCGAGGTATTACAGGAAGTTTACTGTAGTGTCACTATGACTGCGTAATTTAATAATGTAGAAAATGAACAGTTTGAGGACCACCCTATGCTGCTGTGCACCCTATGACGTCATGAGGGCTGTAGTTCCTGATACCTCCACAGATGGCGCCACCAGTGAGGGGGCGCTGTGGACATGGAGGTACATGGTGTGTGTGGAATGATGTTAGTGGTTAATATCTCCGACATCATTCCGTCTTCTTGAGTTCCTCTGTTTTCACCTCGTCTCCATCTTCCCCATCTACCTCTCCTTCTCCTAAATAGAAAAATGTATAATTTTACTTTAAGGGCATCATTATTGGTCTTGGAGGGTTAACACTGAGTGAGGCTCTGAACAGATCATAATTTGACAAAAGCATCTCCCAGATAGCACAGTGAGTAGGTACATCAAAATATCAAAATAGTAATTCCAGTTGCACTTATCGAAAATAAAAGCCCCTGTTAAAGGTTACCTCTGGTCAGAAGGCAGGGGTAGACTTTGAGGAAATGCTATTGGCCACTAGCTAGTATGGAGCTGGTTCCTGCGACACATGCTGATAAGAACTGATAAGATGGGACCAGCATGTCCCTGGAGGTGGGTTTTACCCAGGGACAAGGTACCCATCATGGTAAGTCTTATCAGTAGTTTTTACCTCAACCAGCAAAATTAAAAATGGCGGCTCCACTGCTAGGCCCCCATACTGAGTCCTATAGATAGATTTAGGTCCAAAATTCTAATGAAAAGTGAGGCTTTTTTAATCTACATGTCACTGTAAAACACTGGTAATGAGAGGGTTTTATTTTAGAACATTGCAAGAAAACAACAAAAAAACAGTTTCTAGAATTGGCTGCAGGTATACCCAAGTATATCCATAGCTTACGGCTTTTTTTTTTGGTGAAAACCAGTTGAAACTGATTCTAAACTTTAGAAAAAGTATACAGGTGACATATGACCAGGGTGGCCTTATGACTGAGATTATTATGGTACATACCGTATTCATTCTAATAAGCGCATGTGTGTGGAAATTTAATTGTCGGATGCTAAAAACATCAATGGAAAATTAATTCTAAAAAGTGCACCCCCTAAAGCCTAAAAATCGTTACTTTTGCCCTCATTTGCATGATTTGAGGTTCCTAAAGCTGGAGTGTGGGCTTATTAGAGCATGTGCACTTATTAGAAAGAATACGGTACCTTCTATGAGACTTGTCTGTTCTTCACCGTCCTCGCCTCGTTCTAGGATGGTGTCATCAAATGGCTCCATACAGCACAGCGCATAGCACACCACCGACAGTACCATCACCGGCACTCCTAGCACCAACAACGCCAACCAACCCGACTGCTCATATAAACTCTGAAATTCACATTTTTTATGTATTTTTACTGAAATATTTAGTTTTACCAAAAGAAGAAAAGGGAACTGAAAGAAAAATTAGTGAATCATTGACAGAATAAACCAGTGCTTATGTTACTGAAATTTTCTTTTTTTTTTTCTTTTTTACTTTTGATTCAATGTTATAAAACTAAATTTAGCTTTTGAAAAGTTGATCAATAAAAGAACAACCTTCATACTATGTATAATACTAAAAACATAGTTTGTAGATCCAGAGTAGTTGAACTACCAGCATATTGTGGGGCAATATCAGTACAAAGGGATGGTTTCTTACAGATGATAAGTGAATAAAACAGTAAAATACAAAATTATGTACATGGTCATATTTATTATACAAACAGTAACCAACACAAGTCATCATGCGCTTACCCCAAACTCATCCTACGTAAACATCAGGTCAAAGATACATATAGGAGAGCTTTGGTTTTATTTAACTTTTACACAACTAGAAAGACAATGGGAAAGACTATTCATAAAACTAATTTTGTTAAGCCTTACTGGAATTTCTGTAAGTTGTAGAATGCACAAAAAGCTAGACATAATCAAATAGAATTAATGTTGGCATTTATTTAACTGGAATGTAATTGAATTGTGCTTCAAGGGGGATGAAAGATTTGTAAAAGAAATATCCCTTTTTCTGCTGCTTTATGCGATACAACTGTAAGTGTACTTACATACATGGTGATGAAGATGTCATAAAACAAACGCTTTAAGCGCTCTAGGAACCCGGTACCTCCGTATGCCTGTGTATGGACAGAGAAATGAGGAAAATACATTAATGTAGACAATATTAAATTCATTTTTGAATACGATTATGTGCTTTTAATTCTCCAGATAAATATGAAAATACATCATCCTTTGGTTTTCAAAAAAAAAATTAATAATAAAAATAAATACACAAGAAACCTTGATCTTGGATATTTGTAGGCATGTGTGCTTGAGAAATCAGGAAAACTTACATCCCTGGCGGGCCTCCCTAGTCCACTTAAAAGGGTCTATTTCTCCTCTTTCCTATCCCCTCGGGATGTGTGTGGTGCACATATGCGCGGGCACTGACACATTCCCCTGTGAAATATTGTAATGTAGTTCTTGCCATGAATATGACCTTAGCAGTCGAAATGGCGTTAAACATCTATTACTCACTCACTCACTCATCCCTGGCAGCTAGTCTAGTTTATGCATTATGTTTATGCGTTCCGTCGCATGTACACAGAATTTACCCGCCCACCGCCCCTTTTAACATCTGTATTTCTTTTGGTAGGGTGTATTTGTGTACATTAAATCATATTATCCAACAAAATATTCATTCAACAGTATGCTGTGTCTGGTTTGGTTAATTTTACCTCTGGCACTGAGAGTTACTGTGGTTCTTGGACATTGAGACCTTTTATTTCTGTTTGGACAGGTATTTAAAAGCTGCTTGTCCAAAACAGTTAGACAGGTATTCATATGCTGCTTACCTGACACAGCAGTGATCGCATATATGGATGATCGGATCTATGGAATGAATGACTAAATCTATGGGGAGGGGTGAGGGGGAAACAGCTACCGGGTTTCATTCCCCTACTCTTCTTGAAGGATAGCCTTATATTTACCTGGTCCCATAAACAGGGCCAGACAAGCCACGGCCTTTGATCACATGGTTCACTGATGGGGAATCCCATGACAAAAGCATGTGGGCCTGGGCGTACGCATATGGACACTATCTGCCCACACGCTCACCTCATGTCACAAGAAACCCCGAGTTTGTCACCTTTTATGGATCTGGTATGCCCACTGTTAGAATGGAAGCAGAATTTCTCCTTTGTGGACTCACAAAGAAGTTATTCTGCTCCTTCATGCCCTCTCTCCCCACTCCACAGGGGGGCCACATTGTGTCTCATCTATTAATGGTGATATCAAACCTAACAAAGCGGCATCTGCTGACCCTGTACACCCACCTTAATGTTACCATCTTGTACCTCCAGTAGGAAGTCAGCCAGGTCGTCTCGCGTCATCTCTTCTAATGGGAATGGCGGCATGTAGTAGAACTGAGTGACCGGGTCCAGTACAAACACTGACGGATTCTCCATACCTGGTATCAAGATATACATATACCGTAAATTCTCTGGTATAAGCTGTGGCTAATGCCAGAATCCAAATAAAAAGTAGGCTTATAGGAACAGCCCAAAGTCAGGGTGCAAGTTATTTTACACTATAAAATAGCACTGAAATGCCAATTTTCAAGTCTTGGTTATGGCTCTAAGCTTCTCCCAAAGTGAGGGGTGTGGATTATGTGAGGATGCGGCTACCATAAAACCTGGTCATAAGCTGAATTTTTGTCCCTATTTTGGATAAAAAAAAATCAGCTTAGGTTTTTGGCAAAAATCCACCCCATCTTATCAGCAGGGTTTTATTATCATAGATTAAAGAGAAAATGGTAAAAATTATGGTCCAAAATCGGCTTATGATATTTTCTGAAAGTCTACCCCCGGCTTATGACTTAGGTTGGCTTATGAGCGGGGTTTTATGGTAATAAGAGAGAATTTATGGTAAATGTATAACAAATGTATATACAGTAGGGAAGAGTAGAATTATCTCTGTTGCTAATTGATATTAAACTCTAACTATAAGCTGACCTGACTTTGACAGACTCAACATCTGACTCTGAACTGAAATTTAAATTTCAAATTCCCTGTCACCCATCCCTGTGCCATAGCTGACTTTCCCTGTGTGCTAGGTCAGTCACAGGAGTAGAGTGTAGAGCAGTGCTGCACCCTGGTGGTTCACCTGCAGAACTACTGGGTATTCGGTATTACTGTAAATACTCTTGTATGAACCACACCTCGTATAAGATGCACCTTGTGGGGTAAAAAGTCAAAAGTTTTCAACTATTTTTTTCTAATGAATTGATTTTCAAACTTTAAAAAATGTACGGAGTCTTAGAGCACCCCCTGGCCTCCCTCTGATGCTGAACAATTGGAATTTTGAAAATCCATTCAGTAGAACCAAAGTTATGATTTTTTTGACAATTTTCTTCAACTCTAGGTGCGTCTTATATGCGAGGTGCGCCTTATACACGGGAGATTACGGTATTATATGTGTCAGATCTAACCCCTATCCCCCACCCTCCCTCAAGCCACCTGGGTCTGAGTCTCGTACTAGCCGGGGCTCATATGAAAAAAAATTACGGTACGTATAATGTATATAGAAGCCTGTATAAGCACATAGTAGCCTGTATAAGTGCCTGGGCCTTGTAGATTTCAACCTGGCTGTATCCCCGGTCCTTATTCAAGACTTAATTTAAAGACAACATGGATTTTTCAGTTTCAATGCCACTGTACCCCCGGCGCTCATCAAAGGACCCGGCGCTCATCTAAGGACCCGGCGCTCATCAAAGGACCCGGCACTCATTAAAGGACCCGGCACTCATCCAAGAACCCGGCGCTCATTCAAGGACCCGGCGCTCATCCAAGAACCCGGCACTCATTCAAGGACCCGGCGCTCATCCAAGAACCCGGCACTCATTCAAGGACCCGGCGCTCATTCAAGGACCCGGCGCTCATTCAAGGACCCGGCGCTCATTCAAGGACCCGGCGCTCATTCAAGGACCCGGCGCTCATCCAAGGACCCGGCGCTCATTCAAGGACCCGGCGCTCATTCAAGGACCCGGCGCTCATCCAAGGACCCGGCGCTCATCCAAGGACCCGGCACTCATTCAAGGACCCGGCGCTCATACAAGGACCCGGCCCTCATTCAAGGACCCGGTGCTCATCCAAGAACCCGGCACTCATTCAAGGACCCGGCGCTCATCCAAGGACCCGGCGCTCATCCAAGGACCCGGCGCTCATTCAAGGACCCGGCGCTCATTCAAGGACCCGGCGCTCATTCAAGGACCCGGCGCTCATTCAAGGATCGGCGCTCATCCAAGGACCCGGCGCTCATACAAGAACCCGGCACTCACTCAAGGACCCGGCGCTCATACAAGAACCAGGCACTCATTCAAGGACCCGGCGCTCATACAAGAACCCGGCACTCATACAAGGACCCGGCGCTCATACAAGAACCCGGCACTCATTCAAGGACCCGGCGCTCATAAAAGGACCTGGCGCTCATACAAGGACCCGGCGCTCATACAAGAACCCGGCACTCATTTAGAACCCGGCGCTCATACAAGAACCCGGCACTCATTCAAGGACCCGGCGCTCATCCAGGCCACTACAGTAAACTTGTATGTTACCTGACATAGTGATGGACTCCGCTGTCTCCTTCTCTCCCATCCACGTAAACTGGAAGTTCCTGTAATAAAACATTGATAACATTTATCAACATTTCAATTTCTCCAAGTATTTTCATTCAATTACCATAGTACCTTGTGTATAGTGTGCAGGTCTTGTATAAAACACGCCCTACACACCCCAAATTACCATTGTACCTTGTATATAATGTGCACGTCTTGTATAAAACACGCCCTACACACCCCAATTTACCATAGTACCTTGTATATAATGTGCACGTCTTGTATAAAACACACCCTACACACCCCAAATTACCATAGTACCTTGTATATAATGTGCACGTCTTGTATAAAACACACCCTACACACCCCAAATTACCATTGTACCTTGTATATAATGTGCACGTCTTGTATAAAACACACCCTACACACCCCAAATTACCATAGTACCTTGTATATAATGTGCACGTCTTGTATAAAACACACCCTACACACCCCAAATTACCATTGTACCTTGTATATAATGTGCACGTCTTGTATAAAACACGCCCTACACACCCCAAATTACCATTGTACCTTGTCGATAATGTGAACGTCTTGTATAAAACACGCCCTACACACCCCAAATTACCATAGTACCTTGTCTATAATGTGCACGTCTTGTATAAAACACGCCCTACACACCCCAAATTACCATTGTACCTTGTCGATAATGTGAACGTCTTGTATAAAACACGCCCTACACACCCCAAATTACCATAGTACCTTGTCTATAATGTGCACGTCTTGTATAAAACACGCCCTACACACCCCAAATTACCATTGTACCTTGTATATAATGTGCACGTCTTGTATAAAACACGCCCTACACACCCCAAATTACCATAGTACCTTGTGTATAATGTGCACGTCTTGTATAAAACACGCCCTACACACCCCAAATTACCATTGTACCTTGTATATAATGTGCACGTCTTGTATAAAACACGCCCTACACACCCCAAATTACCATAGTACCTTGTGTATAATGTGCACGTCTTGTATAAAACACGCCCTACACACCCAAAATTACCATAGTACCTTGTATATAATGTACACGTCTTGTATAAAACACACTCTAAATTACCATAGTACCTTGTATATAATGTGCACATCTTGTATAAAACACACCATACACACCCCAAATTAAGTTAAAAAGTAAAAGGCACACCTATGCCTTGGTTCCGGCAAGTTCAGAACTACCGTAAATTCTCCCATATACGCAGCAGCTTGTAACAGAACCTACCGTAAACCCGGGTCATAAGCTGATCTATTGCATCCCCTTTTTTTTCAAAGGTTGCAGCAGGCATCAGATTCGCTTATAGCCTTGGCTTATACATGAGATAGTATGACAATCTGATACTATCTTAAGTAGGGCCATTCACATTTAATCTAATACTATTTTACCTAGCACATCTTAAGATCAGGAACATGATAATATATGATATAAGCTGGAATATGTCTCAATAGTACCGGCCACTCATTTATCACATTGTGGATCACTCTCTCTTTCTATGCATCATACAATAGGACCATTGTGGATTGCTCTCCCTTTCTATGCATCATACAGTAGTGCCATTGTGGATTGCTCTCCCTTTCTATGTGTCATACAGTAGTGCCATTGTGGATTGCTCTCCCTTTCTATGTGTCATACAGTAGTGCCATTGTGGATTGCTCTCCCTTTCTATGCATCATACAGTAGCACCATTGTGGATCGCTCTCCCTTTCTATGCATCATACAGAAGTGCCATTGTGGATTGCTCTCCCTTTCTATGTGTCATACAATAGTGCCATTGTGGATCGCTCTCCCTTTCTATGCATCATACAATAGTGCCATTGTGGATTGCTCTCCCTTTCTATGTGTCATACAGTAGTGCCATTGTGGATTGCTCTCCCTTTCTATGTGTCATACAGTAGTGCCATTGTGGATCGCTCTCCCTTTCTATGTGTCATACAGTAGTGCCATTGTGGATTGCTCTCCCTTTCTATGTGTCATACAGTAGTGCCATTGTGGATTGCTCTCCCTTTCTATGCATCATACAATAGTGCCATTGTGGATCGCTCTCCCTTTCTATGTGTCATACAGTAGTGCCATTGTGGATTGCTCTCCCTTTCTATGTGTCATACAGTAGTGCCATTGTGGATTGCTCTCCCTTTCTATGCATCATACAGTAGCACCATTGTGGATCACTCTCTCTTTCTATGTGTCATACAGTAGCACCATTGTGGATCGCTCTCCCTTTCTATGCATCATACAGAAGTGCCATTGTGGACGTTATCACTTTAAGGGCTGCTAATTCATTAATGCACCATGCCCATTGGTCGTTATGATGCATTAATGCATCATGCCCATTGGTCGTCATGATGCATTAATGCATCATGCCCATTGGTCGTCATGATGCATTGATGCATCACGCCCATTGGTCGTCATGATGCATTAATGCATCACGCCCATTGGTCGTCATGATGCATTTATGCATCACGCCCACTGGTCGTCATGATGCATGGATGCATCACGCCCATTGGTCATCATGATGCATTGATGCATCACGCCCATTGGTCGTCATGATGCATGGACGCGTCATGCCCATTGGTCATCATGATGCATTCATGCATCATGCCCACTGGTCGTCATGATGCATGAGTGCATCACGCCCATTGGTCGTCATGATGCATTAATGCATCAGGCCCATTGGTCGTCATGATGCATGGATACATCATGCCCATTGGTCGTCATGATGCATGGATGCATCATGCCCATTGGTTGTCATGATGCATGGATGCATCATGCCCATTGGTCGTCATGATGCATTCATGCATCATGCCCATTGGTCGTCATGATGCATTCATGCATCATGCCCATTGGTCGTCATGATGCATTCATGCATCACGCCCATTGGTCGTCATGATGCATGAGTGCAGCCCTGATGAGGTACACTGAGTAACTGACAACCATTCGGGACTGATACCCCCCACCGGAGGGTCGACATGATGCACCAAGGGTTAACTCGTTATTCCCCCGCCCCATACTACAAGACAACATTGACTCTGTACACAGGGTATGGGGTTAACCAAATAATCCCAGCCAAAAGTCAATTAACTCCCATCCATCTGTCGCCCCAGACACTCGCCCTGCCGACCATCCCCAACCCGCGGGGGAATGAGGGGGTGACTTGTGGGGTAAACAGACACAGCGTCATCTGTACCATATTGACATTGCTTCTTTTTTAACACTTCTTCCATGTTCTATTGACTTCTATGTTGATTTCTGGTAGGTTTTATTGGCTGGTAAGATGAATGGTGTAGGTTTTAGGCCTAGTGGTATGTATACATACATTCCTCTGGTTAGAATTATCATATAAATACACTGAGAGTTGAGGGAAGTGTACCTTCATCTTTTTATGCTCTACCATTTATAAGCCTGTAAGGGCCGCATGGTGCCATTGGTTGTCAGAATGCACCATTCAGGTACTAGTAAATCTGGCCATGGCCTCACCAGCACCCTGTAGGTTCATCCTGCTCACTTCACTCCCTACAGTGAATAATAGGGAGGCCAAAATTGATCAAGTTTTTTTTTGCTATTTTTGGTTAAAATAGGCTTCTAATTCATTGCCAAAGTCTACCCCCGGCTTGTGACCGGGGTTTAATTACGAAAGATTAAAGAGAAAATGAAGTAAATTAAGCCCCAAAATTGGCTTATAACATTTTCTCAAAGTTTACCCCCGGCTTATGACTGAGGTGGACTTATGAACGGGGTTTTACCGTGATACTTGCAATTTAAAAAAAATAGGTTGGTGGAGCCTTACTTGTGGAAGCGTTCCCGTTCTTGGGTTATAAGGAGTCGCGCCATGTCCTTAAACCTGCAAAATACAAACAATAAAACAGGTCAATATTGGAAATTACTTAGCTACATTTTATATCCATTAGGAATAGATGAGTGAGTGATATGTATCACTAACTTTGGTAAATGCTCCGGTGTTGATGAAATGAAGAGGGGGAATCTTAACGTCCGGTGTAGAAATGCTGGGTACAGGCCAGAATGGACGGGCCATGATCTTAGGTTTCTTATGGTGTAAGAATTGTTCTAATCAGCCTGTTTAGAAGTGAAAATAGATCCATTTTTTTGCGAAGTTGCTTTATATTCAAATATATTTTTCTTACTTATACTCAAGTTTATATGGGTAATTTGAATTATGAATATTCTTCCCACTTTGGCCCATGTTGGTGACAAGTATTTGGCAATACTGAAGTTCAGATATAAGCCATGGCTATTTCACCAGTTAGGGAATGGTGTACACTGATTTTAGGAACTTCTTTAATTCACAGAAAAAGGATGTTTTTGTGTATTTGAAATATGTGTTGTGGATGGCCATCACAAGTTGTAAGGTAACACTTGGTAAAACATGCCTCTCTCTGACATCTGCCGTAAAACCACACGTATAAGCCATGACTTATACACTATATCAATAGCTTACAAACTCTTACTGAACTTAGGGTGTGGCTAAAACTCAGGGTTTTAAAACTTCATACTATCAGACAAAATGGGCACCATTTCAGCCCCTAAGTGTAGCTTGTGTGACAGAGAACTAAGGGTGCTGCTTATATGCGGTTACGACTTACAGAAAAGTTTTACGGTAACTCTCTATATCCCCAATACAACAGAACCCCCTCACCTCACAAACCATCAGAAATCCTGAGACAGGGGGGTATGGAGAGGTAAGGGAGTGGTCATTTTTTTAAAAAAAAGAGGGAGGGATGGGGATTTGGTAGATTTTTGAATGCATGGCGCAAGTATTTTTGTTTTCCATTCCCCCTCGGAGGCGTCTGAAGTTTTTTATTCCCCCTCCCCTCGTTCTACAGCGACCTTACGGGACTGGACTGAATCCCGCAGAACCTAGTGCATGCTGACATCAGCAACTTCCAGACCTAATGTTATGTCTCCACCCATCATCCTGTACTACTGTGTTTTATTCCTACTCAGCCTTACTCAGCTTTGCTTTCATAACACCTAGTTTTGAGAAGATCGGAGATAAGAGATAAGATAAGGGTTCAATTGAGGCCCTCTACTTCTGGCCCCTGGTTTACAAATATCTCTATTTTTCTTAAAAAGGGAATATATATTACTAAATAGGCGGAATTCTTTCTATATATATTTCCTCAAGTCATTTCCCGATTTGTTTTAGGTTTTCTGTAAATATTTCTTATAACTTATGAATGATTTTGTGAATTTGGGTAATAGAAAATGGGAGAGAAATTTTTCAGAGGTTTAGAGCCCCACTGCCACTGCCCGCATCACCCTCCCGGCTGGGGAGGTTTCAGATACGACTGACCTAGGCCTGGACCTGATCTTGTGACCACATCTGTGACCACATGCTAATATGGAGAGATATTCCAAGATGAGAACTGTAATGACTGCGCATACAGACAAACAGAAACCTCATATAGTATTGACGAGGGCTTTTTCACTGAAAAATGTTTTCTCCCCCAAAGACTCTCCCCCCACTGCTGTTCAAAATGACCACTCCCTAAAGGTGTCATGTGTTTTATCCAGTCCCTTCCATCTTTATGAAAGCAAAGCTGAGTAAGGCTGAGTAGGAATAAAACACAGTAGTACAGGATGATGGGTGGAGACATAACATTAGTATGTGAATGCGGCACCAGGCGGGGTGGTGGTGGTGGTGATGTAGCTGGTGACGGCGTGTGTGAGTGTATAGAGGGGTGCAGGGTAGGTACCAGCAGTCACACACAGACACAGACAGACAGACAGACAGGGGGTGCACTGTATGGAGGGGTGGTGTACAGAGACACTAACACACAGTAGGAGGTACAACACCACCCAGCAGGGCTTCTTCTACCAGCCTCACCTAGCCCCCACAGTCACAGTTCACACCTACCACACACACACAGCCCTGTGCCACATCACCTACCATCAGCAGTATCAGGAGTTGTACACTGTATTCACACAGCCCAGGAGGATTTTACCCCACCATACTACACACACAGTCCCTCCTCCAGGTACCCCTTGTAGCATACAACAATTCAGCTGTAGAGGGCATCATAGGAACCACTACAAGGGAAAGCACAGAAAGGGAATTGCCTTCTAGGCTCTATAAAGTGTGTGAGATATTGTAAGTATTTCAGGGCATCAGTAAGGGCCTGAAAGCATAATCAAGTGTCTGGGGGCATTATTAAGAGTGCGAGGCCATTATAGAGTGTCTGGGGACATTATGTAGGGACTGAGGGCGTCATAATGTGTCAATGGTCATCATCAAGTGTCTGAGGGCATCATGATGTGGCTGAGGGCATCATGAGGTGCCTGAGGGCATCATGAGGTGTCTGAGGGTTAATGAGGTGTTTGAGGGCACCATGAGGTGTCTAAGGGTATCATAAGGTGGCTGAGGGCATCATAATGTAACTGAGGGCATCATAAGGTGTCTGAGGACATCATAAGGTGCCTGAGGACATCATAAGGTGACTGAGAGCATCGCGAGATGTCTAAGGGCATTATAATGTGGCTGAGGGCATCATAATGTGACTGAGGGCATCGAAAGATGTCTAAAGGCATCATAAGGTGGCTGAGGGCATCATGAGGTGTGTGAGGGCTTCATAAAGTGTGTGAGGGCATCGTGAGGCATGTGAGGGCATCATGAGGTGTATGAGGGCATCATTGAGTGTCTGAGAGCATCATTAAGTGTTTGAGGGCATCATAAGGTGCCTGAGGGCATCATAAGGTGTGTGCGGGCATCATAAGGTGCCTAAGGGCATGATTAAGTGTTTGAGGGCATCATTAAGTGTTTGAGGGCAACATTAAGTGCCTGAAGGCATCATCAAGTGTCTGAGGGCATCATTAAGTGTCTGAGGGCATCATAAGGTGCCTAACAGCATCATTAAGTGTCTGAGGGCATCATTACATGTTTGAGGGCATCATTAAGTGTCTGAGGGCATCATTTAGTGTTTGAGGACATCATAAGGTGTTTGAGGGCATCATTAAGTGTTTGAGGGCAACATTAAGTGTCTGAGGGCATTATTAATTGTTTGAGGGCAACATTTAGTGCCTGAAGGCATCATAGGGTGTCTGAGGGCATCATTAAGTGTTTGAGGGCATCATTAAGTGTTTGAGGGAAACATTAAGTGTCTGAGGGCATCATTAAGTGTTTGAGGGCATCATAAGGTGTCTGAGGGCATCATTAAGTCATTGAGGGCAACATTAAGTGTCTGAGGGCATTATTAATTGTTTGAGGGCAACATTAAGTGCCTGAAGGTATGATTAAGTGTTTGAGGGCATCATTAAGTGTTTGAGGGCAACATTAAGTGCCTGAAGGCATCATAGGGTGTCTGAGGGCATCATTAAGTGTTTGAGGGCATCATTAAGTGTTTGAGGGCAACATTAAGTGTCTGAGGGCATCATTAAGTGTTTGAGGGCATCATTCAGTGTTTGAGGGCAACATTAAGTGTCTGAGGGCATCATTAAGTGTTTGAGGGCATCATAAGGTGTCTGAGGGCATCATTAAGTGTTTGAGGGCAACATTAAGTGCCTGAAGGCGTCATATGGTGCCTAACAGCATCATTAAGTGTCTGAGGGCATCATAAGGTGTTTGAGGGCATCATTAAGTGTTTAAGGGCAACATTAAGTGCCTGAGGGCAACATTAAGTCTTTGAGGGCAACATTAAGTGCCTGAAGGCAGGTTTTGTGAAACAAGTCATGGTAGGTCCTTAGCAGCTACTTATAGACATATGTAAGGGCACAACACACATTTCAGGACACTGTAAGACAACCAGAAAACTTCAGAAAACTGCAGACACTGTCAGACACTACTACCAACTTCAGATCACTATCTATTTAAGGACACTCTCAGATATTTCCCCCTACCTCAGGTACCTGTTTAACCTGATTACCTACCTAACCCTTTAAGGGCTGCTGATGCAGGAGTGCATGATGCCCATTGGCCGTCATGATGTACCAATAAAGTGATTCATTGGTGCATCATGCCGACCCTCCGGGAGTGTATCAACCCTATAGAGTCGTCATGATGCATGAATGTAGCCCTGGTGAGGTACAGGGCTGCATTCATGCATCATGACGACCAATGGACATTAATACATCAGCGGTCCTTAAAGAGTACCGGGCACTAACAGGTTCTACTTACAGGTGCCGGAGGACATCATCAGCTAAGTCACCATCTACACAGTATCAGAACACTATAGACACCATGAGACCATCCCGTGCCATGAGTTCCACCATAAGAGGACTGGTACCTTTGTACATGGTACTCCTTATAACACCACGGGTACACACCGAGGTGGCTGGTACTAGTGCAGCTCAGCACACCGTGGTCTCCGGGGGTGCCGGCGGTGGTGAAGGCGGCGTTCAGGGTGCGGGTGGGGAGGGTGGACAGCCTCCTCCTAAGTGCATGTACTCGTTTATTGTGAATGAGTTGGACAGTGCCAAGTGTCCACTGCTACTACAGAACATGTACGGATACCAGTACCAGCGGGAACAACAGTCACCTCTCCATCACCGTGGCCAGATGCGCCACGCCAGCCGCAAGTATGACGATCTAGAACGTCGTGTACAGAGTGTCGAAAACAAGGTAGGATGACCAAGCAAAATGATAAATTCATACATATAAATATCCTCTTGAAGCTTCTAGATCTCTTCTGCTGGACAAAGTTACACTTTGTTCAATAAAACAAATATAAACTGGCAAAATGTGATTTGTGATATGGATTCATGGAAATCTGAAGTTTAGGCTAACTCAGAATTGTAGCACTGAGTCAACAAATGCTGATGGCACAAAAACCAAATCCCACAAGCCATCATTGTATAACCCTAGGTGCGACAGGAGGGGCGGGATGCGTCAGATATAGAGAAGAGTCTGGCTGACCACGAGGCGCTGCTGAAGAAAACACAACTCAACCTCATACAGCAGAAGGACAACCTGACCCACGTAGCACGTGTCCTACATGAACTAGAACGGGACCTCAAGAAACAACGCAACTATTACAAAGTATGTATTGTCTATTTATAAAGCCACAAATGTCTTAAACCACTACCTGGTACTCAGAAGCCGACCTCAGTCATAAAGTATGTATTGTCTCTTTATAAAGCAAAATGATTTTGGGAAGGGGAAGGGGGGGCAGGAACGAGTGTTGAAGCAATTTATATTGCAGGTAACTCGGAAAGGTTTATACCAACGAGGGGTGAAGCGATTTGAATTGCACGTAACTCTGACAAGTGCTTAAATAATAACTGAGGCCTGAAAAGGAATCATAAAATTACCAAACCTTCACCAAGAGGTTAAATCCCCAACAGCAAAATATTAAAAATTTTGTGATGTCGGGAGTCAGGTGGAAGTGTTGTGACAGTGTCAAACACTTCTCTGCCCCCTATAAAAAAGTTAACAATAAGAGTGATAATGTGCCCATTCATGAAAAACACCTCAGTCCTCCCTGCTAAATAATGAGCCACAGTGGGTGACAGGATGTAGCTGACATCAGCACTGCTCTATAGAGGTGGTGGCTCCTAGTGAGAAATGAGTGAACTAGGCAGACTGAAGGGTTGTAGCTGGCTCATATTTTATCAGGGTAGGACACAGGATGTACTTAACATAGGTGGACCAAGTATCAGAAAATCTCTCTCCTTTCAAAATATCTTATCTATCGCTATATATTCATGTAATATTATGTGTTAGAGTAATGCTATTATACACAGTTATATGCTGCTATATTCAAGTGGAATAAACCAAGAAGAAAACACTATGGTATAGAATATTCATTTCCCATTACCCCATAGCTGGAAATACCTCAGTTCCCCCTGCTAAATAATGAACAATGAGACCATCACCCTGTTAAAAACGGCGGGAAACCTGACACCCTAAGCTGACACCTCAATAGAAAAGCATTGAGAGCACAAAGGATGTTGCTCCCATTTTGAGATGACCTACTTTTTTAAAACCTTAATATCAGAAAGATAAGAACCAGATAACAGGTAACAATTACACCTCTATGTTCCTGAATATGTACACTATTTTATGACAGATTTCATTTTGCTTCATATTTAAGCATTTTCATGTTATTTGAGGTTGAAGGGAACAGTCCCATCTCTGAAACAGGCAATTTAGTTCTTAAAGTGTCACCCTTCCCCCACCTGTCTCTAAAAACTCGGAAAAGTAAACTTTCCGAGTTAATAAATAGTAAATGGGTGTGCTATTCACCGGTATGTAGTCATACAACTGTTATACCTTTTGTCACTTTAATACTTGATGCCTTTTACTACATATTCCTCTGAACTTTTCTGCAGTGTTACCTTGCTATAGATGTTATTAAGTGAATACTATTTATAATTGATGCCTTTTTCTACATATTCCGCTGAATTTTTTTTTTCCAGTTATATCTTGGTATAGATGTTATCAAGTGAATACTATTTATATTCATACTTCATTACACTGCTCATTATTATATGTAAATATGTGCGGGTGGAAGGAATTTTTGCTGGTGGATGGAATCAAAGTCAAATCTAAGTCAAACCGGCCACAAAAGGGGGGGAAAAAAAAAAAAATTGACTCTTCTTTACTATGCCCACACCTATATGTCCCAATGTTTTGCAGCCATAAGCATTTCCTTGATGGGTAAAACCGAGGCAAGCCGGGGAGGGGTTCCACAACTGCACAAAATAGAATGATACTGGTAATGGTATATATGTATTACTATATGTTATAGCTCTACTGATTGTAATGATTGTTGCCACATGGCTAATGAGCTACTTTCCTAGTTTTAAGTTGAATCTCACATTTATATGGAATACATATCAATAAGTGACTCTCATGCGCACACAATGTGCCAAACCAATAGACACGGCATAGAATGCCTGGACAAAACTGAACTGTAAAGGACCCTTCAGAAATTGATACACATGTTATCATTGATGAAAAGTAGTTAATACCATATGACTAAAGTCAATGGATTGCAATCCACCAATTTCGATTCGATTCAATGTAAGAATTACCTTACGACCACCTTCCACGTGAGATTACATTGAATAAAAGAAGTCGCCTGACTTCATTGAAACGAAAAAGCAACAAATGTCTAAAACCACTACCTGGTACTCAGAAGCCGACCTCAGTCATAAAGTATGTATTGTCTCTTTATAAAGCAACAAATGTCTTAAACCACTACCTGGTACTCAGAAGCCGACCTCAGTCATAAAGTATGTATTGTCTCTTTATAAAGCAACAAATGTCTAAAACCACTACCTGGTACTCAGAAGCCGACCTCAATCATAAACTGGGGGAAGACTTTAATGAAAAGCTAAAAGGCAATTTTGGAGACAACTTTTCACTATTTTCTCTTTGATTTATTCTAACAAAACTCCAGTCATACACTGGGGGGCTTTGGCAAAAGTTAAAGCTTGGTTAAAGCAGCAAATGTTGGTTAGCAGTCTTCTGTCTCTTGTGCTAATTTAGCAGGGGCTGTGGCGGACAAACTATGTGTTTTAGGACTCTAGGTGCGTCTGATATGTGAGGTGCGCAGGAGATTAATGGTATGTTTTGTGTTTGAGGACTTGTATGGTAATTTGGCAGGTATCGTGATATGTTTCATGTTGTAGGACTTGGATGCTAAGTTGGCGGGAGTTGTCATGGATGTAGCTGAGGTAGGAGAGAGGGTGCGTAAATCAGACGCGGCCATCGCTCGGCGCGGTACAGGACTCGCAGACAAACACATCCCTGTACAATCGGCACCACTTACTAACGCATGCGGACTGTCTAAAAACGCCACCAGGTTCAGGGGTGAGTACACGTTGTATCGGGTTGAACTGGGGTGTATTATTAACCAATCAGATAATTTCCTGTATTCACTTCAGAATTTTTGGGTATATCATATATAACAACTGAACCCCCCCAACATCCTGGCTGTTACCAGTGCTTTTCTCGCTGGGTGCCAGATTAAGCAATGGCCAACCCACTAGGCGTCCATACTAAGCCCTCTAAGTGACATGGACATCCCCATGTACATGATGTCCTTAACAAACATCATAAGTACATTACAAATATTTAAGACTTTAATTGTGCTGCCATAAAACACATTTGTTGGGTCATATCAAGACAATGTGAAGAATTAGAAGAGTTGTGTGCTTGATAGAGTTTGTTTTCTCATCAGGTCCATTACAGTATTTACACTGTCAGTAGGTAAAGTAAATCCCCACGTATAAGACGACCACTCAACTTGGGAGACCTAAAAGCTGCACTTAGTACTTGACAATTGTAGTTTTAGTACTTATCTGTCATGTTAAACACCCACCTATAAGCCGCACCCGCTCTTTGGGCTGAACCAATAAGCTGCAGGGAGTTTATAGTTTGTCTTTAAGACGCGACTCATGTGCAGGAATTTACGGCAAGACAATTACCCTAAAACCCCAGTCATAAGCTGATCTCAATTTGCCATTATTGGTCAAAATCGGGTTCTAAATTCTTGCTGAAGTTTACCCCCAGCTTATGAGCAGGGTTTTATTGTAATAGATAAAAGAAAACCCTGTTAAAATTTAACCCTAAAACCGGCTTATGACATTTTCCCAAAATCCACCCCTGGCTTATGACAGGGATCGGCTAATGACCAATCGGCTAATGTTTTACAGTAGCTGTAAAAAGACAGCAGTGAATGACCACCTTGAGGCACATTACTTGTAGCGGTAAAACATGTAGTACATCTACCGCTAAGTCTGACTGTAGCGGTAAAACATGTAGTACAGCTACCGCTAAGTCTGATTGTAGCGGTAAAACATGTAGTACAGCTACCGCTAAGCCTGATTGTAGCGGTAAAACATGTAGTACATCTAGCGCTAAGTCTGATTGTAGCAGTAAAACATGTAGTACAGCTACCGCTAAGCCTGATTGTAGCGGTAAAACATGTAGTACATCTACCGCTAAGTCTGACTGTAGCGGTAAAACATGTAGTACAGCTACCGCTAAGTCTGATTGTAGCAGTAAAACATGTAGTACAGCTAGCGCTAAGTCTGATTGTAGCAGTAAAACATGTAGTACAGCTAGCGCTAAGTCTGATTGTAGCGGTAAAACATGTAGTACAGCTAGCGCTAAGTCTGATTGTAGCAGTAAAACATGTAGTACATCTAGTGCTAAGTCTGATTGTAGCGGTAAAACATGTAGTACATCTACCGCTAAGTCTGATTGTAGCAGTAAAACATGTAGTACAGCTACCGCTAAGTCTGTTTGTAGCAGTAAAACATGTAGTACATCTACCGCTAAGTCTGATTGTAGCAGTAAAACATGTAGTACAGCTAGCGCTAAGTCTGATTGTAGCAGTAAAACATGTAGTACAGCTAGCGCTAAGTCTGATACTGGTAAAACATGTAGTACAGCTACCGCTAAGTCTGATTGTAGCAGTAAAACATGTAGTACAGCTACCGCTAAGTCTGATTGTAGCAGTAAAACATGTAGTACATCTACCGCTAAGTCTGATTGTAGCAGTAAAACATGTAGTACAGCTAGCGCTAAGTCTGATTGTAGCAGTAAAACATGTAGTACAGCTAGCGCTAAGTCTGATTGTAGCAGTAAAACATGTAGTACATCTACCGCTAAGTCTGACTGTAGCGGTAAAACATGTAGTACAGCTACCGCTAAGTCTGATTGTAGCAGTAAAACATGTAGTACAGCTACCGCTAAGTCTGATTGTAGCGGTAAAACATGTAGTACAGCTAGCGCTAAGTCTGACTGTAGCGGTAAAACATGTAGTACAGCTACCGCTAAGTCTGATTGTAGCAGTAAAACATGTAGTACAGCTACCGCTAAGTCTGATTGTAGCAGTAAAACATGTAGTACAGCTACCGCTAAGTCTGATTGTAGCAGTAAAACATGTAGTACAGCTACCGCTAAGTCTGATTGTAGCAGTAAAACATGTAGTACAGCTACCGCTAAGTCTGATTGTAGCAGTAAAACATGTAGTACAGCTAGCGCTAAGTCTGACTGTAGCAGTAAAACATGTAGTACAGCTACCGCTAAGTCTGATTGTAGCAGTAAAACATGTAGTACAGCTAGCGCTAAGTCTGATTGTAGCAGTAAAACATGTAGTACATCTAGCGCTAAGTCTGATTGTAGCAGTAAAACATGTAGTACAGCTAGCGCTAAGTCTGATACTGGTAAAACATGTAGTACAGCTACCGCTAAATCTGATTGTAGTGGTAAAACATGTAGTACAGCTACCGCTAAGTCTGATTGTAGCAGTAAAACATGTAGTACAGCTACCGCTAAGTCTGATTGTAGCGGTAAAACATGTAGTACAGCTACCGCTAAGCCTGATTGTAGCGGTAAAACATGTAGTACAGCTACCGCTAAGTCTGATTGTAGCAGTAAAACATGTAGTACATCTAGCGCTAAGTCTGATTGTAGCGGTAAAACATGTAGTACAGCTACCGCTAAGTCTGATTGTAGCGGTAAAACATGTAGTACAGCTACCGCTAAGTCTGATTGTAGCAGTAAAACATGTAGTACAGCTACCGCTAAGTCTGATTGTAGCAGTAAAACATGTAGTACAGCTACCGCTAAGTCTGATTGTAGCAGTAAAACATGTAGTACAGCTACCGCTAAGTCTGATTGTAGCAGTAAAACATGTAGTACAGCTACCGCTAAGTCTGATTGTAGCGGTAAAACATGTAGTACAGCTACCGCTAAGTCTGATTGTAGCGGTAAAACATGTAGTACATCTAGCGCTAAGTCTGATTGTAGCGGTAAAACATGTAGTACAGCTACCGCTAAGTCTGATTGTAGCGGTAAAACATGTAGTACATCTACCGCTAAGTCTGATTGTAGTAGTAAAACATGTAGTACATCTAGCGCTAAGTCTGATTGTAGCAGTAAAACATGTAGTACATCTAGCGCTAAGTCTGATTGTAGCAGTAAAACATGTAGTACAGCTACCGCTAAGTCTGATTGTAGCAGTAAAACATGTAGTACATCTAGCGCTAAGTCTGATTGTAGCAGTAAAACATGTAGTACAGCTAGCGCTAAGTCTGATTGTAGCAGTAAAACATGTAGTACAGCTAGCGCTAAGTCTGATTGTAGCAGTAAAACATGTAGTACAGCTAGCGCTAAGTCTGATTGTAGCAGTAAAACATGTAGTACAGCTACCGCTAAGTCTGATTGTAGCAATAAAACATGTAGTACAGCTACCGCTAAGTCTGATTGTAGCAGTAAAACATGTAGTACAGCTACCGCTAAGTCTGATTGTAGCAGTAAAACATGTAGTACAGCTACCGCTAAGTCTGATTGTAGCAGTAAAACATGTAGTACAGCTAGCGCTAAGTCTGATTGTAGCAGTAAAACATGTAGTACAGCTACCGCTAAGTCTGATACTGGTATAACGTACATTACTACATGGACCTCATTCATTGACATCTACCCCCCCAACGAGGCGAGACAAAAACCAGAATATCAGACACGGCACCAAGGTTAACCCTTCATGGGTCACATGATGCTGCATGATGCACTCCTGCATCATGCACTGCTGCATCATCGAGGAGTGCATCATGTAGGAGTGCATCATGTAGGAGTGCATCATGGAGGAGTGCATCATGGAGGAGTGCATCATGGAGGAGTGCATCATGGAGGAGTGCGTCATGGAGGAGTGCATCATGTAGGATAGCATCATGGAGGAGTGCATCATGGAGGAGTGCATCATGTAGGAGTGCATCATGCAGGAGTGCATCATGGAGGAGTGCATCATGGAGGAGTGCATCATGTAGGATAGCATCATGTAGGAGTGCATCATGCAGGAGTGCATCATGCAGGAGTGCATCATGTAGGAGTGCATCACGGAGGAGTGCATCACGGAGGAGTGCATCATGGAGGAGTGCATCATGGAGGAGTGCATCAAGGAGGAGTGCATCATGTAAGAGTGCATCATGTAGGATAGCATCATGTAGGAGTGCATCATGGAGGAGTGCATCAAGGAGGAGTGCATCATGTAGGAGTGCATCATGGAGGAGTGCATCATGTAGGAGTGCATCATGGAGGAGTGCATCATGGAGGAGTGCATCATGTAGGAGCGCATCATGTAGGAGCGCATCATGGAGGAGTGCATCAAGGAGGAGTGCATCATGGAGGAGTGCATCATGTAGGAGTGCATCATGGAGGAATTTAGCCCTGGCGACAAACTCTCCAGTTATGCATTAATGCATCATGACAAGTGAAGGATGCTGATGCACTCCTACAGGCTCACCAGGAAGCATGATGCATTAATGCAGTCTCGGCCTTTAAAGAGTTAAAAGGCGACAACTCCGAAGTCTAGTCTAGAAATCGATTAAGAAACATAAGATGTAAGAGCGTAAAGCAAGGATTAGATGAATGATTTATCTGAACACACCACCAAGTCTGACATGACAAGAATTTCCTTTTGCCTCCAGCTCTGACTCCCTATGATACATCAGTTTTGTCATTCATCCCACGTCTCACTCCCCCTCCACATGCACGCACGCACGCACGCACGCACGCACGCACAATCCTACTGTAAGTTAAACACGACTTGTGGCATGTAACACATCAAGGTGTCAACAAAAACAGTCCAAGTGAGTGAGTAATGGTTCCTTAACGTTACCTCAACAGCCAAGCTCATGTTGGGGGTGAGAAAGTTACATTAGATTTCAGATTAATGACGCAATGTGTGACTCAACCTGACACATATCCTACCCCAGACAAACAGGAGACAGAAAGCAATGAAAAATACTTTTAATGTTTGAGGTTAGGCCGATGAAGCCTGATTCAGCAACTTACTACCATAAAAAAAAATAACATGTTAAATAAGAAGCTGCGGATTATGTATTTGATGTATAGGAAGTTTCTCACCTTAGGGTGTGGCTTATACATGGGAGTGAGTGAGTAATAGATGTTTAACGCCATTTCGACAGCTAAGGTCATATTCATGACAAGAACTATATTACACAATTTCACAGAGGAATATGTCGGTGCCCGCGCATATGTGCACCACACACATTCTGAGAGATAGAAAAGAGGAGAAATAGACCCTTTTAAGTGGGCTAGAGAAGCCCGCTTATACATGGGGTTTGTATACATAGTATCATGAAAGTCAGGGTGCGGCTTATACATGGGTGCGGCTTACAAGAATGAAGTGGGAGTCAGTTATCAGATGTGGGCTATTTACCCCCCGCCCCCGTACACCAAGACTTCTGCAGTGATTAGACGGCAATTACTTCATTGACTGATATTTCATCTGATCGATAAGGTATTTCTTGTCAGACTTTTCTTTGAAAATAAAATGAAATATGGGGCTTTTGACCGAAAGCAGCGAAAGAAGTATATGGTTTTCAGGGCATAATTTCCCTGTCTGCCACCCCCCTCCCTCCGTCCCTCACGAGATCACGCTTGGTTGAGGACATTATTAAGAGTGAATTGTACATCACAGATGTAATGGCCGAGAGATCGTAGTAGAGATGTGTAATTATGAAGTGATTGAACAAACACTCAGAGACTCTAGGGGACAGAGCTGCAGCGCTGTTAGATGACCTGGGACAATAGCAATTGACTACAGGTACTTAGAGGCGCCTAGAGTGGGTGTGGAAGTTATCAGCCCGTCCCAGAACGACCTGGAATAATAGCAATTCACTGGTACACTGGTACTGGTACACTGGTACACCACAGTCTTCGTCATGGTTGACTGATTTCAGTAGCTGATCTATAGTAGAGGACTTTTGGCTGTTTTTGACATGACCTGCTGTCCCCCTCCTACATGATGTATATATGGCCGAGGAGACAAGTCTCTCGGCCAAATGATGACACCTTCTTGGGGCCAAATGACAGTGTACGGTAAGATACTTAGTACTAGAGGAATGCACCGTAGTCGCACCTAACTCGGAAGAGGAGGGGTGGTTTGTGGGATCATTCAGACTCTGTCATAGTACATGTATGACATCAGCACTGCAGCTGGTTAACACACCACAAAAGGGCGGGAAAAAGGGTAACAAATGTTTCCAAATGGAATGTGTATACTTTAACATTGTAGCAAAGAAGCGTCCCCTTACAGTGATTCCAGGTATGCCTTCACTATCTCTCTGATATCTCCTTATCTAAACCGAATTCTGGTCTATATTATATACCTCTATGATCTATACATCCCAGGCTACTTCTACAGCACAATATACACTGGGAACACCCTTTTATTTGGTGATGAATGTGAAATTTTGCTCCAATTCTGAGGGGTCTAAAATGTCTTAACCCATGGTGGCTCCTATAACTCTTCCGAGTTAATAATGGATATATGGTAGGGTAGTTACAGTAAGAGTAGAGTTATAATGTGTTATAGTTTTATACGCTGCTGCAGCTATTTCCCTGTGCTTCCTGTCTGCCACATTCCACCCATCACCAAGTCACATCCCACGTTACAACAACACACCACCGTGTTATGACTTACCTCTCTACACCAGACACTGCTACAGAGGGCGTCTTAAAGGTATACAGGACACTAACCACACAGGCCACCTGGTGGTCGAGTTATACACCAGACACTGCTACAGAGGGCGTCTTAAAGGTATACACTAACCACACAGGCCATCTGGTGGTCAAGTTATACACCAGACACTGCTACAGAGGGCGTTTTAAAGGTATACAGGACACTAACAACACAGGCCACCTGGTGGTCGAGTTACACACCAACCACTGCTACAGAGGGCGTCTTAAAGGTATACAGGACACTAACAACACAGGCCACCTGGTGGTCGAGTTATATACCAGACACTGCTACAGAGGGCGTTTTAAAGGTATACAGGACACTAACCACACAGGTCACCTGGTGGTCTAGTTATACACCACACTGAGGGTGTTAAGGTATACAGGACACTAACCACACAGGCCACCTGGTGGTCGAGTTATACACCAGACACTGCTACGGAGGGTGTCTTAAAGGTATACAGGACACTATCCACACAGGCCACCTGGTGGTCTAGTTATACACCACACTGAGGGTGTTAAAGGTATACAGGACACTAACCACACAGGCCACCTGGTGGTGAAGTTATACACCAGACACTGCTCCTATAGACTGCCTGTTAAAGGTATAGGGTAGACCCAGGATGCAGGATCAACCAATCAGATAATTCCCTGTATTCACTGCAGAATTTTTTGACCGGGATTTTATTACTAGAGATTATAGAGAAACTTGTTAAAAATTCACTCTAAAATCGGCTTATAATATTTTCCCAAGTTCTACCCCCGGTTTATGACTGATGTCGGTTAATGAGCTGCGTTTTACGGAACACATAAAACACAGTGTCTGGTGATTAGAAACACATGATACTTCACCTGTACAGTAGCCCCAACCATATCACATACAGATATTAAGCTAATAGATGATGCATATCGAGGCCCTCGGGGAGTATATCCAGCATATACTCCCCGTGGGCCTCGATATGCATCACCTAATAGGTTTATACCACGATTTCCTCCATTTTGTATTAATTTCTTACCTGAGATCCAAAGAATATAGCCACGAGAAGCCATTTTGTAAAAGCAAGCGATACTGCCCAGGTCCTCTCTGCGCGAAGCCATTGTTTTTGTTCCTTGCCGGGAGAGGTACCGCTGTGTATACAGTCACTTTTCGTATTGAATCCAACCATGACAAGTCTTCAAATTAAAACATACATATCCTTAGACATTCTAGATGAGTACCGTAAATCCCCGGTCATAAGCCGGATTTTTTTTTCTATTTTGGGCCCAAACCGGCTTCTAAATTTTTCCCAAAGTTCCCCCTCGGCTTATGACCGGGTTTTTTTTACTATAGAATAAAGAGAAAATGGGAAAAATTTGACACCAAAACCAGCTTATAGGATTTCCCTGAACTCACCCCCTGGCTTATGACCGGGGCCGGCTTATGACCGGGGATTTACGGTACTCCATGCTTGATATGTCCGATATATTCAAAATAAATAAGAATCCATTGATTTTTCCATCGTAAGCGAGTCGCGGTCCGGCCATTCCCACCCGCCTCCTTGTCTGGCGAAAGTGTGTCAGTGGCCCGGATGTAGATATAGGTCAACTGCTCGTCGTACGAGGAAGACGCCAAAAATTTCGGACCGGTTTGGAAAATCAATGGATTCTTATTTATATTGAAGAAAATCGAGACAATTAGCACGCATTCCTCGTCTATGGATCGAATACTTCTTGGGACTTTGATATTATAACATGTCATGGTTGGATTCCATACGAAAAGTGGGTGTAAACATAGGACAAGGTACCCAGGTTAGAACTTATTTATTTTCGCATTGGATTCCATCACCGTTCAGTGTGGCGCAATGGCTAAGGCCTTCGCCTACCACCACTGCGGCCGGGGTTCAATCCTCATACAAGTTGGTACGATTTTTCACAATGGGAAATGGCTAGATTAACTTTGTATAGCTGCCATAATTTCCAAAAAGACCCCGAAAAAGTATATACCAAAAATTTCAAAAATGCACATGAGTGGTATATGCAGAATATACCACGCATATATCGCATATAAAACCACCGGAAGTGCCAGAATCGTGGTATAAACAGATATGGTCTACATAGACTTACTGCCTCAGGTCACATTTGTACCGTATCCTCCAATGTATCACGTCCCAGGGTTAGGTTAGGGCTTTATGTGCAGCCGGAGAGGAAGAGAATGCTATAACTATTATAAGGTGCACCTGTGACCGGTTTTGAAGTTTAATACTAGTTCAATGTGACTCTACCCCACCTACAAGGTGCACCTCATCTTTTTGGAGGTTCTATAACTCACAGTATAAGGTGCAGTAGGCCTCAGACTTGTGTATAAGACGCGCCTTATTCTTGGGAAATTAGGGTACTATCAATAATGGAAGGGAGTCAATTATTTGGACAGTGACAGTCAATAGAGACCCCTGGTTATTGTATTTATATAAAAGGTGAACATACACACACAGCGGTGGTTCTCAGTCTGTCACTGTAGTCTACTCCCTCCATGTTTGACCCTGTGTAACCATAGTAACCATGTAAATATCATCATGGGGGCAGCATTAAGCTGGTGTCTCCATGTTGGACACCAAGGGATGGCTGAGCCTTTAATGGTATAAAAACACAGTTAAACCAGCATTTATGGGTTTTACATAATACAGCCCATAGAACACCTGATTAACCATTAATATTTCACATTAAAGACATTTTCCTTAACAAAATATTGTTTTTACATTCTTTTCCCATTTTGCTGATGGGTTGATTTTTTTCAGTTATCAGCACATCATCCTACAGTAGTGACAGTAGTAACTGCTGAAATACCTGACCCTACAGTAGTGGCAGTAGTAACTGCTGAAATAGCTGATCCTACAGTAGTGGTAGTAGTAACTGCTGAAATACCTGACCCTACAGTAGTAACTGCTGAAATACCTGATCCTACAGTAGTGGTAGTAGTAACTGCTGAAATACCTGATCCTACAGTAGTGGCAGTAGTAACTGCTGAAATACCTGATCCTACAGTACTGGTAGTAGTAAATGCTGAAATACCTGACCCTACAGTAGTGGTAGTAGTAACTGCTGAAATACCTGACCCTACAGTAGTAGCTGCTGAAATACCTGACCCTACAGTAGTGGTAGTAGTAAATGCTGAAATACCTGATCCTACAGTAGTGGTAGTAGTAACTGCTGAAATACCTGACCCTACAGTAGTGGTAGTAGTAACTGCTGAAATACCTGACCCTACAGTAGTGGTAGTAGTAACTGCTGAAATACCTGATCCTACAGTAGTGGTAGTAGTAAATGCTGAAATACCTGACCCTACAGTAGTGGTAGTAGTAACTGCTGAAATACCTGACCCTACAGTAGTAGCTGCTGAAATACCTGATCCTACAGTAGTGGTAGTAGTAACTGCTGAAATACCTGACCCTACAGTAGTGGTAGTAGTAAATGCTGAAATACCTGACCCTACAGTAGTAACTGCTGAAATACCCGATCCTACAGTAGTGACAGTAGTAACTGCTGAAATACCTGACCTTACAGTAGTGGTAGTAGTAGCTGCTGAAATACCTGATCCTACAGTAGTGGTAGTAGTAACTGCTGAAATACCTGATCCTACAGTAGTGGTAGTATTAACTGCTGAAATACCTGACCCTACAGTAGTAACTGCTGAAATACCTGACCCTAGAGTAGTGGTAGTAGTAACTGCTGAAATACCTGATCCTACAGTAGTGGTAGTAGTAACTGCTGAAATACCTGACCCTACAGTAGTGGTAGTAGTAACTGCTGAAATACCTGACCCTACAGTAGTGGTAGTAGTAACTGCTGAAATACCTGATCCTGCAGTAGTAACTGCTGAAATACCTGATCCTACAGTAGTGACAGTAGTAACTGCTGAAATACCTGATCCTACAGTAGTGTCAGTAGTAACTGCTGAAATACCTGACCCTACAGTAGTGTCAGTAGTAACTGCTGAAATACCTGATCCTACAGTAGTGGTAGTAGTAACTGCTGAAGTACCTGATCCTACAGTAGTGGTAGTAGTAACTGCTGAAATACCTGACCCTACAGTAGTAGCTGCTGAAATACCTGACCCTAAAGTAGTGGTAGTAGTAAATGCTGAAATACCTGATCCTACAGTAGTGGTAGTAGTAAATGCTGAAATACCTGATCCTACAGTAGTGGTAGTAGTAACTGCTGAAATACCTGACCCTAGAGTAGTGGTAGTAGTAACTGCTGAAATACCTGACCCTACAGTAGTGGTAGTAGTAACTGCTGAAATACCTGATCCTACAGTAGTGGTAGTAGTAACTGCTGAAATACCTGATCCTACAGTAGTGGTAGTAGTAAATGCTGAAGTACCTGATCCTACAGTAGTGGTAGTAGTAACTGCTGAAGTACCTGATCCTACAGTAGTGACAGTAGTAACTGCTGAAATACCTGATCCTACAGTAGTAACTGCTGAAATACCTGACCCTACAGTAGTGGCAGTGGTAACTGCTGAAATACCTGATCCTACAGTAGTGGCAGTAGTAACTGCTGAAATACCTGATCCTACAGTAGTGACAGTAGTAACTGCTGAAATACCTGATCCTACAGTAGTAACTGCTGAAATACCTGACCCTACAGTAGTGGTAGTAGTAACTGCTGAAATACCTGATCCTACAGTAGTGGTAGTAGTAACTGCTGAAATACCTGACCCTACAGTAGTAACTGCGGAAATACCTGATCCTACAGTAGTAACTGCTGAAATACCTGACCCTACAGTAGTGGTAGTAGTAACTGCTGAAATACCTGATCCTACAGTAGTGGTAGTAGTAACTGCTGAAATACCTGATCCTACAGTAGTAACTGCTGAAATACCTGATCCTACAGTAGTGGTAGTAGTAACTGCTGAAATACCTGATCCTACAGTAGTAACTGCTGAAATACCTGATCCTACAGTAGTAACTGCTGAAATACCTGATCCTACAGTAGTAACTGCTGAAATACCTGACCCTACAGTAGTGGTAGTAGTAACTGCTGAAATACCTGATCCTACAGTAGTGGTAGTAGTAACTGCTGAAATACCTGATCCTACAGTAGTGTCAGTAGTAACTGCTGAAATAGCTGATCCTACAGTAGTGGTAGTAGTAACTGCTGAAATACCTGATCCTACAATAGTAACTGCGGAAATACCTGATCCTACAGTAGTAACTGCTGAAATAGCTGATCCTACAGTAGTGGTAGTAGTAACTGCTGAAATACCTGACCCTACAGTAGTGGTAGTAGTAACTGCTGAAATACCTGACCCTACAGTAGTAACTGCTGAAATAGCTGATCCTACAGTAGTGACAGTAGTAACTGCTGAAATACCTGATCCTACAGTAGTGACAGTAGTAACTGCTGAAATACCTGATCCTACAGTAGTGGTAGTAGTAACTGCTGAAATACCTGATCCTACAGTAGTGGTAGTAGTAACTGCTGAAATACCTGACCCTACAGTAGTAACTGCGGAAATACCTGATCCTACAGTAGTAACTGCTGAAATATCTGACCCTACAGTAGTGGTAGTAGTAACTGCTGAAATACCTGATCCTACAGTAGTGGTAGTAGTAACTGCTGAAATACCTGATCCAACAGTAGTTACTGCTGAAATACCTGATCCTACAGTAGTGGTAGTAGTAACTGCTGAAATACCTGATCCTACAGTAGTAACTGCTGAAATACCTGATCCTACAGTAGTAACTGCTGAAATACCTGATCCTACAGTAGTAACTGCTGAAATACCTGACCCTACAGTAGTGGTAGTAGTAACTGCTGAAATACCTGATCCTACAGTAGTAACTGCTGAAATACCTGATCCTACAGTAGTGGCAGTAGTAACTGCTGAAATACCTGATCCTACAGTAGTAACTGCTGAAATACCTGATCCTACAGTAGTGGTAGTAGTAACTGCTGAAATACCTGACCCTACAGTAGTGTCAGTAGTAACTGCTGAAATACCTGATCCTACAGTAGTGTCAGTAGTAACTGCTGAAATACCTGATACTATAGTAGTAACTGCTGAAATACCTGATCCTACAGTAGTGTCAGTAGTAACTGCTGAAATACCTGACCCTACAGTAGTGTCAGTAGTAACTGCTGAAATACCTGATCCTACAGTAGTAACTGCTGAAATACCTGACCCTACAGTAGTGACAGTAGTAACTGCTGAAATACCTTGCTTGATTACCGTAAATTCTCTCATATAAGCCATGAATGATACCAGAACAAGATGCTTATTGCGGCTTACAGCAGGTTCCCAAAGACAGGGTACAGCTTATACGAGGTATGTGAAACTAGAACTGAATGGCCAGTTTTGAAGGGTTAACTGGTGAAATACCCCATGTAGGAAATAACTGCTGAATTACCATTTATATAACATGTAATCCCCACAATACGTCACCGCCCACACTTAGTTGTTTTACCTCTTCTATGCTGAACACGCTCAGACCAAAGGACGCCATTACCATTCTGTATATTGACACTCCCAGAATGTCTGATTAAAGTTGGACTCTCACCTACACTAGAGACTGATTAAAGTTGGACTATCACCTACACTACAGACTGATTAAAGTTGGACTATCACCTACACTACAGTCTGATTAAATTTGGACTATCACCTACACTACAGACTGATTAAAGTTGGACTATCACCTACACTACAGACTGATTAAAGTTGGACTATCACCTACACTACAGACTGATTAAAGTTGGACTATCACCTACACTACAGACTGATTAAAAGTGGACTATCACCTACACCAAGTTGGGAACCTAAAACTTAGTTTTTCCTGAATTTTCACTGAGAATTGCAGTAGTTAAGCCAAAAACTGTCTGATTTACCCAATAATGAAAGATGAAACTCATAGCTTTCTGGTCAGTGCAGATGTTTTTACATTAATGTAGTGCACAGTTTACCACTGAAGTACAAAGTATAAATTTGAAAATCATTAGTTTAAAAAAATTGCTGTTTTTCAAAGTTTGGTCCTATATATTTGTGAAAAAATATTCTAACCATCAGTTTTTCATAGATAGTACATTAGAGTGACCCATGAAGTTTATAAATGAGTATACTTAATTTTCCTACCTCTATGATGACTCATTACACTATGGGAGACATGTGACTTTTGTTAATTTGCAAAAACTGTGATTTTCAACACAATTTTTGCTTGGCTTTTGATGTGGGGCCACATAGATTACCATATATGGACACATGATCACCCAATGATACCAAAATTATTCATTTTGTATTTTACTTTAAAGGCATGTGTAATATCTAAGTGATGTGTGAGAAAAATTAGGGACATCTTATGATTCTAGTCTCGCTTTTGTTGCTATTTACAGCTAAATAGCTTGATAGTGCATCATAATAGGCCTCACGTGCCTAAAATGGGCTAATAGTATTTCAATATGGTTTTCAATGAATCATCAGGTCAAAACAAGATTTGATGATGGGGTTGATACACTCCGGGAAGGTCAGCATGATGACCGAATAACACGCTAATGACGCCGCACCCACCTCACTAGTGCTAAATGCTGGTCAAAGGGCATGATGCACTCATGGATAAGGTTTAAAGTAGGACTATCTCTTATATATCTGTATATCATTCACACTCCTGAGTTGCCATATCACCTCCTGGGATGTGGGTAGAATCTATATATGTATTTCATTTTTCTATTCCTTTAACAACTTTTTAAACTGACTGACATTCACAATACCACTTGGAATGTTCGAAGTCTGTACACAAAACCTGCACATCAGAGCAAGCTTTACTTCACAGGTATTTGTGGCACACAGTAGTACGGGGGTTACTGTCCAGACGACAGGACACGGCCGCTGTAATGATGCAGCCATCCAGGTTAACCAGGTTATTTACATGTAAATCCGCAGACTGGGTGTGGCGCCTGCAGACAGCCATAGAGGGCCGATGGGTGGACGGTAGATTGTGTATGCTCAGTTTGGTGCTTTCTGCCTGTCTGTACTACAGGATATTCTCGTGTACAAGCCACAGCTAGTATGAGACCCAGGTGGGTGGAGGGAGGGTGGGTGGGGGGTAGGGGTTAGATCTGACACATATAATATTTTCCAAATTGTTCCAGCATCAGAGGGGGGCCAGGGGGACTATGACCCCGTAGCTTTTTAGATTTAGCGGGGTATACTTCAAAACTGTACTCCAACTGCAGCATCGGATATACCATGTATAATGTATAAAATCTATATTACCATTAATTATTTATACATTATTATCATTATTGATTCTACCAGATTGTGAGGATGTGTACTTAAACGGACACACATATAGTGGCGTGTACTTTATAACCCCGCTGTACACCAACTGTGCCATCCCTGTGTACCGTGTATAATTATCCTATATTACTTATTCTATTATAGATTGTGAGGATGTGTACCTAAACGGACACACATATAGTGGCGTGTACTTCATAACCCCGCTCTACACCAACTGTCCCATCCCTGTGTACCGTGTATAATTATACAGCAGCAATGTGCATTGCTCGTAACTTGAAAAGAAATAAATCAACAGCCTTGAGCAAGTCTAGCTTGTGGTCTGACATCAGCACTCCTTTACCCAGGTTATTGGCACCACCAATCCACTATTTGCATAACTCCCGCCAAAACTGCTCTATTCGCACCACACTGCAAAAAAAGGCGGGAAAGTTGATATATGGATCAACATCATATGCCTTCACCATTGCAACCAACTGCCTGTGTAGAATATAGACAATTACTCAAAATTTACAATAGTTGGTACTGAAATACCTTTTCCTGCAAGACTCCTACATCTCCTCCTTTAATGGTACTACAAAATCATTAAGTAATTCTGCCTCTTATATATAAAATTTACATCTTTTTTGAAACTTATTCGCACCACCAAAGTGACTGGAAATGAGGGGACCCATAGTCGTCTCCTATAACTCTTTTTGAGTTAATTATCCTATATTACTTATTATATTACAGATTGTGAGGATGTGTACTTAAACGGACACACATATAGTGGCGTGTACTTCATAACCCCGCTCTACACCAACTGTCCCATCCCTATGTACCGTGTATAATATCCTATATTACTTATTCTATTACAGATTGTGAGGACGTGTACTTAAACGGACACACATATAGTGGCGTGTACTTCATAACCCCGCTCTACACCAACTGTCCCATCCCTGTGTACCGTGTATAATATCCTATATTACTTATTCTATTATAGATTGTGAGGATGTATACTTAAACGGACACACATATAGTGGCGTGTACTTTATAACCCCGCTCTACACCAACTGTCCCATCCCTGTGTACTGTGACATGGACACTCCCCCTGGTGGCTGGATGGTGATACAGCGCAGGAAGAATGGACACCTGTCCTTCAGCAGGAACTGGGACGAGTACCGCGAGGGATTCGGGGATGTGGCAGGAGAATACTGGCTCGGACTGGACAACATCTTTCTCATCACCAACCAGATGCACTATAAGGTAAACTGGGGCTTACATACATATGTACCACGTCACTATTATCAACCTAGCTTATATACTTCAAAATATGTAAAGCCAGTTTTGTCTTGCTATGAAATCAAGCTACATGTGGACCTGTGGGACCTTAACCAAAGCCAGGTGCATTTTCATTCTAGGCATGTGTTAATCCTATGTTTTTTTTTTATTTATCTCTAGCTGCGTGTGGACTTGTGGGACTTCTATGGTAGCCGTGTCTATGCTGAGTACCACCACTTCCACATACGAGGTGCACGCGACCATTACAAGCTCTATGTGTCCAACCACACGGGCACAGCACCCGACGGACTCTCCAATCACAATGGGGTATGTACAATCAATCTCCAATCATAATGGGCTATCTAGCTATGTAGCTCCAATCACAATGGGGAATGTAGAATCAATCGCCAATCATAATGGGCTATGTAGAGTCAATCTCCAATCACAATGGGTAATGTAGAATCAATCTCCAATTGCAGGAGTGGGGCGCTGGTTTGGTGGCAAATTATAATATTAAAATCTAATATTACATTACTCTATGATCTAGGTGGCATTCTCTACGAGGGACCAGGATCATGATGGTGCACCAAACTACCACTGTGCCCAGGAGTGGGGCGCAGGTTGGTGGTTCAACAACTGCTGGTTTGTAATCCTTAACGGGCCCTACTACAACAACACTGACGTCAAATACCGCGGGATATCGTGGAACGACTGGAAAACGGAACAACTGAGAGAGACGGAGATGAAAATACGGCCTTATGGACATTAGGATATCTACAAATTTAGTAACATATATGGAAAATAGGACATGTACACAGTAGTAGTGAAGGGGATATACCATAAGGACAACTGGTAAGGCTAATAGTGTACCTCACATGAAGGGTGCACCCTGACTCTAAGAAAATGCTATTTGGATACTCTCAGGTAAAAGGCGTGGCGTATTCGTGAAGTATGGCGGTAGGTAGTAAAGAAACATCACTGCTACAGCCTACCAAGGACTACCATAAAGTAAAGGCACATCACTGTTACAGCCTACCAAGGACTGCCATAAAGTAAAGGCACATCACTGTTACAGCCTACCAAGGACTGCCATAAAGTAAAGGCACATCACTGCTACAGTCTACCAAGGACTGCCATAAAGGCACATCACTGCTACAGCCTACCAAGGACTGCCATAAAGCAAAGGCACATCACTGCTACAGCCTACCAAGTACTGCCATAAAGTAAAGGCACATCACTGTTACAGCCTACCAAGGACTACCATAAAGGCACATCACTGCTACAGCCTACCAAGGACTACCATAAAGTAAAGGCACATCACTGCTACAGCCTACCAAGGACTACCATAAAGTAAAGGCACATCACTGCTACAGCCTACCAAGGACTGCCATAAAGGCACATCACTGCTACAGCCTACCAAGGACTACCATAAAGGCACATCACTGCTACAGCCTACCAAGGACTACCATAAAGTAAAGGCACATCACTGTTACAGCCTACCAAGGACTACCATAAAGGCACATCACTGTTACAGCCTACCAAGGACTGCCATAAAGGCACATCACTGTTACAGCCTACCAAGGACTGCCATAAAGTAAAGGCACATCACTGCTACAGCCTACCAAGGACTACCATAAAGTAAAGGCACATCACTGTTACAGCCTACCAAGGACTACCATAAAGTAAAGGCATATCACTGCTACAGCCTACCAAGGACTACCATAAAGTAAAGGCACATCACTGCTACAGCCTACCAAGGACTACCATAAAGGCACATCACTGCTACAGCCTACCAAGGACTACCATAAAGGCACATCACTGCTACAGCCTACCAAGGACTACCATAAAGTAAAGGCACATCACTGCTACAGCCTACCAAGTACTGCCATAAAGTAAAGGCACATCACTGTTACAGCCTACCAAGGACTACCATAAAGGCACATCACTGCTACAGCCTACCAAGGACTACCATAAAGTAAAGGCACATCTCTGTTACAGCCTACCAAGGACTACCATAAAGGCACATCACTGTTACAGCCTACCAAGGACTGCCATAAAGGCACATCACTGTTACAGCCTACCAAGGACTGCCATAAAGTAAAGGCACATCACTGCTACAGCCTACCAAGGACTACCATAAAGGCACATCACTGTTACAGCCTACCAAGGACTGCCATAAAGGCACATCACTGTTACAGCCTACCAAGGACTACCATAAAGTAAAGGCACATCACTGTTACAGCCTACCAAGGACTGCCATAAAGTAAAGGCCCATCACTGTTACAGCCTACCAAGGACTGCCATAAAGTAAAGGCACATCACTGTTACAGCCTACCAAGGACTACCATAAAGTAAAGGCATATCACTGCTACAGCCTACCAAGTACTGCCATAAAGTAAAGGCACATCACTGTTACAGCCTACCAAGGACTACCATAAAGGCACATCACTGCTACAGCCTACCAAGGACTACCATAAAGACACATCACTGCTACAGCCTACCAAGGACTACCATAAAGGCACATCACTGCTACAGCCTACAAAGGACTACCATAAAGTAAAGGCACATCACTGTTACAACCTACCAAGGACTACCATAAAGACACATCACTGCTACAGCCTACCAAGGACTACCATAAAGACAAATCACTGTTACAGCCTACCAAGGACTACCATAAAGGCACATTACTGCTACAGCCTACCAAGGACTACCATAAAGTAAAGGCACATCACTGTTACAACCTACCAAGGACTACCATAAAGACACATCACTGCTACAGCCTACCAAGGACTACCATAAAGGCACATCACTGTTACAGCCTACCAAGGACTACCATAAAGGCACATTACTGCTACAGCCTACCAAGGACTACCATAAAGTAAAGGCACATCACTGTTACAGCCTACCAAGGACTACCATAAAGTAAAGGCACATCACTGTTGCAGCCTACCAAGGACTGCCATAAAGGCACATCACTGCTACAGCCTACCAAGGACTACCATAAAGGCACATCACTGTTACAGCCTACCAAGGACTACTCCGTTATTTAACCCTTTAAGGGCTGCTGATGCAGGAGTGCATCATGTCCATTGGTCATCATGATGCACCAATGAAGTGTTGGCAAGACTTCTCGCAGGCACTTCATTGGAGAATCATGCCGACCTTACAGGGTTGATACACCCCTGAGGTTCGGCCTGATGCACTTCATTGGTGTATCATGACGACCGATGGGTATGATGCATCAATGCACTATTGGCCCTTAAAGGGTTAACATCACTATGTACAGCCAGTATGGTAGATAGTTTAGAGAAGTGAAAGACCTGACTATACACATACTAGGATATCTGATTATAAGGAATGACTTGTAAAGTCAGTTACAGACTACAACATGCTGTACACTGCTGTCCGGAAAGACCCGGGGGGGGGGGGTGGAACCTGGCCCAATAAGCTGATATGTACAATAGAACACATTATTGGTCAAACCAATCTATTAGGAGGTGAGTGTGGCAACCATGCCAGTAATCACAAGGTAGTATCGAGATGAAGGCGGTTTAAACTTTTGTTCTGTAAGAAACCAATATATTAGTGAACTTAGTATGGTAAATCCTCTCGTATAGGATGCACCCTGAGTTAGAGCACCCTGAGCTAGACTAAATCCTACAGGACATAGATGAGATAATCCCGGTGTATATGCCGTGTCTTATATGTGAGTATTTATGGTAGCAGTTTGTGACTGCGGATGGACAGAATCAAACTTCTCAACCCTCGACAATAATGCTTCATATATCTAGCCGCGTGCCATAATCTGGACACTAAGACTTTGGACTAGACGACATGTCCAACATAATGAGACGGCATTATTTAAGCTAAACTTGAAATTCATATATGACAAAGTTGACAGTGGCTTATTTATTGATGTGTAAGTTATGTGCTGCGGCTGTGTAAGTCTGTCACTATTGTACCTTGTTATGTTCTCTTGGTGATGTGCCCATATATATGTATAACATGGAGTCAAACATGATTCAACCTGCCTGTACATTTAGCTCACCTTATATATCACAATGTGTACCACATATAACTATAGATCCTCTAACCACCTACCTGTACATTTAGCTCACCTTATATATCACAATGTGTACCACATATAACTATAGATCCTCTAACC
Organism: Acholoe squamosa; assembly: GCA_949317995.1. Classification (NCBI taxonomy): domain Eukaryota; kingdom Metazoa; phylum Annelida; class Polychaeta; order Phyllodocida; family Polynoidae; genus Acholoe; species Acholoe squamosa. The sequence continues at coordinate 89,497,995 of OX439038.1, read as the reverse complement.
TGCCTGTACATTCAGCTCACCGTATATATCACAATGTGTACCACATATAACTATAGATCCTCTAACCACCTACCTGTACATTTAGCTCACCTTATATATCACAAAGTGTACCACATATAACTATAGATCCTCTAACCTACCTGTACATTTAGCTCACCGTATATATCACAATGTGTACCACATATAACTATAGATCCTCTAACCACCTACCTGTACATTTAGCTCACCTTATATATCACAAAGTGTACCACATATAACTATAGATCCTCTAACCTGCCTGTACATTAAGCTCACCGTATATATCACAATGTGTACCACATATAACTATAGATCCTCTAACCCATTAAAGGGCACTAATGTATTGATGTTACTCGCCAGGCCTGCATTCATGCATCATGATGAACGTATAGTGTTGGTGATGACCAATAGGCATGAGGCATCGCTTTAGTTTATATCAACCTTAACATACATAAAGATATTGTACAAAATGATATCATTATCATATACTGAGTAACATTGTAGATATAATCGTGTTACTTCATATTGGGCCCACCGTGAATGCATATTACCGAGAGCCTTTAAGGCCGCTGAGATAAACATAATATAAATATGTATCTAACATAGTCCATACGGTGATGCTCGGATAACTACCCGAGTCTGATGTTAAACCTAAATGGTTGAGTAGTTTCCAGAAATGGTAGAAAGAAGTGATGGTATATATGTATGATAGTCATAGTGTTTTGATATCATGTCTGAGCAAAAAAAAAAAAAAAAAAAAAATCTCTAAAAAAATCTACTTCAACCCTCCACAATGTGCATGAGGAGGTTTGGTCCCATGTTTTATGTGCTGTTAATAAAAATGTGTGAAAAAGATGTTGGAGCAATGTGCTAGTTACTATTTAACCATTGTGAATGTATTATGACAAGCTTCCTGAACAGTACAAAAGTATTTCACATTGGGTGGGTGAAATTGGTTGTGACTGTTTCCCTACAGTACCATCACTTTTCTCATATGCCATCAGGACACTTACCTAGTTGTGGCAGGAATCTGGGTAGGACCAGGTACCATCAGAACCGTTACCTAGATGTGGCAGGAGTCTGGGTAGGACCAGGTACCATCAGGACCGTTACCTAGATGTGGCAGGAGTCTGGGTAGGACCAGGTACCATCAGGACCCTTACCTAGTTGTGGCAGGAGTCTGGGTAGGACCAGGTACCATCAGGACCCTTACCTAGTTGCGGCAGGAGTCTGGGTAGGACCAGGTACCATCAGGACCCTTACCTAGTTGTGGCAGGAGTCTGGGTAGGACCAGGTACCATCAGGACCCTTATCTAGTTGTGGCAGGAGTCTGGGTAGGACCAGGTACCATCAGGACCCTTACCTAGTTGCGGCAGGAGTCTGGGTAGGACTAGGTACCATCAGGACCCTTACGTATTAGTCGTGGGAATTTGGGTAGGACCAGGTACCATCAGGACCCTTACCTATTAGTCGTGGGAGTCTGGGTAGGACCAGGTACCATCAGGACCCTTATCTAGTTGTGGCAGGAGTTTGGGTAGGACCAGGTACCATCAGGACCCTTATCTAGTTGTGGCAGGAGTTTGGGTAGGACCAGGTACCATCAGGACCCTTATCTAGTTGTGGCAGGAGTCTGGGTAGGACTAGGTACCATCAGGACCCTTATCTAGTTGTGGCAGGAGTCTGGGTAGGACCAGGTACCATCAGGACCCTTACCTAGTTGTGGCAGGAGTTTGGGTAGGACCAGGTACCATCAGGACCCTTATCTAGTTGTGGCAGGAGTTTGGGTAGGACCAGGTACCATCAGGACCCTTATCTAGTTGTGGTAGGAGTCTGGGTAGGACCAGGTACCATCAGGACCCTTATCTAGTTGTGGCAGGAGTCTGGGTAGGACCAGGTACCATCAGGACCCTTACCTAGTTGTGGCTGGGGTCTGGGTAGGAGGTGTTATGCCGGGTATGCGGGGTATGTATCAACATTAGTTTTGTAAGCTCCCACCAGATGGCTGCTGGCTACCAGCTCATCCCGTAGTGAATAATCAATGGCTGAGTGTAGGACCGCAGTGAATAATGGCGCCATGTGCCTCACCGCACCCTCCCCTCAGCCCTCCCCCCTGTCCGACAGACAGCTTAATCCGTCCAAGGCTGTATAGTACATTCATGCATGATGCGCCAATCAAGTGCTGGCGAGTCTGCTCTGGAAACTGGATATTGTATTTGTGCCACAACCAACCCCACCCTTGCACCCATCCACAAAATGGTGGGGAAAAAAAGAAGAACAAAAAAAGACCTCCCACCCTTCCCCAATCAGACCATCACCACCACCCTGTTCAGTATTGACTCCCTGATAGGACGTTGTGAGTAGTACACTCCATACACACCAGGGGCACCACGGTCTATGGCTCTGCAGTCTGAATTACTTCAAATCTTTCACAAAGTAGAGCATTGAAGGAAATGCTCAGCATGATATATTGTGTTGTTTTTCTTGTTCTCTCAATCTTCTGTATAATCAGACAATTGAAAAAAAAAACAGAAGACTGGAATCCCTGGCATGATACGTGACTGGGAATTTTAGAGAGTGTTCCATTCTTGTTTTGTCACACAATATTACATATACAGGGAATGGGGTGCAGCAAGACGATCCTACCTTTCTCCTTTTGTCACACATTATACCGTAATCTCATGCCTATAATGCGTGTCTTATATGTGGGGTTTTAGATCTCTTACACTCCCATATGACCTCATCAGAAGCATATGTTGTCCAGGGGGTCTGGGGGGTCCATGCAACACATAGCTTTTTGAATTTAGAAAATTCACTCAGAAGAACAAAAGTTATGAATTTTTCATTTTTCTTTTACCATATTCTGAAACTCTAGGTGCGTCTTATAGGCAGGATGTGCCTTATATGCGGGAGATTGCGGTGCATAAAAACGATCCTACCTTTCGTGTTTTGTCACACAATATTACACAAAGACGATCCTACCTTTCTTGTTTTGCCTTGGTTTTCTTCTCCTTCTCGTCCGTCACAATGAGGACAATCTTTTTGTCAATTTCCGACATCTCGTTGAGCGAGCCCCCGGTGGTTTTAGGGAAGAGTGTGAATCGTTCACCATTCACCCACTCCTCTAACTCCTTCTTTGTCACTCCCTCCACTCCCTCTGTAATCATGGCAAGGTAATGGGAAGGATTATTTAATTTTCACGAAAAAAAAAGTTTTCAGTGTCTTTTTTGTAAACTTGATGAGACCAAGAAATAATTTCAGGGCAAAGAAATGAGGTCTTTACATATATTTTATTCAACATAGGGTTTGTATGGATGCAAGATTTTTTTTAAACACATTTGACAAACAACACCCGAAAAAAGTAATTTGGAAAATTTGATGGAAAAAATGCCCTAAATACCACTTTTTTTCAACCATGCTGATTAAATGTTTAGGCCTAATGAGGACAATGGTTCAATGAGTAATTACTCACGTGGGAACTCATAATGCGTGCCATCCTTGACGACCATGACGGCCGGGTCATGTGTCAACTTGTACTCCTGTAACGAGAGATGACAATATTATAACAAAAAACCACAGTATACAGTCACGACACAATGACAAGAACTTTAACCTAATACCAAGATTGCCTAAAGGTAAAAAGTTTTATATGTATACTACATATAAGCACAAACGGCCCATGCAGGGGCAATATCGCCATCTGAAAAGTACACATGCTGTTTTCTTTGATTCATTTGATTTTTCTTTCTAAACCTATAGCAGGTTAATAGAGATATAGTTAGCTGAGTGGTTGCTGTAAGTGGTAAGGTGCTCCATGATAGTGAATTATTGTAATCACATCTCACCACAAAGTCATAGTCATACGCACTGAGGTAAGTATTAACTATAGTACATATAACAACCTACAGGTGGCAGCACTTCTTGTCAATTCATCTCAATGATTTCACAAGAACATTCAAGCAGCAATTCATCTTACTAGCATTGATCACTGATCACATGAGTTCATGAGAATTCGAGCAGCAATGCCCACCAAATTCATGTGAATTTCTGCTGAACCAAGTTTTCACCAGATTTACTTGTGTCACTCAAGTATCAAGTGTAGTACATGTAACAACTTACAGATGGCAGCACTGCACGGACCGCCGTGTAGAAGTATCCAAGAACAGCAAACTTGTCAGCTACTGCCGCATATTTAGTCTGTAACATAGAGATATAACATCAGTAACTGATGACGGCAAACTTGTCAGCTACTGCCGCATATTTAGTCTGTAACATAGAGATATAACATCAGTAACTGATGACGGCAAACTTGTCAGCTACTGCCGCATATTTAGTCTGTAACATAGAGATATAACATCAGTAACTGATGACGGCAAACTTGTCAGCTACTGCCGCGTATTTAGTCTGAAACATAGAGATATAACATCAGTACCCAAGGACACCAAACTTGTCAGCTACTGCCGCATATTTAGTCTGTGACATAGAGATATAACATCAGTAACTGATGACGGCAAACTTGTCAGCTACTGCCGCGTATTTAGTCTGTAACATAGAGATATAACGTCAGTAACCAATGACGGCAAACTTGTCAGCTACTGCCGCGTATTTAGTCTGTAACATAGAGATATAACGTCAGTAACCAAGGACACCAAACTTGTCAGCTACTGCCGCGTATTTAGTTTGTAACATAGAGATATAATGTCAGTAACCAAGGACACCAAACTTGTCAGCTACTGCCGCGTATTTAGTTTGTAACATAGAGATATAATGTCAGTAACCAAGGACACCAAACTTGTCAGCTACTGCCGCCTATTTAGTTTGTAACATAGAGATATAATGTCAGTAACCAAGGACAGCAAACTTGTCAGCTACTGCCGCATATTTAGTCTGTAACATTGAGATATAACGTCATTAACCAATGACGGCAAACTTGTCAGCTACTGCCGCATATTTAGTCTGTAACATTGAGACATAATGTCAGTAACCAAGGACTTCAAAATTAGTCTGAATCCTAAAGTAATATCCACCGTATATGGCGCATCCCGCGTACAAGATTCTCCTACAGTTTTAGAATATGGTTAAAAAAAAAAAGAAGAAAAATTCATAATTTTTAAATCCATAAGGGGGACTTCAAGACCTTCATTTTGATGTTAGACTCACACCTAGTCATACTATAACGTAGTGGGGTTCAGGAGGTATGATGATAGACTCACACCTAGTCATACTATAACATAGTGAGGTTCAGGAGGTATGAGGTTAGACTCACACCTAGTCATACTATAACATAGTGAGGTTCAGGAGGTACGATGTTAGACTCACACCTAGTCATACTATAACATAGTGGGGTTCAGGAGGTATGATGTTAGACTCACACCTAGTCATACTATAACATAGTGGGGTTCAGGAGGTATGGTGTTAGACTCACACCTAGTCATACTATAACATAGTGAGGTTCAGGAGGTATGATGTTAGACTCACACCTAGTCATACTATAACATAGTGAGGTTCAGGAGGTACGATAGACTCACACCTAGTCATACTATAACATAGTGGGGTTCAGGAGGTATGTTAGACTCACACCTAGTCATACTATAACATAGTGAGGTTCAGGAGGTATGATAGACTCACACCTAGTCATACAATAACATAGTGAGGTTCAGGAGGTATGATAGACTCACACCTAGTCATACTATAACATAGGTTCAGGAGGTATGGTAGACTCACACCTAGTCATACTATAACATAGTGAGGTTCAGGAGGTATGATAGACTCACACCTAGTCATACTATAACATAGTGAGGTTCAGGAGGTATGATAGACTCACACCTAGTCATACTATAACATAGTGAGGTTCAGGAGGTATGATGTTAGACTCACACCTAGTCATACTATAACATAGTGAGGTTCAGGAGGTATGTTAGGCTCACACCTAGTCATACTATAACATAGTGAGGTTCAGGAGGTATGATAGACTCACACCTAGTCATACTATAACATAGTGGGGTTCAGGAGGTATGATAGACTCACACCTAGTCATACTATAACATAGTGAGGTTCAGGAGGTATGATGTTAGACTCACACCTAGTCATACTATAACATAGTGAGGTTCAGGAGGTATGATAGACTCACACCTAGTCATACTATAACATAGTGAGGTTCAGGAGGTATGTTAGGCTCACACCTAGTCATACTATAACATAGTGAGGTTCAGGAGGTATGATAGACTCACACCTAGTCATACTATAACATAGTGGGGTTCAGGAGGTATGATGTTAGACTCACACCTAGTCATACAATAACATAGTGAGGTTCAGGAGGTATGTTAGGCTCACACCTAGTCATACTATAACATAGTGAGGTTCAGGAGGTATGATGTTAGACTCACACCTAGTCATACTATAACATAGTGAGGTTCAGGAGGTATGATGATAGACTCACACCTAGTCATACTATAACATAGTGAGGTTCAGGAGGTATGATGTTAGACTCACACCTAGTCATACTATAACATAGTGAGGTTCAGGAGGTATGAGGTTAGACTCACACCTAGTCATACTATAACATAGTGGGGTTCAGGAGGTATGTTAGGCTCACACCTAGTCATACTATAACATAGTGAGGTTCAGGAGGTATGAGGTTAGACTCACACCTAGTCATACTATAACATAGTGAGGTTCAGGAGGTATGATAGACTCACACCTAGTCATACTATAACATAGTGAGGTTCAGGAGGTATGATAGACTCACACCTAGTCATACTATAACATAGTGAGGTTCAGGAGGTATGATGTTAGACTCACACCTAGTCATACTATAACATAGTGAGGTTCAGGAGGTATGATAGACTCACACCTAGTCATACTATAACATAGTGGGGTTCAGGAGGTATGATAGACTCACACCTAGTCATACAATAACATAGTGAGGTTCAGGAGGTATGTTAGGCTCACACCTAGTCATACTATAACATAGTGAGGTTCAGGAGGTATGATGATAGACTCACACCTAGTCATACTATAACATAGTGAGGTTCAGGAGGTATGATGATAGACTCACACCTAGTCATACTATAACATAGTGAGGTTCAGGAGGTATGATGATAGACTCACACCTAGTCATACTATAACAAAGTGAGGTTCAGGAGGTATGATGTTAGACTCACACCTAGTCATACTATAACATGGTGAGGTTCAGGAGGTATGATGTTAGACTCACACCTAGTCATACTATAACATAGTGAGGTTCAGGAGGTATGATGTTAGACTCACACCTAGTCATACTATAACATAGTGAGGTTCAGGAGGTATGTTAGACTCACACCTAGTCATACTATAACATAGTGAGGTTCAGGAGGTATGATGTTAGACTCACACCTAGTCATACTATAACATAGTGAGGTTCAGGAGGTATGAGGTTAGACTCACACCTAGTCATACTATAACATAGTGGGGTTCAGGAGGTATGTTAGGCTCACACCTAGTCATACTATAACATAGTGGGGTTCAGGAGGTATGAGGTTAGACTCACACCTAGTCATACTATAACATAGTGGGGTTCAGGAGGTATGAGGTTAGACTCACACCTAGTCATACTATAACATAGTGAGGTTCAGGAGGTATGATAGACTCACACCTAGTCATACTATAACATAGTGAGGTTCAGGAGGTACGATGTTAGACTCACACCCAGTCATACTATAACATAGTGAGGTTCAGGAGGTATGATAGACTCACACCTAGTCATACTATAACATAGTGAGGTTCAGGAGGTATGATAGACTCACACCTAGTCATACTATAACATAGTGAGGTTCAGGAGGTATGTTAGACTCACACCTAGTCATACTATAACATAGTGAGGTTCAGGAGGTATGATAGACTCACACCTAGTCATACTATAACATAGTGAGGTTCAGGAGGTATGATGATAGACTCACACCTAGTCATACTATAACATAGTGGGGTTCAGGAGGTATGAGGTTAGACTCACACCTAGTCATACTATAACATAGTGGGGTTCAGGAGGTATGAGGTTAGACTCACACCTAGTCATACTATAACATAGTGAGGTTCAGGAGGTATGAGGTTAGACTCACACCTAGTCATACTATAACATAGTGAGGTTCAGGAGGTATGATAGACTCACACCTAGTCATACTATAACATAGTGAGGTTCAGGAGGTACGATGTTAGACTCACACCTAGTCATACTATAACATAGTGAGGTTCAGGAGGTATGATAGACTCACACCTAGTCATACTATAACATAGTGAGGTTCAGGAGGTACGATGTTAGACTCACACCCAGTCATACTATAACATAGTGAGGTTCAGGAGGTATGATAGACTCACACCTAGTCATACTATAACATAGTGAGGTTCAGGAGGTATGTTAGACTCACACCTAGTCATACTATAACGTAGTGAGGTTCAGGAGGTATGAGGTTAGACTCACACCTAGTCATACTATAACATAGTGAGGTTCAGGAGGTATGGTAGACTCACACCTAGTCATACTATAACATAGTGGGGTTCAGGAGGTATGATAGACTCACACCTAGTCATACTATGACATAGTGAGGTTCAGGAGGTATGATAGACTCACACCTAGTCATACTATAACATAGTGAGGTTCAGGAGGAATGATGTTAGACTCACACCTAGTCATACTATAACATAGTGAGGTTCAGGAGGTATGATGTTAGACTCACACCTAGTCATACTATAACATAGTGAGGTTCAGGAGGTATGATGTTAGACTCACACCTAGTCATACTATAACATAGTGAGGTTCAGGAGGTATGATGTTAGGCTCACACCTAGTCATACTATAACATAGTGAGGTTCAGGAGGTACGATGTTAGACTCACACCTAGTCATACTATAACATAGTGAGGTTCAGGAGGTATGATGTTAGACTCACACCTAGTCATACTATAACGTAGTGGGGTTCAGGAGGTACGATGTTAGACTCACACCTAGTCATACTATAACATAGTGAGGTTCAGGAGGTATGATAGACTCACACCTAGTCATACTATAACATAGTGGGGTTCAGGAGGTATGATGTTAGACTCACACCTAGTCATACTATAACGTAGTGAGGTTCAGGAGGTATGGTAGACTCACACCTAGTCATACTATAACATAGTGAGGTTCAGGAGGTATGATGTTAGACTCACACCTAGTCATACTATAACATAGTGAGGTTCAGGAGGTATGATGATAGACTTACACCTAGTCATACTATAACAAAGTGAGGTTCAGGAGGTATGAGGTTAGACTCACACCTAGTCATACTATAACATAGTGAGGTTCAGGAGGTATGATGATAGACTCACACCTAGTCATACTATAACATAGTGAGGTTCAGGAGGTATGAGGTTAGACTCACACCTAGTCATACTATAACATAGTGAGGTTCAGGAGGTATGATGGTAGACTCACACCTAGTCATACTATAACATAGTGAGGTTCAGGAGGTATGATGATAGACTCACACCTAGTCATACTATAACATAGTGAGGTTCAGGAGGTATGAGGTTAGACTCACACCTAGTCATACTATAACATAGTGAGGTTCAGGAGGTATGTTAGACTCACACCTAGTCATACTATAACATAGTGAGGTTCAGGAGGTATGTTAGACTCACACCTAGTCATACTATAACATAGTGAGGTTCAGGAGGTATGAGGTTAGACTCACACCTAGTCATACTATAACATAGTGAGGTTCAGGAGGTATGATAGACTCACACCTAGTCATACTATAAGGTGTCACAGTAGTATTCCGCCCCAGTAAACCTAGGACAGCTAAATAGTCCCAACTAAAAACAGTGTTTTGCTTGGTATAATCAGTGCCAGGGGACCTTATTTTTATCGCAGATTAATAATTTTGGTACCAGAAGAAAGGTAACGATTTGGGGGGAAAAAGTTGCAAAATTTTTTTGGTCACCATGGAAACCTATTGTGTCAGAGAGGGGTCCAAGGTCACATTTGTGACTTGTCAGGGGTGCCTGTATCATGTAATTTATTCAACATGGTGGTTTCCATGGCAACTGGTGCAAAAACGGATCTGACTCCGTTATGGTTGACCATGCTAAAAAAATCAAGAATGACTTCAGCTTTAATTTAAGCCTTTATTTGTGAACGCCATCAAATTAGAACCCGATTGACGCCAGTTTTATGGTGGAAGATGGGGGGAAAATCAGAACGTCCTTGGCCCTATTAGTACCGTGACACCTTAACTGGGTGGCTGGGTGGGGTGATTTTGGCCACATTTTGGGCTCTTGTAAGGACTCAATCCAAACCGGATGAATTTTTTGTATTAAAATAGCTAAATTAAGTGTAGGAGAAGCTATTATGGTCATTTTTTCTTTGAATTTGTCTGGGATTTGCGTATAATTGACCTTTTTTCGCTCCAGATGGGGCAGTTGGGGCTACTTGGCACAGAAAGTGGTTCCAGGGCTCCTCCATAAAAATTACCTTGAAAGCCTCTAGAAATGCTAATAAATAGCACAAATTATGCTTCTTCTATTCAAAACATATGGAATATTCCTTTGAAAATAGGATTTTAGTCAAACCTCAGAATTTTTAATTGTGTAGTCAAGCGTTGCTAGGGAAAATAAACAGCCATCATCCAAAAAATACCACATTTTGCGCCAAATCATGCAGATTTTGGCCTAGTTTTGGGGACATTGCCCTTGTTTTGATTACTCTGATGCTTTTAGGTATTAGATGGGATCTTAGCCAGTTATACATTATTGTTGTCAATGTGTTAAGGCATCATATGAGGGTAGTTTGCCATAACAAAGTCAGATCCAATTTTTCGGTAGAGCAAGCCAAAGAAAGGTCCCTGTTTTTAACCCCTAAAATACAAATAATTGACCCCTGAGGGACCCCTCACCCATATTTCAATAGGCTCCATGGTCATGAATATACAAATTTTCCATGTAAAAAGTTGAGATTCATGTCAGGGAGGTAAATATCTTTATTTCTGGGCAAACTATATATTGTCGGAAAAAATGACCCCACCTGATAACATAGTGAGGTTCAGGAGGTATGATAGACTCACACCTAGTCATACTATAACATAGTGAGGTTCAGGAGGTATGATAGACTCACACCTAGTCATACTATAACATAGTGAGGTTCAGGAGGTATGGTAGACTCACACCTAGTCATACTATAACATAGTGAGGTTCAGGAGGTATGATAGACTCACACCTAGTCATACTATAACATAGTGAGGTTCAGGAGGTATGATAGACTCACACCTAGTCATACTATAACATAGTGGGGTTCAGGAGGTATGTTAGACTCACACCTAGTCATACTATAACATAGTGAGGTTCAGGAGGTATGAGGTTAGACTCACACCTAGTCATACTATAACATAGTGAGGTTCAGGAGGTATGATAGACTCACACCTAGTCATACTATAACATAGTGAGGTTCAGGAGGTATGATAGACTCACACCTAGTCATACTATAACATAGTGAGGTTCAGGAGGTATGATGTTAGACTCACACCTAGTCATACTATAACATAGTGAGGTTCAGGAGGTATGATAGACTCACACCTAGTCATACTATAACATAGTGAGGTTCAGGAGGTATGATAGACTCACACCTAGTCATACTATAACATAGTGAGGTTCAGGAGGTATGATAGACTCACACCTAGTCATACTATAACATAGTGGGGTTCAGGAGGTATGATGATAGACTCACACCTAGTCATACTATAACATAGTGAGGTTCAGGAGGTATGATGTTAGACTCACACCTAGTCATACTATAACATAGTGAGGTTCAGGAGGTATGATAGACTCACACCTAGTCATACTATAACGTAGTGGGGTTCAGGAGGTATGATGTTAGACTCACACCTAGTCATACTATGACATAGTGAGGTTCAGGAGGTATGATGTTAGACTCACACCTAGTCATACTATAACATAGTGGGGTTCAGGAGGTATGATAGACTCACACCTAGTCATACTATAACATAGTGAGGTTCAGGAGGTATGATAGACTCACACCTAGTCATACTATAACATAGTGAGGTTCAGGAGGTATGATGATAGACTCACACCTAGTCATACTATAACATAGTGAGGTTCAGGAGGTATGATAGACTCACACCTAGTCATACTATAACATAGTGAGGTTCAGGAGGTATGATAGACTCACACCTAGTCATACTATAACATAGTGAGGTTCAGGAGGTATGTTAGACTCACACCTAGTCATACTATAACATAGTGAGGTTCAGGAGGTATGATAGACTCACACCTAGTCATACTATAACATAGTGGGGTTCAGGAGGTATGATAGACTCACACCTAGTCATACTATAACATAGTGGGGTTCAGGAGGTATGATAGACTCACACCTAGTCATACTATAACATAGTGGGGTTCAGGAGGTATGATAGACTCACACCTAGTCATACTATAACATAGTGAGGTTCAGGAGGTATGAGGTTAGACTCACACCTAGTCATACTATAACATAGTGAGGTTCAGGAGGTATGATGTTAGACTCACACCTAGTCATACTATAACATAGTGAGGTTCAGGAGGTATGATAGACTCACACCTAGTCATACTATAACATAGTGAGGTTCAGGAGGTATGATGATAGACTCACACCTAGTCATACTATAACATAGTGAGGTTCAGGAGGTATGATGTTAGACTCACACCTAGTCATACTATAACATAGTGAGGTTCAGGAGGTATGATAGACTCACACCTAGTCATACTATAACGTAGTGGGGTTCAGGAGGTATGATGTTAGACTCACACCTAGTCATACTATGACATAGTGAGGTTCAGGAGGTATGATGTTAGACTCACACCTAGTCATACTATAACATAGTGGGGTTCAGGAGGTATGATAGACTCACACCTAGTCATACTATAACATAGTGAGGTTCAGGAGGTATGATAGACTCACACCTAGTCATACTATAACATAGTGAGGTTCAGGAGGTATGATGATAGACTCACACCTAGTCATACTATAACATAGTGAGGTTCAGGAGGTATGTTAGACTCACACCTAGTCATACTATAACATAGTGAGGTTCAGGAGGTATGATAGACTCACACCTAGTCATACTATAACATAGTGAGGTTCAGGAGGTATGTTAGACTCACACCTAGTCATACTATAGCATAGTGAGGTTCAGGAGGTATGATAGACTCACACCTAGTCATACTATAACATAGTGAGGTTCAGGAGGTATGATAGACTCACACCTAGTCATACTATAACATAGTGAGGTTCAGGAGGTATGTTAGACTCACACCTAGTCATACTATAACATAGTGAGGTTCAGGAGGTATGATGTTAGACTCACACCTAGTCATACTATAACATAGTGAGGTTCAGGAGGTATGATGTTAGACTCACACCTAGTCATACTATAACATAGTGGGGTTCAGGAGGTATGATAGACTCACACCTAGTCATACTATAACATAGTGAGGTTCAGGAGGTATGATAGACTCACACCTAGTCATACTATAACATAGTGAGGTTCAGGAGGTATGATGATAGACTCACACCTAGTCATACTATAACATAGTGGGGTTCAGGAGGTATGATAGACTCACACCTAGTCATACTATAACATAGTGAGGTTCAGGAGGTATGATAGACTCACACCTAGTCATACTATAACATAGTGAGGTTCAGGAGGTATGGTGTTAGACTCACACCTAGTCATACTATAACATAGTGAGGTTCAGGAGGTATGATAGACTCACACCTAGTCATACTATAACATAGTGAGGTTCAGGAGGAATGATGTTAGACTCACACCTAGTCATACTATAACATAGTGAGGTTCAGGAGGTATGATAGACTCACACCTAGTCATACTATAACATAGTGAGGTTCAGGAGGTATGATAGACTCACACCTAGTCATACTATAACATAGTGAGGTTCAGGGGGTATGATGTTAGACTCACACCTAGTCATACTATAACATAGTGAGGTTCAGGAGGTATGATGTTAGACTCACACCTAGTCATACTATAACATAGTGAGGTTCAGGAGGTATGATGTTAGACTCACACCTAGTCATACTATAACATAGTGAGGTTCAGGAGGTATGATGTTAGACTCACACCTAGTCATACTATAACATAGTGAGGTTCAGGAGGTATGATGTTAGACTCACACCTAGTCATACTATAACGTAGTGGGGTTCAGGAGGTATGAGGTTGTTACAGCAACACATAGCTTTTTGAATTTTCAAAATCCATTCCGTAGAACAAAATTAGTTTTTTTTGGAGCATATTCTAAAACTCTAGGTGAATCTTATACACGAGGTGCGCCTTATACGTGGGAGATTACGGTGTATACAAAATAGGTACTGTAATCTCTCACGTAGAAGGCGCGTCTTTTATACGCGAATCAGATTGGCAGTGCGACTTATGCGCAGGACTTAAATTACCTTGAGTTGGGGGTGCGCCTTATTTTTGTTTTTTTTTTATTATAGAAAAGTACTAATCTTACAAAATTCAGCCTTTATGGGTGCGTCTTCTATGTGAACCAACCTTCCCTGAGTTGGGGGTGCACCTTCTACGCGAGCTGCGCCTTCTACACGGGAGATTACGGTACTAAACCTTGCATCTGCTAGGAAGTATAAGTCCTGTTTGGCCCCACGTTGTGAAGTCGACTTCTACTGAGGTAGGTTTTTATACACCTGGTAATAGATCATAGTGTAAACATTTTTTTTTATCTTATTAAGTAAATGTTTCTACTCACAGCGAGGTCCCCAAACTGGTCCTGGTCTCCAACAAACATAAAGAACACGTCGTCTGCGTGGTCCCCTCGGATGTCATTAAACCGACCCACGTTAGGCACCGGGCGCACGCGGGGCCTGGATGGACAATTATACATGTCTAGATGTGCATGTATTCTCAAACACATTGGCCACCGGGTGCACACAAGGGCGATGAGAGAAAATATCATATACATGTACCTTGAATTCTCTAGTATAAGCCGCAGCTCACATTAGAACCAGATGTTTATCTGTGCCTTACAGAAGGTTTCATAAGTCAGGGTGCGGCTTACACGAGGGTATATGACACTATAGAAAATTCTGAATATACACAAAGAAGTTCTGAATTCATTCCTTGGCTAATTTCAAAGGACAATCTAGACATAAAAGATAGTGTATAGTTTAAACTACTGGCCATTGCTAACCGGGTCAGTGTCTACCCCTGCTTGTGCGCCAAAGTTTGCTAACTCTGTATGACACCTGAATATTTTCTTAAAGATCAGAGCTGATGTTTTTATCAGAACTTACCCGAGTGCCCGGCGTGCAAACTCCATGATGCTCTCCCGCGACCGCTCTCCGCGGTGGTTAAACACCTCGTCGCCATGGATACTGAATAACAACAAACACACATGACATGACAGAGGGGGCGCTATGTGGCATGTTATATGTCATGTTACAGGTTCTACTAGTGTCAAGTCCTAAAACAGTGTTCAGATAACCGGGTGGGGGAAAAGGTTAGGGTAGGTAGGTGGTAGGGACATTTTTTTTTTTTTTTTTTAGAATTCTTTTAAGGCTGGCTGTAAATTTTAGCGCCTTTATGAGACAAATTTGACATGCAGGATCATAAAAATACTTCCATGTCTCGCTTAGTACCAAAATCAGAATTTTCCCCCAAAAGGCCAATAAAACAAATTAGTGGATGTTGTGCAATTTTGCACAAAAGGCTCAGGGTGGATGTCATTTGGGAGTTTTTTTATAGTAATTGGGTAAATTATAATAAGGTATGATGAATTTGTCTATTTGTATTTCTAGCAAAGCAAAGGCCGTATACTCCTAAGACCTGCAACAGAAGTATTGACAATTGTAACTCGGCAGGAAAGGATGCGTCATGTTTTATGCCTTCATGCGGCCCGGATGCAGCTACCGTAATCTCCCGCGTATAAGACGCGTCTTCTACGCCAAACAAATGCCTTGTGCATCTTATAGGATTTTTCAAGTTGGGTGTGCGTCTTATACGAGGGGTAATTTTACTATAGAACAGTACTGGATTGACAAAAATCACCCCTAAGAGGTGCGTCTTATACGCGAAAATGCATGTAATGAGTTTGGGGTGCGTCTTATACGCGCAACGCGTCTTATACGCGGGAGATTACGGTAGTACTAATCCTCATCATCTGTTACGCACGAAGTGCGTTAGCACATAGCGCCTCGTTTTCCGTTTACCACCCTTCTCCACTCTTTTCTGTCTTGGGCCTTTTCTATGGCTGCTTCCGGTACTAATTCTATGGATGCCGATTATTCACACTAACATCCTAAAAGAAAATACACCATATTAGATGTGGGTGTGGGTCAGGCTTGCTAATCATATGGCAGACGCTGACAACCACGTCTCCCCATTCTCCTAACCACCCTCCCTCACCTGCACCCACCCCCCAACAGCACCATCCCAATCACCGCAGACCATCGGAGGGTCCCTTCAACGACCAGGTGCTAAACAAGGTCAAAGACTTCTGGCGCGCTTTTTGAAGAGAAAGTAAACCAGAAGTAGCTGAGGCAAAAGTGTCTCACTTTTAGACGCCTGCTGACATCCTGAAAGCTGCCTGGCGCTCTGTATATAAGAACAAAGAAGGACTTCACATCTGGATTACGGGGGTTAGGAGTAGGGCCTATGGAGAAACTCCCATAGCATAGCTGTTTTAACATTGATTTCAAAAGCAATATGAGAAAGGGAATCTTAAATGGGTCTACTAACATATGTAAAGAAATATTTTGATGTTTGAAATGTTTATAATTTGATTGGGAATTTGGAATTAAAAATTGGTATCATGATTTGACATTTTGCCACCGCCTACCCGGCGGTATAAACTCAGGAGGGACCCTGAGCCAACAAGTTCAAGTTCGGCAATAGAGAAGTTGATCCATGTTATAACTTGACTCGTTAAAAAGATAGTGTAGGGCTGTAAAATTAGGGTATGTAGCGTTACCAGAACATAACAGTATCTTTTTAAGGGCCCAATGTTAGACTCTAATACATGAGATTTGTGTTCACTGTTTCTTCATTTTCATCCATATTTTTAACATTTATTTATTATATTTCCATCCAACTACGCAATACTCAGACTTAAAATGACAATAAACATGGCATGTAAAATATTTGGTTTATACTTTACAGAATATGAATAACGTAATAAGCACTGACGGCACCTAAAAGAAATGAAAATTTTTGGCACTACAGCAGTTAATAGTTTAACTGTTTCTAAAATTCTGAAAAGGAATTTTATCCCCTATTTTGGCTAGATGTAAGGCTTAGATGACACAAAATAAAAGCTCTTAGCTGTCGCCCCTGTCTAAATCTACCAGCAGGTTTTATATACAGGAATATACAGGAGACGCTAAAATTACACAACTATCATCATGTAACCATGGCAACCATCTTTGTACAAAGCATCAAAAGGTACAATATGATATTTGTACATAACTGTGGACACTTTGTACATGTATGTATATATGTGACTTGATATGAATACAATATAAAAGTCACACACCCCATGTTAGACAACAATAGACCATCATACAGCGAATGACACCATTCCCACAAATCGCAGACTCCGGGCGTGCAGCACAACGATCTCACTCACTACTTGACAGACGGGAACTCCGTCACCCCAAACTGTGCTGCCACCTGGTGGTAGCGGTCAGCATCAACCCGCGCCACTTTGAGCCTGGGGCGTTCCTCCTGCAGCCCATAGACCGCCCCGTAGTACACATAGCCGGTGCGCCGACATGCCTCTGACTTAGCCGAGTAAAACTGTGTGAAAAAAATTGATGTAGCTTGTTAACCATGATACAAAATGTCACTTACAATTTAATGGTAGGGAAGCCCTTGACGTTGAACTCGCTGGCTAGGCTAGAGTAGCGTGTGGCATCGACCTTAGCGACACGGACAGGAGACTGGAGCTCTCGCAGGGTGAGGTACACTTGGTGGTAGATGGGTTCTAACTTCCTGCAGTGTCCGCACCACGGCGCATAGAACTGTGAGAATATATGTACAGTATGGGTATATATACACACATAGGTCCACACAAATAGAACTGTCATAATAAGGGGATGTACACAAACATGTACATAGCAGTGCACACCAAACACAGACATAGGTCCGCACAAATAGAACTGTCATAATAAGGGGATGTTTACATACATGTACATAGCAGTGCATGCCAAACACAGACATAGGTCCGCACAAATAGAACTGTCATAATAAGGGGATGTACACAAACATGTACATAGCAGTGCACGCCAAACACAGACATAGGTCCGCACAAATAGAACTGTCATAATAAGGGGATATACACAAACATGTACATAGCAGTGCACACCAAACACAGACATAGGTCCGCACCACACAAATAGAACTGTCATAATAAGGGGATGTACACAAACATGTACATAGCAGTGCATGCCAAACACAGACATAGGTCCGCACAAATAGAACTGTCATAATAAGGGGATATACACAAACATGTACATAGCAGTGCACAACAAACACAGACATAGGTCCACACAAATAGAACTGTCATAATAAGGGGATGTACACAAACATGTACATAGCAGTGCACACCAAACACAGACATAGGTCCGCACAAATAGAACTGTCATAATAAGGGGATGTACACAAACATGTACATAGCAGTGCACGCCAAACACAGACATAGGTCCGCACAAATAGAACTGTCATAATAAGGGGATGTATACAAACATGTACATAGCAGTGCACGCCAAACACAGACATAGGTCCGCACAAATAGAACTGTCATAATAAGGGGATGTACACAAACATGTACATAGCAGTGCACACCAAACACAGACATAGGTCCGCACAAATAGAACTGTCATAATAAGGGGATGTACACAAACATGTACATAGCAGTGCACGCCAAACACAGACATAGGTCCGCACAAATAGAACTGTCATAATAAGGGACTGTACACAAACATGTACATAGCAGTGCACACCAAACACAGACATAGGTCCGCACAAATAGAACTGTCATAATAAGGGGATGTACACAAACATGTACATAGCAGTGCACACCAAACACAGACATAGGTCCGCACAAATAGAACTGTCATAATAAGGGACTGTACACAAACATGTACATAGCAGTGCACGCCAAACACAGACATAGGTCCGCACAAATAGAACTGTCATAATAAGGGACTGTACACAAACATGTACATAGCAGTGCACGCCAAACACAGACATAGGTCCGCACAAATAGAACTGTCATAATAAGGGGATGTACACAAACATGTACATAGCAGTGCACGCCAAACACAGACATAGGTCCTCACCACACAAATAGAACTGTCATAATAAGGGGATGTACAAAACATGTACATAGCAGTGCACGCCAAACACAGACATAGGTCCGCACCACGGCACATAGAACTGTGAGAAAATAGATCTATACAAATATGTGTACATTGGCACACAGAAACACCTGTACTCAGTCAATAAAAAAAAAAAAAAAAGAGATTTGAAAAAAGTGTGTTTTTCAGGTAACAATGCTGAAAAAAAAATAGATAAGTTGGGGTATGTTGAGTTCTACCTTTTTATTCGTCTGCTACAAGGCGGGTGCTGTGTATATATGTGGGTACAGCGTATAAATGTGTGTGTGGTGTATATATGTGGGTGCGGTGTATATATGCGGGTGTGGTGTATATATGCGGGTGCTGTGTATATATGTGGGTGTGGTGTATATATGCGGGTACTGTGTATATATGCGGGTGCTGTGTATATATGTGGGTGTGGTGTATATATGCGGGTACTGTGTATATATGCGGGTACTGTGTATATATGCGGGTGCTGTGTATATATGTGGGTGCGGTGTATATATGCGGGTGTGGTGTATATATGCGGGTGCTGTGTATATATGTGGGTGTGGTGTATATATGCGGGTGCTGTGTATATATGCGGGTGTGGTGTATATATGTGGGTGCTGTGTATATATGTGGGTGCAGTGTATATATGTGGGTGCTGTGTATATATGCGGGTGTGGTGTATATATGTGGGTGCTGTGTATATATGTGGGTGTGGTGTATATATGCGGGTGCTGTGTATATATGTGGGTGTGGTGTATATATGTGGGTGTGGTGTATATATTCGGGTGTGGTGTATATATGTGGGTGTGGTGTATATATGCGGGTGTGGTGTATATATGCGGGTGTGGTGTATATATGTGGGTGTGGTGTATATATGTGGGTGTGGTGTATATATGCGGGTGTGGTGTATATATGTGGGTGTGGTGTATATATGTGGGTGTGGTGTATATATGCGGGTGTGGTGTATATATGCGGGTGCTGTGTATATATGCGGGTGCGACATATATTTGCAGGTGGAGGTTGGTGAAAGGCTCCAGTTTCCTTCAGAAGGCGTTGAAGTGGTAGACGTATAAATGTATATACAGACACAGTCCACACCAAAAATATAAGTTGGTCCACGGATTTTGGATTTAAAAAGGGAGGCACAAGCAAATATTTTATTCCTCAACAAAATTTTGCCAATCACCATGAAGAGAAAACTTACAGAAAATGAGGCTAGCAAATTCCGTATACAAAATTTTTCTTTCAAGGAAAAAAAATGTATCTGCGAAAATATGGCGCGCATTCCATAGGCAAACTATCAACTATAAAACTGTTCTAGATTTAGAATATCCCGTTCCATATTCATTTTTATTCCACGATTTGTGGGATTCTCAGTGCTTTTCCTGGATATTCCCATGCACATACCTGTCGATATTGCATGGCATCAGGCCTGCAACATGACTCTTGTAAGGCGTGCAGTTATCTATGGATAACATGCCTCCTTACATGGATAACATGCCTCCTTACATGGATAACATGCCTCCTTACATGTCCTTACATGTCATATGTTACATGTTAAAACCCACGAAATTTCATGGCCAGGGCAGGGCTCGAACCCTAACCCAACTCCCTATGCATTGCGCCACAGGGACTGACGGGTAGTGGCTGGCTAGAACCAGGTCTTGATATGATACAAAGCCCGGGGAGGCGACGACTGCGGGATGTCCGCTACCATAACCGTGGGACGCATTCAAACATAGCCAAGCCGAGACGGCCGCTGAAGGAGGAGACGCGGTGGTCTAGTGGTTAGTGCATTGCGCTCAGCCGTCAAGAGGAAGGCGGGTCGAGTCCCGGTCCGGGCGCATCTTTTTTTTGCCGTGTGTGCTGTAGCTGTCCGCTGCCAGGCGACGAGGTGTATGTACCGATTGTACACAAACATAACCGCGAGATACATTCAAAGCAAGCCAAGCCGAGAGGGGCGCTGTAGCTGTCCGCTGCTGGGCACAGAGGTGTGTGTACCGGTGGTCTATTGGTTAGAATGCCAACCCAGAGGCTGCCGGGCGCCGAGGTGTATGTACCGATTGTGTACACACTATGGCTGGCTTCGAGTCCTGGGGAAGGGGAACAATTGTTGTTTTCAACTTGAATTTATTGGTATTCTATTGATTATCTATTGGTTTCGTGGAATAAAATAAGTAGTCAATGGATAATTCATGACTTGTGTGTGTTAGCAAAGGATAATTACACTCTGGCTACGCCCTCGTGTAATTATCCTTTGCTAACACACACTCGTCATGAATTATCCATTGATTATTTGTTCAATATACCGGGTATATTAGATATGGTCTCTAATGTTGCTGCTAGGGAGAAGGTATAAATATCCAAGCACTGACAATACCCTGGTTATGAGCTGATTTTATTTGGTGATTTGACCAAAATCTGCTTACAGTGTAACCAGGTCACGTGTGTCACGTGATGAGGGTGTGGTCGTGGTTACCATGGTAACACATGGAGTGTGGGTGATCATGATGCGGGGCGGGGGAATGTGGGGCGGGGTAGGGACAGCATGTCAGGGTTAATCCTCTTCATGTCACCGTCAATAACCCGATAATCTACTCCTCACCCACACTTACATGCACCACCAGGGTCCATACATAGGTCCATACATAGAGATCATACCATAAACAAAACATACATAATGCAGCTTTCTCATTTTAAGGTGTGTCTTATAATAGGTAGGTTTTCACATAATATAGAACAGAACCAAACCAGCAATTCCCAAGCCACAGCCACAGGTGCGGCTTAAGCCCTGTGTACAGCTTATAGCTTTTTCCAATCTGGCTTGTACATGGGTGTGGCTTATATGCTCAGTTTTACCTCAGCTCATGTGGCATCGGGGGATCGCTGTCAAACTGTCTCATATTGTCTACAGGTGGTCCAGTTATTTTACTACATATACCGGTATCCCCCACAGGAATAATGGACAAACCATCACCTTGTTTAGGCGTGCACTGAATGTCACTTGTATAGTGCAGAAGTGCATGGTCTGCTGTTTTATAAAAGTGTGAAGTCAGGGTACAGCTTTTGCACAGGGTTTTATATAGAGTAAAAAAGATACCAACTCACCTCGACCAGCCACGGGTGCTGCCCCCTGGTGTCCAGGAAACTGTAACAAGACGACAACAGTGTTAGAACATGTTAGACCGTCAGGGGCAGAGAGAGACGGAGATGGGTGAGTAAGGGGATGAGTAAGGAGAGGAGAAACAGGGGCTTTGCAGCCTTTAATAGGCCAAAAGATCTTTTACACGTGACATGTTGAAAAGGGAATAACGGTAGGTAGAACTGTACTGAATTGTCAATCTTCAACCCTAGATGAGGCTTAAAGGTGAAGGGCAATGTCGTTTTTAACATTATAAAATGACAGGATTTACCTTAAAATCAAACCTTACTAAAGTTGGGAAAAATTGGATAAATTCTTTTCATCATTTTAAGCAATTTTAATGAACAGTCAGTATCAAGTTTTGTGACCAAAAACGGGAGGCTACTGGTGGCGCCCTCTATAGAGTGACAGTAGTGTTAGGTTATTGATGACGTCACATGGAGTAGTAACACAGAGGCAGCCACACTGCAGCATGGGTACCCCACTGTGAAGCAGTACAATACACTTTTATCAAAGAAAATGCCTCACTATTGCGTAGTTACAGACTGTACAAATCGTGGAGGAACAGAAGGTAAGAACTTTAAAGAGAACAAAAATGACTTTGAAGGTTCATTTCACACCTTCCCATCAGATAGAGCACTCAGAAAACAATGGGAAAACGTCATAAATAGGAAGTGCTTCAAGGTTACCACAGCCAGTCGTGTTTGCTCTGACCATTTCAGGGAGGAGGACTATCATATATCACACAGACAAGCCAAACGACTTGGATATAAAGTTGGTAACTATAAGCTTCACAAAGGTGTTGTACCTTCATTGAAGCTAAAAGGACCTAATGCAGAAGAGCCCAAGCCAAGGCTATCTATGGCCATTGTGAAACGCACAAATCTGGCGACAATGAGGGCATACCAGAGTGAGGAAGGTACCACAGCCAGACCTACAGCACCCCTACACATACTACCACTAGTGCAGGTGTACCCAGAGCTAAACATGGGTCCTCAAGTAAAGGTCATTCGCCAATGTAGCCTAGGTGAGAAAGCTTCAAAAGCCAATCCCACAGCTGATGTCTCAACAGAAACAGACAGGCCTATAACTGTAAGTAATAAGCTTCATACAATGAACACTCTTACTCTCCTAGCCTCATACTATACCACATTAGATGTGATAACTGAAAGGCCTACTTTTCATGCTTAAGTGCCAGTAGAGAGACCTATAGATCTAATAAATTCCAAATACTTTTCTTTGTCTCACTATGTAAAGGAGGGTAATTATCGCAGGATAAAAAAGTAAAAAGTTTTTGAAAGGTTTTTATGTTACAAAATGATGGAAGTTTTATAATAGGCTCTAACTCACATTTGTAGGCCCCTCAGAGGGCCTTGAACTTAGATGCATGATACTACCTGTAATTTTCTATGTTTTAGATGACTTTTATCAATCAATCTAATAAGTGATATTACCCTGATAAGTGCATGATATTTCCCTGTGGTCAACGATATTACCCTGAGACAATTAAAATAAGCTGACAACAAAATAACTTTTACATATTTTTGGTCAGATTAGGGTACTGTAGTGGTAGGGATTATCATGAAAAAAATGAGGAAATATTAGTTTTTCACATTTTTTTAGGAAATTTTATGTATTGAAAAAAGATTGTTGGGTAGTGTTACTCACAAAATGTGTGATATTGGCCGATTTGAACTTAATTTGATTTTTTCTGTGCTATGGTATTTCAGACATGTGAAACTGGCATTAGTTGCACACTGATTCACCCCATGGCACCAAAGCCGAAAATGAAACATCATGGAATGCAGTTTGACCGAAAACTCAGCAGGACACCTACAAAAACATGTGGGACTCAAACTAGACCTATGATGCATGATATTGGTGTGTCATGTGATATACCTAAACCTGTCATAAAGACAGATGCTACATCCGGTGAGGAGGATATGGAAGAAACATATTATGATGAACCAATGAGTGAAGGCACTGAGTCTGGTGATGACTTTAACCCTGCAGATGAATCTACAGATGAGAGTGATGAGGACGATGATGATAACAGTGATCCTAACTTGTAAGTATGCAATTTCTTTTCCTATCTAAATGCACCCTTGTCACCATGATGTAGTTACTCTCATCACAACGACATCATCCATACCGTGATGACACATTACATTTCACAATTATGTGTAGCATCCATTTTTTTTGTGCACTTAAAAGCTTTGTATGTGAATATACTATGTATCAACTAGAGTATAAACAGAACAATTGATGTGTGCACATAGCTCCTAAAAGTTGGAGTGTATGCTTATGTAAGGACTTGTGTGCCTATCTTGTGATAACATCCAAAGCCAAGCGTCACAGATTGTGTGCTTTCCTTTACAGTCAAGAAGAGCTACATGAGGATGACGACCGCAAGTTTATTATCTATGCCAGCTGTCTAAGGGCCCTTCTTGCAGTCTGCTGGCTCTGTGGAAAGGCATGTACTATAATGATGCGCAAGCCAAAAGGATCTGGCTTCACATTTGATTCAAAATGCAAGAATGGACATAGTAGGACATGGTCCACCCAACCTGTGATATCTCGAATGTCTCAGGGTAACTTGTCACTGGCTGCTAGTTTGTTCTTTTCTGGCTCCAATATAGTTAAAGCACTGAATATGTTCAAATTTGCCAATATTCCCTTCATCTCAAAGTCAACCTATCGAAATATGCAGAAACACTACCTCATTCCAGCAGTTCACAGGCTATATGGCAGAAAACAATCACACCTGATTGAGTCTGCCAAAGCAAGGGGGCACAAAGTTAAAGTAGGGGGAGATATGCGCTATGACTCCATAGGTCACCATGCAAAATATGGGACATACAGCTGCATTGACACAGAAACCGGTAGAATTCTCACAACTCAGCTTGTTCAGGTGTGTATGACCATGATTCCATACAGTTTACCTAGCTTCTTATCGAACCCTATAGTCATCAATGTGTGAAATACCTCATTTAAATTTTGCACCATAAATCCTTATGTATAAAGTGCAGATCATGTGAGGAAAACGCTGGAAAGTTTGTTTTACATTAGATTAAAACTAGCCCCAGGGTAATCTTATACTTTATCTACACAGTTTTATGCGCATTAACATAATCCTTTCATCAGTTTAGAATAACATATTGCAAAATGCCCTCTCTTATGATTGTGAAGATGATTTGAGATGTATTATACATTAATATAAGAAAACAAGAGATTTCATTTGAGTTTTCTATTTTCATACATTTCAGTGTAATGAGGTTGGGTCCTCAGTCGCAATGGAGAAGGAGGGATTAATCAGATGTTTTGATGATCTAGCCAACAATGGACTTGAGGTGGGGACAATAGTCACTGATAGACATCCCAGTATTAGGAAATACTTGCGTGAAAACCATCCAGATGTCAATCACTACTTCGATGTTTGGCATGTGGCAAAAGGTACATTGAAAAATAAAGTGTTCAATTCAGATTGTTGCCTGTAATAAAAACACACCATACATAAATGGTAGAAATTATAAACTGCTTTGAAGCACTATCATTTTTATGGGGATAATTTACTTTGCATAGGTTTGCTTCATGTACTTGACCATACTGAAAGCTAGAAAGTGGACATAAATTTTGGAATCACGAGAATAAGAAAAAATTAAAGTCTATGTTTATTTACAGGTCTACAGAAAAAGATGGCAGCATGTGGGAAAAAGAAGGGATTCGGGATCATTCTGGACTGGATGCCTTCAATCACAAACCATCTATATTGGGCAGCCTCGACTAGTGATGGAGATGGGGAACTAGTGAAAGCCAAGTGGGCATCAATTTTGAATCACGTGAGCAATGTCCACACAGGCCATGGGCCATTGTTCCCGGAATGTCTCCATGGGTCACTTGGACTTCGCACCTGGATCCAACAAGGTTTGTTCTCATTTGCAAAATATCATGATAAAGCTTTCATATTCAGACGAGGAATTTCAAAAGTTGTACTAAAGTTGATGATTACAGTCTAGTGAATTGTCATTTTTCTGATTTTTAGAGGTCCTAGGATGATTTGGTATTGATCTATTGAAGTAGAATTTCTTGAAATGTTCAATTCCAGGTTCTTGTGAGCATAAAGCCCTGAGTGATATTATCACAAACAACTACATCATGCGTGATGTCCAGCTACTCTCACCAAATGAGCAGACTTCCGAACTTGAGGGGTTCCACAAACTAGTTTGCTTTTTTGCTCCAAAGGGGTATCACTTCCCATACACTGGCATGGAAGCTAGGTAATATCTTGGGCATATTATTTCTTGTCAACCTATAGGCTGTTAGGGTGCTCTAATAACTTGTATTACAGATCTCTGGTGAGATATTTAGCATTTTATCCAAAATTGACATATAAAAATGTATCCTTTGATGGCTAAAAGGTCCATTCTGTGTCCAAAAACGTGACTTTACATGACCTTTTTTTCTGTACCCCCCCTCTGGCCAATGAACATTTTGGACTAAATTTTCAGACTTTTTTTTCTCTTTTGCCTCTCACTGGCCAAATGTTGACTGAAACATTCCGTAATTAAAGTAATTACAATTACACAACATTATGTTTGATGAAATGTCAATCTGGCCCATCTGTTCATGAAATTCCGTCATTCATTTCATGACAATTTCATTTGACCTATGGAATGAGCATTAGTGATATAGATTTCATGCAATTTTCATTATAGGGTCCTTCTCTCTATCCTACATCACAACGAAAATGCCAGAAGGAGTCAAATGCAGTCACAAAATGGAGACCTACAATGGACTACAAGTTATCCGAAGTACAAGAAGGGAAACGGTGTCATTAGGCCGGCTAAAGTGCCATGCACCTATTGTAAGTGATATTTCTGAAATTATCGTAATCTAATTCAATAGAGTAGATTCATTTTGCATTCTGTGAGCTTGAATAAACTGAAGAAAAATCTAAGGTCAAAATGACTTTACTATATTCAAATTCTGATGTCAAAATGTCATAATGAAAGAATAATTTTTCTATAAAAATGCAAGATGGTGTTTGCACTATGCCTTAGTGCTAGAAACCATAGACAGAGAAGCCCCCTGCCTCTCCACTCTGTCCCAGTGCTAGAAATCAAAGAGAGAGAAGCCTCCTGCCTCTCCACTCCGTCCTAGTGCTAGGAATGAAAGGCAGAGAAGCCCCCTGCCTCTGCACTCCGTCCTAGTGCTATAAATGAAAGGCAGAGAAGCCCCCTGCCTCTACACTCCATCCTAGTGCTAGGAATGAAAGGCAGAGAAGGTCCCTCTATACATTACGTCATTATGATAGAAATCAAAGAGAAGCCCTCTAAACTTTACACCTTCCCTTAGTATAAACCAAAGACGAATTAGCCCTGGCTCTAAGTAATACAGCTGATTCAAATGTTCCCATAACCCCTAGTTTATGTCATAATGAATAATGAATACCCACCCCACTAGGGCAACAAACAGGTCTCTTGTTTCCCCAACCCCCTGCTGCCTCTAGTGCAGCCACCCCTCGAATATGGCCAACTTTGAAAAGTCTCAAGGTTGTCTGCATTGGAGGGAGTTGACTGTATATGGATAGAAGTATCTAATTAGATGATTTTACGTGTATGTACAGTCTACACACAAGAACTGATGGCTGAGGTGGAAGCCCTTCGTGCTGCATACCCAAGCTACAGGTCTGCAAAAGTGCTTGTGCAAGAACAAGCT
Source organism: Acholoe squamosa (assembly GCA_949317995.1). NCBI lineage: Eukaryota > Metazoa > Annelida > Polychaeta > Phyllodocida > Polynoidae > Acholoe > Acholoe squamosa. Next base: position 89,469,716 of record OX439038.1, on the reverse strand, counting down.
CCAACTCTGACAAAAACCATGAACCTGGTACCAAAGGAAGAACTACTCCAAAAACGTATAAGCCGCTTCAATAACAAGTAAAAGAATTCTGACAAATGAAAAACACACAAGTGATCAGTTTCAATTCTTTATGACTAACTGCCATGTACATAGTAGTGCACATACACACATGTACATACTTCCACAAAGTGGTAAATGTACTAACATGGATTTGATGTATCATTACTAATTAGTATACTGGGTACCTAAACCCAAAATAGAAGTTACTAGGGAATCGGTCACGGATTCTTTTCACTGCACATGAAGGAAGGACTCTGCGATTGTTCTTTCCCAGTATCCCAAACACCCAGCGAGTAAATCTTCTGTAAGCAAGATACCGCAACAGTCTGAAATGAAATATATGGTTGATTTAGATATTTTATTTGCTTTGCTTTTAGTTGGCACTTGGTAATTCTTGTAGGTGAATAGAAAATGGATTGGAATTTTAGGGAATTTTCATGTTATTAAAACGGAACATTCTAAGACTAAATCTATTGGATTATTCTATCAATTTCCACCTCAGTTGCAGAAGTATTTTTTTAAGCCTAATTATGTCCAAAAATAGACTGGTTTGTCAGGAATGTGCTAAATTTAGTATGTGTGAAATCAAAACCAACCTGTGATGAGGCTCATCATCTCCCCTACGTCCATTGTGCTGTGCAAATTCATATGCAGATGCCTCCAGTACATATTCATTCAAGCAGTTACCAATGAACCCTGGGTGATCGGTAATACACTGCCATTCTGTTCCCAGGATTGGCTGTATGGCAGGGTACGACTTGCAACACTTGTTTTCTTCTGCAGTCTCCATTGCACTGCAGTTGTTGCATAGGCACCTGGGGAAAATGAGATAATCGTAAGTGCTGTAATAACCAGTGCATAAGGTGCACCCAGACTTTGTAGGTATAATAAAAAAACCATAAATGATATTACTTCTGTTCTAATCAAGCGCTTTTCAAAATTCAAATATCTATGAGCATCTCAGAGCCTCCCCTATGTCCCCTATATGGTGTTATCGGGGTTGGGCAGTTTTAGGAAACTTTTAGAAAATAATATTCCCCCACCCATAAGGTGCACAAGATGCCCATCCTCGTGTATAAGGTGCACCTTTTATGTGGGGTATTACAGTATGTGCCGAAAATGCACATTTTAAAAATTGGTTTTACAGCTTAGACAGTTTTTCTATGTTAGATAGATATAATTCAACGAAATGTTTTAGTATTAATGTAATTTACATTTACAAATTTACATTTTATTCATGATTTTATCTGTTCATTTACTTGATATTCAGCTGAATATCAATTCAACAGATATATTTGTAAATATGTGCTTACCATTGTGAATGATCTGTGGTGTCACCTTGTTCTTCTTGTACTTCTTCCTCTGAGTCAGAATCAATATTACTGTCAGAGACTTCTGACTGATTTCTAGGTACAGGTTCAAACAGGTAAGGTAGAACTTCAAAACCATCTCCATTATCTAAATCTAGTACACACTGGTCGCCACAGTCCAAACTCATTTTTGTTGTACTTTACTGTATCAGGGCTGTGGCAAACTGACCAAGTGGCATCGTGGCCTATATAATCTTATACTTGCCTTTGCACTAGAGGTGTGAACAACTGCTAAAAGCACTCATGTATTCATGACTCAGTCTGTTTTAGAGGTCGGGTGAGGACTACATCAATGATGTGTGAAAGTATGGTGTGCAGTTGACATTAAAAGCTGTGCATTTGATTAGAATACAATGATTACAGAACAACTGGCAAACGTTTCACTGCCTGCTTATATAATGAGTTGACATGGAGCAATATTTTATACTTTGAATTAGGCTGGGGGATAGTTTTCCCATTCATTTGTGTGCAGGCCTTTGTCATGAATTAAGATCTCTCAATGATTCTTTTACCTCCTGTGAAAACAATTCAATTTCCAATTTTTCGTTTTTATTTATATAGAGATTTATACTATAGCAAAACCCATTGCATATGTATAGAATCTTCATGAATTTTGTTTTACCATACAAGCTCTGAATAAAGAACAGTTTTTATTAAAATAGACTCTATTTCTTATCTCAATAGTTATTTCTGGTTTTCCCCTTCTTTTATCTTATTAACCCCCTAAAACATAGATTATGTGTGTATGTGTATTCACCCCTTGAGGCTGTGTAATGCTGCAGTCAGTCATGTGTGACTTGCTGGTGCCCTATGTGCTCCTTTTGACGACTCATAACACCTGCGGACACCAGCTGTTGCTAGGGAAGTCAAATGGTGCACTGGTGGTGCCCCCATGTGGCTACTTGTGAAAACACTGGGCCATGGACTAGAGAGATCAATGCTCTTTGGCAGTGGGCATTAAAATCGTTAAAAAACATGGTATTATCTTTTGTTTGAATTAAGAGAAGTCTAAGCATCGATTCTAATGGTGTTAAGCTACCAAAAGAACATTATATTACATAAAGTGTTGGTATCATTGCTCTTCACCTTTAAAGGTTACCCACAAACTCACGGTGCGGCTTATATGAGAGAATTTACGGAATCACTGAGGTTGCGGGATGTCCAGTGGGTGTAGCCATTGCTGAAACTGGTTACCAGCAAGCTTTCCGATGGGTTCCATTTGCCCCGGAAAAGTCTGCACTGAATAGTTTTAGACCCCCCCCCCCCCCACCAAACCCACCAATCTGCTAGCCTCTGGTCCTAGGGCTAGGACTCCTTCAGTTGGCTCCATAAGCTCCAGTTGTTAAATAAAACATCTTTTCCAAACTTAATGTATTATAAGACCTAATAAACACATTAAAAAAAAGTGTAGTAGCAGAGTATCTTTATGTCTCTGGTAGTAGCCATAGTATGCCATACGGAGGGATACGAAGACATTCAGACTCAGTTTTACTGTGGAAGTTTTGGGGAGAGCTGGGAGGAGATGAGTAGAACCTCAGAGTCAGAGAGACCTAGCTTAGAAATCTAAGGGCTGAAATTTTTATTGCCAGCTGGTTGGGGCTTGATGGATTTTGGCAGATCTGCAGATTTTTTCCGACCCCTCCACCACTATGAAAAAACTGATTGCAACCACCCCCCCTCCATTAAATGGGGGCTAACACAGACAATTTCAAGATCGGTACTGTTTCAAAAATCGCTCCGTATGAGCGGGACCCAGCGAAAAAATTTGCAGTGCTCTCATTAGTCAATGGGTGGTCACATGACTTGCTAAATCGGATATGGCTTATCCGTGCTAGCCCCTCTTTAAGAACAGATTTTGCAAAATGACCCCCCCCCCAAAAAAAATCGGATACACACATGGAATGATGTGTCGCGATGGGTATTTGAATTGCCCATATTTTATCATTTATTTTTGACCTCCCCTCGGGCCAGTGTGAAGGTTTATTCAAATTACCGTAATCTCCCGCGCAGAAGACGCATTGCGCGTATAAGACGCACCCCAAACTCAGCAAAGGCATTTTCGCGTATAAAACACACATTTTAAGGCTAAAATTTGTAAGATTAGTACATTTCTATAGTAAAATTACCCCTCGTATAAGACGCACCCCCAATTTCAGTAGATCCTATAAGACGCCCCAGCATTTTGTTTGGCGTAGAGGATGCGTCTTATACGCGGGAGATTATGGTATTGGGTTTTGCCCCCCCTCCTCCCACTAAGGCCACACCAAATTAAATGATTGGTCTATGGATTTCCCGCATCTTATTTTTCCAAAATACAAATTTTATTTTTTTAAGAAAATTTATTTGTCTATGGATTCTGCCCGCATCATTTTTCTGGGAAATTGCAGATTTTTTTTGATTTTTTTTTTTTTTGCAATGAGCTACAGTCAACCAGTTAAAGTACAGAAAAGGCAGACCACTCATTGGATATGTAAAAATTTCACTGGTGTCATTATATAGGCGTATGCTGCATTTAGAAAGAAAATAGAACATAAATGCAAAGGACCCCCCCTCCAAAAAAAAAAATCAAGTTTCAAGTTTGTAAATTTTTATTTCCAGGAAAGAGTACAGGATTCGCCATTTCAGAGATCTCCCTGTTTATCCACCCAGGAGATATTAACAAGGAAAATATCTCAATGTTTGATGCAAATAAATGTTATGCGGATATCAAGACCTTGTTATACAGAAGCCTTAGGGGCGCTATCATCAATTAATGACAGTTTTGAAATATAAAGAACAGATAAAAGTAGATAGTAACACAGAAGGACAGACACATAGACACAAATGCCCTCTCCACATCTCCAACATGCAGAATCCATAGACAGATATATTTTCCTAGAAAAATAAAATATAAATTTCGCCCTCCCGCTCCATTTTCTAAAAATAAAAATCCATAGACCAACTTTTTTATTTGGACTGGCCTAAGCGAACATTCAACAATTATGTCACTGCAGGTCTTTGGGTTCCTCTATATGTTCCATCAAAGTCAGTGAAAAGGGGGTGGGTGGGTCCTAAAAAATGCCTAAATGACAGTGACATAATTGTTGAACGTTCCCTAAGGCTGCCTTAGCCTAAGCTCTAAACTAAAGTCTAAGCCTATTAAGGCCAATGGAACTCATATAACAGTTTACCATCCACTGCCCGCATGCATTTAAAGGGCTGCATGAAGAACTTTCATTATTCATTATCTAAAAAAAAATTGAAATAGATTCTAAAAATACATTTGGACATGTTAGCAATGACCAAACGGCAGCATATTTGGTATCAAATTAAAGCATACAGTGCAAGGAATGTAAATATCACGGTGACATCTGCAACCTAGGCTAGGTTTATCCAAACATAGGAAGATATATAATGAATAACGAATAATGAAAAAAAAAGCCTCATCAGTTTTCAAAATGGCTCGGACGGTAAACTGTAACCTAACATCCCACGGCCTTAGGCTAAGGAGCTCTTTTTTATGCACCCCCCCCCCCCATATCTAGCAAGCCCTCCCCCCCCCCCCCCCACCTGCCAATAAATGACTCGGTCCTAAACCCTCCTCTCTGCCCCGCCGTATCACCTCAGCTTATATAAAAAAAAAAAACAACGCTGTTCTTCGGTTCAGCAGGCTGTACTAGACGGTCCTGGGGCCCATGGCCCTAGAGACAGTTGGCCCGGGACTGATGGCCCCAGAAAATGAGACTAATGGCCCCACTTTTGGGACTGATGGCCCCACTTTCAAATTTGATGCCCTGTGTATAATCTGATGAAATAATTCACATATATATGTTATATAATGAATGTTTACATGTTGATGACTACTTATGGAGCAGGTTTGGTGTATTTTAGCACAAGTTTGGAGGTTTTAGAGCCACAATGTCAATAACAAAGGCCTACCCACTGAGGCAGTGTGGACTGTGGGTAGCCCAGGGGGTGGGTGCCTGGGCTGGGGATTAGCTATGACACCTTTCAGCTTGCAGCACTGACTGGGCACACTATAGTGACTACATAATAAAATTAAAACAAAAAAAAAAAGAAAGAAATTGCAAAAACGAAATTGAAATATGGAAAAATGGCTTCTGCTATTAATGTCTTGATAATAAGATAAAAATGAAAAATAAAAAAAAATAAAAATCAAAGAGCAAGAAAAAAAAGGAAAAAAACAAACAAACATTTATTAAATGGCAAATAAACCATAGAATATATGGTTAAAACATATGTAAGACATGTGATTTAATTGTGTTTATGTATGGATTCAATATAGAAAGCACATCTGAATTTTTTTTGATTTTTTCAACATTTTTTTTTTTAATATTTTTTTTCATATAATTTTCAACCAAGTGGAACATGGAAAGTGTCATAATTATGAATGATTAATGAAGATAGGTGATAGATGTGGGATGGACCCTGGCTTAAAAGTTGGGCCCATCAGTCTCATTTTCTAGGGCCATCGGTCCCACTTAGGGCCATCGGTCCCAGGCCAGGGAGCATCGATCTCTAGTCTAGGGCCATCGCGTCCACAATCGTACTAGACAGACCGGGCGGGTTGTGAGTGCCAGGCGGGAGCAGGGCGGGGGTACTCCGGCAGCCGCTCACACCCCGCCCGGCCTCCTTCCGTCCCTGCCCGGTGGTCACTTCACTCACCTGTCATCCAGCTCTATGGGCTGTCCCTCCGCCTCCCTCAGAGCTCCACCTGTGGGAGTAAACAGAAAGTACGCTATACCAAGATGTCTCTCAGGAATATAGGAGAAATCTAAGACTTAAATACAGTCAAAATCCTCACCGAACACCAAGAAGATCGCACACAGAAGCACAAACGACGCCATGTTGGAACTGAGTTGTGGTACTCAGCACTGAATGGACTGCTCTGCTCTGATTGGTCAGATTCTGTCATGAGACGCAGCGAGCTGGGTTTGAGGTTGGATTATGGGAGGGCCACATACAAGATAAATTATTATAACTGTATGGAGTTAAAGGGGCGTGGTGCTGCCAGGTGGTCCCGGCAGGTAGTACCACGTCTCATGTCATGTGCGTATTGTAACTAAACACCCCCCATACAAATTCACACTACTCTGAGACATACCAGACACTGGGGCAAAGGGTAGGGTAGGGAGAAAGAGGCCTTTTGGGGTAAAAGGCCCTTTAACCCTCATAACCAAGGTACTAGTTGTATGCAGCCATTTAACACTTGGAAGTAAGGATAACTTCAAGGAGACCTCTTTTGTAGGTTTTCATTATGATCAGATGAGAAAAGGTTACCCAGGTAGCACACAAAAAATTGCCAACGTTGGCCCGACGCATCGGGCCAACGTTGGCTGCCCATCGGGCCTACGTAGGCTGGACCAGTGGCATTTGCCAACCAAATGCCAACGTTGGCCCAATGTTGGAAGGACATTGGCAAGTGGTCAGCCCCTGGGCGATCATTTGCCGATGCTCATGTTTGCCAACCAAAAGCCAATGTTGGGCCTACATTGGCATTTGGTTGGCACCTTCGGGCCTACGTAGGCAGGATGGGCAGCCTATGTAAAGCCGATGGTTGGGCCAACGTCAGCCCAACGTTATGCCAATGTCTCTGTGCTACTTGGGTAACTTATCAGACATTCAATATTTTATAACTGTTAAGATCATCATGCTTAATTTGAGATAATTAGAAATAAAAGGGTCCTGAAATATGCATGGATTTTTGGGTAGCAAGTTAAATGGGTTAAAAGTATTATTTGAGATATCATTAGATAATGGGGTGAAGGGTAGGTCATAAAGATACATTTTTTACCTTACACTTTGTTCCAATACCTACATAGGCTTTTGAGATAAACCTTATCAGATCCATGGACCTTTTGCCCCTTGGCTGGCGACCTGCCTCTATGTTGGGGACATCATAGAGGCAGGCCATGTCTAAGAAGTTACCAGTCAATCATCCCCTGTTTTAAATCTTACTCACAAGAGGGCACCCTAGCACCCCAATGGTCAACCTGTCTCTCCTATACAGATGTTTGGATATAGTTTGTGATTGGAGAATAGAAATACTCCCATCTAGTGGAGACCAAGAGTACTTCTCCCCATGATCTGGGGAGAATGTCATCAGACATGGCCAGCGGGTATCTAGCCCTCAAATAACTGTGGGGACCAGCGTACTTTTGCCCCATGCTTTGGGCCAATACCCCAGCCTTTCAACCTACAGGGCAAAATGCCCCACTTTTTGTCAAGCATTCTATTGGAATATTCCATAAGGCTAGGCTGACAACCTATTTCACAAGTATGATGCATTGTTCCATCTCTTGATTGGTGTGAAAAATATGTATTAATTAGGGATTATTCTCTTAGAACCAGCTCAGTTACGTGCTATTAGGGTAATTTAGCTTATCCTATACCCTATCATCCCTTGGACTTTGATATGAATTATTGAAAATGCTTCTTTAGGTGATTTTATAATATGTCCAAATCTCAGCAGTAGTTCATGAATATTAACTTTAGCTTCTTTTTTAATGACAAGAATCTAAATGGAGCATTTATTCCAATTATGATCCCCTTTATTGTGCATGTGGGCCTTTTATCCCAAATAAAAGGTTGTGGGCCTTTAACCCCAGCTTTGGGCCTTTTACCCCAGCATCCACTTTTTTTCATACATGATTTACTGTAACAATCTATATGGGGCAGTGCTGACAAGCTTTTGCGAATGAAGAAAATATCACTCCATCCTTTGATTAATGAAAAAAGTATTCTGGAAGCAGCCATGAATTTCTTATAAATGACACATTTGTAAATTAAGGGCGTCTTATCCCACCCTACCCTATTTCCAACATATGAAGTTCCCCCCCCCCCTCCCCTGCCCCCAACCTGGGGAGATACCCCAGACTTCAATGGACATTTCTCCACTTCTATTAAAGAGCTCATTTTTTTTCTGTGTCTGGAATTTGCAGGAGGGAAAAAAATCACTGTAATCTTGCACAACCTCCATCGCTGCCCCCCCCCTCTCCGGGCCCCGCCCCCCCCCCCTCCCACAGCCCGCCCCACACCCACGCATGCACTGTTCATACCCCAGACGGCGTAGCAAGCAGTACGCCCTCTGTGAGTTGACCTAGTTAGTATTACGGTAAATACCGAGCCACTCGAGGCGTTCGTGGTATGGCCGAGAGATCAATGCTGGTTTGTAAGGCCACCCTCTATTGGTCCTCCCCATGTGGGTCAATGTTGATCCCTGAGTCAACTTTCGAGGCGTTCGGGCAGCGGTTTTCTAACCATATGCAGTGCATTATGGGTAGGGGTGACCTCGAACGCTAACTACACCACCTTGTTCCCTCCACCCCCTTCCACCCCAGCCAGGTCTGGCTAGGTACCAGTCCCTAACTATGCTTGGGAGGCTTGTAACTTGACTCAGGGATCAACATTGACCCACATGGGGATGACCAATAGGGGGTGGCCTTACAAACCAGCATTGATCCCTCGGCCGTACTCCGAACGCACCGTTTCACTACCCTCCCAGACATAGTTAGGGACTGGTACCTAGCCAGACCTGGCTGGGGGGAAGGGGATGGAGGGAACCAGCTAAGGTGGTGTAGTTAGCGTTCGAGGTCACCTCCACCCACAATGCACTGCAAAATGTAAGAAAACCACTGCCCGAACGCCTCGCATGAAGTAACGACCATTTCTGAGTCTGTATCTCCTAAGCATAATACCTACAAGTAAGTGATAATCCAAAGAATAAATTATTGTAGTCATGTTGGCCACTGTTGTCTGAGTATGTCTGATATGTGTTTTATACCTGTCAGTGTGAGGATAGTTCAATATTTATGTGGATATGTCATTTGACAGTTGGCTGCCCAAAATTTTATAATTAGCCAATTCAAAATAGATTTTACACATTAATGTGAGAGTCCCTGTAGGAATCATTTCTACATATCAATAGTGTAAGACATTATGCATTCATTTCACTAAGGGAGCGGTCATTATTTATCAACAGGGGGCGGGTGGTGGGTTTCCACGCGGATGCGCAGAAATTTTTTACGCCCCCCCCTCAATGACAGTCAAAATTTTTTGCGTCCCCCCCTAACCGGAGGCGCGGAGAATTTTCGCACCCCTCTTTGTGGGCTTTTTTGCTCAAAAGAGGGTAAATTTTTTTAGCCCCCCCCCCTCAGGAGGGGTCTGAAATTTTTACGCCCCCCGCTCAAACCCACCATCCCCCCCCCGTTGATAAATAATGACCACTCCCTAAGAGTGCTCAAAAGTGCCCCAGGTTTAATAGTAGAAATATTACTGGGAAAATGGGGTGACCTCCATAGACTAATCATTAGGGAGTGATCATTTTTTAACAACGGGGGGGGGGGGGGGGCTGGTGGGTTTGCGCGCGGACGCGCAAAAAAAGTTTCGACCCCCCCTCTCGAGGACGTAAAATTTTTCGACCCCCCCCATAAGGGACAAAAATTGCGCACGAACGTCCCCTTTAAAGGGGCCCTGGCATGGTGAATGCCTGCCCGCATTAAAAGGTCACATGACCACCCATTGACCAATCAGGGCACTCCAGTAGTATAATAGATGGTCTTTTCTGGATAATATCCAGAAAAGACCACCATATTTGGATTATCCAGAGAAGACCGGTGTTTTAAGATATCTATAGAAGACGGTATTCTCTGGATATTTTGGATTATCCAGAGAAGACCAGTGTTTTAAGATATCTACAGAAGACCGTATGTTTAGGAATATCCAGAAAAGACCTGTATTTTTGAAAAAATGTAGATTGCAAGTAAAACGAGAAGTTATAATATTTTTATATTTTCTTTATTGTTCTTTTTGAGACATATTATATAGTCAGAGTTACAATAATAATGAATTGTTCTTTTTGAGACATATTATATAGTCAGAGTTACAATAACAATGAATAAGATAATTGGAATCTTTTAAGATGCTGAGTAGCTTTTCGTCCACTTTTGTTGTATAGTTGTTCATTGTTATTCTTTTTGATTATTTACTGACTTTTTAGATTATTACAAAGGTATTTTGTTTTTTGAAAGTCAATAAAAAGATACAACACAAAGAAAGGTTTCAACATTCTTTTTTTAGTTTCAATTCATATTACATAATGTACTGCTTTATTTATGTTCTTCCAGCCCAAAAAATGAAACATAAATTCATCATTGATGAAGAGAGAAGCATAGAATGAATTACATATGCGTTCTAGTAAACAATGAAATTCGCTTCTGTACATTATTGTTTGATAATTTAGGTTAAAACTTGTAGATTTTAACAGTGTTACCACATTTTTATATTCTTTAGATTCAAGTACTGTATTTAATGTAGTAGCACTGTTAGGGTTTATTTTAACATAAGCATTTCCATGGAATATTATTGATATATTGCTATGCCTTGAATTTTCTCGACTTTTCCATATGACTCCAAAATAATCAACTTCAAAACTTTTCAATAACTTATCGAATTCTTTTAAACTTTCTATTACCTTATTTAATAAGGGAGAAGATTGAATACTATCGTTTTTCCATTTTTTTAAAAAGATTTCTGCAGTTTCATTTTTTAATATAAAAGTAATAACTTTAGTATTTTCATATGGAAAAATGTCATTGTTTTTATATGGAAACGTATTATTTTGAGTTAAACAATAATCACATAAACAATCTTCTAAGGTGCTAAGTAAGAATAGATCCATGTTTGTATCGTATTCCATTTTGTTGCTTGTTTTGTATATGTTTTTATTCTGTTTATCACAACAATATTCTTGCTTAGTTTACTTTTTATTAAAATATTTTTTACATAGAAAGAGCGACTTCATGAAAAATGTGATTCATTGAACCAATGCCATTGTAAATTTTCATCACCTAGTTGTTTGTTAGAATCAACTTTAAGAATTCCTCTAAAGACATTAATTCATTTTTGGAGGGGTCGATTTCATCAGAACCTTTTTCATCAGTTGGTTCTTCTTCCGCAGAATAAAATTCTTGTTCTTCAGACGACGTTTCATCAGCTAAATGAAATTGTTCTATGTCTGATTCTTCAGACGAGTCACTTTCTCCAGAATCACTTTCTTCACAGTCTTTTTTTTCTTTCAATGAAGCAGATATCTTTTTGCCTGATCCAAAACCTTGATCATTTCTTTCGGTTTTATCAGGTGTACATACTTCTTCTAGCTCAGGGATGAGAATTTTTTCTAATATTATTTGAGCTATTTGATCTCCATGTTTTATTTCGAAGACTTCATTTCCAAAATTAAACAGCAAAACACCAATTTTTCCCCTGTAGTCTTCATCTATTACCCCTGCTCCTACATCGATGAAATGATTAAGAGCAAGTCCTGATTTTGGTGCTATGCGACCATAGCATCCTGTAGGTATGCAAAGTATTATATCAGTTTGTACCAATTTTTTTTCTTTAGCAGGAATAATATAATCATAAGCACTATATAAATCAAACCCTGCAGATATTTTTGTGGATCTGGTTGGCTTCAATGCTTTTGTTGATGCTTTAACATAATGCATAATAGGTTGGAGAATAGGTGAGGCAGGTAGTAAAGCAGATTTTTGACATGTTGTTACTAACAGTGTATTTGGTTTGTCTTTTACAAGAGTTATATAGAAAGAATCTTGACAACGCGCCATTTTGCTGAACGTTATTTCAGTTGTTTTGTTGTTTAATATAACGCTATTCACAGAGATGTTTTCTTTGTTTTAGTTCATTTAAGATGATCTTTGCTGTAATATTTAAGATTTTCATTGTAAATTTCTTCATATATTTTGCTGTAAGCTAATTGAGAGAGTTTTTCACCTTTTTCAGTGTTTTCAAGCTTAGAACGTTCTTCTAATTTTATAGGATAAATTTTTTGTAAAACAAGTCGCGCAACAGCATCACCACTTTTTATTTTTAGGTCTTCTTCTCCGAAGTTAAATAAAACAATGGTAATATACCCTCTGTAATCTTCGTCTATTATTTTTTGGTTGATTAACACAAAGTTATGTTTTCTTGATTTGCATAGAGGTAAAACTATACCATAATAACCTTTAGGGACAGCAACTTTAACTTCTGTTGTAATTGTACATGCTGTATTATTAGGAACAGTATGGTTATATGAACTGTACATTTGAATCCCTATGTTATTTTCCTCTTCAGTAGGAGAGAAGGAACCTGCTATTTTACTGTATTTTAGAACAGACATTTTCGTTCAGTTTTATTTGACATGATGTGATGCCTATTGTTATGATTCTCAAGTAAGTAAATAACCAAACAAACAAAATGAAATAATTTTTTATATGATTTTATTTTGATTGTCACATGTGTAAAGACAGTTTTTCATTTTCAGTTTGTTCCTGTTCTTTTATCGAATTCAAGGAATATCATGTTTAGCACATCATTTCTTTTCATGTCGTGTACTGCTTTCATCAGTTGATGAGTAGCACTGTACTTAGATCTTTGCCACATTTTTAAGACATTGAAGGTTAATTGAGCTATGTCTTGTTCGGGCTGGGACGATATTGTTCTTCTTTCGTCAGACGTGATATGTAGATATGTAGCTATGTCCTTCCAGTCTCTTGACATTTTTTCACTCAATAAGCTGAAATACATTTGCACGGAGGTCGATTCCACGTCATACTCTTCTAGTTTTTTTTCTTTGAAGAAATTTTCAGTGAATTCCACCAAGTCTATTCTGTGGTTTTCCTTTAAACTTGTCATCAGTTCTTCTGTTCGTAAGTAGTAAGGAACTTCTCTCCACCATTTATTCAGCATCTCTATGCCCATAGCAGTTGGAGTTTTCGTCTTGTTCATGCTTTCAAGTTTAGCATGAGGGATGCCAAGATATACTCCTAAGGTCATCCATTGACGTGCTAACGATACAGAGATTTTTTGAAGAAAGATATCTGAATATCCTAAATCATTTTGAAAGTAATAAGTAGGTAAAGGCATTTTTTACCTTCAAAGGATTAGAGTGACAATCAAAAGTAGGAAAAGAAATAAATCAAAAATACATAGACCAATGATTTAAATAACACATGTACTTCCTCAACATATGTACTTATGAAGAACTTTAGATGCTCTTAACATGAGGCTTATATTTTATCTCAAGGAAGTAAAATTAAGTTCCAGACTGTTACAAAAAAGGTATATCGGGTAAATGTATACTAAGCATAAATAGACATAGAGACATAGAAGAAAAGAAAACAGGATAAAACATTATAGTAGTTATTAATCCATATATGAAATAGTATATAACGCTCATGAATCCATATGTAGTACAAAACAAAAGAAACAAAAACAAAAAAAATTTATATATTTTAAGACTATCAATATTTTTCTTTTTAATCATTTTTTTTTATTTAGATAAGTTGCAAGACAAAATATCTTTCCACGAAGACAGATATTCTTTCACTTTTTCTTTATCTTCTTCAGTATATCTTTCTAAGTATATTGGATTTATGTCCAAAAAATTGGTGATAGAAAGATCTCCGTCTAAAATACCATGAACATTTATTTCTTCAGGCTTCAGATCTCGTTCTGCATGACAAGCTAACATGTCTATCACACTTTCAATTAAAGCATATTTTCTCATATTTCCTTCTCTGTAATATTCAGGATGATGATCATTGTTTTCATAGTGATGAAATAAAGCATTTTCCCAAGTTGTTTTTTCTTGGGAATTTTTTGGTCCATTTTTAGTATGGAACTTAAAGGTGTAACCTATGGCTTCTCTCATTGAAAACTTAGATAAGTCATGCACCATTATACGTTCTGTTAAACACATTTTATCTTTTTTGTCAAATACGTTTTCTAAAAGGTAAAAAGTGAAACATATCATTTGTCTATGCCTTAAAACCTGTTCGAAATGTTGCAAGAGAAGTTTCAAGAAAGAATTGTTGCAAGTTATTTTTTCTTTTTTAGATTTTATGTATTTAATGGCTATATCGTCTTCCCAGTTTGCGTGTTTCAACAGTTTTTTTATTTTAAAAGTGTACTTTCCCATATCAGCGTAGTGTTCTGCTCATGAAGCCAGACAAAAGTTTCTCTTGTTTTTCTGTGATTCGTTGCACAAGAATATTATTTTTGTTTCCTAAAGATTTTATTATTTCTTGATTCTTTTTTCTCTCTGCTCTAAGAATGCGAAATTGGTTTTGTTGCCTTTTTCTTGTTTCTTCAAGGGTTTCTATCTTATGTATGCAATCAGGACACACCCCGTCTTCTAGCGAAGGCTTCCAATCAGAATAACTGTTCATGTTACTTTGACGCAGATCAATGTTCACATAAAGTCTGTTTGTTCACTTATCTCATCTATGTTTTTATTTCTTAATCACTTTCATGTTTTTTTTCTAAATTTAAATGAAAAGCTTCGTTTGGCTTATTCCTATAAGTCTCCATTAAAACATCAGAAGGCATAGAATCTGGCACATCACAAGTTTCGCCGTCTGCTACAATTTTACTGCCTTCTTCTGAGTCATCACCGTCGGCTACTGTACGACCATACGGATAAGAACCTCTCCTGATGTTATATATTCTCTCTGCTTTAGCTAAGTTGTATGCCTTCCTGTGAGCCATTAAATTCATATTTTCATTTCGTGCTTCTCTTAATTGTAAAGTAAGATGGAGATTATTTTTTTCTTCCTCTTTTATGATATTAATGTGTTCACGTCTTTCTTCTTCTAACAGAGATATATAAGTGCCTTGATGTAAGCATATTTTTTCAAGTATTTCATTGCGCTTTACTTCAAAAATCATATTGTTCCCTTTTGTATCCATGATTAAGACTTGAGAAATAATCTTAATTTATATATTTTTTTTAGGTCTCACACGAGAAAGATGTTCATTCTTATAATTATTTGAGTATCTCAGGATCTTTTGTTTCTTCAGTGAAAACATTTGAGTCGGGCAAATGTTCTTGATTTCCAATGGTAGTTAGTAATTGATTATTTTTTTCGTACATTATGTTATTAATATCTCGGTTTTCATTTATTTGAGTAGATTTTAAGTCATGGTTAGAAACAGAAGATCCTATGACAGGATATGTCCATGTTTTTCTGTGATTTACATTAGTTACAAAACAAGACAGGAAAGTTTGAGTTTTTTCATTGTTATGATAAATATTTCCGCTTTCTGTACAAGACAAAAATATTTCATCTCCTTTCTGTAAAGAAGGGGAGATAGATTGTTTACGCGTTTCTAAGATAATGACTACGATGCTTAAAATAAGAGTAAAAACTATTCCTCCTGCTCCTACTTTTCCGTTTGAAATCAAATTATTTATTTTGCTTAAACTTTTCATGCTTCCTTCTTTTGTTTTATGTTCGCTCATTTTTTTAAAAAAAAATATCTTTTTATGATGATCAGTTCCAACAAATCGGCAAATAATTTCCAAGACAAGATGAAAAAGAAATAATACATTAATCTTTTTTTCTTTTTTGTGTTGTTCTTAAAAAATTATTTTTTGTAGAACAAATTTGTTTGTTACAAAACAAGGATTTCTTTTTCCTTTGATTATTTTGTTTTTTCTTTAAAAAGTATTGTTTTACTTTACTGTCATTCCAATCAGGATCTGAAGTGAAGCTAGATATAACTTGTTGCATTGACTTATTCTCAGCTCGTTTTTCTAAAAAGAACAAGCAATATAAACCACAAGTCATAGAAAAAAGTCCTTGAATAGAATGAGAGGAATATTTATATTTTTTAGGCAAAGCTTTCAGAAAACTTTTTCGCATAGGACTGAAGCCATATGAATCGAAATATTCAGCTAGTTTACGAGGTTTTTCATAATAAAAAGCTACCCAATGTTGTCCGGGTAAGTTACTGTTGTCGGTGTTGACTACATAACCTGTAGGAAATGATTTCACTGCAGGTATAGTATCAGCTGAATAAACACCATAATTTCCTTCTTTTTTTCTTTTAATTTTCTGCAAGAAAAAATTTATTTCCTCTCCATTCATTTTTAGGAATTATGCTATTTCAGATTTTGCTCTTAATATATTGCTAGAATCTAATCTCAGGAGTTCATGATGTTCTAAATAAATGATAGCTGCTACTCCATGGGTTAATTCTTCTTCTAGTTTTATGACAAATCCTAAAGAACCATTTTCTGAATATTCGAAAGTGCCTGACGTTATTCCATTTTTAGATATGTCAAAACAGTAAAGACAATGACCTTTCTTGAATTCATCAAAAGAAATATCTATCGTATCGTCTCTGAATATTGAACCTGTAGATCGTATAAGAGCTAGGTAGGCCATATTGTATAAATCATTAGGGTAATCTAATTCATAGTGATAAAAAGTTCCACCGTCGTTCACTTTCAGTTCTATTTCCTTAGCTTTGAAGTGCTCAAATTGAAACGGATTACGATTATGACTTCCTGTAAAGGCATCTAAATGAACTAACCCTATGATGACTCTTTTTGGAAGAGGAGTGTTGTTTACTATATGAGAGGCTTGCAAAATTGATTTTTGAGGACCAAAAGTGACGTATTTCATGTCTATTTTGTTTACAGGATAATCCCAATACGGAGTAACCATTCTAGCATCCATTATTTTTTTATGGAATTTTTCAGACACTCTTATTCTTTTAATGAATAAATGTATGCCATGTATGTCTATTAGGTATTTTTGTGTACCTAATTTAGACATCAAACAAAAGTCTTCATCTGCTCTATCAAATTCTATAGTAAGAGGCAGATCTCCAGGTAACACTTTGACCTGTGCAAAAAGGTCATTATGAATTCGTCCTATCACTTCAAATAATTTCCCGTTTTTAGTTTTGTTATAACGTGCTTTCACTCCAGAATTATGATCGTCGCTGTTAACATTTGTTACTTCATTAAAATCTTTATCGTCTTTGTAATACATAGCCAAAGCTCCCAAGTGTTTAGCAGTGGTTGGATCATAACTTAATATATATTCCATGATAGATCTATATCCGTGCAAATCATTGCTGTCTGATATTCGTATTCCTGCTATAGAAAGTTTTACATTTTTAAACATGGTAGAAGCAAAATAATTCACCGGAAAAACTTTAGCTTTATCGTTTATTGTCCCATCGTTAGCTGGGGCATCTGGATTTTGTTTGTCGGCTTTTAATATTTTGCCAGACACTCGAATAAAACTGTCGTGCAAAGAAATGAAATCTGTATGTTTAGATTTTAAAGTGAATTGAACTGTTGTGCTGTTAGGAGAAGCAGTGGGCTCAACTTTTTCATAATAAGTTTTAACTCTACTTATATCGGTTGGAGGAACATGAGTAAAATCAAACTCCGAGGCTACACAAAAACAAGGATCTTCGTCTAACAATGACATTTTTTAAGGTTATGAACAAACTTAAAAAATATTTGTTTGTTTTTCTCTTTTTTTCAGTAATCTCAGGTTATTTTATGTTAACCAAAGATATCTTTTTTGAAATTTCTTCTATTTCTATTTCTTTTTTTATTTCTGATCGTTTTATTAACTTTTCTTTTTTTGGTTACATGTGAAATAACTTCTTTGCCTAAATCAGACAAAGTTTCTTGAGCTTCTCTTTTTAAAGCTCGTTTAAAGTTTTCACCTTTCATGACATTTTTTGCTACTTTAATTCCTCCTGTTAAGGCTCTTTTTCCTATTCCTTTTGCGGCTGATGCCGCAACAGGTTTCACCAAAGGAATAACTGTCTTAAATAATCCTTTTAAAATACCACCTAGCCCATAACCTTTTTGATTTCTGCTTCCTATGAAGGGGGTTAAAGAATAGTATCCTTTTCCATACTGTACATCATAAGGATAAGATCGCTTAGTTAAAAAATGTTTATAATATATATCTTCAGGTGAATCGTTAGAATACATTTTGATGTTTTTTTATTTATTTTTTTTGATTTATCTCAAAACAATTTATATCTACCAGTCAGATGCCCATTCCTTAGAAAAATATTTTGGGTTGTTTTTGCTTCTTCTTCCAGATTGAGTTGAATAAGGTGATGGCTTTCCTGACAAATATTTATTTGTTTTAATTTTCCCGAAGACATCTTCTTGTGGGCTTGGGTAAGATACTTTTATGTTTTTTTCTTTCCTAGGTTGCTTTTCTTCATACGGGAGAGGAGGGATATTTTTTATTGGAGTTTTCACTATGCCTCCGCTGGCTTCTCCTATTTTGTCTTCTTCATTTTCAGAAAGATAGTCGGTGTCGTTATTTTTATCTTCAGTATCTTTTGTAGTTGTTTTTTTTAAAAGGGGCTTTTCTTTTTCTTGAAGAAGTGTTTCATCGAAAATGCCGTCTTCAGAAAATTCATCGTCTGTAGCATCTGTAGAATAATTGCTTTCATTTCTTTGTTTGTCTTCCATGTTTTTATCTTCTAAAGGATATTTTTTTATTATATAAGGACGATTGTTTTTTCTAGCTTTTTTTGGTTTATTTAAAAACCACGATTTAGGAATATGATTAGATATATTGACCCAAAGTTCTTCTGTTCCTATAGGTTCTGTTTTTATGCTTGCATTTGAAAAGAATTTCATGATGCTTATCACATTAGAATTTCTTATTAGTTTACCTCTGATGATAATTTCTCCATGTTCATTCCATAAATAGTTCAGTTCTATCATTTTTTTGAGAATTTCTTTGATGTAAGGAATTTGTGCTTGTCTTATGTTGGATAAGATCTCAATTATTGATATACCTGGTTTTATTTCTTGTTTTTTTTCTGTAGGATTAGAATACATGAAAGCCGAGTCTTTAGCTATATTTTGATTTGTGCTTAATATCTTATATGGTTTCACGTCATACATTCTTTGCGCTAATAATTCTTGTTGCCTTTCGAGAGCAGGATTTTTTTCTTGGTTAGTGTTTATTTCTTTAGTATTATTTTTTGCTGAAGATAATTTTTTGTAAGTTGCTAAAGGTATAACTATACTTTTTTTGAAGCTAGCCATGATATTAATTTTTTGCACCTGCCAATCCTCCTATTAAGAACACTGCTAAAGGGAGGAGAAGAGAAAGAAATCCACCTTTTTGTTTTAAGACTGCTTTCCTTTTTTTATTATTCACACGCCTATTAATAAGATATCTTAAAGTGTTCTTGTATTTTTTTAACTTTGAATAAGACACTGAATTTAATTTAATGTTTCCTGTAAGAACATTAAAAATGCACTGACATATAGAATCGATGTCTTCTTTATCTGCATATTCTATTAATAAATCTCTTTTTCTTTTGTTTTTTGTGTTTCCTAACATTGTCAAAAAAGCTAATCTTTTGACTGATCTGATGTTTGCTGCTTTCTTCTTGATTTTTCTTTTTAGTCGTTTGCAGCTAGTTCTTTTTTTTCTTTTTGCTACAACTGATTTCTTTTTTATTCTTTTTTTTCCTTTTCTTTTAGAGACATGCATTTTTTTCTTTAACGGTGGCATTCTTATAAATGAACTATGACACAAAAACTTTTATTTTTTTGTTATGTTTTATTCAATCTCACGAACTTTAATTTGATTCATACATGTATAGTTGTTTTCTGTTTTATATTTTATTAGGTATATACACCTCTTGTCCTATGTCAAATATGTTGCTCCTAAATCTGTATTCTTGAGGAGTTTTTTGATGACCATCTATTAAAAGATAGGAATGTGGTTTCCTAGTTGCTTCATTAAAAATATTAACAAAAGTTTTATAATTTTTAGGCAACAGTTTTCTCCCTAATGTTTGAGGGACAGTTTGATCTAAAGGTGAATTAAAAATAACTAAATAAGTCGCATTTCTGTTAACAGTTTGCCTTTCTTTTCCTTCAGAGTAATAATTTTGTGAAATATATATAACATTTATCAATTCATGATGACATGTTTGAGTGAAAAGTTTTCCTATTTCAGGATTGTTTCCACATTCTTTCATTAAATCATCTAAAATAACAAGTCCATTAAGGTCAGGTTTTATATATTTATCAAAAGAAGAAGGAATACCGTTCAAAAATGTTATGCTTTTCCCCTCCATGAAGTCTTTTTTTGCAGGAGGGGTTTGACCATAACACCATATGATATAGTCTATTTTTTTTTCTATTATTCGCTCATTATTTTTTAATAGATCATACACAAAAGTAGTTTTTCCACTGTTGCTTGGTCCTGCTATGATCATAGAAAATGGAATTCTAATACATGCATTAAAAACAGGGAATTCTATGTCTTCCATTTTTTATTTTCCTTTTATTTTGTTTAATTCCTCTTTGTAAAAACTACCACTCAATATTTCATTATTTTTATCTATTAACACATAAGTAGCAGGCCACGTTCTAAGAACATATGCTATTTGAAATATTTCTTCTTTCCAATGAGAAGAATACCCTCTCCTGAAAGCAGTCTTATATTTACTTATTCGTACTTTATCTCCTACTTTAAAAGGGAGTTTAATTCTTTTGCTGTACAAATATTTTCCGTATTGCTTTAACCATATTTTTTTTTCGTTTGATTTGGTTACTTCAGAAGGACTTATTCCTAATGTTCTATGTTTACTATGATTATAACTTTTAACTAAATCCTGTAGAACGTCTATATATCTCAGACTCTTTTTGAAAGAAAGATATTTATATATTTTGTCTTGTATGGTACGATTGAATCTTTCTACTATAGCACATTTAGTGTCTTGAGAAGTACTGAAAAATTTTATTTCATTTTCTTTTAAAAAATTTTGAAAAACACCTTTAAATTCGCTTCCTTCATCTAATTGTATTAAGTTGGGCTTAACATTGCTTTTTAACAAATTTTTTTTTAAGCCGTCTAGAGTGACATATGCAGTTTTGTTCACTAAAGGTTCAACATAAGCATAACGTGAAAAACAATCTATACAGGCTAATAAATATTTTATTCCATTGTTTTGATCTTTAAGGTTAAAAATACTTATTAAATCAATTTGCCATTGATCGTTTATGCCTTTCACTATTGTTTTTCTTCGAAGAAATTTATATATTATTTTCTTATGTGAAGTATAAGTTCTAGTGTTACGGAGAAAATTTAGCACGTCCTTTCTCGTTATATTTTCATCTATTTTTTTAGCAGCTTCATATAATTTTTTCACAGAAGAAAAAGATGAAGGATGAGAAGGAGTGAAATAAATTTTTTTCAAAATATTTTCTTTGTCCATGTTTGAAAAAATATTTGGTTATGAACATGAAAAGAGAACCATCTCAGAGTAGTAGGTGATATAATTTTTGATGAATGAATGACATCTTTTGCAACAGCATTCAGACAAAACATTTTTCACAACATTTTTATATAAATGAATGACACAACTTTTTTCGTGCACGCGAAACAAAATGGAAATCCGATACGCGTCCATTCCAAGAAAAAAAAGGTAGAGACATATTTTATCCCCTTATGAGTTGAGCAAGAGCACAAATTTCTCTTTCGAGATGTACTTTTTGCTGACACATAGGTTTTAAAATATATGTACCATAAAAAACTTGGCATTAGCGCAAGTTCCTCCTTTGAGGTGTACTTTCTGCCAATGCATAAATTCACAGAATGGGGCATATTAGCACAGATTTTAACCCATTTTTACGCGTGAAAAAAGTCATTAAAAGCAATGCAAGTTTCCGGATTTCCGTGAAAAAATGAAAAAAAATCTTTTTGCCTTATAAAAGAAAAATTATTCTATAGCATAGATATTAGTGTATATAGGAATAAACCCATCAGGTATTCTAGTTTGGTTTGTGTTAGTTCCTATAGTTTTTTGTGCATGTTTTTTTACGTTTCCGGTTTTCTTCAACACAGTTTTACCTTTAGTGGAACAAATAGTTTTCTGTTTTTTTCCTTTCTTGACTTCTTTTTCTTCTTTCTCACTTTCTTCATCTTCTGTCATGCTAGTCCCTGCTTTTCTTTTATTTCTTTTTTTGCTTCGATTTTCATTTTCGTCTTCAGGCAAAGGAGAGGCTGTCAGGTTGTCTTTTCCTTCTGATTCTTCGGAGCTAGAGTTTTCTGTGTCGCTGATTTTTTCGTCGATAATTAGCTTCAATTTATTTTGAGCAGACTTAGCTTTGTTCCTCATTTTTTCTTTGAGATATTGTGTATGGCATGAATTACATCTCAAATGATTTTCGTCAGCAGAAAAATAATGGAGAGAATGAAAAGGTTTATGACACCTTATGCATTCTTGAACCATGCTTTTTTGGCATTTTTCACAATATTTTTTATCTTGAACTATTCTCCCTTTTCTTCCACAATATTCACACTTAAGAGGCATATTATGTATATTTTTATATAATTCAAAACAAAAATACTTTGACCGTAGATATGTTGTAATCTTTCTTGCTGTAGCTCTTATCTCAATAAGGTTTTCAATCGCTGTCACTGTTACTAGAGGCTATGTTATCGTCGCTGCTGCTGTCACTATGAGACTTTGATTTTTCTTTCTTTTTCTTAGTGTTTTTAGTCTTTCCAGGCTTTTCTTCTTCACTCATTTTTTTAATTTTATCTATTTTTTTGTCTATTTTATTCCTTAGTTCAAAGAGTAAATCATATTCTTCTTTAAGAAGAGAAATACTTTTGTCTTTTACCATATCATGAAAATGTAAATATATTTTTCCTTTGAATTTATTTATGTCTATTCTTTTCCTTTTGCCGAAAGCTAAAGTAGGATATTTAGATGATTTACTCATTTTATTTGTTTGCAGATAGTTTGCTATTCTATTTTTGTCTTTATCTCACAAACTTTTCTTCTTTTTGAATGAATATCTTCAAAAGGAATTTCTTTCATTTTTCTTTTTAAAGGGGGAATCTTATAATGACCATATGCGTAAGATTTAATTCCTCCTCTTCTCAAATATCTTTTATCTTCAAAAGGAGAAAGAGATATCTTTTTTTGAGACATAGTGTATACTTTGTGTTTTATGCTTCTTATGTTATCGAATTCTGCTTCTTTTATTCTATTTTGGACTAAGGTAAGCTTAAAGTCATTGTGCCTTATAGTTTCTATGCTACTTTTTTTGACTCCCTTTATTTTTTTCTCTTCTTCCCCCTTTTCAAATAAAATGGAGTACATTTTTGGCCTGAGAGCAATAAATTCTTTTATTTTTTTCCCTCCTGCTTCATCTTTAAATTTACCTAAGACCTTTTTGTTCGTTTTATCATACAAAAAATGATTTTCAGGTAAATTAGAAAAATCAAAAAAATTATTTAGATCTTTTATTTTTTTAAGATAATTTGTATCTTTTATGTAATACACTAAAGAATCTGTGTCTGTATATAACAGT
Source organism: Acholoe squamosa (assembly GCA_949317995.1). Taxonomy (NCBI): domain Eukaryota; kingdom Metazoa; phylum Annelida; class Polychaeta; order Phyllodocida; family Polynoidae; genus Acholoe; species Acholoe squamosa. Next base: position 89,446,103 of record OX439038.1, on the reverse strand, counting down.
TGAATATGTACGTCTTTGAATTTAGGCAACATGATATTATAATGGAAATTAAACATCCATAGTTTAGATAACTCTAAAACAGAAAACCCAATATATATCGGTTTGTCTAGTAAAATTTTTTCTTTGCTGCTTTGTATTCCTACAAAGTCCTTTTGAAATATATGAAGAGATTTAAAAGTAGGTTTTTTAATAAGATTTTCACTTTCTTTAGGGTCTGAAGTTAATTTCATGCTAGTTCTTTTCTTAACATTTTCCATTGTTTTACCAAATGCTGCATTATTTAATAACTTAAAGAATTCTTTTTCAAAAGCAGAGGTAGCCAAAGTTCGTTCTCTGTTATTGAATAAAATGTAAGATCTCATCCAATCTTTCTGATGAAAGCTTAAAACCCGGTGAATTTTTTTTATCTTTAAGCCTAATGCAAGGTATCATTTTAAATTACGGTAATGCACTACATAATTTTTTTTGTCTTTTAAATTGCATATAAGCTTTTTTCCTCCTTTTTTGTAGGACGTTTCAGTTTTTTTCAATATTTCTTTTGCATATGGAGATAATTCTTGTTCTTCTATTTCTATTTTTTGTGGAGCTAGAGGAAAATCGTTGTGCATGTTATGAAGACAGTCAGGGTAAGTTAAACTTACCTCCAGTATGTATCCTGTTTCATTATGATCTGAAATGCTTTCTATGTTAAGTTTTTGAATTTGATTTTGGGTTAGCCATTTAAAATTTGAGTGAGGCAAAAAATCTGCTAAACATTTGCCATAAAGGTTATTGCAGTCTATGTAAAAGATGATTTCGTCGGAAGAATTAGCTTTCGCATACCTATGAGAAACATTAGTTATGCCACCCCTTATACCGCCTTCTATAAAATTATATTTTTCGATGTCAGAAAGCAACTCTAGTTCAACTTTTGTATGTTTTAACATAGTTTGATAACTCAAACTAGGTGCCGTTAGAAAATGAGCAGGGTCTAAACCGTAATAACTTAAGGCCTTTTCTCTGAAAGATTCAAAAACATCACATAAAAGCAAAACGTCTATTTTCAAGTAGGCTTTCAAATAATCTTTTATGTTTCTACATTTTAATGCTTTAAACATATGAATTGCATGACAGTAATCGTCCTCAGTTATATTTTTTTTGGTTAAAGTAGAATAAAATTTCTCTATAGGCGGCAATTTTTTTTCTTTCAAAACAGACCAAGAATCAATGTAATCATAGCACATGACACCTTTTCTTATCATATAAGGAATCATTTTTTTGTTTGAAGTATGTTTTTTTGTTTGAACGAAATCTTTTAAACCTTTCTCTTGCAAAAGTTCAGCTAATTTTGAAAGGGACGTAGGTAAAAATTGGAAGGAATCTATTATTCTAAAATTTTCAGATGATTTAGCGATTACAGATATGGAGCTCTGGTTTATATATTTATATAATTTTTGGATGAGAAAATGAGTGTCATAATTCATGCTGTTGTGAATAATAATTGGTATCTTTAAATTGTCCATCCTAAGACTAGTGTAAGTAAGATTACATCTATTGCAAGCATAATTTAAATCTCTTCCTTTTCCTTCTTGTCCTATGTGAGCATGATCTAAAACTTTTCTTATACCTTTTTGGGTGAAAGATATCCCGCATATGTAACAATTTTTTTGCTTTACTATATGTGAAATATCGTCAGAAGACAAAGACAAAGGTTTTCTCTTATGATCTAAAATATACGAAATTTCAGCTCTTTTTTTATATAAGTAAGAAACAAATTTTTCTATCACATTTTTTCCTACGTATATAACAGGATCTTGACTGTATTTTTCATATTTAGAAATTAATATAGCTCCAAAAGCATTTAATTTGTGTTCTTTGGAGCAACACGATTTCCCTTTGAATATTTTGCTTATAGTGCGATTATAACATTCAAAATCTGCATATATCACAAAAGGACTTTTAACTTTAAATTTATGGTCAACGAATTTTAAGAAAGTCCCTTTCGGTGGAGTAGAATAACCCTGACCACTGTATACGTTAGTTTTGCAATTGTTGTTAACGTGCATTTCATATTTTTTTTTTGAGCAAAATGATATCAAACATTTGTAACAAAAGTACCTAGTTTTTTTCCAAAAGAATGGTCTGATAAATTTATGTAAATTTCTGATAAGATAATAGTGATCATTAAATAACAATAAATCAATATGTCTTCCTTCAGTAAGGGGAGAAGAAAGGACTGAAATATACATAGGGAAAGGCTGAAATTCTTTTTTTTCAGAAACTAAAAGGCCAAAGACATTTATAGTAAGATTATTTTTCTTTTCGAACTTTGGAATTTCACTCAATTTCAGAGGAAAAGAAAGAAAAGAAAGGTTTAATTTTTCTAAAAAAAATATCGTACGACTTAGCCAAGTTTGCATTGTGAGGAATTTTATGTAATCCTGCTAAAACAGAGTATATGAAGCATTTTTTGCCGCTTCCTTTTATATTAAGAACTGATTTTTTTCTTTGAATAATGCTTTCTTTCCCTTTTTTCTCACCTCCAAAAGGATTATATTTAAAAACAGAGAGGCGTAACACTTTTATTTTTCTTAAAAACCATCCTGACCCCATGTGCAAAAAAGCATCGAAAAAACCTAATATCACAGAAAAGGAACTTCTTATTAATTCCTCTACGTTATGAGAATCAAAGTTTACTTGAACAGGACTTTGGAACCATGGTTGAATTTCAAGATATTCATTGTCTTCTAGATTATATTTTCCTAACACTGTGCATAACGATAATTGAAATTTAACCCCCCCTTCTTTTTGTTTTTTCTTCAAAATTAATTTTTTTATTTTTTTGGTCTGATTAAGTAAAAATAAATCAGGATCATATTTGTGAAGAGCAGGAGTTAAATCATATTCTACGATTAAATTTTTGAAAGCTTTACGTTTTTTCATTTCTTATAGGTCTGAAATGAAGAACTAAAAAAACTGTTCCATATTCAAATTGAACCAACTTTCCCACATCGTCACATATAGTTATTTCGATTTCTTGTATTTCACTTTTTTTTACCTTTTTATAGTACGGAGACACAAAAACTTCCTTAATATCGTCTCCGAATTTTTCACTGCAACGAATAGTCCTCAATAAAGGAATTTGAAGATCGCCTACAATTTCATTAGCAACTATATCAGTATAAATATAAATATTAGAAGAAACGTGATGCAAATTAGGAACACCTCCCGCATGAAAATATTTATAATGTTTGTATCTTAAAGTAGTGCTCATTAAAATCTGAAAATCTAATAAACTATTCAATGGAAGCCCTGAAAAAGTTATAACGTCATCGTTTTCTATCTCAGCTTCGTTGTCTATTTCTTCAGATATATCCAATCTCAGTACGTTACTTAAATATTTAGACATAACAACTTTGTCTCCTCTCCCTACCTTTAAAATAGGTTTTAAATTTTGCAGCTCAGTTTTTACATATGGTTCTCTACTTTTTCGAAAAAATTCATCGTCAGGGTATGCGTCTATTTTTTTCAAGGCTGCATTTATGCTTTTTATTAAACTACCTAAAGAAGTATAATTTCCATATGGAATTTTTTGCACGACATATCTTTTTTTTGTTTCTATTTGATCTAATGAAGTTATTTTATTCACGTCTTGCTTCAACCTGAAATCTTTTCTTTCTACTACCAAAGTCCTATTTCTTTCTGGAATTTCTGGGAAATTATACCAAGAAACTGGTATGTTTACTTCTACTAATCCCACTTCCCATTCTCCTTGTAAAATTAAAATAGAAGGTAACTTAACCCAAAATTTGCTTGTTTTATTTTCTCGGGAGGGATGAATAGTATTAGAAGGTAAATTTATGTAAAAAGGAGAAGAAACATTCATTTTAAAAATATATCTTATTTTTAAACAATAAAATCTTTTTTTGATAATTTTGAAAGTATTTCTTATCTCAGGGAAAAAAAAGACCACTGGTGGCTCATATGAACAGGATATTTTTTGTTCAGTGAAGACCTCTAGTGAGCATTCCTAAAATTATGTTAAACTATACCATATTTAGCACTCTATAGACCTCTAGAGGCTAGGACTGATATTATTTTACTAGATCAGCGGAGACCTCTAGTGTGAGTCACTAAAACTAGATCAGCGGAGACCTCTAGTGTGAGTCACTAAAACTATGTGCATGGTTTTACACTGAAGACCTCTGGTGGCTGATATAAATTATGTGCATGGTTTTACACTGAAGACCTCTGATGGCTTATAGAAGGCATTTTTGCTTACTGAAGACCTCTAGAGAGCATTCCTAAAACTATCTTAAACTATACCATACTTAGCACACAGAAGACCTCTAGAGGCTATGACTTATATTTTTTAACTAGATAAGCGGAAAGCTACTTTTTTACTTATGTTAGTTTGTTGCGAATCGTTCCCATACAAGCATTGTAACAATTAATTTTACCACAAATTGTATGTATCTAACAGGAATTAATTATGTTAAAAAGAAACAAATTTAAATTTTAGCTCTCAGTGAACAGTTGACTCAACATCAATTTTTTAATGAACTCACAAAAGCAAATCTTTAGCTTTACCTTTGAAGCATTAATCGCAATGCTTTTCCTGCAAAGAATTCTCCGTAGTCTACGTCAGAAAAGTTCATCTGATATCGCTGCCTCCTTCATTCACTTCATTACCTTATTCGTTGTCATATAACTGCTGCCTTATAGGTTAACTTCGTTGCCTTATTCATTATACTATATTACCTTAAGTTATAGTAGTTTTGTTTCTTTATTCTCAGAGACTTTTTGTAAGCTACTGCTGTATATGTTATGAAATATTTGATATTTAAAATGTAACATAATACAAAAATATTTGTTTCCAACTTTTTATTTCTTATCAAATAAACAAACTTTTGGTTTTTTTTCTTGATTTAACAAGGAAGTGTCAGATGATTTTCTCATTAACCATAACAAACATTCATGACCAACCCATGGTTTTTCATGTATCCATTCTACAGAACAGTAAGGACATTTTATTGTTTCAGTCCTATGATACAAATTTGATTTTTGAGTGAAATCATCAAAACATTTTTGATGTACTGGCTTATTGCAACAAATCATATAAGCAATGTTTCTAGTTTTTGTAGAAATAATCATTTCAGTGTTGCATAATTTACAAAGCATGTATTCTAGTGACATTTTATGCAATTTTTGCCTTGTTTTATTTCTTAGTTCTTTTGATATTTCTGATAATACATAATCGCTAGGATCTAAAGAGTAATCATATTTTCTTTTCTTAGGTTTCATTAACATTTCTACGTCGTAAACATATCTAACGTCAAGTAAGTCGCAAGCAAGATCCATCATAGTGAAATAAAAAGTTTGATATGGCATTAAAATACAGCACATTTTAAGGACTCGTGGCAAAAGCATGATGTTACACAAAACTATATTGCCTATTTCTTCCTGTAAAAAAAAAGACAAGAAAAAGTCGGCGAAAAATACAAGCGCTTCTACTTTAATTTTTTTAAGGTATGGCAAAGAATCAAAAACAGACAAAGCTAAAAAAATTTGACCAGCTTCCTTCACTGACATATAAGGCTGGGAAGGAAAACTGACATCTATTATATCCTTTTCGTTGTCTTTAAAATGTACCTTTCCTTCGAAATAAGCAATCCTGCTTTTCAATAAAACGTAATTAATTTTCATTTTCCGAGGCTATCTAATAACACATCAACAGCAACTATTATAACATATGAATAGCAACTGTTATAAGCTATTTTGTTTCAGTTGCTATTTACGCAGCTTAAACTATATGACATCCTGAATAGCAACTAAGATATGACAGATATGATCCGATTTTCATATGACAGATATGATCCAATAAATTCCAATTTGAGTTATGTTGAATTACATAAGGTTAAATGACATTTACTGCTCTTAAGCAGTATGACGTTATTGTTTGCACATGAGTGAACCAAAGAACAATAAGTGTCCTTTGAAGTGTAGTAACACATTAAACATGGCATTCAATCCATCACGTCAATAACTGTTTTTTCAATGATATATCGCTTGACTCTGCATGCAGAACAAAAAAAATCCTGTTCTTTTCAGGTGGCGTAATTATGGTCGTCAGGACAACATCAGCATAAAAAAAGCAGTCGATCCATAGTAAATATAGGACTATGTTATCTTTCTCTGCGTTATAATTGAAGCACAAGATATTTATGTCCGTGTGAGTGAATCATAAACACTTATGTTCTATCTCAAGGATATTTTAATGTAATACCTCATACACGTTCGTAAATCAGGAAAAGGAGAAACAAAAACACATAGCAAATATAGCAAACACAATGTATATCAGTAAGTCAATACAGTCTTAAGAAGCTAGATACATATTCGCGTTACTTAATACATTCTTTATAGAAAGATATTTTTCTCTCGTAATATTTTTTTCTCGTAGAAAGATATTTTTTTCTTTGCCATTTTAAAAATATTTTGCTCCCCAATGGATTTCCATTTAACCATTTTGTTCTACAATCAAAACATTTAAAGCCTTTTCTTGTGTATGATTTAAATCGAAACTTTAAGAAACATGAACGATGGCTTGGACATCCACAACAAATTAAACGTTTAATTTTTTTGTTCAAAGGACGTTTTAAAGATTTATGTTGCCCTCCACAAGTTCCGCAAAGATAATAAAATGTTTTATCATATTCAATTTCTTTAGATGCTCTTTTAATTTTTTTCTTTAAAATTTTTTCTTTATAGCAAGAGTAACAACAATATTTATTTATATGATGACGCTGGCAATGTATGTCCACTAAGATATCATAAATAGAATATTTTTCTTTCATTAAAAAAAAACAGAAATGAACTAAAGAAGCAGGAATTGAATGACATAGAATACCATTGTATGCATACATGATTAAAATTTTACTGATTTCCTTCAAATTTTCTTGAACTCTTAAATATAAATAATTCAACAAAAAATCACTTTGAAAAAAACAAGCAAAAAATGCTATTGATTCTACGTTTTCTTCTAAATCAAAAAAAGTATAACTGTCTTCAGTTTTTTCTATATTTAAATATTCTATGAAAGACAAACATTTTTCAGGAGTTATAAAAGTAAATAAAGGAACTTGAATTTCTACTATGTCTTTCTTTTTTCCTGCTCCTTTATAAAAACTATTGTAAGAATTAAAGTATTGACATCGTGAACATAAAAGACTAGTGTCAATGTGAACAGTGCTTTCCATCCTAAAAAAATTTAATTTTACCCTCTTCTACTTAGAATCTATATGTCTGTGATGCCTTCTTCGAACCAAATTTTTACTTCAGCCCACCCTCATGAACAGAAATCATGTGGTTGATGCAATCATTGGGATGTTCAAAGATCGCATCACAGCATCTGCAGGAATACATCCCTTTTTTTCTGAAGTTGAGGAGAAAAGTCCCTGTAACGTTTAAGGGAGATTTGCAAGTGGGACAGATACGATGCCTACACATGTGCTCTTTTTGCTGAGGACTTATTTCTAAACCCAACCTTTGAAGACAAAAGTCTTCGTAGTAGTACTGTCTGACCCTCGGTACTTTAAAAAGGTTCTTGATGTTAAGCTGCGGGTTCACCTCGTTTTGATTTGGAGGAAGGCTCTGAGGCTGACTAACAGACGGAGGAGCCTGAGGGTTCACTGCCTGAGTGACCGTTCTCGCAGGTCCCTCTGACTGAGAAACGCTAGTCGATGCAACCGGAGGGGCCTGAGGGTACACAGTTTGGGTGACCGTCCTCGCAGGTCCCACTGACTGAGAAATGCGAGTTGATGCTACCCGAGGGGCCTGTGGATCAACTGTAGGGGTGACCGTCCTCACAGGTCCCACTGACTGAGATATGCGAGTCGATGCTACCGGAGGGGCCTGTGGATCAACTGTGGAGGTGATCGTCCTCGCAGGTCTGACTGACTGAGAAATGCGAGTCGATGCTATCGGAGGGGTCTGAGAGACCGTTTTCACAAGTCCTACTGAAGCAGAAAAGCGGGAAGTCGATGCTACGAGGGGGGTTAGGAAGTGAACTGACTGAGCATCTGCATACCCAGGTCCTGCTGACAGAGGTACGTAAGAAGGCTCTGCGGAAGGATCTATGCCCTGTCTAGGCTGAGTCGGCTGCGAGTCAGCCAGAGGCTGGATTACTGTAGGAGGGTTGTTAAAATGAGGAATTTGTGGACACTGCGGTGGACCATGTGGAGGAACTGTCGAAAGGTTGTTAAGAGGAAGAACTTGCACACACTGTGAACACTGCGGGGGACACTGTGGAGGGACTGTTGGAGGGTTGTTTTGTAGAGGAATTTGCGGAAGCTGTGAATACTCAGGAGGTGCAACAACAGATCGACATTGAAGATAGACAGGTTGAGTAGCCGTTTTATCAGTAACAGTTTTCTCAGGAGTCACCTCCTGCCTTGATACCTGTAAGTTCCCAGAAGCTCCTGTTCGCTGCTGGTTAGGAAAAGGAGCGGGAGGCGTTTCAGGACCTGATCTACGATATCTTTTACCTGGTTCTCTCGAAGCACGTCCTACTGCCAATCCTAATTCGTAGCCCTTATCGTAGATCTCATAGAGATCTCCGAGAGACAAACCAGGGAATCCTACCGTTAGACCTGAAGATCCAGGGACCGACGGACGATCCTCAAGCACCGGCCGACGATCCTCAGGCACCGATCGACGATCCTCAGGCACCGGCCGACGATCCTCAGTCACCGGCCGACGATCCTCAGTCACCGGTCGACGATCCTCAGTCACCGGCTGACGATCCTCAAGTACTGCTCGACCATCTCTAGCAGTTTGTGAAGGACTTCCTGCGGCTGCTGCAGGTTGAGATCGTACTTCAGGTGCTTCACCTTTTCGAGCAGCTACACGTTTGTTCAAAAATTGTTTGAAATTGTCAAGAAATTTAATGCTAGGCCGTTCTACTACCGAAGCCGAAGCTTTGGAGCAGAACGATCTTGAGTTGATCTTCTTGACTTCTTCGTCTTCTTTGTCTTTTTTCACAGGAGGGGAAGAAGCAAAAAAAGAAGAGAGGACAGGATGTTTTCTGCTGAGGGGGGAAGGAGAAGGACCCTCAGTCTTCACAGGGAAAGAAGAAGTAAGATTAGATCCAGAAGTAGAAACAGGTCTTGAAAGAGTCTCAACCTTCACCTTTGTCTCAGGAGAGATTGATGTAGAAGTGTTAGTTTTCAAGGCTGAAGAAAAAGCAGAGACTGCAGTGTCAGCATTAGAAGGAGTCTCGAGCTTCACTTTAGTTTCAGCAGAGGTCGAAGCAGTCTTAGTATCCAAGGTTGAAGTAGAAGGAGAGACTGTAACGTTTCCTTTTGAAGGAGTCTCGACCTTCACCTTTGTTTCAGCAAAGGTCGAAGCAGTGTTAGTATCCAAGGTTGAAGTAGAAGCAGAGACTGCAGTTTTTACTTTGGAAAGAGATGAAGAGAGAGGTGTCAGTTTGACATAAGGATCAGGCAAAGATTGAAAGACAGAGCTATCTTCAAATTCCCCTTCTGTGCTAGAGCTATCACAAAAAGAGACAGCAGAAAACGGTATGTCTTCTGCGTCTAGATGGCCTAAATCAGGCAAATGAGAATCAGAAGAAGTTTTGGCAAATTTTGATTTCTTATTTTTTTGTGGCAAATTTCTTTTTTTAGGCATCTGTAGAGAAAAAAACATGATTTAAATTAATCATGAAAAACTTTAATTTTCTTAGCTCTAGGTGCTTTAGGTCCCCTTTTGTCCTTAGTTCCTTTTAAGACAGAACTAGAACAGTGCTGAGGGCACCTTAAACATTTTTCTAAGTTTTCAGGCAAACAATTAGTTTCCATTACTTTTGCATGTTTTTTCATACGTTCTGTTATAGTAAAAAAATCTTTTACGTTCATTTCAGCTGCTTCCCTTTCATCTTTAAATAAATAAGCTAAAGATGGAAAATCTTTCAAAGCAGTCACATTATTTTCCACTTCTATTTCTTTTTTGGGCATAATTTTTTTTTCCTTTTTCTTAAAATGTTTTTCATCTTCGTCTTCAGTTTCTGATAAATGAAGATCCTCTTTCAAAAGAGAAAAATCTTCTTCACTAGAGCTATCTTTTTGACTTTTTTCTTTGCTTTCGTCTTCACTGCTGTCTGATAAATTTTCTTCATTAAAAAATGATTCATTTTCGCAACTTTTCTTTCTTTTCAAGTTAGTTCCTTTTTTTATTTTAATTTGACTCTCCGAAGGAGAACATTCTTTAAATTCATTTAAATCTTTGTTGAAAAAAATGCATATAGCTTTGCTCTTGAAATTATTTACAGGATGAAATTCAGTGCTTTGATTTTGAGTACTGAAATAAATATTTATTTTAAATATTTCAGAAATGCATTCAACCAAAATACTATGAGCAGACAGTAAATCTTGTAAAATTTTATCCTTGTTTTCATACATACAATACGCATAGCATGCTCTGTAAGCTTCATCCTTTTTCATGTAAGATAAAAGTGAAGACCAAGCTTCATCTTTTAACAGAGAAATTACTTTGTCTCTTGGAATTTTTTTTTCTTTTTGTTTTTTCTTGATATATTCAGAGACAAAGAAAAAGCAATGTGCTTCTTCCTCGGTTACCTTTTTCCAATATTCATGGTTTTCACTTTTATCTTGGCATAAAATAGTTAATATCAATAAAAGAAATTGAGTGATCAACTTATTTTCTTTCATTTCAGAAAATTTTATTTTTTTCTTCTGATATTTCAACCAAAGTGTCTTTTATCTCTGAGCACAAATCTAAAAACAATGTAGTGTCTTTTGTTATACAATTTCCCTTGAAGTTGTGACCTAAAGTTAAAGTAATATTTTTATTGCAAATTCTGAAAGAAGAAAAATAGGACAGTTCCTTGAAAACTGCAGTTTTATGATCATATAAAAGCCAAGAACTTTCAAAACAATTTGATTCCCTTATCTTAAAAAAATATTTTTCAGACAACTTTAAGTTTAATTTTAAAAAAAGTTCAGATATTTTAACTTTTTTTCCGTTCAAAAGAATTTCTATGCTAAGTTGAATATTCAACAACTTAACACATATCTTACTAAAGTTTATAAAAGAGTAGTTAGAAAAAAAATTGATGCAATGCAAAGTAACAAACTGTTTTATGTCATTCAAAATTCGAGAAAAATTATTTCTTATAAAAATATAACAATATCCGTTTCTTGTAAATTTCAAAGAAAACTCTTTGCTGGAAACAACTATAGATCCTCGGTACTTGCTTATATTTCTACGAGAACTTCGAAAGCTTTCTATGTCCAATTTAGCACAAGGATCAGTTTTTACTATAAGGACTATATTGTTCAAAATATATTGTATAGACATCAATCATTTTAGCTTAAAATAATAAAAATCTTTTCATAGCAACCTTGAAGGGAGATCCTTTTGGGATCAGGGAAAGAAATGGATCAGAACGGTCTGCAAAGCTGGCTCAGGAGGTCTCTTTGCAGAGTAGAACCTCTACGATTTTCAGCACAAGGCAAAGGTTTAAATCTGAAAAATAAATTCCACTGTTACTTGTCAACGTCGTAATATATGGTATCTTGCAAACAAAGCATGTTTTTTTAGTTTTTAAGCCTAAATGAACTGGTAACTTCAATTACTGTTATCAATTTCCCTACAGGAATGAATCTCTCAAGCATTACAATGATCAGCGTCCTAGTAACTGACTGATGATCTGGTTACTTCTTTTCCTATGCTCACTGTCTCCGCAGAAATAATTCTATCAAGCATTTCAGTGATCAATGTCTATATGAAACATCTAGCCTCTTGTATAATTTATTAAATCACTCACCTGGAGACTGCTTTGTGCTGTGTAGCCTGTTTGTTGTCAGCTAAACAGATAGATCAAAACGCTCTGCAAAGCTGGCTTAGGATTCTTTTCGTAGAGTAGAACGCCTGCGATTTTCAGCACAAGGCAAACCTTAAAATCTGAAAAATATTTTGTATAGTAAGTCATCAACGTCATATATATGGTATCTTGTGAACAAAGCATATTTTTTTTACCTTTCATCCTAAATCCTCTAGTAACTTCAATTACTATTATCAATTTCCCTACAGGTATGATTCTCTCGAGCATTACGGTGATCAGTATCTACATGAAACAGCTAGTTCTTTATTCTCTCACCAGGGCGTGGCTATAAGCTATTTTGCCTGTCTGTTTGCGACCTTTTATTGAAGAATGGAGTATAGCTCACAAACTTCAGCATTTGTAGCTCTCTTAAAAGGAAAAAAATAAAACATTAACATATCTGTTTATAACTATAGTAGCTGAGCCGGGGATTGTACAATAGTCTAATCCATAGAATGATTCCCTTTCCGGCAGCTCCATTTATACTGTTGCAGCTGCGTCAGGCATAATTCAAAAGTCTAATACGACTCGTTTTAGTTCTTACTTTTAACACTAGAGGACACATGTGAGCAACCAGAACATCGCTAATCGATATTTCTGCTCGTTCTTGCACATCAACGTAAAGCTGAGAACATATAACCTGCTAACGTCTAACAATTTAGCCTTCATACACGCTAAGCTTCTATCCTGTTTCAAAATAAATTTAACTGACATAGAACTATCTTAAAAGCAAACTAGATACATAATGACGTTCAGAAAAACGTGAAACCAAAGCGTTCACAGAGAAGTTGGGATTCGAACCCTCAACCTTGGCTGAGCGAAGCGAACGCCTTAACCCCTCGGCTATCCTGACTGACGTTCCTTCCGCCTACTTTCTGATAAATATCAATCAGCGATGCCCTGGTAGCTCACATGTGTCCTCTAGTGTCAAATGTAAGAACTAAAACGAGTCGTATTAGACATTGTTTACCATGCTGCTCTCAACCTCTGTTTCATTATCTAGAAACAGGAATTTAATCTGTCTGCAAAAAAGTTTTATACTAAGAGCTATCTTTCTAGGACACGCACGCTTCCCTCATATTCTCATTCAAGATGAAAACCTTAGGACTCTTGGCTGCTTTATTGTCTGTTTGCTACATGCAAACTATACGATACAACTGTCAATGTATTTTCGCAGAACCTTTGTTGACTTGTGAACCACATGTGAGGTGTATTCTTTCTGTTCCACTTACATATCAATCTATTGTAACAACAGAGATAAAAATCAAGAAAAATGAAGGAGCAGAAAGGAAATTTATTCCTTACGATCAAAATGTTTTCCCTTTCTTGGAGAAATTAACTACAGAGCTGGGAATATATTCTTGCGACGCTGGACTTTGCAGGTAAAGAATTTTTCTTTGGCTTATTTTACCTTGTAAGCATAAAAGAATAATCCTAGCTTATTTTATCTCCTGAACATGAAGCATTATCCCAACAAAATAAAATGTTTTTTTAGTCATTTGAATTAAAAAATTTCCGTTAACCTTTTTTCTTTGCAGGCTGAAGGATATATTGTCTACTACCTTCCACCCTACCAGTGAACCTATTGCCACGTCCTATACTACTACACGACCTCCTACAACTGCTTCTTGGGAGTCTAAGTCTACTTCTCTGCCTTCAACTACTTCTTTTGAGAAGCTTAGAGCATCTACACGGCTTTCAACTACTGCTTATTTGAAGGCTAGCTTAACTACTCCAACTTCAACTACTTCTTTAAAGCCTTCTGTCAAAACTGTTCCTGCCTCTACCTATCATCCAACAACGTCTACAAAAACCTTGCCTAAAAATGACATTACTCAACATGTCCTGTCCTATAGCCCTGCCTCTTCAACTGAAACCCTACAAGAGAACGTTTTGACCAAGCCTGAGGGAAGCTCTGAAGGGAAACCTACTGCTATATATAGCATGCCTCCTACCACTCTACTTACTGAATCTACCTCAGGACCTTTTCATACCAAGTCTGCTTTAAGGACGTCGAAAAATTTTTCCATTCCTACCCCTACCTCTCCAACAGAAATATCTCCCAACAAGGTTAATGTTCCTGAGACAAGCAAGTGAGCAGCATTTTCTCTCAATTATTTATATGTCTTAGATCAAACCAATACTTTGCAAATTTTAAGAGAACGAATAAAAGAGATCTCACTATACTAAACAGAGGCAGCTTAACATAAATTAGTTTGATAGAATTACAGTCTAAAAAATTTTTCAACCCTCGATTTCAAAATTAATAGGCTTTAAGCGATCGCCGTAATGTTCTCCTGCCTATCCTAACAAAGTAAACTAAATATTTGAAAAAATAATTCTATTTACTTCTCTGGAACATGTAAACAGCATTTTATGTCAAAATCTCAAACATGTAAATTTTCATGAGATTACAGGAAAACACTTACCTCTGTGAAAAGCTTCAACTGGAAAACAGTCACTCAGTCCTATTTCAACTTGAAATCCACGTCCAAGTTGAACTGGAAATCAACGTCGTCAAACTTGAACTTGAAGCTGAGATCTACGCCATCCAACGTAGACTTAGGCTCAGGATCTTCGTCTTTTGACTTGAACACTAAATCTGAGAGAGCTGAGACAATTACTCCCTTCTCACGGAGCTCTCGAGTATATATAAGTCCTGTAACAAAAGGGGAGGGGCTCATCTCCTCCGCTGTGAGCCCCACCTCTCCCTCTTTTAACCCTTATGAGAAAACATGGCATATCGTAACAGGAGCTAGCATAAGCACTGTATTCATCATTTTTATGATATCAATATCCGTTATGGTAGTTCTCAAAAGAAAAAGAAATCAAAAGTCACCTATATATATACCTAGCCATGCAACAGCTAGCACAGAAAGATATATGATAGAGCTTGAACCCTTAAGATCTTTCCGTCCTTCATCCCTGTTTTCACATACTTAAGCCATAAAAGACTAAACAAGATATCATAAATCATATATGGTGAAATGAATATTCATAACGTTCCAGAGTTTTCCTGAGCCTAATTCTAAGACGCATAAAGCCATATATGGTGAAATGAATATTCATAACGTTCCAGAGTTTTCCTGAGCCTAATTCTAAGACGTAGAAAGCCAAATATGGAAATATTAGAATAAAATATTCATGACGTCATGGAATTTTCCTCAGAGCTCAATATTAAGACGCATAAAGCCATATATGGTGAAATGAATATTCATAACGTTCCAGAGTTTTCCTGAGCCTAATTCTAAGACGTAGAAAGCCATATATGGGAATGCTAGCCTAAGATATTCATGACATCATGGAATTTTCCCTAGAGCTCAATATCAAGAGGCATAAAGCCATATATGGTGAAATGAATATTCATAACGTTCCAGAGTTTTCCTGAGCCTAATTCTAAGACGTAGAAAGCCATATATGGGAATGCTAGCATAAGATATTCATGACATCATGGAATTTTCCCTAGAGCTCAATGTTAAGAGGCATAAAGCCATATATGGTGAAATGAATATTCATAACGTTCCAGAGTTTTCCTGAGCCTAATTCTAAGACGTAGAAAGCCATATATGGGAATGCTAGCATAAGATATTCATGACATCATGGAATTTTCCTCAGAGCTCAATGTTAAGAGGGATAAAGCCATATATGGTGAAATGAAAATTCATAACGTTGCAAAGTTTTGATGAGTCTAAATCTAAGACGTAGAAAGCCAAACATAGTAGCATTAAACACATATCAAGCATCTTATCAACACATTATTTCATACGTGATGGAACTTTCTGAACACAAAAGTTACTGAAGCTATCACTACGTCTATTACAGTCAAAGGCACTTTCTATGCTGGTCCTGAATAGGTTAAGCTATGTTCTTAGGTCCTTATTTAAAAAAAGGCAAGGCTAAAAAGGAAAATTTATGTGCACTGATGTAGTCCATGTCACCTGATGCCTGGTACAACGCTGTAACAGATATTAAACCCTTCTACTGCCTCAATGTACCAATAAGTCATGCTGGAAAACACGTCCAAAGCTGGAGTTTCTTCCCGGCAAGATTTTTTAACAACGTCTATCAAAAAAGTACCTGCCCATGAAAAAACCTCAACAAACAATTAATTACATTTCATAGGCTAACAACAACTCGACTCTATCCATATAATCTTATACGCCTTAGCTGCTATTTCACAACCGTAAGCAGTCATAATGCTTCAATGTAGTGCTGTTGCATCTATATAGTCCTAACAAAACTAGTGGTCTACAGGTTTAATGTACGTTATGTATACTATCATAGAGGATGGTTTAAAATTTCAAAAATAGATAGCATGCAAATCATTTATTCCTTGTTACAATCAAAGAAATATTCGTCTGTAAACCTTAAAGTGTTTCAAGTCATATCTCTTGCGAACTATAGCAATGCTATATTACAGTGTACATGTAGCTAGCTCTATGTCTGCGCGCTCAAAAACTATCTTCCATATATTATCGTCTGTTCTCAGAGCAAAGACATAGAAAAAAAACCTTCATTTAAGGTCTATGAAATCTTCAATTTAACTACTATATAAGTAATTAACTTGAATGTATTACTTTTAAGGCAATGCTATGAATAAAATAGCTTAACATTAAAAGCTTTTAAAACCAGTAAAATCCTTAGCTTAGCCGTCTTAAACTATCAGCTTATGCATGCTAAATAACAAAGCAATGCTATAAATAAAATAGCTTAGTATATTATAACCTCACCTAATTTTTTTCGTATAAGCCTCCCGTTACATGAATTATTAAATGCATGCTTGCTTACCAATCATATAAGCTAGGATCATTAACCTCCACGAGATAGAAGCTGAGAACAGTTTATAACTTACAAGCTTACCCTCTTACATAATCTACACTATCATATAATTATAATTACATGTTATCATGAAAAATAAAAAAATCTTTTATGAATTTGTTGTTGCTGCCCCATTATTCAATAAAAATATCCGCATAATAAGGGAGCTCATTAAAAATTTAAGCTATACAACAACTCTTCTTAAATCCCCTTCTCATAAAATCCTACTATTTAAACATGTAATAAAAAGGAAACTTCTGCTTTTATTTTACTACGCAATAAAATTGAAACTCTCACTCTAATTCAACTATACAATAGCATAATTCAACTGCGCAATAACATAAACTGCGCAACAGCATAGAAGTTTTCATGTTAAATGAACTGCGCAATAGCATGGAAATTTCCATGCCACTTAAACTGCGCAATAGCATGGAACTTTCCATGCAAGAGGGAGTGGCTAAAATAAACTCCTCCCTTTCCATGCTATTTAAACTGCGTAATAGCATAATGGAATTTTCCATACAATAAGGGGTGTGACTAAATAAACTCCTCCCTTTCCATGCTATTTAAACTGCTCAATAGCATAATGGAAATTTCTATACGATAAGGGGTGTGGCTAAATAAATTTTAAACTGCGCAATACAATGGAAATTTCCATGCTATTTAAATAAACTGCGCAGTAGCATGGAATTTTCCATACAATAAGGGGTGTGGCTAAATAAACTCCTCCCAAACCCCTCCCTTTCCATCCTATTTTAAACTATGCAGTACAATGGAAATTTCCATGCTAATTAATATGTGTAGTAGCATGGAATTTTCCATGCAAAAGGGAGTGGCTAAAATAAACTCCTCCCAAACTCTCACCCCTTTATATATAGTAAGGAAATAACATAGAAACCAAACCATGGAGAAGGTCTATTCCATGCAAGATATCTTATTTTTATTTGCTCACATTTTGAGCTTTAAATTACCATCTAGTTTCAAGGTAAGTGTTCCAACAGGATTTAAAAGAAGGAAACAATATTCATATAACTTGTGTGATTGCTTAGATGGGAAACGCAGTAAATGTGGAAAGCTATCTACAAAAAACTGCTGGACAGGACAAAGCTATTTCAAAATGTGCTCGTACCACAATTCTGTGTGCTATTATTCTCGTGTATTGTACAAAGAAGCCGGCCATCGAAGTTATATTTTCAGACAACAGCCCTCAAAAAAGTCATTGTACATAGCTATAGAAAGTGCTTTACGTATTTTTCAAGCCATTTTTTTGTTTAACTGCAAAATAGACAAAGGGCACAGCTTTTATCTAGCTCAATTACTGAGTCAAATAATAAGTGAAAATGAAATGCTAGCATGCTTCAAATCAAAAGATATCACAAAATTACCTACAAAAAAATTATTTTCCAAAAAAGACTTCATTTTTTTCTTGACTCAAATGTTTGTAAGGGGGACATATTTTTCTCACAAAAAAAAATGTATAGGAAATTCATACTACATCAGAGATTTAGACTTTACTATGCTCGTTATAAAAAATATAGAAAAAAAAGGGTTAAACCAAGCAATCAAAAATTTTTCCTTCTTTCAAATCATCAGAAACACTATAGAAAATGAAAGCCTTCTCCAACTTCATTTAAAATAGCTACAAAAGCAATGTGTTTGCCTGTCTCTACGTATAAAGCATGTAGGTATATATATATATATATATATATATATATATATATATATATATATATATATATATTCAAATAAGGAAGCTGTATTTTTATGCTTGATCCAGATCTGGTTAAAAATCTGCTTCTTAAATAATTAGGCTTCATGTTATCACTTGATCCAGATCGAGTGAAAACAAAAGCTAAAAAAAAAAAAAAAAAAAAAGCTTTCAATATCTTCATTTTATTCGACGTTGGTTAGATAAAATGAAATATACAATATAAGCCATTCATATATATCTATATATCTACTTAGCTCATAGAGAGACAGGAAACTTTGTTTTTGTTCCAAAATTTTCACTTTAGGCCTTTATTTTTTCAAAATTAAATCAGTCATGTAGATCTACCTTCACGTGGTGACTGATGGATGTATATTTATACAAACAAAATATGTGTAAATATATAACGAAAGATCTACTTTTGGTTAAAAATTAAGCAACTTACTATACCTTGCCTTTTACAGAGAGCAGCTCAAACTCTGTATAAGCCGCTCGCTGTTACTTTACATAAACATCAAACACCTCGCTATGGCGAGCCTTTTACAGTGAGCAGCTGAGACTCTTCATAAGCTGCTCACTGCAACTACAGGCTCACTAAATGACTCACTAACTGCTCACTGCAATTACAGGCTCACTAAAAGACTCACTAAATGACTCACTGATTTGCTTACAGTGATTAAATATAAACTGTCCACTGTAACTACTCACTGTAGTGAGCAACTCAAACAGATCATTTTGTTGCGTGTATGGACTAAATCTATGTGTAAAAAGTCAAAAGAGTAACTCATACCGCTCCTCTCCTACTCATACAAACATACTAACATACATACACAGCAGGCTTGGAAACGAGTGACTCGATGACATAGTCAGCATGGAGCTTCACATGAGAAACATAAATGGAACCGTCATGACTAATGCAACACCTATTGCTCTCCCATCTGGAGGCATTCATAAGAACTAATCGAATCTTGTCTATATATCTGTTTACATTATGACATGGAATCTAGTAACAAGGACACGGAAAATGATCTAAGACATGACCTTATCCTAAATTCGTCATGTGACACGTAGATCAGTGTCAAAAACATGGGATAATAGTAATTTGACAACAGGTGACATGGCTAAATTCGTCATGTGACACGCAGATTAGTGTCAAAGACATGGGATAATAGTAATTTAACATGTGACATGGAACCTAGTGACAAGGACATGGAAAAATGACATGAGACATGATCTTATCCTAAATTCGTCATGTGACACGCAGATTAGTGTCAAAGACATGGGATAATAGTAATTTGACATGTGACATGGAACCTAGTGACAAGGACATGGAAAAATGACATGAGACATGATCTTATCCTAAATTCGTCATGTGACACGCAGATTAGTGTTAAAGACATGGGATAATAGTAATTTGACATGTGACATGGAACCTAGTGACAAGGACATAGAAAAATGACATGAGACATGATCTTATCCTAAAATCGTCATGTGACACGCAGATTAGTGTCAAGGACATGGGATAATAGTAATTTAACATATGACATGGAACCTAGTGACAAGGACATGGAAAAATGACATGAGACATGATCTTATCCTAAATTCGTCATGTGACACGCAGATTAGTGTCAAAGAGATGGGAAAAGCTATGTACATAAATTATTTAGTTCCACATAACCTGGAACAGGACAAAGATAGTTCATATTATTCTCGGTAGAGGGAAACCTGAGAATGCGTTCTGCGCTCTAAATACGATGAAATCTATCGTCTCATTTGTAAGCTATGAGCAAATATTCTTTATTGATATCAATAAAATATATCAAACAATGAAAAGAAAGAGCTCTATACATGATTCATTCAAACTGTTCAAGAAAATACAAAGAAAAGA
Source organism: Acholoe squamosa (assembly GCA_949317995.1). Lineage (NCBI taxonomy): Eukaryota > Metazoa > Annelida > Polychaeta > Phyllodocida > Polynoidae > Acholoe > Acholoe squamosa. The sequence continues at coordinate 89,425,808 of OX439038.1, read as the reverse complement.
GCATTATACATGTAATAATTTAGTTCCACATAACCTACATCATGCTAGAAATAGTTCGTATTGTTCTCGGTAGAGGGGGACAAAAAATCCGCGTTTTGAATAAAAATCTGTCGTTTCAATTTAAACTACCGCTGTAAATTCCTCTAATAACTCAGCAAATGTTCTTTGCTGATATCAATGAAATATATCAAAAAATAGAGGAGAAAAAACTCTGTCCCTAAATCACTCGAACTGATGAAAAAAATCTAAATCTTCTTAAACTGAATGTCTATTTGTTCATAGACTTAAAAGTGTAACACCACATTTATGATTTCACTGCTGAGGTGGAGTATATAAGGAACGCAATGTCTGGGGTTAATTGGAGAGGTCCGGCCCTCATGTCACGAACCTCCACGTCTGTAGCTTCAGGTACTAGCTCCAGTGACAAAATCACAACAGTTCTTCCGACCTTGTCAACTTAGAACGGATGATGGTTGAAGCATGTCTGCTCCCATCAGTTGGTTGAAGCAGAAAGGTTGATGCTCCCATTGTTGGTTGATGCTCCCACTGTTGAAGCGTGTCTGCCACCATTCCTTAGAGCGCTGATCTGGAATTGAATGTGTTCCACAATCCTCCTTCAATCCTCCTTCAATCCTCCTTCAATCCTCCTTGTTTCAATCCTCCTTCAATCCTCCTTCAATCCTTGGTACACTCAGTTCATTCCTCTGTACCGAAAGCTCAGCTAAGAACCTTGTGACATGAGAACCACTTGACCTCTCTTTTGTATTTAAAACCTAAAGTGATATAATTACTGTTTCTAAAATAATCCTATTCTAAATATATCTATAAACGATCTCTTTTATGAATAATCTAAATATATCTATAAACGACCTCTTTTATAGATAAATTAAATATATCTATAAACGACCTCTTTTATAAATAATCTAAAAATAGGAGGTCTTCTCTGGATAATCCAAATATGGTGGTCTTTTCTGGATATTATCCAGAAAAGACCAACTATTATACTACTCACTCCGCTGGTTCCTGCGAGTTTACCGACGATTTTTGGGTCAGTACCCATGTTTTACTTTGCCATGCTAGCCCCCCTTTAAGCCTATAGTAACGCACCGGGTTTTCCACTGAAAACAGGTGAAATTATTTTGATCCCCCCATCAGAGGTATTGAAAAAATTCTGACCCCCCTTGGTCAAGGGGTTGAAAAAATTCTGACCTCCCCCTCAAACTCACCAGCCCCCCCCCCCCCCACCCCTGTTGTTAAAAAATGATCACTCCCTTAGGCAACACTGGCCATCTTGACCTGTTAGGGATGTGGCCCCTGTGCTGTGCCAAGTTGGCCCAGGTTGCCTGTGCTGGCTACTCTGAGACTGACACACACAGACCGGTGCGGCCGCATATATGGCTGCACCGCCTGATCACACCCCTTGATGGTCCCAACCCACAATCCTGCGTCTGACGGGTAAAAAAGGAGCGGGAACTTCAAAAGTGCTGGTGGCACTACTTTTAACCACAAGTACATATCACTACACCTCAAGAAAACATAGTTCGATATATTTTGTAAAAAGTTTAAGTTTACATTTTACCAGTCTCCGTAAAGAAATTAATTTTATAAATTTGATATAGAAACTTTGTTAGTATGGTAGTAAAAACCATTCATGAATTGCATATTACTTTTTGTTGTTTGAGTGGCGCATGCGTACTTGGTGGCCGTGGTTGGCAGACGCTGCACCATCTTAGGCCAGTTTGCCGCCTCATTCATACTAACGGCTGTCAGAGCTATAAGACTAAACTCCCTCCACCATGAGAGAAATTGTCCACATCCAGGCCGGCCAATGCGGTAACCAAATTGGCGCTAAGGTAGGAAAATCTGTCTTTATACCACTGTGAAAACTAGAAATGTTGCCATTTATTATTTGCCGGGTTATTCAGGTAGGAAGTGGCCGCGAGCCGGTGCCAGTTTCTCCCTGCTGCCCGCCATTGGCATTGTGGATTCCCTATTATTTTTCCTATGACAATACACTCCTGTCAAAGTCACTCACTCTCACCCGAGATGTACACACTCATCTCGATACCTTGCAACTACGATTTAACATACTGTTAAAAGTTTTATTGCCCAATTTGGCACAAGTAGTGGTGAGGGAACATGACGGAATATAATGCCCATGGAGGGTGTAGGGGTGAGTCGGCGCCGGGAGACGCAGGTTGGAGGGCCGTCACTGCGTCAGACTCCGGGGCCCTGACGTCGTCATCGTTTTACCTGAACTCTCTGAGAGAGTATACTCACTACTGTGCCACAGGGTGTCTATATATCTGTATCGTGTATGTTGACTCAGACTTGGACTATGTCGGGGAGGGAGACGAGTCGAGTTAAGCCATGGCGGAGTGGCGAGTTGAGAGCAGAGAGGTGTGAATCTGTGATGAGTAGAGCTCACCCCCGGCCGCCGCACTTCAAACCCTTTAGGGAGTGGTCATTTTTTAACAACGGGGGGGGGGGGGGGGGGGGGTCGGTGAATTTATTTTCGTCCCTCGCCCCTCGGAGGGGTCTAAAATTTTTCCGTCCCCCCTGAGGCATTTATTCTATAGTCGCTTGCGGTCTTTTTCGCTCAAAAGGGGTGAAAATATTTTTGTAACCCCACCTAAGATAGGGACTTGCAGAATTTTTTTAAAAAGTTTAAAACATTAGAGTAGGTATGTGACTAAAAATTTTAAACACATGAGAGGTCTTGGTTTTTGGCACAGTCTTTTCCGCACATATGTGAGAAGCAACATGCTTTTTGAATTGTAATTTTAAGGTCATTTTTGGGTGAGTTATTGAGGTTTTTGTGAGACAAGGTTGGCCAAATTTTCGTCATGAAATTAAACTCTACAAAGAGGAATTGTCTGTGACCTTTAGCTACATTATTGCCATAATTTGAAAAGAGATATATCATAGCAAACCATATATTTCCTGAAAGCCAATGACTTTACGGATAAAATGCAGTTTAAATGAAGCTGATATGACCACTAGGGTCAGAGATATGAATTTATGAATATAAAAAGTTGAGAAAAACCATCAAAATTAGCTGAAATTTAAGTTGGCTGATCCTAGAAACCTATGTGCTCGTCGATAGAATTCCTTCATATTTGGTAGAGATGAGGTTAAGACTATGTACTTGCTGTTCTATATGTTTTTGTTCGACTTCCTAAGTTCTATCATATAATGAATGAGAGATTACTAAAACATTGACCTAATTAAGGTGGTAATTAATTAACTAATGAGAGTTCATACAAAATCAGGGATGAAAGAGTTCAAGGTTTTCCTTGATTTCAAGGTTTTTTTCACTCACTTAAGAAAAATAAGTTTTCTTGAAAATCCTCTGAAAACAGGATAAAGGAGTCACAATTTACCTCCAGAGGTTGCATACATGCACACAGTCAGGTCCCACAACACTGCATACAGTGGCAGCATGCCAGTTTTTAGTTCAAGGTTTTCAAGGATTCTCAAGTTTTTCCTTGAAAACTTTCCCCTCTTTATTGGTGTTTGTTCCACTCTTCAGTGTAGTCTTAGCAGCAAGCTATAGTTCCTATGCTAGAAGAGTGTCGGATAGTATACCCCTTTTCTGCGCGTTATGATTTCATCATGTAACTATATTGGTCATTTATTCCCTGCACCCTTTGACCTATCTCTATACATAACATTGTAATTGGTCCCTAGGTCGTGTTGCGCAAAGGCACCACTACTAGTAGATCAGGTGGTGCATATTTTGGGTATGCTATCCGAACAAGACCTTGGAAAACAGCTATACAGTAACATTCTGAAGGGATCCTAGGACATACTCTGCAAAAGGGCCATAATGTGCACATTTTGGGTATAGTATCCGAACAACATCTTGAAAAACAGCTTTTCCTGTAATTTGAGGACAAACTACACCCTTATACAACACCTACTGCCTCCTCCCCCCCAACCACACAAACCCTGTAACACACTTATGGATGGGACTGGAGGGCATATACAGTGCATTTAAAGTTGTTTCCCTTTTCAAGGTTTTTTGTCATCGTCGACTTTCATCCCTGCAAAATTGAAACACTAAATCAAAGGAAATCTTGTCTTCTTGGCAGATAAAATATCAGGAACCTTATTCATCAACTATTTCTATAATTTTAAAGCTAATCACTGAGACCTATCCCTGCACACACCTCCCAAACCTGTCACAGTTTTCTAGGACATGGTCCGCGCTCATAGCAGCCCTTTCATTCACGTACCTAATTAGAGTAATAGCCCACTCCTATAGAGCTGACTGTCAGCTTTTCAGATATGTTTAGATTGTCTTTCTACTGTATATAGTTGTCGAGCAATCTTAATCTAAAATCCAAAATTGATTAACACTGTACCGGTATCCTCATTGAAATAATGGTTAAGCTGATAAGAGGATTGTTATCAAAATGGGATCGAAGAAGGGGTCAGAATAGACATAGGTAAGAGTCTTTTTTATATAACTCAGCCACTAGTTCATATTTTTGTACAAAACTTTCAGTATATATTATTTTGATATTCTGACCTTGTTCAATAATGCTTGTTTGACCTTTGACCTACTTCTGATTGACCTTTGACCTAACTAACTAAGTCAATCTGATGAATGATCAAATTCCAGAAGTTTTTCATAGGGGCTGTGTACAAATGACGTCATTCAGAAGGTGGGAGGAGGGGTTAGGCCTGGCATGATGGGATCAATCTTCCATATACCTTCAGCATTGCAAAATGGGGGGAAGGGGGGTCAAAAATTGCCTGAAAAAGCATTGTCATTTGTACACAGCCCCTAATAAGGGTGTGGTCATTTTTTATCAACAGGGAGAGGGGTGGTGGGTTTTCATGCTGATGTGCCAAAAAAAAAAATTTATGGCCCCCCCTCAACAGCAGTCAAAAATTTCATCTCTAGTGCGCATCATCTCTAGTGTGCAGGGATTCTTAATTTGCCCCCCCCCCCATTTTCTTTGAAGTCTATAGGAGGGGAAGGGCTGCATTTCTAGGGATTAGGGCTTCTTAATCTATCCAAATATAATTACCGTAATCTCCCTCGTAGAAGACGCGCTGCGCGTATAAGACGCACCCCAAACTTAGCACATGCATTTTCGCGTATAAGACGCACATTTTAAGGGTGATTTTTGTCAATCCAGTACATTTCTATAGTAAAATTACCCCTCGTATAAGACGCACCCCCAATTACAGTACATCCTATAAGACCCCCCAGCAATTTGTTTGGCGTAGAGGACGCGTCTTATACATGGGAGTTTACGGTATATAGGATTAACTATATTAATGTTTTAACAATGGTTGTGTAAAAGAATAACTGATAATGAAATCTGACCCCACAATGGCTCAGCCCCTATAGGCCCAATGTCTAGGTTGCCTACAGTGAAGTTCCACTGGCAAGGGTATATTGTTATGGCTGGGGCTTCGGAGGGCTTCGTGCTTCAGACTTAAGATTTGCAGGGAATATACTTATGATATCTAAGAACACACCTATATAGGTGAACTTTGGTGAAACCTAATATTTTTTTACATCTTCATTTTAAAATGAAAAAAAGTTTAAAATGCTATGGACATACAGAAATATTCCATTGAGATTAAATCTATACCTCTCATTGTAATCACCCAATCCTAAGCTTTAATTTGATGTATCAACTTTTATCCTAGATCCATTATTAATGTCTACAGACCACATTCTGTGCAACTTGTACTGCAGCAGAGTACAAACTCATTTTGATCACAATAGCGGCGCGACACACAGCGCTAACCCGGTGTTAAGATATGCAAGTCCCAACCTAAGAGGGGTCTGACATTTTTTTGTCCACCAACCCCCCATGTTGTTAAAAAATGACCACTCCCTTAGGCCTTAAAAAAATGTCGCGCATCAAATATGCGTCGCATAGGCGCGAAAATTTACAAACGGCCTAAAAAAAAGTTCTCAAAAAATGCCTACCTACCTACCCTAATTTTTTTTAGACCCTGTTACCTGAACAAAACATTTTTTTTAGGCCTTCAATAGGCAAGTTAAGGGACGTCACCTGCGTTCCAAAAATCGCTTAAGCCTAAATAAGGGTACATTTTCAAGCACTTCCAATGTCCTTGAAATAGAAAATTGTCTTTTTCTCAAATACTCATGAATTTTTTTATTGTTTTTTAATTGGGTTTTGTGGGAGAGAATTTCTCTTCATCCCAAATTGCAAATGATTACCGGTATTTACATGTATCTATACAAAAGATATCCCCATTTCATTTAACCTGATGGATGCATTCATCAGGCTAAAACTTGTCTATTTCAGTATTTTAGAAATTAAGGGGCATTTTTTGGAGTTGCAAGCCGTGTAAGCAGCCGGGAGCGTAGCGACCGTGCAACTCCATTATGTTTTCGGTTTGCCTATGACATCACTAGTGATGTCATCCAGCCGCCATGACGTCATCATTGGCAACTCCTATCCATGGTCCTTGCCACATTTGAGGCTCAAAAAGCCAGCGTTTTTTCTAAATAAGTGGTGTCATTTTGACCCAAAATCAGTAGAAAAGGGGGTACCGGTACTTTTAAAACCAGAGATGCCACTTTTCCTGGTTTTGATCCAAGATTTCTGTATTAAATTATGTTAACTCCTGGAAAAATGTGCCCAAATTTAAGTTTTCCTGTCGGCCAGTGAGTGGCATCTCTGAAAACACAGGTGATGTCCGCTTTTAATGGAGAGTGCAAGGGCTGGGAGCTCACCCCGTTACCTGTTCCACCAACAGAATTCTCTAGGTTTTGGGGTGGGGGGGGGGGCAGAAGGCGTCGGAAAAGTGCAGGCTTTTTTTTTCTAGACTTCAGTGTGAGCCCTGATTGATGCTAGCCCCCACCCACCCACCCCTGTTGTGTTGTTGAATGAGACTGCTCCCCAAGCATCCCTAGCGAAGTCTTCATCTCCCGTTACCCATCTTTAAACTTGTCTGCCGGATCCGTAATCCAAGTTATTAGAATAAAATGGACCTATTCATCATTGCACAAACACAGAACGTAATGTACCGGTATCAAAATAATTCATTATTTTGCACAATGAATATACCCTCTGTTATACAAATGGTTAAAGTTAACCATACAGCTGCATAGCATAACGTACCTCCATGACAACCAGTACTCACTAGCCCACTTAAAAGGGTCTATATCTCCTCTTTCCTATCCCCTCAGGATGTGTGTGGTGCACATATGCACGGGCAGTGACACATTCTTCTGTTAGATTATCAACCTGTGAAGCACGGGATAGCCACTTAGTGCCGCTAAAGTGCTGTAAAACACAAATCAATCAATCAATCAGTACTCACTCAGTTTATCTTTTACTTTCAGTTCTGGGAGGTAATCTCTGACGAGCATGGCATTGACCCTACCGGCAGTTACCATGGCGACTCGGACCTCCAACTAGAGCGCATCAACGTCTATTACAATGAGGCTACAGGTGAAGTACAACTTCTGTAACACGTCTATTACAATGAGGCTACAGGTGAAGTACAACTACTGTAACACCTCTATTACAATGCGGCTACAGGTGAAGTACAACTACTGTAACACGTCTATTACAATGCGGCTACAGGTGAAGTACAACTACTGTAACACGTCTATTACAATGCGGCTACAGGTGAAGTACAACTACTGTAACACATCTATTACAATGCGGCTACAGGTGAAGTATAACTACTGTAACACGTCTATTACAATGAGGCTACAGGTGAAGTACAACTACTGTAACGCGTCTATTACAATGCGGCTACAGGTGAAGTACAACTTCTGTAACACGTCTATTACAATGCGGCTACAGGTGAAGTATAACTACTGTAACACGTCTATTACAATGAGGCTACAGGTGAAGTACAACTACTGTAACACGTCTATTACAATGAGGCTACAGGTGAAGTACAACTACTGTAACACGTCTATTACAATGCGGCTACAGGTGAAGTAAAACTACTGTAACACGTCTATTACAATGAGGCTACAGGTGAAGTACAACTTCTGTAACACGTCTATTACAATGCGGCTACAGGTGAAGTACAACTACTGTAACACCTCACCTATAAGGTGCACCCAGAGTGAAGTACAACTACTGTAACACCTCACATATAAGGTGCACCCAGAGTTTTGGGATTTGGCCAAAAAGATAAAAAAAAAAAAAAAAAAACTTTCGTTCTACACAATGAATTTCCAAAATTTAAGCCCCTCATTTTCCAATATAAGTTAGGGTGGAGTGTAAAGTATCAAACGATACATCTTTGTGTCCCCGCAGCGGATCAGTTACATATAAGATGTGCCTGGTAGGCTTTGTATGATGGTATCTGCCAGCTAGTCACATCCTTTGTATAATATTCTGTTTTTGTTTTCCATACAGGAGGTAAATACGTTCCCCGTGCCGTTCTCGTTGACTTGGAGCCTGGTACCATGGACTCAGTCCGCTCTGGCCCGTTTGGACAAGTGTTCCGGCCTGACAACTTTGTCTTTGGACAGTCTGGTGCAGGTAACAACTGGGCTAAGGGACACTACACGGAGGGTGCGGAGCTGGTGGACTCTGTCCTGGACGTAGTGCGTAAAGAGGCAGAGAGCTGTGATTGTTTACAAGGCTTCCAGTTGACTCACTCACTGGGTGGTGGTACAGGGTCCGGTATGGGCACTCTACTCATCTCTAAGATACGGGAGGAGTACCCAGACAGAATCATGAACACCTTCTCTGTGGTACCCTCACCCAAGGTACGCAACGCTAACTCTTAACTCTTTAATAACTGCTGATATATTCCCTGCCTTTTGACAGATTTCTGAACTTTTGGATAAATGGACGAGGTATTTCTTCCACCGACTACTCCTCAGATCCGAATTCTGAATTTTTTGTTTGGAATTGTTCATACTGTAAAAAAGTAAAGGTCTTACCAATAACTGCAAAGATGACAAGTTTCCTAAGTTTTTGTGATTTATTTCCAGTAGGCATTTTGTTTTGGGAGTCCAAAAAATTTGGATAATTTCTGAATTTGCATTAATCAGTGAGTGGCATATCTGCAGTAATTCTCTAATCTTTATAACTAAACCTCACCTTTAACTGAACGGGAGTTTGGGAGAATTCTGCTTTTGTAAAGAAATAGAATAAATATTAGGGCCACACCCGATTAAAAGATTGGTCTATGGATTTTCCGCTTCTCAATTTTCCTAAACGCAAATTATATTTTTGCTTTGAAAATATCACGGACCTGAAAGTGAAAATATCTGCATTCCTGCCGGGGGTATATATATTTTTATTATATATACATTAAAGTCTGCATAAATCGATTTTCAGCTTTGCGGACACTTTTTGAAAAAATGAAGTGAGGGAGGGAGGCTTTTTATTTTATTTGTTCTATGATATTTTGTCAATGAGGGAGGTAACTTTTTATTTTTTCCCTTATATGAAACAATGAGGGAGGTAGATTTTTATTTTTATTATTTTCAATTAAATTATTCTTGTATTATGCTGCTGTGGCTTTGAGGTGCTCTCCAATACCCTACAAAATATGTTTCCTAATCATTCATCGTGCAGAATATCAACCACTCTCTTGATCAAATAGCCAGTTTTAGGATGAGATAGAATACATTATAGGGATTCCAAAGCCGTTTGAATTATGAAAATTGATCAAGTAGAAGTACCACAAGTGGTGTACATTTTTGTAGGTCATTTTTTGTACTACGATGATAAAAAGTGTCCATGAGGCCCTTTTTAAGGGGTGAGGGCGCTGTCCGCAAAGCCTTAAAGGTGCAAACACTTAAATGTACAAAAAACAGCAGATCGTTCATTGAATAGGTATATATGGTTTTAATATCTGGGAAGTTTGAAGTTTCAAAAGTTTATTGGCCATAAAGATTATAACAAGGATATTTTTCTGATTAAAGCCCAATATAAGAAACAAGTACAAGGGAAATCTGGGCAAGGGGAAATTATCTCCATCCTTTTTAATATTTGGTGTGGCCTTGGTAAGACTTTGTGGCAGTGTAAACCCAGTATAAATGAATGAGCATTGTGAAATCTTGGAATTGCATTTTTCCATCTTTTATAACGTATAATGTCTTGTCCTACGTCAGACTGGGCTTCCCTAGCCCACTTAAAAGGGTCTATATCTCCTCTTTCCTATCCCCTCAGGATGTGTGTGGTGCACATATGTGCGGGCACTGACACATTCCCTGTGAAATTGTGTAATGTAGTTCTCGCCATGAATATAAACTTAGCTGTCGAAATGGCGTTAAACATCTATTACCGTAATCTCCCGCGTAGAAGACGCGGTGCGCATAGAAGACGCTCCCCAAACTCAGGGTATGCTGGTTCACGTAGAAGACGCATCCAACCCCTCTGAATCGATTTGTAAAAAAAACCCCGTACAAGACGCCCCCCCAACTCAGCAGGGGGGTTCGCGTATAAGACGCACCCCCCACCCCCCACCCCCAGGCTCTATGAGTTCAAGCTGTCATCGGCACACGGTCGGCGTATTCCCCGCTGAGCAAATCTACAGCGACCGGTCTGCCGCGCTGCTGGCTATATGAGTTCAAGCTGTCAGCGGCACACGGTCGGCGTCAAACCCGCCGAGCGCCCGTCGACACCTCCCGGTCTGCCGCGCTGCTGGCTATATGAGTTCAAGCTGTCATCGGCACACAGTGGGCCTTATCCCCGGCGAGCGCGTCGACACCTCCCGGTCTGCCGCGGTGCTGGCGCTATGAGTTCAAGCTGTCATCGGCGCATTTTCCCAAATGAGATGTTGGAAAACCCCGCGTATAAGACGCACCCCCAACTCAAGGCAATAACCCTCCCGCGTATAAGACCCAGCAGCATTTTGTTTGGCGTAGAAGACGCGTCTTATACGCGGGAGATTACGGTACTCACTCACTCCTACGTCAGACTGTAATTGACACAAACTGAATAGCCTAGTGTGAAGTATACTGTGGGTGGAATAAACTTTTACCCAAGCTGTCCTACCTCAATTTCAACATACATACATACACACACACACACACACACACACACACACACACATATATTATAAAACCCTCTATACGTCATTGTTACAGGTGTCAGACACAGTTGTAGAGCTGTACAATGCCACCCTCTCTGTTCACCAGTTGGTGTTAATCTATCCCTCTATACCTCATTGTTACAGGTGTCAGACACAGTTGTAGAGCCGTACAACGCCACCCTCTCTGTACACCAGTTGGTGGAGAACACTGATGAGACATACTGCATTGACAACGAGGCCCTGTATGACATCTGTTTCCGTACCCTGAAGCTGACCACCCCCACCTACGGTGACTTGAACCATCTTGTCTCTGCTACCATGTCTGGTGTCACCACATGTCTGCGTTTCCCCGGCCAGCTGAACGCTGATCTCAGGAAGCTGGCTGTCAACATGGTTCCCTTCCCCCGTCTTCACTTCTTCATGCCAGGCTTTGCCCCCCTAACATCCCGTGGTAGCCAGCAGTACCGGGCTCTGACTGTACCTGAGCTGACACAGCAGATGTTTGATGCCAAGAACATGATGGCTGCCTGTGACCCGCGTCACGGTCGCTACCTGACGGTGGCCGCCATGTTCCGTGGTCGTATGTCCATGAAGGAGGTCGATGAGCAGATGCTGAATGTACAGAACAAGAACAGCAGCTACTTTGTAGAATGGATCCCCAACAACGTCAAGACTGCGGTCTGTGACATCCCACCACGAGGCCTCAAGATGGCTGGTACCTTTGTTGGTAACAGCACAGCCATCCAGGAGCTGTTTAAGCGTATATCTGAGCAGTTCACTGCTATGTTCCGCCGTAAGGCTTTCCTCCACTGGTACACTGGTGAGGGTATGGATGAGATGGAGTTCACTGAGGCTGAGAGCAACATGAATGACTTGGTCTCAGAGTACCAGCAGTACCAGGACGCTACAGCTGAGGAGGAGGGCGAGTTTGACGAAGAGGAGGAGGGAGAGGAGGCTTAGACACCCCACACCTCATTTAAAACACTCATGTTAAACATGTGACATAACAGGATATAATGCATCTTGTGTGTCCCGTTATAGTCACTAACATAGAAATCTCACCACAGGGACCCAATGACTGCCAAACAGACATACTGCCAAATATAATCTCATCATAACATAACTGACAACAGTACAGCTGGACTCATGGACATTCTGATATAGTAAGAAATGTGACAACATGTTAGAAGATGAGGCTGCGTACCGGTGCGTCAGTCGGAATGGTTCCTGTTATCGTCACGTTGATTAAATGTCGGAAACTTTTTACATCTGTTCCAGCTGATATACATATATTGTCTACAAGACCATTGCTAGCTCATGTGTCATTCATTTACCATATATTCATAAGATACCTCGGTGCTGTCCACATGACGTATTTATCGACATTCCTCCTGTTTCTACGACAGTCACATTGTACAACAAACACAGACCAAATAAAACATTGGGTGTCCTGGACTGACTCGTGTGTCTTATGTCTAAAATTAATGAACATATCGGGCTGCATAAAATCAATCCGTGCACTCATTACTTAATCCTCAAGGGCTCTTTCAAAAAGTAGCTGCAAAAAGAATATTATACATGACAAGTTCCTACTCAATAGTTTTAAAAGTAATTGAACATTTTGAGAAATTTTTTTTTCACTATTTCATCAGTTTAAAATAAATTGTTGGATTACCAGATTTCCCCCCCCCCCCCCCCCATTGAGAGTGGATTAGTATCGCTTCGTGAACCTCCACAAATTTTCTAAACTTTGGCCAGCAAAATGAAAAACTGGGACCAAATGCAGAGTGGGACGACTGGTTTCACGAATATGAGTGTAGGGGGAGAGAAGTCAGAGTAGGGTCATCTGTCTTTGTTTTGGGTATGTGTGGTTACTTAACCACAGGGTTTGATTGATTTGTGTTTTACAGCACTTTAGCGGCACTAAGTGGCTATCCCGTGCTTCACAGGTTGATAATTTAACAGAGGAATGTGTCAGTGCCCGCGCATATGTGCACCACACACATCCTGAGGGGATAGGAAAGAGGAGATATAGACCCTTTTAAGTGGGCTAGGGAAGCCCGTTAACCACAGGGGATCTCAATTGAAGACTTGTCTGAATAAAAAGTTTGACTTTGGTTCTTCAGGCCAGCAATTATTGGGTAATCTGTTATCTTTCCAGCTTTTGGTCAGGCAATTTCGATCAGAGATTCTTGTGGGAACCATGCCCAAACAACATTCAAATTTTCTCTCGCCACTATTTTTCTTTCAGGGGGGGGGGGGGGTTAGGCCATCCACAATATTGACTTAAAAATCCCAAGTATGGAAATAACATTGTATCGCATGGCTTTGCCAAACAAAGCCATGCGATACAATAGAACAAAAGTGGGGGAGGAGGGCGAGAATTTTTAATTTCAGACCCCTCTAAGGGGGGTTGCAAAAAATCCATCACCACACCTGTCGTCCTGAAAGGAGTTATAAGAGTCGGGTAAAAAATAGGTCGTTTTCAGTGCCTACTTCCGGTTGAAAAAACGAGACAAACCCAATTTCTTTTTGGCAAAATATAGGTCCTATCAAACATTTTTTTTTAATCTTGCTAATAGAACCATAGTTAAATATGTTTGGCTTAGCTAGAATCTTTATCGAAACGGGTAAGGGTAGGGGTGCATAATCCTCCATTGCAGTTAAGACGGTTGTTTCTCCAATGCTTAAGGCGGGCTTTCCTAGCCCATTTAAATGGGTCTATATCTCCTCTTTCCTATCCCCTCGGATGTGTGTGGTGCACATATGCGCGGGCACCAACACATTCCTCTGTGAAATTGCGTAATCTAGTTCTTGCCATGAATATGACCTTAGCTGTCGAAATGGTGTTAAACATCTATTACTCACTCACCAATGCTTAAGGCCCCATAGGAGGTGCGAATAATCAATTTTCCCGCGTTTCCATTCCATTTTGGATAAAAAAATTGATGCAGCGTTGATGAATTTGCAATCATTCGATCCGTCCGCGTGTCTCTATTGTAAAAGTCGTCGTTACTAATTTTTTTTTCAATTATTCAGTGTTATAATATAGAAATATGATAAAGAATTGACAAAGGATATGATTTTAATCAATATGTTTTAATAAAAAGATAAGAAATTACGTGTTAGCCCTGTCGTTAACTCGCATCACAAAGCCGTGGTGGTGCAAATTGACCCAAATCCCCATGGAAATTGGGTCAGGCATGCGCAGATAGAACCAAAATCCAAAATGGCAGACAGCGAGACGATCGACTCGCGGTGCTGTCGAAACTGCTGGATTATAACAAAATGGAGGAGAATGAAAGTGTCCCATGCCTTTTTATGGTTAATCTGGATCCTTATTCAACACCTGCTGATATTGTGCAATGCTTAACTCGCCAGGAGAGGAGTTATTCGCCAATGAAACATGCGAGCAATTATGGGTGTATTCTCCATAGCCTTAACCATTGACAGTGATAATGCTCGAAGAAAACATGAGGTCAGTATCAGAAGGGGCCTAAAATAAGAGATTAAGTGCCTTTTTGGGTTGCTTGCATTGCAAAATGCTGTCCTATATTTTAAAAATGACCACTCAATTAAATGCTCAAAATTGAGCTAGAGATGCGCCTTATATCCCCCCCCCCATATCTGGAAACATGGATCTATGTTTTTCATATAGAACTATAACAGCTTTTCCCTTATGGAATGGTATTAATTTATAATTTCTTTACATACATATGTGTAGATTGACAATTAAGTAGGATGCATGCAGGAAGGAAGTAGGCCAACTGGCCACCCCCACCCCTGATCTTAGTTCTTGTTTTGTTCACCAGGTGTCTCCACTTACAACCAGCCTCCTTTGTCCTGCACACCGCTCCCTCAGATAAGGCCAAAAAAAGAAGTAAATAAAAAGGTTTCCGGTCACCCTCAGCTAAAAGGGGCTGACCTCAGAATTTGTTGGATTTATTTCTCAAATTTATTACCACTTTTTGAAGATTTTTTTCAAAGTTTTTAAAACTAATATATTCGGAAAATATACACATATTTTCTACAGTCCAATGGCTACCATGCATGTGGCATGATTTGCAAACATGATTCTAAAGGAAAGTGGTACTTTTTTGGCCCTCCAGGGCCCTTGATTAGGGTTGTCTTTCAGTCAATTTTGAAGGAAGGGTGGGGGGGACACTTTTCGAGTTATTTTTCTCTTATTTGCCCTTTCCCAAAGCGTTTAGCTGGTCTAGTGGGCTATTTTTTGGATCATCATCCTTTATTACTACAGTACATGTTCACACATTGAAACTATCGGAAGCCCCCCCCCCCCTAAATATTATAATGATCGGAATATGAACATTAAGTGGTTTGCACATTGCTTAGACTTCATTCAGATACCAAATTTACAGATGTTAGGGTTAACCCCTTAAAGGCCGCTGATGCAGGAGTGCATCATGCCCATCGGTGCATCGTGACAGCCAATAGGCATGATGCATTAATGCATCAGCGGCCCTTGAAGGGTAAGAAGCCAAGGAATAGTTGAATTTCCAGTTCATACTTCTATAACACAAAATTATTCTGGTGTGTACTTCAACTTGTGATGCAATCATTACAATGCATACTGCTTTGGTCCGGGCTTCCCTAGCCCACTTAAAAGGGTCTACTTCTCATCTTTCCTATCCCCTCAGGATGTGTGTGGTGCACATATGTGCGGGCACTGACACATTCCTCTGTGAAATTGTGTAATGTCGTTCTCGCCATGAATATGACCTTAGCTGTCGAAATGGCGTTAAACATCTATTACTCACTCACTCACCGCTTTGGTCCGTATAAGCAC
Organism: Acholoe squamosa; assembly: GCA_949317995.1. Taxonomy (NCBI): domain Eukaryota; kingdom Metazoa; phylum Annelida; class Polychaeta; order Phyllodocida; family Polynoidae; genus Acholoe; species Acholoe squamosa. Next base: position 89,409,988 of record OX439038.1, on the reverse strand, counting down.
TTTGGTTCGTATAAGCGTCTTTGAATAAGCGCTGGTCTTGAATAAGCGCCAGGGGTACAGGGGTATTTACATTTTAAAATGCACTATGATTTGAGTCCTTAATGAGCGCCAGTCTTGAACTAGGGTCAGGGGTATTGCCTAGTTGAAATCAATGAGCGCCTCGGCGCTTGTACAGGCCATTACGGTAATTCTAAATATGATCAGTATATTCTAAACACAGTTATTATGATGCCTAATTCTAAAAGCAATCATTATGTACAAGTTCTTAATACAATCACCACTGGGCATATTTTAAACACAACCATTATGCTGCATTGACAGGCACAGTGACCACCATATTATCATAAGCCTCTGACCTTTATTAGACATGCGTGGGGCGGGCTTCCCTAGCCCACTTAAAAGGGTCTATTTCTCCCCTTTCCTATCCCCTTGGATGTGTGTGGTGCACATATGTGTGGGCACTGACACATTCCTCTGTGAAATTGTGTAATGTAGTTCTCGCCATGAATATGACCTTAGCTGTCGAAATGGCGGTAAACATCTATTACTCACTCACTCACATGCGTGGGGCCCTTGGTAGGGGATCCCCATGTCCCATGTCAATTTCAAGAAATGCCCATGTCTCTGTGACGATTTCATGTCCTTGTGTTGATTTTAAGAAAAGTTCAATGTCCCATGTCACCAAGCCAAAAAGGGTCATGTCGATTTTAGGGGTCTAGGGCCTTATGGCTGCACACTGGTAGCTACTGGTTCTGCTGATAACTATGACACATGACACATAATTCTACACACGAACATTAGAGGTTACACATCTAAACACAATCATACAGTAACACATTTATAAGCAGTGGTCATGCATTATCAACACAGGGAAGTGATTGCGAGGGGCGGGGATTTTTGTCCCATCTTACAGGGAATGACGGGCTTCCCTAGCCCACTTAAAAGGGTCTATTTCTCCTCTTTCCTGTCCCCTCAGGATGTGTGTGGTGCACATATGCGCGGCCACCGACACATTCCTCTGAAATTGTGTAATGTCGTTCTCGCCATGAATATGTCCTTAGATGTCGAAATGGCGTTAAACATCTATTACTCACTCCCATGTCACCAAGCCAAAAAGGCTCATGTGGATTTTAGGGGTCTAGGGCCTTATGGCTGCACACTGGTAGCTACTGGTTCTGCTGATAACTATGACACATGGCACACAATTCTACACACGAACATTAGACGTTACACATCTAAACACAATCATACAGTAACACGTTTTAAAGCAGTGGTCATGCATTATCAACACAGGGAGGTGATTTCGCGGGGCGGGGATTTTTTTGTCCCGTCTTACAGGGGATGAAAAAAGTGTACCCCTTTTAGTGAAAAAAACCTACAGCCAAAACATAATGACGTGATGATACTTCGGCAGCACACAGACTCATAACTGGTGATATCAGAAACAGAAACTTGGGCAGCACACAGACTCATAACTGGTGATATCAGAAACAGAAACTTGGGCAGAACAGAGACTCATAACTGGTGATATCAGAAACTTGGGCAGCACACAGACTCATAACTGGTGATATCAGAAACAGAAACTTGGGCAGCACGAAAACTCATAACGGGTGATATTATAAACAGCAACTTGGGCAGCACACATGTACATATACAAGGTGATATTATAAACACAAACTTGGGCAGCACACATGTACATATACATGGTGATATTATAAACACAAACTTGGGCAGCACACATGTACATATACAAGGTGATATTATAAACACAAACTTGGGAAGCACACATGTACATATACATGATGATATTATAAACACAAACTTGGGCAGCACACATGTACATATACATGGTGATATCATAACACAAACTTGGGCAGCACACATGTACATATACATGGTGATATTATAAACACAAACTTGGGCAGCACACATGTACATATACATGGTGATATTATAAACACAAACTTGGGAAGCACACATGTACATATACATGATGATATTATAAACACAAACTTGGGCAGCACACATGTACATATACATGGTGATATCATGACACAAACTAGGGCAGCACACATGTACATATACATGGTGATATTATAAACACAAACTTGGGCAGCACACATGTACATATACATGGTGATATTATAAACACAAACTAGGGCAGCACACATGTACATATACATGGTGATATCATGTAACACAAACTAGGGCAGCACACATGTACATATACATGGTGATATCATGTAACACAAACTAGGGCAGCACACATGTACATATACATGGTGATATCATAACACAAACTTGGGCAGCACACATGTACATATACATGGTGATATTATAAACACAAACTTGGGCAGCACACATGTACATATACATGGTGATATTATAAACACAAACTTGGGCAGCACACATGTACATATACATGGTGATATTATAAACACAAACTTGGGCAGCACACATGTACATATAACTGGTGATATCAGAAACTTGGGCAGCACACATGTACATATACATGGTGATATTATAAACACAAACTTGGGCAGCAGATATGTACATATAAATGGTGATATCAGAAACAGAAATTTGGGCAGCACACAGACTCATAACTGGTGAAATTGATAGACAGTACCTGCTGACCTCAAACTATAATTTTGGATGGACTTATGATCATACACGCCTGACATAAAAAAGATCAAGACTAAAAAATGAACTTAAATCCTGGCAGTACTCGCAATATAAAACTAAACTTAAACTCAGGCAATACTCGCAATATAAAACTAGATTAAAATTCTGGCCGCATGTGGATATTTATTTGAATATAACATTACAGGAACATTGTTTCTGACCTTAGTAGACCAAACCCCATCTATGCCTGCTCATTGTGCCGCACTTGAGCACCCAGTTTCTTTTTCCGGAGCACACTCAACAAGAGCTTTCAGAAGTGATTAACATCACGCATTACGTACATGTTTGTTAGGAAATAATTCCTCTGGTCGATTTCAAGCTGATTGACATCTAAGTGAGTGTCTCTGATGGTGATGAGGAGACTCGTGTTGTTCTAAACATCTGAATGTAATGCTTCATTAAATTCCTGCATGCACAGATGACTTTCTCTGAAATTTTCTGAGAGGAATACCAAGGTTCTTTTGCTTTTTGCAATGGCTTCACTCACATTGATCTTAATTGCTTTGGCAGAGGGAAGCTAAAACTAAAGCCCAGCATTTTCATCACAGCCATCGTACCACTATATTGTATACCTAGCGTAAAACCCTGCATGTCATATAAGCTGCAGCATATAGTCGATATAAGATGCGGACTGTGGCTCATACAGGTCTTCCTGAAGTTAGGGTGTGGCTTATGAGAGGGGTTTCACTCATATATAGACTAAACAAAGGAATAACGACCAGTTCAGGCCCATTTTGCATCAAATAGCTTTTTACCAAAGTCAGCATGCAGCTTATACATGGGTATGGCTTATACGTGGGCTTTTACAGTCAAATGGATGGACTCAAACATTCTGTCACTGTTTTGTAATTTCCTTAAATTGCTTACATTTAGAACTACATAAGCTTGGTGGCAGAATACTAAACCCTCTACATGAGGCGCTGTCTCCACCAACCATGCCATCCATCAGTAACACTGGTATACTATGTCTAAAATAAGGTGGTGAAAATAGAGTAAAAAATCTATTCTGATGATTGATACTGTAAAAATGTAATTCTGTACTTGAATCAGAAGGAGTTTCGATATAAGATGCACTGGTATTGAAAATAACCCACACAGTCCCAGTGTCAAATTAATAGTTCCTTCTTCCTGCCCATGCATACAGTACCTAGCAGTATGTGCTGAGGTCCATGTGGCCTCATTACTTACTCCCACTGGACATCTCTATGGGCAGGACTACTTTATGGTGGTAGCTCAGAATGAGGCTGGAGAGGACGAGTGCAGGGATGTGTCCCTGAGGTACACTTTGAGGACAAAGAAGCGTCTGCTGTAGAGAAAACATGGGGCCATTTACATGTAGGGGATGTCAGAGAGTAATGCATAAAACTAAATCACTGATCTGCATATTCTGATGAAGTATTGAATATCTGTGGATTAAAAAGATGCCATATTAAGTACACAAGATAAACATGACAGCTTTAAGATAGTGTTATTGAGTTTATTTGCTACTTTGGATCATTTTGCTCTTTTGTAGAATATAATATTATATGCATCATGACCTCAGCCGTGGTAAATCGTTTTAGGTATCACGGAACCCAATGGGTACACTGAGAAAAGAATCTTACTCACTTGAGTCTAGATCCAGACTCCAGGCAATGTCGCCAATATGATTGATTTGAGACTCAGCCTAATACTGGTGTGATACTCTGACAGATCCTAAGGCCGATCCTGGGGTGATTCTCTGGCTTTTTCTAACACACACATCTCCAAGTGCAGCCCTGTCTCACCATGACATATATAGAACAGGATTGATGGTCAGTGAGATGGAAGCCCGACCCACGGGGCCCACTGGATAGAGACCCGTGACTCAAGGTGCATGAATAATTTACATTGCGGCCTGATGTTTGTCCTTCTCCCCCAGGCAGAATATGTGTGAGGGCTTGAGCAGGTATATATGGGGAGGAATGGTGAGGTGGTTATAGTGCTATAGTCCTCTAGAGAAAGTCAATAATTGCTCATCTAGGTGATGAAATTGCTGATATATTGCAATATACAATTGGGAAAAGTGTTTTTAAAAACCAAATGGCAGTGAAAGTTCAGGTAATGTCTGCTATGGGGATCTATCATAGATCTACAACAGTTTGGTTGTTGCTAACATATCTTTACTCTATTACGTGTTAACCTTAGGTAAAAGAAGAGTAATTTGAACAGAAAGGGTAATGTGAATGTCACGAGGAACTTAGAGTTAAGGTAAATATCTTGATATGAAGATATGAGTTGATAGATACAGTAATTAGAGTGGGTGAAGTAGTCTATCAAGGTATGGGTGTGGACCACTAAAATCGACATGGCAACATGGGCTATTTTAGTCTTAGTGACATGGGACATGAACAATTTCTTAAAATTGACATGGTTACATGAACATTTTCTTAAAATCGACATGGTGACATGACCATTTCTTAAAATGTACATGGGGACATGGCCATTTTTTTAAAATCGACATGGGGGACCCCCCATCCACACCCCGCATGATCTCATCCCTTTTAAAGGGAGAGGATGATAAGTGGCAACAGTGAACAACTTTTCGTTGATGCACATTTATAAAGGCCAAAAAGTATGAACATTAAAAGGTATTGATGCCGTTTGACCATCCAACTGCTCTACTACTAGCCATGCTCTGTGCTACTTGTGTCATGTAATTTACACTGATCTGCCATGCCATGATAAGGCACATTGTGTTTAAGGTCTTGACAACCCTTAAATCTTGTAGCTGCAAATTGTAGGGGGTGGAACAAAACTAAACGGGTGATTTATACAGAGACCCTCGGTGCGTTCGGAGTACGGCCGAGGGATCAATGCTGGTTTGTAAGGCCACCCCCTATTGGTCTGCCCCATGTGGGTCAATGTTGATCCCCAAGTCAACTTACTACACTTCCAAGCATAGTTAAGGACTGGTACCTAGCCAGACCTGGCTGGGGTGGAAGGGGGTGGAGGGAACCAGCTGAGGTGGGGTAGTTAGCGTTCGAGGTCACCCCTACCCATAATGCACTGCATATGGTTAGAAAACCGCTGCCCGAACGCACCGAATTACTATCTGCGTGTCTGTCATACAGACAGCGCCTACTCCTATAGAGTCTACATTATATAAACATTGACACATAGCACCATGCCTGGTGTGGTAAAACTAGTGACAAGGAGTGTGTGAGTAGAGAGTTAGAGATAAGAGCCATTATACAAAGACCCTCACTGAGTGCCTGTTGTAGAGGCAGTGTCTTTGATTCTTCTACTGGGTCTCCACAACACAAACATTGACACATAGCACCAGGACTGGTGCAGTACAACAGCAAGGTGATTCATAAAAACTGACGACATTCTCATCTTGTTGAAATTAGAACATGGATTTAATTTCATGGATTTTTTATTGACGACGAATTTGAGGCCAAAAAAAGTTTTTACTTAATTACAATTGACAAAGAAAAAAGACAGGCGACAGAGGAATCCAAATTGATCTTTTTATGTGCGTCTATGAATATATGAAATCGTTTAATTTTGATCATTTTAGTAGATGTATTCCATGAAATAAAGGCAACTCAATGAGACTCAGATCAACAGTCAAAAACACCCTCTATGACGTCATTAATTCTTAGGAATACCCTATATTCATAATTTAACAAGAGGATTTATTCCCATGTGATATCATTATTTCAAGGGGAATTCCTGTATGAGATGCATGTTCAAAAATGCACCGTTTATTATAGAGAGACTTTTCAATTTAAAGGCAGCTTATATTCAGTTGTTTTTTTTATGGTAAAGGCCTCTTATAAAAAAATTTTTACTTACAACAATCGAAATTAATATACCAACATGGAATAGAAATAATTTGACGAAATCAAATACAACATGAATTTTTTACTTCTTTAAAATTCTTTCCTCTCCTTTATTTACAGGCATAATTATAACTACATTATAAAGAAAAAAATTAGGCCACTTCTTATGCCTTTCACTAGTAGATATATTCAGAAATAAACATTTTGGAAAAGTTAGTGGGACCTAATTACCCTGGATTAAGTAGCTTGCTGAATTGGCTTTTTTTCCATTTAAAACACATGTTTTAACAGACTTTTATGAGAAAACCCTGCTTAGAATGCCAATTCTAACCATCTATTAAACATGTTCAAAACTTTTTAAATTGACCCTTAAGTAAAAGAACAATGCAATTTGAAGACCAACTTTAAGAACACATGTTTTATCAATAAATACCCTAATTATTTTGATGAGATTCCAAAAGTCAAAGTTGCTTTTTTTTATAACATGTCGTCACTTTTTATGAATCGGCTTGCTGGTGTGAGTTAGAGATAAGACCCGTTATACAGACAGCCATACCATCTGAGTGCCTGTTGTTCAGACAATGCCTGCTCCTACAGGCTCTCCACAATACAAATGTTGTGTGTTGGTGGAGCAGCACGACTACTGACATGGAGTGTGTGAGTAATGATATGGAAATAAGAGCTTTCCTTCTCTTGTAGAGCAGTGATTACAGTCCAAGGTGTGGAGTCTTAATAAGATCGTCTGGATTTCAAGTCTTTAAATCATTGAAATGAAGTACAGAGATGAGGATTCTGACAGGGACATATGCAGCAGAATATTCTATTGCTCTCTATAAGTTGTTCTCTTCCTTTGTTCATAATACCTCATCTATCGTTTTATCCAGCCAATTGATGAACTAAGACTGTAACGGATATCTTCTAATCCTTAACATCTGCAGTCCAATACACAGTACAATACACCAGCATCACCTGCTCTATATGGTTTTACACTCACTGCACTTCATCTTGTTTCCCCTTTACCCTATCCCCTTTAGAGTAAAGCTGAGACATGTTCCTGTTTGATATAATTAGGAAACTAACAACACAAGATGTATGTGAGGCTACAGTGTATGGGATATGGGGAGCAGGTACCACTGTCAGCAGTGTATGTGAGACTACAGTGTATGGGATATGGGGAGTAGGTACCACTGTCAGCAGTGTATGTGAGACTACAGTGTATGGGATATGGGGAGCAGGTACCACTGTCAGCAGTGTATGTGAGACTACAGTGTATGGGATATGGGGAGTAGGTACCACTGTCAGCAGTGTATGTGAGACTACAGTGTATGGGATATGGGGAGTAGGTACCACTGTCAGCAGTGTATGTGAGGCTACAGTCTATGGGATATTGGGAGTAGGTACCACTGTCAGCAGTGTATGTGAGACTACAGTGTATGGGATATGGGGAGTAGGTACAGGTACCACTGTCAGCAGTGTATGTGAGACTACAGTGTATGGGATATGGGGAGTAGGTACCACTGTCAGCAGTGTATGTGAGGCTACAGTGTATGGGATATGGGGAGCAGCTACCACTGTCAGCAGTGTACGTGAGACTACAGTGTATGGGATATGGGGAGTAGGTACAGCTACCACTGTCAGCAGTGGATGTGAGACTACAGTGTATGGGATATGGGGAGTAGGTACAGGTACCACTGTCAGCAGTGTACGTGAGACTACAGTGTATGGGATATGGGGAGTAGGTACAGGTACCACTGTCAGCAGTGTACGTGAGACTACAGTGTATGGGATATGGGGAGCAGGTACCACTGTCAGCAGTGTATGTGAGACTACAGTGTATGGGATGTGGGGAGTAGGTACAGGTACCACTGTCAGCAGTGTACGTGAGACTACAGTGTATGGGATATGGGGAGTAGGTACAGCTACCACTGTCAGCAGTGGATGTGAGACTACAGTGTATGGGATATGGGGAGTAGGTACAGCTACCACTGTCAGCAGTGTATGTGAGGCTACAGTGTATGGGATATGGGGAGTAGGTACCACTGTCAGCAGTGTATGTGAGGCTACAGTGTATGGGATATGGGGAGTAGGTACCACTGTCAGCAGTGTATGTGAGACTACAGTGTATGGGATATGGGGAGTAGGTACCACTCTCAGCAGTGTATGTGAGACTACAGTGTATGGGATATGGGGAGTAGGTACAGGTACCACTGTCAGCAGTGTATGTGAGACTACAGTGTATGGGATATGGGGAGTAGGTACCACTGTCAGCAGTGTATGTGAGACTACAGTGTATGGGATAGGGGAGTAGGTACAGATGTCAGCAGTGTATGTGAGGCTACAGTGTATGGGATATGGGGAGCAGGTACCACTGTCAGCAGTGTATGTGGGACTACAGTGTATGGGATATGGGGAGAAGGTACAGGTACCACTGTCAGCAGTCTATGTGAGACTTCAGTGTATGGGATATGGGGAGTAGGTACCACTGTCAGCAGTGTATGTAAGGCTACAGTGTATAGGATATGGGGAGCAGGTACCACTGTCAGCAGTGTATGTGAGGCTACAGTGTATGGGATATGGGGAGTAGGTACAGGTACCACTGTCAGCAGTGTATGTGAGACTACAGTGTATGGGATATGGGGAGTAGGTACCACTGTCAGCAGTGTATGTGAGACTACAGTGTATGGGATATGGTGAGTAGGTACCACTGTCAGCAGTGTATGTGAGACTACAGTGTATGGGATATGGGGAGTAGGTACAGCTACCACTGTCAGCAGTGTATGTGGGACTACAGTGTATAGGATATGGGGAGTAGGTACCACTGTCAGCAGTATATGTGAGACTACAGTGTGTGGGATATGGGGAGTAGGTACAGCTACCACTGTCAGCAGTGTATGTGAGACTACAGTGTATGGGATATGGGGAGTAGGTACCACTGTCAGCAGTGTATGTGAGACTACAGTGTATGGGATATGGGGAGTAGGTACAGGTACCACTGTCAGCAGTGTATGTGAGGCTACAGTATATGGGATATGGGGAGTAGGTACAGCTACCACTGTCAGCAGTGTATATGAGGCTACAGTGTACGGGATATGGGGAGTAGCTACCACTGTCAGCAGTGTATGTGAGACTACAGTATATGGGATATGGGGAGTAGGTACCACTGTCAGCAGTGTATGTGAGGCTACAGTGTATGGGATATGGGGAGTAGGTACAGCTACCACTGTCAGCAGTGTATGTGAGACTACAGTGTATGGGATATGGGGAGTAGGTACCACTGTCAGCAGTGTATGTGAGACTACAGTGTATGGGATATGGGGAGTAGGTACCACAGTCAGCAGTGTATGTGAGACTACAGTGTATGGGATATGGGGAGTAGGTACCACTGTCAGCAGTGTATGTGAGGCTACAGTGTATGGGATATGGGGAGTAGGTACAGCTACCACTGTCAGCAGTGTATGTGAGGCCACAGTGTATAGGATATGGGGAGTAGGTACAGGTACCACTGTCAGCAGTGTATGTGAGATTACAGTGTATGGGATATGGGGAGTAGGTACCACTGTCAGCAGTGTATGTGAGACTACAGTGTATGGGATATGGGGAGTAGGTACCACTGTCAGCAGTGTATGTGACACTACAGTGTATGGGATATGGGGAGTAGGTACCAATGTCAGCAGTGTATGTGACACTACAGTGTATGGGATATGGGGAGTAGGTATAGGTACCACTGTCAGCAGTGTATGTGAGGCTACAGTGTATGGGATATGGGGAGTAGGTACCACTGTCAGCAGTGTATGTGAGACTACAGTGTATGGGCTATGGGGAGTAGGTACCACTGTCAGCAGTGTATGTGAGACTACAGTGTATGGGATATGGGGAGTAGGTACCAATGTCAGCAGTGTATGTGACACTGCAGTGTATGGGATATGGGGAGTAGGTATAGGTACCACTGTCAGCAGTGTATGTGAGGCTACAGTGTATGGGATATGGGGAGTAGGTACAGGTACCACTGTCAGCAGTGTATGTGGGACTACAGTGTATGGGATATGGGGAGCAGGTACAGCTACCACTGTCAGCAGTGTATGTGAGACTACAGTGTATGGGATATGGGGAGTAGGTACAGGTACCACTGTCAGCAGTGTATGTGAGGCTACAGTGTATGGGATATGGGAAGCAGGTACCACTGTCAGCAGTGTATGTGAGACTACAGTGTATGGGATATGGGGAGTAGGTACCACTGTCAGCAGTGTATGTGAGACTACAGTGTATGGGATATGGGGAGTAGGTACCACAGTCAGCAGTGTATGTGAGACTACAGTGTATGGGATATGGGGAGTAGGTACCACTGTCAGCAGTGTATGTGAGGCTACAGTGTATGGGATATGGGGAGTAGGTACAGCTACCACTGTCAGCAGTGTATGTGAGGCCACAGTGTATAGGATATGGGGAGTAGGTACAGGTACCACTGTCAGCAGTGTATGTGAGATTACAGTGTATGGGATATGGGGAGTAGGTACCACTGTCAGCAGTGTATGTGAGACTACAGTGTATGGGATATGGGGAGTAGGTACCACTGTCAGCAGTGTATGTGAGACTACAGTGTATGGGATATGGGGAGTAGGTACCAATGTCAGCAGTGTATGTGACACTGCAGTGTATGGGATATGGGGAGTAGGTATAGGTACCACTGTCAGCAGTGTATGTGAGGCTACAGTGTATGGGATATGGGGAGTAGGTACAGGTACCACTGTCAGCAGTGTATGTGGGACTACAGTGTATGGGATATGGGGAGCAGGTACAGCTACCACTGTCAGCAGTGTATGTGAGACTACAGTGTATGGGATATGGGGAGTAGGTACAGGTACCACTGTCAGCAGTGTATGTGAGGCTACAGTGTATGGGATATGGGAAGCAGGTACCACTGTCCGCAGTGTATGTGAGACTACAGTGTATGGGATATGGGGAGTAGGTACCACTGTCAGCAGTGTATGTGAGACTACAGTGTATGGGATATGGGGAGTAGGTACCAATGTCAGCAGTGTATGTGACACTACAATGTATGGGATATGGGGAGTAGGTACCACTGTCAGCAGTGTATGTGAGACTACAGTGTATGGGATATGGGGAGTAGGTACAGGTACCACTGTCAGCAGTGTATGTGAGGCTACAGTGTATGGGATATGGGGAGTAGGTACCACTGTCAGCAGTGTATGTGAGATTACAGTGTATGGGATATGGGGAGTAGGTACCACTGTCAGCATTGTATGTGGGACTACAGTGTATGGGATATGGGGAGTAGGTACCAATGTCAGCAGTGTATGTGAGACTACAGTGTATGGGATATGGGGAGAAGGTACAGGTACCACTGTCAGCAGTGTATGTGAGACTACAGTGTATGGGATATGGGGAGTAGGTACCACTGTCAGCAGTGTATGTGAGACTACAGTGTATGGGATATGGGGAGTAGGTACCAATGTCAGCAGTGTATGTGAGACTACAGTGTATGTGATATGGGGAGTAGGTATAGGTACCACTGTCAGCAGTGTATGTGAGACTAGAGTGTATGGGATATGGGGAGTAGGTACCACTGTCAGCAGTGTATGTGAGACTACAGTGTATGGGATATGGGGAGCAGGTACAGCTACCACAGTCAGCAGTGTATGTGAGACTACAGTGTATGGGATATGGGGAGTAGGTACCACTGTCAGCAGTGTATGTGAGACTACAGTGTATGGGATATGGGAGCAGGTACAGGTACCACTGTCAGCAGTGTATGTGAGACTACAGTGTATGGGATATGGGGAGTAGGTACAGGTACCACTGTCAGCAGTGTATGTGGGACTACAGTGTATGGGATATGGGGAGTAGGTACCACTGACAGCAGTGTATATGAGGCTACAGTGTATGGGATATGGGGAGTAGGTACCACTGTCAGCAGTGTATGTGAGACTACAGTGTATGGGATATGGGGAGTAGGTACCACTGTCAGCAGTGTATGTGAGGCTACAGTGTATGGGATATGGGGAGTAGGTACAGCTACCACTGTCAGCAGTGTATGTGAGGCCACAGTGTATAGGATATGGGTAGTAGGTACCACTGTCAGCAGTGTATGTGAGACTACAGTGTATGGGATATGGGGAGTAGGTACCACTGTCAGCAGTGTATGTGAGACTACAGTGTATGGGATATGGGGAGTAGGTACCAATGTCAGCAGTGTATGTGACACTACAGTGTATGGGATATGGGGAGCAGGTACAGCTACCACTGTCAGCAGTGTATGTGAGACTACAGTGTATGGGATATGGGGAGTAGGTACAGGTACCACTGTCAGCAGTGTATGTGAGGCTACAGTGTATGGGATGTGGGGAGCAGGTACCACTGTCAGCAGTGTATGTGAGACTACAGTGTATGGGATATGGGGAGTAGCTACCACTGTCAGCAGTGTATGTGAGGCTACAGTGTATGGGATATGGGGAGTAGGTACCACTGTCAGCAGTGTATGTGAGGCTACAGTGTATGGGATATGGGGAGTAGGTACCACTGTCAGCAGTGTATGTGAGGCTACAGTGTATGGGATATGGGGAGTAGCTACCACTGTCAGCAGTGTATGTGAGGCTACAGTGTATGGGATGTGGGGAGCAGGTACCACTGTCAGCAGTGTATGTGAGACTACAGTGTATGGGATATGGGGAGTAGGTACCACTGTCAGCAGTGTATGTGAGACTACAGTGTATGGGATATGGGGAGTAGGTACCAATGTCAGCAGTGTATGTGAGACTACAGTGTATGGGCTATGGGGAGTAGGTACCACTGTCAGCAGTGTATGTGAGACTACAGTGTATGGGATATGGGGAGTAGGTACCAATGTCAGCAGTGTATGTGACACTGCAGTGTATGGGATATGGGGAGTAGGTATAGGTACCACTGTCAGCAGTGTATGTGAGGCTACAGTGTATGGGATATGGGGAGTAGGTACAGGTACCACTGTCAGCAGTGTATGTGGGACTACAGTGTATGGGATATGGGGAGCAGGTACAGCTACCACTGTCAGCAGTGTATGTGAGACTACAGTGTATGGGATATGGGGAGTAGGTACAGGTGTAGGGGCCGGCATCATTGTATATATATTAGTGCCGTTCATCCGAGAGACGTGTTCGTGTGGTGCTTGTTCCTTCTATGCTAGCTAGGTGTCGCTTTGCGATACCTCGTTGGTACAAGAGGGGGCAGCACCATGCCTCGCGTCCAGCTCCTACTAAGGAGCCGGACGAGCGGCAGAAGGGGACTGGACATGGTCCAGTCCAGACGCTAATACTTTGTCATCAGAGAGATTGAATAAAGTCCTACCCGAGAGGTAGGGGTTTCTGGGGCTTTGCCCAACCCGAACTACTCGTGTTGTGTTGGTACATCTAGTGGTAAGCGAGCCAAAGAGCCACCCAACATATAAGTCAATACGAACCATTACACTGGTGCCGTGACCAGTCGGTTCGGGGGTGGTGCGCGGCCACATTGGCCGAAAGCCTCGGGCAACCCGAAGCGGATCCCCCCAGCCCTGGGCTAGAGGGATTCGAAGAGGATGATTACACATCCCAGCATCTGTTGTTAGACTGGAAACCCGGTCAACAACAAATGTTTAACCAGGAGGGTGTACGAAATATTTTTTCTACACCCGACCTTAGGGACAATGCCACCAGAGATGGCATCGTAAAATTGTATCCGGCTACACCCCAGACAGGAGTACCGGATACCGGATTGTTCAGGGGAGTGTTAAGACCCCCAACTTTAGACTTGAGCGATTGGTCCCAAGTTATAACTAGTAGACGCCAGCTAGGTCCTATGGTACCAACAGGCTCGGCTAGCGGCTTGGGTACACCAATTGCACAAAGCCCTATGCAGCGTACTGCAACCCCCCAGGGTTCAGCACCCGGTGGTGGAACCGAAGTAGCCCCACTAATGACATCGTCGGATCATGACAGCGACGATGGTAAAACCAAAAGGGACACAATAGTCCCAGACGCGAAATCAAGAGATAAGCCTAGTGGTATCGGACCGAAAAGCTCGGAAAGGCATCACCTAGGCCGATCTCTAGACGAAGGCTTGTCTGACTCCATGTTTTACCCTGGAGGCAATCGCAAGTCTATCTACGGACGTCGGATGGGTCCCGGGTATAAAAATACTCAGGCCTATTTGAAAGCCAAGGAACAGGTAGAGTTACAGGCAAAGAGGCAACATGAACAATTCATGTTAGCCCAATCCAAAATAGAGGAGGAAGCTAAGTCCCGGATCGGAAAATTACGATCCGTGGAGCAGGAGGCGATTCTAAAAGAATCCGACCTCAAATATCGTCTATCCTCCGTATCCCATCGGTTGGAGCGGAAGGAAAGAGACGCACAGGAAAAAGAAAAGAGGCTGGCTGAGTTGGAAATCGAGGAAGCCAATAAACTTAGAGCAATCGACAAGGCTAGAGCCGAGGAGGTTGCTAAGGCTCGGGATGTAAATAAATTACAAACTGAGTTGCACGCAATGGAGGAGAAGCTTAAGAAACTTCAACTCCGGAAAGCAGAGACAGAAGCCAAGATGGTCTCGGAACAAGCCGAGATTAGGAAGGAGACTACTGAATATAACAGGTCTCAGAAAGAGAAGGGTGAAAAGTACCGCCTACTTAAGGATACTTTTAAGCGAGAGGCAATGATCGCCCAAGAAGAAAGAAACCGAGCTGTGACTGAAAATGAAAAGATTCGATCCGAAATCTTGGCAGAAAACGCACAGCTTAGGGAGGAACAGCGAAACCTGACTACAGACGTAGCTACCCTCACAATAAATAAGTCCACTATGGAGAGTTATTTACAGGAGCAAGAGGAAACACATGCCCCTCCGGCGAGTAGGGTGATAAACCCGAACTCGACGTTCGTGAAACAGGGCGACCCGGTCTCCTGTTCTACACCGAAGAATCCGCAGTATAATCCTTTTGTAAATGATAATGCTTCGCGGAACGTAGATCAAGGGGGTGTTTACATCAGAACCCAGGATAAGCATGGCCGAACTAGTAGAGTCCGGATAAGTGAGGTGCCCATAGTCCACAACCTGGACCCGGACTATACCCCTAGAGAGGCTTCCGACAGTAGTGCGGAGACCAGTGGGTTCCACATTCATGTGGATCCTAGTAACGACCCGGGGCTGGGTGCTGGTAATGACAACACCCAACCGAATCCATCAAACGATGGCGGCCAGTCAACGGGAAACCAGCCATCCGATGGCGGGTACCAAGGCGCGCAAGGGGGGGGCGCTGCTTCGGGTGCCACAAGCCATAGTGGTACCTTGGGTACCGGCCCCAACCAAGGTAGTGCGAGTTATACGAACCACGGTGGTACACAGTGGACGTATACTCAACCTCCACCACCGCCTCCACCTGGCAATTCTAGCTTCGGTGGTATAGGGGGCAATCGGACCTTGAATGAAACCAAGGCGATTGAATGGAGCAAACAGCAATGCACTAGATTGATGTATGCTCCCAATTCTGCCCGAAGGGTAGCCGTTATTCCTAAAGAATATGACGGTACTCGACCATGGAAAGAGTGGTTTGAAGATTTCATCGATGTGATGAACTGTAATGGATGGACCCCATACGAGGCCAAGCCACATCTGGTGAGATGTCTGAAAGGCGGGCCGGGTCGCATGGCTGTAGAGCAATGGCGAACCTGGTACGGCCTCGTTGGGAGTTTTGAGCAGTTAGTAGAAACTGCTAGTGGACTGTTATGTAATATGGTCAAGGAAGACCCGATGGTCCGTTTTAAGAAACGCACACAGAAGCCGAATGAAGCTTTCAGAGCATACGGTATGGAACTCCATGCCCTGCTAAGTAAGGCCAGACCGGGTACTGAAAACCAGGACTGGTATATGGACGATTTGATCACTCAATTCGTCAAGGGTCTAAGAGACCGAGATGAACAAATAGCAGCGAGGGACGCCTGGAAGGAGGGCATAACACTACACGGCATTTTTAATGGTATAGATATGGCCGTGAAGAAGCGAGCTATGTTAGCTGGGGACATACCTAATGCCAGCGGCTTGGTACCCCTAGCATCGGTGACCCAGCAGTCGGAGGTCAATACTCCATCAGACGACTTCGAATTGATTGATATCGAACAGGAAGACGGCACCTTCTGTTCGATGCAATTAAGGAAGAATACTTCAGGTAGGAAGTATATTCCCAGGAAATCTTTCAATAAACAAAGGGACTCTAGACCTCCATCCGAGGTCAAGAGTGACTCGAAGGCTGTCGATAAGGCGGTCAAGTCCATTGTAAGCACTGACAAAGTGAAGATTCAGTCCCCGGACATGACCAAACTTCTGGAAGACATGTGTAAGAAAATTACAGATGCCATCCAAGCCAATCGGCAAAGACCCCGGGTGGATCGCCGAACGGTTAAGTGTTTCAGGTGCCAGCGCATGGGACACTACTCATCTGAATGTACCGCTACTAAGCCGGTAATGGCTGCCTTCTATGAAGCCGAAGACGACGGCGTAGAAAGGGAGAATGCTAGGGATTCCACAGATGTGGAAAACTAGTGGGGGTTGTGTCAACGGCATCTGACATGGCCCCGAGTGGGAACGAATGCCAAAATGCTACCGGGGGTATCCCGGTGGAAGATTTCGAGTCAATTACACCTGGAGGCCGGGTGGCTGAGGGTGCGCACCCCTGCACCTCGGCCGGGGCCAGGGACCCTAGTGTTGATATGTGCAGGAGTGATCATATGGAGGCGAGTGGCCGCACTAGGGGAGAGGAAGGATGGATCAAAGAGTTGATTCGAGTGTGTGGGACACACCTTCCCCCAAGTCATCCGTGTCTGGAATTCCTGAGAGGACTCGGATTGAATCTTGGTGATTCGGGAGACTTTCACCAGTTTACCAGTAACCCCTCGCCTTTAGGGGGGAGACGGTGGTATGTACCCATATCTGTGGAAGGCCGGGTAGGGGAATTCTTGGTGGATACTGGAGCTAGTCATTCATGTGTGTCCAAAAGATTCTTCGATTCGGTGGCCGGCAGCCATGAGAACCTCAAAACGGGGGTAAATGCTTGCACGGCCGACGGAAGCAGTATGCGTACATTTGGTAGGACGTTTATGCCTATCCATATAGGAGGCAAAGAGTTTGTTCTTTCGCCAACTATAGCAGAGGTTAGTGATGACGGAATCCTCGGATTGGATTTTGCAAGCTTATACGGGGCCGTCTTGGACCCGAGGGACGGTATGATGAGTATACGGAACCCGTATGGCTTGCATGTCCAATGCGTATTGAGACAGGTGTCTTCGGTCGCAGCAGTGGTACATACGGTGAAGATCCCACCGGGTACCACTTGCGATGTCCTTTGTGGCGGATCCATGGCTCAGAGGAATGAAGCTGGAGTCTACGAACCCGACACGGTGTATTTGTCAAGCATCGGGTTAGACTCAGTGGATACATTAGTGGCTAATGCAGCTTGGTCCGTATTACCCATAACTAACCGAAGTGGTTCAGTGGTTTATTTGAGGCGAGGCGACAGTGTTGGAAGGATGAGTTCGGTAGAACATGTCGCCGAGGCTAAATTTAACAAACCACTAAACCCAGTTAGTCAGCATCCTATGGATGAAGAATTCCAAAAGCTGATTGATCAGTCAGATTTAAAGAATACGGACGATAAGGATTGCCTAGCGAGACTTCTACAAAAGTACGAAGGTGCTTTTGGTAGGGAAGGAGGCCCGGTGGGTAGATCCGATAAGGTGTTGCACACCATAGATGTGGGCAGCGAGAAACCTTTTAAAATCCCGTATCGTAGACTTCCCCTTAAAAAGAAGTTAATCTGTGAAGAGCAAATACAGAAACAGTTGGACCTAGGGGTAATCGTGCCTAGCTCGAGTCCCTGGTCCAGCCCTGTTTGTATGACTACTAAGAAAGACGGTACAATCCGCTTTTGTGTCGACTACCGGAAATTGAACGGTATAACAAAGAAGAACTCGTATCCTTTACCAAGGATAGACGAGACTTTAGATAGCTTGGGCGGAAACCAATGGTTCTGTACCTTGGATTTACAGTCCGGATATTGGCAAATACCAATGCACCCCAAAGACAAGGAGAAGACTGCATTCTCCAGTCATATGGGGCTGTTTGAGTATAATGTCCTACCCTTCGGATTGTGTAACGCCCCCGCTACATTCGAGGCCATGATGGAATCCTTACTGAGTGACCTTTTGTGGAAGAAATGCCTGGTTTACTTGGATGATGTGGTCGTGTTCGGCAAGTCATTCAAGGAATGCCTGGCAAATCTGCAACTAGTCCTCGACCGGATACTATCAAACGGTCTTAAACTTAAACCCAAGAAATGTAATTTGTTTAAGAAAACCATTACATACTTGGGAAGGATCATTACTCCTAACGGGGTAAGAGCGGATCCGGAAAAATTAGAAGCTGTAGAAAATTGGGAAAGACCCACGAGTGCTAAGGAGGTGAGATCATTTTTAGGATTTTGTTCCTATTATCGTGATTTCATACCGAATTACTCTCGTGTCAGCTTCCCCATGCAGTGCTTAGCTCACTGGACCCCGGGTAGGGCACGGGACCCATTCCCATGGACCAGCGAGCAAGAAGAGTCTTTTAATAAAATAAAAGATTTATTTAGGAATACACCCGTGTTGAAATATCCCACTCCCGAGGGACATTTCATCTTAGACACCGATGCGAGCAATGATGCGATTGGGGCAGCTCTCTCTCAGGTCCAAGAGGGAGTCGAAGTGCCAATAGCATTTGCTAGCAACACGTTAAGCAAGACACAGCGAAATTATTGTACCACCAAGCGAGAACTCCTCGCTGTGGTGGTGTATACGAAGAAGTTTAAACATTTCCTTTGGGGAAGTGACTTTACTTTAAGAACGGACCATTCGTCTCTTAGGTGGCTCCTTAACTTCAAGGACGCCGAGGGGATGATTGGACGTTGGTTAGCTCACCTATCCGAATTCGGATTAGAGCATAAACAAATAGAGCACCGACCCGGTGCTAAACACATCAATGCGGATGCCTTGTCAAGACGGCCTATCCGAAGGTGCCAAAATGCCACATGTGAAGACTGCGGGGCCCACAATGCTGTGGTAGCCGGGTTGGTATTTAATTATACCACCCCCCGTATCCCCTGGGAGGAGGCTGTATGCAGCTATCTCGATTGGTCCCCGGAGACCATCAAGAAGTTTCAACAGTCAGACCCCACCACTGCGCGCATAATGGAATACCTACGGTCAGGCATTAAACCGGCAAGGCCTCTAGTTTCCCTGGAGGATAGGGAAGCGAGGCGGTTGCTGGCTCAATGGGCCGAGCTAGAGATCCGAGACGGCATACTATGTAGGTGGAAGACAACTCCCACCAACGGTAGGCTGTTGCAAATAGTGATACCCGCCCCGATGAGGAGGGATATCATGTATTATTGCCATGGCCACCAAACGAGTGGCCATTTCGGTAAGAGAAGGTCGATAGAGCGTCTACAAAGGCGTTACTACTGGCCCGGTATGAGAGGCGACCTGCTCCGGTGGATCGCCACTTGCCCGGATTGTTGTAAAAACAAACCGGGACCCGGCCTGGGTAAGCAACCCTTATCACAGGAATTGTTTGGTGTCAGATTTGCTCGAATAGCGATAGACATCATCAGTGGGATTAAAACGACGCCCTGGTTAATACCCACCAGGATGACTGGGATGAACAGTGCGAGTTTGTAGTACATGCCTACAACAACACTGTCCATTCATCAACTAACTGCACCCCAAACATGCTAGTGTTCGGCGAGGACATCATAATGCCCGCCGACTTAGTGTATGGAGTGGTTGGAATAGACCCGGAGGCGCCCTGCACGGTGCTGTTTGTAGAGTCATTAAGGGACCGGTTCAAACAGGCATACGAGGCCGTTCGGAAAGAACTGCTGAAGAGTGCGAAGTGGCAGAAGGTGGGCTATGACACCAATGCTAAACGAATTCGTTTTAATGTTGGGGACAAAGTACTAAGGTACTACGAGCCGCTGGATAAGCTGAAGCTCGTAACGCCTTGGGAAGGTCCATTTAAAATCGTTCGCGTCATCTCCGAGTCCACGGTGATGATAGAGGACTGCCTGACGGGTAGGAAATGGAAGACAAATGTCGGAAAACTTCGGCCCTGGAAGGGGCGCGAAGAGGCGGAGAGGGAGTTCGGTTACAAACCACCTGAATCTGTCCCTAGCGGACCGAGCGTGGTAGTACCGACGAAACGCCCTAGAGGCCGGCCGAGAAAGACGCCGGGAGACGAGGTTATAGTAAAAAAGAAGACGAAGGCCAGGAAACGACCTAATCGTAAGAAATGGAAGAAAGTCTCGCTGAGTGAAGGCATTACGTATGGGAAGGGTCCCGCTCTGACCAAGCGAGATCCAGAAAAGGCCGTACGTAAAGCCGGGAAAAATAAAATGCTAACCAAAGGCGTTAGACGCAGCCCCCGGTTGAGGTCTGCTGTAACCTAACTCAGTACACAACGAGCTGCTGCGTGTTGTCCGCCATAGGCAGGCAACATACGTTCCACGGCCTGAGATGTCGAACGCGCCCTCCCCGGGTGGCTGTATCCCGTGAGTGGCGGTCGGATTAACCGGTACATTCGCTTTGAAGCGTTGTATACACCGCTAAGCTCCAGACGATAGCACTCGGGTAGTAGGCCGCGTCTCACATGTCGAGTCGAATGTTGGTTCGGATCTAGTTCCCTAGGTGGCGCTGCTGGTGTGGCGGGAAAGCGCGGAACTAGGTCACCGGATAGCCATGGCGGGATCTCGCGAGACGAGAGGTCTGACGTCATACTGGTCATAACTAGAGCGGACTCGTGGTGGTTAGACGCCACCCGTTTTTGCTCTAGTTATTTGTCGGCGGTTATACAGCCTGTAGCTGTCGTGTTAGCCTAGCTAACCCCCCAAAAGCCTTTCTGTTGGACGAATCCTTCGGGAGGAGTCCAACAAAACTTGCCAATTAATTTTGGAAGTCGAACCCGGTGCCATGGCACAGGGAACGATTGACGCTGCGCGTCAAACAGCCAACATTCCGTTGGAACAAGACGAGGACCCGAAGGTCCCGTCTCGGGTCGAGGAATCTATGGATTCTTCGACAGAGGAGGCCGCCCGGACGCTCACGGCTATGGCCGAGGTAACCGACCGGGAGAGGATGCCACCTCCACCCCCGCCACGCCCGGAGCGCCCGTCAACAACAGACGCTTCGGGTAGCAAAGTGGATGTCCTGGACATTCCAATGTATCCTCCGGGATTCAGGACGCAGATCAGACGTCTAGCACACGTCGATCGCCAGGAAGGTACCGTGTATACCTCCTGGGGTACGTACATCCCTATGCACGCCTCCATGTTCGGATGCGGGCCCATGGCGGTGGAGCAGGGCGTGCCCGAGCCCATACCAGATGAACTCAAAACTATGGTAATGGACTCGTGTAGTGACGAGCTGGCTGACAACATGCCAGTTTCTTGGCTCCGCAACTACCTAAAGTTGGCGGAGAATATGGCGACTAACGAGAATTTAGCTCGAGCCGTCTTGATCTCTGCGGGCATCATCCAGAAGGCCACGGAGTTAAGGGAGTCCGAATCCGACATGGATACAGACTCCACGGTAACCTTGTCGTCGGTGGAAACCGACCGGGTCAAGCGATTGACCCGTAAACCTGCACCCAAGGGTCCTCTCACTGAGAGCGACCTGGAGGCTGAAGATGTCCGCATCGCCGTCGAGAGGTCCACGACCGAGACCGACCCAGCTGCCGACATCCCAGAGGCACCTGGCGAGATCTCTGAAGAGGACATCTCACGCCAGCAGGCTGCTGTAGAGGCAAAGCGAATCGAGCTTGCCAAGCAGCAGAAGGAGCTCACCGCAGCTCGCCGGGCCCATCGCAAGCAGCAGGCCCAACGAAAAACAGAGATCTCTTCCGACTCTGACTCCCCAGTCAGCGGAAGGAGGAGCCCTCGGACAGGGGACAGGAGCCGACGCGAGTCGGATTCCAGTCCCGAAGTTCCGGCCCAACCGACTAAGGTTGTGCGCCGGAAGAAGAAGAATGGAGCGAAAGCGTCTCCGGTAGAGCCCACGCCCCCCACCAAGCCGAGGGGTAAGGGCAAACCGAAGACGCCCGCTCCCACCACTACAACCACCACGGTAGCCACCTCGGTTACTGCATCTTCTGCAGCCAGCACGTCGGGTGCAAAGACGAAGTCCCCTACCAAGGCTCCGACTGGTACTACCACCTCCAGCCGAGCCGGCCGTAGGGGAGCTGACATATACACGGACAGCGAGGAAAGCGAAAGCGATCCAGAGCTGCCCGAGTCTGCCAAATCTGATTTGGAGTCCGTGACAACGTGGGAAGAAATGACCACGGATGTTCCCAAGGACGACAATCAGAAGTGGATGTGGAAGAATGCAGCCGAGGGGTTCAAGGAACGGACTCCCCGCTGCTTCGCGGACTGTGCTTACGACACAGTCCATTATATGTGTCCGAGCGCCGTCAATAAGGACGGTGACAGCGATGACGAGGAGTGGATGAAGTCCGGCCCCTCAGATACGCCAGTAGGCAAGTTCTACCTGATTTGGATTGACCAGCTCAAGTCCAAATTAGGCTCGACCTACAGCTACGAGGCCCGGACGAAAGTCCAGTGGGCAATGACCCAATGGGGACCAACCGGCAACCGCCGAAGGTGCCCGTTTGAGTCTTGCCAGCTGTCTCTCACGGGTGAGAAGATGTTCGAGACGAAGCCCCGCTTCGCTCGACACATCGTTGAATTTCATATGCATCACAAGCCTGTGATGATGTGTGTGCTCGGGGACCGCCCGGGTAAACATTGTGATGGCTCGTTCAGCACTCACCGGCGCCGAGACATGGCTCTGCATTTGCAGAAGGCCCATGGCATCGGCCTGGAGAAGACCAGGAAACGAGCCATCAAGTGCTTCAGCGAGCTCCTTGCAAATTGGTCCGCGCTGAGCATCAAGGAAGTGAAAGAGCAGGCATTCGAGACCGGATTCTGCTCGTGGAAGAGCGGCAACTTGCTGACTTACTTCCAGACGAACTCCTCGTCCACAAAATTCGGGATGCCCAGCGAGGTGCACCTGAAGGTGAAAAAGTGGCGAGGAGACGACAAGCGAGAGAAGGCCAAAGCCCGCTCTAAAGGTCCAAACGGAGGCACAGTCACGACTACTGCTTCCAAGAGGACCCGAGCAGACCGGTCCGTGAGCCCTTCGGGTGGCAAGGACCAGCCCAGACCAGCCAATCCAGCTGATCGTCGCGAGTCGGGACAACAGGTCTCGGCTCTGGAGATGCCTGGCAACCAGGCCCGCAGGTCGGGTAGCCAGGCGACCGCATCGGCGACTCCAGCCACCTCCACACCTGCACCCGCGGAACAACGCCCGGGCGAAGCCTCTGGCGGCCAGGATGATGGGGGCGAACTGCTCGCTCCCCCATCCGGGTATTCTACTTGGTGGGCTGGAGAGGGATCCTCCGGCAAACGCCCCACGTACAGTGAGTACGCGGCGAAGTTCCCTTCAATGGGACCGGCTGGACCCGAGTCGCAGGTCCTTACCCCCTTGGGCCGGGCCAAAGCTCGTGGTAGGGGCCGCGGTGGGCTGGAGTCCACCCGAGGCTCTCCGGGTGGTGGCCGAGGCCGAGGAGGCATCACGGTAGAGGGCCCGTCTGCTCCTCCAACAGGCACCCCGCCTGTCTCAGTGGAGGCCCCAGCGCCACCACCAGTGATAGTTCCACCATCAGGTCCTCGGGTACCCCTAATGGAACTAATCTCCGGTACCCTGTCAGGTCTTCAGGATCCGAACACGTTCGTCGACCACCGCGATGTCCGAACGGTTCAGATCCAGAATGAGCTGATGGAAGAATGGCAGGCATTGCACCGCCAGAAGTCTGTTGACTACTGGCGTGTGATGACTGAAGCCACCGTCAATCTGGTCTACGAGATCCAGAGGCGGGAGGAAGATAAAATCAGGGAGCTGGAAAGGAAGAAGGTCGAGGAGGCCCTCGAGTCCTGCCGGCGAAAACAGAAGGAAGCCGAAAAGCTTAAAGAGTTTCACGAAGCTGAAAACTCCAGATATATCCATCGATTTAAGGAGGCGGACCTCAAGTTTTTCTTGGCATTCGGGAAACATCTGGAGGAGTGGGACGGCTTACCGTCGTCTCTCATCTTCGTTCCAGAGATACCCCCGGATGCCCCGCCAGCCCCGGCTACTCCACCGGTCCTGGCCACTCCATCGGTCCCGGCTGCTCCGCCGATTCCGGCAGCTCTCTTGCTCCCACCCCCCACTTGGAACCGGGCTGTCCCAACTGCCACGGTTGCTGCACCAGCATCCGAGGCAATGGACAGCCCGTCCGCAGTGATGAGGGCCTTGAGCTTGGGGAGCGAGACTCCCAGCGAGGCTTCAGCGGCGCTCTCTACGAGCAGCTGTAGCAGCTCGGCTCCATCTGCCTCAGTTGAGCCGGCTGAGAAGATGGACACAGATCCTGAAGATCTTTGAGTGTCCATCTGTTGGTGTCTCCTGGTACCCGAGGGTAAATGCATTTAATATGCCAGAGGCACTGTTCCTTACGCTGGACTCCTGATACCTGGATCGTAACCTGCAGCGAGGATGGACGCTAACCCGAACACCCAATGGACTACAACATCTAACCGGGTCTCCATCTTCCCATCTTCATCAGGGCACATCATAACAGCAACGTGGTTTGCCACCACACATATGTCGCCGGATGGAGCTGCAGAAACCAGTCGTTCCAGGTTCGCCGGAAGTCCGGTATATTGTAAGGGTGATCCTGCTACCCTGGTAGGACACCTATATTTCATATTTTGTATAAATTTTTTTATATATCGTATATTATATTCTTGTAAGTAAAAGTCAAAATTTTTTCGGGTTATTTACCCCACCTCGGGTCGGTAAAAACATTGTAAAAATTTTTCAATATCACCTTACTACACATCGAATATTCTTCGTCGCGTCTCATGTTTAATAATAACACACGTGTAATATTATCACCATAGGTCGATGGTCCATAAGGGGCCACTTCCTATTTTTGTTATTATTTATAAACACTTCGGGTTATATACGATGATGCCTTATTGTGTACATATAACTTATAATGCCCCTTAAATGTTCTATATTTAATACGAACTGTGTATATATAGACTTACCTATTTATTTATAACACCACTATATAAAGTCAACAATAGTTACTTGTTAATTACACACAACCCTAGGTAAAGTCTAGTGGGGGTGGTGTAGGGGCCGGCATCATTGTATATATATTAGTGCCGTTCATCCGAGAGACGTGTTCGTGTGGTGCTTGTTCCTTCTATGCTAGCTAGGTGTCGCTTTGCGATACCTCGTTGGTACAAGAGGGGGCAGCACCATGCCTCGCGTCCAGCTCCTACTAAGGAGCCGGACGAGCGGCAGAAGGGGACTGGACATGGTCCAGTCCAGACGCTAATACTTTGTCATCAGAGAGATTGAATAAAGTCCTACCCGAGAGGTAGGGGTTTCTGGGGCTTTGCCCAACCCGAACTACTCGTGTTGTGTTGGTACATCTAGTGGTAAGCGAGCCAAAGAGCCACCCAACATATAAGTCAATACGAACCATTACACAGGTACCACTGTCAGCAGTGTATGTGAGGCTACAGTGTATGGGATATGGGAAGCAGGTACCACTGTCAGCAGTGTATGTGAGACTACAGTGTATTGGATATGGGGAGTAGGTACCACTGTCAGCAGTGTATGTGAGACTACAGTGTATGGGATATGGGGAGTAGGTACCACAGTCAGCAGTGTATGTGAGACTACAGTGTATGGGATATGGGGAGTAGGTACCACTGTCAGCAGTGTATGTGAGGCTACAGTGTATGGGATATGGGGAGTAGGTACAGCTACCACTGTCAGCAGTGTATGTGAGGCCACAGTGTATAGGATATGGGGAGTAGGTACAGGTACCACTGTCAGCAGTGTATGTGAGATTACAGTGTATGGGATATGGGGAGTAGGTACCACTGTCAGCAGTGTATGTGAGACTACAGTGTATGGGATATGGGGAGTAGGTACCACTGTCAGCAGTGTATGTGAGACTACAGTGTATGGGATATGGGGAGTAGGTACCAATGTCAGCAGTGTATGTGACACTGCAGTGTATGGGATATGGGGAGTAGGTATAGGTACCACTGTCAGCAGTGTATGTGAGGCTACAGTGTATGGGATATGGGGAGTAGGTACAGGTACCACTGTCAGCAGTGTATGTGGGACTACAGTGTATGGGATATGGGGAGCAGGTACAGCTACCACTGTCAGCAGTGTATGTGAGACTACAGTGTATGGGATATGGGGAGTAGGTACAGGTACCACTGTCAGCAGTGTATGTGAGGCTACAGTGTATGGGATATGGGAAGCAGGTACCACTGTCCGCAGTGTATGTGAGACTACAGTGTATGGGATATGGGGAGTAGGTACCACTGTCAGCAGTGTATGTGAGACTACAGTGTATGGGATATGGGGAGTAGGTACCAATGTCAGCAGTGTATGTGACACTACAATGTATGGGATATGGGGAGTAGGTACCACTGTCAGCAGTGTATGTGAGACTACAGTGTATGGGATATGGGGAGTAGGTACAGGTACCACTGTCAGCAGTGTATGTGAGGCTACAGTGTATGGGATATTGGGAGTAGGTACCACTGTCAGCAGTGTATGTGAGATTACAGTGTATGGGATATGGGGAGTAGGTACCACTGTCAGCATTGTATGTGGGACTACAGTGTATGGGATATGGGGAGTAGGTACCAATGTCAGCAGTGTATGTGAGACTACAGTGTATGGGATATGGGGAGAAGGTACAGGTACCACTGTCAGCAGTGTATGTGAGACTACAGTGTATGGGATATGGGGAGTAGGTACCACTGTCAGCAGTGTATGTGAGACTACAGTGTATGGGATATGGGGAGTAGGTACCAATGTCAGCAGTGTATGTGAGACTACAGTGTATGTGATATGGGGAGTAGGTATAGGTACCACTGTCAGCAGTGTATGTGAGACTAGAGTGTATGGGATATGGGGAGTAGGTACCACTGTCAGCAGTGTATGTGAGACTACAGTGTATGGGATATGGGGAGCAGGTACAGCTACCACAGTCAGCAGTGTATGTGAGACTACAGTGTATGGGATATGGGGAGTAGGTACCACTGTCAGCAGTGTATGTGAGACTACAGTGTATGGGATATGGGAGCAGGTACAGGTACCACTGTCAGCAGTGTATGTGAGACTACAGTGTATGGGATATGGGGAGTAGGTACAGGTACCACTGTCAGTAGTGTATGTGGGACTACAGTGTATGGGATATGGGGAGTAGGTACCACTGACAGCAGTGTATATGAGGCTACAGTGTATGGGATATGGGGAGTAGGTACCACTGTCAGCAGTGTATGTGAGACTACAGTGTATGGGATATGGGGAGTAGGTACCACTGTCAGCAGTGTATGTGAGGCTACAGTGTATGGGATATGGGGAGTAGGTACAGCTACCACTGTCAGCAGTGTATGTGAGGCCACAGTGTATAGGATATGGGTAGTAGGTACCACTGTCAGCAGTGTATGTGAGACTACAGTGTATGGGATATGGGGAGTAGGTACCACTGTCAGCAGTGTATGTGAGACTACAGTGTATGGGATATGGGGAGTAGGTACCAATGTCAGCAGTGTATGTGACACTACAGTGTATGGGATATGGGGAGTAGGTATAGGTACCACTGTCAGCAGTGTATGTGAGGCTACAGTGTATGGGATATGGGGAGTAGGTACAGGTACCACTGTCAGCAGTGTATGTGGGACTACAGTGTATGGGATATGGGGAGCAGGTACAGCTACCACTGTCAGCAGTGTATGTGAGACTACAGTGTATGGGATATGGGGAGTAGGTACAGGTACCACTGTCAGCAGTGTATGTGAGGCTACAGTGTATGGGATGTGGGGAGCAGGTACCACTGTCAGCAGTGTATGTGAGACTACAGTGTATGGGATATGGGGAGTAGCTACCACTGTCAGCAGTGTATGTGAGGCTACAGTGTATGGGATATGGGGAGTAGGTACCACTGTCAGCAGTGTATGTGAGGCTACAGTGTATGGGATATGGGGAGTAGGTACCACTGTCAGCAGTGTATGTGAGGCTACAGTGTATGGGATATGGGGAGTAGCTACCACTGTCAGCAGTGTATGTGAGGCTACAGTGTATGGGATGTGGGGAGCAGGTACCACTGTCAGCAGTGTATGTGAGACTACAGTGTATGGGATATGGGGAGTAGGTACCACTGTCAGCAGTGTATGTGAGACTACAGTGTATGGGATATGGGGAGTAGGTACCAATGTCAGCAGTGTATGTGACACTGCAGTGTATGGGATATGGGGAGTAGGTACCACTGTCAGCAGTGTATGTGAGACTACAGTGTATGGGATATGGGGAGTAGGTACCACTGTCAGCAGTGTATGTGAGGCTACAGTGTATGGGATATGGGGAGTAGGTACAGGTACCACTGTCAGCAGTGTATGTGAGACTACAGTGTATGGGATATGGGGAGCAGCTACCACTGTCAGCAGTGTATGTGGGACTACAGTGTATGGGATATGGGGAGTAGGTACCACTGTCAGCAGTGTATGTGAGATTACAGTGTATGGGATATGGGGAGTAGGTACCACTGTCATCAGTGTATGTGAGGCTACAGTGTATGGGATATGGGGAGTAGATACCACTGTCAGCAGTGTATGGGAGGCTACAGTGTATGGGATATGGGGAGTAGGTACCACTGTCAGCAGTGTATGTGAGACTACAGTGTATGGGATATGGGGAGTAGGTACCACTGTCAGCAGTGTATGTGAGGCTACAGTGTATGGGATATGGGGAGTAGGTACCACTGTCAGCAGTGTATGTGAGATTACAGTGTATGGGATATGGGGAGTAGGTACCACTGTCAGCAGTGTATGTGGGACTACAGTTTATGGGATATGGGGAGTAGGTACCACTGTCAGCAGTGTATGTGAGACTAAAGTGTATGGGATATGGGGAGTAGGTACCACTGCCAGCAGTGTATGTGAGACTAAAGTGTATGGGATATTGGGAGTAGGTACCACTGTCAGCAGTGTATGTGAGGCTACAGTGTATGTGATATGGGGAGTAGCTACCACTGTCAGCAGTGTATGTGAGGCTACAGTGTATGGGATATGGGACTAGGTACAGGTACCACTGTCAGCAGTGTATGTGAGACTACAGTGTATGGGACATGGGGAGTAGGTACAGGTACCACTGTCAGCAGTGTATGTGAGACTACAGTGTATGGGATATGGATGTAGGTACCACTGTCAGCAGTGTATGTGGGACTACAGTGTATGGGATATGGGGAGTAGGTACCAATGTCAGCAGTGTATGTGAGACTACAGTGTATGGGATATGGGGAGAAGGTACAGGTACCACTGTCAGCAGTGTATGTGAGACTACAGTGTATGGGATATGGGGAGTAGGTACCACTGTCAGCAGTGTATGTGAGACTACAGTGTATGGGATATGGGGAGTAGGTACCAATGTCAGCAGTGTATGTGAGACTACAGTGTATGTGATATGGGGAGTAGGTATAGGTACCACTGTCAGCAGTGTATGTGAGACTAGAGTGTATGGGATATGGGGAGTAGGTACCACTGTCAGCAGTGTATGTGAGACTACAGTGTATGGGATATGGGGAGTAGGTACAGCTACCACAGTCAGCAGTGTATGTGAGACTACAGTGTATGGGATATGGGGAGTAGGTACCACTGTCAGCAGTGTATGTGAGACTACAGTGTATGGGATATGGGAGCAGGTACAGGTACCACTGTCAGCAGTGTATGTGAGACTACAGTGTATGGGATATGGGGAGTAGGTACAGGTACCACTGTCAGCAGTGTATGTGGGACTACAGTGTATGGGATATGGGGAGTAGGTACCACTGTCAGCAGTGTATATGAGGCTACAGTGTATGGGATATGGGGAGTAGGTACCACTGTCAGCAGTGTATGTGAGACTACAGTGTATGGGATATGGGGAGTAGGTACCACTGTCAGCAGTGTATGTGAGGCTACAGTGTATGGGATATGGGGAGTAGGTACAGCTACCACTGTCAGCAGTGTATGTGAGGCCACAGTGTATAGGATATGGGTAGTAGGTACCACTGTCAGCAGTGTATGTGAGACTACAGTGTATGGGATATGGGGAGTAGGTACCACTGTCAGTAGTGTATGTGAGACTACAGTGTATGGGATATGGGGAGTAGGTACCAATGTCAGCAGTGTATGTGACACTACAGTGTATGGGATATGGGGAGTAGGTATAGGTACCACTGTCAGCAGTGTATGTGAGGCTACAGTGTATGGGATATGGGGAGTAGGTACAGGTACCACTGTCAGCAGTGTATGTGGGACTACAGTGTATGGGATATGGGGAGCAGGTACAGCTACCACTGTCAGCAGTGTATGTGAGACTACAGTGTATGGGATATGGGGAGTAGGTACAGGTACCACTGTCAGCAGTGTATGTGAGGCTACAGTGTATGGGATGTGGGGAGCAGGTACCACTGTCAGCAGTGTATGTGAGACTACAGTGTATGGGATATGGGGAGTAGCTACCACTGTCAGCAGTGTATGTGAGGCTACAGTGTATGGGATATGGGGAGTAGGTACCACTGTCAGCAGTGTATGTGAGGCTACAGTGTATGGGATATGGGGAGTAGGTACCACTGTCAGCAGTGTATGTGAGGCTACAGTGTATGGGATATGGGGAGTAGCTACCACTGTCAGCAGTGTATGTGAGGCTACAGTGTATGGGATGTGGGGAGCAGGTACCACTGTCAGCAGTGTATGTGAGACTACAGTGTATGGGATATGGGGAGTAGGTACCACTGTCAGCAGTGTATGTGAGACTACAGTGTATGGGATATGGGGAGTAGGTACCAATGTCAGCAGTGTATGTGACACTGCAGTGTATGGGATATGGGGAGTAGGTACCACTGTCAGCAGTGTATGTGAGACTACAGTGTATGGGATATGGGGAGTAGGTACCACTGTCAGCAGTGTATGTGAGGCTACAGTGTATGGGATATGGGGAGTAGGTACAGGTACCACTGTCAGCAGTGTATGTGAGACTACAGTGTATGGGATATGGGGAGCAGCTACCACTGTCAGCAGTGTATGTGGGACTACAGTGTATGGGATATGGGGAGTAGGTACCACTGTCAGCAGTGTATGTGAGATTACAGTGTATGGGATATGGGGAGTAGGTACCACTGTCATCAGTGTATGTGGGACTACCGTGTATGGGATATGGGGAGTAGGTACCAATGTCAGCAGTGTATGTGAGACTACAGTGTATGGGATATGGGGAGTAGGTATAGGTACCACTGTCAGCAGTGTATGTGAGGCTACAGTGTATGGGATATGGGGAGTAGGTACCACTGTCAGCAGTGTATGTGAGACTACAGTGTATGGGATATGGGGAGTAGGTACCACTGTCAGCAGTGTATGTGAGACTACAGTGTATGGGATATGGGGAGTAGGTACCAATGTCAGCAGTGTATGTGACACTGCAGTGTATGGGATATGGGGAGTAGGTATAGGTACCACTGTCAGCAGTGTATGTGAGGCTACAGTGTATGGGATATGGGGAGTAGGTACAGGTACCACTGTCAGCAGTGTATGTTGGACTACAGTGTATGGGATATGGGGAGCAGGTACAGCTACCACTGTCAGCAGTGTATGTGAGACTACAGTGTATGGGATATGGGGAGTAGGTACAGGTACCACTGTCAGCAGTGTATGTGAGGCTACAGTGTATGGGATATGGGAAGCAGGTACCACTGTCAGCAGTGTATGTGAGACTACAGTGTATGGGATATGGGGAGTAGGTACCACTGTCAGCAGTGTATGTGAGACTACAGTGTATGGGATATGGGGAGTAGGTACCAATGTCAGCAGTGTATGTGACACTACAATGTATGGGATATGGGGAGTAGGTACCACTGTCAGCAGTGTATGTGAGACTACAGTGTGTGGGATATGGGGAGTAGGTACAGGTACCACTGTCAGCAGTGTATGTGAGGCTACAGTGTATGGGATATGGGGAGTAGGTACCACTGTCAGCAGTGTATGTGAGATTACAGTGTATGGGATATGGGGAGTAGGTACCACTGTCAGCAGTGTATGTGGGACTACAGTGTATGGGATATGGGGAGTAGGTACCAATGTCAGCAGTGTATGTGAGACTACAGTGTATGGGATATGGGGAGAAGGTACAGGTACCACTGTCAGCAGTGTATGTGAGACTACAGTGTATGGGATATGGGGAGTAGGTACCACTGTCAGCAGTGTATGTGAGACTACAGTGTATGGGATATGGGGAGTAGGTACCAATGTCAGCAGTGTATGTGAGACTACAGTGTATGGGATATGGGGAGTAGGTATAGGTACCACTGTCAGCAGTGTATGTGAGACTAGAGTGTATGGGATATGGGGAGTAGGTACCACTGTCAGCAGTGTATGTGAGACTACAGTGTATGGGATATGGGGAGTAGGTACAGCTACCACAGTCAGCAGTGTATGTGAGACTACAGTGTATGGGATATGGGGAGTAGGTACCACTGTCAGCAGTGTATGTGAGACTACAGTGTATGGGATATGGGAGCAGGTACAGGTACCACTGTCAGCAGTGTATGTGAGACTACAGTGTATGGGATATGGGGAGTAGGTACAGGTACCACTGTCAGCAGTGTATGTGGGACTACAGTGTATGGGATATGGGGAGTAGGTACCACTGTCAGCAGTGTATATGAGGCTACAGTGTATGGGATATGGGGAGTAGGTACCACTGTCAGCAGTGTATGTGAGACTACAGTGTATGGGATATGGGGAGTAGGTACCACTGTCAGCAGTGTATGTGAGGCTACAGTGTATGGGATATGGGGAGTAGGTACAGCTACCACTGTCAGCAGTGTATGTGAGGCCACAGTGTATAGGATATGGGTAGTAGGTACCACTGTCAGCAGTGTATGTGAGACTATAGTGTATGGGATATGGGGAGTAGGTACCACTGTCAGCAGTGTATGTGAGACTACAGTGTATGGGATATGGGGAGTAGGTACCAATGTCAGCAGTGTATGTGACACTACAGTGTATGGGATATGGGGAGTAGGTATAGGTACCACTGTCAGCAGTGTATGTGAGGCTACAGTGTATTGGATATGGGGAGTAGGTACAGGTACCACTGTCAGCAGTGTATGTGGGACTACAGTGTATGGGATATGGGGAGCAGGTACAGCTACCACTGTCAGCAGTGTATGTGAGACTACAGTGTATGGGATATGGGGAGTAGGTACAGGTACCACTGTCAGCAGTGTATGTGAGGCTACAGTGTATGGGATGTGGGGAGCAGGTACCACTGTCAGCAGTGTATGTGAGACTACAGTGTATGGGATATGGGGAGTAGCTACCACTGTCAGCAGTGTATGTGAGGCTACAGTGTATGGGATATGGGGAGTAGGTACAGGTACCACTGTCAGCAGTGTATGTGAGACTACAGTGTATGGGATATGGGGAGTAGGTACCACTGTCAGCAGTGTATGTGAGATTACAGTGTATGGGATATGGGGAGTAGGTACCACTGTCAGCAGTGTATGTGAGGCTACAGTGTATGGGATATGGGGAGTAGGTACCACTGTCAGCAGTGCATGTGAGGCTACAGTGTATGGGATATGGGGAGTAGGTACAGGTACCACTGTCAGCAGTGTATGTGAGGCTACAGTGTATGGGATATGGGGAGTAGGTACCACTGTCAGCAGTGTATGTGAGGCTACAGTGTATGGGATATGGGGAGTAGGTACAGGTACCACTGTCAGCAGTGTATGTGAGACTACAGTGTATGGGATATGGGGAGTAGGTACAGGTACCACTGTCAGCAGTGTATGTGAGACTACAGTGTATGGGATATGGGGAGTAGGTACAGCTACCACTGTCAGCAGTGTATGTGAGGCTACAGTGTATGGGATATGGGGAGTAGATACCACTGTCAGCAGTGTATGGGAGGCTACAGTGTATGGGATATGGGGAGTAGGTACCACTGTCAGCAGTGTATGTGAGACTACAGTGTATGGGATATGGGGAGTAGGTACCACTGTCAGCAGTGTATGTGAGGCTACAGTGTATGGGATATGGGGAGTAGGTACCACTGTCAGCAGTGTATGTGAGATTACAGTGTATGGGATATGGGGAGTAGGTACCACTGTCAGCAGTGTATGTGGGACTACAGTTTATGGGATATGGGGAGTAGGTACCACTGTCAGCAGTGTATGTGAGACTAAAGTGTATGGGATATGGGGAATAGGTACCACTGCCAGCAGTGTATGTGAGACTAAAGTGTATGGGATATTGGGAGTAGGTACCACTGTCAGCAGTGTATGTGAGGCTACAGTGTATGGGCTATGGGGAGTAGCTACCACTGTCAGCAGTGTATGTGAGGCTACAGTGTATGGGATATGGGACTAGGTACAGGTACCACTGTCAGCAGTGTATGTGAGACTACAGTGTATGGGACATGGGGAGTAGGTACAGGTACCACTGTCAGCAGTGTATGTGAGACTACAGTGTATGGGATATGGATGTAGGTACCACTGTCAGCAGTGTATGTGAGGCTACAGTGTATGGGATATGGGGAGTAGGTACCACTGTCAGCAGTGTATGTGAGGCTACAGTGTATGGGATATGGGGAGTAGGTACCACTGTCAGCAGTGTATGTGAGGCTACAGTGTATGGGATATGGGGAGTAGCTACCACTGTCAGCAGTGTATGTGAGGCTACAGTGTATGGGATATGGGGAGTAGGTACCACTGTCAGCAGTGTATGTGGGACTACAGTGTATGGGATATGGGGAGTAGGTACAGCTACCACTGTCAGCAGTGTATGTGAGACTACAGTGTATGGGATATGGGGAGTAGGTACCACTGTCAGCAGTGTATGTGAGACTACAGTGTATGGGATATGGGGAGTAGGTACCACTATCAGCAGTGTATGTGAGATTACAGTGTATGGGATATGGGGAGTAGGTACCACTGTCAGCAGTGTATGTGACACTACAGTGTATGGGATATGGGGAGTAGGTACAGGTACCACTGTGAGCAGTGTATGTGAGGCTACAGTGTATGGGATATGGGGAGTAGGTACCACTGTGAGCAGTGTATGTGAGACTACAGTGTATGGGATATGGGGAGTAGGTACCACTGTCAGCAGTGTATGTGAGACTACAGTGTATGGGATATGGGGAGTAGGTACAGCTACCACTGTCAGCAGTGTGTGTGAGACTAGAGTGTATGGGATATGGGGAGTAGGTACCACTGTGAGCAGTGTATGTGAGGCTACAGTGTATGGGATATGGGGAGTAGCTACCACTGTCAGCAGTGTATGTGACACTGCAGTGTATGGGATATGGGGAGTAGGTACCACTGTCAGCAGTGTATGTGAGACTAGAGTGTATGGGATATGGGGAGTAGGTACCACTGTCAGCAGTGTATGTGAGGCTACAGTGTATGGGATATGGGGAGTAGGTACAGCTACCACTGTCAGCAGTGTATGTGAGACTACAGTGTATTGGATATGGATGTAGGTCCCACTGTGAGCAGTGTATGTGAGACTACAGTGTATGGGATATGGGGAGTAGGTACCAATGTCAGCAGTGTATGTGAGACTACAGTGTATGGGATATGGGGAGTAGGTATAGGTACCACTGTCAGCAGTGTATGTGAGACTAGAGTGTATGGGATATGGGGAGTAGGTACCACTGTCAGCAGTGTATGTGAGACTACAGTGTATGGGATATGGGGAGTAGGTACAGCTACCACTGTCAGCAGTGTATGTGAGACTACAGTGTATGGGATATGGGGAGTAGGTACCACTGTCAGCAGTGTATGTGAGGCTACAGTGTATGGGATATGGGGAGTAGGTACAGCTACCACTGTCAGCAGTGTATGTGAGACTACAGTGTATGGGATATGGGGAGTAGGTACCACTGTCAGCAGTGTATGTGAGACTACAGTGTATGGGATATGGGGAGTAGGTACCACTATCAGCAGTGTATGTGAGATTACAGTGTATGGGATATGGGGAGTAGGTACCACTGTCAGCAGTGTATGTGACACTACAGTGTATGGGATATGGGGAGTAGGTACAGGTACCACTGTCAGCAGTGTATGTGAGGCTACAGTGTATGGGATATGGGGAGTAGGTACCACTGTCAGCAGTGTATGTGAGACTACAGTGTATGGGATATGGGGAGTAGGTACCACTGTCAGCAGTGTATGTGAGACTACAGTGTATGGGATATGGGGAGTAGGTACAGCTACCACTGTCAGCAGTGTGTGTGAGACTAGAGTGTATGGGATATAGGGAGTAGGTACCAATGTGAGCAGTGTATGTGAGGCTACAGTGTATGGGATATGGGGAGTAGCTACCACTGTCAGCAGTGTATGTGACACTGCAGTGTATGGGATATGGGGAGTAGGTACCACTGTCAGCAGTGTATGTGAGACTAGAGTGTATGGGATATGGGGAGTAGGTACCACTGTCAGCAGTGTATGTGAGGCTACAGTGTATGGGATATGGGGAGTAGGTACAGCTACCACTGTCAGCAGTGTATGTGAG
Organism: Acholoe squamosa; assembly: GCA_949317995.1. NCBI lineage: Eukaryota > Metazoa > Annelida > Polychaeta > Phyllodocida > Polynoidae > Acholoe > Acholoe squamosa. The sequence goes on along the minus strand of OX439038.1, from coordinate 89,372,755 downwards.
ACTACAGTGTATTGGATATGGATGTAGGTCCCACTGTGAGCAGTGTATGTGAGACTACAGTGTATGGGATATGGGGAGTAGGTACCAATGTCAGCAGTGTATGTGAGACTACAGTGTATGGGATATGGGGAGTAGGTATAGGTACCACTGTCAGCAGTGTATGTGAGACTAGAGTGTATGGGATATGGGGAGTAGGTACCACTGTCAGCAGTGTATGTGAGACTACAGTGTATGGGATATGGGGAGTAGGTACAGCTACCACTGTCAGCAGTGTGTGTGAGACTAGAGTGTATGGGATATGGGGAGTAGGTACCACTGGGAGCAGTGTATGTGAGGCTACAGTGTATGGGATATGGGGAGTAGCTACCACTGTCAGCAGTGTATGTGACACTGCAGTGTATGGGATATGGGGAGTAGGTACCACTGTCAGCAGTGTATGTGAGACTAGAGTGTATGGGATATGGGGAGTAGGTACCACTGTCAGCAGTGTATGTGAGGCTACAGTGTATGGGATATGGGGAGTAGGTACAGCTACCACTGTCAGCAGTGTATGTGAGACTACAGTGTATGGGATATGGGGAGTAGGTACCACTGTCAGCAGTGTATGTGAGGCTACAGTGTATGGGATATGGGGAGCAGGTACAGCTACCACAGTCAGCAGTGTATGTGAGACTACAGTGTATGGGATATGGGGAGTAGGTACAGGTACCACAGTCAGCAGTGTATGTGAGACTACAGTGTATGGGATATGGGGAGTAGGTACAGGTACCACAGTCAGCAGTGTATGTGAGACTACAGTGTATGGGATATGGGGAGCAGGTACAGCTACCACAGTCAGCAGTGTATGTGAGACTACAGTGTATGGGATATGGGGAGTAGGTACAGCTACCACTGTCAGCAGTGTATGTGAGACTACAGTGTATGGGATATGGGGAGTAGGTACCACCGTCAGCAGTGTATGTGAGACTACAGTGTATGGGATATGGGGAGTAGGTACCACTGTCAGCAGTGTGTGTGAGACTACAGTGTATGGGATATGGGGAGTAGGTACCACTGTCAGCAGTGTATGTGAGACTAGAGTGTATGGGATATGGGGAGTAGGTACCACTGTCAGCAGTGTATGTGAGACTACAGTGTATGGGATATGGGGAGTAGGTACAGCTACCACTGTCAGCAGTGTATGTGAGACTACAGTGTATGGGATATGGGGAGTAGGTACCACTGTCAGCAGTGTATGTGAGACTACAGTGTATGGGATATGGGGAGTAGGTACCACTGTCAGCAGTGTATGTGAGACTTCAGTGTATGGGATATGGGGAGCAGGTACAGCTACCACAGTCAGCAGTGTATGTGAGACTACAGTGTATGGGATATGGGGAGTAGGTACAGCTACCACTGTCAGCAGTGTATGTGAGGCTACAGTGTATGGGATATGGGGAGTAGGTACCACTGTCAGCAGTGTATGTGAGATTACAGTGTATGGGATATGGATGTAGGTCCCACTGTGAGCAGTGTATGTGAGGCTACAGTGTATGGGATATGGGGAGTAGATACCTCTGTCAGCAGTGTATGTGAGGCTACAGTGTATGGGATATGGCGAGCAGGTACCACTGTCAGCAGTGTATGTGACACTACAGTGTATGGGATATGGGGAGTAGCTACTACTGTCAGCAGTGTATGTGAGGCTACAGTGTATGGGATATGGGGAGTAGGTACCACTGTCAGCAGTGTATGTGAGGCTACAGTGTATGGGATATGGGGAGCAGGTACCACTGTCAGCAGTGTATGTGACACTACAGTGTATGGGATATGGGGAGTAGGTACCACTGTCAGCAGTGTATGTGAGACTACAGTGTATGGGATATGGGGAGTAGGTACCACTGTCAGCAGTGTATGTGAGACTACAGTGTATGGGATATGGGGAGTAGGTACCACTGTCAGCAGTGTATGTGAGACTACAGTGTATGGGATATGGGGAGTAGGTACCACTGTCAGCAGTGTATGTGAGACTACAGTGTATGGGATATGGGGAGTAGGTACCACTGTCAGCAGTGTATGTGAGACTACAGTGTATGGGATATGGGGAGTAGGTATAGGTACCACTGTCAGCAGTGTATGTGAGGCTACAGTGTATGGGATATGGGGAGTAGGTACCACTGTCAGCAGTGTATGTGAGACTACAGTGTATGGGATATGGGGAGTAGGTACCACTGTCAGCAGTGTATGTGGGACTACGGTGTATGGGATATGGGGAGTAGGTACCACTGTCAGCAGTGTATGTGAGACTACAGTGTATGGGATATGGGGAGTAGGTACAGGTACCACTGTCAGCAGTGTATGTGAGACTAGAGTGTATGGGATATGGGGAGTAGGTACCACTGTCAGCAGTGTATGTGAGGCTACAGTGTATGGGATATGGGGAGTAGCTACCACTGTCAGCAGTGTATGTGACACTGCAGTGTATGGGATATGGGGAGAAGGTACCACTGTCAGCAGTGTATGTGAGACTAGAGTGTATGGGATATGGGGAGTAGGTACCACTGTCAGCAGTGTATGTGAGGCTACAGTGTATGGGATATGGGGAGTAGGTACAGCTACCACTGTCAGCAGTGTATGTGAGACTACAGTGTATTGGATATGGATGTAGGTCCCACTGTGAGCAGTGCATGTGAGGCTACAGTGTATGGGATATGGGGAGTAGATACCTCTGTCAGCAGTGTATGTGAGGCTACAGTGTATGGGATATGGGGAGTAGGTACCACTGTCAGCAGTGTATGTGAGGCTACAGTGTATGGGATATGGGGAGTAGGTACCACTGTCAGCAGTGTATGTGAGATTACAGTGTATGGGATATGGATGTAGGTCCCACTGTGAGCAGTGTATGTGAGGCTACAGTGTATGGGATATGGGGAGTAGATACCTCTGTCAGCAGTGTATGTGAGGCTACTGTGTATGGGATATGGGGAGTAGGTACCACTGTCAGCAGTGTATGTGAGATTACAGTGTATGGGATATGGGGAGTAGGTACCACTGTCAGCAGTGTATGTGGGACTACAGTGTATGGGATATGGGGAGCAGGTACCACTGTCAGCAGTGTATGTGGGACTACAGTGTATGGGATATGGGGAGTAGGTACAACTGTCAGCAGTGTATGTGAGACTACAGTGTATGGGATATGGGGAGTAGCTACTACTGTCAGCAGTGTATGTGAGGCTACAGTGTATGGGATATGGGGAGTAGGTACCACTGTCAGCAGTGTATGTGAGGCTACAGTGTATGGGATATGGGGAGTAGCTACCACTGTCAGCAGTGTATGTGAGGCTACAGTGTATGGGATATGGGGAGCAGGTACCACTGTCAGCAGTGTATGTGAGACTACAGTGTGAGAGATATGGGGAGTAGGTTCAGCTACCACTGTCAGCAGTGTATGTGAGGCTACAGTGTATGGGATATGGGGAGTAGGTACCACTGTCAGCAGTGTATGTGAGACTACAGTGTATGGGATATGGGGAGTAGTTACCACTGTCAGCAGTGTGTGTGAGACTACAGTGTATGGGATATGGGGAGTAGGTACAGCTACCACTGTCAGCAGTGTATGTGAGACTACAGTGTATGGGATATGGGGAGTAGGTACCACTGTCAGCAGTGTATGTGAGGCTACAGTGTATGGGATATGGGGAGTAGGTACAGGTACCACTGTCAGCAGTGTATGTGAGACTACAGTGTATGGGATATGGGGAGTAGGTACCACTGTCAGCAGTGTATGTGAGGCTACAGTGTATGGGATATGGGGAGTAGGTACAGCGACCACTGTCAGCAGTGTATGTGGGACTACAGTGTATGGGATATGGGGAGTAGGTACAGCTACCACTGTCAAAAGTGTATGTGAGACTACAGTGTATGGGAGATGGGGAGTAGGTACCACTGTCAGCAGTGTATGTCAGGCTACAGTGTATGGGATATGGGGAGTAGGTACCACTGTCAGCAGTGTATGTGAGACTACAGTGTATGGGATATGGGGAGTAGGTACCACTGTCAGCAGTGTATGTGAGACTACGGTGTATGGGATATGGGGAGCAGCTACCACTGTCAGCAGTGTATGTGAGGCTACAGTGTATGGGATATGGGGAGTAGGTACAGGTACCACTGTCAGCAGTGTATGTGGGACTACAGTGAATGGGATATGGGGAGTAGATACCACTGTCAGCAGTGCATGTGAGGCTACAGTGTATGGGCTATGGTGAGTAGGTACCACTGTCAGCAGTGTATGTGAGGCTACAGTGTATGGGATATGGGGAGTAGGTACCACTGTCAGCAGTGTATGTGAGGCTACAGAGTATGGGATATGGGGAGTAGGTACCACTGTCAGCAGTGTATGTGAGACTACAGTGTATGGGATATGGGGAGTAGCTACCACTGTCAGCAGTGTATGTGAGACTACAGTGTATGGGATATGGGGAGTAGGTACCACTGTCAGCAGTGTATGTGAGGCTACAGTGTATGGGATATGGGGAGTAGGTACAGGTACCACTGTCAGCAGTGTATGTGAGACTACAGTGTATGGGATATGGGGAGTAGGTACAGGTACCACTGTCAGCAGTGTATGTGAGACTACAGTGTATGGGATATGGATGTAGGTACCACTGTCAGCAGTGTATGTGAGGCTACAGTGTATGGGATATGGGGAGTAGGTACCACTGTCAGCAGTGTATGTGAGGCTACAGTGTATGGGATATGGGGAGTAGGTACCACTGTCAGCAGTGTATGTGAGACTACAGTGTATGGGATATGGGGAGTAGCTACCACTGTCAGCAGTGTATGTGAGGCTACAGTGTATGGGATATGGGGTGTAGGTACCACTGTCAGCAGTGTATGTGGGACTACAGTGTATGGGATATGGGGAGTAGGTACAGCTACCACTGTCAGCAGTGTATGTGAGACTACAGTGTATGGGATATGGGGAGTAGGTACCACTGTCAGCAGTGTATGTGAGACTACAGTGTATGGGATATGGGGAGTAGGTACAGGTACCACTGTCAGCAGTGTATGTGAGACTACAGTGTATGGGATATGGGGAGTAGGTACCACTGTCAGCAGTGTATGTGACACTACAGTGTATGGGATATGGGGAGTAGGTACCACTGTCAGCAGTGTATGTGAGACTACAGTGTATGGGATATGGGGAGTAGGTACCACTGTCAGCAGTGTATGTGGGACTACGGTGTATGGGATATGGGGAGTAGGTACCACTGTCAGCAGTGTATGTGAGACTACAGTGTATGGGATATGGGGAGTAGGTACAGCTACCACTGTCAGCAGTGTATGTGAGACTAGAGTGTATGGGATATGGGGAGTAGGTACCACTGTCAGCAGTGTATGTGAGGCTACAGTGTATGGGATATGGGGAGTAGCTACCACTGTCAGCAGTGTATGTGACACTGCAGTGTATGGGATATGGGGAGTAGGTACCACTGTCAGCAGTGTATGTGAGACTAGAGTGTATGGGATATGGGGAGTAGGTACCACTGTCAGCAGTGTATGTGAGGCTACAGTCTATGGGATATGGGGAGTAGGTACAGGTACCACTGTCAGCAGTGTATGTGAGACTACAGTGTATGGGATATGGGGAGTAGGTACAGGTACCACTGTCAGCAGTGTATGTGAGGCTACAGTGTATGGGATATGGGGAGTAGGTACAGGTACCACTGTCAGCAGTGTATGTGAGACTACAGTGTATGGGATATGGGGAGTAGGTACCACTGTCAGCAGTGTATATGAGGCTACAGTGTATGGGATATGGGGAGTAGGTACAGCGACCACTGTCAGCAGTGTATGTGGGACTACAGTGTATGGGATATGGGGAGTAGGTACAGCTACCACTGTCAAAAGTGTATGTTAGACTACAGTGTATGGGAGATGGGGAGTAGGTACCACTGTCAGCAGTGTATGTGAGGCTACAGTGTATGGGATATGGGGAGTAGGTACCACTGTCAGCAGTGTATGTGAGACTACAGTGTATGGGATATGGGGAGTAGGTACCACTGTCAGCAGTGTATGTGAGACTACGGTGTATGGGATATGGGGAGCAGCTACCACTGTCAGCAGTGTATGTGAGGCTACAGTGTATGGGATATGGGGAGTAGGTACAGGTAACACTGTCAGCAGTGTATGTGGGACTACAGTGTATGGGATATGGGGAGTAGATACCACTGTCAGCAGTGCATGTGAGGCTACAGTGTATGGGCTATGGTGAGTACGTACAGCTACCACTGTCAGCAGTGTATGTGAGGATACAGTGTATGGGATATGGGGAGTATCTACCACTGTCAGCAGTGTATGTGAGGCTACAGTGTATGGGATATGGGGATTAGGTACCACTGTCAGCAGTGTATGTGAGGCTACAGAGTATGGGATATGGGGAGTAGGTACCACTGTCAGCAGTGTATGTGAGACTACAGTGTATGGGATATGGGGAGTAGCTACCACTGTCAGCAGTGTATGTGAGACTACAGTGTATGGGATATGGGGAGTAGGTACCACTGTCAGCAGTGTATGTGAGGCTACAGTGTATGGGATATGGGGAGTAGGTACCACTGTCAGCAGTGTATGTGAGACTAAAGTGTATGGGATATTGGGAGTAGGTACCACTGTCAGCAGTGTATGTGAGGCTACAGTGTATGGGATATGGGGAGTAGCTACCACTGTCAGCAGTGTATGTGAGGCTACAGTGTATGGGATGTGGGGAGTAGGTACAGGTACCACTGTCAGCAGTGTATGTGAGACTACAGTGTATGGGATATGGGGAGTAGGTACAGGTACCACTGTCAGCAGTGTATGTGAGACTACAGTGTATGGGATATGGATGTAGGTACCACTGTCAGCAGTGTATGTGAGGCTACAGTGTATGGGATATGGGGAGTAGGTACCACTGTCAGCAGTGTATGTGAGGCTACAGTGTATGGGATATGGGGAGTAGCTACCACTGTCAGCAGTGTATGTGAGGCTACAGTGTATGGGATATGGGGAGTAGGTACCACTGTCAGCAGTGTATGTGGGACTACAGTGTATGGGATATGGGGAGTAGGTACAGCTACCACTGTCAGCAGTGTATGTGAGACTACAGTGTATGGGATATGGGGAGTAGGTACCACTGTCAGCAGTGTATGTGAGACTACAGTGTATGGGATATGGGGAGTAGGTACAGGTACCACTGTCAGCAGTGTATGTGAGACTACAGTGTATGGGATATGGGGAGTAGGTACCACTGTCAGCAGTGTATGTGACACTACAGTGTATTGGATATGGATGTAGGTCCCACTGTGAGCAGTGTATGTGAGGCTACAGTGTATGGGATATGGGGAGTAGGTACCACTGTCAGCAGTGTATGTGAGATTACAGTGTATGGGATATGGGGAGTAGGTACCACTGTCAGCAGTGTATGTGGGACTACAGTGTATGGGATATGGGGAGCAGGTACCACTGTCAGCAGTGTATGTGGGACTACAGTGTATGGGATATGGGGAGTAGGTACAACTGTCAGCAGTGTATGTGAGACTTCAGTGTATGGGATATGGGGAGCAGGTACAGCTACCACAGTCAGCAGTGTATGTGAGGCTACAGTGTATGCGATATGGGGAGTAGGTACAGGTACCACTGTCAGCAGTGTATGTGAGACTACAGTGTATGGGATATGGGGAGTAGGTACAGGTACCACTGTCAGCAGTGTATGTGAGACTACAGTGTATGGGATATGGATGTAGGTACCACTGTCAGCAGTGTATGTGAGGCTACAGTGTATGGGATATGGGGAGTAGGTACCACTGTCAGCAGTGTATGTGAGGCTACAGTGTATGGGATATGGGGAGTAGGTACCACTGTCAGCAGTGTATATGAGGCTACAGACTATGGGATATGGGGAGTAGGTACCACTGTCAGCAGTGTATCTGAGACTACAGTGTATGGGATATGGGGAGTAGGTACCACTGTCAGCAGTGTATGTGAGACTACAGTGTATGGGATATGGGGAGTAGGTACCACTGTCAGCAGTGTATGTGAGGCTACAGTGTATGGGATATGGGGAGTAGGTACCACTGTCAGCAGTGTATGTGAGACTAAAGTGTATGGGATATTGGGAGTAAGTACCACTGTCAGCAGTGTATGTGAGGCTACAGTGTATGGGATATGGGGAGTAGGTACCACTGTCAGCAGTGTATGTGAGACTAAAGTGTATGGGATATTGGGAGTAAGTACCAATGTCAGCAGTGTATGTGAGGCTACAGTGTATGGGATATGGGGAGTAGGTACAGGTACCACTGTCAGCAGTGTATGTGAGACTACAGTGTATGGGATATGGGGAGTAGGTACAGGTACCACTGTCAGCAGTGTATGTGAGACTACAGTGTATGGGATATGGATGTAGGTACCACTGTCAGCAGTGTATGTGAGGCTACAGTGTATGGGATATGGGGAGTAGCTACCACTGTCAGCAGTGTATGTGAGGCTACAGTGTATGGGATATGGGGTGTAGGTACCATTGTCAGCAGTGTATGTGGGACTACAGTGTATGGGATATGGGGAGTAGGTACAGCTACCACTGTCAGCAGTGTATGTGAGACTACAGTGTATGGGATATGGGGAGTAGGTACCACTGTCAGCAGTGTATGTGAGACTACAGTGTATGGGATATGGGGAGCAGGTACCACTGTCAGAAGTGTATGTGGGACTACAGTGTATGGGATATGGGGAGTAGGTACAACTGTCAGCAGTGTATGTGAGACTTCAGTGTATGGGATATGGGGAGCAGGTACAGCTACCACAGTCAGCAGTGTATGTGAGGCTACAGTGTATGGGATATGGGGAGTAGGTACAGGTACCACTGTCAGCAGTGTATGTGAGACTACAGTGTATGGGATATGGGGAGTAGGTACAGGTACCACTGTCAGCAGTGTATGTGAGACTACAGTGTATGGGATATGGATGTAGGTACCACTGTCAGCAGTGTATGTGAGGCTACAGTGTATGGGATATGGGGAGTAGGTACCACTGTCAGCAGTGTATGTGAGGCTACAGTGTATGGGATATGGGGAGTAGGTACCACTGTCAGCAGTGTATGTGAGGCTACAGTGTATGGGATATGGGGAGTAGATACCACTGTCAGCAGTGTATGTGAGGCTACAGTGTATGGGATATGGGGAGTAGGTACCACTGTCAGCAGTGTATGTGCGGCTACAGAGTATGGGATATGGGGAGTAGGTTCCACTGTCAGCAGTGTATGTGAGACTACAGTGTATGGGATATGGGGAGTAGCTACCACTGTCAGCAGTGTATGTGAGACTACAGTGTATGGGATATGGGGAGTAGGTACCACTGTCAGCAGTGTATGTGAGGCTACAGTGTATGGGATATGGGGAGTAGGTACCACTGTCAGCAGTGTATTTGAGACTAAAGTGTATGGGATATTGGGAGTAGGTACCACTGTCAGCAGTGTATGTGAGGCTACAGTGTATGGGATATGGGGAGTAGCTACCACTGTCAGCAGTGTATGTGAGGCTACAGTGTATGGGATATGGGGAGTAGGTACAGGTACCACTGTCAGCAGTGTATGTGAGACTACAGTGTATGGGATATGGGGAGTAGGTACAGGTACCACTGTCAGCAGTGTATGTGAGACTACAGTGTATGGGATATGGATGTAGGTACCACTGTCAGCAGTGTATGTGAGGCTACAGTGTATGGGATATGGGGAGTAGGTACCACTGTCAGCAGTGTATGTGAGGCTACAGTGTATGGGATATGGGGAGTAGGTACCACTGTCAGCAGTGTATGTGAGGCTACAGTGTATGGGATATGGGGAGTAGATACCACTGTCAGCAGTGTATGTGAGGCTACAGTGTATGGGATATGGGGAGTAGGTACCACTGTCAGCAGTGTATGTGCGGCTACAGAGTATGGGATATGGGGAGTAGGTTCCACTGTCAGCAGTGTATGTGAGACTACAGTGTATGGGATATGGGGAGTAGCTACCACTGTCAGCAGTGTATGTGAGACTACAGTGTATGGGATATGGGGAGTAGGTACCACTGTCAGCAGTGTATGTGAGGCTACAGTGTATGGGATATGGGGAGTAGGTACCACTGTCAGCAGTGTATTTGAGACTAAAGTGTATGGGATATTGGGAGTAGGTACCACTGTCAGCAGTGTATGTGAGGCTACAGTGTATGGGATATGGGGAGTAGCTACCACTGTCAGCAGTGTATGTGAGGCTACAGTGTATGGGATATGGGGAGTAGGTACAGGTACCACTGTCAGCAGTGTATGTGAGACTACAGTGTATGGGATATGGGGAGTAGGTACAGGTACCACTGTCAGCAGTGTATGTGAGACTACAGTGTATGGGATATGGATGTAGGTACCACTGTCAGCAGTGTATGTGAGGCTACAGTGTATGGGATATGGGGAGTAGGTACCACTGTCAGCAGTGTATGTGAGGCTACAGTGTATGGGATATGGGGAGTAGCTACCACTGTCAGCAGTGTATGTGAGGCTACAGTGTATGGGATATGGGGTGTAGGTACCACTGTCAGCAGTGTATGTGGGACTACAGTGTATGGGATATGGGGAGTAGGTACAGCTACCACTGTCAGCAGTGTATGTGAGACTACAGTGTATGGGATATGGGGAGTAGGTACCACTGTCAGCAGTGTATGTGAGACTACAGTGTATGGGATATGGGGAGTAGGTACAGGTACCACTGTCAGCAGTGTATATGAGGCTACAGACTATGGGATATGGGGAGTAGGTACCACTGTCAGCAGTGTATCTGAGACTACAGTGTATGGGATATGGGGAGTAGGTACCACTGTCAGCAGTGTATGTGAGACTACAGTGTATGGGATATGGGGAGTAGGTACCACTGTCAGCAGTGTATGTGAGGCTACAGTGTATGGGATATGGGGAGTAGGTACCACTGTCAGCAGTGTATGTGAGACTAAAGTGTATGGGATATTGGGAGTAAGTACCACTGTCAGCAGTGTATGTGAGGCTACAGTGTATGGGATATGGGGAGTAGGTACCACTGTCAGCAGTGTATGTGAGACTAAAGTGTATGGGATATTGGGAGTAAGTACCAATGTCAGCAGTGTATGTGAGGCTACAGTGTATGGGATATGGGGAGTAGGTACAGGTACCACTGTCAGCAGTGTATGTGAGACTACAGTGTATGGGATATGGGGAGTAGGTACAGGTACCACTGTCAGCAGTGTATGTGAGACTACAGTGTATGGGATATGGATGTAGGTACCACTGTCAGCAGTGTATGTGAGGCTACAGTGTATGGGATATGGGGAGTAGCTACCACTGTCAGCAGTGTATGTGAGGCTACAGTGTATGGGATATGGGGTGTAGGTACCATTGTCAGCAGTGTATGTGGGACTACAGTGTATGGGATATGGGGAGTAGGTACAGCTACCACTGTCAGCAGTGTATGTGAGACTACAGTGTATGGGATATGGGGAGTAGGTACCACTGTCAGCAGTGTATGTGAGACTACAGTGTATGGGATATGGGGAGCAGGTACCACTGTCAGAAGTGTATGTGGGACTACAGTGTATGGGATATGGGGAGTAGGTACAACTGTCAGCAGTGTATGTGAGACTTCAGTGTATGGGATATGGGGAGCAGGTACAGCTACCACAGTCAGCAGTGTATGTGAGGCTACAGTGTATGGGATATGGGGAGTAGGTACAGGTACCACTGTCAGCAGTGTATGTGAGACTACAGTGTATGGGATATGGGGAGTAGGTACAGGTACCACTGTCAGCAGTGTATGTGAGACTACAGTGTATGGGATATGGATGTAGGTACCACTGTCAGCAGTGTATGTGAGGCTACAGTGTATGGGATATGGGGAGTAGGTACCACTGTCAGCAGTGTATGTGAGGCTACAGTGTATGGGATATGGGGAGTAGGTACCACTGTCAGCAGTGTATGTGAGGCTACAGTGTATGGGATATGGGGAGTAGATACCACTGTCAGCAGTGTATGTGAGGCTACAGTGTATGGGATATGGGGAGTAGGTACCACTGTCAGCAGTGTATGTGCGGCTACAGAGTATGGGATATGGGGAGTAGGTTCCACTGTCAGCAGTGTATGTGAGACTACAGTGTATGGGATATGGGGAGTAGCTACCACTGTCAGCAGTGTATGTGAGACTACAGTGTATGGGATATGGGGAGTAGGTACCACTGTCAGCAGTGTATGTGAGGCTACAGTGTATGGGATATGGGGAGTAGGTACCACTGTCAGCAGTGTATTTGAGACTAAAGTGTATGGGATATTGGGAGTAGGTACCACTGTCAGCAGTGTATGTGAGGCTACAGTGTATGGGATATGGGGAGTAGCTACCACTGTCAGCAGTGTATGTGAGGCTACAGTGTATGGGATATGGGGAGTAGGTACAGGTACCACTGTCAGCAGTGTATGTGAGACTACAGTGTATGGGATATGGGGAGTAGGTACAGGTACCACTGTCAGCAGTGTATGTGAGACTACAGTGTATGGGATATGGATGTAGGTACCACTGTCAGCAGTGTATGTGAGGCTACAGTGTATGGGATATGGGGAGTAGGTACCACTGTCAGCAGTGTATGTGAGGCTACAGTGTATGGGATATGGGGAGTAGGTACCACTGTCAGCAGTGTATGTGAGGCTACAGTGTATGGGATATGGGGAGTAGATACCACTGTCAGCAGTGTATGTGAGGCTACAGTGTATGGGATATGGGGAGTAGGTACCACTGTCAGCAGTGTATGTGCGGCTACAGAGTATGGGATATGGGGAGTAGGTTCCACTGTCAGCAGTGTATGTGAGACTACAGTGTATGGGATATGGGGAGTAGCTACCACTGTCAGCAGTGTATGTGAGACTACAGTGTATGGGATATGGGGAGTAGGTACCACTGTCAGCAGTGTATGTGAGGCTACAGTGTATGGGATATGGGGAGTAGGTACCACTGTCAGCAGTGTATTTGAGACTAAAGTGTATGGGATATTGGGAGTAGGTACCACTGTCAGCAGTGTATGTGAGGCTACAGTGTATGGGATATGGGGAGTAGCTACCACTGTCAGCAGTGTATGTGAGGCTACAGTGTATGGGATATGGGGAGTAGGTACAGGTACCACTGTCAGCAGTGTATGTGAGACTACAGTGTATGGGATATGGGGAGTAGGTACAGGTACCACTGTCAGCAGTGTATGTGAGACTACAGTGTATGGGATATGGATGTAGGTACCACTGTCAGCAGTGTATGTGAGGCTACAGTGTATGGGATATGGGGAGTAGGTACCACTGTCAGCAGTGTATGTGAGGCTACAGTGTATGGGATATGGGGAGTAGCTACCACTGTCAGCAGTGTATGTGAGGCTACAGTGTATGGGATATGGGGTGTAGGTACCACTGTCAGCAGTGTATGTGGGACTACAGTGTATGGGATATGGGGAGTAGGTACAGCTACCACTGTCAGCAGTGTATGTGAGACTACAGTGTATGGGATATGGGGAGTAGGTACCACTGTCAGCAGTGTATGTGAGACTACAGTGTATGGGATATGGGGAGTAGGTACAGGTACCACTGTCAGCAGTGTATGTGAGACTACAGTGTATGGGATATGGGGAGTAGGTACCACTGTCAGCAGTGTATGTGACACTACAGTGTATGGGATATGGGGAGTAGGTACCACTGTCAGCAGTGTATGTGAGACTACAGTGTATGGGATATGGGGAGTAGGTACCACTGTCAGCAGTGTATGTGGGACTACGGTGTATGGGATATGGGGAGTAGGTACCACTGTCAGCAGTGTATGTGAGACTACAGTGTATGGGATATGGGGAGTAGGTACAGCTACCACTGTCAGCAGTGTATGTGAGACTAGAGTGTATGGGATATGGGGAGTAGGTACCACTGTCAGCAGTGTATGTGAGGCTACAGTGTATGGGATATGGGGAGTAGCTACCACTGTCAGCAGTGTATGTGAGACTACAGTGTATGGGATATGGGGAGTAGGTACAGGTACCACTGTCAGCAGTGTATGTGAGACTACAGTGTATGGGATATGGGGAGTAGCTACCACTGTCAGCAGTGTATCTGAAGCTACAGTGTATGGGATATGGGGAGTAGGTACAGCGACCACTGTCAGCAGTGTATGTGGGACTACAGTGTATGGGATATGGGGAGTAGGTACAGCTACCACTGTCAAAAGTGTATGTGAGACTACAGTGTATGGGAGATGGGGAGTAGGTACCACTGTCAGCAGTGTATGTGAGGCTACAGTGTATGGGATATGGGGAGTAGGTACCACTGTCAGCAGTGTATGTGAGACTACAGTGTATGGGATATGGGGAGTAGGTACCACTGTCAGCAGTGTATGTGAGACTACGGTGTATGGGATATGGGGAGCAGCTACCACTGTCAGCAGTGTATGTGAGGCTACAGTGTATGGGATATGGGGAGTAGGTACAGGTAACACTGTCAGCAGTGTATGTAGGACTACAGTGTGTGGGATATGGGGAGTAGATACCACTGTCAGCAGTGCATGTGAGGCTACAGTGTATGGGCTATGGTGAGTAGGTACAGCTACCACTGTCAGCAGTGTATGTGAGGATACAGTGTATGGGATATGGGGAGTAGGTACCACTGTCAGCAGTGTATGTGAGGCTACAGTGTATGGGATATGGGGAGTAGGTACCACTGTCAGCAGTGTATGTGAGGCTACAGAGTATGGGATATGGGGAGTAGGTACCACTGTCAGCAGTGTATGTGAGACTACAGTGTATGGGATATGGGGAGTAGCTACCACTGTCAGCAGTGTATGTGAGACTACAGTGTATGGGATATGGGGAGTAGGTACCACTGTCAGCAGTGTATGTGAGGCTACAGTGTATGGGATATGGGGAGTAGGTACCACTGTCAGCAGTGTATGTGAGACTAAAGTGTATGGGATATTGGGAGTAGGTACCACTGTCAGCAGTGTATGTGAGGCTACAGTGTATGGGATATGGGGAGTAGCTACCACTGTCAGCAGTGTATGTGAGGCTACAGTGTATGGGATATGGGGAGTAGGTACAGGTACCACTGTCAGCAGTGTATGTGAGACTACAGTGTATGGGATATGGGGAGTAGGTACAGGTACCACTGTCAGCAGTGTATGTGAGACTACAGTGTATGGGATATGGATGTAGGTACCACTGTCAGCAGTGTATGTGAGGCTACAGTGTATGGGATATGGGGAGTAGGTACCACTGTCAGCAGTGTATGTGAGGCTACAGTGTATGGGATATGGGGAGTAGCTACCACTGTCAGCAGTGTATGTGAGGCTACAGTGTATGGGATATGGGGAGTAGGTACCACTGTCAGCAGTGTATGTGGGACTACAGTGTATGGGATATGGGGAGTAGGTACAGCTACCACTGTCAGCAGTGTATGTGAGACTACAGTGTATGGGATATGGGGAGTAGGTACCACTGTCAGCAGTGTATGTGAGACTACAGTGTATGGGATATGGGGAGTAGGTACAGGTACCACTGTCAGCAGTGTATGTGAGACTACAGTGTATGGGATATGGGGAGTAGGTACCACTGTCAGCAGTGTATGTGACACTACAGTGTATGGGATATGGGGAGTAGCTACCACTGTCAGCAGTGTATGTGGGACTACAGTGTATGGGATATGGGGAGTAGATACCACTGTCAGCAGTGTATGTGAGGCTACAGTGTATGGGATATGGGGAGTAGGTACCACTGTCAGCAGTGTATGTGAGACTACAGTGTATGGGATATGGGGAGTAGGTACCACTGTCAGCAGTGTGTGTGAGACTACAGTGTATGGGATATGGGGAGTAGGTACAGCTACCACTGTCAGCAGTGTATGTGAGACTACAGTGTATGGGATATGGGGAGTAGGTACCACTGTCAGCAGTGTATGTGAGGCTACAGTGTATGGGATATGGGGAGTAGGTACAGCTACCACTGTCAGCAGTGTATGTGAGACTACAGTGTATGGGATATGGGGCGTAGGTACCACTGTCAGCAGTGTATGTGAGGCTACAGTGTATGGGATATGGGGAGTAGGTACAGGTACCACTGTCAGCAGTGTATGTGAGACTACAGTGTATGGGATATGGGGAGTAGGTACAGGTACCACTGTCAGCAGTGTATGTGAGACTACAGTGTATTGGATATGGATGTAGGTCCCACTGTGAGCAGTGTATGTGAGACTAGAGTGTATGGGATATGGGGAGTAGGTACCACTGTCAGCAGTGTATGTGAGGCTACAGTGTATGGGATATGGGGAGTAGGTACAGCTACCACTGTCAGCAGTGTATGTGAGGCCACAGTGTATTGGATATGGGGAGTAGGTACCACTGTCAGCAGTGTATGTGAGGCTACAGTGTATGGGATATGGGGAGTAGGTACCACTGTCAGCAGTGTATGTGAGGCTACAGTGTATGGGATATGGGGAGTAGGTACCACTGTCAGCAGTGTATGTGAGGCTACAGTGTATGGGATATGGGGAGTAGATACCACTGTCAGCAGTGTATGTGAGGCTACAGTGTATGGGATATGGGGAGTAGGTACAGCTACCAATGTCAGCAGTGTATGTGAGACTACAGTGTATGGGATATGGGGAGTAGCTACCACTGTCAGCAGTGTATGTGAGGCTACAGTGTATGGGATATGGGGAGCAGGTACCACTGTCAGCAGTGTATATGAGACTACAGTGTATGGGATATGGGGAGTAGGTTCAGCTACCACTGTCAGCAGTGTATGTGAGGCTACAGTGTATGGGATATGGGGAGTAGGTACCACTGTCAGCACTGTATGTGAGACTACAGTGTATGGGATATGGGGAGTAGGTACCACTGTCAGCAGTGTGTGTGAGACTACAGTGTATGGGATATGGGGAGTAGGTACAGCTACCACTGTCAGCAGTGTATGTGAGACTACAGTGTATGGGATATGGGGAGTAGGTACCACTGTCAGCAGTGTATGTGAGACTACAGTGTATGGGATATGGGGAGTAGGTACAGCTACCACTGTCAGCAGTGTATGTGAGACTACAGTGTATGGGATATGGGGAGTAGGTACCACTGTCAGCAGTGTATGTGAGGCTACAGTGTATGGGATATGGGGAGTAGGTACAGCGACCACTGTCAGCAGTGTATGTGGGTCTACAGTGTATGGGATATGGGGAGTAGGTACAGCTACCACTGTCAAAAGTGTATGTGAGACTACAGTGTATGGGAGATGGGGAGTAGGTACCACTGTCAGCAGTGTATGTGAGGCTACAGTGTATGGGATATGGGGAGTAGGTACCACTGTCAGCAGTGTATGTGAGACTACAGTGTATGGGATATGGGGAGTAGGTACCACTGTCAGCAGTGTATGTGAGACTACGGTGTATGGGATATGGGGAGCAGCTACCACTGTCAGCAGTGTATGTGAGGCTACAGTGTATGGGATATGGGGAGTAGGTACAAGTACCACTGTCAGCAGTGTATGTGGGACTACAGTGTATGGGATATGGGGAGTAGATACCACTGTCAGCAGTGCATGTGAGGCTACAGTGTATGGGCTATGGTGAGTAGGTACCACTGTCAGCAGTGTATGTGAGGCTACAGTGTATGGGATATGGGGAGTAGCTACCACTGTCAGCAGTGTATGTGAGGCTACAGTGTATGGGATATGGGGAGCAGGTACCACTGTCAGCAGTGTATGTGAGACTACAGTGTGAGGGATATGGGGAGTAGGTTCAGCTACCACTGTCAGCAGTGTATGTGAGACTACAGTGTATGGGATATGGGGAGTAGGTACCACTGTCAGCAGTGTATGTGAGGCTACAGTGTATGGGATATGGGGAGTAGCTACCACTGTCAGCAGTGTATGTGACACTGCAGTGTATGGGATATGGGGAGTAGGTACCACTGTCAGCAGTGTATGTGAGACTAGAGTGTATGGGATATGGGGAGTAGGTACCACTGTCAGCAGTGTATGTGAGGCTACAGTGTATGGGATATGGGGAGTAGGTACAGGTACCACTGTCAGCAGTGTATGTGAGACTACAGTGTATGGGATATGGGGAGTAGGTACAGGTACCACTGTCAGCAGTGTATGTGAGGCTACAGTGTATAGGATATGGGGAGTAGGTACAGGTACCACTGTCAGCAGTGTATGTGAGACTACAGTGTATGGGATATGGATGTAGGTACCACTGTCAGCAGTGTATGTGAGACTACAGTGTATGGGATATGGGGAGTAGGTACCACTGTCAGCAGTGTATGTGAGGCTACAGTGTATGGGATATGGGGAGTAGCTACCACTGTCAGCAGTGTATGTGAGGCTACAGTGTATGGGATATGGGGAGTAGCTACCACTGTCAGCAGTGTATGTGAGGCTACAGTGTATGGGATATGGGGAGTAGGTACCACTGTCAGCAGTGTATGTGGGACCTCAGTGTATGGGATATGGGGAGTAGGTACAGCTACCACTGTCAGCAGTGTATGTGAGACTACAGTGTATGGGATATGGGGAGTAGGTACCACTGTCAGCAGTGTATGTGAGACTACAGTGTATGGGATATGGGGAGTAGGTACAGGTACCACTGTCAGCAGTGTATGTGAGACTACAGTGTATGGGATATGGGGAGTAGGTACCACTGTCAGCAGTGTATGTGACACTACAGTGTATGGGATATGGGGAGTAGGTACCACTGTCAGCAGTGTATGTGAGACTACAGTGTATGGGATATGGGGAGTAGGTACCACTGTCAGCAGTGTATGTGGAACTACGGTGTATGGGATATGGGGAGTAGGTACCACTGTCAGCAGTGTGTGTGAGACTACAGTGTATGGGATATGGGGAGTAGGTACAGCTACCACTGTCAGCAGTGTATGTGAGACTAGAGTGTATGGGATATGGGGAGCAGGTACCACTGTCAGCAGTGTATGTGAGGCTACAGTGTATGGGATATGGGGAGTAGCTACCACTGTCAGCAGTGTATGTGACACTGCAGTGTATGGGATATGGGGAGTAGGTACCACTGTCAGCAGTGTATGTGAGACTAGAGTGTATGGGATATGGGGAGTAGGTACCACTGTCAGCAGTGTATGTGAGGCTACAGTGTATGGGATATGGGGAGTAGGTACAGGTACCACTGTCAGCAGTGTATGTGAGACTACAGTGTATGGGATATGGGGAGTAGGTACAGGTACCACTGTCACCAGTGTATGTGAGGCTACAGTGTATGGGATATGGGGAGTAGGTACAGGTACCACTGTCAGCAGTGTATGTGAGACTACAGTGTATGGGATATGGGGAGTAGGTACCACTGTCAGCAGTGTATGTGAGGCTACAGTGTATGGGATATGGGGAAAAGGTACAGCGACCACTGTCAGCAGTGTATGTGGGACTACAGTGTATGGGATATGGGGAGTAGGTACAGCTACTACTGTCAAAAGTGTATGTGAGACTACAGTGTATGGGAGATGGGGAGTAGGTACCACTGTCAGCAGTGTATGTGAGGCTACAGTGTATGGGATATGGGGAGTAGGTACCACTGTCAGCAGTGTATGTGAGACTACAGTGTATGGGATATGGGGAGTAGGTACCACTGTCAGCAGTGTATGTGAGACTACGGTGTATGGGATATGGGGAGCAGCTACCACTGTCAGCAGTGTATGTGAGGCTACAGTGTATGGGATATGGGGAGTAGGTACCACTGTCAGCAGTGTATGTGGGACTACAGTGTATGGGATATGGGGAGTAGGTACAGCTACCACTGTCAGCAGTGTATGTGAGACTACAGTGTATGGGATATGGGGAGTAGGTACCACTGTCAGCAGTGTATGTGAGACTACAGTGTATGGGATATGGGGAGTAGGTACAGGTACCACTGTCAGCAGTGTATGTGAGACTACAGTGTATGGGATATGGGGAGTAGGTACCACTGTCAGCAGTGTATGTGACACTACAGTGTATGGGATATGGGGAGTAGGTACCACTGTCAGCAGTGTATGTGAGACTACAGTGTATGGGATATGGGGAGTAGGTACCACTGTCAGCAGTGTATGTGGGACTACGGTGTATGGGATATGGGGAGTAGGTACCACTGTCAGCAGTGTGTGTGAGACTACAGTGTATGGGATATGGGGAGTAGGTACAGCTACCACTGTCAGCAGTGTATGTGAGACTAGAGTGTATGGGATATGGGGAGTAGGTACCACTGTCAGCAGTGTATGTGAGGCGACAGTGTATGGGATATGGGGAGTAGGTACCACTGTCAGCAGTGTATGTGACACTGCAGTGTATGGGATATGGGGAGTAGGTACCACTGTCAGCAGTGTATGTGAGACTAGAGTGTATGGGATATGGGGAGTAGGTACCACTGTCAGCAGTGTATGTGAGGCTACAGTGTATGGGATATGGGGAGTAGGTACAGGTACCACTGTCAGCAGTGTATGTGAGACTACAGTGTATGGGATATGGGGAGTAGGTACAGGTACCACTGTCAGCAGTGTATGTGAGGCTACAGTGTATGGGATATGGGGAGTAGGTACAGGTACCACTGTCAGCAGTGTATGTGAGACTACAGTGTATGGGATATGGGGAGTAGGTACCACTGTCAGCAGTGTATGTGAGGCTACAGTGTATGGGATATGGGGAGTAGGTACAGCGACCACTGTCAGCAGTGTTTGTGGGACTACAGTGTATGGGATATGGGGAGTAGGTACAGCTACCACTGTCAAAAGTGTATGTGAGACTACAGTGTATGGGAGATGGGGAGTAGGTACCACTGTCAGCAGTGTATGTGAGGCTACAGTGTATGGGATATGGGGAGTAGGTACCACTGTCAGCAGTGTATGTGAGACTACAGTGTATGGGATATGGGGAGTAGGTACCACTGTCAGCAGTGTATGTGAGACTACGGTGTATGGGATATGGGGAGCAGCTACCACTGTCAGCAGTGTATGTGAGGCTACAGTGTATGGGATATGGGGAGTAGGTACAGGTAACACTGTCAGCAGTGTATGTGGGACTACAGTGTATGGGATATGGGGAGTAGATACCACTGTCAGCAGTGCATGTGAGGCTACAGTGTATGGGCTATGGTGAGTAGGTACAGCTACCACTGTCAGCAGTGTATGTGAGGATACAGTGTATGGGATATGGGGAGTAGGTACCACTGTCAGTAGTGTATGTGAGACTACAGTGTGAGGGATATGGGGAGTATCTACCACTGTCAGCAGTGTATGTGAGGCTACAGTGTATGGGATATGGGGAGTAGGTACCACTGTCAGCAGTGTATGTGAGGCTACAGAGTATAGGATATGGGGAGTAGGTACCACTGTCAGCAGTGTATGTGAGACTACAGTGTATGGGATATGGGGAGTAGCTACCACTGTCAGCAGTGTATGTGAGACTACAGTGTATGGGATATGGGGAGTAGGTACCACTGTCAGCAGTGTATGTGAGGCTACAGTGTATGGGATATGGGGAATAGGTACCACTGTCAGCAGTGTATGTGAGACTAAAGTGTATGGGATATTGGGAGTAGGTACCACTGTCAGCAGTGTATGTGAGGCTACAGTGTATGGGATATGGGGAGTAGCTACCACTGTCAGCAGTGTATGTGAGGCTACAGTGTATGGGATATGGGGAGTAGGTACAGGTACCACTGTCAGCAGTGTATGTGAGACTACAGTGTATGGGATATGGGGAGTAGGTACAGGTACCACTGTCAGCAGTGTATGTGAGACTACAGTGTATGGGATATGGATGTAGGTACCACTGTCAGCAGTGTATGTGAGGCTAGAGTGTATGGGATATGGGGAGTAGGTACCAC
Source organism: Acholoe squamosa (assembly GCA_949317995.1). Lineage (NCBI taxonomy): Eukaryota > Metazoa > Annelida > Polychaeta > Phyllodocida > Polynoidae > Acholoe > Acholoe squamosa. The sequence goes on along the minus strand of OX439038.1, from coordinate 89,350,864 downwards.
TGTCAGCAGTGTATGTGAGGCTACAGTGTATGGGATATGGGGAGTAGCTACCACTGTCAGCAGTGTATGTGAGGCTACAGTGTATGGGATATGGGGAGTAGGTACCACTGTCAGCAGTGTATGTGGGACTACAGTGTATGGGATATGGGGAGTAGGTACAGCTACCACTGTCAGCAGTGTATGTGAGACTACAGTGTATGGGATATGGGGAGTAGGTACCACTGTCAGCAGTGTATGTGAGACTACAGTGTATGGGATATGGGGAGTAGGTACAGGTACCACTGTCAGCAGTGTATGTGAGACTACAGTGTATGGGATATGGGGAGTAGGTACCACCTTCAGCAGTGTATGTGACACTACAGTGTATGGGATATGGGGAGTAGGTACCACTGTCAGCAGTGTATGTGAGACTACAGTGTATGGGATATGGGGAGTAGGTACCACTGTCAGCACTGTATGTGGGACTACGGTGTATGGGATATGGGGAGTAGGTACCACTGTCAGCAGTGTATGTGAGACTACAGTGTATGGGATATGGGGAGTAGGTACAGCTACCACTGTCAGCAGTGTATGTGAGACTAGAGTGTATGGGATATGGGGAGTAGGTACCACTGTCAGCAGTGTATGTGAGGCTACAGTGTATGGGATATGGGGAGTAGGTACCACTGTCAGCAGTGTATGTGACACTGCAGTGTATGGGATATGGGGAGTAGGTACCACTGTCAGCAGTGTATGTGAGACTAGAGTGTATGGGATATGGATGTAGGTACCACTGTCAGCAGTGTATGTGAGGCTACAGTGTATGGGATATGGGGAGTAGGTACCACTGTCAGCAGTGTATGTGAGGCTACAGAGTATGGGATATGGGGAGTAGGTACAGGTACCACTGTCAGCAGTGTATGTGAGGCTACAGAGTATGGGATATGGGGAGTAGGTACAGCTACCACTGTCAGCAGTGTATGTGAGACTACAGTGTATGGGATATGGGGAGTAGGTACAGGTACCACTGTCAGCAGTGTATGTGAGACTACAGTGTATTGGATATGGATGTAGGTCCCACTGTGAGCAGTGTATGTGAGGCTACAGTGTATGGGATATGGGGAGTAGATACCTCTGTCAGCAGTGTATGTGAGGCTACAGTGTATGGGATATGGGGAGTAGGTACCACTGTCAGCAGTGTATGTGAGATTACAGTGTATGGGATATGGGGAGTAGGTTCCACTGTCAGCAGTGTATGTGGGACTACAGTGTATGGGATATGGGGAGCAGGTACCACTGTCAGCAGTGTATGTGGGACTACAGTGTATGGGATATGGGGAGTAGGTACAACTGTCAGCAGTGTATGTGAGACTTCAGTGTATGGGATATGGGGAGCAGGTACAGCTACCACAGTCAGCAGTGTATGTGAGACTAGAGTGTATGGGATATGGGGAGTAGGTAACACTGTCAGCAGTGTATGTGAGGCTACAGTGTATGGGATATGGGGAGTAGGTACCACTGTCAGCAGTGTATGTGAGGCTACAGTGTATGGGATATGGGGAGTAGGTACCACTGTCAGCAGTGTATGTGAGGCTACAGTGTATGGGATATGGGGAGTAGATACCACTGTCAGCAGTGTATGTGAGGCTACAGTGTATGGGATATGGGGAGTAGGTACCACTGTCAGCAGTGTATGTGACACTGCAGTGTATGGGATATGGGGCGTAGGTACCACTGTCAGCAGTGTATGTGAGACTAGAGTGTATGGGATATGGATGTAGGTACCACTGTCAGCAGTGTATGTGAGGCTACAGTGTATGGGATATGGGGAGTAGGTACCACTGTCAGCAGTGTATGTGAGGCTACAGAGTATGGGATATGGGGAGTAGGTACAGGTACCACTGTCAGCAGTGTATGTGAGGCTACAGAGTATGGGATATGGGGAGTAGGTACAGCTACCACTGTCAGCAGTGTATGTGAGACTACAGTGTATGGGATATGGGGAGTAGGTACAGGTACCACTGTCAGCAGTGTATGTGAGACTACAGTGTATTGGATATGGATGTAGGTCCCACTGTGAGCAGTGTATGTGAGGCTACAGTGTATGGGATATGGGGAGTAGATACCTCTGTCAGCAGTGTATGTGAGGCTACAGTGTATGGGATATGGGGAGTAGGTACCACTGTCAGCAGTGTATGTGAGATTACAGTGTATGGGATATGGGGAGTAGGTTCCACTGTCAGCAGTGTATGTGGGACTACAGTGTATGGGATATGGGGAGCAGGTACCACTGTCAGCAGTGTATGTGGGACTACAGTGTATGGGATATGGGGAGTAGGTACAACTGTCAGCAGTGTATGTGAGACTTCAGTGTATGGGATATGGGGAGCAGGTACAGCTACCACAGTCAGCAGTGTATGTGAGACTAGAGTGTATGGGATATGGGGAGTAGGTAACACTGTCAGCAGTGTATGTGAGGCTACAGTGTATGGGATATGGGGAGTAGGTACCACTGTCAGCAGTGTATGTGAGGCTACAGTGTATGGGATATGGGGAGTAGGTACCACTGTCAGCAGTGTATGTGAGGCTACAGTGTATGGGATATGGGGAGTAGATACCACTGTCAGCAGTGTATGTGAGGCTACAGTGTATGGGATATGGGGAGTAGGTACAGCTACCAATGTCAGCAGTGTATGTGAGACTACAGTGTATGGGATATGGGGAGTAGGTACAGGTACCACTGTCAGCAGTGTATGTGAGACTAGAGTGTATGGGATATGGGGAGTAGATACCACTGTCAGCAGTGTATGTGGGATTACAGTGTATGGGATATGGGGAGTAGGTACCACTGTCAGCAGTGTATGTGAGGCTACAGTGTATGGGATATGGGATGTAGGTACCACTGTCAGCAGTGTATGTGAGACTACAGTGTATGGGATATGGGGAGTAGGTACCACTGTCAGCAGTGTGTGTGAGACTACAGTGTATGGGATATGGGGAGTAGGTACCACTGTCAGCAGTGTATGTGAGACTACAGTGTATGGGATATGGGGATTAGGTAATACTGTCAGTAGTGTATATGAGGCTACAGTGTACGGGATATGGGGAGTAGGTACAGGTACCACTGACAGCAGTGTATGTGAGACTACAGTGTATGGGATATGGGGAGTAGCTCCCACTGTCAGCAGTGTATGTGGGACTACAGTGTATGGGATATGGGGAGTAGGTACCACTGTCAGCAGTGTATGTGGGACTACAGTGTATGGGATATGGGGAGTAGGTACAGCTACCACTGTCAGCAGTGTATGTGAGACTACAGTGTATGGGATATGGGAAGTAGATACAACTGTCAGCAGTGTATGTGAGACTAGAGTGTATGGGATATGGGGAGTAGATACCACTGTCAGCAGTGTATGTGGGATTACAGTGTATGGGATATGGGGAGTAGGTACCACTGTCAGCAGTGTATGTGAGGCTACAGTGTATGGGATATGGGGAGTAGGTACCACTGTCAGCAGTGTATGTGAGGCTACAGTGTATGGGATATGGGGAGTAGCTACCACTGTCAGCAGTGTATGTGAGACTACAGTGTATGGGATATGGGGAGTAGGTACCACTGTCAGCAGTGTATGTGAGACTACAGTGTATGGGATATGGGGAGTAGGTACCACTGTCAGCAGTGTGTGTGAGGCTACAGTGTATGGGATATGGGGAGTAGGTACCACTGTCAGCAGTGTATGTGGGACTACAGTGTATGGGATATGGGGAGTAGGTACAGCTACCACTGTCAGCAGTGTATGTGAGACTACAGTGTATGGGATATGGGGAGTAGGTACCACTGTCAGCAGTGTATGTGAGACTACAGTGTATGGGATATGGGGAGTAGGTACAGGTACCACTGTCAGCAGTGTATGTGAGACTAGAGTGTATGGGATATGGGGAGTAGATACCACTGTCAGCAGTGTATGTGAGGCTACAGTGTATGGGATATTGGGAGTAGGTACCACTGTCAGCAGTGTATGTGAGGCTACAGTGTATGGGATATGGGGAGTAGGTACCACTGTCAGCAGTGTATGTGAGACTACAGTGTATGGGATATGGATGTAGGTACCACTGTCAGCAGTGTATGTGAGACTACAGTGTATGGGATATGGGGAGTAGCTACCACTGTCAGCAGTGTATGTGAGACTACAGTGTATGGGATATGGGGAGTAGCTACCACTGTCAGCAGTGTATGTGAGACTACAGTGTATGGGATATGGGGAGTAGGTACCACTGTCAGCAGTGTATGTGAGGCTACAGTGTATGGGATATGGGGAGTAGGTACCACTGTCAGCAGTGTATGTGAGACTACAGTGTATGGGATATGGGGAGTAGGTACCACTGTCAGCAGTGTGTGTGAGACTACAGTGTATGGGATATGGGGAGTAGCTACCACTGTCAGCAGTGTATGTGAGACTACAGTGTATGGGATATGGGGAGTAGGTACCACTGTCAGCAGTGTATGTGAGGCTACAGTGTATGGGATATGGGGAGTAGGTACCACTGTCAGCAGTGTATGTGAGACTACAGTGTATGGGATATGGGGAGTAGGTACAGGTACCACTGTCAGCAGTGTATGTGAGACTACAGTGTATGGGATATGGGGAGTAGGTACCACTGTCAGCAGTGTACGTGAGGCTACAGTGTATGGGATATGGGGAGTAGGTACAGGTACCACTGTCAGCAGTGTATGTGAGACTACAGTGTATGGGATATGGGGAGTAGGTACCACTGTCAGCAGTGTATGTGAGACTACAGTGTATGGGATATGGGGAGTAGGTACCACTGTCAGCAGTGTATGTGAGACTACAGTGTATGGGATATGGGGAGTAGGTACCACTGTCAGCAGTGTATGTGAGACTACAGTGTATGGGATATGGGGAGCAGGTACCACTGTCAGCAGTGTATGTGAGACTACAGTGTATGGGATATGGGGAGCAGGTACCACTGTCAGCAGTGTATGTGAGGCTACAGTGTATGGGATATGGGGAGCAGGTACAGCTACCACTGTCAGCAAGTTTTGCAAGTCTGAACTTGCTAGCCTTCATCTTATTTACATTTTAAATCATCTTTAGAGAGAAATGGCACAAGTTTCTGTTCGATTTGATTAAGATACTGGCAGTAAGTTGTATGTGAGGCTGTAGTGTTTGGGAGATGGGGAATGTTGTTAGGTACAGCTACCACTGAGAGCCGAAGGACAATATAAACGGTTTTTATGTTATATATTGCTGTCTGTGGGTATATCACCTTATACATTGGGATCATCTTGTTAGGGACAGTGATGCCCCGATGTTGATATTCCTTCATTATCAGGCTTTATTATTATATGTAAAGACAGCGATAAATGGAACATCAAGAATAAAGTACCTACAGCGACTCACGGTCAGATTGCTTTCCAATGCAATATCTGACATTTTATTGCTGGGTCCGTCAATGCATACGTTCCTTCTTGATTCACTCTCCCAGCAGAGGATTGGAGTGATGTTGGGGGTACAAAGGCACCTAGGATCAGGTCGGAAAATGAACATGCATCATGAAAGCAAAGAGTAGAACCCATCTTCTCTTTATGCAACAGAACAAAACTCAAAAACCAGGGAGGGAATTATATACACTTACAATATTATTACCGGCACCTATCAAACAGTGAGTTTTGTTTATTTAAGAGCATATGATAATACGTACAGGATTGGCAGCAATCATTACAATACACGTTGCATTCCTGTCGACAATTGTCTCGAGGAATACGGTGTGTATTGCAAAATTGCTACCAATTTTGTGTATGTACTTATGGAGTCACTGTGAGTCCACTCAAATGTATTACATACACCATGCCAACACTTCATGTGGGCGATACAATAAGGTTTTACATAGAGCCAACATATATATATATATATATATATATATATATATATATATATATATGTTGTGACACCTATTGAGACATGTAGGGAGAAGGTATGTGAACATCTGTTGGAGGCTATAGGTTGGGACAAAACCTGCTAATTCCAACCAAAATGACTGGAGAGAGCATGTTCTCAAATATCTAGGATGGGTAATGTTATAGACTGAGCATCGGCAGCAGCAGGACCATTCCCCTAAGCCGACTGCTGTGGTCTCATGTCAAGGTCTGCTCCATGAACCCACCACTCTGTATCAGACTAATTCAGTACCAGTATCTATACCTCCCCAAACTTCAACAGACACAGGTATTCTGTGCTTGAACAGACACTATAATATATTCCGTTAGGACAGGTTATTACCTTGGGGGATTATACATGGCTCATCTCCCACTGCAGTCTGGGTAATTTCTCAGACCGCCCAGTTTTCATGTTGAGTGCCAGGGAGGCAATTGTGGAATACTGTGTGAGGTTAGAAGTCGTGGTTAAAATAGGCCAGGCACGGATCTCATTAGGCCCTTTACACCTGTGTCCACATACTTTTACCCTTTCCCTGCTGCCCCTCAAAGAGGTCATTTGACCATGAACTGCTGCACTAGGGCAGCAGAATGGACAAACTACACTGCCACAAATTAGAAGCTATTAAAGAAGGATGAAAAATTAAATGACTACACTGAAAACCTAGAAGTTCTGAAACTAGTCAGCGGTGACCACTTTAGGTCCTCAAGTTGACAATACCTAAAACTACAACTTTAGGTAGTCAAAATGATGACTTTAAATAGTCATCCTGATGACCTGAGTCATCAATATGACCACTCTGTACTGTCAGTATTGTCATCCTGATGACTCAGGTCATCAGGATGATGACCTAAAGTCGTCATTTTGATGACCTAAAGCTGTAGTTTTAGGTATCATCAACTTGAGGACCTAAAGTGGTCACCGCTGACTAGTTTCGGATCTTTCATGTTTTCAGTATATGGAATTTTGTACTTTTGGTGATCGGGATACCTGTATATCCATGTAGAAACGCTGTTATATTGGCGATATAGGGACATCAGCAATGTGGTAGTGCTGCCTTGTGGATGTCACAGATGTGGCAGCAGCAGTGTTTGAGTCCAGTCAGTCTATGATAAAAAGGGGTCAGACCCACCACAAATTGCAACAATTTATTTTGGTGCCATTTGATTCAGAAATGTGTGCAGAATAACAAATCCAAAATGTAGAGGAAAATAATTGGGGGAAGAGTTTGTTAAGGCCTCAATATCCATAGGAACATGGCTTATTTGGCATTGGAACATTGGATTAAATTCACATTTTGGGCCACTTTTAAAACCTAGGATGCACTTTTCAAGACTGGCAAACCTTCTAGTCAAGAAGTATTCATAATATTGAGGTTCTTCATTTGCATATTCACCTAAGAAGTGCATATTTATGATGGTTTTGGTGATAATTAAGCATTTCTGTCTTTGGACTTCATGAAATCCATGAAAGACATGCCAATTTTACCAAAATACATTTAACTGATGTCCCTAGAATGACATCCTGATGTTTGTTTAAGAATCCAACTGAGATAGGTGTACTGGTACATAATTTGCATAACATTGTTAGCACTCAGGAGGTTCTATAGATATGTCACAGTCATGAAGCCTTGACTGGATTCTTGGGTCTAAATTGTATTTTGGGCCACTTTAAAGCCATGAGACTAGCATTAAGTACGATATGAGCAAGGACTGTGCAGACTAGCATATGAAAACTATAAATTAAATTGGTGGAGAGGTCCCTGATTAGCATAAGTTTGTTAGTACATCGATGTCTACTTGAACATGTCGATTAAATATTGCCTATAACATTGGTTCAAAATCACATTTTGGTCCATCTGCAAAACCTAGAATGCACTTCTAATAATGCAAAATCCTTCTTATGATGAATTATTCAAATAAGTCAATTTCCTCATTTGCATATCAGCTTTAGAGGCCTGAATTCATAATACTCTCAGTATCAATCAAACTGTTCTTTCCATGCATTTCCTGAAGTTACCTAAACCATTTTACCTCCACACATCCGAGAGATGTTCCTAGAATAGTATATGAATATTTTTTATGAATAATGATGAGATAAATGTACCTTCTTTGCATTAATTTCTTTCTGTCTGTCAGTGGTATAGAGACAAATGCTTTAACCCAAAGTCCAGAGGCTATTTCTGGTCACCCTGTAAGAAGCCAATAATACTGTATCCATTGTTGCATCATATGATTCAGAGATACAACGTATGTATCAAGGTGTAAACAAAACTAATTCTTATGCAAAGGTCCATAATGAACATAAGTTAGTGCTTAAAAATCCATTGGAATATGTTTGATTTGGCCATGACATCGGTGTAAGATCCCATTTTGGGTCAATCAAAAACCTAAGATGGATTTATCACCAGAGACAATAGTCTTCTTCTAACAATTAGGCCTATACTAACAGCAGGTTTCTACATTTGCATATTTGCTTTGTGGTACAAATTCATAAAGATATGAGGTCATATACAGCTTTGGCCTTACCCCTTGGTTTGAATGCTCTTTTGGTTCACTTTAAAATTCAATAATTCCTTGTTCATCATAGTACCCTAGAAGATGCAGACATTTCTATTCATATGTAAAGAATCCACATATATTAGCGAGAGCCTATACCCTTATAGGCAATTTCAGAGGCCCACTGTGGCTATAGATTCTTCACCTCTGAGTGTGGCTTGATCACAGGGTTTCAAATATTCAGACCTTACAAATGGATGGGCAACATACCGGACCCCTACTGTGGCATATCAAAGTCAACATGTAGCTTATACATGGGTCTGGCTTATATTTGTAGAGGACAGTGAAAATATCTAGGATCACCGGGACTCGAACCCGGATCTCTGGCATGACATTCCAGCATGCTAACCATTACACCACGATCCCTTGCCTGATATTTCCACCTTCCAACTACACCTGGATTGGTATGATACACACTAGGGGAGCAGTGATTACCAAGTAACTGGCCCCTGAGGGTCAATTTACCAGGTACGGGGATTTCTGGTCCCCTACATATTTATGCTTTTACAGAAAGAGATTCTGGTATTGCTGTGAACCACACAAAGGCATAAATATCTAACTTGTATTTTTGGCCAGTCTATTTATGGCTTGAGTCATGCTGTTTAGCAGAGTGCAGTTCTTTTTATGCTCTAAACAAATCTTGACCATCCATGCAAGTCATGAGTTAGATCTTTAGCCCTATAAATGAAACAACATCCATCCCATAGTTCTCAATAGCTTGTTAACATTACAACAGTAGTTGAATTGGCACTGATGTCCTTCAGGTACAAAGTTGCCCAGTGTGTTGATGTTGTTATTGCACCAAATTTATGCAAATGAAATCTCCTCATTTTTTTATGGCATTCCACATACAACTTTGTGTGATAAAACATTGCAGTGATAGTGTATTGGCTTTTAAAGTGGTCCAATCATCAATTATATCTAACATTTTTATGGTGTACATCATAGGTATACAAAATCTTCAGTCTGTGCTTCTGACTGCTAACAAAGCTATACAAATTTGCTATACTTACTTCATCAGGCTTCTTAAAAAACTTAAGAACCATTTAATGAAATGTGGATCAACATGGTAAAAGGTATGCCCACGCACCCCGACGTGGGTGTACCTTTTACCGTGTTGATCCACAAATGTATGGTTATAGATATGGTTCAAGTTTTAATTTATTTAAAGAAATCTAAGGAAACGTAACCAAAATCATTATAAATTCCTACATTTAAAATAAATATAGAAATAAGGAGGATCAAAATGTGATCTTAAACCAATGTTATAATCAAATTAGACATATTTCACTAAGTATCAATGTACTAATGAACCTATGCTAAGTAGGATCCTCTTCATCAATTACATTTTTCTCCATTTTTCATATGCTTTTCTGCATACAGTTCTTATACATGTTGTACACTAATGGGTACAGTATCAGTGGCCCAAGATACCATTTAAACCCAAGAATCCAGTCAAAGCTTCTTGTCTCTGACATATCTGTAGGACCTCCTGAGTACTAATGATGATATGCAAATTATGTACCAGTACACCTATCTCAGTTGGATTCTTAAACAAACATCAGGATGTCATTCTCTAGGGACATCAGTTAGATGTATTTTGGTAAAATTGGCATGTCTTTCATGGATTTCATGAAGTCCAAAGACACAACCGCTTAATTATCACTGAAATTATCATAAATATGCGCTTCTTAGGTGAATATGCAAATGAAGAACCCCAATATTATGAATACTTCTTGGCTAGAAGGTTTGCCAGTCTTGGAAAGTGCATCCTAGGTTTTTAAAGTGGCCTCAAATGTGAATTTAATCCAGCGAAGACATTTTGTAAGTGCAAGCGATCCGGCCCGGGTCAGCCCTCTGCGCGAAGCCATTGTTTTTGTTCCTTGCCGGGAGAGGTACCGCCGTGTTTACACCCACATTTCGTATCGAATCCAACCATGACAAGTTTTCAAATTAAAACATACATATCCTTAGACATCCTAGATGAGTACTCCATGCTTGATATGTCCGATATATTCAAAATAAATAAGAATCCATTGATTTTCCAACACGGTCCGAAATTTTTGGCGTCTTTCTCGTACAGCGAGCGGATGACCTATATCTACATCCGGGCCACTGACACACTTTCGCCGGACAAGGAGGCGGGTGGGAATGGCCGGACCGCGACTCGTGTACGTTGGGAAAATCAATGGATTCTTATTTATATCGAAGAAAATGGAGAAAATTAGCACGCATTCCTCGTCTATGGATCGAAAACTTCTTGGGATTTCAATTTTATAACATGTCATGGTTGGATTCCATACGAAAAGTGACTGGAAACATAGCAGGTTAGAACTTATTTACCTTCGCATTGGATTTCATCACCGTTCAGTGTGGCGCTATGGCTAAGGCCTTCGCCTACCACCACTGCGGCCGGGGTTCAATCCTCATACGAGTTGGTACGATTTTTCACATTGAAACAATGGCGAGACTAAATTTCTATGTCCGCCAGCGTCTCCAAAAATATTCTAAGTCCAACTTGAACCCAAAAAAGTATATACCAAAAATTTCAAAAATGCACAAGTGTGGTATATGCAGAATATACCACGTATATATCGCATATAAAACCACCGGAAGTGCCAGAATAGTGGTATAAGGCCAAATATGACATGTTCCAATGGATATTGAGGTCCTGATGAACTTATGCTAATATGGCACTCTTCCCCCAATTATTTTCCTTTACTTTTTGAATGTGTTATTCTGCACACTTCTGAATCAAATGGTACCAAAATAAATTCTGTTGCAATTTGTGGTGGGTATATTCATAGAATGACTGGACTAGAGGGGCATTTTAGATGTGTGGGCAGCAGCCGCTGTTAAAGGGTTAAGGGTCAGTGCTGATATTCTTGTCCAGCAGAGAGGCCTCAGTATACCGTTATGATGAAGCTGTCATGGCATGTTTGGTAACTTTACATATTATTCGTAATATTTTATGTATAAAATCTAGCAGTCCTCATATCTACTGCATTACACCAAGCAATATTTAAAAGCTCTTAAATATTTCCTAAACTTTCCTATACTGTATTTGTATACTATGCTTACCATTTTGGAGTTCTTAAAGCCTGTAACATGCCTAGGCATACATACATAAAAACCATAGCTAATCTTTAAAGTGCTAAAGTCAAATTGGTTTCCGTTTACAAAACCAGCAGCTTCACCAACCTCCAAGGGCCCAGATTCTCCGGTAACTTCAAAGGGAGGCTGTGTAAATGCTGAAGTACTACATCTGAAACTTGGCCATCCAACTACGATTTGTGTAGAGGTAATCAATGAACACTGCATAAGTACAGTTGAGACACTTAGTGTAAGGGAAAATTCAATATGTATTTGGTTGGCAAAATACTTAATTTGATACATATAACTGCGGAATACAGATGAAGGTCAGACTTTAAATGTAGTACTTCAGAGAGTGGCTCTTCACACAGATGTTTGTAAGTGTGTGAGTTTATCTCTACTTTACAATAATTCTTTATCAAACTAGGTCAGGCTTCAGCTCAGCTCCAACCTCATTTTATTCTCCCATTGAAAAACAATCACATGTCTTGCTATAGTTAAGCCCCGACACACTTACAAAGTGTCCTAATTAGTGCCACATTTAATTACCTCTACGTGATCCAACATTGATTGATAGCACTCATTTTAACTCAGGACATAATTGCTTTTGTAATATAATATCATTGGCAGGGTGAATGTAATCTCTACCTTGACTATGGGTTTTAGGGGGTGGTAGTTATTTCTGGAGGTTAATTCAAAACATCCTGGGATCGCAACCTCAGCGATCTTAGGAATTATTCTACCTTATCCTATTAAGTGATCTTAATGTGAATCTGCATTCACATTTCCTAGCCAGCACTAAGATCACATCGATCTTAGCCTCAGCCCTCCTACACTATTCCAAGAAGTATTGAGTGGGCACAGGGGAAAGAGTCCCAAAATAAAGGAATATATAGCTGTGGAGCCACTCTTCTTCACAACAGTGTTTAAATCATCCTTCCCCGTCCCCATATGGGCTAACAAAAGAGTACAGGGTGCAGATGACCCCCATACAGTATTCAAGAGTTATTCCCATGAATGTATGATTTATGCTTGCCTATTAGAGGCATTGTGCCCCCCCCAGTGCACTTAACGCATGAGTAGCCCTGCAAAAGTAGTACACTGCAAAAAAGGTGTGTGTTTATACATAACACACTATCTACATGGTGTGTGATTCCTACACATCTATGATATTCAAACACTTACAGCTAAACACCACTAGATTCTAAACACTTATCCTGAAAACTACACACCTACTTCTCACACACCTAAACACTTACACACCATAGTGTTTAGGTGTTTGAGTTTAAACACATCCAGTCTCTATGTGTTTAGTCTTAAACATGTATTTGAAAGATAAACATCAGGTGTTTAGCCATCTAATAAGAATCATAAGCAGATAAGATAAGTATAATATGTATGAAATGAGTAAAAGGATAGTATCCTCGTTTTTATAGTTGTATATCACCCAGTTTCCTGATGACTCAGTAGTTTTTTGTGTTTTTTTCCCTGTTTGTTGTTTTTTTTACCTAAGGGGCATGATGCATGGGAGGAGGGGGTATAGGGAGGTATGGGTGGCCTACCCCTCCTCCCGTGTCCAAGCCTCCAGGGACCACCCCCACCTCCCTACCCACTCTTCCTACCTCTTCTCACGTGTACAAGCCTCCAGGGACCACCCCTACCTCTGTACCCACTCCTCCTACCTCTTCTCACATGTACAAGCCTCCAGGGACCACCCCTACCTTACTACCAACTCCTCCTGCCTCTTTTACACTTTTACTCTTATCTGTATTGTGTGTATCATTTCTATCTTGCAGTTTTACCATGGAAAATTAATATGGCGCTATCCAGCTACAGTAATAAAGATTAAAATGATGAAAAGATGATGAAAAATAAATGATGGAAATAATAAAAATGAAATGATTCAGCCATAGCCCCCCTCCCAACCTGGTAAACAACCCTATGGCCCAAAGCTAGTGCCTTCCTAAGCTAAACACCATGTATCTAAACGCCTCCTGAAGCTAAACACTATGTATCTAAACACCTCCTCAAGCTACACACTATGTATCTAAACACCTCCAAAAGCTAAACACTACTAATCTAAACATTTACTCATGCTGCACACCTTAAAGCTAAACACCTGTCAAAACTAAACACTTGTTAAATCAAACACCTGATAGCTAAACATGTTTAAAGTTAAACGTGTTTAGCCAAAAAATGTGTTTAGAAATGAAGGACAAGAATGTGTTTAGCTATGTGTTTAGATCCTAAACACTGGTGTTTGGTTGCTAAACACCAAATTAACAGTGTAAGAGCGCTCAAGGACATCCAGCAACATCCTCCCTCCCCTCTATATGTATGCAGCAGGCTATTCACTTTTTCACAAGTGCTCTTGTACTCAGGTGAAACCACTATGCAATTCTTTCACTAAGATCGCAGTGATCTTAGTGCTGGAAAAGGAATAGTGAAGTGATCCCAGGACTTGCTATTCCCGAGAGACCTGCAACCACTGCATTAGATGGGGTAGACTGGCCAGGTCTTATGATATGTACCTACACTAAGATTGCTGGGGTTGTGATCCCAGGATGTTTTGAATTAAGCTCCAGGGGTCAGAATGTGATGATGATGATAGACTTGAGGCAGACTACCTGGTATTTCTAAAGCTGTATGTATAGAAGGAGGGAGATAACTATTTTCAATATCAAGTTGGTCCTATTTGTATGATATTTTGGCGAATACCATACCATGCTGTGTTGTGTGAGTATGAGTCGGGTAGTTTACTGGTGAGATGGAGGCGGTAGATCATACAGGATCAGGGCAGCATAAATGTGTAAAACGATGTGTGAGGCAGGTCCATAAACATGTCGGGCACTCAGGGGGATATATACTCAGGTGGGGCTGAAAGGATTATAGGCATGACTGGAATATGGATATAACACATTGCAATGTCCCACTACTATGAGATATTGGTTATTATCATTACAAAAGCTTAATATTGACTTGGTTTTAGTGAAACTGTATCTGCATAAATTGTACATGAAGGTCAGTATACATTTGCACAACCTGTATAAAAATAACAGAAAGATATTGGCTAACCTCTGTGTTTTGAACAACAGGTATTCTTACCATTTCCCTATTAGTTTGCTGGAGCTTCTTGCTGGTCCGAATAACAAAGATTTATATAAATTATTTCATAACCTTATTCAACGAATATCTAGATTCTACTTTACTTGTTCCATCAGTTCAAGCTGTACCCTTTTTCTTATTTCTAGTGTGAATTAAAATAACCCATACTGACAAACAAACAGTCTGAGCCTTTTGTTTTTTCTACTTCATCTTCTCCTTCAGATAACCATCATGCACTTCATGTCATGTAAGAATTAGAATTACATGATGTTTCACCTTTATAGTTATTCTGTTCTGATTTATTTTTTCCAAATATCCATCAGTAGATTATTATTATTATTTTCTGTTGAAAAGTTATATTATAGTGCTTGGTTACTCTCCCCTGTCAGTCCAACTAAAATAGATGTATTATTGAATTTATTTGAAAGCACTCCAATTCCCACATCTAATCCTATTTACATATCAATCACCTATAGAGAGAGAATTTTGAAGTTACTGTGTGTGAGGTATGGGGGGACTCCTATAGCTGTAGGATATCATTTAGTGTCTAATGTCGGGGAGAGAGGCATTTAGTTGTTCTGTACACTGTAAAAGATATCTATTGAATCTACCAAGGATCCATGTAAAACTGAACAGTGAACCACCATAATTATTTAACAGGCAGTTGTAGTTTTTACAAGAATCTCCAGGTGGGAGTACTGTGGTACAAGGAATCTATGTGAAAATAACGATGTCTCTTTAAAAATAACAACGGATCTCTGGCAACTTTGGGACGGGGAATCCTTTGTTATTTCGACGACTTCATTTTACAGTGTATCAGGCATTGATGTATCACCATTTGGCAGCCAGAGAGTGTGTGAGATAGGAAGTAGTGTGGCAGTAGGTATAAAGAAGGTGAGATGTTTGATTTGGGAGGTGCAAGGTATAAGCACCCTCACTCACAACAGATTGTAGGGGACTACTGAACTGTTGGCGGTATAAAGAGGGAAAAATAATGAATAGAGATGGTGTATTGTATAACAGTGGACATAATACAAAACAGGAGGGAGTAGAAAGAAGGAAGAAGGAGATGGTAGCTGGCAGGGTTTTTTGAACAAAATTTACTTTATTACACAAAGTCATATACAGTTACATCAGCACACTTGCAGTAATATGACACCTTGTTTATGTGGGGCTGTGTACAAACGACGTCATGCAGGAGGGGGGGAGGGGGGGGGGCTCTCACTCCCCATGACCAAGCATGACAAGGGGAGAGGGGGGACTGCATTTATAGTCCCAAGGAGTACATGAATATGGAGGGGGTAAAATAACCTAGGGGGTAGAAGAGTTAGGGGGTAAAAGTCCGAGGGGGTATATGTCTGAGGGGGTAAATATTCAAGGGGGTGAATGTCATGGGGGTAAATGGCATGTGGGTAAAGGTCTGCAGGGTAAATGTCCAGAGGGTAAATATCTTGGGGGTAGAAGTCCTAGGTGTTGGAAACAGGTCGGGCTTTTTCCACCATCCCTGGTCCGAAATCACGCTGGGCTAATATTGGGTGTGAATTGATAAGGCCTAAAAAAATTGGAATTTTATTGAAAAAAAACCCCACATTTGTTTGTTTAATATTTCTAAGAATTCATACAGAAACTGTTAATGTAATAAGATCATGTCAGTGTAAGGGTCTCACAGGTTGCTGATTGTCCTATAATATTATTATATATAGGGTTATCTACACTGATATAACAAAAATGGTACGTCTGTCCTACACTAGTATTTGTAAAACCATAGATTGAGGTCTAACAGGGCACACGGTCTGTCTATGTTACATGGAGGTCACAGCTACCAATCCATCACCTGCTGCCCTTGGCAGCAATCTATACACGGAGCTCTCTCTCTCTCTCTCTCTCTCTCTCTCTCTCTCTCTCTCTCTCTCTCTCTCTCCTCACACACACACACAATCACTGGGACCCTCTGCTGCATCTGCTCCCGTGTCTGCTACATGATGTGAGAGAGGCCCTCAGCTCCCTACCCCCATGGTGTCTACCTAGGTCTGGTACTGGGGGTTATGTAGAGCTATGTGATGTAATTGGACCCCCCTACACTATTGTGCACTTATGTGCAGAGTGTGAATTTAACACCATTTAAAATTCACACTCTGCAAATTGCATAATAGTTTATAACCAAAAGGAAATATAACCAAAAGGAAACGAGAAAAACATGTTCAAAGTTGGGTTGTCATTCAAAAAGTGTAATTTTCACCTATTTTCGCCCATTTTCCCTTGTAAATTACATTTTTTGAATGACAACCCAACTTTGAACAGCTCTGTACACCTTAATAATTGGAGTATCAAGAGAAAAAAAAGTGCCCTCATAAATCCCTCCAAAATCCATCTGAAATCATTAGAAGTAACATAGATGACAGATTTTTATCCTATAATGATGTTCTAAGCAAAAGAAGCTAAAAAAGAATGTTTTTGTTCCATTCACATTCCATAGACAACAACATATTACAGTATGGAAGGAAATTGATAGAGGCATTAATTATGCTTCCAACCATGTATAATATGTACAGGTTTGATGTGTTTTACATTTATTTTACATGAAAATTTGTTTTTGTGGAATCTCCCCCTTACGACCCCTTGAGCCATTGATGCATTAAGCACTTCATTGGAGCATCATGCCGACCCTCCAGAAGTGTATGTATCTACCCTGGAGGGTTGGCATGATGCACCAATAAAAATACCAGGGATCATTGTTAAACTGAAATGTGAACCACCATAATTGCATTGCAGTGAAGCAGTGTAGTTTCTACAATGAAGCCCCATATATCAGTATGGTGGTACAACTATCTCTGTGAAAATAATTAGAGGTTAAATAAGGGTTATTGATGCACGAGATGGATTTAGCCCCGGATAAAATCAATGAGGGCGTTATACGCCCAAGCTCTTTATAAGTATGGTACAAACCCTAAAATGTAAGTTTTTTACCTTAAATAAAGAAGAAATTCGAGTAGAGTCGACAGCAACGAGGAAGCCATTCTGCCATATTGGATTTCTTATTTGTCAATAAGCTGTACCATCTGCTGACAATAACATTCAGTTTCTACCCTCCTGTATCCTCCTGGTTTTCACAGAACAAAGAATAGACCTTCTTCTTAGTCTTACCAAGGTAAAATAGATGATTTGAAGCCTATATTTCCTCAAAATGGCCATAATTCAATCGCTCCGTGTTCGCTGTCCGACAAGAAAGGTAGTACTTTGTCTATACACCAGACGGGACTGCAGCATGACAGGGGAGGTTGACATTAAGGTGGAGATGCGCAGCCCGCTATCCACTATGGTAAACAATACAATTTAATTCAAGGTCATGGCATGTTTTGGTTTAGTGTCAACTACTGTTCATTCTAGCCATGGTTAATTGCACAATTTTTATCCTTAAAGTTGAATGCAAAATTATGACCCATAACCATGGTATAAGTAGCGTCTAATCCATGTTATGAGACAGCACTAGTGGGTTTATGGGTTAATGAGTTGAGTTAAGTTGAAATTCTTTTATTTATCCTGCATAAAGATAGGACCAGGTCCTGTCTTTCCTTTTACACAGTGTAATGTTCTATGGGCTATGACCTGAATAATCCATGAATTTAACTCCTGGAGATACACTCACAACACTGAACCAAAATGGCTGCTGGACTCAAACTAATTATTTATTCACAAGAGGTCACATGACCTGAATACTGGTCTGTGATTGGCCGATGGCTCAACACTACATCAAATGCAGCATTGTCAATGATGTTTATACCTGCTCCCGTGTCAAGAATGAATGGGATCCTGGTACCATCAACTTCTGCCATCACCTTCAGCATGTTGCTGTTCTTAGAAGTTGTAGGCTTCAGTGTGTAGATGTACTTTTCACCAGTATCATCATTTGTATCCTTCCTGACCTCGTTTACACGTGCCTGTTTCTTCTTTTTCTTCTTCACTTCTGCCTTCGTCTTAGGCTTTTCTTCTTTAGAAGGTGAAGTACAGCATCGTGCAAAATGATCAAGGTTACCACACTTCCTACAAGTCTTCCCTTTGGCAGGACACCATTGTTGATCATGCCGGAAATTGCAAGAACTACATCGTGTCAGTTGTCCCTTGTCTGCAGGTTTAGGTTTCTGAGACTCTCGTTGAGATGACTTCTGTTGCTGTTTAAACTTAAGCCTATGTACAGATGTCTCACCTCGCTCAATAGTACTAGATTGTTGCTCAGACATCTCCATAGATCTACCTTTGTCTAAGATCTGGTCAAGTGTCCAGTTCTTGTTCTCCAGAGCGTCTTTCCTCAACTTGGAAGATCTACAGTGTTGAATCACCTGAGACTTCAGTTCACGCTTTAAATCAGTGAATTCACAGTACTTGGCAAGCTTCCTCAATTCAGTGACATACATATCCAGAGTCTCACCTGGTTCCTGCTCTCTCATGCGGAACTCATAGATGCCAAACTCAGGATTCACTTGAGGTATGAAATAGTCATTGAGAGCATCACGCACTACTGTATAAGCATCCTGATTGTTTGCAGCCACAGGATCTGGGATAGTCAGTGTATCACAAATGTCATCAACCTCCTCACCTGCATAGTGTAGCATTAGAGACTTCTTCCTTGCAGCATCTGTTATTGTCAGACCAACCATCAGCTGTTCAAAGCGTCGTACCCACTTTTTCCACCTGACCCCGACTGTGTCTCTGTCTGACAGATCAAAAGGTGGAAAGTGTGGCAGAGCCTCAGCCATGATTGCCTTCAAGCACAGATTCTCAGGGTTACTTACAGGATCAACAGTTAATGTCAGTAAAGTCACTCACCCTGTCTTGGAAGTCTTAATCAGTCCTACCTCAATACAGTGGTGGTGGTAGTAGTAGCACACTGTTGGCCTGCTCCTGGATCTTAGCGCACCTCAGCAATGGCAGGTGTACACACAGAGCAGCAGCAGGTAAGCAGGGAGGGAAGCTCCAATCCAGCTTGAAAGTGAGCTATTTCTCCAAAATTCTCCTTATTCGGCCAATAACTCGTGTAAAATCCTATCTCTCCTGGATCACCGAGTTACTATATCCCATCCTCGTCGCCAAATGTAATGTTCTATGGGCTATGACCTGAATAATCCATGAATTTAACTCCTGGAGATACACTCACAACACTGAACCAAAATGGCTGCTGGACTCAAACTAATTATTTATTCACAAGAGGTCACATGACCTGAATACTGGTCTGTGATTGGCCGATGGCTCAACACTACACACAGCAGGTAAAGAGCTGATGTAATGCTCTTGGATCATATCAATAATAGTCCACGACCGCGCACTGCCAAATATACGATCTCTAGTTGGTGTTCCCCTACATTTTGTATCCATTTTCCATAGTGATCTAACGTACACAGCCCGGTACACGGCCATTGCGTCTTGTTTACAGGTTGCAGAACACCAATTGAAGGGAGGTGGCAGCAGGAGACACTTTGTAGCTCCGCACTGAAGGGTGTTGTACAATGATTATTGGTCTAAAATCTGACAGTGGGTAGGCAAACCAGGTATCAAATTAATCCTTAGGGTGTATATTAATCGATTTGAGTGTTATTTAGGCTGATATTTGATGGTAAGTTGAGGGGGATGCACTCTATTTAATTAGAGAATATATTGAAATCATTCACTGCAAAACCCCCAAATCTGGGTATGTCCGCACTCTAAGGCCTATAGCAAAAAAGTTAATCACATTGTACCACATGCCATGGTCCTAAATTATTGGGAAAAATGTATATCTACAAGAAAATAATAGTGGCTAAGCCCAGATACTTGCACAAGTATTTTATTTTCGCCCAAAAGCTATATAGGCCAACAGTGGAAAAATAATTAGTGTTCTGCAGCCTGTAAAATCAATGGATTCTTATTTATTTCGTAGAAAATGGAGAAATTAGGCATGGCATGTTCATAAAAGATTTCTAACGATGTTTTCCTGTTAATAACTCCACCTTCCACCATTGGATTCTATGCTAGCGAGGTCTGTAAACATCAGGTATGTCGGACAACTTTTTCAAATCGTTGATGTACATTGCTTTGTATTACCGGTTGGCTTGGTATAGTGGACAGCGAGCTCGCCTCCTGCCACAGCGGCCGGGGATCGATTCCCTGTTGAACCCTGAACGGTTTTAATAGGAAATCAATGGCATAGTTGACTTTGTATGCTTCGCCAATTTATTAACATGTCCGGATTGAAACCAGCAGCTTCTTGAAGACGAAGAAAAGGTCTGAGAGTGTGTTATGGCTGGATAAGGAACTGGAGTTATGAGCAAAAAAACACTGTCCAGGCCCAAATAGTTAGATAATGATGGATATCTGGCAACTTTCGGACAAGGATTTCCTGCACATATTAGGGTTAGATGAAGGACATTTTCAATCAAGTTTTTACAGTTTAATCAATATCAAATTGTCACAATTTTGGCTTGTGATTTTTCCTCAAGTCAGGGAGTCAGCTTATAGGAGAGGTTTTTCCTGACCTGAGGCAGGTTTTCAGTACATAGACTGAGTAGGGTATATCTGGGAAGATGGGGTAACCTCCTCACACTGCCAGCTCCTCCAGCTGCTGCACACTCCTCCAGTCTCCAGCCACTAGCTGCCATCAGTACCCCCAGTACCCCCATCCCCGGCCTCCATCCATGGGTCTGTTACACCACACTCCTCCAGTCTCCAGCCACTTGCTGCCACCAGTACCCCCAGTACCTTCACCCCTGTCCTCTATCCATGGGTCTGTTACACCACACTCCTCCAGTCTGCAGCCACTAGCTGCCACCAGTACCCCCAGTACCACCACCCCCCGACCTCCATCCATGGCTCTGTTACATCACACTCCTCCAGTCTCCAGCCACTAGCTGCCACCAGTACCCCCAGTACCACCACCCCCCGACCTCCATCCATGGCTCTGTTACATCACACTCCTCCAGTCTCCAGCCACTAGCTGCCACCAGTACCCCCAGTACCCCCACCCCTGGCCTCCATCCATGGGCCTGTTACACCACACTCCTCCAGTCTCCAGCCACTAGCTGCCATCAGTACCCCCAGTACCACCACCCCTGGCCTCCATCCATGGGTCTGTTACACCACACTCCTCCAGTCTCCAGCCACTAGCTGCCACCAGTACCCCCAGTACCACCACCCTGGGCCTCCATCCATGGGTCTGTTACACCACACTCCTCCCGTCTCTAGCCACTAGCTGCCACCAATACACCCAGTACCCCTACCCCCGGCCTCCATCCATGGGTCTGTTACACCACACTCCTCCAGTCTCCAGCCACTAGCTGCCACCAGTACCCCCAGTACCCCCACCCCCGGCCTCCATCCATGGGTCTGTTACACCACACTCCTCCAGTCTCCAGCCACTAGCTGCCACCAGTACCCCCAGTACCACCACCCCGGGCCTCCATCCATGGGTCTGTTACACCACACTCCTCCCGTCTCTAGCCACTAGCTGCCACCAATACACCCAGTACCACCACCCCTGGCCTCCATCCATGGGTTTGTTACACCACACTCCTACAGTCTCCAGGTACTAGCCGCCAGTACCCCCAGTACCCCCACCCCTGGCCTCCATCCATGGGCCTGTTACACCACACTCCTCCAGTCTCCAGCCACAAGCTGTCACCAGGACACCCAGTACCCCCACCCCCGGCCTCCATCCATGGGTCTGTTACTTCTCACTCCTCCAGTCTCCAGCCACTCCTCCAGTCTCCAAACTATTAAGGTACCTGTTCTGTGATATTAGTACTCTTTGGTGATCTTACAGGGCTGAAGAGTTTGAGCAACAGAACCCAGCCCATAGAACCACCTTAAAGCTCCAGGCCTCAGAACCGTCCCCGCAGCCTTCCAGCTGCAGCCAGCAGAACCAGTAGGAACAGCAGCAGCAGAACCAGCAGCAGAACTAGCAGTAACAGCAGCAACAGTAACAGCAGCAGCAGCAGGATAGGACAGCCCACGGTAGGCACCACACACCCTATATATACCTTCACTAGTATAGACACTAAAAGTAACACCGGCCTGGAGGCTGGTAGCTCTGGCTGCGGGCCTGTTATTCATTTTTAGAAATCCTTAGAAATTGGTCATTTTGGGAAGTGGAATTTATGGCATTCCACTACTATGTTAAAGCCTGCTGGCCCGAGTGACCTGAACCGCCAGTGTGTACCCCTGGATCTGAGAGCTGAGTGTGATTTCTGTCACCATGGTAGGTATGTATACTCTGTAGAGTAGGACTCAGTATGTAGGTAGGCATCTCAGTCTATAAGGTGCACTCTGTCTATGTGAGACATCTTGCTGTAAGTCACTGTATATCAGGATAGGACTACCTACCAGTGTAAACATCCATCACCACTACACCAATGGATCTTACCGATCCCCCGCTGCTGGTCTACACCCCATGGGACCCATGATTTAAGTTGCAGGAGTCTAGATTATCCGCTCCTATTACCCCTGCACCGACTGGATCTTACCAATCCCTGACTGGCACCATATGGGGCGCATCCTTTAAGTTAAGTTAAGCCTGGATTTAGCCTATACCATATATGTGTGTAGTATAATGTTCGGTACATGGGGATATATAACAACATTTAGTCACCCCTACGTCCTTCACACTACACCTATATCATGGGACCCTGTGTATCAGGATATCTACCAGTGCGTCCGTCACATCTACTCTCTACACCCAACCGGGGGTTACTGATCCCACTACGCTGCTGCCATGGGACCGATGCTTCAAGTTTTATACTGCTCTAGGTTACAACAGCCTGGATTCAGTCTATAAGGGGCACTCTGTTTATGTGAACCCCCTCCTACTTTTAGGGGATATTCATCAAAATACATTATTTTTAGAATATGTTGCAAAAATGAAAGTGGCCAACTGAGAATAAAAATAAAACCACAACAGAGGCCTAAACTTGTGTGGTCTAGATTTTTAGTCCCAGGCTTTAACCACTACACTATATTGATACATTGACTGGTCAAACTTTCAAAGTGAAATTACCCTGTTTATCTATAATTGATTACTCAGTCATAGTAGTAGCATATTGCCATTCAGTATATAGGTTCCATGGTCTAATAGTTTGCACATGGGACTCTAGAATCTAGTCTGGTGCATGGGTATGAATCCAATATGGACCAGCATTTTCTCAAGAATTTAATCTGCCCTTCAAAAATGTCCTGATTTATAAAATTTGCTACACTTGGCCTATTTCACATAAACTCATAAAAACCCCTGCTGACCTCCAACTGTAGAATGTGGAAATAAACCTATAGTAGGAACAATGCAGTGCAGAGCCAGGTGGAGTATAAATAATCTTTATAACACGGTTAGCGAGTTTTCAGTGCCGAAAATGGATAATATTAGCTCCTATATCTCGCTATAAAAGCACCCAAAATTGACGGCGGACGGACAGCGGGGTGGACATATCAAATCCTACCTTGACAGCGAGTTGACACGAAAGTAAATCCTCCATTTTTGAAGCTTATGTACCAAATATAGCGAAATGCTTTGGACATAACATAGTTGAAACCTCATTCTAACTCCCTGTCGGGTAGATTACTTGATATTAAGGCTGAATTTAACATAAAAAATTATTAAACTTTCGAATCGAGCGACTTGCCGTGCGTCTTTGCCATTCTGTTCTGTCAATACTACAGGTGCCGCCGCCTGGTGTGTACAGAATGGATTATATTTTAGACTGGCGCAGCTCTGTCTCGACGTGTTCGCAGTAGTAGGCATATGAGAGTGGGACTTCCAGGAGCTCGCCAGCTTAACCATACGTCAACATGAAACCAAGATGGCGGAGGGCCGTCTTGTCGACTCGCAAAATAAATGAATGGATTCTATACAATTTAAAGGTAAATACTAAGAATTAATGGAGGAAACTGTGTTATAAGCGCAATATATAATGAATAGACTTGCACTCGTTGGCTTCATGGGGTTCATATAAGCATTCTTATATCACCCCCTGAAGCCAACGAGTGCAAGTCTATTCATCATATATTACTTACATATTCTCCTTCTCATGGGATTGTAGTGACCTTTTGCCTTATATATTGTTGCCTTAGCAGGTATTCTTAAATTGTACATAGTATTCTACATCAGATTTAATCAATATGGATTTATTTTCTACGATAAGGTGCCTTCACTCTACCACTCCCAAAGATACCAATGCTGGCAGAAATAGTTTTATAGACTAGTTCATCCCCGCGGTGCACCACCCAGCCCCTACCCAGCAGTACAAGATATATAGATTGATCGATGTAGGCCCCTACCTCTTATATTGGCCCACTATACGGAGTAATCGATAGGGTGGTTCTTTGTCCTTTAAGGGCCGCTAAGGCATTAATATACAATCAATAATTGGTTGTCATGATACGTGAACACACCCTGGTGAGTAACTCGCAAGGGCTGCATTCATGCATCATGCTGACCCTATATGCACTTCCAGATTGCTGACCCTATATGTGGTAGATGCACTCTCAGATTGCTGACGCTATATGGAGTAGATGCACTCGCAGATTGCTGACCCTATATGCAGTATATGCAGTCATAGATTGCTGACCCTATATGGGGTAGATGCAGTCATAGATTGCTGACCCTATATGGGGTAGATGCACTCTCTGATTGCTGACCCTATATGGGGTAGATGCACTCTCAGATTGCTGACGCTATATGGAGTAGATGCACTCCCAGATTGCTGACCCTATATGCATTATATGCAGTCATAGATTGCTGACCCTATATGGGGTAGATGCACTCTCTGATTGCTGACCCTATATGGGGTAGATGCAGTCATAGATTGCTGACCCTATATGGGGTAGATGCACTTTCTGATTGCTGACCATATATGGAGTAGATGCAGTCATAGATTGCTGACCCTAAATGGAGTAGATGCACTCTCTGATTGCTGACCCTATATGGGGTAGATGCAGTCATAGATTGCTGACCCTATATGGGGTAGATGCAGTCATAGATTGCTGACCCTATATGGGGTAGATGCACTCCCTGATTGCTGACCCTATATGGGGTAGATGCACTCTCTGATTGATGACCCTATATGGGGAAGATGCAGTCATAGATTGCTGACCCTATATGGGGTAGATGCACTCTCTGATTGCTGACCCTATATGGAGTAGATGCAGTCATAGATTGCTGACCCTATATGGGGTAGATGCAGTCATAGATTGCTGACCTTATATGGAGTAGATGCAGTCATAGATTGCTGACCCTATATGGGGTAGATGCACTCTCTGATTGGTGACCCTATATGGAGTAGATGCAGTCATAGATTGCTGACCCTATATGGGGTAGATGCAGTCATAGATTGCTGACCCTATATGGAGTAGATGCAGTCATAGATTGCTGACCCTATATGGAGTAGATGCAGTCATAGATTGTTGATCCTATATGGAGTAGATGCAGTCATAGATTGCTGACCCTATATGGAGTAGATGCAGTCATAGATTGTTGATCCTATATGGGGTAGATGCAGTCATAGATTGCTGACCCTATATGGGGTAGATGCAGTCATAGATTGCTGACACTATATGGGGTAGATGCAGTCATAGATTGCTGACCCTATATGGGGTAGATGCAGTCATAGATTGCTGACCCTATATGGAGTAATTGCACTCATAGATTGCTGACCCTATATGGGGTAGATGCACTCATAGATTGCTGACCCTATATGGGGTAGATGCACTCATAGATTGCTGACCCTATATGGGGTAGATGCAGTCATAGATTGCTGACCCTATATGGAGTAGATGCAGTCATAGATTGCTGACCGTATATGGAGTAGATGCAGTCATAGATTGCTGACCCTATATGGGGTAGATTTAGTCATAGATTGCTGACCCTATATGGGGTAGATGCAGTCATAGATTGCTGACCCTATATGGGGTAGATGCAGTCATAGATTGCTGACCCTATATGGGGTAGATGCAGTCATAGATTGCTGACCCTATATGGGGTAGATGCAGTCATAGATTGCTGACCCTATATGGGGTAGATGCAGTCATAGATTGCTGACCCTATATGGGGTAGATACAGTCATAGATTGCAGACCCTATATGGGGTAGATGCAGTCATAGATTGCTGACCCTATATGGAGTAGATGCAGTCATAGATTGCTGACCCTATATGGGGTAGATGCACTCTCTGATTGCTGACCCTATATGGAGTAGATGCAGTCATAGATTGCTGACCCTATATGGAGTAGATGCACTCTCTGATTGCTGACCCAATATGGAGTAGATGCAGTCATAGATTGCTGACCCTATATGGGGTAGATGCAGTCATAGATTGGTGAGCCTATATGGGGTAGATGCAGTCATAGATTGGTGAGCCTATATGGGGTAGATGCAGTCATAGATTGGTGAGCCTATATGGAGTAGATGCAGCCATAGATTGGTGAGCCTATATGGAGTAGATGCACTCAAAGATTGGTGAGCCTATATGGGGTAGATGCACTCAGAGATTGCTGACCCTATATGGGGAAGATGCAGTCATAGATTGCTGACCCTATATGGGGTAGATGCAGTCATAGATTGGTGAGCCTATATGGAGTAGATGCAGTCATAGATTGCTGACCCTATATGGAGTAGATGCACTCTCTGATTGCTGACCCTATATGGGGTAGATGCAGTCATAGATTGCTGACCCTATATGGGTTAGATGCAGTCATAGATTGGTGACCCTATATGGGGTAGATGCAGTCATAGATTGGTTACCCTATATGGGTTAGAAATCCTTAGAAATTGGTCCTTTTGGGAATTGGAATTTATGGCATTCCACTACTATGTTAAAGCCTGCTGGCCCCAAGTGACCTGAACCGCCAGTGTGTACCCCTGGATCTGAGAGCTGAGTGTGATTTCTGTCACCATGGTAGGTATGTATACTCTGTAGAGTAGGACTCAGTATGTAGGTAGGCACCTCAGTCTATAAGGTGCACTCTGTCTATGTGAGACATCCTGCTGTAAGTCACTGTATATCAGGATAGGACTACCTACCAGTGTAAACTTCCATCACCACTACACCAATGGATCTTACCGATCCCCCGCTGCTGGTCTACACCCCATGGGACCCATGATTTAAGTTGCAGGAGTCTAGATTATCCGCTCCTATTACCCCTGCACCGACTGGATCTTACCAATCCCTGACTGGCACCATATGGGGCGCATCCTTTAAGTTAAGTTAAGCCTGGATTTAGCCTATACCATATATGTGTGTAGTATAATGTTCGGTACATGGGGATATATAACAACATTTAGTCACCCCTACGTCCTTCACACTACACCTATATCATGGGACCCTGTGTATCAGGATATCTACCAGTGCGTCCGTCACATCTACTCTCTACACCCAACCGGGGGTTACTGATCCCACTACGCTGCTGCCATGGGACCGATGCTTCAAGTTTTATACTGCTCTAGGTTACAACAGCCTGGATTCAGTCTATAAGGGGCACTCTGTTTATGTGAACCCCCTCCTACTTTTAGGGGATATTCATCAAAATACATTATTTTTAGAATATGTTGCAAAAATGAAAGTGGCCAACTGAGAATAAAAATAAAACCACAACAGAGACCTAAACTTGTGTGGTCTAGATTTTTAGTCCCAGGCTTTAACCACTACACTATATTGATACATTGACTGGTCAAACTTTCAAAGTGAAATTACCCTGTTTATCTATAATTGATTACTCAGTCATAGTAGTAGCATATTGCCATTCAGTATATAGGTTCCATGGTCTAATAATTTGCACATGGGACTCTAGAATCTAGTCTGGTGCATGGGTATGAATCCAATATGGACCAACATCTTCTCAAGAATTTTATCTGCCCTTCAAAAATGACCTGATTTATAAAATTTGCTACACTTGGCCTATTTCACATAAACTCATAAAAACCCCTGCTGACCTCCAACTGTAGAATGTGGAAATAAACCTATAGTAGGAACAATGCAGTGCAGAGCCAGGTGGAGTATAAATAATCTTTATAACACGGTTAGCGAGTTTTCAGTGCCGAAAATGGATAATATGAGTTCCTATATCTCGCGATAAAAGCACCCAAAATTGACGGCGGACGGACAGCGGGGTGGACATATCAAATCATACCTTGACAGCGAGTTGACACGAAAGTAAATCCTCCATTTTTGAAGCTTATGTACCAAATATAGCGAAATGCTTTGGACATAACATAGTTGAAACCTCATTCTAACTCCCTGTCGGGTAGATTACTTGATATTAAGGCTGAATTTAACATAAAAAATTATTAAACTTTCGAATCGAGCGACTTGCCGTGCGTCTTTGCCATTCTGTCAATACTACAGGTGCCGCCGCCTGGTGTGTACAGAATGGATTATATTTTAGACTGGCGCAGCTCTGTCTCGACGTGTTCGCAGTAGTAGGCCTATGAGAGTGGGACTTCCAGGAGCTCGCCAGCTTAACCATACGTCAACATGAAACCAAGATGGCGGAGGGCCGTCTTGTCGACTCGCAAAATAAATGAATGGATTCTATACAATTTAAAGGTAAATACTAAGAATTAATGGAGGAAACCGTGTTATAAGCGCAATATATAATGAATAGACTTGCACTCGTTGGCTTCATGGGGTTCATATAAGCATTCTTATATCACCCCCTGAAGGCAACGAGTGCAGGTCTATTCATCATATATTACTTACATATTCTCCTTCTCATGGGATTGTAGTGACCTTTTGCCTTATATATTGTTGCCTTAGCAGGTATTCTTAAATTGTACATAGTATTCTACATCAGATTTAATCAATATGGATTTATTTTCTACGATAAGGTGCCTTCACTCTACCACTCCCAAAGATACCAATGCTGGCAGAAATAGTTTTATAGACTAGTTCATCCCCGCGGTGCACCACCCAGCCCCTACCCAGCAGTACAAGATATATAGATTGATCGATGTAGGCCCCTACCTCTTATATTGGCCCACTATACGGAGTAATCGATAGGGTGGTTCTTTGTCCTTTAAGGGCCGCTAAGGCATTAATATACAATCAATAATTGGTTGTCATGATACGTGAACACACCCTGGTGAGTAACTCGCAAGGGCTGCATTCATGCATCATGCTGACCCTATATGCACTTCCAGATTGCTGACCCTATATGTGGTAGATGCACTCTCAGATTGCTGACGCTATATGGAGTAGATGCACTCGCAGATTGCTGACCCTATATGCAGTATATGCAGTCATAGATTGCTGACCCTATATGGGGTAGATGCAGTCATAGATTGCTGACCCTATATGGGGTAGATGCACTCTCTGATTGCTGACCCTATATGGGGTAGATGCACTCTCAGATTGCTGACGCTATATGGAGTAGATGCACTCCCAGATTGCTGACCCTATATGCATTATATGCAGTCATAGATTGCTGAC
This sequence comes from Acholoe squamosa, assembly GCA_949317995.1. Classification (NCBI taxonomy): domain Eukaryota; kingdom Metazoa; phylum Annelida; class Polychaeta; order Phyllodocida; family Polynoidae; genus Acholoe; species Acholoe squamosa. The sequence goes on along the minus strand of OX439038.1, from coordinate 89,320,736 downwards.
CCTATATGGGGTAGATGCACTCTCTGATTGCTGACCCTATATGGGGTAGATGCAGTCATAGATTGCTGACCCTATATGGGGTAGATGCACTCTCTGATTGCTGACCCTATATGGGGTAGATGCACTCTCTGATTGCTGACTCTATATGGGGTAGATGGAGTCATAGATTGCTGACCCTATATGGGGTAGATGCACTCTCTGATTGCTGACCCTATATGGGGTAGATGCACTCTCTGATTGCTGACCCTATATGGGGAAGATGCAGTCATAGATTGCTGACCCTATATGGGGTAGATGCATTCTCTGATTGCTGACCCTATATGGAGTAGATGCAGTCATAGATTGATGACCCTATATGGGGTAGATGCAGTCATAGATTGCTGACCTTATATGGAGTAGATGCAGTCATAGATTGCTGACCCTATATGGGGTAGATGCAGTCATAGATTGCTGACCCTATATGGGGTAGATGCACTCTCTGATTGCTGACCCTATATGGGGTAGATGCACTCTCTGATTGCTGACCCTATATGGGGTAGATGCACTCGCTGATTGCTGACTCTATATGGGGTAGATGGAGTCATAGATTGCTGACCCTATATGGGGTAGATGCACTCTCTGATTGCTGACCCTATATGGGGTAGATGCACTCTCTGATTGCTGACCCTATATGGGGAAGATGCAGTCATAGATTGCTGACCCTATATGGGGTAGATGCATTCTCTGATTGCTGACCCTATATGGCGTAGATGTAGTCATAGATTGATGACCCTATATGGGGTAGATGCAGTCATAGATTGCTGACCTTATATGGAGTAGATGCAGTCATAGATTGCTGACCCTATATGGGGTAGATGCACTCTCTGATTGCTGACCCTATATGGAGTAGATGCAGTCATAGATTGCTGACCTTATATGGGGTAGATGCAGTCATAGAATGCTGACCCTATATGGAGTAGATGCACTCTCTGATTGCTGACCCTATATGGGGTAGATGCACTCTCTGATTGCTGACTCTATATGGGGTAGATGCAGTCATAGATTGCTGACACTATATGGGGTAGATGCACTCTCTGATTGCTGACCCTATATGGGGTAGATGCACTCTCTGATTGCTGACCCTATATGGGGAAGATGCAGTCATAGATTGCTGACCCTATATGGGGTAGATGCACTCTCTGATTGCTGACCCTATATGGAGTAGATGCAGTCATAGATTGCTGACCCTATATGGGGTAGATGCAGTCATAGATTGCTGACCTTATATGGAGTAGATGCAGTCATAGATTGCTGACCCTATATGGGGTAGATGCACTCTCTGATTGCTGACCCTATATGGAGTAGATGCAGTCATAGATTGCTGACCCTATATGGGGTAGATGCAGTCATAGATTGCTGACCCTATATGGGGTAGATGCAGTCATAGAATGCTGACCCTATATGGAGTAGATGCAGTCATAGATTGCTGACCCTATATGGGGTAGATGCAGTCATAGATTGCTGACCCTATATGGGGTAGATGCAGTCATAGATTGCTGACCCTATATGGGGTAGATGCAGTCATAGAATGCTGACCCTATATGGAGTAGATGCACTCATAGATTGCTGACCCTATATGGGGTAGATGCAGTCATAGATTGCTGACCCTATATGGAGTAGATGCAGTCATAGATTGCTGACCCTATATGGAGTAGATGCACTCTCTGATTGCTGACCCAATATGGAGTAGATGCAGTCATAGATTGCTGACCCTATATCGGGTAGATGCAGTCATAGATTGCTGACCCTATATGGGGTAGATGCAGTCATAGATTGGTGAGCCTATATGGAGTAGATGCAGTCATAGATTGGTGAGCCTATATGGGGTAGATGCAGTCATAGATTGGTGAGCCTATATGGAGTAGATGCAGTCATAGATTGGTGAGCCTATATGGGGTAGATGCAGTCATAGATTGGTGAGCCTATATGGGGTAGATGCACTCTCTGATTGCTGACCCTATATGGGGTAGATGCACTCTCTGATTGCTGACTCTATATGGGGTAGATGGAGTCATAGATTGCTGACCCTATATGGGGTAGATGCACTCTCTGATTGCTGACCCTATATGGGGTAGATGCACTCTCTGATTGCTGACCCTATATGGGGAAGATGCAGTCATAGATTGCTGACCCTATATGGGGTAGATGCATTCTCTGATTGCTGACCCTATATGGAGTAGATGCAGTCATAGATTGATGACCCTATATGGGGTAGATGCAGTCATAGATTGCTGACCTTATATGGAGTAGATGCAGTCATAGAATGCTGACCCTATATGGGGTAGATGCACTCTCTGATTGCTGACCCTATATGGAGTAGATGCAGTCATAGATTGCTGACCTTATATGGGGTAGATGCACTCTCTGATTGCTGACCCTATATGGGGTAGATGCACTCTCTGATTGCTGACTCTATATGGGGTAGATGGAGTCATAGATTGCTGACCCTATATGGGGTAGATGCACTCTCTGATTGCTGACCCTATATGGGGTAGATGCACTCTCTGATTGCTGACCCTATATGGGGAAGATGCAGTCATAGATTGCTGACCCTATATGGGGTAGATGCATTCTCTGATTGCTGACCCTATATGGAGTAGATGCAGTCATAGATTGATGACCCTATATGGGGTAGATGCAGTCATAGATTGCTGACCTTATATGGAGTAGATGCAGTCGTAGATTGCTGACCCTATATGGGGTAGATGCACTCTCTGATTGCTGACCCTATATGGAGTAGATGCAGTCATAGATTGCTGACCTTATATGGGGTAGATGCAGTCATAGAATGCTGACCCTATATGGAGTAGATGCACTCTCTGATTGCTGACCCTATATGGGGTAGATGCACTCTCTGATTGCTGACTCTATATGGGGTAGATGCAGTCATAGATTGCTGACACTATATGGGGTAGATGCACTCTCTGATTGCTGACCCTATATGGGGTAGATGCACTCTCTGATTGCCGACCCTATATGGGGAAGATGCAGTCATAGATTGCTGACCCTATATGGGGTAGATGCACTCTCTGATTGCTGACCCTATATGGAGTAGATGCAGTCATAGATTGCTGACCCTATATGGGGTAGATGCAGTCATAGATTGCTGACCTTATATGGAGTAGATGCGGTCATAGATTGCTGACCCTATATGGGGTAGATGCACTCTCTGATTGCTGACCCTATATGGAGTAGATGCAGTCATAGATTGCTGACCCTATATGGGGTAGATGCAGTCATAGATTGCTGACCCTATATGGGGTAGATGCAGTCATAGAATGCTGACCCTATATGGAGTAGATGCACTCATAGATTGCTGACCCTATATGGGGTAGATGCAGTCATAGATTGCTGACCCTATATGGGGTAGATGCAGTCATAGATTGCTGACCCTATATGGGGTAGATGCAGTCATAGAATGCTGACCCTATATGGAGTAGATGCAGTCATAGATTGCTGACCCTATATGGGGTAGATGCAGTCATAGATTGCTGACCCTATATGGAGTAGATGCAGTCATAGATTGCTGACCCTATATGGAGTAGATGCACTCTCTGATTGCTGACCCAATATGGAGTAGATGCAGTCATAGATTGCTGACCCTATATGGGGTAGATGCAGTCATAGATTGCTGACCCTATATGGGGTAGATGCAGTCATAGATTGGTGAGCCTATATGGAGTAGATGCAGTCATAGATTGGTGAGCCTATATGGGGTAGATGCAGTCATAGATTGGTGAGCCTATATGGAGTAGATGCAGTCATAGATTGGTGAGCCTATATGGGGTAGATGCAGTCATAGATTGGTGAGCCTATATGGGGTAGATGCAGTCATAGATTGGTGAGCCTATATGGGGTAGATGCAGTCATAGATTGGTGAGCCTATATGGGGTAGATGCACTCAGAGATTGCTGACCCTATATGGGGAGGATGCAGTCATAGATTGCTGATCCTGTATGGGGTAGATGCAGTCATAGATTGGTGAGCCTATATGGAGTAGATGCAGTCATAGATTGCTGACCCTATATGGAGTAGATGCACTCTCTGATTGCTGACCCTATATGGGGTAGATGCAGTCATAGATTGGTGACCCTATATGGGTTAGAAATCCTTAGAAATTGGTCCTTTTGGGAATTGGAATTTATGGCATTCCACTACTATGTTAAAGCCTGCTGGCCCCGAGTGACCTGAACCGCCAGTGTGTACCCCTGGATCTGAGAGCTGAGTGTGATTTCTGTCACCATGGTAGGTATGTATACTCTGTAGAGTAGGACTCAGTATGTAGGTAGGCACCTCAGTCTATAAGGTGCACTCTGTCTATGTGAGACATCCTGCTGTAAGTCACTGTATATCAGGATAGGACTACCTACCAGTGTAAACTTCCATCACCACTACACCAATGGATCTTACCGATCCCCCGCTGCTGGTCTACACCCCATGGGACCCATGATTTAAGTTGCAGGAGTCTAGATTATCCGCTCCTATTACCCCTGCACCGACTGGATCTTACCAATCCCTGACTGGCACCATATGGGGCGCATCCTTTAAGTTAAGTTAAGCCTGGATTTAGCCTATACCATATATGTGTGTAGTATAATGTTCGGTACATGGGGATATATAACAACATTTAGTCACCCCTACGTCCTTCACACTACACCTATATCATGGGACCCTGTGTATCAGGATATCTACCAGTGCGTCAGTCACATCTACTCTCTACACCCAACCGGGGGTTACTGATCCCACTACGCTGCTGCCATGGGACCGATGCTTCAAGTTTTATACTGCTCTAGGTTACAACAGCCTGGATTCAGTCTATAAGGGGCACTCTGTTTATGTGAACCCCCTCCTACTTTTAGGGGATATTCATCAAAATACATTATTTTTAGAATATGTTGCAAAAATGAAAGTGGCCAACTGAGAATAAAAATAAAACCACAACAGAGGCCTAAACTTGTGTGGTCTAGATTTTTAGTCCCAGGCTTTAACCACTACACTATATTGATACATTGACTGGTCAAACTTTCAAAGTGAAATTACCCTGTTTATCCATAATTGATTACTCAGTCATAGTAGTAGCATATTGCCATTCAGTATATAGGTTCCATGGTCTAATAGTTTGCACATGGGACTCTAGAATCTAGTCTGGTGCATGGGTATGAATCCAATATGGACCAGCATTTTCTCAAGAATTTTATCTGCCCTTCAAAATTGACCTGATTTATAAAGTTTGCTACACTTGGCCTATTTCACATAAACTCATAAAAACCCCTGCTGACCTCCAACTGTAGAATGTGGAAATAAACCTATAGTAGGAACAATGCAGTGCAGAGCCAGGTGGAGTATAAATAATCTTTATAACACGGTTAGCGAGTTTTCAGTGCCGAAAATGGATAATATGAGTTCCTATATCTCGCGATAAAAGCACCCAAAATTGACGGCGGACGGACAGCAGGGTGGACATATCAAATCCTACCTTGACAGCGAGTTGACACGAAAGTAAATCCTCCATTTTTGAAGCTTATGTACCAAATATAGCGAAATGCTTTGGACATAACATAGTTGAAACCTCATTCTAACTCCCTGTCGGGTAGATTACTTGATATTAAGGCTGAATTTAACATAAAAAATTATTAAACTTTCGAATCGAGCGACTTGCCGTGCGTCTTTGCCATTCTGTCAATACTACAGGTGCCGCCGCCTAGATGCACTCATAGATTGCTGACGCTATATGGAGTAGATGCACTCATAGATTGCTGACCCTATATGGGGTAGATGAACTTCCTGATTGCCCAGGTAGGCATGATGCTCCAAAGAAGAGCTGGTGAGCAGTCTTGCCAGTACTTCATTGGTACAAATCATGCTGACCAATGGGCATGGTGCAGTGTTGGGTCAAACTGAAATTATCCCATAGCAACTAAGCTTTCATAGAGGCCATCTCCAATGCCCCATAAAGGGATATAGATATGTTTAATGAAGTTCTAGCAATACTGCTCACCAGTACTTCATTGGACCATCATGCCAACCCTCCGGGAGTATATGTATCAATCCCGCAGGGTCGTCATGATGCTCCGATGAAGTGCTGGTGAGCAGTCTCACCAGCACTTCATTGGTGCATAATGATGACCAATGGGCATGATGCACTCCTGCATCAGTGGCCTTTAATGGATTAATCATCAACTCATAAATCCTCTGATGTCTGATGCAGAACAGATGATTTCACTCTTGAGCTATCTTAATTTATCACTATTTTTACATTCCAGATCCTGCAGACACAGTGAGACTGACACGGGAGCAAGGCACACCATTGACTGAAGTGACAACTTGGGGATTACGCCAGTGGAGAAAACGTGACATGGGAATATGCATGGAGAGTGATGGTAACAAATGTCAACGAACACTAACCGCCCGCCTGGCTGGTTCTCAGAGACAGGGTGGATCAGCTATACACTGTAAAAATGCAGAGATCCATTGTTATTTTCACAGAGATTCCTTGTACTACCATACTGCCACCTGGTGCTTGTTTTAAAATTTACACTGGTACCCTGCCATACAATATGGTGGTTCACTGTTCAGTTTTATGAGAATCTCTGGGAGACTCAACATTATTTTTTACAATGTGTGACATGGAGAATGTGCCAGGAGAGTGATGGTAACAGATGTCAATGAACACTAATCGCCTGGTTCTCAAACACGGGGTGAATCAACTAGTCATTCTGCATTGTCCCTTATTTACCAAAGCCACTGAGGATTCAAGTCTTTCACTAGATACAGCCACTATCTGGAGTAGTGTCTGCAATTCAGTGTTCACAGACATCCATGTCTGCTACATTCTGCCACAACTGCTATTGTTGGGGAGAGTCTGCAGCTCCCATTCAGGGGCGTAGTATGTAGGAGGCGGCCGCGTGGCGCTGAATATAAATGAGGATGGGATAACAGAAGTCACAGCGAGAGGTTGTACCACTGACCTGTGGGCCACTGTGTGTAATCAGAAACCTTTGAAGATGGAACAGGAGATGTTCCGCTCTCTGTACAATTGTGGTAGATGACAGGGAGCCGTAAATCAGACAACATCACAAATGAGAAGTTGTGCTGATATCAAAGGAGGGTTTGTTGTTATAGTTTGCTTCTCAAAATGTTTATAAAGTATGGCATAAAAGTACAAATGATATAATTTGTTCAATTTATCTTATCCTCAAACCACCTTCCCATCCCTGCATGTGCCAATCCACCTCCTGCTAGCATAGAGGTGCCAATCCACCTCCTGCTAGCATAGAGGTGCCAATCCACCTCCTGCTAGTATAGAGGTGTGAAATCATTGAGCTTCCAATATGAGCCTCACCAGTGTGGAGCTCGCAGTACAAGGGGACAGGGGCACAGGGCCTGTTTCACAGTTCCCTCACTACTCTGGAATATACCAAGAGTCCCACAATGGCTGCTGGGTCTGTCATTGTCAATATTCTGAACCCTGTGGTGCTGAAATAGGACATGTTGAGGGACCCATGACATGCACCGCATACACTTGTCATCATCTCAGGGAAAATGGGATAAGTGAGTACAGTATTGAAACTAGAAGGATTATGGATAAAAGCGGGGGTTATATTCATGCTGGCTTCAAAATGGAAAATGTCAAAATAAGGAATCTTAGTTTCTATAATGACCTTTACACAGTGAATGATAGGCGTACTTTGGAACTTCGGCACTCTAAATGTGATATCCTAGCCACTGAGAGAAGCAGTATTGAGCATGGCTTCCCTAATAAAGGAGTTATCAGTGATAATGGGAGCAATGATGATAATGGCTCTCCAGCGATGGACAGATTGTGGAGTTGTAGAAACCACATCCAAAGTGGCATTAGTGGATTAGACATGGGATGCTCCCCTAACTATGACCTTTTTGCACCAAAACGCTGGAGCCCTATGGAAAATAGTTTGTCTAAATATGATCTGTTAGCCAAAATTGGAAGCCATACTAACAGTGGCTTCCCTAAATTGGAAACCATCAGCAATAATGGAACCTCAATGTGCAACAGCAGAAGCCAAAGTGAGAGTGATTTCAGCGAAAGAGATTCAGTGAATAAGAAGCCCCTCTCTTACAGTCAGAGTTGGTTCAGTGTAATGGGTACCAGTGTAAGGGGTACAATCAATAAGAAGCCCCTCTGTTCGTCTGGAGGGGCATTGTCTATCCGTGTGTCCACATTATATGCTGCAGTGGAGCTGTACCTACTGCCGTTATTAGCGCTGTTCTCTCAGGTCATCTTAGTGTCAGATGCTAGAGCAGATATCAGGATAGAGTGTCTGGCAGACCGTTACCGTGCAGCCAGCAGGAACCAGTGGCGAGGCTACACCTTACACAACCTGGGACTCCCCTCCTTAGGTGTCTTAGACTTCACGCTCGCCTTCCCCAAGGACGTTCCCCTGGCCTCCTGCTGTCAGAAACTGCAGTTACGCTTCACTGCACACATGGTGCGTAACATCGTGGAGCCTAGTGTGGACACAGACGGTGGGTACTTTGTACCAAACGTGGAGTGGACTTTGTGTACAACTGATACTAGACTGTTTAACTGTTACGGCTACCATGATGTGTCTGTTAATACGGGGAGTGACAACACTCGTGGTGACACATCAGGTACCAGGAACGATGACAGTGGTGATGACACAGTGGATGAGGTGACAGCAGGGCATATACCAGCCACCAAACCACTCACAGGCTCCTGGTGGTTTGTCATACAGCACTGTATACGTCCAGCCTCTAATAGCGCCAGTTACGAGGTCGGTACATTTGGTCTGTCGGGTCTGAGTGCGGTCAGTGCACCCAGGTACAGTGGTAACACTAAGATTACCTTCCTCTCCACCATCCATATCCCTCATACTCAGGTGTCGTCCAACCTGCCCTGCCTGATAGAGGGCCATGTGGACACCAGCCAGCAGTGGTTTGGGTACCTGGCCACCATGACGGTACCACGCGACTCCTCCATCAGCTACCACTTCCTGTTCAAGGAGGCTGAACCTTCAAATGCCGCGCTCCTTAACGTGCTCTTCTACTCCGAGACTGACATAGCTGACTTTACTGACACCGATAGCTGTGAGGACAAGGTGGCAGTGCTGGGGTCTCAGCCTAACACCCACAAGATCCTCCCATTGTCCATAGGTAACACCTGGTCCGGGTGTGGGGTGGAGAGTGTTAATGGCACGCCGACCTACACATGTGAAGGGGGTCGTAACGTGGACGAGACCCACACTGTGTATATAGCTATAGCTAACTGTAAGCGCACCCAGGGACTCCACCTCTATTATTACTTGGAGTTCCAGAACTACGAGAGCGACTGTCCCACCACGGAGACTAACTCCATGGTGCAGGGTGCCGCAGTCATTGTACACTGCCATGTGTTAGTGTTAATGCTCGACATATTATTTGTACTACTCAATGTCCATGGACCATATGGATAACATGGCTGCTATTATATGCTACTAGGATGTACCAAATTAAAGATATATGTGTGATATATGAGATAGGCTAAGGGGAGTCAACCAGTGCTCTTTTAGTACTAGGTTTATATAATAAGTGTCAACTGTAATGTATGTTCTGAAGTACAGGCAGAGTTGTAGTCTTTATGCAATAGAATACATGGGTATACTATCAAAAGCCACACCTAAACTCAAGGTTATCAAATGCTATTTACTTTATTTGCTTTTACATTATTCATAGACAAGGCTTGACATGTGACAATACTCTTCTCCTGATAATGTTATCCTGATGATAGTTTTCTTTACTTGTTCTAGTTTTTAAATACAGACTATTTAGGAAGTCCAATTTAAACACCAATATTCTGCTGCTGTACCTGGCATTTCACCTACCCGGTACTACACTTACCATCCAATACCACAATGACCTGGTTAGTGGCCTCTGTTATAGATTGGGTGTTTCATTTAAGCTCTACCTCAGATGTATATAAAAATGTTTATTGAACATTTAGTTCAGGGTGAGGGAGCATTCATCCATCCTACTGTGCTATTAGTGCTTTTTAGGAATGGTGTTTGAAAACCATGTGTTTAGAGACTGGAGGACACAAGTCAAACGGCAGCCGGTTAACATGAATTATATACTCTCTGTGTGAGTGGTATAGGTCTTTTCGTGGGTCACATGGGGCAGTCTGAGTTCTTGCTATCCCAAGATGCATTGCAGTTCTACCAGAAACACTAGTGCACCAAGGATACATCGAGTGGCCTGGCTTCTTGGTCTCTGCCACATTGAAGTTTGTGATCGGAGAGTGACAGTTTTTTTCCCTGCACCTCCTTAGTACAGATGTTGGGAGGTACCCAGCAGAACTGTGCCAGGTTTCAAACACTGAAAACTCCACCTTCACCCTGTTTCTGTACAAGACCTTGTTAATAAGCTGACAATGGGAGTGCTTCCAGTTTCCATTGTAAGTGTCATAGGTGTGTTTATAGCATCAGGTATAGGTGACCTCTATCTGATAACAAGGTCACCATGTCACTGACGGTGACTATACCCAGCAAATTGTCGTTATCTGTCGCCATGATTGGTCATCAATGGTGACTCCTTTTTGAGTGATAACTCACTGCGTCATCTTTCGCCACTGTGTGTCAGTCTCACATGGCATGGCACTTTATCACAACAGTCACCAACATGATCTCACTCACTGCGTGTGTATGTGCCACCCCTTGTCATCCCTCACAAAGCATGGTGACTTATCACCACCATCGCCAACATGGATCTAACTCACTGCGTGAGTATGTGCCACTGCCTGTCAACTCTCACTCAGAATGGCGGTTTATCACAAGCATCGCCAACATGGATCTGACTCACTGTGTGATTATGTACCACTCCCGGTCAGCTCTCAATCAGAATGGCAGGTTATCACCACCATCACCAACATAGATCTCACTCACTCCGTCAATATGTGCCACTGCCTGTCAACTCTCACTCAGAATGGCGGCTTATCACAAGCATTGCCAACTTGGATCTGACTCACTGTGTGATTATGTACCACTCCCGTGCCACTGGCATCAACTCTCACACAAAATGGCGACTTATCACTACCATTGCCAACATTGGTCTCACTCAATACGTGAACTTGTGTCACTCCATGTCAATGCTCTCTGAGAATTGCATCATCTGTCACTCACTCTCACTCAGATTGGCAACTTATCACCACCATTGCCAGCCTTTGTCTCACTCAATACGTGAATTTGTGTCACTCCAAGTCAATGCTCTCTGAGGATTGCATCATCTGTCACTCACTCTCACTCAGAATGGCAACTTATCACCACCATTGCCAAAGTTGTTGAGACAGCACCACTGTTCAACATGTAGCCTATCTAGGAAGTGTGGGCATGAAGTATAAGTCCCATACTTATCAAATGTGCTTTGCTGCACACTGATTTCCATGTAATACTTCAGGGTTGAATCAAACAAAATTATATAGAGAAAATATCAATTGAATTTAGATAGAGGTATCTCTAAAATAAAAGCAACTATCCATAAACACCTTTTCTCTGGTTACAGGAAAAATACATAAGGAAGTATCTACATGAACACCTTGTCTGTGGTTAGAGGGAAGATACATATGGCAATACCTTCTCTGGCAAAACATACATTGATCTAGCAGATGTGAGGCTGCATGATTACCAATGTCGATGATCATGAGCTTTTCATCTAACAAGATGAGTGATCACCAGCATCGCCATCACTGGTGAGTCTGAGTGATCACCACTCTCGCCATCCATGGTGAACCTACGCTATGACGTGGTGCGCATTTCATCTAGCGAGGTGAGTTATCAACCGCCTTGCCATCCCTGGTGAGTGTGAGTCATCACGATCCTCGCCAACCGTGGTGAACGTGCGTTGACATCTGTGGTGAACGTGCGTTATGACGTGGTGTGCGTCTCATCTAGCGAAGTGAGTGATCACTCATGTCGCCATCCCTGGTGAGGATGAGTGATCACTCATGTCACCATCCCTGGTGAGGATGAGTGATCACTCATGTCGCCATCCCTGGTGAACATGCACTATGATGAGGTGCGTGTTTCATCTAGCGAGGTGAGTGATCACCTGCGTCGCCATCCCTGGTAAGTCTGAGTGATCACCATCCTCGCCATCTGAGGTGAGGCCATGTGATCACCACCATTGCTATTCCTGGTGATCTTGTGCTATAGCGACATCGTGTTCCATCTAGCGACATGTGTGAGCCACTTCACACAGGTTGAGGAGGAATCACGACAATTTGCTGGGTAGTTGTATTATGTTATGTAAACATAAAGTGAATGACAATGTTGATTTATAAAAAATAAATAATGTACAAAACACCCTTGTTGACCTGTTGTAGGAGCTAGTCATTGAATCATACTTAGGGAGTGGTCATTATTTATCAACAGGTGGGGTGGTGGGCTTGAGGAGGGCCCCCCTGGATGGCAGTCAAAATTCTTTGTGCCCCCGCACCCCTCTTTGATCTATAATAGCAAGCGGGCTTTTTTTTGCTAAAAAGAGGGTGAATTTTTTTTAGCCCCCCCCCTCAAGAGGGGTCAACATTTTTTTAGCCCCCCCCCCTCGGAGGTGTCTGAAAATTTTACGTCCCCTCCTCAAACCTACCATCCCCCCTGTTGATAAATAATGACCACTCCCTTACATATTTCCAGCCTTCATTAGATTTTATCATATCCCATTAAGGAGGCCATATTCAATATAATTATCGACATTACACACGCTGTTTGAATAATCTTAATGGGCACTATCATGTTTGCCAGGATGAAAATGTTAAAGAAGAAGCTGGCCTTTGTGAAATATTGCCGTATATGGATTGTAGCCTAACCATATGATATTTCTGCTTAGGCTACTTAGCAAAAAGAAATTTCCCCGGTAAACACTAAATTCAACGTATTGAAAAAATGTGATATGGCAATAACACTCAAGTACTCAGTATTGGACTGGCCCCTTAACTCATGTGTCAGGAACTGCCTTTACCACAAATGTATCATAGAGCATAGGAATGGCAGTCTAGGATGTTCTACTGCCTCCCTCCTAGACAAACATTGTGGATATTCACCAGGTTCAGGAGCCCCGTACTATGGAGCCCCTAAAAGGACGTTTTCTACACATTTTTTTTCTCTAGTTTGTTTCCGCAAGTTTTATTTCTGTTTCCGCAAGTTTTATTTTCGTTTCTGCAACTTTTTATTTTCGTTTCCGCAAGTTTTATTTTCGTTTCCACAAGTAAACATTTTGTTTATGCAACTTTATGTTTTGTTTCCACAACTTAACATTCACAATTGATTGACTATGCACAAAGAAAAACTATTATGTTGTGGAGACAAAAGTGTAAGTTGCGAAAATGAAAATTAAAGTTGCGAAAACAAAAATAAAACTTGCGGAAACGAAAATAAAATTTGCGGAAATGGAAATACTACTTGCGGAAACAATAATACTTCTTGCGGAAACGAAAATACTTCTTGCGGAAACAAACTCTAGAAATAAATGTGTAGAAAACAGATGTCCTTTCGAGGGCTCCATACTCATCCCTCCTACCCAGTAGGCAGGAGCCCGCGTCTCTCCTACCCAATGGACAGGAGCAGCAGCGGAACGCCTCATATAGATTGCTGCACCCAGAGGCAGCACCCATGGATTGGTCCCTGTGACCCCTGTGTACTAACATGTCCGGTGTTACTTTGTCCATGTCCAGTGTTACTTTGTTAATGTTGATATTGATATGTTGACTATAGGTGACAAAATGTCCCGAACAACCCACACAAAGTATGGCCATTGCTATATGTACTGATATGTATGATGCTGGGTCGAGGGTTGTATTTCAAAAGATTTCTACACCTTCTATGTATTTTACATTGCTTCAGCAAAATGCCAAGACCAGGATTCCACTGAACATTTTATTTCATTTTGTCACCTTTTGCCACAAACCAGACAAATTTGGCAAGCTACCTTAATGAGAATGATATTTTTGATCTGGTGGCTGAATAGGTTGAATAGTATACAATATCAAACTACAGCTTGAGTAGTTTGATCATGCAGTGCTTATATGCCCTTATACAACCCTTTCCTCCAATACCAATCATGGCAGCCTTTACAGCCTACCTCCACACTCTTGTTTGTTCCCCATGCCCTGCACCCCTCTCCCACCTCTACCAGACATGGATTGATTGGTGTGAACCTCTGTCTCTGTATATTGGTTCACTTCACAGCATAATCAGGTAAAGCATGGGAAGAACCCTCCACCCCCCCACATCTAAAGGCCCATCAGAACCCCCACCCACATCCAAAGGCCCATCAGAACACCCGCCCACATCCAAAGGCCCATCAGTACCCCCACCCACATCCAAAGGCCCATCAGAACCCCTGCCCACATCCAAAGGCCCATCAGAACCCCCCCACATCTAAAGGCCCATGAGAACCCCCACCTACATCCAAAGGCCCATCAGAACCCCCCCCCACATCCAAAGGCCCATCAGAACCCCCCCACATCCAAAGGCCCATCAGAACCCCCCCACATCCAAAGGCCCATCAGAACCCCCCCACATCCAAAGGCCCATCAGAACCCCTGCCCACATCCAAAGGCCCATCAGAACCCCCCCACATCAAAAGGCCCATCAGAACCCCCCCACATCAAAAGGCCCATCAGAACCCCCCCCACATCAAAAGGCCCATCAGAACCCCCCGCCCACATCCAAAGGCCCATCAGAACCCCCGCCCACATCCAAAGGCCCATCAGAACCCCCGCCCACATCCAAAGGCCCATCAGAACCCCCGCCCACATCCAAAGGCCCATCAGGACCCCCGCCCACATCGAAAGGCCCATCAGAACCCCCGCCCACATCGAAAGGCCCATCAGAACCCCCACCCACATCGAAAGGCCCATCAGAACCCCCCCCCCACATCGAAAGGCCCATCAGAACCCCCGCCCACATCCAAAGGCCCATCAGAACCCCCACCCACATCTAAAGGCCCATCAGAACCCCCCACCAACATCTAAAGGCCCATCAGAACCCCCCCCCCTCCCCAGCCTCAATGTAGCCATCAGACATGACAGCACATTGTATAGTGGAGGACACCTTGTTTTATCACATATTACGTAAGCTTTTGCACTGATGCCTAGAGACATAAACCATAATAGCTGGATACCAAGTCAATGTAGAAAGATGAATTCAGCAGTTTATGCTAGAGATCACACAAGAGAAAGCCTTCAGCATTAAGGTGTCCAACCACAAAATGTTATCAACATCTTACAGAGGCTCCTGTTTCTCATGCATTACTTCACACACAATAATGCTAATCTGATATCACTAATATTAAGTGCTGTCTCTGTTAGTGTGGAAGCCATTTTGTGGAGGATAATTTGGGCATTTACTTCTTCAAATTAAAGGATTAATCAAGAAACACTTCTTCAATTTGGATTCTCTGACTCCTCGTGGCCCACGCTGAAGGACCGGAAGTACTACCTTTTATTAAGTTGTGTCCAGTTAAAAATACAATGCTAGTTTACTTCTCTCACCACAGAGGGCGGCACAGTAGCGCTGTTCCCGCGCTCATTTACCGAGGATCGTGGGTTTACACCCTAACAGTCTCTACACTCAGAGCTTGTCACTGAGGGCTGTGTCATCTGTAGCTATGCATAATGCACACAACATTAACCCTTACCTATAGCTCATTGCCGTATATTGGGGACCAAAAACTTAGTTTTTCCTATTTTTGCACCTTCAAAATGGTGCTGTGTCTCTCATAGTTGGCCGATCTACACAATTCTTTCACCACGTAAAAGTACACAATTAGGGCATTATTTCTAGATACCTCATTAAGTTTTTGGTGAAAATTAAAAATATTTTATCTTGTATCAAAGTGTGAGTTTCAGAAGCGAAAACCATGAAAAAACACCTACTTCTCTATCTTTAGGCTAAAATTACTATGAAAAAGTGAGTGATGACCCCCTATTTTCAATAATTCATCTTTTAGAGTGAGAAACAAGCTTTTTAAATATGTTTTTACATTTTATATGCCTCTAATAGTTCAAATTCTACCAAAAGATATGTATTTTTTTGAAAACTAACTAAAATCGCCATTTTGACCCGTCCTTTGATACAATTTTTCCCTATAGCATTTAACATGATCCCTATATATGAGAAAAAATGGAGCAAGAAAAAGAAAAAACATGGATTTTGTATCACATTTATGAGTTCTTTCAATATACTGGATAGCTTAGATATTCATGCATTTGTTGGGATTATCCATTGCGGTACTTCATGGTGACATAATTCAACCTTGACCCCAATAACTGTGATTCAAGGTCAGACAGTGACCTACTTATACAAATGTAAGATATATGGTAACTAATATGATTTATATACTTCTGAAAAGTGTCAATGATATCTCTGACTTGGATTTGATGTCCCTGGTCCATTAAATCAAGATTTTGTTGTTTTATTAAGAGAGAAATCCATAATTTGCACCCAACCACCTGGTATTATTTGCAGCTATTTTGCCCCAAATGGGCAGCAATTGGGCAGTATTTGCCCTGTTGTAATAATATGGCAGCTGAAAAAATTATCAAATATCTTCCAATTTCCAATAATTTTCAGTATAGATATTCAAAACACCCTATACAAGACTAGGGTTGTGAAAAAACTAGGATATTTTATCATTAATTAGAAAAAAATAAGGCCCTCATGCTGCAAATGCACCAGTCCCCAATATAGAGGAACGGACTATAGTCTGATAGCACTGGAATGATCTCTTGTCTAACAAGCTTTTCAAGCCCCTGCCAGGGAGGCAAGCTCCAAATATCCCAACTAGACTCTGTTAGTAACAGTTTGGTTGTGATTAGACTTTTAAATACTGAACCATTAGATTTGTCAGGTACACTGTGTGCTATACATTCATTGAATATATTGGTGTCACTACATCCCTTAGTGACCACAGTTCTACTAGATTCTACCCACCCACTTCTTCCCATTGCCTGTGCATCACAGATAATATACAAGATGAACTATCATCTTCCTCTCAACATAAAACCAGGCGGCATGACTGGGAAACTAACTAGACTGCCTCAGGAGATAAGCTGCATATAATCACCCAAGGAAATAACCTGCCCAAGAAAATAGTCCCACTAAGATGAGGGGCTGCCAGGAGCAATAGACAGGTTTGATCTAGGGTTAGATAAAGGTGTTGGAGTACAGGGTATACTGATGCTTTGGCAGTTACCGCTGGAATGGCACAAATTTTGAAAAAGTGCCCATTTATAGTGCTTGACATGTGACCTGGATTGACCAATCCGGAGACAGACAGAGTGACTCAAGATGTTTTGGGGGCAGTGATTAGTTGCCATGTTGGGGGTAACCATGGTACTGTTTTCTCTAGCAACAGAGTGCTATTGTAGGGGGAAGTACGGTTGCCCTGCACCTCCTAGTGTTGATCTGTACAAGGTTCCCAAGTATGGAAAGTGAACGAGCCAGATTAGTGTAGTGGTTAGCACAGTGGACTCCGGATGAAGGTAGCGCGGGTTCGAGTCCTGCATCTGGTAAAACACTTTTCACTTGGTACCTTTACATTGGCACCAGATGCGCACATACCTGAACCCCAGGGACAGCGCTTCTGAGAAAAATGGTTTATCAGTCCCTCGGATGTCTGTTGGTGTTGAGTTCCAAGCACTTAGTGGTTGGTAGCCAGCAGCTCATGCGTGGATCTACTGGGGGTAGTGTGTGGCACCTCAGTGGAGGTGCTAGGGGTAGTGTCAGGCACCCCAGTGTTGATGAATAGCTGGGGGTAGTGTGTGGCACCTCAGTGCTGATGATCGCTGGGGGTAGTGTCAGGCACCCCAGTGCTTGGATCTGGGGGGGGGGGTAGTGTAGGGGGAAGTACGGTTGCCCTGCACCTCCCAGTGACTGATCTGTACAAGGTTCCCAAGTATGGAAAGTGGACGAGCCAGATTAGTGTAGTGGTTAGCACACTGGACTCCAGATGAAGGTAGTGCGGGTTCGAGTCCCGCATCTGGTGAAACACTTTTCACTTGGTACCTTTACACTATTATGAGTAACTGGCGGTTTCACCTATAAATTATCCCACTTGGCGACTTGTTGTAATAACTTATGTCTAAGTGTTTCGAGAAGCCAATAAACAGTGTTGAAACTTCAAACTTGTGGGGATCCTCAGACTGCATAGAAATAAAATTATTATTACTGTTTGAACAGTGTCAAAAAATCATAAATAATTTTGAGCGGTACCTACCATTCAGGGATGGTGGGTTGGAAACATTTTGACATGGTGCACTGGTGTACCGGTGTCAAATAATTCCCAGGTGCTAAAATGATGGGTAGGCCACTTATAAAATTAAATTTAGACCCTATTTGATTTTTTGTGGGGTAAAAGATTATTGATAACAGATTTAAAAAGCGATTTTAAAAACTGGTTTTATGATCTATAATTAGTGTTGGGAGACTAATTATTCAAACAAGCCATTCTGCAGGGCCATTGGTGGTCGGGGCACTATATAATACACATGGTCCTGTATTGGGTAATATCCTTGTGAGGAAAATGGGTTAATTGTACGTGGCAACAATCCAGTTTGGGGCCAGTTCATGTGTCATCTAATGTACCATTGGATCATTCACATTAAGCCCTCTGGGGGCATTTGTATGGAGTCTCTGGATCCACTTATATTCAATCAGGTTCCTCAGGTGTTTGGCCCTGGTGGATTTCGAATTTGCATGGATAAAGTCTACCACGTGGATGGTCAAGTCCCTGTGTTTGTAGTCTTGTCCATGGCTGGAACATGAATTCATGTGACGGGAGAGTTCACTTCTTTTGAATTCTTTGTGTTTTATTTTTCCAAAACGATCTGAAAAACGGGTTTTAATGGCATTTTTTGGTTTGGCCGACATATTGCATGCCACATAATTTGCAGGTGATGCAGTAAATCAAATTGGTGCTGGAGCAACACACATTGTATTTACTGGTATACTCCCTGTTAGTGACAGTGCACTTGAGTTTGCCACTTTTGTCCAATAGGGGGCAATAGTTGCATTTAGGCCAGGAGAGGCACCTGTTTTTATTAGGTTTGGGAACTAAGGGTTCCTCAGGTGGGAGCTTGGATTTTACTAGCATGTCTCCCAGACTTTTTGGACGTCTGTGTGACATCCTAAAACCCTCATGGAAGACATCCCTGGTGCTGCAAGATTTCCCAAGTAAGTCCCAGTTTTTCTTTGCAATACGATGTAGTCCATTAAAACCAGGAGTGAAGGTAGAAACTAAGAAACTGGCCCTAATTTTCTCCTTTTCCATTGATTTTTTGGAGTTTGCTTCTAGGAGTTCCAAGCGACTCTTTTCACTGGCTTTTAGGAAGCATTGTGAAATAAAGGCAGGTGGGTACCCAAGTCAGACAAAATGTTTTTTTAGCATGGTCAACAACAATGGTCCATTTTTGCAACAGTTGCAATGGAAACCACCATGTTGAATAAACTAAATGATACATGTGCCCTTGACAGGTCACAAATGTGACCTAGACTCAATGGCGACCAAAAATTGTTACCTTTCTTCTGGTACCAAAATTATTAACCTGCTATAAAAATAAGGTCCCCGAGCACTGATTATATCAAGCAAAACACTGTTGGGACTATGTAGCTGTCCTAGGTTTGCTGGGAATATTTAGTACTGTGAGACCATGAATAAGAAGATACAAATATAATCAAAAGGGAATGAAACAAAACAATACAACTATTCCCAGTCACCTCACAAGTACTCAATCTATCAGGCAATCATTTTGATAAAATACACTATTATGCAATGTGCAGAGTGTGAATTAAACACCATTTAAGAAATGCCATAGACCCTAGCAGCAGACAAGGACAGGCACAGTAGGGGGTGGGGTCCAATCACATCATGGAGCTCTACATACCCCCAGTAGCACACCTAGATAGACACGGGGTGGGGGGTGGCTGAGGGCCTTTCTCACATCATGTAGCAGATACTGGATCAGGTGCAGCAGTAGGTCTCAGCGAGAGAGAGAGAGAGAGAGAGAGAGAGAGAGAGAGAGAGAGAGAGAGAGAGAGGGAGAGCTCCTTGTATGGATTACTGCCCTTAGAGACAGCAGGTGATGGATTGGTAGCAGTGACCTCCATATAACACAGATGGACCGTGTGTCCTGTTAGACCTCAATCTGTGTGTTTGTACTATTGTAGGGCAGACATACCGTTTTTGTTATATCAGTGGTAATAACTATATATAATATAGGACAAGCAGCAAGCAGTGACATCCTTAAACTGGCATGATCCTTTTACATTAACAGTTTCTGTATTCTGTATTTTTTCTTAGAAATAATAAGGAAATATTAACATACAAATGTGTTAGCATTCAATAATATCCGATGTTACTCAATAATTAGCATTTGTGGCTTCGTCATGTCCCACTCAGTGCACGGTACATGTCTCATGATGTGATAACAATGGCCCTAATTACCATCTTCTCAGTGACCTTGTCTGGTCCTGGTTTGTACTGACAACCTGCATGTTAGTCTATGTACTGGAAACCAGGTCAGTGAACCCCCCCCCCCCATAAGCTGACTCCCTGACTTGAGGAGAAAGGAGTACTGATATATGGGGCTTCATTGTAGGAACTACACTGCTTCACTGCAATGCAATTATGGTGGTTCACATTTCAGTTTAACGTTGATCCCTGGTATTTTTATTGGTGCATCATGCCGAACCTCCAGGGTTGATACATACACTCCTGGAGGGTCGGCATGATGCTCCAATGAAGTGCTGGTGAGCAGTCTCACCAGCACTTCATTGGTGCATCATGGCGACCAATGGGCATGATGTATTAATCCATCAGCAGTCTTTAAAAGATTAAGGTGTGAAGTACACTGTATACTACATCGAATTTATTGATGTCACTACATCCCTTAGTTACCTCAGTTCTACCATATTCTACACACCCACTTCTGTCCATCACCCTCTAGCCTTAGATAATATACAAGATGAACTACCATCTTCCTCTCAACATGATACCGGGCATGACTGGGAAACTAACTAGACTGCCTCAGGAGATAAGCTGCATATAATCACCCAAGGAAATAACCTGCCCCAAGAAAACAGCCGCACTTGGATTGGGGTGGCCAGGAGCAATAGACAGGTCTGACGTAGGGTCATATATCATACTGTAGAAGCAGCCACAGCCCGAGACCTGCAGCAGTGTGCGTCTGTGATATCAGGACTCAGAATTAAGTGGTGCTGTCTGAGTCCTGCAGTAGGGGCAGGGGACCAGTGTATCACATCAGGGCCCTCTGATAGTGAAATTACAGAGCAGTAATTAAAGTTATAATATGACTTGTTTACAACACATGATATTAATATGACTTATTAACAACACATGAATCCTTTGCATCTGCAACATGCTACAGATAAGGTTATTTTTTTGTACAGCAAAAAGGTGACATGATTAAGAAGATATAAAAATAATTAAAAAAAGGTAAACAAGACTAGTGTTGTCATTCCCAATTACCACTTAGACATGGATGAATACAAGAGTGTGGAGGGGGGGGGGCTAAGGGCCTCTTCACAACACCTGCTAGACACAGGAGTAGCACTTTGTATGGATTACTGCCCTTAGAGACAGCAGGTGATGGAGTGGTAGCAGTGACCTCCATATAACATGGACCGTGTGTCCTGTTAGACCTGAACCTGGGTGTTTGTACTAGTGTAGGGCAGACATACCATTTTTGTTATAGATTACGATTCCCTATATATAATATAGGACAAGCAGCAAGCAGTGGGATCCTTAAACTGACATGATCTTTCTACATTAGCAGTTTCTGTATGTATCCTTATATTGTGAGCATACCTTGCACCTCCCACCCTGCCAGCTAGCAACCCTCGCTTCTCATGCCCTCTGTCTCATGCCATGTGTCTTGTGTCCTGTGTCCCATGCCCTCTGTCTCATGCCCTCTGTCTCATGCCCTTTGTCTCATGCCATGTGTCTTATGACCATGCTGTTAAAACATCTGTAGATCAGCCTCATTGAATTTCTGCTGAGTCAGCAGTCTGGGATAACCCGTTTTCCCTGTTATACAATACATTGTCTATAGTAAGGGTGTTTATACCTGTTAACTAAGGACCTCCCAAATCAATCATCCACTCTCCTTTACACTCACTGTCACACTACTTCCTCTCTCACACACTACCTGTCTCTATACCATAACCCATAAAGGTGATACACACTCACACCATTGGGGATGGTATTTTCCAAAATATCATGCAAATAGGACCAACTTGATATTGAACGTGGTTTATCTCCCTCCTCATCCATCATTATTGATACATTGATAGCTTTTGCAATACAAGGAAGTCTAAAGTATATTATCATTCGGACCCAATAAATAACTATCATTCCTTAATTAATACAGAGGTCCCAATCACACTGGTAACGATATACAAAAGTAATTATATCCTGAGATAAAATGAGTGTTATCAATCAATGTTGGATCATGTAGAGGTAATTAAATGTGGCACTAATCAGGACACTTTGTATGTGTATCTGGCTTAGCAATAACTAGAGATATTATCAAATGACTTTCTTATAGAAATACTTAATTGGAGAATAAAATGAGCTGAAGCATGACCTAGTTTAATAAATTACTAATGTAAAGTAGAAATAAAGTACTTTGCTTACAAGAGCAATTCTTCTCTCTAGAACTACATTGTAAGTCTGACTATCCAGCTGCATTGTGTAGTTATGTGTATCAAATTAAGTGTCTTGTGAATCAAACACACATTCAGTTTTCCCTTAAGCTAAGTGTCTCAATATTACTCATAAACCTTCATACGGATTGTGTTCAATAATAGCGATAATGGGTTCTACACAAATTGTGGTTAGATGGTCAGGCCTCAGATACTTCATTACTTAAGTTACACAGATTGGAGGGCCAGCCTCCTTTTAAAGCTACCGAAGAATCATCTGGACCAACGGAGGTTGGGGAAGCTGCTGGTTTTGTAAAAGGAAACCAATTTTGCTTCATGTATCTATGCCTAGGCATGTAGACAGGAAGAAAAATACCCAAATGGTTAGTATAGTATGTATATACAGTACAGACATGTTTCTCACCAGGACTTTAGTCATGCATAATGTTGAAAATTGAAGAAGAGCTATTAAAGATTGCTTGGCATAATGCAGCAGATATGAGTGAAGAATGCTAGATTCTGAACATAAGATGTTACTAATATGTCAAGCTGTCAATATGCCATGACAGATTTATCGTAAAGGTACAAAGAGGCCTCTCTGCTGCCCCTTAACCCTTTAACAGCGGCTGCTGCCCACACATCTAAAATGCCCATCAAATGCTGCTGCTGCCATATCTGTGACATCCACATGGCGGCACTACCACATTGCTTATGTCCCTATTTCACCTAAATGCTTTTATCAATATAACAGTGTTTCTACATGGATATACAGAAATCGCCATCACAAACTACAAAATTCCATAGTCATCAAATTTTTTATCCTCCTATGTTACTAATTTAGGGCAGCATAATATACACGTTCTGCTGCCCTAATACATATGGCTGGCTGTTAAGGGCCAAATGACCGCTTTGAGGGGGAGCAGTGAAAGGGTTAACATATGTGGACACAGGTGTAAAGGGCCCAATGAGATCCGTGCCTGGCCTATTCTAACCACAACCTTTAACCTTACACAGTATTCCACAACAACTGCCTCCCTGGCACTCAACATGAAAACTGGGCCGTCTGAGAAATTACCCAGACTGCAGTGGGAGATGAGCCGTGTATAATCCCCCGAGGTAATAACCTGTCCTAATGGAATATATTATAGTGTCTGTTCAAGCACAGAACACCAGGAGGTGTAGATGATTGTAGTCTGACACAGAGTAGGATGTACATGGAGTAGAGCTTGTCATAAGACACAGCGGTTGGTTTAGAGCAATTACTGATGGCTACTCCTGCTGCTTGCGAGTAGTGTATAACATTGCTCTTCTTATGTACAGTCTAATGTATTTCAGCGCATGCTCTCCACATTCACTGTGGGTGGGATTAGCAGGTTTAGGCCCAATCCATAGTCTTCAACAGATGTTCAAACATGGGGCAATGAGATGCCAAAGACATTTCTTTCCTGCCAGGATAGCCTGTCATGCCATTACCTACACCTCACACACAGTCCTGTCACAGAGGCCCCACCATCTTGGCTCTGTAAAATATAATTAAATGAGTTGAAATAAAGGTTGACATAATGCAGAAATCTTACCGACTCACAGTTCCTTCATAAGTAAAGACTGGTAATGAAGGAACATTGGGACATCGGTGTCCCTAACAAGCTAATCCTAATGTATAAGGCAATCTAGCCGCAGATAGCCATATGTAACTTTATAATAACTTTTTATATTGTCCTTTCTACTTTCAGCAGTATTTTAACCTACCACCACTCCCCATCTCCCACACAATACAGCCTCACATACAACTTACTGCCAGTATACCTTTATCAAATCAACAGAAGCATACACAAGTCTAAAGGGGATTAGATAAAATGGAAATAGGATGAAGTTCAATACCTGCTCCAACACTATCTGTACCTAGTGTTATGAGTACATGATTTGATTGGATGATGTTTTCATCAATACATTCAAGGATTTTGATACATTATCCAATCAACCCATGTACCCAATACACTACTCCCCATTATCATACATCATGTAGTCTCACATACATGTTGCTGTCAGCATCTTAATTATATCAAACAGGAACATGCATCATTTTAGTCTAGAGGGTATCAGATTTAAAATGTAAACAAGATGAAGTATAGTGTATAGACCTGTAAGACCTTATAGAGTAGGCAGTGCTGATGTATCATACTGTGGTCCTTAGGTGATATAGAAGGTGGTGCCAGTATATCACACTGTAGGGTGTGGGATTAGAAGGTATCCATTACAGCCTTATACAATTGGCTGGATAAAGAATAGATGAGTTATTTTGAACAATGGAAGAGGCCAGCTTATGTAGTACATAAGCAAATGTCAACGACTATGTAATTTCTTTTTGCGTTGGATTCCCCGAAGTGGGTCTGCCGTACTCAACGAAGCCATTATATGGCTGAGTTCAATGCGGGCAGACCCACGGACAGGATACGATGCAAAAATATTCCATGGTCGTTGACATTTGCATTTATGCCATGGCCCTAGAGGGTAAATTTGCTTTGAAATAAAGAAACACAACCATATTTGCTTATTTTGAAGGCATCAAGTCATCTCGATTTGTTTTGATCCACCATCTTGGCATGCTCGGACAAGTAGGTCACGTGATAAGAGAGCTAGCCACAGGGGCTGAAGGGAATCATTAGTTTCATATTTGATCTAAGTGCACAGAAGTTTTTAAACTACCATATATAAAATACCTCGGCTCTCGACTGCGGGCCACCGGAACTGTCAAAACAGAAGTAGTAGAGTTGCGTGATTGCCATAAGCTTAAAATTATTTGCAGTAAATCCCTATTCTTTCTTTATTTCTTCTTATCCTATGTCTGCGAGGGTTAGTTTTATATCTTATTTCTATATATATGGTTATTCAGTTATGGCATTTTGAAATTGAATATTATTCAACAACACATTCTACAGAAAGTAATCTCGTAGCCCTACCATTCTACCATGTTGGTTCTGTACACAGTTTCATACGTAAGTCACAGTAGTCTTTGCATTGTCTTTCACAACCAAATTTCCTTTCTGTTATCTCATTTTCCCCTAATTCTTCTATTCTTTGTATTTATGTTCCATGATCTTCTAAAACGCAAATCGTGATTCTAAAGAAGTCGGCGTAGTGCAGACTCGCGATCATCACTGTCAGAGCAAATAGCCTCAATGCAATTTATTTTCATTCAAGATTCAAGAAGGCTTTATTGACTAATGTAAGGATACATTCATGTCAGCACCAGATCAACATTGATTAAGTTATATAGTGTTTTTTATCGCACCAGGCTTACTTTTTGTCCATTATCACAGCGCCGTAGGCGCTGGTACAGTAAAAATAAATGATTGGAATAGGTAGATAACATCATGTTATGAATTGTTTAATGTATATCTAGGAATAACCACCATGTTTGAAATAGAAAAATTAAAGTGCGTAAAATTTAATCTGAAACTAACAGCTTTTGGGACCAACGGCTAGTTTTGTACCAATTTCAAAATGGCGCCATTGAATACGCACACATCGTATTCCATCCCCCCCATTAAATACGGGGGCCTAAAGGCACTGAGATAGTAAGAATATAACGGGTCTTATCTCTAACACTCAGGCACTTGCTCGTTGGTGCTATGTGTCAATGTTTGTATATAGCAGCAGGCGTTGACTGTACAACAGGCCCTTAGATAGTAAGGCTGTTTGTTTAAATGCTCTTAACTTTAATACTCTAATCAAACACTCAGTCATGTCAGAAGTTCCACCATTACATGTGTCGATATTTGTATTGTGGAGATCCTGTAGTAGCAGGCATTCTCCTCACAACAGGCACTCAGATAGTGAGGCTGTTTGTTTAACAGTACAACTACTGTGTTCTTTACTCACTAGTTGTACTGTCATACAAGCCAAGGTTACTATATTATAAGGTCAAACCCTACCTACATATCAGTGAGTAACAACTACAACACTGAGAAAATATTCTTACTCACTTGAGTCTGTATCAAGACTCAGGCAATGTCGCCAAAGTGAGTATGATTTGAGACTCAGCCTGACCCTGTGGATGATACTCAGGCAGAGCCAGAGTATCACCCCAGGCTGAGCCTGGACCAGCCTCAGGATCTGCCTGAGTATCACCCCAGGCTCAGGCTGAGTCTCAAATCATACTCATTTTGGCGATATTGCCTGAGTCTGGATACAGACTCAACTGAGTAAAAATCTTTTCTCAGTGAACACATAGTAAGGATTTTTTTACTGGTACCAATTTGGTTTTGTTCTACCACCTATAAAATGCCATTACAAATTGGAGGTTCTTAATTGTATTAAGATAAATCAGCTTCTGATAGAACAGCCACTCCATTATTCAGTCCCCACTGAGATATCATTGGAAATATGAAAAGGAAATAAGGGAGTGATCATTTTTTAACAACAGGAGGGGCTGGTGGGTTTGCGCGGGGACGCGCGAAAAAGATTTTGACCGCCCCCTCTTGAAGGGGTAAAATTTTTTTGACCCCTCCCATAAGGGACAAAAATCGCGCACGAATGTCCCCTTTTAGCCTATAGTAACGCGCGGGGTTTCCCACTGAAAACAGGTGAAATAATTTTGACCCACCCATCAAAGGTGTTGAAAGAATTCTGACCGCTCCCAGTCAAGGGGTTGAAAAAATTCTGACGCCCCCCCTCAAACCCACCAGCCCCCCCCCCCCCTGTTGTTAAAAAAAATAATCAGGTGGCCATGATAGTGGGTCTCATCCCAGTTAGGGGGCTACATGATTCATGGGCTTCTAACTTGACTAACCAAAGATGATCAGATGATTTTTGATACAGTAAATTGAGGTTGAATCCCTCAATCTAACCTGGACAATGTGACAGTGCGAGGCTGGGAGCAAGGAGTCTAGGGGTTGTGCAGAGCTATCAACACATCGGGGCTTCAAATCTCCCGCATACTGGTCACCATCTCAGGTATCATACATTCCATAATTGGCTTCTTCCTCTTTAAGTAATTAAACTGGAAAAGCATAGCATACACTACCTGAACTTTTACTGCTATTTGATTTTCACTGACACACTTAAAATGATATTTTGTGATTTGCAGATTGACATTCTATATTCCACCTCACCATTCCTCCCCATATACCTGTTTAAGCCCTCACACCATGCCATATTCTGTGTGTGGGAGACGTGAGGAAAGCCCTCACAGAGGGCCATATTCAGCCTCTGGGAGATGTGAGCAGTGCAAACAGCAGGCAGCGATGTAAATTATGCATGCACCGTGAGTCACGGAGCTCTCTATCAAAGGGTCACGTGGGGCTGGCTTCCTTCTCACTGACCATTAATCCTGTCCTGTATATGTCATGGAGAGATAGGACTGCGCTGGGAGAGACAGACACATAATACATTTATATAGTATTCCCATTTGATTTTGTGAAACATAAAACAACTCCTACTTACCATGGCTGAGGTCATAATGGATGTGATTCTACAAAAGGGTAAGCAAAATGATCCAAAGTTGTGTTAGCAAACAGACTCAGCAACACTATCTTAAACCAGTCATGTGTATTTGATGTACTAAATATGGCGTGTTTTGATGCACAGATATTCAGTACTTCATCAGGATATGTGGATCAGTGATTTAGTTATTTTAATTACCCTACATGAAATAAGGTTCTCTCTGACATCCCCTGGTCCCATGCTTTCTCTACAGCAGACGCTTCTTTGCCCTTAAAGTGTACCTCAGAGAAGCCCTGCCCTCATCCTCTGAAGCCTCATTCTGCCTTCCACCATAAAGTAGTCCTACCCATGGAGGCCTCCAGTGGGAGTAGGTAATGAGGCCACATGGACCTCAGCACACACTCCTGTGGGGGTTATCTTCCATATCAGTGCACCTTATACCAAAACTCCTTCTAATTTAAGTACAGAATTACACTATTAATCATCATAATAGGATAGATTTTCTACTCCATTTACACCACCTTATGTTGGACATAGTATACCAGTGTTACTGATGGATGGCGTGGTTTGGTGGAGACAGCACCTCATGTAGAGGATTTAGTATTCAGCCTTGTCTGCCACCAAGCTATAAATGGAAACCACAGAGTCGATATCTACTACCAGGCCATCACCGCAGTAACCAGATGGTGTCCAGCATCATACGATACCTTGCTGCCCTGGATGTGTAACAATGTCAAACAAGCCTTGAGCATCATACAATACCTTACTGCCCTGGTTGTGTAACAATGTCAAACAAGCCTTGATCATCATACAATACCTTGCTGCCCTGGTTGTGTAACAATGTCAAACAAGCCTTGAGCATCATACAATACCTTGCTGCCCTGGTTGTGTAACAATGTCAAACAAGCCTTGAGCATCATACAATACCTTGCTGCCCTGGATGTGTAACAATGTCAAACAAGCCTTGATCATCATACAATACCTTACTGCCCTGGTTGTGTAACAATGTCAAACAAGCCTTGAGCATCACACAATACCTTGCTGCCCTGGTTGTGTAACAATGCCAAACAAGCTTTGAGCATCATACAATACCTTGCTGCCCTGGATGTGTAACAATGTCAAACAAGCCTTGAGCATCATACAATACCTTGCTGCCCTGGTTGTGTAACAATGTCAAACAAGCCTTGAGCATCATACAATACCTTGCTGCCCTGGTTGTGTAACAATGTCAAACAAGCCTTGATCATCACACAATACCTTGCTGCCCTGGTTGTGTAACAATGCCAAACAAGCTTTGAGCATCATACAATACCTTGCTGCCCTGGATGTGTAACAATGTCAAACAAGCCTTGAGCATCATACAATACCTTGCTGCCCTGGATGTGTAACAATGTCAAACAAGCCTTGAGCATCATACAATACCTTGCTGCCCTGGATGTGTAACAATGCCAAACAAGCCCTGAGCATCACACAATACCTTGCTGCCCTGGTTGTGTAACAATGTCAAACAAGCCTTGAGCATCATACAATACCTTGCTGCCCTGGTTGTGTAACAATGCCAAACAAGCCTTGAGCATCATACAATACCTTGCTGCCCTGGATGTGTAACAATGCCAAACAAGCCTTGAGCATCACACAATACCTTGCTGCCCTGGTTGTGTAACAATGTCAAACAAGCCTTGAGCATCATACAATACCTTGCTGCCCTGGTTGTGTAACAATGCCAAACAAGCCTTGAGCATCATACAATACCTTGCTGCCCTGGATGTGTAACAATGCCAAACAAGCCTTGAGCATCACACAATACCTTGCTGCCCTGGTTGTGTAACAATGTCAAACAAGCCTTGAGCATCACACAATACCTTGCTGCCCTGGTTGTGTAACAATGTCAAACAAGCCTTGAGCATCATACAATACCTTGCTGCCCTGGATGTGTAACAATGTCAAACAAGCCTTGAGCATCATACAATACCTTGCTGCCCTGGTTGTGTAACAATGTCAAACAAACCTTGATCATCATACAATACCTTGCTGCCCTGGTTGTGTAACAATGTCAAACAAGCCTTGAGCATCATACAATACCTTGCTGCCCTGGTTGTGTAACAATGTCAAACAAGCCTTGAGCATCATACAATACCTTGCTGCCCTGGTTTTGTAACAATGCCAAACAAGCCTTGAGCATCATACAATACCTTGCTGCCCTGGATGTGTAACAATGTCAAACAAGCCTTGAGCATCACACAATACCTTGCTGCCCTGGTTGTGTAACAATGTCAAACAAGCCTTGAGCATCATACAATACCTTGCTGCCCTGGTTATGTAACAATGTCAAAAGGTGCCCTACCATGACAAATCATCCTCAGTAATCATCAATATATATGTTAACTGACCCATCTTATCGCAACATCTCTCTGTGAATAAAAACAGGGTCTTTTAAAACTAGGGAAAAAAACTTCGTTTCATTGAAGTTAGAATTCATTATGGTTTCTGACATCACAACAAAACATCAATAACTTATTCAGTTTTTACTTGGTCATTCATTTAAAATTTGTCTCAAAGGTTCTTTTAGTTTGTTAAATTATTTAGAAAATTGAATGATGGCTGTGCCACCTCCTTAACATGATGAATAATTCCCCAAAAGGATTCAGTTAAATACATAAATGTGGCAGGAACACACGGTCAATACTTCACCAGTTTCCATCCATATGTGCGCTGTAGATGGATATCCCAGGATGAGGATATCAGTCAAATTGGCGCATTCATACATTGTGTGTATAACGTAGTGAGTAACTAATGATGTTTACTACAAGACTGTATACCAAATAAACCGGTCTCCCGCTTCTTTGCATTGTGCCTTCTCTACCAGCCATCTATCCATGTGTCGTGACGTAACTTCGCTTATCTGTGCTACTTTCACCATCTTATACTAAGACACTGATATTGCGCCCTACAATAGGAGGACGATACGAAAAAACTGAGCATATATCTGTGGCCATATAATGCATTTAGAAGTAGCCATTTCACAAAATGAAGGTAGCCCTATTTTAAATAACTATGCATTTCCAATGTTACATATGCGCAATTGTTATTAGATATAATGTCAATATGCCAGCTTGATTGGACCAGATTGGATGACTTTGGATCCTCACCAAAAATTGTGATTCTACATTGTGAGTTTTTATGAATCAGCCTCCTGGTGTCTTATATATTTAGTACTATTAAAACACCCTCCCTTATTAGCCAAGTGCCTACTTTCAATGAAATTTTCAATCATAGCCTTTATCATACTACATCAAGAAAAATCATATTTAACCGGTCCAACCGGACCCCAGACTAAAAAACAAGTAGGGGAAAGTTGCCTAATTCAGACCCCCTAAGAACCTTTTTCTGTCCAGTGATTATTTCTATGAATTTGAATGTAAAATTTATACACTTTGTACCTCTGGTGATATTACATGTTATTTCCATCAATATCATATGAATTTGCTCCGTATTGGTGTAAGAAAACGCTTACACTTTGCTTCAATTTAGAAAACTAGGCCTAGCCCTACCGAGTGGTCCAATATAGGCAACTAAATTGGACTAAATTTTGGAAGTTATTAGGAACTTTAGTGATATTGACTAAAAAATGACAGCATTGGAACCTAGTTCCTATTACTACCACTAGGGGAAACAAGAGTGGTCCAATTTAGGAGCTGGTCCAAATTAGGCAACTATCCCCTACTAGAAAATGATGGTTTAAGATACAACTTCATCTTTTGCATGTTTATTTAATAGGGTTAAATAAATTCAGTTTCACCCAGGTAGTAAGATAAGGGTTAAATAAATCCAGTTTCACCCAGGGAGTAAGATAAGGGTTAAATAAATCCAGTTTCACCCAGGTAGTAAGATAAGGGTTAAATAAATCCAGTTTCACCCAGGTAGTAAGATAAGGGTTAAATAAATCCAGTTTCACCCAGGTAGTAAGATAAGGGTTAAATAAATCCAGTTTCACCCAGGTAGTAAGATAAGGGTTAAATAAATCCAGTTTCACCCAGGTTGTAAGATAAGGGTTAAATAAATCCAATTTCACCCAGGTTGTAAGATAAGGGTTAAATAAATCCAGTTTCACCCAGGTTGTAAGATAAGGGTTAAATAAATCCAGTTTCACCCAGGTTGTAAGATAAGGGTTAAATAAATCCAGTTTCACCCAGGTTGTAAGATAAGGGTTAAATAAATCCAGTTTCACCCAGGTAGTAAGATAAGGGTTAAATAAATCCAGTTTCACCCAGGTTGTAAGATAAGGGTTAAATAAATCCAGTTTCACCCAGGTAGTAAGATAAGGGTTAAATAAATTCAGTTTCACCCAGGTTGTAAGATAAGGGTTAAATAAATCCAGTTTCACCCATGTTGTAAGATAAGGGTTAAATAAATCCAGTTTCACCCACCTGGAACTTTCATCAATAGAATATAGACTGAGCCATACTCATACAACTAAACGGTCAGCTCATTATTATGATGCAAACCTTTCTTAGAAATGGTGAGGTCTAATTTTAACTTCCCTCTGTCCTTACATAATTTCTCTTCCTCAGACCTTCCATCACTCCATCCCACAGCACTAGACACCACATCCTGTCTCCATGTAGTGTGTATGTAAAGGGGAGTGATAAATGATGTTGGTGACCAGACGGTACCCAGGCACACCCCGGGGATAACTCCCCTCCAGCATGACTGGAATATTTATCAGGTCTTGTGAAATAATTCTGACATCAGCGTTGATAAATGACATTGTTTCTTTGGCTGTGTTACTCCAATTTTAGACTTCTCTGCATGTGTCATCTGTGCTATCAAGACACAGATAATTGGTGGCCTGTTATAACTTTACTGATGGCCTTCTGATACCATCAACTGCAAGCACATCCATGGCCCCCTATTTTTGGTAAAAGAAGTCAACATGCATGTATAAACATCCTTTGTATACATGCTGACCTTTCACGCTTCCAACATCATTAGAACGATATTCAAGCTAAAAAAAATATCCCCCTTGAGAAGTTCAGAGGGTTTTCTTTGAAGAGAACAGAAAATCTACTTTTCCCATGTATGGTGCAGGTCTTTCCTCAATAATTCTCAGCTCTAGTTTTACCCCCCCCCCCGCAAGTCTGTATCTACCACCACAATATGCACACCCTGCTGCCCCCTACATTCACTCACCCAGTGGCTCAGGTTGTAGATAACATTATGTTCACCCACCAGTGGTTCGGGCTGTAGATAACGTAATGTTCACCCAATAGCTGAGGTTGCAGATAATGTAATGTTCACTCACCCAGTGGTACAGGTTGTAGATAATGTAATGTTCACTCACCCAGTGGTTCAGGTTGTAGATAATGTAATGTTCACTCACCCAGTGGTTCAGGTTGTAGATAATGTAATGTTCAGCCACCCAGTGGTACAGGTTGTAGATAACGTAATGTTCACTCACCCAGTGGTTCAGGTTGTAGATAACGTAATGTTCACTTACCCACTGACTCAGGTTGTAGATAACGAAATGTTCACCCACCCAGTGGTTCAGGTTGTAGATAACGAAATGTTCACCCACCCAGTGACTCAGGTTGTAGATAACGTAATGTTCACTCACCTAGTGGTACAGGTTGTAGATAATGTAATGTTCCCTCACCCAGTGGTACAGGTTGTAGATAACTTAATGTTCACTCACCCAGTGGTTCAGGTTGTAGATAACATAATGTTCACTCACCCAATAGCTGAGGTTGTAGATAATGTAATGCTCACTCACCTAGTGGTACAGGTTGTAGATAACGTAATGTTCACTCACCCAGTGGCTCAGGTTGTAGATAACGTAATGTTCACTCACCCAGTGGCTCAGGTTGTAGATAATGTAATGTTCACTCACCCAGTGGTACAGGTTGTAGATAACGTAATGTTCACTCACCCAGTGGTTCAGGTTGTAGATAACGTAATGCTCACTTACCCAGTGGCTCAGGTTGTAGATAACGTAATATTCACTCACCCAGTGGTACAGGTTGTAGATAACGTAATGTTCACTCACCCAGTGGTACAGGTTGTAGATAATGTAATGTTCACTCACCCAGTGGTTCAGGTTGTAGATAACGTAATGTTCACTCACCCAGTGGTTCAGGTTGTAGATAACGTAATGTTCACTCACCCAGTGGTACAGGTTGTAGATAACGTAATGTTCACTTACCCAGTGGTTCAGGTTGTAGATAACTTAATGTTCCCTCACCCAGTGGTACAGGTTTTAGATAACGTAAGGTTCACTCACCCAGTGGTACAGGTTGTAGATAACGTAATGTTCACTCACCCAGTAGTTCAGGTTGTAGATAACGTAAGGTTCACTCACCCAGTGGTTCAGGTTGTAGATAACGTAATGTTCACTCACCCAGTGGTACAGGTTGTAGATAACGTAATGTTCACTCACCCAGTGGAACAGGTTGTAGATAACGTAATGTTCACTCACCCAGTGGTTCAGGTTGTAGATAACAAAATGTTCACCCACCAAGTGGCTCAGCTTGTAGATAACGTAATGTTCACTCACCCAATGGCTCAGGTTGTAGATAATGTAATGTTCACTCACCCAGTGGTACAGGTTGTAGATAACATGATGTTCACTCACCCAGTGGTACAGGTTGTAGATAATGTGATGTTCCCTCACCCAGTGGTACAGGTTGTAGATAACGTAATGTTCACTCACCCAGTGGTTCAGATTGTAGATAACGTAATACTCACTTACCCAGTGGCTCAGGTTGTAGATAACGTAATATTCACTCACCCAGTGGTTCAGATTGTAGATAACATAATGTTCACTCACCCAGTGGTACAGGTTGTAGATAATGTAATGTTCACTCACCCAGTGGTTCAGGTTGTAGATAACGTAATGTTCACTCACCCAGTGGTACAGGTTGTAGATAATGTAATGTTCCCTCACCCAGTGGTACAGGTTGTAGATAACGTAATGTTCACTCACCCAGTGGTTCAGGTTGTAGATAATGTAATGTTCACTCACCCAGTGGAACAGGTTGTAGATAACGTAATGTTCACTCACCCAGTGGTTCAGGTTGTAGATAACAAAATGTTCACCCACCAAGTGGCTCAGCTTGTAGATAACGTAATGTTCACTCACCCACTGACTCAGGTTGTAGATAACGTAATGTTCACTCACCCAGTGGTACAGGTTGTAGATAATGTGATGTTCCCTCACCCAGTGGTACAGGTTGTAGATAACGTAATGTTCACTCACCCAGTGGTACAGGTTGTAGATAACGTAATGTTCACTTACCCAGTGGTACAGGTTGTAGATAACGTAATGTTCACTCACCCAGTGGTACAGGTTGTAGATAACGTAATGTTCCCTCACCCAGTGGCTTAGGTTGTAGATAACGTAATGTTCACTCACCCAGTGGTTCAGGTTGTAGATAACGTAATGCTCACTTACCCAGTGGCTCAGGTTGTAGATAACGTAATATTCACTCACCCAGTGGTTCAGATTGTAGATAACATAATGTTCACTCACCCAGTGGTACAGGTTGTAGATAATGTGATGTTCCCTCACCCAGTGGTACAGGTTGTAGATAACGTAATGTTCACCCACCCAGTGACTCAGGTTGTAGATAACGTAATGTTCACTCACCCAGTGGTACAGGTTGTAGATAATGTAATGTTCACTCACCCAGTGGTTCAGGTTGTAGATAACGTAATGTTCACTCACCCAGTGGTTCAGGTTGTAGATAACGTAATGTTCACTCACCCAGTGGTACAGGTTGTAGATAACGTAATGTTCACTTACCCAGTGGTTCAGGTTGTAGATAACTTAATGTTCCCTCACCCAGTGGTACAGGTTGTAGATAACGTAAGGTTCACTCACCCAGTGGTACAGGTTGTAGATAACGTAATGTTCACTCACCCAGTAGTTCAGGTTGTAGATAACGTAAGGTTCACTCACCCAGTGGTTCAGGTTGTAGATAACGTAATGTTCACTCACCCAGTGGTACAGGTTGTAGATAACGTAATGTTCACTCACCCAGTGGAACAGGTTGTAGATAACGTAATGTTCACTCACCCAGTGGTTCAGGTTGTAGATAACAAAATGTTCACCCACCAAGTGGCTCAGCTTGTAGATAACGTAATGTTCACTCACCCAATGGCTCAGGTTGTAGATAATGTAATGTTCACTCACCCAGTGGTACAGGTTGTAGATAACATGATGTTCACTCACCCAGTGGTCCAGGTTGTAGATAATGTGATGTTCCCTCACCCAGTGGTACAGGTTGTAGATAACGTAATGTTCACTCACCCAGTGGTTCAGATTGTAGATAACGTAATACTCACTTACCCAGTGGCTCAGGTTGTAGATAACGTAATATTCACTCACCCAGTGGTTCAGATTGTAGATAACATAATGTTCACTCACCCAGTGGTACAGGTTGTAGATAATGTAATGTTCACTCACCCAGTGGTTCAGGTTGTAGATAACGTAATGTTCACTCACCCAGTGGTACAGGTTGTAGATAATGTAATGTTCCCTCACCCAGTGGTACAGGTTGTAGATAACGTAATGTTCACTCACCCAGTGGTTCAGGTTGTAGATAATGTAATGTTCACTCACCCAGTGGAACAGGTTGTAGATAACGTAATGTTCACTCACCCAGTGGTTCAGGTTGTAGATAACAAAATGTTCACCCACCAAGTGGCTCAGCTTGTAGATAACGTAATGTTCACTCACCCACTGACTCAGGTTGTAGATAATGTAATGTTCACTCACCCAGTGGTACAGGTTGTAGATAATGTGATGTTCCCTCACCCAGTGGTACAGGTTGTAGATAACGTAATGTTCACTCACCCAGTGGTACAGGTTGTAGATAACGTAATGTTCACTTACCCAGTGGTACAGGTTGTAGATAACGTAATGTTCACTCACCCAGTGGTACAGGTTGTAGATAACGTAATGTTCCCTCACCCAGTGGCTTAGGTTGTAGATAACGTAATGTTCACTCACCCAGTGGTTCAGGTTGTAGATAACGTAATGCTCACTGACCCAGTGGCTCAGGTTGTAGATAACGTAATGTTCACTCACCCAGTAGTTCAGGTTGTAGATAACGTAAGGTTCACTCACCCAGTGGTTCAGGTTGTAGATAACGTAATGTTCACTCACCCAGTGGTACAGGTTGTAGATAACGTAATGTTCACTCACCCAGTGGAACAGGTTGTAGATAACGAAATGTTCACTCACCCAGTGGTACAGGTTGTAGATAACATAATGTTCCCTCACCCACTGGTTCAGTTTGTAGATTATATAATGTTCACTTACCCAGTGGTACAGGTTGTAGATAACGTAATGTTCACTCACCCAGTGGTACAGGTTGTAGATAACGTAATGTTCACTCACCCAGTGGTACAGGTTGTAGATAATGTAATGCTCACTCACCCAGTGACTCAGGTTGTAAATAACGTAATGTTCACTCACCCAGTGGTACAGGTTGTAGATAACATAATGTTCACTCACCCAGTGGTTCAGGTTGTAGATAACGTAATGTTCACTCACCCAGTGGTTCAGGTTGTAGATAATGTAATGCTCACTCACCCAGTGGTTCAGGTTGTAGATAATGTAATGCTCACTCACCCAGTGGTTCAGGTTGTAGATAATGTAATGCTCACTCACCCAGTGGCTGAGGTTGTAGATAACGTCATGTTCACTCACCCAGTGGTTCAGGTTGTAGATAATGTAATGCTCACTCACCCAGTGGTTCAGGTTGTAGATAATGTAATGTTCACTCACCCAATAGCTCAGGTTGTAGATAATGTAATGTTCACTCACCCAGTGGTTCAGGTTGTAGATAATGTAATGCTCACTCACCCAGTGGTTCAGGTTGTAGATAATGTAATGCTCACTCACCCAGTGGTTCAGGTTGTAGATAACGTAATGTTCACTCACCAAGTGGTTCAGGTTGTAGATTACGTAATGTTCACTCACCCAGTGGCTCAGGTTGTAGATAACGTAATGTTCACTCACCCAGTGGCTCAGGTTGTATATAACGTAATGTTCACTCGCCCAGTGGTTCAGGTTGTATATAACGTAATGTTCACTCACCCAGTGGTACAGGTTGGAAATAACGTAATATTCACTCACCCAGTGGCTCAGGTTGTAGATAATGTAATGCTCACTCACCCTGTGGCTCGGGTTGTAGATAACGTAATGTTCACTCACCCAGTGGTACAGGTTGTAGATAACATAATGTTCACTCACCCAGTGGTACAGGTTGTAGATAACGTAATGTTCACTCACCTAGTGGCTCAGGTTGTAGATAACGTAATGTTCACTCACCCAATAGCTGAGGTTGTAGATAATGTAATGTTCACTCACCCAGTGGTTCAGGTTGTAGATAATGTAATGTTCACCCACCCAGTGGTTCAGGTTGTAGATAATGTAATGTTCACTCACCCAGTGGTTCAGGTTGTAGATAATGTAATGTTCACTTACCCAGTGGTTCAGGTTGTAGATAACATAATGTTCACTCACCCAGTTGTACAGGTTGTAGATAACGTAATGTTCACTCACCGAGTGGTTCAGGTTGTAGATAACGTAATGTTCACTCACCCAATAGCTGAGGTTGTAGATAACGTAATGTTCACTCACCCAGTGGTTCAGGTTGTAGATAATGTAATGTTCACTCACCCAGTGGCTTAGGTTGTAGATAACGTAATGTTCACTCACACAGTGGCTCAGGTTGTATATATAACGTAATGTTCACTCGCCCAGTGGTTCAGGTTGTATATAACGTAATGTTCACTCACCCAGTGGTACAGGTTGTAAATAACGTAATATTCACTCACCCAGTGGCTCAGGTTGTATATAACGTAATGTTCACTCACCCAGTGGTTCAGGTTGTAGACAATGTAATGCTCACTCACCCAGTGACTCAGGTTGTAAATAACGTAATGTTCACTCACCCAGTGGTTCAGGTTGTAGATAATATAATGTTCACTCACCCAGTGGTTCAGGTTTTAGATAACGTAATGTTCACTCACCCAGTGGTACAGGTTGTAGATAATGTAATGCTCACTCACCCAGTGACTCAGGTTGTAAATAACGTAATGTTCACTCACCCAGTGGTACAGGTTGTAGATAACATAATGTTCACTCACCCAGTGGTTCAGGTTGTAGATAACGTAATGTTCACTCACCCAATAGCTGAGGTTGTAGATAACGTAATGTTCACTCACCCAGTGACTCAGGTTGTAGATAATGTAATGTTCACTCACCCAGTGACTCAGGTTGTAGATAATGTAATGTTCACTCACCCAGTGGTTCAGGTTGTAGATAATGTAATGTTCACTCACCCAATAGCTGAGGTTGTAGATAATGTAATGTTCACTCACCCAGTGACTCAGGTTGTAGATAATGTAATGTTCACACACCCAGTGGTTCAGGTTGTAGATAACGTAATGTTCACTCACCCAATAGCTGAGGTTGTAGATAATGTAATGTTCACTCACCCAGTGGTTCAGGTTGTAGATAATGTAATGTTCACTCACCCAGTGGTTCAGGTTGTAGATAATGTAATATTCACTAACCCAATAGCTCAGGTTGTAGATAATGTAATGTTCACTCACCCAGTGACTCAGGTTGTAGATAACGTAATGCTCACTCACCCAGTGGTTCAGGTTGTAGATAATGTAATGCTCACTCACCCAGTGGTTCAGGTTGTAGATAATGTAATGCTCACTCACCCAGTGGTACAGGTTGTAGATAATGTAATGTTCACTCACCCAGTGGTTCAGGTTGTAGATAACGTAATGTTCACTCACCCAATAGCTCAGGTTGTAGATAATGTAATGTTCATTCACCCAGTGACTCAGGTTGTAGATAACGTAATG
Organism: Acholoe squamosa; assembly: GCA_949317995.1. Taxonomy (NCBI): domain Eukaryota; kingdom Metazoa; phylum Annelida; class Polychaeta; order Phyllodocida; family Polynoidae; genus Acholoe; species Acholoe squamosa. Next base: position 89,280,678 of record OX439038.1, on the reverse strand, counting down.
CTCACTCACCCAGTGGCTCGGGTTGTAGATAACGTAATGTTCACTCACCCAGTGGTACAGGTTGTAGATAATGTAATGTTCACTCACCCAGTGGTACAGGTTGTAGATAACGTAATGTTCACTCACCCAGTGGTACAGGTTGTAGATAATGTAATGCTCACTCACCCAGCGGCTCAGGTTGTAGATAACGTAATGTTCAGGATCAGCAAACTAAGGAGGAAGAGGAGGTCCTGTATCAGCAGCACACGAACTGCATACAAATGTCCTTATCTGGGCTGAACTATGCAGACTTGGACTGATGAGGGCACGTGGGGAGAACGACTTAACGGGGAGTCTAGTGGTCATGGCACATGGTGGTCATAGTCAATTTACATCGCCTGTACCTAGTGTGTATGGTACAGTCAATAACAGTGTCCCATTCTATTAGTTGGGGCTGGGAAAGTCACTGAGGTTGAGGCATAAGCATCGTAGTCTTGACCAATAAGGTAGGCTGATATGAAAAGTAATATTTTGTTTGTCTGTACCTCTCATAGATTCATACTTAACTGTATAATTATTGTAGCCTCAAAGGTATCCCAGTTATCAAAATCCTGGATTCAAGTTGGCCATCTTTGGATTGTGTGGTGTGCTGTGGTGCATATTTGCTTGCATTTCTGACTACTTTGGGCAGATGGAGGCACCTCATTCACACCAATAGTGACCTCTATGTATGGGGGTTGACCTTGTTTGCCCACTGCTAACCACCCAACCACATGGTCAGTGAAGTGTGAAGGCAGTACTAGACCATTTTACAAATGGATCATTCAACTGATAGGCAACAATGTAAGTGAACATACAAAGTAAAGTGTCTATACTTGAACATAGGACATTACTTAGGGAGTGATCATTTTTTAACAACAGGGGGGGGGGCTGGTGGGTTTGCGCACAGACGTGCGGAAAAGATTTCGACCCCCCCCTGTCGAGGGGGTAAAATCTTTTCAACCCCCCATAAGGGACAAAAATCGCGCGTGAACGTCCCCTTTTAGCCTATAGTAACGCGCGGGGTTTTCCACTGAAAACAGATGAAATTATTTTGACCCCCCCATCAGAGGTGTTGAAAAAAATTCTGACCCCCCCGGTCAAGGGGTTGAAAAAATTCTGACCCCCCCTCAAACCCACCAGCCCCCCCCCTGTTGTTAAAAAATGATCACTCCCTTAAACCTTCCAGCTCCCCATACTGCCTAAAACGATGACTTGTTTTTTGACCCCCTTGGTTTGAGTGGGATCTGTTATCAGCCAAGTCATACCCACTAGACTTGGCTGGCCTGCTAGCTAATGGTGGTGAAAGCATATTGAGGTAAGTATGAGTATTTATTGAATTTTCATAAGCTGATGGTAATCAAGTGAGGAGGTACTAAGCTTGATGTTTTTCAATGGTTTCAATTTGTTGGTAGCACTTATGCCTTCATTGGTTTCCAGAATATACTGATAAATTTACTGAGGTGTTCTTCAACAATGTTGAGACTTTTGTAAAGAATATGAATTTCAGTTGACTTTTCAGTGTCAACAAGGGTAGGAGTTTTTGATTTGGGGATCTAGCCTTTACTGTCTACCTTGAGGCAAAAATCAGTATACATAGTAAGGTGCATCTGTCAGAAAAAGTATAATTATGTTGATGTGTACGCTTAAGTCCTGATAGCAGAGGGTATTGATTTAATCTTGGTTAAGAAAATAGAACATAAGATACTCAAGAGGTCAATCTCTGTCCAGTAGAAAAACCTTTAACTGAATTACTGTACCCACTATTTTCAAATCGATCATCATAAATCTGTCCCACACCACCCATTTCTCCCCCTGTATTCCACCAACTCAATGCAGAGCACCATGAATGTGTTAGAATTCAGAATTGACTTTGTTACTTTCTCCTGACATGGAAATTCCCTCATCCTCTAGAAACTAGGCGTTATATTTATGTCTGTTAAATTTCCACATTCCGCCTTCCTGTCCTACGCGATTATTCTGCACATGCCGCAGTCTCCCAAAACGGATCACAACTGGCTTCTCTATGCCTTTAGTCCAGTAAATAAAGATGCAAAAATGGCTTGTAGAAGATAGAGTCAATAGTAATCAGACCTCCCAATGATTTATTACAGTGCTTTGAACTGGGCTGCAGACCGTGATAATCAACTTCCAAATTACTCCATTATTATCTGCTGACATGAGAACTCTCTCAAACCTTTGTTATGCATTACCGACATTCTTTTTGATTTATGATTTCACCCCGTCCCCTTAAGACCCAAATGCCCAAATAAACTTTCCCTATTAACAGAATATATGTGTCTTAACAGGGTGGCTGGTATAGAATAGAGTCATGAATTCAACATGACATCATTGTGCAGTGGTTGCTATGGTGCAGCAGACAGGGCTTACAGAAAGGGGCTGACGTTTAATTACATAAAAACTGTCATTCAGGGGGCAGCCTGTAAGGGGCGCCTTGTTAGTAAGCTTCCCCTGGTGTGGGAATAAGATCAGTACATGGAGCTGGGAGCAGTAGTAGTCTAGAACAGTGGGGAGGGGAGGAGTAACCTGAATAGATGACCGGGAACTAACAGCAAGTTAAGTAAATTAATCTGATTTTTATACCTGACATCTTTCCCTTTATGGTCAATCTGTTTAATTGATACAAAAACACTAACCAATAAAGGAAATGGCATTAAGCCTTCACTCATTCAAAGTCCCTTAATGCAGGAGTGTAATATGTCCATATGTCATCATGATGCACCAATGAAGTATCCAGGAGTGTAATATGTCATCATGATGCACCAATGAAGTATACAGGAGAGTAATATGTCATCATGATGCACCAATGAAGTATACAGGAGTGTAATATGTCATCATGATGCACCAATGAAGTATCCAGGAGTGTAATATGTCATCATGGTGCACCAATGAAGTATCCAGGAGTGTAATATGTCATCATGATGCACCAATGAAGTATACAGGAGTGTAATATGTCATCATGATGCACCAATGAAGTGTACAGGAGTGTAATATGTCATCATGGTGCACCAATGAAGTATACAGTGTAATATGTCATCATAGTGCACCATCGGGCTTCCCTGGCCCACTTAAAAGGGTCTATATCTCCTCTTTCCTATCCCCTCAGGATGTGTGTGGTGCACTTATGCGCAGGCACTGACACATTCCTCTGTTAAATTTATCAACCTGTGAAGCACGGGATAGCCACTTAGTGCCGCTAAAGTGCTGTAAAACACAAATCAATCAATCAATCATGTTGCACCAATGAAGTATACAGGAGTCTAATATGTCATCATGATGCACCAATGAAGTATACAGGAGTGTAATATGTCATCATGATGCACCAATGAAGTATACAGGACTGTAATATGTGCAGATGTCCTCATGATGCACCAATGAAGTGTAAGGAGTGTAATATGTCATCATGATGCACAAATGAAGTGTACAGGAGTCTAATATGTCATCATGATGCACCAATGAAGTATACAGGAGTGTAATATGTCATCATGATGCACCAATGAAGTATACAGGAGTGTAATATGTCATCATGATGCACCAATGAAGTATACAGGAGTGTAATATGTCATCATGATGCACCAATGAAGTATACAGGACTGTAATATGTCATCATGATGCACCAATGAAGTATACAGGAGTGTAATATGTCATCATGATGCACCAATGAAGTATACAGGAGTGTAATATGTCATCATGATGCACCAATGAAGTATACAGGGTTGTAATATGTCATCATGATGCACCAATGAAGTGTACAGGAGTCTAATATGTCATCATGATGCACCAATGAAGTGTACAGGGGTGTAATATGTCATCATGATGCACCAATGAAGTGTACAGGGGTGTAATATGTCATCATGATGCACCAATGAAGTGTACAGGAGTGTAATATATCATCATGATGCACCAATGAAGTATCCAGGAGTCTAATATGTCATCATGATGCACCAATGAAGTGTACAGGAGTGTAATATATCATCATGGTGCACCAATGAAGTATACAGGAGTGTAATATGTCATCATGATGCACCAATGAAGTGTACAGGAGTGTAATATGTCATCATGATGCACCAATGAAGTATACAGGAGTCTAATGTATCATCATGATGCACCAGTGAAGTATACAGGAGTGTAATATGTCTTCATGATGCACCAATGAAGCATAAGGAGTATAATATGTCTTAATGATGCACCAATGAAGTATCCAGGAGTGTAATATGTCATCATGATGCACCAATGAAGTGTACAGGGGTGTAATATATCATCATGGTGCACCAATGAAGTATACAAGAGTGTAATATGTCATCATGATGCACCAATGAAGTGTACAGGAGTGTAATATGTCATCATGATGCACCAATGAAGTGTACAGGAGTCTAATGTATCATCATGATGCACCAATGAAGTATACAGGAGTCTAATATGTCATCATGATGCACCAATGAAGTATACAGGAGTCTAATATGTCATGATGCACCAATGAAGTATATAGGAGTGTAATATGTCATCATGATGCACCAATGAAGTATCCAGGAGTGTAATATGTCATCATGGTGCACCAATGAAGTGTAGGGGCATGGTTTAGTAGTAGTGTTTATGGCTTACGGGTTGCCTAGGTTCCGAACGGAGTGACCTTCCAGGTTGAGAGCCTGGCACGCCTGGCGGGCGGTGGCAGCACCACCCTTCGGGCTGCGGGGGTTAAACACGAGAGGTCGCCACCCAACCCCTGTGGCTATATAATAGTCGGGTCGGAACCTAGGAAGGAGAGAATCCTACCGGATTCTCCAGGGACACCATCTGAACTTTACTGACTCCGAGGCCTTACCTGGTAGTCGTAAATCCGAGCTTTCCGAACAGTCTATTTACCACACGGAATCCACTTAGCTTCCTGTAACCTAGGATACTGAATAAAAACTTGTTGCCTTTCGAAACCAAATTCCCTTGTATTCGTGATCCTTTCCGAACCACCAACGGTCATACATTACACTGGTGCCGTGACCAGGATTTGGTTCTCGGAAGGGCGCAGCCCTGTCTGAACAAGACGAGAATCGGTGTCCGGAAGGTGAGCTCCCGGGAAGCCATGACGCCCCGGGCCTAACCTATCAGGAATATAGGGACCCATCCCGGAATGAGACCGAGGCATTAGATTCCGAAAGTGAGGTTTCTACGGTAGGGTTGGACACTACAACCGATGACCATCCGATCGCGCCGGCTAACCAAACCGCGCCTAATATAAGATCATCGGGTTTATCAAGAGATGGGGATCTTGGTAGTCCCATCATTTTTGCCCGAGTCCCTGGTACTGAGCCGCGAGGACGCGGGAGAGATCCGATTCACTTGGTGCCCTTGGCTGGCCAGGGAGTTTTTTTGAATCACTTAAACTCGGCATCCCTTTCTGACTCCGTTTTCAATCCCGGTGGGTCTAGTCAGCCGGCTCCTGTGAGTGGGGCACCCGTGGATAGGTACCGGGATGAGAGGAATAGGTATGAATCAGAAAGGACAGCTCATGCGGAATGGAAGCGGATGAGCGATCAGGAAAAGTCCAGGAGTGAAAAGCTGCTGGAATATCAGAAGAAAGAGACTGAGCGGAAACAGAGTAAGGTGAAAGAATTAGAAAGGGAGATTGAAGACCTCCTAGAAGAAATTGGGGACTTACGCAAGAGTAAGGGACTGTTAGAACGAACCACGGAAACCTTGGAACGAGAGGTGGATGTCCACCGTACTCGACTCCGGGAGATCGAGGCTATGATTCAGGGTAAGAAAGCTGAATATGAAAGGTACGGGAAGAAAGTCGAAGAAGTCGAACTGCAACTGAGTCTGGCAACCTCCACCCTGGAAGCTAAGACTTCAGAGCAGGACGAGACTTTGGGACAATACCGAACGGGGCTGGATGTCGCTGGTAAGTGCCTTACCGATTTGAAAAACCAAATTGAGGCCCAACATGAGATTTATGAGAAGAATCGGAAAATCATAGAGAAACAGCAGAGGGAACATGTGGCCCTTCGGGAGAAACATATTCAGGAAAACGATCAGTTGATCACTGACATTCAGGACAACAATCGGGAACTGTATCAGGAGAGGGACGACCTCATATATGAAATAACTAAGCTGCGGATGATGCAGGAGGGATCCGAGGATTCCGAGGAGGAAGAACCGGATCTCGAGGAAGTAGACGAGAATAGGGGTCCCTCGGAGGACCCTGACATCAGTTGCATCCAAAGGGATGACGGAAAGGAAGGCCCACCGATCACTTCTACCCCAAAACCCATTTTGAAGAAGGGGTATGACCCCTTTGTGAACGACCAGGCCGCTCGGAATGTCGTGGGGGGCAGATATGTTCCCAGCCATTATAAGAATGTCCGATTAAGTGTAGGTCAAAAAGATGCCACTTTCACCATTGATGGTGAGTATCAGTACATTGACACCAGGGAGCAAGCCCCGCCCCCGAGTCATTTCGACCACACCCCTCCAGAGGGCGCTGGGGAACCAGTCAATATACCTAGCCAACTACAGGGGAGCAGTCAGTCTATTCCGAACGATCAGACCTATAGGGTGGACAATCAGGTGTGAGCACAGATCAGAATAATAACGACACCCTGTGTGGTGGTAGGGCTTGCTACACCAGTGCCCAAGCTTCTGGGGACATAGGACCCCAACCCGTTATGAATACCGGATATGGGTTTACCTTCTGGAATAGTCTGAATAGCAGCCATCCGGGATCCGGTGGTCCGGGACCCAATGGATCCGGTGGGGGTGGTAAGAAGACTAAGGATCAGAAAATGTTAGATTGGAGCCTGGAGCAATGCACTAGGTTAAAAAGTAGGGAGATCTCAGCTAAGAAGAGTCAGATCGATACTAAGTCCTTCGATGGATCAGAACCATGGAGGGATTGGTTTTCGGACTTCACGGATGACCGTGAGGTAGATGGTTATGATGAAGACGAGTCGCTACCCATATTGGTCAGATGCCTGAAAAAGGGACCGGGTAGGATTGCAGTCGATCATTGGAGAGAACAGTATAGGAATAAGGGAACGTACACTCAGTTAGTTGAGATTTGTAGTTCTTATCTAGGGAATATAGTGTCAGAAGATCTGATGACTCAATATAGGAAGAGAATTCAGAAGCCGGGGGAGTCGGTTCAGGTCTATGGATTAGAACTTCAGATACTGCTACGGAAGGCTAGGCCTAACCTTATGATGGATGACGATTATGCAAGCGATGAGTTGATCTCACACTTCGTGCGAGGATTACGAGATAAGGATCACCAGGACTGTGCTTACCGAGCATGGGGCCCGGGTGCGACTATGAAAACGTTATGTGATGCTATAGCTAACTTGGATAAGAAGAAAACTTTTCTTTCCGGATTTGTCCCTCGGGAAACCGCCAGTGTGGTGACCCCTGATCTGAAACCAGTAGTTCCTACTGCAGCAGCCGCTGTCTCGGAAGCTGAAACAGAATATGAAACAATAGAGTATGAGGAAGAGGACGGAACAATCTCAGCATTAAGGTTCCCTAAGAATGCCAAGAAGCTCATTCCCAGAAGGACCTTGACTACGCAGCCAAGGCGGGGAGTTCCCGAAAGTCACAATAAGAGTGTTTCGGAACCCAAGGAAACTATAGTTAAGAAGGATGAGATTAAACCATCCGGAAACCTCGATATGAAAAGTATGATGGAGAGCATGCTGAAGTCTTTCCGGGAGGACCTTGAGAGGCACCGGTATAGTAGGCCGAGGTATGATAAGTCCAGAATCAGATGTTATCGCTGTCAGAAAATGGGTCACGTAGCCTATGAGTGCCGGGCCGCTGAGCCGGTCCCTCGGAATATGTTGGCAGTTGAAGAGGTGGAACCTAATTCGGAAAATTAAGGAGGGTTGAGGATGTGGCAGATTGCTCAACCCGGAAACTTGTTGTATGCCAGAGTACTGTCCCCGATAAACCTTCTGATGAATCCGAAATGATTACGCCTGGGGAGGAGGGATCCGAGATTGATCACCTCGCCCCTCCTATGGCCAGGGACTCCAACATAAGCGAGGGTACCAAGTCAGTAGTAAGGGAAAGTACGCGCGTTGGAGAAGAGGAAGGGTGGATAGAGGCATTCACACGTGTATGTGCGGCACACCTTCCCCCGAACCATCCATGTCTGGAGCACCTGAAAGACCATGGATTGGATCTCGGCATTTCGGAAGATTTTGATAGGTTTACCGGAAACCCTTCCCCACTGGGAGGTAGGAGATGGTATGTGTCTGTTACGACCCAGGGTAGGACTGGGGAATTTTTGGTCGATACGGGTGCTAGCCACTAGATGATCTCCAATAAATTCTACAGCCTCTTGCCGGACAAGAGTGAGAACCTCATAAAGGGGGTAAACGCTTGTACGGCCGATGGGACCCGTATGCAGGTTCTTGGTAGAACATTTATGAAAGCCTCTATTGGCGGGAAAGAGTTCGTTCTCTCTCCCACAATAGCCAATATGCATGATGATGGGATACTTGGGCTGGACTTTGCGAGCCTATTCGAGGCGGAATTGAACCCATGTACAGGAAAGTTGAGAATTCGGGAGCCATACGATATCCACGTGAAGTGTGAATTAAGACAGATAAGCGCGGTAGCTAGCGTGGTGGATACAGTAAAGATACCCCCGGGTGTCTCCTGTGATGTCCTTTGTACTTCAGATAGAAAACTGAAAGATCAGGAAGGCGTATTTGAGCCAGATGTGGTTCAGTTAGCCAGCATTGGGTTGGAATCAGTAGATACGCTGGTAGGAAATCCGTTCTGGAGCGTACTACCGGTAATGAACCGAGGGGATAAGACCATTTATCTGCAGAAGGGATCCAGGCTTGGGTCCATGACATTGGTAAATGGGATACGGAATGACATTCGGGAACCCGAATGTAAACTGGTAGGAAAAGAAAAGATGAACATGGAACTGGATAACCTAATAGAGGAATCCTCTCTGGAAGATAGCTATCAGAAGATGGAAGTCCGGAATCTAATGCGGAAATACGAGGATGCTTTTGGCTATGCCGGTGGTCCCTTGGGCCGGAATGATAAGGTACTGCACCAGAGGCTGAGCCCTTCAAGATTCCGTACCGCCGACTGCCGCTTAAGAAGAAAATCATTTGTGAGAAGGAAATTCTAGATCAGTTGGAAAAGGGAGTGATTGTGCCTAGTACCAGCCCCTGGTCTAGTCCAGTAGTCATGACCACTAAGAAAGACGGAAGCATTCGCTTTTGTGTGGATTATCGAAAACTCAATGGACTAACTAAGAAAAACTCGTACCCTCTACCCAGGGTTGACGAAACATTAGACGCCCTGGGAGGGAACAATTGGTTCTGCACCCTGGACCTCCAATCCGGGTATTGGCAGATTGGGATGGAACCCAAGGACATGGAGAAAACAGCATTTTCCAGTCACTTAGGCCTGTTTGAATATTCGGTTATGCCCTTCGGGTTATGTAATGCACCTGCTACCTTCGAAGCCATGATGGAGACTCTCCTGAGTGATCTGTTATGGAAGAAATGTCTAGTATACCTGGACGATGTGATTGTCTTCGGAAAGACATTCCGTGAATGCTTGAATAATCTAGAGGAAGTGATCAAGAGGATAGTATCCAATGGATTACGTCTGAAACCTAAGAAATGTAGATTATTTCAGAAATCAATCACTTACCTGGGTAGGATTATATCCACCGATGGGATTAAAGCTGATCCGGAAAAAGTAGAGAGTGTTCGGGACTGGGAAAGACCAAAAACTGCTAAGCAGGTACGATCTTTTCTGGGGTTCTGTAGTTACTACAGAGACTTCATTCCGGGATACTCTCGAGTAAGTTTTCCTATGCAGAGTATCGCCCATTGGACGCCTGGGAGAGTTCGGGAACCATTCCCATGGGGGAATGAACAGGAGGAATCTAAAAGCCCTATTTACGGATACACCGGTATTAAAATACCCAACCCCTTCAGATCACTTCATATTGGATACGGATGCTAGCAATGATAGGTCCAGGACGGTGTGGAAGTCCCGATCGCGTTTGCTAGCAACACTCTGAATAAGGCCCGACGGAATTATTGCACCACTAAGAGGGAACTCCTGGCTGTGGTGGTGTATACTAAGAAATTTAAACACTTTTTATGGGGATCTGATTTTACACTAAGAACTGACCATTCATTTCTCCGATGGCTCCTTAACTTCAAGGATGCCAAGGGGATGATAGGCAGATGGTTGGCGCACCTTTCGGAATTCGGGTTGGAGCACAGCCAGATCCAACATAGGTCAGGGAAGAAGCACACCAATGCGGACGCCCTATCTAGGAAGCCAATCCGGAAATGTGGTCGAGAGAGTTGTGGTGATTGCGGACAGCATAACGCAGTGATTGCTGCCACGCATATGCCACTCCGGGACTATCCGGGAACTTTAATAGAATGGTCACCAGAGATCATTCGCGAGTTCCAGGGTAAGGACCCCATTACCAAGAAACTCCTGGAAACAGTTCCGTTAGGGATCAAACCTGTCCGTCCTGCTATCAGTATGGAGAACAGGGAAATGAGAAGACTCCTAGCCCAATGGGCCGAGCTAGAAGTCAGAGATGGAATCTTATGTAGATGGAAAATTAGTCCAACAAAAAAGATTCTTCAGATTGTTATTCCGAGCGCTATGCGTCGGGATATTATGTATTACTGCCATGGCCACGTGACAAGTGGTCATTTCTGAAAGAGTAGATCTCTGGAAAGACTCACCAGGAGATACTACTGGCCGGGAATGAGTGGAGATTTGCTAAGGTGGATCGCCACTTGTCCTGAATGCTGTAAGAATAAACCCAGGGAGGGGTTAGGAAAGAACCCATTGGTCCAGGAATTGTTCGGGGTACGCTTCGCCAGGATTGCAATTGACACAATACAACCCCTAGGGATAATACTTGCATGATGGTTGTTTGCGATTACTATACGAAATATACGAAAGTATTCCCTCTGAAAGATCACAAAGCCATCACTTGTGCGGAAGCATTCGTGAGAGGTTGGGTGTTGCAATACGGGGTCCCCCTGATGCTCCATAGCGATCAAGGAAGGGAATTTGAATCAGAATTGTTTCAGGAAATGTGCAAGTACTTAGCCATCTGCAAGACGCGCACTAATCCGTACCGGCCCCAGTCGGACGGCTTAGTAGAACGGTTCAACAGAACCCTACTACAAGTTCTGAAACCACTAGTGAATAAACACCAGGATGATTGGGATATCCAATGCGATTTCGTGGTGCATGCATACAACAGCACAGTGCATGCCTCTACCAATTGCACTCCGAACATGTTGGTTTATGGTGAAGACATCATAATGCCGGCAGATTTAGTATTTGGGGTAATCGGAATAAGTCCTGAAACCCCATGTTCAATTATGTTTGTAGAATCCCTACGGGATAACTTTAAGAAAGCTTATGAACTAGTTCGGAATCAGTTAGAGAAATCAGCAAAATGGCAGAAAGTGGGCTATGACACTGGACTGAAACCTAGATTTTTCAGGGTGGGAGATAGGGTCCTTAGATTCTATAAACCCCTTGATAGATTGAAAGTAGTGTCTAGCTGGGATGGCCCACACGTCATAACTCAGATAATTTCGGAAACCACCTGCTTTATAAGAGATCTGTACGGGAACGTACGACGGTGTCATGTCGAAGTATTAAGGCCGTACAGAGGTAGGGAGTTAGCTGAAGAAATGTACGGGATAGGCCCGAACGTTATGGAATTACCAGAGGTTATTGACTTACCTGAACTAAGCGAATCTCCTGGTGTAGAGGATCGGAATGAAGATACAGAAAAACCTGTAAAGGAAGTAAAAAGAAATAAGAAGAAACCAAAGGGGATGCCGATGCTCGGCACCCGAAAGCGGAGGAAACGTAAGAAGAATGTAACTGAATCGAATGAAAATGATGCTAAGAATAAAAAAGTCTTGGCAGGAGTAGGGAAGGCAAAGCGGACCGGGAACCCAAAGGCTAGATTGGATCTCGGGAATGGAGCGGAGTCCCCCAATGCTAAAAATAGAACTAATAAGGAGGGCGTTCGCTGTAGTGCTAGGATTGCTCAGAGAAGCGGTGTTACCTAAATAAGCCCGACAATAGATTCTAATAAGTATTGAATCCTGAAACACAACGATGTATAGTCCTGTTTTTGTGTATGTCCTCACCTTTAGATGTTTGTGTTGTTACTCGTTATGACAGAGAGTGGTGTCAACTATGTTGACAGCACCTTCGGGATGCTCGTCAGGTTGTAATGAAACCGCTCTAACCTGCTCTGTTGTCGGCTCCTCGAGGTTCCAGTGGGTAGTGGACGGATTAATCCGACGTATCAGCATAGTGCTATACGTATTCTCCATGTGTACTCCAGATGATATCGAGCCGGGAAGACAATATGAACTCTGACAGACCGTTTTGTTTACGGATGCGTGGAAAGCACGTGGCACCGCGTGACCTAATTACCCGGAATGAGGGTATGACCCTTGACCCCGGGTTTGGGGTTTCTCGCGCGAGTTGACGCCATCTTGTTTAATCAAGCATCTACGCCGAGGAAACTCGACGTGCTTGATTTTGCTCGGTAGCTTTTCCCTGCTGTAAGCGCAATACTCTGATAAATACGAACACTAACTAAGATTATAAAGTCGAGGAGTATGTTGAAGTACTGCTGGGCCCATTTTAGGAATCTGAATTCCGTCTAAATGGCGGAAAAGATGCTGTCTGAATCGAGTATGGAGGTGGATATGGAGGACCGTTCGGGAATGAGTCCGATTCATCCCGAAGAGGAAGCGGCTCTGGAGGATAGGGAAGCAGCAAACACGCTGGTATGTCTGGATCTGAACACTAGTGGAGTGGGAACGTCGGAGATGCCTCCACCCCCCTCCCCAGCAAAATCCGTACATTCAGAATCAACTGAACCCATGATGGACCCCCCGGAAAATCATGGTAAGATTGACTATTCGTTGGGAAGCATCGTGTGGCCGAATGGCGATACGATCTTCCTCGAGAAGGATTATATCTGGAATCCGAAAACATCAAAACCGGAAAAGATTTCTGAGATGTGGAGGAACTTGATTAAGAAAGCAATCCCTGAAGATCTATCGATTCCGGACATATGGTTACTAAACTATATGGATTTTGCTACCGGTATGAGTGTGAACCAAGAGTTCTTCCGTACGGTGGCATACGTTAAGGACAAGTGGGGCCGGGAACACCCGGAAGCCACTGTTGAGGAGCATGTGTCCCTGTTCTGGTACGGGATGCAGCCATCACGGAACCCACCGAGCCCTGTTAAGATTGATTCAGGATCAGACCATATGGATGTTGATGATGGAGGTGGAGCTGTGGGAGGGGCTACTGCTAAGCCTACCCGCAGGAGATCCTCCGTCTCATCTGACACACTTTCTGAAACCGAGCTGCAAGCTGAAGACAGCCGGATTGAGAAAGAAGTCGTAAGAATGCAGTCAGAAGCCGAGGAGAAGTTAGAGCAACAGGAAGAAGTGTTAAGAAAACAAAGAGAACAGTTGACTGAAATAAGTACCGGGCTGAGTGCATCAGTAGAAGACACCAAAGCCCGGCTGCAGGCCCGAGTAACTACGAAGGGTACTGTTAAGGACAAAGAAGGTTGGAAACAGAGTCTAAGTAAGAAGGCGAAAGCCTTAATTAAGAAAAAGGAGAAGGAGGAGAGGGAGAAGCTTAAGAAGAAGGAAAAGATAGATAAGAAGGCGGAGGAGGAAGAAGCCGGAAACGAGGCAACTCGGGTTGCGGCAGCCACGAGTCCGAAGCCAACTGGCGCTATTCCGAAGACTGCTGTCGTTCCGAAACCTGTGGCTTCCGGCTCACAGGATACCGCGGAGTCAGATACATGGGATTGGTAGTAGTATATACATGCAAACTGAGCGCAATGGATTAGCTACTAACTAGGTCATGACCTACTGGTAGACCGGAAGTGACCTAGTTTCAGCCAATCAGAGGGCTGGATTTGACAGGAAGTGACGTCATAAGGTCATGACCTAGTTTTTTCGACCAATCAGAGAGCTGGATTCCATTTGACCTAGTGACCTGACCTAGTTACATAAATTAAAAGAATTGCGCAATACCTAGAGCTGACCTACTTGCAAACCGGAAGTGACCTACTAACCTACTTGCAAAAACGTATGACCTACGTATGAGGGTGCATTGCGCAATGCTTGTAAGAATTTACACAATGTTCTGATGCAATACTTTTATGGATTTACGCAATACTTATGACTCATGCATTAAAATAAAACACAACTCATTTATTTCACATAACAGATTATATTTTTTTATTAGACACAATATTTACAGATGAAGACAGATTTTCCATTTCCGGGGCGTGCACATATACTACAAAAACATTTGTTGTGTGTGAATTTACTTGCTTGATACCAGCTTTGGCCAGTGAGACTTGTTTTCCATGTGTTGTGGAAACAATAACTGTTAAGTTTGGCTATGTTAGATATAGCATGCTCGAACAAAGCCTGGGCCAGGAAGTAAGTTTGACTGTTTTTGGGTCCAGGTAAAAGACCAGATAAAAAACCATCCTTAAAGTTTACCTCAAAGGAGAAATGATTTTTCACTCCAGGTATACTTAAGGCATGAAGTTCCAGAGAGACCTGCAGACATGTGAAACAAATAGTTTTAGCAATAGCAGATACTTCCAGTTTACAATTACACTGACAAAACACTCCTACTATGGGATTACATTCTAACTCTTGGAGAGTAAGAGCAAACTTTCTTACACTTCCTAAAGTGTACCTTGTGTAGTGTCTTGGGCAGCCAGGTTCAGTGTGCAATTGATATACTCCTATACACCAATCATGCATTATCAAGTTAACTTTTTTCACTCGACAATAGTACATGCAGTTTCTGTAGGCGTCCCAAAAAGCTGAAGAGAAATATTTGTACATTTTAACACTAGTTATACAGTGGTCAACAGTGTCTGGTTCAGCTCCTCTAAAATAACCAATGTTTTTTGCAGGTATTATTTCCCAAAAGAAATTCTCTGAACATCCACATGCTACAGAACTTATATCATTGTCAGGTGTTATAGAAGAAGCTTGATTATATGAAGCAACACTTTGTAAAACTGGACGCATGTAATAGTCATAAGGTGGAGTTTCTGTGGTTTGCTCCACAAGCATAGCTTCTAAACTTTCCATGTTAAAATGGTTGCTTAAATCTAACCAGATACTAATAGTCTGGTGAACGTGACGCTATGAGTTAAGAAATCTGGTACCACTTTTTTTTTCTGTTCCAACTTAATTTCTTCAGCGCCGGATTTTTTATTTTTTGTCGTGAACATGTACAGCGTTCACTTTTGTGAAAAGTTTTTTTTTATTTTTGGGTGATACAGTTCACTTTTCTTACTTTTTTATTAGTTTTTTTTTCATGATACAGTACACATTTTTTTTACCTTTGTTTTTTATTTGAAAAATGTTCATTTGAACAAAAAATATTTTCCAGTTTAACACTGTTTTCTATGGAAAAAAATGTTCATTTGAACAAATGTTCGTTTGAACAATTGTTCAAATGAACATTTTCCATTTTAACACTGTTTTCTATGGGGAAAAATGTTCATTTGAACAAATGTTCGTTTGAACAATTGTTCAAATGAACATTTTCCATTTTAACACTGTTTTCTATGGGGAAAAATGTTCATTTGAACAAATGTTCGTTTGAACAATTGTTCAAATGAACATTTTCCATTTTAACACTGTTTTCTATGGGGAAAAATGTTCATTTGAACAAATGTTCGTTTGAACAATTGTTCAAATGAACATTTTCCATTTTAACACTGTTTTCTATGAAGGAAATTTGTTCATTTGAACAATTTGTTTAAAACTTTTTTTTCTTTCAACGAAATGTACAACTGGAAGTGAAACTAGAAAAAGAAACCATTTTTTATATAGAAAGGGGTAGGGTGCTTACACCGTCTTCACATACTTGTCTCTTTATGTACTGATAGGTTAGACCTTGTTTCCTTTGAGAGTAAGTCGTAACGCTGTGGTTTACTACTTTAAATCCTTTGTTGACTACCGTGACAACATTTTCACTGTCCAGTACTTCTTTGTACTTGTCAGTGGTCAGGGGGTTTTGTTTTTGAATTACACCTTTGCAACTCATTTTAACGGGCACATTTACTCCTGTGCCTATGTAACATTTGGAGTTCAAGGCAGTCATTTCGTCACCTTCCCACTCCACTTTGAATAACCCGGGGGTTCTCTTGTCAAACGCCAGACGGCTCTTACAACATGGTTGAGGCAGCCACAGCTCACCCAATACTTTGGTCTGAACATAGGTCTCTCTGTGGTGACTGTTGTCACATGATTCAGAGGGCAACCATTTGTGACGTTCTCTGAAGAAAGCTTCACGTTTTTCAGGAATAATTACGTCTTCTATTTTCTCTGCACTTAAAGCAAAGTAAAAACTGTCAGTGTCCATTTCACACATTTCAAAATCTTTCTCGTCTATGTATTCAAGGAGAAAGTCGTAATAGAAAGCCAACATTTTAAGTTTGGCATATTGGTATACCATGAACCCTATTTGAACTGGGAGATCGTAGGTGATGGAGGTGGGCAAACAGGACAGTTCTACCGTGTTGTCACTTATGTCTTGCACATCTTGCACTGACCAGTGCATGGCCAAACGTCTTGCCTTAGAGGGGTGAAGATACTTTGTTTGAACAAAGTTTTGTTTGTTGCATATGGTTTTTCCGTATGAACCATTTCCCAAAAGATTGTACAGATCTGACAAAATCTTACAGTCTATATTTTCGTCGCCCTTCCTCCTAGCTTTAGTTACTTCGTCCATGAAGGGTAAAAAAGTCTGTTCTGGAGTGTATTCTACGAGAAGGTGTACTGTCGTAACTACCAAACCTTTCTCCAGGTACCACTTCAAGAGAGGAGTTCCCAACAAAATTCCCTCTGCGTGGTAGCTGCCTATAAGTTGGCGTTGCGGTTGTTTTAGCTTACCTGCTGCTTCCAGGTAACGTTTCATATGTTCACCTACGTCTTTTTTTCCTACTAAACAGTTTTTGAAAATAGGTGTCATTTCACTGAATTTTTCTTTCAAGTGTTCAGGTGTTTCTATGTCTACCTGGATAAGTCCAAAAGTTGTTCCTTTAGAAACCCCTCTCAGTATTTCATCCTGACTTTTTCTGCCTTGGCACAACGGTCTTTTAATTTCCCATTCACTTTTTGTTTCTCTGCACAAGTTTTCAGTTTTTTCTTTCAACCACATACACTCATACTTTTCCTCTACTTGGTAACCTAACGATTGAAGATATAGGGTAGTCAAAATGGTATTTTGGTTTTTTTCTTCTAACCATGCCTTTCCATTGGGGTCTCTCAAAACTGATTTAGTGAGGTGACATATGTGACCATGCCAGTAGCACCCGTGAAACTGGTATACTTTTTTTGAAGCTGGATCATATCCGTCCACTTTTATTTTCCTTGAACCCAATACTACTTCCCCGTAGTTGTATTGGTGTAATATCTTGACTTTGTCTGTCACAGTTTTGTATCGCAACCATTCTGTGGCTGAGTAGCTAATTTGTTGACTGCAAACAGCTTGAAAATCGTTTTCTTTCCTGCGCACCACATAATAACCTGTGCAGTGCTCTTCACCCATGCACTTGAGGTACAAGCTGTTAGCATCTACCCCTACTATGTGTCTGCATACTTTGCTTTGTGACCCGTATTTTTTTTGTCTTATTCTTGTTTCTCCACTTTTGTGATGTCTGTGAAAAATAATAGAGGGACCCCCTACTAAGTTGCGTCTGAGCAAGGAGTGAACATCCTTTTCTTTCTCACCAAAAAGAATGTAAGGAGTGGCATTAGGTGCAGTGTTGTTGAAAAGAAACTTCAAGGTTAAACCTGGCAAAGTTAAACCGTCTTTGAACATGTCTACCCCACGATCTATAAAAAATTTTGTGTGCTCGTTTATGGCTAAAACAAAGGGTTTAACATCCAGGTTGTTGTAATATATCAAGTAGTCCTTCATAGTTTTCATTTTGTTTTCTTTCCAGACCTTTTTACATTCAAGATAATCTTCTTTGCTTATTCCACCACCCGACAAAGAACTGTAGAAGCAGTGGCGTGGAGGAAGAGCTTTGTTGTTCAGTTTTCTTATGTTGTCCATCCACTCGTAGGGAAAAAAACCTTTTTCAGCTTTCCCTTTTAGAAAGGCTTTCAGGTAGTTTGCGTAGGAATAACCTGGTGCCAAATAGTTAAACATATCAAGGAAAAGAAGATGGTCTGTGTACACTGCTATGTACTTGTTGCATTTTTTTATGGTTTTCATTTCTGTTTTGTCTGTGTCTATAAAAAAAGAATGAAATTCCTTTTTTATCAAATTAATGTCATACTTTCCAGAGTTGAAACCTAGAACAGGGACTCTTTCTATGTAGGTAAGAAGTTTTTCCTTCACTTCAAGAACATGGGAGATTTTTTTTGGGGGATTTTTTTTGTTCTTTGCTGGAAAAACTTTGCTAGCTTTATGTTCTAGTTCCTTTTGTTTTTCTTCTAGAGAGTCTAGTTCGTCTAAAACATCTCTAAAATTCTCTTTCACCTGTTCTCCTATCATCTGCCCCAAGTTGTTTATGTGTTCCAACACATTTTTAACCAAAGGATCGTCGTCCCTGTTGGAATTTCTGACAAAACACACTGGTTCTGTATGCCCAGGAAAATCAGAAGCTACACTGGCAGAAAGGGGTATGTGAGTTTTTTCTATCACAGTGTTAGCATTTTCTGGGGACGAATTTTCAGGTTGGACGAAATAGCTTTCAAAGTCCAAAACAATTTTATAGGGGTATATTTTTTTCTCAGGTGAACAAACTATTCCCAGTTCCTCTAAAACTTGAAAAACTGTTTTGGATGGATTGTATGCTCCACCTTTGTACCTGAAGCTGACTTTGGTGCAATCTTTTTTCACCCCATTGTGTTGTTTCAAAAGGAAGCTACGAGTGAAAACTTTATGACACTTTTCACAGGGGTACATTTTACCATACAGTCCCATGTTAGTTATTAAACTTACATGGTTTCTGTGTAAGTTCAAGTTCATGATTTTTTTGGATGAACACATGTTTGACCTTATAATTTTAGGTCGACCCTTTCTTTTACCAAAAGAGGGAAGGTAAAAGATTCTTATGTTAACTTCAAACATTTTTTCTAACCTGTCTAAATCTCTTATGTTAACGCCCTCAAAAGTCTCCTTGTTCACCCCTGGATAGGCTTCAAGGAAAAGCTCTTGAGTTTTTTCTAAAGATTCATACAGGAAGAAAGACAGACATCTAAAGAAACACAAGTTGTCCTTGTAAGCCCTTTTGGTTTTAGGGTCTCTGTGAAAGTGTTGCATTCCTCTTTGTCTTAAACCTGGTGGAACAGTTTTCATTTTACCTAAAAGATATTCTCCTCCCGTAGCCCTTATCAGTGTGATGTTGGCGTTCACGTTGCCTATTACACTCCATTTAGTAGAGGGTCTTTGAGTGTCTTCTTTAATGTTGTTTTCTATTAAATCTAAACACTCTGCAAAGTCTTTGTCGTCCCTTATAAAAATGTAAGGGTCTCTATGACTTTCACTGTCATAGAACAAAGACGAGTTGTTGGCAGAAGCATGAAAGTACATGACTTTCTCTTCTTCTTCTTCCTCCTTAGAGGAAGACAACAACCTTCCAAAAGAGACAGCCACTTTGTAAGCCATAACTTGATTTCTATGAATAGAGGTAAGCGCCTCTATTACCTGTTTGGCTCCCAAGTCTTTGTTGAAACTTGTCATTCTGACGTTGAAAATGGACTGAAGCTTACCAAGCACAGCCAAACCTGAAGCTATGGACTTGAAGTTGTCACGGTAACTGCTTTTATGCAAAGAATTTTTTTCTATTTCTTTTGGAAGTTCTAAGCTGTCGGAAAAAGTTTCTCTTCTACAAGAATCTGAGTTACATAAAGTTTTTCCACTGTTTTCTACAGTAACCAAACGTGGAGGTCTAGGGGTG
The DNA here is from genome assembly GCA_949317995.1 of Acholoe squamosa. Lineage (NCBI taxonomy): Eukaryota > Metazoa > Annelida > Polychaeta > Phyllodocida > Polynoidae > Acholoe > Acholoe squamosa. The sequence continues at coordinate 89,260,631 of OX439038.1, read as the reverse complement.
TTACACATTGGACAGTTGACGGTGTAAAGTTGTTTTACCTTTTTGGGCGGCATTTTTTTTTTTAAGGTTTCTTTTTCTTGTTTCACTTTATGTTCTATATACAAACTTATAACTAAAAACCTAACCTAAGTATACATGGAGTACATATGGAACTTAAACCTACGCTGGGCTATGTTGACTAAAAACGGAGTACGTCTAAATCTAACTACAAATTAGCTGATATACATGATAATGTAAAAGCACTGAACAAGGAGCTGTTGACCAGACACTATACAAAGTTGACCACTTACCCAGAGTAGAAATCGGTCGTTTCGTCTAGGAAGGGACCAACTCGTGATTTTATGTCCTCCAGAATGAAGGGGGACACAGTGTGTCCGCAGTGTGTGGCTGAGGGGGGCATTCTGAAGCTGGAAGACACCGAGGCATTCATTTCCTCCACGTAGCTGGTTGTTCCTATGTGAACTTTAGGAGTTCCCTTGTACAAGTTTACCAGGACCATAGCCCGGCCTCCACTAGGGTCGGTGCAGTCTTGGTTCAAGGACAACAAAAGATTATCCACCTTCCTCTCTCCAAGGGCAGCTAGGCGGTGTAACTCCTTGTACTTTCCTAGGATGCACTCTATCTGGTCCACTAAGTTCCTGAATTCACGCGCCTCTAGGTTCAAGCACCGCTCGTAAGGTTTGTCCAGGTAGGTTCTCAAGCATACTCCCCTGATTCTAGGTTCCCTGTATATTTCTATGCAGGCGTTGTTATCCCCTTCCGGATAAAAAACTTGGTTGGGGGCAGGTGACTTTTCTTGGAAACCAAATCGAGCAGGCCACTTTTTTACCACCAAAGGCACTGACCTAAAGCCCACAAGCTTGCTGGAAGAACTGGGGGCAGTGCCCTCCCCAAACTTTTGCCTGTGTGACTTGTCTTTAGGAGAAGGAACACCTGGGACAGAACCAATTGGCTCGGCACCATAGGATGAAGTCGCTGAGGAATCTGAAGCAGGGGTAGAGACAGGGGTTTTCTTGTGGTAGGCGCGCTTCTGTCTTTTTTTCTTAGGCTCCCCTTCTTTCTCACTGGAACAGTTTCTTTTTTCCGGCGGGCTTTTAAGAAGCAGCTCCTCTACTGGAACCGGGAGAGAGTACAGAGGAGAAGGGCCGGTTAAATCTATAACCTCTACCTGCGAATACCCCCCGCGGTGAGCAGGTGAAGGTGTCCCTTGTGTTAAGTCCACCACTTCTATGGGTTTAACTGCCGGTGATGAGGTTGTAAGGTCTATAACCTTAATTGGACTGACCTGGGGAGAAGGTTCCTCCGGAGTCACGGGTGAGTAAGAGGCGGACGTAGGTGTTTCAGTGGGGGGTTGGTAGTTCAAAGGTGCCGGGGGATTGATGTATTCCCTGATGTCAAAATCGCCGTCGCCAGCTTCCTGAGGAGAGCGATCCCGGACGCGATCCAGGAAATCAGTGATTTCGCCATGAAGAGCTGCAAGAGCAGCTTCCTGTTCTCCTGCATCAGGCACTTCAGTTGGAAGCCGAGCAGGAGTTGCAGGTGGTTTATCAGGTGAGGCTGGAGAGGTAGGAGGAGGGGCGATGCCCGACGCCTTTTCCACTGTCTGTTTAGAAGTAGTAAAAGTTAGTGGAGCCAGTTTTTTAGCTCCTCCTCTCCTGACACTAAGTCCCGTCTTCATGCGACCAGGCATTGTTCTCCTTGAAGATGAAAGGGTGGCAGGGCTGGAAGGTGCAGGAGCAGGACGGCGAACAGCAGACAAACGTCAGAAAAGGTTTGATGAAGATCGAGCAGCTCAAGTCTACTTTATAGTAACTATCCTGATACGATGCTGGGACGTTCCCTTGTCGTTCAGATAACGTACAACCACGTCCATGAGTCGTAGATAACCGTGCTTTTCCATTCATAGTATGTTTTACACTTAGTCAGTGTTGTTTTGGAAAAAAGTAAAAAAGCTTAACTCAAATAAAAAACGTGATAACGTTCAGTCAACGTTCAGGGTGAGGCTTGTAAAACGAGTCTTGTTGTTACCATTCTGTAATTAACGCAGACCATTCGTCATTTATCAGAACTAGCTTCTCTCAAGCAGACATGGCTAACTTTTGTCCTTTGCCTTTGTCTTTGACCGTAGGTCACAAAAGGCGTCAGGAGGTGTTTATTTCAGACATCAGGAGGGGCGTAGAAGAAGGTAAGGTGTGGGCTGTGTGGAAATTCTGTCCTGAAAATTTGAACAGGGATCTTTACATCCCTCCTAACTGTAACTTCAAACAATGCTTTTTGCACAACCAAACCACTGCATTGGTTCCTGGTGGACCCTCTGTGAAAAAACTTATCTCAGAAAATGGGGAAAGTTTTTTTTCAGGTGTTCTTTTGGGACATGGTGCCATGGTACACTTGATGTCTAGACATTCCATTTCCTCTGGAAGTTCAAAGAAATTCATTTCAGACAGACAAAAACCCTTTTTTCTAAGGGATCAACCTTTGGGGGGAGGGCCTGGTAATTCAGTTTTCATCGATTCTACTATGGTGAAGGCTTTAATTAAAGCCACTTTACTTCACCCAGACAAAATTACACACTCTTTAGGTTCAAAAATTTTCTATGAAAGAGGATTCAGGACAGAGATTGGCCACAATTACCATGGATGCTGTCATGTTGTGAGAGTTATTACTGAAATAACTACCTCCCATGAAAAAGGTCAGCTGAAGGTGGTAACAGCCTACCCCGTATCTAATTTTTGGTCCTCCTAATAAAACTGAACAAAAATAAACGATGATCCTCCGGGTAAGGCCCCTGGGCCAAACCCACCCTTCCACATGTTTTCCCCTCTTTTCAGAACGCTCAGGCACTGACCCTGACGTTTGTTTCGTCCTTGAGCAATAAATCATTTCAGGAAATTGCGATAAGGAAAGACTGACAGGTTTCCTATAAAGGTTAAACGGGGACTAAACCATCGTTATTTGACACAACAACCTTCGACCTACTATGTCGCGTTACTCCCTGCAGCGTGTATTAGAACAACGTCACCCCGACGACACTCAAGTTCTGACATATGTGAGGGAAAGAAATGAAATTATATGTTGCTCTTCAATTTGTTTCAGGTACGTGTGCAAATACTTGAAAGAATGTGTTCTTCACCGGAAAAAATTATACTTAGTTTTTTCTTCAGTGCAATCAAGTTTTACATCCAAAGACAGAAAAACCTTGAGGAAAATGGTTTTGAGTCATAACTTGTCGAAATTTTAAGCGGTGGAAACCTTGGGTTATGCCCTGAAGCATGGAAGAAAGGGAAAAGGCCCACTGAAAAACCCCTTCCATGTGGAAGCATTGAAAGCGGCAGAAGAGCATCACGCCAAAGAAAATCCCCGCCTACTTAACCAGCGTCTTCATTTCTTCATGTCTATTTTGGAACTTCTAGCTGAGTGCTTAGAAACCAAAACTTTGTTTTCCTCCTGCCCCATATTTCACATCCCATCATCGTCCCTGGATCGTTTCAGTGTAGAGGAGAAAGAAAAAGTTTGGTTTTATCTGGCTATGTGGTGCACCCAGCTTATCTCCCTTACTCACTGTTTTCACCACAATCAGCTCGCTTTACACTCAACGTCATAACAAATTTAAACGAACGAAGAACGATGTAACATGCTTACCTAAACAGGGGGAAGGGAACGGGAGAGATATATAGAATAGGATAGAATAGGGTAGGATAAAATAGGGTAGGGTAGGGTAGGGTAGGGTAGGGTAGGAAAGGGTGGGGTTGGGTTTAAAAAACTATGGGGTGGGGGGGTGGGGGCACCCCTCAAGTATGGGGGGTTTGGGGCTTGTTGGCCCGGGCTGGCCGCCCAAAATAACCCACCTAACCCACCCACCCACCCACCCACCCACCTAAACCACCTACCCACCTACCCTACCCTACCCTACCCTACCCTACCCTACCCTACCCTACCCTACCCTATATAAGTCAACTGTATGCTTTCTAGCCTGTCATAACCTGCCTGCCTTCCTACCTGCCTGCCTTACTTGCTCAACACCTTTTATTTGGACGCTATGGAGTTTCACCTTTCGGACGAGTTGTTATTCAAGGTCAGTGAAAAAATATCTGAAAAAGACTACCCTCGATTAGGAGTTTACTTAGGACTTAGACTAAGTTTAATGGATTACATGGAAAAAATACCGTCTCTTCGTTCTATGGGGAGAGAAATGCTTATTTCATGGAGCAGAAAGAACGTGCGTTGCAAGTGGATGGTATTGAGACATGCATTAAGTGACATAGGTCGTTACGATCTAACTGATTATTGTAGATGGTACATGGGATATTACAACGTAGTGGACCATTGTGAAATTCCTCCAGAACAGTGGAAAGTTGATACTTTGTTCGTCAACCTGGCAGACAAGTTCGAAATGCTTGACTGGAGGAAACTGGGAACTCAACTTGGAATGAGCGACCACGAGCTTAACCTGATATCCACCCCTGTTCCAGGGAAAAAAGGTGTCACAAATCCTGTATTCGAAGTTCTGATGGTTTGGAAATATAGAGAAATATCTCATCCAAGCTGCCTGATAGCCAGTCTATACAACATGGGACTTTCTGATGTAGCTCTTTACGTGGAAGGTTTGAACAAGGGTTCTACTGGTTTAAAAGAGGACGAGGTTGCTCCTTTGGTCACTTTGGTTTAAGATATCGTCCAACATGGATAACAAGGAAAAGGAGATCATTTTTGACCCACGTCTACAAAACCCCTTCACAATGATCATAGCTGGACCTACTTCTTGTGGGAAAAGTCAACTTGTTTTCAAGTTGATTAAAGGTGTAGACGAGCTTGTTACTCCAAAAATACACGACATATACTACTGCTACAGTCAATGGCAAGATGGATTCGACGAAATGGTGAAGTTGGGGGTTAAGTTTAACAAAGGTCTTCTTTCAGAAGACTTTTTGTTCGAGGATGAAAGAGACGTGACTAAACATGGACTGGTCGTAATAGACGATCTCATGGATCCCGAGTACGTTCCCACCATAATGAAACTTTTCACTGTGGGCTCTCACCATCGCAGTTTAAGTGTAATTTTTGTTACTCAAAACTTGTTTTTCAACAATCCTGCCTTCAGAACCTTGAGCTTAAATGCACACTACCTAGTTGTTTTTAAAAACCCTAGAGACATGAGTCAGATAGGGCACATCAGCAAACAGGCCTTTCCAGGACAGAAATCCTTTTTGACGGAGGTATATAACTCAGAAACCAAAGAGAAGCATTCATACATCCTATTGGACTTTAAGCAGAGCACACCTAACGAGCTTAGGGTAAGAAACAGCATAACAACTCCTTGGAACACCTTGGTTTTCATTCCTCAAGCTTCAGCTTCGAAAAGAAAAAGATAGAATGGTGACCAAAAGATCTCCTTCTGGAGGAAAATTTAAAACAATTAGGAAACATTACCACTTGTTGAAACACATATCCAAGTGTTCCTCGGCAGAGTGTTCCCACATTATCAAAGGTCTCAGCGATGAGGTCATTAGGTTGATGAGTCAAATTTGCGTCAACGTAATGAACAAAAACCTGTTGCGTAACGAGTCCGACGCAGTCAAACGTTTATCACCCTACAAGAAAGAACTCAAGTCAGTCACAAGGCACAAGGCTACCGTTAAGCAGAAGAGGAAAACCTTTGAGCAAAAGGGTGGATTTTTGGGAACCATTTTGGGCCTCGCCTTACCCCTGATAACAGGTCTCATAGGAGCACGTCGATAAAAAAATCATGTCTTATTCAAGGATGGCCCTCGTAAGGGCGGATTTTGTTCCCCGAGAAAAAAAACCTTCTTTTGTTAGTCCTTCCTCTCCTCCCCAGCCTGGACCTAGTGTTCAAGACCAGTACTACAGCACTCAACTTTTAAGAGAAGGTTTAACTCCTGATTCCAGCCTGGTTCAAGTCCTGAACCACCTTCAAAGTAAAGCACATGAGGTGCTTAACTCTCCTGACCTCAAACTGAAGGAAAAGTTAAGGCAGTACAATCAACTTATGATAAAGTCGGGAATTTTAACTAAAAAAGCCAAGGCCTTAGGACAACGTAGGGAAGGTCCCTATCCTGGTCGAGCAGTAGGACAAGGCCCTGCAGGAGCAGCAGCAGCAGCAGCAGCTGGGGGTGTAAACAATTCTTTAGAAGACACCGACGACGGCGACGACGATGCTGACCACACTTTCACAGAGACTAGAGACGATCCACCACTTCCTGACGATTCAGACGGAGACAGTGTAGACAAGTTCAAAGGGGAGGAAGGCTTTAAACCTCGTGCAAGAGACAACACAGAGGGTATGGACGCCGACATAAAAGAAAGAATACCTGCAAGTTACAGAACGACTGCTAAAAATCTATACAGAGAATTATCTCGTCACGGAAGTCAAATTTTGAATTGGAACAGAGACGGAGAAATATATGTTAACGGGGAACGTGTGCCTGGAACTGACATAACAGATTTGTTAGCTTTTGCTGCCCGACCAAAGTCTTTGAAAAAGGACCAACCTAAAGGAAGCCAGGTTTTCATGAGAGCAGTTAAAAGGCTGAACCCCACCTTAAAATTTGTCAAAAACAAGTCGGCTTTTGCAGGGCACAGTCCTTCCTTTGCTGCCAGTCCCTTGAAAAGAGCTTCCCCTATAAAGAAGAGGAAAGTAAGTCAAAAAGGAACTGGACGTAAGTTTATATGGCGCACAAGGCTTTGAAAAAAGATGTCCTCAGGTTTTACACAGATCCTAAACAACCTGGAAGTTTCACCAGCGTTTCTAAACTTCAACGTCATCACTTCAAGAAAACAAAGAAAAAAAACATAGAACAAGCTTTGGAAGATGTAGACGCTTACACCAGACACAAACCTTACAAGAGAAGATTTCCAAGAAGAAAAACACAAACATGGGGGATAGACAAACAGTGGCAACTTGACCTCATAGACATGCGAGAATTTTCAAAGGAAAACAAAGGATACCAGTACATTCTAGCGGGAATAGATGTTTTTTCAAGGTATGGTTTTGGACAACCTGTGAAAAGTAAGAGAGCTGATGACGTGACAGAGGCTTTCAAAAAAATGAGCAAAGAAAGAAAACCTCAACAAATTCAAACTGACAAGGGCAAAGAGTTTGTCAACAAAATTTTCAAAAAACACTGTGAAGATCAAAAAATCAATTTTTTCACAGGAGAGAACGACGACGTGAAGTGTGCCTTAGCCGAAAGGTTCAACTCTACTTTACAAGGAAAAATGTGGAGATGTTTTTCTCATTTCAATAACTACAAATGGGTTGACTTGCTGCCCGACTTGGTTAAGTCCTACAATTTGACTTACCACAAAGCCTTAGGAGCTGCCCCTTCAGACATAAATAAAGACAACTCTGAAGTCTTGTTCTACAGGTTGTACGATCAACCTCAAAAGAAAAAAGTTCCTGTCCTTCAGTTGAAGAGAAAAAATCAAGTGCGAATGTTGAAAACAAAGAAAACATTTAACAGAGGGTACGAACCTAACTGGACTGAGGAAATATACACAGTCGACAACATTTCGCCCAAAGGGTACCACCTGAAAGATCTCCTTGGAGAAGAGATAAAAGGAAGCTTCTACGAACCTGAGGTCCAGAAGGTGCAAGTCCGTCACGGAAGACGCTACAACATAGAAAAAATAGTAAAATACAGAGGAAAAGGCAAGAAAAGAGAAGCCTTGATCAAGTGGAAGGGTTATGGAGACAAGTTTAACTCTTGGGAACCTGTCAAAAACATAAACAAATGGCGTTTACCTTAACTTTACCTAGTAACTCATCTATGAACGTTTTTCCTGACAACACTTTAACTAGTTACAATACAATTTTGGCAGAATACATTAACTCTCCTACTCAGTTAGAGTGTGCTCTTCAAGAAATAACCTGTCCTACCACGTGGTACAACGTCAAAGAAGAACCCATTCTCTTGGTACAGGGAGAAAACGACCTGACAAACAACCTCCGCTCTGTAGTAGCTTTATTGAACAAACGCAGAAGAGAATTTTTTCCTCTGGAAAAACCAGGAGCCCATAGTGTCTTCAGTAGAGCTTCAAGCTCTACATCAAATTTATCAGCCCAATCTGCTTTGAAGAGAGGAGTAAAAATAACAAAAAACCTACGTCATGTCAACCCTGTGGGATCGACTGAAACCATTCCTCCTGCTGGTCCTGCAAGTGAAAGTCCACCGACTCCTGCTGCTGCGACTGAGACGCCATCTGGAGGATTCACTTCTAACCAACCCACGCCAGAGAAGGAGGAAAAGGAAGAGGAGGAGGCTGAGGGGGAGCGTGACACGGCAGGCAGAGAGAAAAGGGAAATATCGTCGGCTGTGGCTGAAGTGATGTCTATGGATGACAGGGAAAAAAGGTCTCTTTCTTTTTTTGAAGAAAAGGCCGTCTTCACAGACTCTGCTAATGTTTCTCCGCTCTCTCCCAGTCAGTTACAGGCTGTGAAAATATGTACACGCTTCAAGGAAATTAGCAGATACCTGTCTAAGTATTACTTCAAGGAAGGTAGTATCTACAATATGTTTGCCTTAGAAGGTGTGAACCTGGAAAGCAACTCAGAGTTGATAGGATACTTGAACAGGACCATAAATAAACTACAGAGCATGTTGGTGAGAAAACTAAGAAACTACAGGAAAAACAACAAAGCCACCGTGTTTCACTACAACAAATACACAATGAAAAGTGTAGTTTCCTTGCCTCCTGGTGTGGTCATGCAACTCCCAGAAAACTTAGGGAAACAATTAGGTTTTGACGGAAGTGTTTTCCTAAGTGGAAAGACACAAAGCCCCTACGTGGTAGACCTTCAGTTCAAAAGTCGATGTGCTTTCGTGTACTCTGACATAGTCAAGCACAGTCTTGTGGGTGATTCTAAAGCACCCCTTCTGAGGCAAATCAACATAAATCGCTACAACGGTGACATGCAGACCATAAGTTTCCAGAACTTGATATATCTGCCAGTCACTAAAACCACCTTCAGACAGATAGGGATATACTTAAGAGACAAGACTGGGGAACCTATACCATTTGAAAGCGGATCAGTGTCGGTGGTACTTGCCTTCAGACCTCTTCAAGGATAGGAGTATATTACCATGCTTCACTACTATGGAACACCTCCATACCTGGCCCCTAGGGGTCAGTACGCTGAATACTACAGAAAATCACAGTTTGGGAACGGTGCTTTACCAGCGTACGGTGGCAGGGGCAGACAAAGAGGGCACGGACTTGGTTCGTTAATAGGTGGTTTACTGAGAGGAGCTGTTCCCCTCTTAAGTAAAATAGGACGCTCGGCTGCCAAATCTGCAGGCAAAGCCTTGCTTACTACAGGAGCTGGAGTCTTGTCCGACGTGGTAACAGGAAAAGGCTTCAAGAAAAGTGTAGTTAGGAGAAGTAAAGCTACAGGGAAGAACTTACTCAAAAGGGCTGCTTCTTCTGCTCAAGGATACATAAAAGGTACATCTGAACCTCCTCCAGTCAAACGACGAGCAACCGGCAAGCGCGGAGGACGTAAGGGGCAACGCGGCAGAGGCAGAGGACAAGCTAGAGGAAGGACCTTGTTCTAGTCATGAGTCTCCTTCATCCCAAGGGTCAGGTATGTGCAGTAGGTGAACTAGACCTACACGCCTTGCCTGTCACTCAAAAGGACATATTAAAATGTCAAAAAATAACCAAAACTACCAACAATGCCCTGACTCCACACACTGAATCATTTGACTTCACCTTCGAACCAAGCAACCTGTACACAGACCTCTCAGAAACTGAGCTGTACATGGAACTGGAAGCCGTGGCGGCAGACGGAACAACTCACCTTGCCGTAGGCATAGAAGCTGCTCCAGTCAACAACTTGGCACACGCTCTCTTTGCTTCCTGCCAGTTGCTGATAAATGGGGAGAAAGTCACCGGCAACAATGAAGACTATGGTCTCAAGGCCTACATTTTGGACACAATTTGTTGCAACAAAGAAGACAAAGAGACTCGGTTGAAAGGGTGTCAAAAGTACATGAAAGACACCTGTGGTCACATGGAAGCCAGAGCGGGCGAAAATGCTGGATGGACGGCATGGAGAGCAGAGTTCAGTGCCCGCAACAAGCATGCCTTAGTAATGAAGCCGCACCTGGATTTAATTAAACAGTGCAAGGTGCTGCCTCCGAACTGTGAAATCAAGTTCATATTCGAAAAAAATCAGCCCAATTACTACATGATGCAAGCAGCCGATCAAAACTACTGGGTCAAAATCACCAAAGCTGAAATGACACTTCTCCAAAAATGTGTCGACGACGAGGTGGTGAAAACTCACGTCAGCAGTGTCAGGAATCCACATTGGGGCCCTTTCAACTATCACATAGCCAGGTGTAAAGTAACTAAACACACTTTGGACGGCGGCTCACAAGACTACAGTTGGACTCAACCTGACACTACTCAGATCCCCACCAGGATAGTCTTGTGTATGATAAAGGAAACAGCAGCTGCTGGGACTAAGACAGAAAATCCTTTCAACTGCAGGCATTTCAACGTGAAGGAAATATGCGTGAGATATGACGATCAAAAGTTTGAGTTGAAGACCGACTTCGAAACAGGCAACTGCATCAGAGCCTACAGTCAAATGTTCATAGACAGTGGGCTGTCGGCTTTGGGGCAAGACTGTGGCATAACTTTGGAAGATTTCAAAGATGGATATTCCTTCTTTGTTTTCGACCTCACCCCAGACAGAGCACCTGAAGACAGTCGTATAAATCTCATCAAGCAAGGAAAGCTGGGCATTTCCCTTAGGTTTGCCGCCCCGACTACTCACGCCATATCTGCCGTCTTGTGTTCCTTCTACGACAACAACATCCAACTAACGGCTGACTGTCTTCCTGTCACAGACTACCACATGAACTGAGAAAAAAAATGAGAACTTCAGACATAACAGGTGCACTGGGAAACCATCCACACACAAGGCGGTTCTACCTGGGAACTTTTGCCAGTAATCAATGTCCTAAAAAACCAATTCCCTCTACATGTTTCGTCAGTAACACAGATCCAAGCTCTAAACCTGGTCAGCACTGGGTGGCATTTTACGTTTCTCATAACGGGAATGTATTCTACTTTGATCCCTATGGCTTACCTCCGTTTACTATATATCACCAGAGGTTCATGCAAAAGTCGTCAGATGGTCACGGGTCGTTCAGCAGAAAACAAGTGCAAAACTTTTACGCTAAAACGTGTGGAGCCCACTGCATTAACTTCCTCATAGAAACATGTCGGACCAAGGATCCACACCACACTGTGAAAAGGTTTTCTCAGGTCCCCTTCAACTTAATGGACAAAATAGTCAGGCCCTTCCTGAGAAAAAGAGAGAAGAAGAGGCAATGAATTTCGAGATGAGTCCAGAAGAAGTAGCAGTCAAAGCAGACGTGAGCAATCTTTTGGTGAAAGGAAAAGTTAAACGTGAACTGGACGTGATAGACGGGCTTCAGAGCACGGCGGAAGTAATAGACAAGATTCTCATCATCATGGCCGAGTTAATGGACAAAGTGGTAGCCCTGGAGGAGAACGACATAGGAAGAAAGGCCTTGAAGGATTTAATGGAGAGAATGCGGGCCTTAGAGGACCGTAGTCAAAGTCCTACTCCAGCCAAGACCGGGTGCAGTTGGTACTGCAACAAGAATTCATTTTCCATATAATATCCATGTACTCTGCTTGCAAAGCATATCTGATTATAATGATTCATACCTAGCATGTACTCTGATAGGAAGAAAAAAATAAAAAGATTGAATTAAAAAAAACCGAGTTGTGTCTTTGTTGCATTTAATCTCATATCAAAATAGTGAGTCATAAGTATTGCGTAAATTCATAGGAACATTGCATCAGAAAATGAGTCATGGTTATTGTGTAATTTCTTTCAAGGATTGCACAATACACCCTCATACGTAGGTCATACGTTTTTGCAAGTAGGTTAGTAGGTCACTTCCGGTTTGTAAGTAGGTCAGCTCTAGGTATTGCACAATTCTTTTAATTTATGCAACTAGGTCAGGTCACTAGGTCAAATGGAATCCAGCTCTCTGATTGGTCGAAAAAACTAGGTCATGACCTTATGACGTCACTTCCTGTCAAATCCAGCCCTCTGATTGGTTAAAACTAGGTCACTTCCGGTCTACCAGTAGGTCATGACCTAGTTAGTAGCTAATCCATTGCGCTCAGTTTGCATGTATATACTACTATTGGTCTACGGACATAGACCATCCCGAGTTGTATGATGAAGAGGAAGTGCCCACCCTCGATGAGAAGAAGATCTGGAACAATGTCAGGAGTGGGTTCATGCACATGATTCCCAAATCTCTGGAGGAGTGTAAGCGAAACACTCGTTATTATAGCTGAATCGGAATCCGAACTATTTTTATGTGAACTGGGTCGAACAGACTATCGACAACCGGAATAAGGAGTATTACGATTTCGATGCCTACTGTAAGATCAAGTGGGCCAACACCACCTGTCCGTTTATTATCTGTGCTAGGGGAAGCGATGAACCCGAAAAGTTCAGCTCCCATATGAGATTCATCCGTCACATTGTTGAGGAGCATATGCACCATCACCCGGTGTATATGTGTTATATGAATAAAGGCAGGAACAGCGCCATCTGTTCGGGACTAACCACGTTCCGAAAGAGCGAGCTGGTCCGACATCTGAAGGATGAACACCAGGTCGGTGTGAAATCAGCTCTGAAGGCAGCCTTAGATCTGCACAAACTTCTGATTGATAAGTGGGATTCCTGGAAGAAAACCCACTTCCGGAGTCTGAATTCCAAAGTCAGTAGATTGTGCGAAGTTGAAACTCCAAATTGGAGGCGGCGTTTCAGCTGAATTACACTCCGGGAAGGTTAAGGATTACCAACAAACAGTTCGGAGAAATGAGGGAGTACCGGGGCGACAGCGCCTATCGGGACTCCAGTAAGGCCACATCCGCAAAACGTATGAAGCCACAGCCGGGTAAGATCTCATTCCATGGGATCCAACGCCCAGCACCTGACCGTAGGGATCGCAGTCTGGAAGCATCGTCTCCTCTGTCTGCATTGAGAGGCGCTGCCCCACCTGTGTTTGATGTGAATAAGGACAAAGATAAGGACTTTCCGGAAATGGGACCATCCGGACCTGAGAGCCAGACCCTTAACCAACGGGGTAGGGAACGGTTTACTGGTATCGGAAGGGGAACACCCAAGTCTGCATCATCTGGAAACCGTACTGTCGGAAACTGGGCTAAGCCAGCCCCACCACCCGTCGGAAATGGCAGGGGTGTCACAATCTCCACTCCCCAGGGAGACGTGACGACCTCCTCTGTAGCATCCGGAAGTCTGTCTGAGAACCCCAGACGTCGGAAACACTCTGGATCCTCAGACCATTCCGAACGCGAACCACTGCCTACGTGGAGTTCGTATATTCAGGACCCAGTCAACTATGACATTGTGAACATCTCTCCGGAAAGCTTTCAGATTCAAAAGAGTTGCATGATTGACTGGCAGAAACGCCATCATGCAATGTCCGTAGAATACCTGCAAAACGTTGTAGGTTCGGTGATGTATCTGACTGAATCAGTCCAATCTCTGGAAATAAGTCGGATCGAATCAGAACGAGATGTAGAACATAAGGAGAAAATGAAACTATTAGAAGCCCAGGAGGCACATCAGAAGAAAGCAGCCGAATTCTGGACTGTTGAGGTAGCTAAGGCCAGGAGTGAGGTGGATTTCTTGAATCAGAAATTTTTTGAAGCCTTCGGAAAGAGACTGTCAGATTGGGATGGCAGTTAGATAAGATTAATCTGTGGAATTTTATTTTTTTTAATATGTTTAACATGAATCTGAATAGTATGATGAGTGCTGACACCTGGAATGGATACGAGGACTGGCAGCAGACGATTACGATACGTGGAGCCCACTTATAAGCAGTTCAATACGACCGGAATGGACATTCCAGAACCTAGGAGATGGACGATCCTGTACTCAGACTCTAAAAGGTCCCGAGAGGCCCTGAGCTAGTACCGCTACACAACTATATCGAGATGATGGGACGGCCATGCATACGGAAAACTCCAAGGGTGATATGAAAACTACGTTATTACTTAATTCTATATGTTTGTACAGTTTCCTGCTACACTGGTAGGTTACTATTTAATTAAACTACATATATCTGGCAATTGTTAAGACCAGATCGTTATCACCACTATGTGTTTAAGGTCGTATATGTTTTTTCCGGTGCTATAAATGTATAAAACTATTTAAAATGTTATTAACATTATTCACATATCATACTTACCAAGGTATCCTAGGTTAATCGTAGAATACATGTATCCTAACTGGACTCTGTATTGTAAATGTAACTATCAGGTTCATAGTAAAATTTCTTCCATTCCGAACCTAAGGGTTATATATGTTATTTATACCATCCCGTATGGGTTCAACCCTAAATATGGTATCTACTTATTAATCTAGTTCGGATAGTCAAATAATACTCCAGGTTAATATGGTATATATGGAAGCAGCTGTATTAAGTCTTCCATTTCTTACTGTATAAACTATGATGATTAACACCTTAAACTCTATATGTACTGTGTAAATAATAACACTGAAACAAACATCTGATTAGATGTATTTATTACACTTATAACGTACATACTGTGGTGTAAATGTGTTTATATAACCGTATCAATACTCATCATATTTCCATGTTTATACTTTAATGTAGAGTCAGACAACCTGTAAGCCAGCCGTGCACCCTTTATATTATATTGTTGTTGTAAATACTATAACTTAGTTTCTACCCATTATGTAACACCTTGTTATAGTCTTGGTGGGGGTAGTGTAGGGGCACGGTTTAGTAGTAGTGTTTATGGCTTACGGGTTGCCTAGGTTCCGAGCGGAGCGGCCTTTCGGGTTGAGAGCCTGGTACGCCTGGCGGGCGGTGGCAGCACCACCCTCCGGGCTGCGTGGGTTAAACATGAGAGGTCGCCACCCAACCCCTGTGGCTATATAATAGTCGGGTCGGAACCTAGGACGAGGAGAATCCTACCGGATTCCCTAGGAATACCATCTGAACTTTACTGACTCCGAAGCCTTACCTGGTAGTCGTAAATCCAAGCTTTCCGAACAGCCCCTTTACCATACGGAATCTATTTAGCTCCCTGTAACTTAGGATACTGAATAAAGACTTGTTGCCTTTTGAAACCGGATATCCTTGTATTCGTGATCCTTTCCGAACCATCAACAGTCATACATTACAGGTCTATGGACCTTTATTAAAACTGACAGGTGACTTGGAGATATTTCAATCAAAATGTGTTGTGCCAAAATCAGGCCCTTCCTTATGAACAGATAAAATAAGCTGAAAACAAAGGTAGGGTAGGTCAATTTTTTTTTTTTTTTTTGGCAAATTGCTTTTCAATGCTGCAATGACTGGCGACAAGCCGCGGTGACTCGGGATGACTTGCAGTAATGCCAGGATGAATGATATGGCTAGAAAATTGCTCAAAATTATGTAATTTCTTTAAAAGATTTTTTTAGGGTTGACCCTGTTTTGCAAGGTAGGGACAGGTTACCTGGAACAAACAATCATTCGTTTGGGCCTCATGCTCGGTGTTGAAACTTTGTATGGTTTTTGACCATACCTGAAATTTAAAACCATGAATTTCCATTTGTTCACCCAAGGGAGAATTCTGCCTATTTAACAACTTAATGGTCTACTTGGAAAACCCAGGTAGAACTAGAGACACCTATCCATGGTGTGAGAGGTGCAGGGTTCAAATCCCGGTGGAATAAAAAAAAACCTTTATGTGGTCCACATTACTATAGTATGTTAAATGGAGTAATAAATAACAAAATATTGGGTTGATATTTTTCTTATGAATGTACTTTTATTATATCAATAAACATGAAAATGCAAGCTAGACCTAAATGGGTATATATTTATGTCGATGGACGGCCTTGGGCCCCGCTCTCCACAGGTGGAAGAAGTATTTATATACATATATGTAATCATGTATGCCCTCAGGACCCCTGTATAATGCCATACAAAGTACATGCACTGTTTTGAATTTCATAGTCGATGCCTAAAGACACCAATACCTTATTCCATTTTATCTTAGATAGCGGACGGCATTGCCTTTACTTCCTTTGTTTATTTCCAGACAGGTACGAGACTTTAGGTCGTACCAAAACACTATGTCATCAAAGTCACGAACTAAAAGTTGTTGGTCTAATACTATGACCACTTTTTACACATATAGTTTTCTTTGTTCTTGTTAACATCACATCTTTTGGTGTATATGACAACCCCCGACAAAAAAAAACTGTTTGTAGCATAACCTCTCTCTCTTGTGGTAGTCTTTACATGAAGACTAATCATTATTTATTCAAGTTTTACTCGGTTACCCAATGAATGTTAACATTTTAGGAACATGTTCAGAAAGTCGGGCATACAAGCTGGTAGTTGGATAGGAGTATACACATTATGTACAATACAACTGAACATGGATATCTACAATTGGCCACGCGGCCATGATTATCGGTCTGAATACAACTCTGGAATGTCACAGGTTTTACTGATAAGTCATGTCCAAAAACACATACAGAAAAATAATGCGGTTGTTGTTCTCTGTCTAACAACTCCGTATGCTGTAGGGGCATTATGTACAATATAGATGTGATTATAATGTAGCGCTGTCTGAGACCAACAACCGGTTATCACTTCTCACTGCAGTAAGACTTCTGCGAGCTGCTCACTGCCCCGTCTTACTTTCTACTTGCACTGACTAAATAGGCGTTATGCATTAAGCACCCGATTAGAGTTCTACTATGGCAGCTATATAGGTATGCAATGTAATATGCAGATTACTGTATATGAGCCAAACCCTACATATGGTGTGGAACAATAAAGCTTGCACTTATTATTTGATGCTGTTCTATTTTGTAAAATACAACCGATTTTGGCCAACTCTTCCTCCCAACTTTAATCTAATGATATAAGCTGACTTAACAATCTTATTGGCATATAAGGTGTGACTTAAACATACACATTTATGGAATGTACTGTCATACAGCAGCATGCGTACAGTAGAATCGGGTACACCACAAAAGTCAATATCAGCAATCGTAAAGTCTGTATATAAACAATGAGTGTTAGAATAACAGTTGAAGGTACGTAAAGTCAGACAGTAATCTAGCACCACACGAGGCAAGAAGACAGGCATGGAACACACTCTGAGTGTTATATACAACGAGTGCTTTCTGGGCTGGTCTTCTCGCGTCATTGTGAATGCTTGTTACACAGTCTTTTCTAGCTTAAAGACTGAGATTTTTCTCCCCTTTTCAACATTTCATTCAAAAACATGCAGATATATAACATTCATCAAAATTGCATAAACACGTAGAATTCCCTTACTTCGTACTAATTTAGTCTGACATTGTGTCATTTAATGTACATGAGAATAAATACTGTGAATGTAATAATTGTTCGTTCGCAAATAAATCTCATGACCATTCATTGTATATAAATGTGGACGACTGTAGTATATATTATAAGTTCAGCGTAATGTGGGTTATTCTGATGGAGGTATGTACAACATTCATAATGGCAGTTAAATCAGCGCACTCCACCACTGTATGATACCACACTGTGAGACATGCCCATACTATACATGCTGTGTGTACACCATGGCCGGTCAGTCCCATCATGTAGGCGGTCATGTGGTGGGGAATACTTCAAGTGATATTTGTGGCATGGTGTCCTTAGTCTACTCACACGGTCCTCTCTCCTCTCCCTGCTGTCACACAATGATACTATTGACGAATGGAGCACAACGCACTCATCACGGAACCCACGCGCACTGATATGTCAGATGATGTGACACCACCAACGGTGATAAAGTCAATGGGAATGTTGATAAGATGAGTCGTTTAGTGGATGATGAGTGGTACAAGTTCATACCAAACTACTGGTAGTACCCGGACTTTATTCGAGCATATCGAGTAAACAGTCCTCTCATCTGTGAATATGTAGCCCACTCCTTACTTTCTTTTTAAACATTACACACATCAACCATTCAGACATTAGATGCATCCTCCTCTTCATCCTCCTCTTCATCCTCCCCGTCGTCTCCGTCTCCACCCCCGTACAGATCGGCCAGTTTCTGGAACCTGGGCCCCCAGTTGTTAAGGTAGTCATAGTCCTGGTCTCCACTACTACTGGACTGTAGGGAGCTGAGGGACCCGGCCAGACTGCCGCCGCCCTCGTACTGATACTCCCTCACACTGTCATAGGGTGGGGCATTAGGGTCCAGGTCAGCGTCGTCCAACCGGTGGTCGATGAAGTTACCAATGTTCGGGAACTTGCCACCTGGGCCATCTGGGGTCAGGAAGGGAGGGTAGCGGGGCTCCGGCATCGGCTCTGCACCTGAAGTACATGAATACAATGTTTGCTGTATAAGTTTATGTCAGGAGCACATCTTACTACAAAGATTACAAACATATTGTTCAGATTTTAGGATTACCTAAATCCCTCTGCATGTCACCATTTTTTAAGTTTTAGGAATGTGGCAAATAAGATATGAATCATCAAATGAAAAGGCTACAAAATTGGGCTTGCTATGATTCCCTTTTTTTTAACAGGCTACATACATGCCATGATGCCCGCATCAATACTAAATTTACATAACGTGTGTCTAACATACAAGATGACTTACTCGTTAAAGGTAGAACGTCGTTCCTGTAGGGAGGCTCATCATCGTATGGCCCCTTGTGAGTGGAGTCTGCGTCAGGGTCTATGGGTTTCTGTAGTCGTGTAATGTCATATGCCTGCTGGTCCTCCTCCCCTAGAATACAATAACGACATTATTAGAATATAATCGAGTCAAATTTCAGAATGAATCAGACAATAAATTAATTCAACAATCAAATTATTTACTTCGACTTTACTATGCTATTGAGACAAAGCTTAACCTTTCAGAGTGAATTGGACACTAAATGAATTGAACATTCAGATGCTTTACTGTACCCTGATTAAACAAAAACACATATAAGACACTCACCGGCTCCTTCTTCGTCGTAGAAGACAACGTTGTCCCTAACGTCATCCTCAGGCTCCACAACCAGCAGTGGTGCCCTCTTCTGACGACTACGCACAAACAATATGGCCAGCAGGATAAGCACTGAGCGAAAGGGAACATACAATCTTAGCAACAATGCATATTTCTTTTAAAGAAAGGAAACCTATGTATGTAGGTACCCCATGAGACATTTAACCATGATGTGAAACAAGTAGATTTTACTTTAGCACCGCTGTGTGTCTGAGAAGTATTCATGAAGGAATGACCGTAAAAGTTAAATATCTAGAAATGGTTTTTGATGTAATCTAACTTTCAATTCTTAAACTAAATGATTCACAATTGAAGTAAAGCTAGCATGTTAAATTGTTTACTGCAGTGGTAACTTACATAGTAATACAATGATGGCAACAATGATAGCAGCTATGAGCCCACTGGATGCAGCCGCCCTTGGTCCTACAACAGGCGCTCCTACCTCTGTCTCACAGTATTTACCCGTCCAGCCTTCAAAACACTGGCAGAAGAAGCCCTTGGGGCCTGGCCGCGGCACGCAGATACCGTTAGTGCACTGTTTGATGGAACAGTCCAAGATGGGCAGGCACGGCGCCGAGGGAGCAACTGCTGTGTAGTTTACTGGGCATCTGGTGGAGGGAAGTTTGAACAACATGTTGCAATGAAGTCCATTGATGACAAATATACATCTTGTAACTTCTATTTCAAGGACATAGACTAATATGAAAAGTTTTCAAAGATGTATAAGGTACATGACATACACCACCCTCATCTATATATAAGGAATATATGTAAACTATAAAACTCTACTTACCCGCAGTAGGACTGGCGCCACACATGTATACAGATCCGGGGACTGCTGCATGTCAGGATGTTAGGTGCGCACAGACTGGGGTCTGCACATCCCACATCAACATTACGCTCCTCTGTCAGGTCAGCTGCTACGCTGCTCTCTCCACGTAACATGGGGAAACTGTCCTCGTTATATCGCACGTCTGTCACACAACCTGAAACAATACATAATGTTGTATCTTTACCTGACCAAACATGAGATATTTAGCCACAGGGAAAGGCTTATTTAGGGGAACAGTGATTCTAAGTAATTCAAATTACCTAATGGGGCAAGTTTAAGTTAATGCAGATAACAGAATTGTGACGATAATGGAAAATAAAATGTACAGATGGAAAATCTTATTAACTTTGAATATTTCTTTTAACTGTGAAATGGCTAAATTCAGAGTAAATGTGTAAATTGTTTTGTTCTCTTTAGGCCCCATACTGTAACTGTAAGGTACTAATACCACCCACCCCAGAAATAGTGACATGGTACTTACTGTCTACGAGCACATTGTTGACATCCGGGTCGGTGTGGAAGGGTTTGTAGTTAACATCTGCACCACCAAACAGTTGTTTGCCGCTTAGACTGATGAGTCTAAAGTCTGGGTCCGGGACGCTCTCTGCATAGAACCTGCCCTCGCCACCATCTACCTGTAGTATGGCCTGGTTACCATAGCGGCGTACAAACACTGCGTGCCACTCGCCATCACTGACATTGACATGAGGCAGGCTGACGACCTTGTCACCCGACCCAAGGTCATAGTGAAACTCTATATGGCTGTCCACAAGCTGCAAGTACAAGTCAGCAATGTCAGAACATGAAAGTCAGAACTGCAGTAAGGTAACTTCTAAAAGATACACTGCACAATTCACTATGGAGGGAAAGTCATGAATATCAGAGTCAGTGTGTGCAAGAAAATAAACATCAACCATCATTAGGTCTCTACCTTAGTGTATGTCTTTGTACCATTGTGTTTTGTATTGATTATCAATATTATTTCTCCCTTTATTGTTAGCAAATTTCTTTATGTTTTTTATCCAACAGGTGACTTTGTAACAGTTTTGTTCATTACACCTAAAATCACCAAAGTAACTTTGAAGAATGAGAACCGTCCCTAATAAAGGGTTCCCATAGGGCTGTTATATGCACCAAGCCTACCTGCACAATGAGACGTTCTAAGGTAGTGAAGCTAGCAGCATAGAAGAGGCGTGCATTGTGGCGCCGGGTCCTAAACATCATCTGGAGTGAGTTGTGGCGGTAACTGAGTGTCGCGTTGTAGCTGTCCTTTAGTGCCCACTGCAGGAAACTCTGGTCAGACCGCAGGTCACGTGTCTCTTTGTCTAAAGACAATTAATACATCATTTTTGACTTTGTATCATTTCACAAGTGATGGCAAAATGACTGTGAACAGTGCTTCTCATCTTGTGGTGCATATTAGTCTTTACAGCTTTAGTATGGGCTTAGATGAAGCTGCCACTGACTGATGACTGTATCAGACACAATAAGTGTACAGCTCTCAACATCTGTACTAGACCTACTAAACTATATCAGGCCCAAGAATAGCAAAGAAGAAAAATATTATTTGATTTTATCCATACAAGACATCGATACATATACAAACAGACCCTAGCGTACTTACGTTGTTTACAGTCATCCCCGGTGAGGCCTGGTTTACATGTACACACGTAGTTGTCGTTGACTAGGTTACCCACACATGTCTTGTTAGGGTTGTAGCTGCCGCTGACTCCATTATCTGTCACCACGGTAACATCACCACCTATAGGGCCGCCCTCAGCAACACAGCCGTCCCGCGTGTTCTTACTCTCTCCTACCTCCCCAATGTGAAGGTCATACAGCTGAAACATAGACAAGGTCATTGTTACTCTCTCCCCAATGTGAAGGTCAGCTGAAATAATGGTGGAAATGTTGTTAAACCCTTTAAGGTCATATAGATGGTGAGAAAAATAAAATTCAATTCAATACAATTCGATCAACAATGGTTACTTTTCATCGATTAGCAGTTCCTTGATACACCCAGTAAAGCTCTGACTGAGGACAGAGTGTGGGTAGTTAGGGGGTTAAAGCCCTGACTGAGTACAGAGTGTGGGTAGTTAATGGTTAAAGTACATACCTCCCCATTATATCGGAGTTCCTTCATACACCCATTAAAGCCCTGACTGAGTACAGAGCGCGGATAGTTTGGCGTAGATGAGCGGCCGCCCAGCTGTAAGGGTGTGTTTACATTCAGGAGGAAGTTGTAGCCGGGAGTCGTCAGGTCTGCCTCACAGGATGAACGGTCCTCCTCCGTCTTGTTGATATTCTCGATGATCTCAGCTGTACGGCAGTAGTCCACGATGAGCCGTATTCTCTGTAGTTAAGCAGCAACTTTTTATAGATGGGTACAGCAAGAATGGTGTCTTTTCAGAGAATTTGCTGAATATAAACTAATTGGACTGCAAATGTACCTTTAAATCTCTGCCAACATCATCTGAAAGAGTGAGTCTCCGATTTCAGCTGTTTTCATGTGTGGACACTACAACTAATGTTCCACCAAAATGGATCTAATCCCAAATTTATTCATGAAAAGGTCATCCTTTCTAAGTTGCCACGCAGGTTTACAGGTCACTTTTTGTGTCTTATCCCTTTAAGCACAAATAACGAATCAATTAAATATGGACATCAGCCATCATAATACATGAATGCCATCCTAGGGAATAACTGGCAGGGGCTACATTCAGGCCAGCCCTCTGGTACTGGTACATTCCCAGACGGTGTGCAACGATGCTCCAATGAAGCGCTGGGGAGACATTGGTGCATTATGCCAACCAATGGGTGTAATACACTCCTGTATCGACAATTGTCTGCTGGATAATAACAGGTTAGATATCCTAGAAACCACCAGTAGACATGTTTAAAGCCAGGTTTCAAACATGTCTAATGTGAGAAGAAACATACCTTGGCCATTTTGAAGATCTCTATGGTGTGCCATGCGCCGTCATTGAGTGCCTCCATGACCCTTTTCCTCTCCTTGTTCTGTCCGTTCAGCACGGCGCGAGCCTCGCCCGTACCCAGGTTGGCCCGTATGATGGGGTAGCCATTCTGTAACTCAACCTGGGTGTATAATGTGCAACAGAATTAGTCAAAGTTAACGACATAATTTTCAGATACTGATGATGGCGCTAACCTTCATCTGACTAGGCTTTCCATCATAGATCCTAGCCAATATTTCCCCAGGTCTTTGACTTGCCTTTAGTCTATGTGTTTGGGCTAAAGATGCTAAATTTACTACTTAATGAATATTCAGAGGCATAGCTGGAAGGCCAATGGCCTATTCTTGATTATCGAATTTCAGCACCTAAATTCCCCCAAATCAGTTTTCCTTCTATAAATTCAAGGAAATATGTACATATCATACATGATGACTGACTATTATACCTTTATCAAATTTGACCGACCAAATATCATGCTAAATTTAAAGAAAAGTAGTTCTACAACTGTTGCTGTAACTTACCAGTAGGAAGTCGCGTACGTCTGTGTCGGATGTGTCGTGCATAGGGCCCAGATACAGAAGGACTCCATCGGCCTGAGTGGTGGCAAACTGGAAGCTGAGTCCGCTGTTCTCACACTGTGATGGGGTCTTGTACCATGCCCACCCGCTACCAGTAAACTGTACCTTAGTCTGCTGGCACCGCGGTCCCTGGAAGCCGACCGGGCAATCACAGCGCACACTGCCCTGAGTCTCTACACACCGGCCATTGTTATAACACGACATGTTGGTGCACTTCTCAGGCATTACCACTGTGTCGAGCAGCTCGGTGGCACACTGGCACTCAGCCTCTATGTAGGCATTAACGCCTACCAAGGAGGCAGTGCTAGTGTGCACTGAGGCAGCATTAGGGAGAACCTTCAGTGTGTTGGTACACCCGCCATCAAAACACGTCTCCTCCTCACACAGGTTCACTGGCGCCATGGCAACCGTCACCGGCTTGTTGGGGTCGGCAGCAGATAGACGATCCGCAATCTGAGGGTACAAAGGGGGACATTCTGGTTTAAAATTCAGGGGCTAGGATTTAACAATGACAATCTCAAGGTTTCTAACGTGCCTTAAATGAATGGATGGGAATACAAAGTAAATATATGCAGATTTTTGTGCAGAGAGGAAGGGGTCTTTAGAACCTACTCTGATGTATAAATATCATTTTATACTGACTTTGATGATTAAGGACATAAACATGCCTCATATCATCATGATATACACATTAACCATATCAAATAGTATTGAGGGGTGCATTAATCTTGAATGATTATAAGGCTAGATTTGAAAAAAAGAAGTATCATTTATACTTTTACACCAATTCATGTTTAAATCTATGAGTTATGTTCACCTTCTGTTTGTTGGTCCATGCGAGGCCGTCCATCCTAGCCGGGCGGTACCAGGGGGAGCCATGTGCAGCATAGCGTACGTCCACCATGTTGGGTTTATCAGGTACAGGGAGGACGGTGAAGATGTCAACGTTCTCTGGAGCTGTGTCCAGGATCTCCCCCAACATGTCACGTAACACCTGGAGCTGGGACTTCTTGTTGGACGAACGCTCAATGAACTCCTTAGGACTCAGACCTTGTGGGATATACAGCATCATGGGAATATTTCAGTCTATATAGACCATGTCTAAATTCTAACACTAATGTTGCTTGTTAAGTAGGCAACCTGTTCTGACATTTCTATGAAATTTTTTTATTGAGTCAGGAGATTTTAAAATTCAAAATTTTACAAATGAAGAGATATGCACTCTGGAAATGTTGATGCCAACACAGTGTGCCACCTACGTGCAAACTATCGAATAGAAAACTTCTCAAATCTGACTGGGGCTGTCCAAGGAAGCCATACTATCATGGATAAACCACCTGAAAGCCTGAAAGCTAAAGTTATGTGAAGAGAGATGATAACCTAACTCACCTGAGAGTCGGAGGGACCCAGAGTTGGCGATAACTTCATCATGTATGTAGATAACATCGACGATGACGGTCGATGTGACAGAGGCACGCTGGTCCTCCACTAACACTTCTAGTCTGTGCTGACCCGGCCCTACGCCCAGACCCAGCTTCAGTATGCCGTTACTCTCCACCCTTTAAGATACAAGTCATCTTTATATTATATATAATGCATTTGTGCCTATATAATCATAGGTAAAAATGTACCAGGTGTATTTGACATACCTACATAAAATGTGACCACTGAATTATGAGTGCCCAGCCCCTCAACTTTTTGTTTCTTCAATAAATCAAATGGGCCATAAGTAGGTGGGGGGTCAACTCTAAATGTAATAGATTTTAATGTATATAATTATTTCCAAACTTTTTTTCAGTCTTTTTCTCATATAGGGGGAGGGGAGACATCAATTTATACATGAGGTCAACGTGGGCTATAGGTGGGGTTTAACAGTAGGCGATTTTGGTGGTCGATTCAAGGCTAAAGTGCGAGACAAAACCTGGACAGATTTTTCAGCACACAGTGCAATATATATGGTAAATGTATACTCAGATACCAATAATACTGGTGAGAGTCACCAAGTATTTAACCCACAACCTACCTAAAGCCGTCAGGGTCCCCGTACATAGAATACTGCTTGTCATCGTAGTCGTCCCTATCCCTATCAGGTGCGTAGACATGTCCCAGTGACACATCGTCAAACAGCCCCTTATAGTTGTACACTGTGATGTGTTTGGTACCGGCGGCGTGCGGGTGGTTGTTGGTATCCTCTACCTGTACCATGAAGGTACGGGGGGCAGACTGCGGTGGCTGTCCACTGTCTGTCATGGTGACTGTCACACT
This sequence comes from Acholoe squamosa, assembly GCA_949317995.1. NCBI lineage: Eukaryota > Metazoa > Annelida > Polychaeta > Phyllodocida > Polynoidae > Acholoe > Acholoe squamosa. Next base: position 89,234,871 of record OX439038.1, on the reverse strand, counting down.
GTACTCCCTCGCCTCGTCATACGCGGCACGCTTGGTACTCACAACAAACTCACCACCATCAGGATCTGAGACATGAGAAGCAGGGGGGTGGTTAATTTTACAATATAAAATAACTATAAAACAAATTAATTCACTTTTACACAAAAGTTTATCAATGGGTGCATATAAATATTAAATAAAACAAATTCATCATTACCGATCAACATTTACATTGCCTAATTTCATTAATTCCTACATTTCTATCATTGTCTATATCAGGGCTGACACGATATGTATCTACATTGTTATTTCTTCATCAAAATTTGAAATGTAAAAAGAAAACTATTGCATCATTGATGAAAGTCCTGTTTGTTGTTTGCAAAACATAGGAAAACTTGAACAACAGGAGACAGATTTACTGTTAAATTGCCTTGTAAGCTATGTTATAGTATAACACATCAGGACTCACCTCCAATATACTCATAGTTGAAGTCTGTGCAGAAGTCCATGTTAGCCTGAGCATTACAGTCTATCTCTATCAGGAACGGGGGTCCATTCTCAGCCGAGTCGAGATCTATGATCTTCACACCAGCGACTCGTTCATTAACAGCGGTGTTCATGCGCACTATGGGTACGTCATGGACATCAAACTGTGGGGCGTGCTCGTTCAGGTCTTGTAACACGACCACGACATACGCTGTACCCGTCAGCGCTGGCTCACCTGGAGATGGACAGACAGGATTATCATAGTGTAGAGGTGCAGTAACAAGTGTTTTTTTCTTCTTCTGGACATGTTTAGCATAATAATGACAGTGATACTAAATTTAGATATTACAGACTTATAATATCATGTCAGCAATGTCTTCCTTGTGATCTTCAGACCTATTCAATGACCCAATGACCAGCAGTAAATGTCCTAGGTTTGGCATACTTCTATTGAATACTAATGTGAATTAACCACCCTATTTCTATGGTTACCCTAGCCACAATTATTTGTGCCAAGCCCAGGTGGGGAATCCTATAAGTTTTTTTGCTATCTAATAAAGCTTATAGGATTTAGTCCTGAATAATGATTATAATTGTAATATTACCAGTATAATTCTTCCTTACCTTTGTCTATACACAGGACAGTGAGGTTATGGACCCCTGTACCAACCTCCCGGTCCAGGCGGTTACGTATACTGATCACACCCGTCTCAGGGTTTATACCAAACCTCTTCCTAGGGTCAGAGTTACGGTAATCTAACGCCCAGCTGTTGGTAGTAAAAAGTAAAATTGACAATGTCTGAAAACCTCTATAAACTAATTACAAAAGAGCTAAGCTTGTTTTAAACGGAATTGAGCCCTCAGTTATTATGTCAAAGATAAGCCAAGATCAAGACTTTCCAATTTACCAAACCCAGAAAAGACAACAACTAGACATTCCATTGTCTATATTAGAGTCTCTGGTGTGACAATTTACCAACAAAGTGGTCTTTCCATCAATTCTGGCAAATTCAATCAAATTTCAATTCCTTGCAATAGCCTAATTAAAAAAACAGACCCTACCTAAACAGTTGGTTCTGGCCCATGTCAGCATCTGTGGCATTCAGCCCCGTGATGTCTTGTCCAATAGGGGCAGACTCGGGGACCTCTAGGGTCTGTATACGAGGCATGACGACAGGTGCGTTGTCGTTCACATCATACACTGTCACGTTCACCAGCGCCTGGTCACGGTCCGTCTGCTTGGGGCCCTGAACCTGAACGTTAAATGTCAGGTATTTACGAGCACCAAGCTGTTCAAAGTCCAGTGGCTGTAAATAGGAAAGGAAAAGGTTAAAGCAAAGGATAACTTGTGTGTGAATTAAACCACTTCCTTCAGTTCAATACTGTTGATTATCAAGCAACCTCATTTCAATAGCATTTTCAGCATAATTCTTTTGATATACTGACTTAAACCTGAAGCCTCTGATGTCTGTTGTCCAGAATAATTCAACAATGAGCTAAATGGCTTGAGTAAACAAAGCTTAAAGCAAATCCGGTTGTCTTGATTGAATTTAAAGCAGATAACAGAAGAAAAAATGTTTAAGGCTAGGGCAAAGCACTAAGATATTACTGGCTACTATGTACAATAAAGATTATATAAGATTAAAAGTTAGATAATTAATTAAGTTTTTATCTATCTAAGATTACCATGAATAAGTACAATACCTTTTGCATTTTGATGACCCCAGCTCCCACAGAGAATATAGAGTCCATGTAGAAGAAGTCGGCATTCAGACTGCTGCGTATGACTGTGTACTCCCGTCGTGCATTCTCCCCTATATCAGGATCATGAGCCGACACGCTGAGCACCGAGGCACCAACAGGCAGACCCTCAGGTATCATGACACTATAAGATGTCTCCTGGAACTTGGGGCCGTTGTCGTTAGCATCGAGCACCGTGATCCAAACCATCTGGTCAACTGGAACAGGAGCAGGGGATGGGTATTGTCACTACTGTAAAACCTCTCATTTCTCATATACCATAAATTCTCTCATATAAGCCATGGCTTATACCAGAACCCAAATGAAAGGGAGGCTTATATGTTCAGTCCTAAGAAAGAGTGTGGCTTATACGAGGGGTTTTACACCATAGAACAGTAATGCCAATTTTCAAGCCCCAGATGTAAGAAATTTATAGGCTGGACTTTGATTGACTTAAATTGTTTTAAACTGAAATTACTGGAATAATATAAACTTCCCTTATAGGCTGCCCCCCCAACTTCAAACAAATTTATAAGCTGAATTGGGCCTTGAATCTAAAAAATACATCACTTCAATGCTACATCGTAGTTAAGAGTAACAGATCTTTTACTTGAAGGGTGTGCCTTTCGATTATAGCCCTGCTATGGACATAAGTTTGCAGTCATTTGATGCACATGTTCCAAGATGTCAAGGATGGACCATAATTTGCAGTCATTTGTGTCAGGCCGGGACTTACTATGGTCTGCAGCCATTGAGGGGTCAAGCATAGTGGTCCAGGCAGCACAGTGGTTCTATCAAGAGTGCATGAGCTAAGAAATGACTGCCCCCCCTGTACAAGCCCCCCCCCCCTACACACACACACACTTTGTCCTACAGCCTGCCAATCACATCATGGTTAAGTGAACACAGACAGTATGGCACCAAGACGCTGCTCTGGGCAGTTGCAGTACGGGGTCATTCCACATTATTCCACGTTGTCCCCGCATGACCCCTCAGATTTGGATAATTTCTCTTCTATATAGAGAGGTTATGAACACATGCAAAATTGTAGCTACCAACTCCCATTATTTCCTGAGACTTTGGCACTTATATTATGAGAGGATTTGACCATCAGTGTAAAAAATCTCAATCTTCTGTCAACTTCAGTGTGTAATATATTCAAAGCACAATGAGCTAGAGGTCTGGCATTGTTTGGGCCATCAGAGACATCCATTCACTCCAGGGAAATGCCAGAATAGTGAAGGTAACATAAAGACTTTGTCTTGTAGCATAGGGTCAATGGTCGCTAGTTTTTGCAGGATTTCATCCCTGAGGGTCATTTTGGAAAAAAAGTATAGCATCAAAACTGTTACTTCTATCAATGTGAAAAGTAAGATTCTTTATATTCCAAATGACGTGAACTTGGAAAATGTAGATGGAATACCTGCACCACAGTGGTGATCCACTATTGCTGCTTCAAAATGGTAAAAAAAAAAGCTGGCGACCACAGTGAGTACCTACACCACAGTGGTGATCCACTACTGCTGCTTCAAAATGGTAAAAAATTCCTGATTTTTGCTACTTTTCGACAGCAATTTCGGGTTAGAGGGCCAGGTAAGACTAACCAATGCTAGCTATCACTAAAATGTACTATGGTTACCCTAAAGGTTGATGGTAGTTTGGTATTGGTTCAACACTTCCTTCCTGTAGAAAATAGGTAATGAAATATGGCAAAAATTGGGATATTTCTTACCCTGTTTTTGTTATCATAGCCGGCTCTTTGGCTTCATACAGCTGTTATATCATCACTTCAGGCCTAATATGGGCCATATCATCATCATAGCTGTATCTTTGGCCTCATACAGCTGTTATATCATCACTTCAGGCCCAATATGGGCCATATCATCATCATAGCTGTATCTTTGGCCTCATACAGCTGTTATATCATCACTTCAGGCCCAATATGGGCCATATCATCATCATAGCTGTATCTTTGGCCTCATACAGCTGTTATATCATCACTTCAGGCCCAATATGGGCCATATCATCATCATAGCTGGCTCTTTGGCTTCATACAGCTGTTATATCATCACTTCAGGCCCAATATGGGCCATATCATCATCATAGCTGGCTCTTTGGCTTCATACAGCTGTTATATCATCACTTCAGGCCCAATATGGGCCATATCATCATCATAGCTGTATCTTTGGCCTCATACAGCTGTTATATCATCACTTCAGGCCCAATATGGGCCATATCATCATCATAGCTGTATCTTTGGCCTCATACAGCTGTTATATCATCACTTCAGGCCCAATATGGGCCATATCATCATCATAGCTGTATCTTTGGCCTCATACAGCTGTTATATCATCACTTCAGGCCCAATATGGGCCATATCATCATCATAGCTGTATCTTTGGCTTCATACAGCTGTTATATCATCACTTCAGGCCCAATATGGGCCATATCATCATCATAGCTGTATCTTTGGCCTCATACAGCTGTTATATCATCACTTCAGGCCTAATATAGTGACGCTTTGATATGATTATGCTGTAATGGTCCTATGGCTCCTATTCTCTGGTATTAGATGGTGAAATGTATGGCAAGAGTATTTTTCGAAAATTGCTCTCGGAAAAGAAAAAATGGAAAAAAAAACTAGCGACCATTGAATATATGCTACAAGACAATGCTGTTAGCCTCACTATTTTAACATTTCCCTGGAGTGGAAGGATGTCTCTGATGACCTTAGTAATGCCAGACCTCTAACTCATTGTGCTTTGAAAATATTACCCACTGAAATTGACACAATTGAGACTTTTGACACCGAAGGTCAAACCCTCTCATATATAAGGGCCAAAATATCAGGAACTAAAGGGAGTTTGAAGCTTCGATTGTACATGTGGTCATAACCTATGACACCTCACCATAGAAGAGAAATTATCCAAATCCAAGGGGGTCATGCGGGGTCCATTTTTAATGGAATGACCCTACAGTGAAGGCTGTGCAGAGAGCTATACATAGAATTAACCTAGTCTTTGATTTAAACCCTCCTGAAAATACCCTTTCTAGTAATATTTTGAAAAATTGGAAACAGAATAGGAAGGAGATATATGTCAAGAATTAGATAAGATTGGAAAGATAATTCACCTCTACATAGCTTTTTTCTGAACAGAAGTGATTTTCAAATTTAAGTCGCTTCTACCCACCCCAAACACCATGTGTGCCTTCTATATATAGATATATCTATAAATAGAACAAGTATTTGTAAGGTGAAAGAAGGATCGTTTGAGAAAGGGCTATCAAATTTCTCCTGTTCAAAAATGATTACATCTGAATCTCTGAAGCATAGCAGAGAGAATTGGAAGTTCTCATCAGGTTTTGACAACGGTCGAGTATCTAACCCTGTACCTTTTATGATAAATTGATAAAAATACTATGAAATTTCATGTACCTGCGTGTCCAGCCATGTCGGTGGCACGTACCACGAGGGTGTGAGTGTCCTGTGTCTCACGGTCTGGTTGTCTTACAGTGGTAATGGTACCCTGACTGTCTATAGTGAACATGTCTGTGTCTCCCCCGACTAACGTGTATGAGACCAATGTGTCCTGGTCATAGTCCACTGCACGAACCTGCATCACCGACGTACCTGCGCAAATAACATACACTTAGAATAAGCACCAGTTTTGAAAAGGTACCTGGGGCACAAGGATACATTGTACTCTAAGCCTTAAACGAGATTGAAATCAATGAGCATCCGGGCACTTATACAGGTATGTATGTCAAAAGTTCCTTTGCGCCTTGGGTGTCAGATAAGTCATACCATCTTTTTCTGAAAAGGTTGATTTTAATTTTAATTTTGTGACTTAAACCTCTCAATAAGCCATTGCAATTTGGGGTTTTGCTTAGGGCATTTCCTCAAAGTGGGAGTTTGCTTAGAAGGATAATTTCCTTTAGGAATTAGAATTCAAAGAAGCTCTGAATCCACAACATGTGTGCAATAGTCTGTGGGAGCTCAATTCAATGCTCTTTATAACTGGTTATTTCACTCCAAAATCAGCTTTTGGCTTGCTTGTGTGATTTTTACAAGAAGTTTTGCTGTAAGAAGTTCATAAAGCTTTACCTGGTGCGGTATCCTCCCTGATATCACCCTCCAGACAGCACACATCAAACACGGGGGCCGAGTCATCGATGTCCTGAGGGCGGATGTTGAGCAGAGCGTAGGCCTTGACGTCCTGTATAGTGGCAGTGGCATAGCTGGCGACCACGTTAATCTGCCAGTTACTGTAGCCTCCCGGGTAGTCCCTGTCCAACACCTTGTTCAGGTAGACTGTGGCCTTGTTGTCTTCTACTCGCAGTGAGAACCGGGATCGGTCCTCATCATAGAAGTACCCGGCTAACTCGTACTCAATGTTTGACACACGGCCACGGAGGTCCACCGCCTCTATCTGTACATAATGATCAAAATTTAAAAGATATCAAATTATTTCTTTTATGGACTTGTGATAATGAACAGATACATTCATGTAAGTATCATATAGAACAAAACCAAATTTCTTTTTTTTTAATGATTCTGATTATCAAGAGTGAAAATACGACTCCAAAAATTTAGAGTGAAAATATAACTCCAAAAAGAACATCAAATCAATTATTTTATAGACTTATGATAATGAATAGAAACACTCATGTAAAGTATCATATAGAACTATGTCAAATTTCTCTTTTTTTAATAATTCTGATTACTAAGAGTGTCCCTTTATAAATAATATAGCAATTAATGATAATGACAATAGTATAAATTTAATTTTAAAAGATTCTATAATTGATTCAGTGCTTCCCTACCTGCTGCATGAAGGAGATACTTTTATCCTGCTCAGTGACAGTGCTCACAGTGTACACCGGCTCTGGACCAATCACAGTGAAGCGTGGCGGGTAGACGTTCCTCGGGAGCACCGTGATGTTGACAATGGTCGTGTCCTGTACTTGACCGTCAAACACACGGTACTGTAGCAAGTACTGAGGGAGAAATAAAGGTTGGAGGATTGTAATTATACTTATATTATATATATATATATATATATATATATATATATATATATATATATATATATATATATATATATATATATATATATATATATATATGTGTGTGTATTAAATCTTAGTACAGTTATAGAGACAATTCCTCCTGATTAGAAAAACAAATAAATTTACATTTCATATTTATACTATATAAAAAAGTATATATTCCAATTAGTTCATAACTGATGTTTAACTAAATCTTTATGAACTGGTGTTTTTTTTCTTTACTGGTATGAAAACTTAACAAAATCTTGATGATGGAATAAGGGAGATAGGTAAGAGGATGTTTTTTTTTATATAAGGACACAGGTGTGATACATCAGAAAATGGTCTTTGTAAACAAATAGATTCTTACAGGACTGTCTGTGAAGTCAACCTCTCCCACTTGGAATATGACGCCGGTGTCAAACTCTACAGCGAAGGTATGGTGTGTGTTACCGCCAATGATGCCATACTGGACGTATGTCAGGTCTGTAATGGTAATAGGGACAGTCAATACACGGATAGGCACAGGGTTACTTCACAACACCAAAGGTATTAAAGGCAAAGTTTTTATACACTCAAATATTAAACCTTCTTATATTATCCAAGCAGTGGTTCTCACATTCCATGAACAAATTTGGTTTTCAAAACAGTTATCAATGAGTGTTTTTTGTTGTTGATAACTGAAAAAAGACATTTACAGTTTGAGAGATGTAAATCTGGATTAGACCATCCAACCTAGATTCATGATATAAGAACTCTTCATGGCTTTTACGTTTTATATTAGGGTGAGGAAACATCATCTATGAGAATGTTAAGATGTGATGTGCTTCAAAGCCACAAACGAGTTGGTATTCCATAAGCTATTTGCAGCATCCGAAGCAAGTTTGTACATTATCCGGTAGATAACACCAAAATACCTTCATATTCTTTAATTCATGCAAAACTGATCTGATGTTTCATAAAATCTTTAGCATGAACCTATATAACTAAATCTTGCTGATAATTTTGCATGCCCTGCAAATTCAATATGTTTTATTTTGAGTTGTTTCTGCATAGATCGCCATTAGTTCCATTCAAAGTCCTACAACATGCTATTATTGTTAACCCTTCGCTTGTATTTTTGTTTACATGCAGGGGTTTATAGAGTACAGAATGCTACGTGTGGGTCATCTATGCCACATGCCGAACGATGCACAGAATGATGCCGTGTCACCATTTTACTCAATAATTCACCTACAATAGCCATTCCCACCATAAAAGCTATGATTGATTTATGTATACTTTTACTTTTTGTACAAGTATCATCTACATCCCCTTGGTCAGTAGAATATCACATGCCCTGTTTCTTGCCACTTATACTAACTTAAGTCAACATTGCGCTTAATAATTATTAGGAAAAAAATCTTATCTAAGAGTTTAATTTTGTTCATCAAAGCTAGCAAAAATAGCTGTTTGGATGCTGCATCAAAATTGCAAAAACTTATTTCCTAACTTAGAATTAGAACAAATAACTCTTTCAGGAACTTTCATTGGTAAGATAACAAAAATTGATGTTGAATATCTAGAACAACTTAACATTAGCACATGGGTGGGAGGGTTGTTGTAAGTTGAGGGGTGCCCCAGGTTTAAGTGTGGACAGTGGGGGCAGTGTGTAACGGTCAGGTTTAAATCAGACACATTAATCGGACAGGACAGTTATAAGTGCTGTCAAACGGTGAATAAATCGCAGCTATGTGCTCGCGTGCTCCCCACATTGCAATATGTGGGTTTTAATTGCACACATGAAAATAACTGTGTTCTTTTTCATTGGTGGGACCTAGGCACTTTTCCTCCATATTGAAACAAATAGAAACAGTTTTACAATGATGATTAGGACTCACCTGTCCTTAACAAAGGGTACATAAAAACTAAAGAAAGCCATCTTCCAGGGAATATTTAAATCAAAACTTCTATTGAAAAACAAACATGGGGGAAACAGTCTTGTAAATGTGTGAGAAAAGTATATCATCATATTGTTAAATTGGGTCTTGGCCTTGTATCCATGGTGAGGTGGTGGTTTGGACACCTGTGTCGTGAGACGGGTAAATATCCTGGGAGGTTAACATCTAACCGCTAATAACACCATCTGAGAGTTGAGTATTACCCAGGTCTGTATGGGTTATGGTAAATGGTAAAAGAACCTCTCCATATACTACAGACTACCTATTAGTGGTAACCAGTGACTTGGGCTAGGGTCTGGTGGGAATTCAGTCAGGTTGGGTGGGGTCAGGTCAGTTGAGATAGGGACAGAGTGTGAGGGCTGAAACTTAGGGTGAGTGGTAACCATGGTAACTGAAGACTGACCAATCAGGGTTCAGCTGCAGGTGGTAGGATGGGTATTAATAGTTATTGCTCTGGTCACAGGGCGGTCGGTGGGTGTGGGCGGGGATGGGTGGGGGTAGGTGGGATATGGCACAGCTCGCTCCCTACGGAGAATCAACCAAACATTCCACCAACATAGCCATCATCTATGGTTTACTGTGGGTGAGGTTAAAGTACGTGAAATAGAACGTGTCTTTACCCGCCATGCCTGTATCTGTGGGTCATCGCAGGAACAAAGAGACAACGAATAATGTCAACAATGAATGTAACAACTCCACAGAAACCGTTATATCATCATGATTCATCATTCAACATGCCAATCGATGAACAAAAACCATTCTACACTTCAAATCTGAAGGTCATAGTGTTTAGAACTTATACAGACCTTTTTCATACATTAAGTCTTTTTGCAAATACTGTTTGTTTTCCTGTGATTGATCAGAAAAACTGTAAAATCAATGTCGGTGTAACCAAGGCGACATACCTGGTTCAGGGTTAATGGCCTCCACCTTGGTGACTACCTGGTTGACCTTGAAGCCCTCCCTGATGGTGGCTGTGACCTTGGGTGAGTTGAAGTAGGGAGGGTCCATGCTGGAACTCAGCACGTCCACACGCACTGGGGCACGGCCCGCTATTATGTGATAAAATTACAAAGTCAATGTCTATGTTTAGATTAATGAATTTAATACAGTAATGAAAAGGTTTTATCTGTACTGTACAAATAGTAATCCCCATTGACGTCACACAAAAATAAAGAATTGTTCTATGGATCGCACTCTCCATGTTTTTGGAAATAATTTTTTACTTTGAAATAAAAAAAACGAATCTTGTCTGGATTTCGCTTGCCTCATTTTCTGCAATTTTTCTCTTTGTGATGTTAGGGAAAAGGATTTTAAATAGAAAATTTGCTCACTTTCCCATCAATTGGATGACAAAAATTCTTTAAAAAAAAACTGAAGAAATTTGTTCGTTCCCACCAATTTTTCAAAACAAAATCCATAGACCAACTTTTTTTTTATATTTTTTTTTGTATATTTTACCATGATATACCACTACCGTAGTTTCAACTGACATTGGCTCCTTCTTCATTATATCTGGGTGAACAGTGATCGTTTTACTCACGGCTGCGGTTGCGGCAGTTTGTCATCTTATTGGGAGGATCACACATGGGGTCTCCAACACGACCGTCCATAGCGATCACATACAGGTTGTAACGGCTTTTATCTGTATGCTGGAACTTGCGCTTGGACGTGATCTCTCCGGTCGAACCATTAATGTCAAACAAGTCACAGTCCTCCCCACACTCAGGGTCAAAGATGTACTGGACCTGGGGAACAAGGAAATAGATTCTATACATACACTCTGAGTTTTAAAAGTCTACTTCATGTTTTTGAGAGAAAATTTCTGAAGTATTTTCTCAAATAAGACTTTCAAATTTTATGTCTCACATGTTCTCCAGACATACCCCTATTCATAACTGTTATTAGTCCAGAGCACCTGGGCTCTCACCTATAACCTTTTGAGTTGATTAGGAAACGCCCCTCACCATCTTTACATTTCTCTTGTCCCATGTCAATAGACCCAATATGGCCATAATAGACCCAATATGGCCATGTATTAGTTATTTTTATCAGAACCAAATGAGAAGAATTGAGCTGATATGACAGCCATAGTTTGCCATTGTAAAGGTAACAACGTCAGATATAAGTATTTACAGTGTTTAAGTCAGATGTAAGTATTTACAGTGTTTAAGTCACATGTGAGTATTTACGGTGTTTAAGTCAGATGTGAGTATTTACGGTGTTTAAGTCAGATGTAAGTATTTACAGTGTTTAAGTCACATGTAAGTATTTACAGTGTTTAAGTCAGATGTGAGTATTTACGGTGTTTAAGTCAGATGTAAGTATATACAGTGTTTAAGTCAGATGTGAGTATATACAGTGTTCAAGTCAGATGTGAGTATTTACGGTGTTTAAGTCAGATGTAAGTATATACAGTGTTTAAGTCAGATGTGAGTATATACAGTGTTTAAGTCAGATGTGAGTATTTACGGTGTTTAAGTCAGATGTAAGTATATACAGTGTTTAAGTCAGATGTGAGTATATACAGTGTTTAAGTCAGATGTGAGTATTTACAGTGTTTAAGTCAGATATAAGTATTTACAGTGTTTAAGTCAGATGTGAGTATTTACAGTGTTTAAGTCAGATGTGAGTATTTACAGTGTTTAAGTCAGATGTGAGTATTTACAGTGTTTAAGTCAGATGTAAGTATTTACGGTGTTTAAGTCAGATGTAAGTATTTACAGTGTTTAAGTCACATGTAAGTATTTACAGTGTTTAAGTCAGATATAAGTATTTACAGTGTTTAAGTCAGATGTAAGTATTTACAATGTTTAAAAGAGCTATTATTTAAACTCCATCTTATACATGAGTAGAGCCGTTATAGTGTCATGTCAGACATGGGTACAGAACACTTACTGTATTATAGGGGGCAGTGCCATCCTTATCTACCGCAAACACTGATGCTACAATTGCACCGCTCAGTGACTCCTTCGACACGGCGGCCGGGAAGGCGCCAAACTCGTCCTGCCCGATGAAGGCCGGGGTGTGGTCGTTAGCATCAATGAGGTTCACTCGGAGGTAGGTGTCTGCACGCAGATTGTCCTGGTCTAGGTACTGCAGGTACATCCATAATGAGTGTTAGTGACACAAATTTAAATTGTTTTACCACAAGGAGTTGCAATATTGAGCGGTAACACTTCTGGTGTCACATAAATTACTTAAAATTGACAGTTTATTACTTAAGAATCTAACAGGATCTAATTGGAAATAGTAGTATACTTTTATGGTCCTGAGTCTTGTGCATGAGTTTCCTACTGTGTAACTGTGTAATATCATTTATAATACTGGGTCATTTGTTTACATATGTACTCTGAAATAGGATTTCAATTAATGTAGACAATCCGAGAAATATCAGATAAAATAAAAGTAAAGGGACATTTTATAAAGAGTACTGTGATTTATCTTACCGAGGCACGGAGCTGTAAGATGTAGCTTGGTGTCTTCTCGTAGTCAAGCTGACCTGCGACCTTCACCTTCATACTATTAGGTTCGTTCTTTACCTCGTAACTCACAAAATGGCCGTCCTTGTTCAAACTGTTGTAGCGACCCTGTCCGAGTAAACCATAGCTTTTATATAAAGCTGGTTAAGATAAACCTTATACACTGATAGTCCTCAATACTGATGATACCATATCACTGTGTTTCAATGTAGGATTTAAATGAGTGACTGTCTTAAATAACATACATGCCAACACTCCCGGATTGGCCGGGAGACTCCCGGATTTTGACATTTCTTTAGGGTTTCTCCTGGATTACATTTCTCCCCTCAAATCTCCCGGATTTTCATCCTTCTCCCAGATTTTGATAGATTTAGGCACTTTAAACCTAGAAAAACTCCGGGATTTGATATACTTAGGGCTTTTCAACTCAAGAAAATACACCGAATTTGTCTACTTCATGTCTTGATTTTTATAAATTTCTAGGGGGAAATGGTCCCAAATGCATCCTGGACCTAGAATTGTAAGGTATTGATAGCACCATGGTCAGAACTTCTGAAGGTCTCCCGGTTTTGTGCCATAAAATGTTGGCATGTATGAAATAAGAGTGGGGTACAGGGGTCACAAAATATTCCTTACTTACTAAAACTAGATTGTGAATAAGCACCTGTCTGGTATGAGGTCCGGGGGGTTATGTCCCCTCCAAATCTATAAGTGCCAGGGCACTTACTCAGAATGATATGGTATGTATTGGTTTAAAATATAGAGGTTAAAATTGTACTTTGAATTGAACTTCTTTATCAAATCTTTCTCATTTAACTTTTGCTGAAATAAATCTGATTTGTTTTGGTTAATTCCTTACCTTAACAATAAAGAATAGCACAGCTCCAGCATCAGTGAGTTGTGGGGTGACGGAGAGGACGGGGTCGATCTCTGAGCCACTTGCGAGCGTCTCCAGGATGGAGATATTGAGCTCGTTTATAGGACGCCCGTTCACGGGCTCCCAGCGAGGCGGCAGCTGGTCCGATAGAATCAGCTTCACTCGGACATGACTTGACAGGGGAGGAGACCCTCCGTCTGTAGCTGTCACATTCAGGTTTAATGACTGTGAATTTAGCTGGAACAAAACAATAAATATTATATACTGAAATATGGAAAATCAGCATGCAAGAACAAAGCATTCACAATATCCATCTAGAACTTAGCAAAATATTATATTATATACATTCATAATCTTTGATGGCAGTACACAACTTCAGTACAAGCATTAATGAAGGTTTCATAGAAGCAGTATTTAATTGATTTTCATATTTTATCATAATACAAGAGAGTCTTAGGAACAAATGAAGTGACTATATATGGAGACAAAGTTAGAATAAAACACTTCTCACATAAGTCAAGGGAGGTTTTTATTCCAGTCAATCCAGTTTAAAACAATTTAAATTGATCAAAATTTGGTCTAAAGATTTCCTACAAGTTGGAGGATTGGCTTATCAGAGAGGCAGGCTTATATGAAAAGTTTTTACAGTATATGTAAATCTGTAATTGCTTACATTTACAAGCGGCTGTATGAGGCTGATCCAGCCGGTCTGTGGGTGGATGGTGAAACAGTTGGGACAGTCGATGGGCTGTTCTGATATCGTGTACGTCACCATGCCATTACTCGCCTCGTCTAGGTCTGTAGCAAACACCTGTACCAGCTTACTGTTCACCGGGGGCGACTCCGGGATGTTAAGGACGTAGTTACTCGAGTCAAAACGAGGCGGCTGGTCGTTCATATCATCCATCGTGATAAGGAAGAAGCAGGTTGTGGAAAGCTGCGGGCGGCCTTTATCTGACACCTAAAATGTATGCGGTATATTTGTATATAATGATGCATTGATAAAAATCTATGGCATCTTTTTAAGATGAAGGTTAGGCTTTGAGTGGCCACTGGCCATAATAGCGGTGCAGCTGCTGTATGTAACACATTCACGAAACATTGGAATTAACTCAGATGAGAGAACTTTGTTCCTCCAATGGTTAATTAGTTAAACTCAATGTCCACAATTACAAATTTGACATATTTTACCTGTATTAACCAACAACAAAAAACAGACTGGAAAAGAAAACAATTGGAATTGGCTGTACATGTTGTGTGTTATAAATGACACTTGGAGGAAGGCCCTTACCTTTACAATGACTGAGTACTTCAACTGGTTGCCGACGATGTAGAAGTCAGCCTCAGACACTGGGTTCTCCCGGTCCAGCTCCTGTAGCGCGTACACCTCTGCCATGTTACGACTCACGGTGCGGATACCAAACAACTTCTCTCTATTAGGGGGGTCCAGCATGGTGAATGTCATCTGTCCGTTACTGCCCGAGTCCGGGTCAAAGCCAGTTATCTACAATGGAGATACAGACAGTGGATTAATTTCCAATGGGGTGCTCATAGATATGGATATAGAGTGAGTCTAGTGCAGATTTACATCTTTAGAATTAATACTCACAAATGGGCCCCTTTGATTTAGAACAATTTTATATCTGAATTGGGCAATAGACCTTCAGGATAGATATGCAGGGCCTGTAAGTCAGCCTATTCTATGCCATATATGCACATGTGATATGCAAGGCACAACCCTTTCCTATTTCAATCATCTGCATTGGAAACAACCATCAGCAATGGAAAAGTGCAACCCCATCTGGTAGTTGAACCTGGGTTCTTCGGGTACGAAGAGAATGCTCTATAACTGAGTTATTGGGTGCCTGACCAATGTGATGTTTAAATGTGGATCAGGGCATGGTAGGAGAGATAAGAGTTTCTTTGTTCTCCCTGTTTGATCAAACAAACCTGCTACATTATTAAACCACTTACATTGATGACTCCAGTGCGAGCAGGGCGTCCCTCAAATAGACGTGCGTTAATCCTGGAGCAGTCCGGGAAGGACGGAGGTCGGTTCACACCAATGAAGTCAATAATGACGTAACCGATGCCGACCCGGCCATCAGAATCACGGGCTTCCACAGTGAGGTTCTTCAGGTCCATGGCTGACGTCAGGTCGGTGTATAATGTAATGTAACCCGTGATGGGGTCTAACTGGAACGTCTGCTCATAGATCAACTCGCTATCTGGTGGAGGAAAGAGCAACTACATGTTCAAATAATGAAGCTCAAACAATATCTTCAACTAATTATATGGAAAAGATGGATATTGAATTAAATTAGTCAAAAGTTTTTGGTATTGTTTCAATTCAAGGCTGTGTAGCAAAATTGTGCTTGTACAATGACTCATTACATAAAGTCTCTTAATCACATGTGTATCATCCAGCTTTTGGTGAATTACAAAATCAAAGACTTATTGAGCAATGGATTAGTGAAATAAGTGAATATTGGTTAATGAGACAATGACAAAGAACTTACTGGGGAATGAGTAGGTGAAGGTGTCCCCCTTATCAGGGTCGTAGAACTGTACCACGTGTACGAGTGTACCCTGCGGGGCGCGTTCCTTCACGTACACCTTCTGCTGTTTGGGCACGGCTTCCGGCGCATGGTCATTAATGTTTGTGATCCAAACTCGTACCTGAGCTGAGCCTGACAGCGGCGGTGTACCAGCGTCACTCGCTGTTACCATAAACTGGTAGTAACGGTTCTCTAAAAAGTCATAGTCCAACTTCCTGTAATAATAAGGAGAATATGATTGTGACATGGGCTTAAATCTTTTATTCTAAAGGTTATCACATATCAGAGGCATTGCCTCTTTGGTTAACACCTGGGTGGGGTCCTGTTCTGATCCAGCTACAATCTCTATGTTATAGTAAAAATGACTTAACACAATTCCCAAAAAATGCACAAATAGACCCCCTCAAAGTAAAGATATTTTATAGGTATCTGAAACTGGAAATTTCCTGAATCAGGGAAACCCCTGAAGACTTTATTCAGTGGTGGATTTAAAGGGGGGCGCGCGCCCCCTCCTTTTTGTCAGTACTTAAGAGTTTAATTGTTTATTTTGCACCCCAGAATTTGCTCAAAAATAAGGGTTGTGCCCCCTCCTTTTTCAAATCCTGGATCCGCCACTGTTATTTCCTGAATATACAAGAGTTAGACTTACTTATTGACTACGATGGTGGCTCGGTTCTCGTTCCCAATCTGTTCCACCCTGAACAAGTCGTTACTGATGTTAAAGGACAGCTGACCATTCATCCCAACATCATGGTCCAGTGCCGTCACTGTAAACATAAACACATCTAGAGTTAGGTCTGTCATAAAAAGAATTTACTAACACAGAACCCCCAAAGCCAAAGCAGGTATAACATGATCCCCACATCCTATTTTGGTGATTCCCTCTATTGTGGCCATCCCAAACATTATTGAATGTATAGACTCCCTCAAAAGGGGTGCATCCACTGTGATGGATGGACCATCCGTCTCCCTTCATCCGTACTTTTTCTCCATAGAAATCAATGAAGGTAAAGGCTAGGCCTTAGGCCTACGTGTAATTGACTACTATGTCCTATGTTCAATGGCAACCACAGAATCTCTATTCTTTTATTCATTCTGCACCCCTTCAAGGGTTAATGTGATGCCATTTCCTGAGCCGTTGTATCTAAAGGTGAACCGGTGCTATGTGGCACTGAAAGGGTTAATGACCACTGGTGCATGAAGGCTGGAAGAAATAGACTAATCCCCTATTGTTAATGGCCACTGAACTGGTACACAACCTATTCTCTGTCTCTGAGGTGTAAATGCTACCCATACCATCTACATGACCTATGGGCTACCTTCAACTATATTATATACCAAAAACATATACACCAACACCAATGTGTACAGAGACAGAGTATGGGCCATATTTCCCTCTTTGTCCCTATGTCTGTCAGAATCCCTCTTTGTTTCAATGTGGTTTTGTGCCTCGGTCTATGTATATATAAGTATGTGATTGACGTCTAGTCAATCACATAATGATAAATGAAACGGATGAAACCGACGGATGGTCCATCCGTCAGCAGTGGACGCACCCCTCAATGCAGCAATCCCACCAATCTGGCTACTTTTCCTGCAGTCCTAATGCAGTCGTTAGAGTGAGTTTCAAGTCCATACCTTGTAGTACAGCCGTGCCTATAGGTGTGTTCTCAGGCAGGTCTCTCCTCACATACACATCAGGTGCAAAGAAAGGCGCCATGTCGTTTATGTCATTCAGGTTCACTGTCACCTGGAAAGGGAAGTCATTTCTCAGGTATAGAGTATGTTAAGTACAAAAATTGGCAAACACAGTTCAATGTTGATCATTTAGATATGTATAATATTGTCACCTTAGTGAAAGAAGGTTGTAACTGACATTTTTCCAGAATTGAGTTTTCTTCTGTTTTAACATCTATTGACCCTAATCAACCTACTGTGAAATTACTGGAGCTCTGTCTATGATATGTATGCCTACACACCCCAATGCAACATTGTTGTATGCATTTTGTTCTATAGTAACTGAAATACGTCTTTTGCCTCTCCTGCAAAACTTGAAAAATGCAGTTACAACCTTCTTGTGCTAAAGCAATGATATGGTACTTACATTAACAGAGGTCTGGAAGCCACTGGCAGGTTCCCGTGCGGTGACCACCAGGCGGTACTGGCGGGGACTTGTGAGGTAGGACATGGTACGTTCTGTTGGATGTAGAGCCCCGGTACTTGACGCTATGGTGAACCAGTTCTGTGCCGATGCATTAAGTGGTACGACGCTGTACTCCAGTGGCAGGTCATAGAAGGACTTAGCTTCTATCATTGCCACACTGTAACAGAAATGGGTCAGAATTAGACTTAGAAGTTACTGAACAGATTTTAGCTAGGTCTGCTATAAACTACACTTTCTCCCTTTCCCTTATACTATGATTATTATGTAGGGTAGCTGAAATTATAAGTTGTGTTGTTCTTTTTGTCTATGTGCCCTATCATTCAGGTGGCAATCTTTTCTTTCCCTGTCAGGAATCTAATCTGTGACATCAGCAATAGGAATAATGATGGATATGTTGCAGTGTTTTGATTTGGAATTACCAAGTCCCAGGTTAAACCTCTCGTGCAATGAAATCAATTCACTTTTAATAACTTTTGAAGCTAGAGTAAATATGCCCAAATCTACAGATTTAACTGCTACTAAACAATGTTCTACATGACATATTGCTACTTACGGTTCAGTTCCTTTGACGGAGTATTCGTCCATGTCGATGTTATAATGGGGTTGGTAGAACTGGGGTGGAATAAAGCCGCAGTGGACCTCCAGTACCTGTGTGGGTGTCGTGATGCTCGGGACCATCCCAACCACCTGCGCCGACACGGCTAAGTCATAGCGTGTACAGAACTCAAACGGCTGCCGGAGTAATGTACGCACCTCTCCTGTGTCTGCGTCTACTGTGAACCGACCCTCGCCACCTAGGTAAAATAATACATTTGTAAATGTTTTCTTATCTCAATACCTTTGTATCAGAGCTCAAGGTATCAAGGTTTTATTTGATATCTTTGCCCCTGCCCTTAGTCTCTATTTAAATGTCCAAACAAAGCAGTAAGGGCGGTAGAGTGAAGCTGGCCATCTTTATATCAATAATGGATTTATTCCTCTTGGAGAAAAAATATATATTTCAAACTAACTGTCTCAGGCTAAATTATCTTCCAATATATTGTCAGACTTTCCTTTGTATAGTTATAGATCTTTGTTGTTTTTTTTAAATTCAAACTTTGGTATAAGCAAGTAGGAATGGTAGGATTTCAGTATTTTCAGGATGGTCAATCTTGGACTAGTGTAATTCTCCGTGGTAAAAACGCGGCGTACAAGCTGTGGCTTAAGTACCATTTCAAGCCCTTACTGCACTTATAGCACTGTCAGGAACTCAGGGTGCAGCTTATATAAGGGGTTTTGAATACATATAGATTATAGCAAGGAATTAGAAACTTTTCTGGTCCAAGGTGTGGCTTATAGTATTCTCCAAATGTCAGAGTGTGGCTTATACGCAGGTTTGCAGTAGTTCTAGGTAGCTATGTCTACATACCAGTTTGAAGCTGGTACCTGACGGTGGCACCATGTACCCGGGCATCCTCGGCCTCCAGCCGGTAGATGACCGTGTCAGGTCTGATCCAGGTTGGTACATAGGTACGCAGGGGGCGCGGTGTGTTGGTGAATAAAGCTGACGATACATTACGATCCACCAAGATGATACGTACAGGGTGGTCGTCTTGAACTGTAAGATAAGCATAGTTATAGTGTTAGTGCATTATTAGTGTAGTACAGCAAAAGGACTGTAGGGGGCTAGTAATTGGCATTGAGGGAGTTATAAAACATATGGCACATGAACCAGCTAAAGTGGTGTATACACGGCGTGTTTTTCAGCAGACTAGAGGAGACAAGACTACTGCACACATGTCTGCAGTTGTTTTGTCTGCTCAAAATGTGCCGTGTATACAGGGTCAAGACAAATGTCTGCAGTTGTCTCCACTTGTCTGCAGATATCAAACATGTTTGAAAGATTTTGTCTGCTGTCTGCTCAAACCTGGTCTTGTCTGCTCAAAATGTGCCATGTATCAGGGGCAGCAGACTTGTTCTGACTAGTCTGCAGTAAATTGACCAATAAGGGCAGCCCTTTGAGTCATGTGATAAGTAGCTATCATGTGACTCATGACACATTTACTGTAGTTTTGCAAATCTCCACCAGGATTTTACTCAAGACTTCAGCAGACAAGTCTGTAAAATGTGCCATCTATCAGGTCCTGCAGACTCCTCCATACAAGCCACAACACAAGCAGACATTTGTCTGCTGATGTTTTGTGTGGTCTAGTCTGCTCAAATCTGCACCGTGTATACACCACTTTAGGGACTATTGTGGCAAATAGCTTTTGCTCTGAAATCAAGTCATCTATAGGGTTTGGTTATTACACAAGCAACATTCAAGTCAGGTGTGGTTCATGTATATGTGTTTGAGATGAGTTTTTGCAGTAATGTCATTCATTCATCATGCAAACAACCCTGATTTTGTCCTAATCCGAGGTAACGGATTGTCAAATGGGCACGGCCATTGCCGGAACTTGTTACTAATTATCACTGATAAGAGCAATCAGATGGGTACCAGTTGGCCCCTGAGATGCCCGCAGTGAATAGTCTGGATAGTTTCATGGGTGATAATCAATCACGCTCAGTCGCTATACATGCCTCCCCACCCTGCCCACATATTGGGGGGGGGGGGGAGGGGTTCCTGGGAGGCCAGACAAGGTTCCCACATTCTTACATCACACATCTCCTCTTTATGACCCCCCCCCCCCACTCAGACCTCATTAGCCCTCATTACCCATTTACTCTGTGTTAATGACCTAATTACCCCTATCATCACTCCCTCAGCTTTATACCCACTCTACTAGAACACTAACCTCAGACCAGCTTAGACTAAATGCTAGGCTTTCACAGGTGCAATGTTCTATATATAATACTTCTTTATAGAGAACTGCTTCATGTCAAAGAGTTGACAAAGTAGCAGATGCAAGTAGCTTGGTCATTGGGATACAAAAAATAATAGCATAATTATAATGCTCTACACTTAAATTGTAATACCATAATCTCCCGCGTATAAGGCGCATCCTCTACGCCAAACAAATGACTGCTGCGTCTTATAGTATTTTCTCAAGTTTGGGGTGCATCTTATATGCGGGGTAGGCACGCTTTCCAATTCAGAATAATGTACACAGAGTAGTGTATTTTCAAAGAAAAAGTGTAGTCTATACCATGGTGCTCTATATTCCCTGATTCCTAGAATAACACCAGGTGGCAGCACATACTATGACAGGAATATTGATTATAATGCTGCATGGATTCTCTTGATTAAAAGGCCAATAATATAATTAATAAAGCTCTCAGTGAGCGGGGTGTACATTGATTTCCAAACACTAGGTGTGCGCCTTATACGCGGGTTTTATCAAAATACCAATTCAGAGGAGGTAGGTGCGCCTTCTATGCAAACCAGCCTTCTATGTGGGCTGGGACTTCTACGCGAGAGATTATGGTACTTTATATTTATATTTACAATGTCCTCCTAGTCAGACTGCTTTTTCTCTTGCCAGTCCTAAATGGCCATCATAATTTTAATATCCACCAATGTATAAAGCCCTCATGGTGTACCTCAATTCAAATTCCGTACTGCATTATAAGCTAATATAGGATCAAGTAACCATGGTAACCATGTCTAACTTACATGTGACGTCATCAGTCCGGGTGACATTAATAACAATCTGTATGTCCACGTCCTCCAGCGTCCATCCGTATGCTACAGACACGACCCCTGTCTCAGGGTGTACCCGCAGGTTGGCGGGGAATGGCTCCTTAATGGCGTAACGTTCTTCTTGTGCAGCTTCCTCAGGACGTACCAAGAACAGGTCCCCGGTTTGCTTCCTATCTACGACCACTACCAGCGGGTCTCTGATAGCCCGCCGCCTCCGCTGGTGCTGACCCGTCACCTGCTGTAAAAGGTCCTGGATGGAGTTCCCGGTCTCATCATCATCTGAACCGTAAACCCGCACTGTCGTCTTCACCTTCTCTGTACCACGGAAGTCCCGGGCATACACAGGCAGCTCAAAGTCCTTATCCTTGAGCACAGTGGGGTCTATGATTAGGATATCACCGGTCTGGGTGTCCATGTCGAAACCTGCGTCTCTGTCCGCCTTGTCTACGCTGTACTCTATGGGTTCTCCATCAGCGTCTGTGGCGTGCACACGGAGGAGGACGTCCAGGGGTTTGATGTCTGGCTTTAACTTGCTGATGTACAGGGAGCGGTCAAACACGGGCTTGTTGTCATTTACATCATCAACCAACACAGAGAGGACTGCATACTGGTCTGCTGCTAGGGAGGGGTGCTGGGCACGCAGCCCCAACCTGAAGTGGGGTGTGGCTTCACGGTCGAATGACCGCCGGGTCATGATATGTACAGTGCGCCCATCCTCTGATTCATCATCATTGTTATCATTGTTACCCTCCACATGTAGCTCAAAGGACTCGGCATCACCAGATACCAGTGAAAGTTTGGTCCCAGTGGGGAACTTTCGGAAAGTTGTAGTGAGAGCGTCTAATGTGGTGAGCTGTGACCCGGCCGGCAGGTTCTCCTTAACATGAGCTACAAATGGACCGCCCTCAAAGTGGGTCCCCACGGGGGCGGGTTTTACCTCCAAGTTAACCACATGCCCGGGGTGGGAGGATGGAGCAGTTTGTTCAACCACTAAGGATATAGACACCCCAGTGTATTTGGATACATCTTGGTTTAACATTAGCTCACCCGTTGTTAACAATGAGAAGAGCTGCTCCAACCCTGCCCCTGTATCATCGTACAGTCTGTATGTCCGCTCCGGTACCAGCGGAAGCAATGTCACCACGTGACCAGGCAATGCATTATGGGGCACGGTTAGGGTCCGCACGGCAGAGCGAGATCCTGCTTGTAGCAGGAGGCTTAAAAAGGTTACTCCGTAGAGGAGCATTGTCTGTTGCAAGTTCATTTTGGCGTAGATATGATAAAAATGTTTCTGTACAAAAAATGTAGAAATCCTTCTACTGCGGCTTCCAGCTCGCTGAAAGTCTTCTTAGTTCCTGTAAAGACACAAATAAAACAGCGGATAAGTGCCAGACTCTTTACTTAATAGCAATCATTCATATTACTTATAAGACTATTCAAGTATTTGATACCTGAAAGGTTTGGTGAAACATAGAAGATATATACCTCATATGCAGTAGTGGTGCATTTAAGGATAATAGATATTATCAATGTCAATACCCTTGTACCAAGATAGGTCCATATTGGAACACTGTATTTAGCACTGAAGATTTATTTTCAAAACCCCTGTGCTCATTTGAGAGTGGTGCTGATTCAAGACCCCAGCACTTAAATGAGAATATATTGTAGAATGATGTATATATACCCTGTACCAGTTGACAGTGATTGCCAATGCCACTGTAACAGGAATATACTATAGATATGTCAGCAGAATCAGCCGTGTATATCTAAGTATCTGACTGTATCAAAACAGGAATATACTATAGATATGTCAGACTGCAGAATCAGCCGTGTATATCTAAGTATCTAACTGTATCAAAACAGGAATATACTATAGATATGTCAGACTGCAGAATCAGCCGTGTATATCTAAGTATCTAACTGTATCAAAACAGGAATATACTATAGATATGTCAGACTGCAGAATCAGCCGTGTATATCTAAGTATCTGACTGTATCAAAACAGGAATATACTATAGATATGTCAGACTGCAGGATCAGCCGTGTATATCTAAGTATCTGACTGTATCAAAACAGGAATATACCATAGATATGTCAGACTGCAGAATCAGCCGTGTATATCTAAGTATCTGACTGTATCAAAACAGGAATATACCATAGATATGTCAGACTGCAGAATCAGCCGTGTATAGAGATAAATGTCTAACTGTATCATAAGGGGAATATAATATAAGGTAGGAGGACCAATTCCTGTGAATGACTCAGGTGTTCCTTACTAACACACACACACACACCTGGTGACACAATGTGGGACAGCCCCAGCACTACCTGTACACCGCTATAGGACAGTCCAACCACCACACCTCACATAATTATATTGTACTCATTACCGTAGGAGGCCTCCTATGTTTTTTTTTTTTTTAATTTTCTTTCTTGTTATGCCTTGTGTACTTTCTAATTGTTTGAGATTCAAGATTCGAGATTCAAGATGGCTTTATTGACTAATGTACAGGTACACTTATGTCAGCACCAGGTTTTCATTTACAATGTTGTAGACAGATTTTATATACGAGTATATACAGTTCACAGCCCCTGGCCTTTTAGATGATTTGCAATATGGGGCCACTGCTAGTATTTGAGAAAGTTTCCTAGTGTCATCGTGTCTTTTATAGTAATCAACGAACTTGAGGTATTTTGTTTCAAACACCGACCGTGCGTTTCTCATCTCGGGCATGTTACAATGTAAGAAGACATGATTGACATCTTGCACAGCATTACAGAATGTGCACTTAGAATTGACAGGTTTCTTTCCTCTATATCTTCTTGACAGGCTGTCAAGTGTACAGTTATTGTCAGTCCGGAGTTTAGCGATAATGGTTCTAATTTTAGGTGATTCTGTATGCGTTAGGTATTCACGCTCTTCATAAATGTCCTTGAGATCATCTTTACACATCTTGATAATTCTACGCTTACTAGTATTCTCTGGGTTATCAATGTACTGGTTGTATTTCTGAATATGTGTATCATTTAACCTTCTCTTTATATATTGTTTTTGAGTGAGGACTTTGACCATACATAAGGATCAAGCCAGACATTCTTACAACCGATTTTAAACAAGAGGTTTGTAAATGTTACTCAGCATGGACATGTTTTCTAGGTAACCTCCTGTGTGAGGGTTTTGTCAAACCTTGAGGAGACACAATATTTACTTTTATGATCTTCTTTTCATCATACCACACTAAAATATTTTATTCATACCATAATACCAGGTGTACAAAAGAAGCGGCCATCTATGTTGTACAGCCTCATCCTACACCCCCAAAACACATACCACCGTTGCATTCAAAAGACAGAATTTAGGCTAGCGGCACACACATGCATTACAGTTGTGGTCTGTTTAGGCGCCTGAGCCCGGATCTACACTTAGCCTTATAGATTTCAATGCCCCGCTATCCCAGTTGGTCTATAGCACAGATTTGAATTCTAAAACCATTGTGCCCCCCCCCCCCCCGTGCTTATTCGAGACAACTGCTCATTCAAAGACCCGGTACTTAAACAGGGCACTATGGCTGCCTTTCTCAACCATTGCAGGTTTAACAAGGCGCATACCACCCACAGCCTATTGATCTCCCACACACAGGTACAGCCCACACACAGAGTGTACAAATCCCCAGAACCAGCAGGTATATGATGTGTACACAGGGAATTTGTATACAGCGTAAGTGCCTCTATGGTCAAGTAGGACGCACATTTCTTATGTTCGCTCTATTCATATTTCACTGTTGTTCTGAAAGATTTGGGACTGACAAATATTTCAAATATTAATTCTGTAATGAGAACAAAAGAATTTCTTTTAAGAATGAGTAGCAATAATCAATATCCAGCCCGCAGCAAGACAAAAGGGGAACTGTATGTAATATAGCTTTAATTTCAATGGATATACATGCCTTTCCAAGACAAAATCTGATTTCAAAGACTGTCACAGTCTATTAGCTTTCTATAGTGCCTATTCCTAGAGCTAGCTGCTTATTTCATTTCTAAAGGCCGCTATTTCTCTCATTTAGCTAAAAGCCATTTTCTCATAAAAAGGTGGCCTCTGAACTCACTTTTTTCCCCCACAGAGTGCTTCAAGAGGACACCTGCACCATGCATGAGGACAGGACCACAGGCATGTACCATAGGAGGTAGATCAAAGGGCAGTAAATAGGGAGGGTGCTATCAAACTGACTAATGGCCACCTGGTAGTCTAAAGTAAAAAGAAAACCCTTCCGTTTTTAAACAGAGAAAAGGCAGTGTATGAGTATGTTGTGATTACCATACCCCCCCACCCCCATTCACTATATATGACGTGAAGGGAAGTTTGAGATTTAACTAAAATCCCCCATTAACCCTCCCCCCCTCCTCCTGTAAGCCCCTCCTACTTGTTGACCTTAATACCCCTTAATATAGCATCTACTTCCCCTTCACCCAGTCCCCCATCTACACTGTACTACCTCGCATCTAAGACGTAACTTATACACATATACGGGGATGACACCCAGCTGATCATCCATTAAGTGGGCATTCCACTGCCATTGGTTGGGCAAATTTTCACTGAACGAAAAATTTTCATCTATACTTTTGCAATATTAAGAATTATTGGATTAGCAAAAATTCACCTGACTGACGGCAGTGTTTTGTTTTTTTGTTTTTTGTTTTTTAGAATTGTCTTATACCTGTGGTTATATTACATTAGATTAGTACTCAGCTAGAAATCAGTTCGCAGGTGCCCTCTACAGCTTTTCACTTCAACTTAGGGCGCACCTTATACACGAGGTGCAATTGATGAAATAAGGTATTGCTGTACGGAATGCCCCCTCACCCCCCCCCCCCCCCCCAAACACACACTGGTCGGACACCCACCCATACCTGAGGCCACCTTTTACCATTACGTCTGGGTCACGACTCTAATACTGAAATCCTCAAAAACAAAATGGCCACCTGCCAACAGGTGACCGCCTCCTATAGACCTTTGTGTCACACAGGGGGCATTGCTTTCTCTGATTAAAGTTGTGCTTGCCTTCTTGGTCTTGGACCACTAAATTTGACAAGGCCATTTCTTTAGTTTGATAAGTAGTGATCCAGGCCCTTGTGACATTACTCCAGCTGAGACAAAAATCAGTGACATGACTTAGGTGATTTCTTAAATTTGACATGGAACATGGTAGGTTCTTAGAGGTGACATGTTACATGGGGATTTAACTGAACTTTGATATAGGTACTTATAGGACCCCCTGTCATCACTGTTACATTATGCAACTTTATAATAGGTCACTCTTAGAACAGTAAGCTGGGGGCAAGGGTGGGATAGCACAGTTTTGAAGAAATATTCACTTTTCTTCTGTTATTTTTGGAAAAGATACCTTAGTAAAGCTTGTTTGATACGTCACACCCTTTCTTGCTGTAAGAAGCTTTACACTATAGTTCTGAGTGTTGCCGGTGGGGGCGCCACAGGTGCCGATTAAGGCTAGGTGTAGATCCGGGCATTAATACAGCTACAGAGGAGGGGTGCAGGGCCTGAATATGGTGAAATTAACCCTTTAAGTGCGTCTGATGGAACTCACCAGGGCTGCATTCATGCATTATATTCACCCTACGGGGTTGATACACAAACTCCCTGAGGGTCGACATGATGCACCAATGAAGTGCTGGCGAGCAGTCTCGCCAGCACTTCATTGGTGCATCATGACGATCAATGGGCATGATGCATTAGTGACCCTCAGAGGGTTAATATCATGCATAATATATGTGGTATTTAGGTGGTGCAGGGACCTAAATGTAGTGTTTTGCTTTATACAATTGTACATTATGTAGTATTTAGGTTCTAATCCCAGACTAAGACTCTATGTAAAGACAGCACACAAGGGCAGATGCCAGATTTATACTCTTTGAAGGTCACACAACTAATGCACCAAGCCCATTGCTGGGCTTACTGTTGGCCATGTAGCCTTGGCTAGTAACCCACATCATGGTGGCCGTACAGGATTGATGCATTCTCGGAGGGTCGGCATGATGCTCACAGCAGTTCATTGACCCGTCCCCGCCCCCGCCCCCGAATACCCACATGGAATGATGCGCCACCATGCATATAAATTTGAATTGCCCACATTTTAGTTTTGATCCCCCCCCGTGTGAAGGTTTATTGGGTTTTGCCCCCCCCCCCACCAAGGGGCTTTTTTTTTCAAAATGACCCGCCCCCCTATATCTTACAACCCCCCCCCTCTATTTGGCAATAAATAACTTCGCCCTTACTTATTTAGAATATGGTCAAGAGTTAGAAGGTGGTGGACGGGGGGGGGGGGGGTTAGATTAAACCTGACACCTGACTAAATATATATGGTGAATCGTCTGCTGTAAAAATACATTTCAGTTGGATAACTTACTAAAGGTGCTGGGACACAAAGGCAGATTTAAATACCCCTCATTGCCATCACTATTAAAGCTGTTCTGCAGAACAGGCCCAACTCTGGATATTATCAACGAAAGAATGTCATTGGTACATACAAAATTAAATTGTATCATCATGGTTTGTATGTATAAATCCAGAGACATTTAGTATACGCCATGATAAATCATACCAATGCACTTCATTGAGATGGCCAAACCGTTTCTTGACCCCCCCCCCCCACCTCTTTTCTGCAGTATTCCAGTATTCCCACCAAATCTCCAATTTGTATAACGCCATGTATAGTCTCAAATGATGCCCTTGTAAGGGCCCATTCACAAATGACGTCATGGTGGAGGGACGCAATTAATTTTCCATATACATTCATCATGGCAAAATTGGTAAAAGTCATGACATAGGGGGTGGGGCTCAAAAATGGTTAAGTTTGACTTGACATCATTCATGGATGGCCCCTAACTGCCTTACATTTCACACCCCCTACCCCCGCCCCCCCCCCACCACCACCACCACTTCCAGGTAGAACAGGGTGCTATGGTTACCAGACCAACACCTTTTGTACCTTTTTGATCGGAGAGCGGCAAGATGGGGCTGGGGCTGCTAAGGGAGTGATCATTTTTAACAACAGGGGGGGGGGGCTGGTGGGTTTGAGGGGGGGGGTCAGAATTTTTTCAACCATAGAGGGAAGGTAGAAATGTGTGCAGAGCTACCATAGAGGGAAGGTAGAAATGTGTGCAGAGCTACCATAGAGGGAAGGTAGAAATGTGTGCAGAGCTACCATAGAGGGAAGGTAGAAATGTGTGCAGAGCTACCATAGAGGGAAGGTAGAAATGTGTGCAGAGTTACCATAGAGGAAAGGTAGAAATGTGTGCAGAGTTACCATAGAGGGAAGGTAGAAATGTGTGCAGAGTTACCATAGAGGGAAGGTAGAAATGTGTGCAGAGTTACCATAGAGGGAAGGTAGAAATGTGTGCAGAGCTACCATAGAGGGACGGTAGAAATGTGTGCAGAGCTACCATAGAGGGAAGGTAGAAATGTGTGCAGAGCTACCATAGAGGGGAGGTAGAAATGTGTGCAGAGCTACCATAGAGGGAAGGTAGAAATGTGTGCAGAGCTACCATAGAGGGAAGGTAGAAATGTGTGCAGAGCTACCATAGAGGGGAGGTAGAAATGTGTGCAGAGCTACCATAGAGGGAAGGTAGAAATGTGTGCAGAGCTACCATAGAGGGGAGGTAGAAATGTGTGCAGAGCTACCATAGAGGGAAGGTAGAAATGTGTGCAGAGTAACCATAGAGGGGAGGTAGAAATGTGTGCAGAGCTACCATAGAGGGAAGGTAGAAATGTGTGCAGAGCTACCATAGAGGGAAGGTAGAAATGTGTGCAGAGCTACTATAGAGGGGAGGTAGAAATGTGTGCAGAGCTACCATAGAGGGAAGGTAGAAATGTGTGCAGAGTAACCATAGAGGGAAGGTAGAAATGTGTGCAGAGCTACCATAGAGGGAAGGTAGAAATGTGTGCAGAGCTACCATAGAGGGGAGGTAGAAATGTGTGGAGGAGTGGGGAGGTAAAGTAGGGGAGGGACGCCTTGATCACAGGAACTCAGGCATGACGCTGAAAATTATGGGAAAGGTGAGGAAGCCAAAACGTGGCATTCTGCGTGAATAAAGACATCAAAGTGTAGCCATTTATGGCGGATCAATGTGGGTAAAAGGTGGACGTGGTGGTGGGGTAGGCACAATTCACCAGTACTTCATTGGTGCATCATGCCCACCATCGGGCAATATGCACTCCTGCATCAGGAACTCTTGGAGGGCTGATGCGGTCAATGAACATTAATCCTAGTGTTGCCGAAAACCTTTTTCGAAATAATTCCTTCTAGTCACTGCTGAAATCCTAGGTTACAACAATACAACTGGAAACCATTGTGATGGCTGTCATCAGTGCTTATCTCACCAGTACCAGACCAAGCAATGGCTGCGCCCGGTGGACAATAGGGGAGAGAGAATAGGATGAACGATGGGAGGGATGGACAATGGTCTATTAGGCAGTTGTGGGTCACCTAGAATGAGTCACCTTGGACTTTAAAATACCAGGTACATGTAAGATGAATCATTATACCTGCCTACACAAAAAGCTCCCCATACCAATCTTAGAGAGGATTTACAGACCTAGGGCTAGTCATGAATTGGGGGTGGTGGTTTTATTACCACTTCACCTTACCTCACCCACACCAAGCCATGGTTTACATCAAGCTTAGAAATCCATATCAACAATAGTTATCATAAGTCTACGTCTGGAGGCTAGTATAGTTTTTTTTTGGTTGTTTTTCTTTTTTTTTGGGGGGGGAGGTCATTTCTTTGCTTATTTATTTAAAATGTTTGACCTTGTTTGGTTTGATCTTTCCCCGGGGGGGCACTTCATATATTTTGCATGTCCTGCTCTCCAAGGCCAGTTGCTAAGCCCATGGGTGGGCTGTAGGAGCTGGCTCTCTCTGCCTCATGCTGTCCATGTCTCCCTCTGTCTGTCTGTCTCACTCTCTCTGCCTCATGCTCTCCATGTCTCCCTCTGTCTGTCTGTCTGTCTGTCTCTGCCTCATGCTCTCCATGTCTCCCTCTGTCTGTTACGCTCTCTCTGCCTCATGCTCTCCATGTCTCCCTCTGTCTGTCTGTCTCGCACTCTCTGCCTCATGCTCTCCATGTCTCCCTCTGTCTGTCTGTCTCACTCTCTCTGCCTCATGCTCTCCATGTTTCCCTCTGTCTGTCTGTCTCGCTCTCTCTGCCTCATGCTCTCCATGTCTCCCTCTATCTGTCTGTCTCGCTCTCTCTGCCTCATGCTCTCCATGTCTCCCTCTGTCTGTCTGTCTGTCTGTCTCTGCCTCATGCTCTCCATGTCTCCCTCTGTCTGTTACGCTCTCTCTGCCTCATGCTCTCCATGTCTCCCTCTGTCTGTCTGTCTCGCTCTCTCTGCCTCATGCTCACCATGTCTCCCTCTGTCTGTCTGTCTGTCTCTGCCTCATGCTCACCATGTCTCCCTCTGTCTGTCTGTCTGTCTCTGCCTCATGCTCTCCATGTCTCCCTCTGTCTGTCTGTCTGTCTCTGCCTCATGCTCACCATGTCTCCCTCTGTCTGTCTGTCTGTCTGTCTGTCTCTGCCTAATGCTCTCCATGTCTCCCTCTGTCTGTCTGTCTGTCTGTCTCTGCCTCATGCTCACCATGTCTCCCTCTGTCTGTCTGTCTGTCTGTCTCTGCCTCATGCTCTCCATGTCTCCCTCTGTCTGTCTGTCTGTCTCTCTCTGCCTCATGCTCACCATGTCTCCCTCTGTCTGTCTGTCTCTCTCTGCCTCATGCTCACCATGTCTCCCTCTGTCTGTCTGTCTGTCTCTGCCTCATGCTCACCATGTCTCCCTCTGTCTGTCTGTCTCTGCCTCATGCTCTCCATGTCTCCCTCTGTCTGTCTGTCTGTCTCTGCCTCATGCTCACCATGTCTCCCTCTGTCTGTCTGTCTGTCTGTGCCTCATGCTCTCCATGCATGGGCGTGGAAAGCAGGGGGGACAGGGGGGACATGCCCCCCCCCACTTTTGGCCAATTCCTCAAAAGGTCAAAACTAAAAGGTCAAGCAAAGGGAGGTCAAAAATTGCAGAAAACCCCCCTGGTCCCACCCACTCTGAAACTGCTTCCCACGCCCCTGCTCCATGTCTCCCTCTGTCTGTCTATCTCGCTCTCTCTGCCTCATTCTCTCCATGTCTCACTCTGTCTGTCTGTCTCTGTCTGTCTGTCTGTCTGCCTCACTCTTTCCATGTCTCCTTCTGTCTGTCTGTCTCTCTCGCTCTCTCTGCCTCATGCTCTCCATATCTGTCTGTCTGTCTTTTTCTCTCTCTCCCTCACTCTCCCTGTTTCCCTCTCTTTCTGTCTCTTTCTCTCTCCCTCACTCTGTCTCTGTGTGTCTGTCTGTCTCTTTCTCTCCCTCACTCCTCCCTGTCTCTCTCTGTCTGTCTCTCTGGCTCTCTCTCTGCCCCCTCTCTGTCTGTCTCTGTCTCTTTCTCCCTCTCTGTCTGTCTCTGTTTTTCTGCCTCTCTCTTTGTCCCTGTCTCTATCTCTCTGTCTGTTTGTCTCTCATGCTCTTTCTCTTTCATTTTATATCATTTTGCTCTTTACTTTACATCATATGTTGTGTCCATACAGGTACAGGTACAGCTGACACCTGGGATCCCCCCTCATCCCCACCACTCTCTTCCCCTTCTACACTCTCCTATCAGATCACCTGTGTGTACATTGTACAAAGTAAGAACCATGACAGTGCTTGAAGAGTCACCATGAACTATCCTCACACCTAACATGGCCCACTGTTTTACAGCCCATTGTTTACCTTTTTCTTTCCCCTTTTATTCTACCTTCTTTTTAAATCTTTATTTTTATTTCATTGTCTATTCTATATTAACTCCTGGTGAAGGAAGTGTTTTAGCAACAAAGACAATGACAGAGACCCAATTCCAACTTGACTCGTTCATCAAGTATTTTAATGGCACTGTGTGGGTAGTTTAATGGTATTGAATGGAGGGGGTTGTCTTGTCCATCGGGGTGGGGGTAGCATGAACAACTTGTGGGGAAAACGTGACTGGGTTGGAAACAGAGACATATGTACTGGTAGTAGTATATGGAAACAGACATATGCACAGGTAGGGTGGCTTTAAGTTAAACCGTTTAAAGGACGCTGATGCATTGATGCAGTATGCGCCTCATGATGCGTGAATGCAGCCTTGGTGAGTAACTCACCAGGGCTTCATTCATGCATCATGCCAACCCTACAGGATTGATAAACAAACTCCCGGAGGGTCGGCATGATGCACCGATGAAGTGCTGGCGAGCAGTCTCGCTTGATGCACTCTTGCATCAGTGGCCCTTAAAAGCCTTGGCACCCTGTGACATGACATCCCCACATTGATGAAGTAAAACTTATCAACTATTGACGGCCTCAGGCGTAAAGTATTAAATAGTAATCATTCACTGAGCCACAAAATGAGTGAGTAATAGATGTTTAACGCCATTTCGACAGCTAAGGTCATATTCATGGCGAGAACTACATTACACAATTTCACAGAGGAATGTGTCAGTGCCCGCGCATATGTGCACCACACACATCCTGAGGGGATAGTAAAGAGGAGATATAGACCCTTTTAAGTGGGCTAGGGAAGCCCGCTGAGCCACAAAATACAATAATTACATTGACTACATGCTACCCTGGGAAAGGGGTCCCTGAGGGAACCACAGGTGGCAAAATAGAAGTTGGGAGAAATCTTTTCACTAAATAAGTAAGAAATTTGTGAATACATGTTTATTTACACAGGATTAGGCCTCTATGGACTACAGTATGGAGAGGTTGTTTTAGCACCCCAGGGAGGGGTGGGTTAATATAGGTTATGTGGGGTTAAATGGTATACTAGGCCTAGAGGGGGGTGGGGGTGAGCAGCTATGGGAGTGAGGAGGGGGAGGTGTGAGATCCAACACTAGGTCAGCATCGATTTATAAACATGCACTCATCTCTACACCACCCCACACTAACAACACACACCGGGGGGGGGGGGAGGGGGTAGGGGGGGGAGGGTGTGGCAAGGGAATACTGGGCATGTCAAAGAAGGAAGGGAATACAAGGGATGTAGAGAACCTGGCACAGGAAGGATCCAGGATCAGATGAAAGAAAAGGACAGTCAGTAGGGGATGGGGAAAGCTGACTAAAAGGACAGTCAGTAGGGGATGGGGAAAGCTGACTAAAAGGACAGTCAGTAGGGGATGGGGAAAGCTGACTAAAAGGACAGTCAGTAGGGGATGGGGAAAGCTGACTAAAAGGACAGTCAGTAGATGATAGGGGAGGTGGGGTGTGGTTGGTGATAGGCTGAGAGGGGAAGCTGTTGTATGGATCATAAAAGGTGAAGGGTAAGGTTTGCTGTCGGTGTGCGTGTGAGGGGGGGGGGAGGGATCCAGGTTTGAATCCAGAGATCGGGAAAGGTGTGTCAGGGATGTCCCAGGTGTGTGAGCATGCATTCATCTTGAAATGCCACATGGACAGGGACAGGGGGGGGGGGTGGATATTGGGGAAGGGGAGGGGAATTTTAGGGAAGCTTGTGATGTTTGTGTTGGCACAGTATCAGCTTCCACTGGTGCCTGGAGAAAGCTTCCTGTAACCCACTCCCTAACTATCCAGGTGCCTCCACTTATTCCAGCTCCTCCCATCAACTTCCAATCCTGTGTCTATTCATGGGTAAAAATGACACTCATGACGCTTGTGAAGCAGGGTTTTAGAAAATGACGGAAGGAGACAATTTCAAATGTTCCCATTAGATTGGCATATACGATGTACATAAAAAGTGAGAGAGTGACACTCCATCCTACCTAAAAGGTGACAGCGTGACATCCTGAAAACTTAAAGCCCCTTCACTGAATTGAGCCTTTAAGGGCCGCTGATGCATTAATGCACCATGCCCATTGGTCGTCATGATGCACCAAAGAAGTGCTGACGAGACTACTCGCGAGCACTTCATTGGAGCTTATATTGATATGCTTATGACACTACGGGGCTGATACATAAACTCGTGGAGGGTCGGCATGATGCTCCAATGAAGTTCTGGCGAGCAGTCTTGCAGCACTCCATTGGTGCATCGTGACGACCAATGTTCATGATGCATTAGTGCATCAGCGGCGTTTAAGGGGTTTTAAACAGACCAGAATGGGGCTTATACAGGTGGTTTTATGACATGTACCAGTGCAATTGTTGTCACCTGGTGCTGTCTGACCTGGATCTCTCACCTGTACACACCTACAGCCTTCACCTACATCATGGCTCAGGACATGACAGCTAAAAACACTACACTCTCAAAGGATCAACAATAATTACCGTAATCTCCCGCGAAGAAGACGCGCTGCACATATAAGACGCACCCCAAACTCATTACATGCATTTTCGCGTATAAGACGCACCTCTTAGGGGTGATTTTTGTCAATCCAGTACTGTTCTATAGTAAAATTACCCCTCGTATAAGACGCACCCCCAACTTGAAGAAATCCTATAAGACGCACAAGGCATTTGTTTGGCCTAGAGGACGCGTCTTATACACGGGAGATTACGGTAATGTTCTACATTGGCGCCTACCTGGTATATGTAACTGCATTGTAATGCAGGTCCTGCAGGTGCTGTTGGTTTTAAGAAATACCCATGTCCCCTTTAGAAATAAGTAAAATGTCTTTGTCATATGTCACTAAAGGACAAAAAGGGAATATGCATTCCGCCCTGCTGACATCAGGGGTAGGCACAACTGGAAAGGCTACCTGTACACTTCAGGCACATCTGACAGGTCACTTCCTATCCTAAAACTAACCCCAATCTAGCTTCTAGGAAATGCCCCCCCCCCCTCTGTCTACAGTCCACTCCATTAAAACTCCTCTCTAGACCCGTCATTACTAGGGGAATAGCACAAAGGCAATGGTGGGGGTGGTGGGGTGGGACTTGTCTGGAAGCTGACAAATGGGCCATATAAGGTATGTGGGGGAGGGGGCGGGGGGGGGGGGGCTGAATGTCTGGTTGTAAGTCAGGTAAGTCTGGGTTACTCTGGTGCTCCAGGGAACCCTCAGGGAACCAAGATTACAGGAATCCCAGGGCATGCTGGTTATTCCAGGCACATGGTGAATAGATCTACCGGTGCGAGATCAGAGCCAGAAGTCGCTGATGTCAGCGTGCATGTGCAGAGCTCAGGAAAAAGGTCGTTATATATGCACCACTTCCAGTCAGCAGGAACAGGAAATACTGCTCAAACTTCAAGCATATGTTGAATTTTCAAGGAGAAAGTTTGGCCTGGAGAGCGCCAAGTTCAGGGTCATGTTGGGGGTTCCTAGTGCCATTATCTGGCATTATTCTGAGACTATAGGTATAAAATCTAAGTAGTAAGTGGCACTGCTGGTGAATCAGTCATTAACCCTTTAAAGACCGCTGGTGCTGAGTGTATCATGGTCGGCATGATGCGTCAATGAAGTGCTGGCGAGACTGTTCTCGGGAACTTGATTGGTGCATCATGACGACCAATGGGCATGAGGCATTAATGCATCAGCAGTCCGTAAAGGGTTAAGGGTGGGTGAGTAACATAGGTGAGGTGAGGGATGGGTTAATACCTGAGGTGTCTTTGTTACCTGGATTTACCTGACACCTGTACATACCCTCAGACCTACCTGTGGACATTTACCTGGGTGACATCAGCAACACCCTCTACTATAACATAGGTCCCTCCTCTCCCCCACCAATCTACCAACTCAAGGAATTCCTGGGGCCCTCTCATGTGCACAAAGACCACTTTGGCTCTAGACCACTTCTGCTTAAAGTATTATGGGGCCATTTTCCTAAAAATCAACAAGGGGTCACAGATGTGCTGGTAGTGTGTAAAAAGTGCCAGAATTAGAGAGTCATTTGTGAATGAATTCCAACTACAGAGTATCAGATCCGAGTCCATGTAGAGCCAGGCCTATAGTCATATACACATAGCTACACACAGCAATATACACATGGTATTTATGTACAGCGAGGCCTATAGTCATATACACATAGCTACACAGCAATATACACATGGTATTTATGTACAGCGAGGCCTATAGTCATATACACATAGCTACACAGCAATATACACATGGTATTTATGTACAGCGAGGCCTATAGTCATATACACATAGCTACACACAGCAATATACACATGGTATTTATGTACAGCGAGGCCTATAGTCGTATACACATAGCTACACACAGCAATATACACATGGTATTTATGTACAGCCAGGCCTATAGTCATATACACATAGCTACACAGCAATATACACATGGTATTTATGTACAGTGAGGCCTATAGTCGTATACACATAGCTACACACAGCAATATACACATGGTATTTATGTACAGCCAGGCCTATAGTCATATACACATAGCTACACAGCAATATACACATGGTATTTATGTACAGCAAGGCCTATAGTCATATACACATAGCTACACAGCAATATACACATGGTATTTATGTACAGTGAGGCCTATAGTCGTATACACATAGCTACACACAGCAATATACACATGGTATTTATGTACAGCCAGGCCTATAGTCATATACACATAGCTACACACAACAATATACACATGGTATTTATGTACAGCGAGGCCTATAGTCATATACACATAGCTACACACAGCAATATACACATGGTATTTATGTACAGCGAGGCCTATAGTCGTATACACATAGCTACACACAGCAATATACACATGGTATTTATGTACAGCCAGGCCTATAGTCATATACACATAGCTACACAGCAATATACACATGGTATTTATGTACAGTGAGGCCTATAGTCGTATACACATAGCTACACACAGCAATATACACATGGTATTTATGTACAGCCAGGCCTATAGTCATATACACATAGCTACACAGCAATATACACATGGTATTTATGTACAGCA
This sequence comes from Acholoe squamosa, assembly GCA_949317995.1. Lineage (NCBI taxonomy): Eukaryota > Metazoa > Annelida > Polychaeta > Phyllodocida > Polynoidae > Acholoe > Acholoe squamosa. The sequence continues at coordinate 89,197,040 of OX439038.1, read as the reverse complement.
AGGCCTATAGTCATATACACATAGCTACACAGCAATATACACATGGTATTTATGTACAGTGAGGCCTATAGTCATATACACATAGCTACACACAGCAATATACACATGGTATTTATGTACAGCGAGGCCTATAGTCATATACACAGAGCTACACACAACAATATACACATGGTATTTGGTGTAAATCCGTGCATTGGTCCTTCCCACCTTCACACATACACACTAAAACCACCCCTACCTGTACTCTTCTATACAGACTTGTATATGTACAAAGCTGCAAAATAACATCCTAAACCCCTGCCTTCTGTAACCCCGTCTGGGTGCTTGGTCTCTGAGGCCTTACAACATTCTTATAAGATAACATGCTGCCTCCAGGTCCATGTACATTTGTTACCACGATGCACCAATCATGAATGCAGCGTGGCAAGTCACTAACATTGCCGCATTATGACGATGCACCGTGGGCGCAGCAAAAGTACACGGTCAGCATCATTCGTAAAGTTGAAACAGGTTATTCACCAGCAATGCATCCTGACAACCAGTGGTCATGATGCATTAATGCAACCAAACAGTCGTTAAAGGGTTAATGTGAGTTATTGGTGGTATGTGAGCAGGTGTGTGTGTGGCTGTGTGTGTGTGTGGCTGTGTGTCTGTGTGTGTGTGAAGGGAGGGGTGCTGCTTATGGCCAGGTGAACCTTACATCATGTGTATTTACACAGCTAGGTACACATTCACCCTACCCCATGAACAATGGCTTTATACAGACTCAGGCTCAACTAGTGACTCAGAAGGTGGTCACCTTGTCCCCTCATTTTACCCACTATTTTAATACCTTGTGAAGACAATTGCTGGTTCCTGCACTTCCCCTATAGTATGTGCAGCCAGTCGGATCTTCAAATCTCTTGTTAAGTAGGTACCATACTTACAAGTAGTATGACATGCCCGGAACAAGTGTGGTGTGAGATCAGAGCTGGAAGTCACTGCAAGGGAACCGGCCCAGTCCCACAAGGTTGCTATATTTAGGGGATATATGAGCTTTATTGATGCAAGAGTTGACTTCATCCACTCGGGCTTCGCCCTTGTGGATTCTATCCAGTGGATGAAATCAACGATATTGCCTTTATATCATGGTATTCCCCATAGAACTATATTTTAATTCTTTACCTTTAAATTCAATGATTTCTGATGCGAGCCGAAGCGGACAAGACAGGAGGCCTTCCGCCATATTGGATTCATGTTTATCAACAAGCCAGCCGGCCGACTGAGAGAATACTCCATTTTGCCAATTTCTACACCAAAGTTCACTTGATAAATAAATTTGGTATATCTTTAGACCTTCTTTTAAGTCATACTGGGTTAGAATCCATGATTTAAAAGCTATATTTCCTCAAAATGGCCAGAATACAATGAACAATTTTGCGGCGGTGGAGCAGACGGCTAGTACTATCATTATACACCAGATGGCGGGACTGCGGTGCGACAGGGTAGGTTAACACTATGGTGGAGACGCGCAGTCCGCTGTCTGCTATGGTAAAGAATACAAGTTAACTCGCTGTCAATTTATGTCATGGTCCAATGTCAACATTGTTCTTTATAGTCGTGGATACATGAACTTCTTTTATCATAAAACTTGAATGGAAAATTATGCAAATTCGCCATAACCATGATATAAAAGTCATTATGCCTTAATAGCACAGTAGATTTTTTTAACTCACAGGGCTCTTTTCTGCCACAGTTAGTAGTAAGGCTGATATCAAACATGTGGTACTGCAGTCATCATATTGTGTCCTTATATCATTAAAGAGCTGGGTCTATACTCTCTACATGTTAACACCAGCTGAGCCCCAACCTCCCCCAGCATCATCATATTTATGAGCCTTATGAGCAGTCACAGTCACCCTAGTGTTGTTATACTGTCAATAATGTTACACCGCTCACAGTGGTGTTATGTAACTGGGTCTTTACCTAAAGTGTAATAACAGCATTGGTACTTTTACCATTGAGCAATTCCAGCAGTGCTATATTTTAAATATTACCTACAAATTAGAAGTACTAAATTATTTAAATCAATACAATGGATATCAAGCCAAAAAGGTAGAGACATCTAGGCCAATCTGGGTTTTTGATTTGAAAATACCCAAATGGGAAAACCTCATAAGAAGAGGACCATCTACAGGTGCTACAAATCCTGATCAATAAATATCTATGTAGGTGTAACAAAGGAAGGTGCCTGGATACCACTGCTTCAGCTTGTAGGTATGTGACATCAAACCTGACACTGCAGCACTCACCGGGCACCATTGGAGTGGACCCTGGGATGTGTCGAGTGTGTGCTTTAATTTAATGGCACCAGTAAGTGCTATTATTTTACTTTACGACTCCGCGATGACTCTTGGTTCTGGCTGCCTGCCAACAAAAGCTATATACTCAGGTGTGTCTGTTTATATTATATAGTGAGTCCGTGCCGCTATTTTAACCCGAATAGCGGCCATATTGGTAATCCACCATTCCTGAATCCATATCTATTGATAGCAATATACCCTGGATTTACTTCAGACTATATTAGAACATGCAGGATGACTTACTTTGGCATTCCTTCTTGCAGTGGTGGGAATGACTCTGGGGGCTGGGAGAATCACTTTATGCCACACAACAGAGCCAGGACACACAGTAGTCTAGTCCTTTGTATTGATTATAAGAAAATGACTGAACCATGTCAAAGAGTCTGTGTATATTTTGAGAAGAATCACGGAACAAAAGTTACAATGCAGTCAAGTCCTGATTTCAAATCAATGGTAACCGGTGAGCCATGATTGACACAGTGTGAGAGGGTCATGAAGTCCTGGGTGCTTAGTCATGAGAAACCCACTGAACCATGATACACAGTTATTTCATCCTAGATACCAAGTGAAGAAAATCAGTGAGCCATATGACAGACAAGTCTAGTCCTGGGTGCTTATGTGAGGAAATCACTGAACCATGTCACATGGTATTCTAGTCCTAGGTTCAAATTGACAATAATCACTGAACTGTGACATAGAGCAGTCTTATCCTGGATGCTTAATGAGATGAGAATCACTGAACCATGTCAGAGTCTGGTTTAATCCTGGATGTTTTTGAAAATCACTGAAACATATCAAATAGCAGTGAAGTGCCCCAGGCTCTCTAAGTATTGAGAGTGTCAGGAGCTCATGCAATAAAATGCGGAGAAACATATGTAAGCGGCCATGACACAGACTGCGCATGACTGTGGAACATACATATTACAAACCCCCCATCCACATGTATTGAATACCACTCTGATTAGACAAACTCTGTGCAGTCGATGCGGGCCGGGGTGAGACTGCGGGCTGGGGGTGTGACTGCACACAGGAGCAATAACTGCACATAGAGCCACCTCACATTCTCCAAACATATGTTACAGAGGGAGTATTAGGTAATAATGCTGGGGGATGTTTGAAGAGTGGAGGCAGGAGTCTGGACCTGTCTGAAGACATCAATATGAGGTATGGAGGCATATTGTAGGTATAACATGGCCATTGGGGGACAGAAACTGCCTCTAATGAGAACTGATTAGGGAGGGTATTCAGGAAATACAGACTGATGTTAAAAGCAGAACTGAATTCTTCAACACCAATTCTGTCCAAAATCAATGGGCCTTTGGTATCCTTTTGACTGCAGAGAAGGAGTGAGTGATAGATGTCTGATGCCATTTTGACATATAAGGTCATACTCATGGTAAGAAAACTACATTACACAATTATACTGAGTGAGTGAGTGAGTGAGTAATAGATGTTTAACACCATTTCGACAACTAAGGTCATATTCATGGCGAGAACTATATTACACAATTTCACAGAGGAACATATAGGTGCCTGCGCATATGTGCACCACACACATCCTGAGGGGATAGAAAAGAGGAGAAATAGACCCTTTTAAGTGGGCTAGGGAAGCCCGCAATTATAGTGAGAGTCAGTTTCTGCACATATGTGCACCAACCAGTATCAATCTATCCTACATGTTTCAATACTTGTACTAAGCAGTGGCAGATCGAGGAATGTCTAGAAGGATGTCCCAAGACTTGGTGAAAGCTGATGATGTACTATGTGTGGTCCGAGCACTGCAAGCGCCACACTTTTCTTTTCCCTCTTTTTTCCCCTCTCTTTCTCCTTTTTTCCCTCTCCTTTTTTTTGTGGGGGTGGGGGGCAGGCCACCATCCCCCTGGACTCGTCACTGGTACTGGAGACACTTAATAAATGCTCTAATGTGGGTTCCCATGTGCATGTCCATTTTACCTGTAACCTCCATGGAGTGGAGCCATGCACACTGATCAGCCCAGACACCTCACCATGCCCTACCCAGGTCTGGTGTCCATGTTTCTATATTTAGTTTTTATAAAGCTGTGTTGGGGAGTTCCCCGCCGTGTATCGGCAGCCATGTTGTTTACATCCTACCTGACACCAAGTGGCTCTGTACTGCATGTATTGATCCTGATCAGGATGCGTGCCGTGGATACTTCATGTTGACTTTGTCTACTTGTTTTACATGTAATTGTACTTCTGTGTGGCTTTTTAGTCTGTGCTATATGGTGTAAAGTTGTACTTCTGTGTGGCTTTTTAGTCTATGCTATATGGTGTAAAGTTGTACTTCTGTGTGTGCTATTTAGTCTATGCTATATGGTGTAAAGTTGTACTTCTGTGTGGCTTTTTAGTCTATGCTATATGGTGTAAAATTGTACTTCTGTGTGGCTTTTTAGTCTATGCTATATGGTGTAAAGTTGTCCTTCTGTGTGGCTTTTTAGTCTATGCTATATGATGTAAAGTTGTACTTCTGTGTGGCATTTTAGTCTATGCTATATGGTGTAAAGTTGTACTTCTGTGTGGCTTTTTAGTCTATGCTATATGGTGTAAAGTTGTACTTCTGTGTGGCTTTTTAGTCTATGCTATATGGTGTAAAGTTGTACTTCGGTGTGGCTTTTTAGTCTATGCTATATGGTGTAAAGTTAATTGTACCTGTGCAGCTGCTTACAAAAAAAAACTCTCGCATACAGGGTGAGCCCATGTGTAAGGCCCACCCTGGATCTAGTCCAGTGTATGTGCAGATTTAGACACCTTTTGGCTTACTATAGTTTACAACTTTTCTTAATTTTGACTCCAAAATTACCCCAAAACTAGAGGGTGCATCCCTTCCTTTTTACACCACCAGTGTCAGATCCAGGATTTTGAAAAGGAGGGGGTGCGCCCTTCATTTAATACCTTATTTTGGGCGTAAAGGGGCGGCAATCAAATTTTTAACTACTGGCAAAAGGAAGGGGGTGCACCACTTTGCCACAGCCATTCCCTGTATCAAATCTTTGCTCCACCACTGTGCGGTGCCCCCTGACTTTGGGATTGTTCTACATGTATATGATTCCCAGGAACGCTTCACGAATCAGTCCCACATTATATACAGAGTACTAAGGTAGTCACCGCTACGTCCAGGGACATGCTGGTCCCATCTTATCAGTGGGTGTCGCCAGAACCAGCACCAGCTAGTGGCCAATACCCTGGGTCGATGCCTTTGGTGTGTGCCGTCTTTAAAGGTCTAGTAGAAATAGTTTAAATCATATAAGATGTAAATTACCCCTACCAAGAGGTCACCACACCTACGTCTTAGTATGTCTTAGGAATGTGGACCTGAGTCACCTCTATAGACACTGGACAAGTCCTACTGAGACAGTCTGTCAGGTCATAGGTCACAGGTCATGACCTGTATGACCTTGTGTGTGTCTTGAGTTGTTGACCAATTACAGCAGTCTCAATCACAATGTGCACCTGATGACATAGCACAGAGCAGCCTACAGGACATGCCTCACATACCTTCACAAACCAACAACCAAATTACCCTTTGTTGGGAAACTACCGTAGTGGTCCATAAAACCACCCGGGCGCTCATTGATTTCATTCCAACTGTACCCCCAGTGCTTATAGGAGACCGGCGCTTATTTAAATACTGCTTTCAGTACTTAAGAGTAATTTCAATATGCCTACACCCAGGTGCTTATACGAGACCGGCCCTTATTTGAGACCCCGGCGCTTAAACCAGCCATTATGGTAAACAAAATAGAACAAAAAAAACAACAAAATATGGATGCCATGAACCTGCAATATACCCTTTGCTTGCACATTGCACTTGGTATCAGAGTGAAGTCTACTGATGCATGCATAAATGCATCACTCTGACCCTGTAGGGTTGACAGGTATACTCTCGGAGGGTTGTGCAATGCATGAATACATCATGATGACCCTGTAGGGTTGACAGGTATACTCTCGGAGGGTTGTGCAATGCATGAATACATCTCTCGTGAGCATAAATGAGCAAACTCAACAACTTGTCAGGGCTGTATTTTTATGCATCATGCTGACCATTGGACATGCAATCAATATAATTCCCTGCAGAAACCAATATTACCCAGGTTAGCAGTTAAAGACCACAGAGCTAAGGTCTGTGTCACTGCCGCCTGTTGGACAAACCTGACACTAGGAGTCACCATGGTAACTGGCCGCCATCTTGTATCACGTGATCTACAGGTCAGCTGACCTCAGTTAGCAGAGCGCCTATAGTACACGTGTGGGTTTATTCAGGATGTTTATGAATATCACAGATTTATGAGTAATTTATATTCTGTACATCTAAACAGAGTGTATTACCGTTTTAGCATCTAGTAAATCTCTTGCATTCATCTCTCATTATTTTCAAAACGTTGGGCATCAGATGTTTCAGTTGGGTTATGGTTATGACAACCATGATTAAAGAGAGCAGGACTATGAATATCAATATAGGTGCACATTATATTTTGTAAAAGTGTTTTCTTAAAGAACGCAGCATACACCTTACTGCTTTGTTGAAAACGTCTAGTCCTTTTTGGGGAATCTCCTGCCTTTTCTCTTATCATATGGGTGCCAAGTTGTCCATTATATCACGTGACGTGCAGTAGTTGCCTGATTCACCCACCAGGTGGTGCATCGTGTATAATTAACTATGTGTGTTTTACACTTTATCACGTGCTGCACGTAGTAACCTTACACATAGCCTACCATTACCACACCTATACCGTGTTACACAGGGGAATAGTGGCACCATTATAATCACATTAATGGCACTCCTATCAATATTTCATTGCATTATTTCTACACAACATGTATTTTGGGATCTGCATTTTGATATAAATAACCCATGCAGTTACGATTTAGTGGCAGTCCTAACTTGAAAAGGATTTTTATCTCTTTCTCATTCTTCCACAATGAAGAAAACACTTTCAATTCCCTCTCATAAGGCCTCTTTTTCTGACCTAATACTTTTGACATACACTTGAGGTAAAGACATCTCACTGGGCACTATTGACCCCCCCCCCCCTCCCACACACACACACACACACACACACACACACACACACCCCCACACCCACACCCACACACACACACACACAATGCTTTCTATAAGGTTAGAGGGGGCAGCCATTGATTAACTCACCCTGGGTGAATAATTAAAATGAATGCTCCCTGAGCCAGCACCAACACCACCACTGACCACTGACTTCTTTCTACCCCCCCCTCCCCCTCTATCCATCTATTCATCTTAGAGACATTCACTTTTAATTGCCATCATCTAAATACACAGCTAAATGTCATTCATGAGGCTAGCCTAACGTCCTCTGTAATCAGAGTGACTAAGATTACTGTCTCGCTGACAATGTCACAGCCTGAACTGCCCCTTCACCCCCCTCATTCCCCATATATACAGTCATGTCTCTATAAACCGACCACCTCTGTCTCAGACAAACTTTGGCTGGTTTCTAAATCGGCTGGTCTTCTGAATCATAATTACAACTCAATGGCCGTAACTTGTAAGGACTGCTTGGTGGCTGATAAATGAATCAACCAGATTATTGAAGACCGGTATATCGATACTTGCCCGAAGAACATATAGCTGTGTTGTACAGATGTGTGAGAGGAGACAGTGGGTTTGTCATAGACTGTCATGTTGGTCCTCTGTGTGTGTATGACTATATTTACAGTGTGTTTGTGTGTGTGTGTGGGGGGGGGGGGAACCACTGACTTCTTTCTAACCCCCACTCCTCCCCCTCTATAGAGGTGTTTAAAGATACACACCAAATTTTCTCAACACCCGCATTTAAACACCTAAACACTTGAAGTGTTTAGGTGTTTAGCTTTTGCACACTTATACTTGAACATCTAAACACTGAAGTGTTTAAGTGTTTAGCATTTAAACACTTGGTTAAACACTTTGTAGTTAAACGCGTTTAAAAATGAACGCGTTTAGCACTAAATAAGCGTTTAGAAAAGTGGGACAAATAAGTGTTTAAACAAGTGTTTAAGTGTTAAACACTGGTGTTCAATCCCTAAACACTGTCTTTACAGTGTATCCATCTATTCATCTTAGAGACATTCACTTTTAATTGCCATCATCTAAATACACAGCGAAATCAGCCCAATGTCATTCATGAGGCTAGCCTAACTTCTTTTCTCCTGAGAATAGAGTGACTACGATTATTGTCTTCATGACACTGTCACAGCCTATATTGCCCCCCCCCTTCCCATATAGAACATATAACTGTGTACAAGTGTGTGAGAGAGAAGAGAGTGGGTGTGTCATACACAGTCATGTTGGTCCAATATAGTGCTGTGTATGTATACATTGACAATGTGTGTATGTGTGTGTGTGTGTGTGTGTGTGTGTGTGTGCGTGTGTGTGTGTGTGTGTGTGTGTGTGTGTGTAGGGGGGGTGGATGTGTGTATACCTGGGCCCTAGAACCTTTCTGTCCACATGTGTACTTGGACATGTTTGGGTAGAGAGTTAGACATACGTAGACTCTGACTAGACAATACATATACTCATATTGGCAAATCATGTATCCATCCCATGATCCCCCAAGTCAATCAACATTCTCACTGGCCTTACAGTGAATTTGAGCTATGGTTTTGAATCTTTAAAACAACCTAGTTCTTCCCATTTTTCCTACAGAAGTCCTACATCAAAAAGGAAACAATTGCAGAATATGTTGACTTTACCTTTTAGCCTAGAGTCCATGCAGCCTGTGTAAAATAGACCATGTAAAATAGTCCAAGACCAGCCTGAGGTCTAGACCAGGGAGTGGTATGGAAATAGAGTGGTAGACTAGCCTGAGGCGGTACTTGATAAGGTAAATAGCTGTGACAACACGTGGACTTGTAATCACCGACACTGGCTGTATGCCATACGGCTACCGGGTATAGGGGTTTAATATACTGGCACAGGTACCCTGTACATGCAGCATGGCGCATGGGGGATAGAGCAGGGGACAGGGATTATATTGATTTCAAACATTTTACACAACCACACACACCTCCTGCTCACTGATTGGTCAATACTTCTATAGGGAGGGTATCCCCTCAGCTATTTATAAATAGACATTTTAAGTCTTTACTAGGTCAGTAAGGGGAATCCCCTGTGCTAAATATAGACACTAGGTATAGCTTTGTGTACATGTGTTGGTGCAGCTTATGTGTGTTTTATTAGGTCAGTAAGGGGAATCCCCTGTGCTAAATATAGACACTAGGTATACCTTTGTGTACATGTGGTGGTGCAGCTTATGTGTGTTTTATTAGGTCAGTAAGGGGAATCCCCTGTGCTAAATATAGACACTAGGTATAGCTTTGTGTACATGTGTTGGTGCAGCTTATGTGTGTTTTATTAGGTCAGTAAGGGGAATCCCCTGTGCTAAATATAGACACTAGGTATACCTTTGTGTACATGTGTTGGTGCAGCTTACGTGTGTTTTACTAGGTCAGTAAGGGGAATCCCCTGTGCTAAATATAGACACTAGGTATACCTTTGTGTACATGTGTTGGTGCAGCTTATGTGTGTTTTACTAGGTCAGTAAGGGGAATCCCCTGTGCTAAGTATAGACACTAGGTACACCTTTGTGTACATGTGTTGGTGCAGCTTATGTGTGTTTTACTAGGTCAGTAAGGGGAATCCCCTGTGCTAAATATAGACACTAGGTATACCTTTGTGTACATGTGTTGGTGCAGCTTATGTGTGTTTTACTAGGTCAGTAAGGGGAATCCCCTGTGCTATATATAGACACTAGGTACACCTTTGTGTACATGTGTTGGTGCAGCTTATGTGTGTTTTACTAGGTCAGTAAGGGGAATCCCCTGTGCTAAGTATAGACACTAGGTATACCTTTGTGTACATGTGTTGGTGCAGCTTACGTGTGTTTTACTAGGTCAGTAAGGGGAATCCCCTGTGCTAAATATAGACACTAGGTATACCTTTGTGTACATGTGGTGGTGCAGCTTATGTGTGTTTTACTAGGTCAGTAAGGGGAATCCCCTGTGCTAAATATAGACACTAGGTATACCTTTGTGTACATGTGTTGGTGCAGCTTATGTGTGTTTTACTAGGTCAGTAAGGGGAATCCCCTGTGCTAAATATAGACACTAGGTATACCTTTGTGTACATGTGGTGGTGCAGCTTATGTGTGTTTTATTAGGTCAGTAAGGGGAATCCCCTGTGCTAAATATAGACACTAGGTATACCTTTGTGTACATGTGTTGGTGCAGCTTATGTGTGTTTTATTAGGTCAGTAAGGGGAATCCCCTGTGCTAAATATAGACACTAGGTATACCTTTGTGTACATGCGGTGGTGCAGCTTATGTGTGTTTTAAATAGCAGTCTAGTAGTTCCTGTGTAAGGAATGAAAATCACCTTGTGCTATATTTAGATGTCTGAGGGCATCCCCTTAATGACGTCATACTTTGTAGTACTAGGTAAGGTAGTTAATGTTGGCCTGCATGTTACAGGTATTATTACTAATTCATTGTTGATACTACCTTGGAGGCAGTGTTCTACAGAATCCTGACTGTATACATAGTGGGAAATGGTCATTGTTGTTCCTCTGTCTTTGATTTCAAGAAGATGATTCATACTATGAGATTGACCACTACCGTATCGCTACATGTATAAGTATCCACAGCGTTGCTTATACATTTCGAGGGGGCATTAACCCGAGCCCTGACCAAATACAGTCTATAACTAGGCTGTCCTACTACCGTAATCTCCTGCGTATAAGGCGCAGCCCGCGTATAAGGCGCACCTTCAGTTTTGGAAAATTCTCAAAAAACTGAAAAATTCATAACTTTGGTTCTACTGAATGAATTTTCAAAATTCAAAAAACTATGTGTAGCTTGGACCACCCTGGACCCTCCTGGGCCCCCTTATGTTCTTTTATGACCAAGGGGGCATGTAAGATATCAAAAGAAAGGTCTTGGTGCCCCCCTTGTGGATCCAATGAGAACTAAAAACCCCCATATAAGACGCGCCTTATACGCGGGAGATTACGGTAGTCTACAACATACACTACAATACGGTAGGCCTACTCTTACAGCCAGTCTATAACTAGGCTGTCCTACTATAGTCTACAATATACACTACAATACGGTAGGCCTACTCTTACAGCCAGTCTATAACTAGGCTGTCCTACTATAGTCTACAATATACACTACAATACGGTAGGCCTACTCTTACAGCCAGTCTATAACTAGGCTGTCCTACTATAGTCTACAATATACACTACAATACGATAGGCCTACTCTTACAGCCAGTCTATAACTAGGCTGTCCTACTATAGTCTACAATATACACTACAATACGGTAGGCCTACTCTTACAGCCAGTCTATAACTAGGCTGTCCTACTATAGTCTACAATATACACTACAATACGGTAGGCCTACTCTTACAGCCAGTCTATAACTAGGCTGTCCTACTATAGTCTACAATACACTACAATATGGTAGGCCTACTCTTACAGCCAGTCTATAACTAGGCTGTCCTACTATAGTCTACTGTATACACTACAATACGGTAGGCCTACTCTTACAGCCAGTCTATAACTAGGCTGTCCTACTATAGTCTACAATATATACTACAATACGGTAGGCCTACTCTTACAGCCAGTCTATAACTAGGCTGTCCTACTATAGTCTACAATATACACTACAATACGATAGGCCTACTCTTACAGCCAGTCTATAACTAGGCTGTCCTACTATAGTCTACAATATACACTACAATACGGTAGGCCTACTCTTACAGCCAGTCTATAACTAGGCTGTCCTACTATAGTCTACAATATACACTACAATATGGTAGGCCTACTCTTACAGCCAGTCTATAACTAGGCTGTCCTACTATAGTCTACTGTATACACTACAATACGGTAGGCCTACTCTTACAGCCAGTCTATAACTAGGCTGTCCTACTATAGTCTAATGTATACACTATACTGCCTCTATCCATGTGAACTCCCCCAAAATACCAGACTTATTACACATCCAGGTGACACAGTAATGTGTGTCACCATGGTAACCAGGTAACTGGTACACCTTTAGCCCCAGGTCTGATTTAAAGTAAGGAACCATGACAGCCACCTCTCACCCCTGCCCTCTAATGTACAACTATTAAACACCTACCCCCTATATAAAGGGGTTTAGGGAGTGGTAGAAAGTCAGTCACCATGACAACCCTCACCCTCACCCCCACCCCCATTTTACTATACTACTGCCCATTTTACTATACTACTGCCATAGCTGACCTCCTCCCGCTCCCCCACACACAGACAGTAGCGTGACTGTACAACCTATTTGGGCTAAACATGGGTAGCAGGCTTTGTGTGGTTCTCACATGCCTCCTACACCTAGTCCCACATCCCACCTGTATCACCCCCACCCCCACCCCACCAACCACCACTGTAGGGGTGCACCCTTACTCACACACCTATAGTACTTAATATGGTGTGTGATTTCATTAAGCAGATTGATGGTGAGGGGTAAGTGGGTTAGGGGTAAGTGGGTGAGGGGTGTGGTGCAGTGAGGGGGTGGGGTGTGGCAGGGTGATATAGGGGTGAGGGGGGGGATTGATGTATAAGGGCTTATCCTCATCAGGTCAGTCATCCTACCTTACATGCTGAGGACAACATTTGAGCCACAAGTTGAGTTAAACTTGTAATGAGCTAACCCTCTCCATGTAAACACCCCGGCCTCACGACATGATGAGCTAACGTTCTCTCCAGGTAAACGCCCCGGCCTCACGACATGATGTGCTAACGTTCTCTCCAGGTAAACACCCCGGCCTCACGACATGATGTGCTAACGTTCTCTCCAGGTAAACGCCCCGGCCTCACGACATGATGAGCTAACGTTCTCTCCAGGTAAACACCCCGGCCTCACGACATGATGAGCTAACGTTCTCTCCAGGTAAACGCCCCGGCCTCACGACATGATGTGCTAACGTTCTCTCCAGGTAAACGCCCCGGCCTCACGACACGATGAGCTAACGTTCTCTCCAGGTAAACGCCCCGGCCTCATGACATGATGTGCTAACCCTCTCCATGTAAACACCCCGGCCTCACGACATGATGAGCTAACCCTCTCCAGGTAAACGCCCCGGCCTCACGACATGATGTGCTAACGTTCTCTCCAGGTAAACGCCCCGGCCTCACGACATGATGAGCTAACGTTCTCTCCAGGTAAACACCCCGGCCTCACGACATGATGAGCTAACGTTCTCTCCAGGTAAACGCCCCGGCCTCACGACATGATGTGCTAACGTTCTCTCCAGGTAAACACCCCGGCCTCACGACATGATGTGCTAACGTTCTCTCAAATATGTCCCAGATTTGTGATAAGCAAATTTCTCAAGACAACAAACGCCCCGGCCTCATGACATGCTAACTTTTTCAACAAAAAAAAGTGTCCAAGCCTTATGATAAGAAAACTTTCTCAGGACAATATTCCGGCCTGGGGATGTGATAAGCTTTCCCAGAACCATGTTCAGGCCTCGGGATGACCTGACTTTGTCAGGAAAACGTCTGGGCCTTGAGATGAACTTTCCAAGAACGATGTTTGGACATTGGGATGAGATAACATTTCCAGGACAGTGACGATGAGCTCACTTTTCGGGCCTCGAGATGAGCTAATTGTCTCAGTATTCCTTGCATCGGGACAAGGCAGAGAAGCAGCATGGCAGCTGTGTCAGATGGAGGTGGGGGGGGGGGGATTAACAAACCGTATCATCCCTGTACTGTAATCCCTCATTGAGGCATCCATTTCTATTGATCCGCATCATCCCCCTTAAGCCTGTATGATGATGAACCCACACCCTAATAAGGGCATTACGGTGTGTGTGTGTGTGTGGGGGGGGGGGTTGCTGTAGTTAAAGGGGTGGAGGTATTAGCAATTGTCAATCAGACGGGAAGTAAAAGGTACTCTGGTACCCAGCTGGTATTGAGGGCATACCTGCAGGCAAGCCATATCTGAGGAATTTACCCACTAGAGTCTGGTAACTAGTTCACACAAACTCCACTAGGTGGAGATTTCAAATCTCCTATCACATTTTTCAGATCATAGAAGAGAGAGATATGGTAAACTTTTGGGGTGACGAAGTGACCTCTTGTGAGTCAGGGTGAAAAGAGGGGATGATTTTCAGGTGTTAGTCATGACGTGCCTGTATGAATGAGTGAGTAATAGATGTTTAATGCCATTTCGACAGCTACGATCATATTTATGGCGAGAACGACATTACACAATTTCACAGAGGAATGAGTCAGAGCCTGTGCATATATGTGCACCACACACCTGCCTGTATAGATATGTCCCCAACATACAGGTAGATGGCCAGCCACAGTTATATGTGAAGTAGGTAAACCCCTTATGAGGTCTTGTATCGTAAAAACCCTGCGTATAAGCCGCTGATGATAGACCTGAGGCCCTTGGTACAGCTTCAACTCAGGGTGCGGCTTATACAAGGGGTAATACATATAGACTGTAGTGAGGAATGGGGACCATTTAAGACCCCTGGTTATACTTATAGCATCTTGCCAAACTCAGGGTGCGGCGTATACACAGGTGATGCCAATACCCAGGTGCAGCTTAGATACGTGGTTTTACAGTAGCCACCCTGGTGCCCTGTGCCTGTGGGTTAACATGTACACAAACATACATACAGGGCCACCACAGGTGAGTCTGTGCAGATCTGGGTGAATGCCACTTACTGCTACAGGGTGAAGTATTCACACACTTCATGGACTCGTGTTTAAACCTCCTCCACCTCTTTTTACAAACTCAGCGCCCCCCCCCGCCCCCTCTCCGAAAAAAAGAGAAAAAAGTAATGATGCAGACCATTTTTGGATATTAGGCCCTTGATTGTCAGCATGCAATGGATGAATGCATGTCAAACCCCGGCCGTTGTTCAAGTGAGTAATGGATGTTTAACACCATCGACAGCTAATGTCATATTCATGGCGAGAACTACATTACACAATTTCACAGAGGAATGTGTCAGTGCCTGCGCATATGTGCACCACACACATCCTGAGGGGATAGGAAAGAGGAGATATAGACCCTTTTAAGTGGGCTAGGGACGCCTGGGCCATTGTTTGTGACAAGCCCTTAATTTAATACTGTTTCTAGAGCTTATGATTGTTTTCAATCCTCCTGTACCTGCGACGTTTATTTGAGACCCCGGTGCTTAAACAAACCCTCCGAACAAGTTATTATTTTTATGATTCATGATTAATGACTATTTGTAAGTACCCTTGTTCACTACAACAGGAGTACTACCAGGATGTTTTAATCGCCAATTTAAACCAGACCTACTTATTAAACAGAGGGACAGAACCACAGTAGGGATTTATCCGCTCAGGTGTAAAAGGTGCAGGACGCTGCCACCAATACACCATGCCACATTTACCTTCCACTAACTGCCACATCCGGCTAACGGCACTACTGATGTCACTTCCGGCTGTACAGGGCAGCCTGGGGTGACTGCAGACATAGTTGTGGAAGGAGAAGGACTTCTTATTGTTGTCGCGTGACTAGACTAAGTGGTCCCTTTGAGTGATTGTCGGTAGTTTTTCTGATGTCATGGTTTGTTAAAAGTTCCGGAAGGTGCATTAAGGTTCTGGTAATTTAAGGAAATAAATTCTTGCCATTGTGTTTGCCATTCCCTGTAGATATTTCTATTCACTTCATATCACGTTTTATATATAGATTTAGAACAGAATGACTCTTATCAATTTTACAACCTTTCTTGGCACTTCAGTTCACTTTGCCTTTCCTTTTTCCAATTCACCACAAAAAGGGAACTAGGCATGTAGATAATTGTGCTATGTCATGTGTTCTGTAATTTACTTCTTCTTCCTTTTTTTTTTAATTACAATACGACCATTGTGTTATTAGGGGCACACACAATTACAGTCTACTCACAATAACTTGAAAAGGGAAGTGCATGCTGCATGTGCTCCCCCAATTATAGACTGGGAGGGAAGGGAACAGGAACAGTTATCATACACATGTCTATGTACACACAGTACTGTTCCTGTGGTCATGTATAATTACAATGTGGAACTACAATGTATGTAAATAACAAAAGGACTCTTTGTGTATTAGACATGGCACACCATAACTATGAGCCTGAGTGACTCTGACCTCTTTAACAATGTACCTTCGGTCACTCTCATCACCAACCCCTGAAAAATATGGTGAGGGGGATCTTTTCCCCCCACTCTGGGCATATCGAGACATATATACTGTTTTTACCGTCTCCCGAATATTTGAAATCAAAGGTTTTCGTGAGGATGCACTCAATCTCTTGTCCACTGCATTGCTGACATCGCCAGATTAAATTTGATACCAACTACATGTATCCCTTTATATAAGTTTTGTTTGGTCTAAACCTCACAGAAAGACACAGTCTCAGTTTTGGTCCCCTTCCCCTATCTTGATGTTAGTACAGAGGGTATTTTCAGACTGCATTACTTCCAGGGTTCCATGAAAATTATCTGTTTATTGATGAGACATTTAAAAACTACCAGCAGTAAAAGTTGTTAAATTTTTATGAACAGGTAGATACTCAGACTATTTTTAAATTTCAAGACCCCTGTACCCCCAAGGCATATTCAAGACCGGGCGCTTATATATAAATAGGGCCCTAGACAGGGGGGGGTCTCAAGTCACTTGTCGATTTTAAGAAATGGCTCTTGTCCCCTTGTCGATTTTAAGAAGTGGTCTTGTCCCCTTGTCGATTTTAAGAAGTGGTCTTGTCCCTTGTCACCCAGTTCTATGTCCCTTGTCGATTTTAAGAAATGGACTTGCCCCCTTGTCGATTTTACCCTGGGGCCCTGCTTATCCCGGCGCTTATACAGGCTAGTCGGCATTATATGGCTGCCTTCCTCTGTGACCTGTTACAGTCTGTAGGTATGTGTCGGCATTATATGGCCGCCTTCCTCTGTGACCTGTTACAGTCCGTAGGTATGTGTCGGCATTATATGGCCGCCTTCCTCTGTGACCTGTTACAGTCTGTAGGTATGTGTCGGCATTATATGGCCGCCTTCCTCTGTGACCTGTTACAGTCCGTAGGTATGTGTCGGCATTATATGGCCGCCTTCCTCTGTGACCTGTTACAGTCCGTAGGTATGTGTCGGCGTTATATGGCCGCCTTCCTCTGTGACCTGTTACAGTCCGTAGGTATGTGTCGGCGTTATATGGCCGCCTTCCTCTGTGACCTGTTACAGTCCGTAGGTATGTGTCGGCATTATATGGCCGCCTTCCTCTGTGACCTGTTACAGTCCGTAGGTATGTGTCGGCATTATATGGCCACCTTCCTCTGTGACCTGTTTCAGTCTGTAGGTATGTGTTTTTGTCTGTTCATGCTGTGTTAGACAGCAGGGATGTAGGTGTGTGTGTGTGTGGGGGGGGGGGTCTGTGTACAGGTTTATACATACAGGTAGTGGTAGTGGACGGCTACTGAGCCATCCATGTCAGTGTGACGGCAGGAATTCCTGGCATTCCCCTCCAACTACCTACCTATAATACACAGTGTGTGTGTACATGTAAGGTAGTCCATGCCACTGCTACCATTTACACATCTAATCATGGAGTCCCCTCCTGCCATCTTGCCTGCCTGCCATAAGTGCACCATGACAACCAATGGGCATGATGCACTCCTGCATCAGTACTTCATTAGTGCATCATGACAACCAATGGGCATGATGCACTCCTGCATCAGTACTTCATTAGTGCATCATGACAACCAATGGGCATGATGCACTCCTGCATCAGTACTTCATTAGTGCATCATGACAACCAATGGGCATGATGCACTCCTGCATCAGTACTTCATTAGTGCATCATGACAACCAATGGGAATGATGCACTCCTGCATCAGTACTTCATAAGTGCACCATGACAACCAATGGGCATGATGCACTCCTGCATCAGTACTTCATAAGTGCATCATGACAACCAATGGGAATGATGCACTCCTGCATCAGTACTTCATAAGTGCACCATGACAACCAATGGGAATGATGCACTCCTGCATCAGTACTTCATAAGTGCACCATGACAACCAATGGGCATGATGCACTCCTGCATCAGTACTTCATAAGTGCATCATGACAACCAATGGGAATGATGCATTGCGGGATTAGCAGCCATTAAAGTGTTTATCATGTTAGATTCACCACACCATGTACAGTGTGTACAGGTCACCTAATATTGGCACCAGTTGGCTTTTCTAAACCACCCCCCCCCCTCCCACCCACTACCTTAAGTCCAATCTCCTCCCACTCACCTTCTAATATAATAATGCTTTTTACATACAGTGTATAATTAAGTCATAACCTGACATCCGCCTTCTTCACCTTTTCACCTCTAGCCCACCACTACAGTCTGGACTTGGTGGGGTAGGGTCTGCTATCATTTCCCCTCCCTTCCTTCTGCTTCCCTGAATAATCTAGAGGTAAGGCTGAGAAAGGCTTCCCCTTTTATACTTCTTTAATTAAACACACAATTAGAGTGAATAAAGTACATGTATTAACCTCAGCAACTGGTTCCCAGGAGACTGATTATCAGTTTGTCACACAGCTTACACTCATTATTAGTCTGTGTCAGTGCCGTCTATAGGTAAGACCCACACAAAGGTAAAAGGCACCCATGGGAACCTACACTTGGGGGACTTTAACCCACAGGGTGTACAATGGGGTAAAGACCTTGTGTGGGAACATGGGGAGGAAGAGAGGGGGGTTGTCTTCCCATCTTACATAGGAGGAGGGGGGGGGGGTCCCTGGGGTTGCCTTTGGAGGCCTCCTTCAGGTGGGAAGACCCTGGGGTGTCTTGGGAATATTGTTGTGTGAGTCAAAGAAAGGGAAAGGTTTATTTGGACGCTTGGGGAGGTGGTCTACATGTACGGCCAAAAGAAGTTGTGTTTTTCAGGTAACCCTTCTTAGCAAAACAAGGCCGACCCTAGCTTTTCATTTTTGCAATTTTGAAGAAGAATGCCTTTTCTTTGATGGTTCTTTTTAGTAGTTTTGGTCATGCACGAGTCGTCAGTCACCGTACCAGTTACTGTAGTTAAGTCTTAAAAAATGTAAAAAAAAAAAAAAAAAAAAAAAGGAAAAGAAAAATCTGACCTGTACCCTACCCAGAGATATGAATGTATACGCCATGCCCTACCTCATTTTTTTCAGTATGTTATCGAAAACACACAACTTTCTTTTTGGCCTAGGTAGACGTACTGCGTACAGGGGGGGGGGGTGTAGTGTTTTGGGGGAGGTGAGTAGTAACTACAGGGTCAGGGACAACGATCACACACAATACCTTTTACACACAAACTTTACAGGGTCAGGTGTGTGTGTACAACAGGTCATGGCAGTGCACACAGGGGACCAAACACAAGATACACAATGACCACACATTTATTGTGAGACTGAGTGATAGATGTTTAACGGCATTTCGAAAGCTAAGGTCTTATTCATGGCGAGAACTACATTACAATTTAACAGCGGAATGTGTCAGCGCCCACACATAAGTGCACCACACACATCTGAGGGGATAGGAAAGAGGAGATATAGCTAGACCCTTTGAATGTGGGCCAGGGAAGCACGCAGACTTACTGTGATGCTTCGTTTAAGCACTTGGGTCTCAATAAGCATCGGTCTCGAATAAGTGCAAGGGTAATAAGTGCAAGGGTAATAAGTGCAAGGGTAATAAGTGCAAGGGTAATCAGTGCAAGGGTAATCAGTGCAAGGGTAATAAGTGCAAGGGTAATAAGTGCAAGGGTAATAAGTGCAAGGGTAATAAGTGCAAGGGTACAGGGAGACTAAGAACAATCTTGGGGGTCTAGATGGGGGGTCCCCATGTCCCTTGTCGATTTTAAGAAAAGCCTATGTCAAATGTCACTAAATTTGTATTTTCCTCTGTCCTTGTCACTAAGCTCCATGTCACATGTCGATTTTAAGAAAAGTCCATGTCCCCTGTCACTATCTTTTTTGACCCATGTCCTTGTCCCTTGAAGCTCCATGTCCTTTGTCGATTTTAAGAAAAGGCCATGTCACACTGTCGATTTTAGGGGTCTAGACCCATAATCTTAAGCACTAGGACAGTATTCAAGTAAGCGCATGTCCCAAATAAGTGCGGAGAGTACACAGGTAGGTAATTGAAGTAAATAGGTGGTTCTGTCCGATCTTGTCTGTCCAACCCTTCCTCTGTCACCCAGACTCAGAGAGGGAGCTTGAACTTCACTAACTCATTCTAATTTTAGTGAATATTGCGCCCTCCCTATAACTGACATGTCGTACACGTGCCACAGTGACGTCACGGACACGTCACGTCGTACATGGACGCAGCGTCATCAGCACGTCATTAATGTCCCTCATGCTGATTGGTCTGTGCAGGTCACGTGCCCAGACCTGACCTTGAGTATAACGGCACCCAATGTGGATGTAAAGTATGCCAAGTATTATATCATAAACAACAGAACATTTCATCAATGTTGATCATGAAACAGAAGTCAGATATCATACTGTTGAATTTGCATAAGTACAGTGGGCATATGCATGTAAGATTAAGGGTCAGTCAGAAATAGAAAGTCCTCTTTTTCTCTCCCTTTCCTGTACTTTGTTCTGTTGTCTCTGGTAGACATTATCATTATTAGATAATCCTATTAAACTAATACCAGTCACATTAAGCGTGCGTGGCGTGTGTGAGGGAGGCTGTGCAAGGGTACGTTATCAGTTGTAATCAGCCTTTAAGCACCACTCCATGTGATAGATACACCTAGTACCTGTCGGACTGTTATTGTAGATTATCTCTACAACAAGGTGGTGAAGCACCTCTCAAACACCCTTGCACTGATAACGTCATATGAGTTATAATCGTCATAATCTGATGGGCACACTTGTAGTTGTGATACGGATATTTGTGTTATGCTCCATGTGACATCATTGACACTTTGTGATATTTGTGTTATGCTCCACTTTGTGAGGTGTCAATCTCTGACTTTTGGCAAGTGTCAGGGATGATTGGGGGGAGGGAGAGAGAGGTAGGGGGAACTGGGAAAAGAGAGAAATGGTATGGAAAAGGGAGAGAAAGACAGAGAGAAGCAGTCAGAGACAGACAGACAGACAGCCCTACTGACAGACAGACAGAAAGAGATAGAGAGACAATACAGAAGGAGGGGATGGGAAGGGACGCTAGCAATAGGCGTAGGCATTCAGGGATGGGCTATCAATAAGTAAGGTAAGGTGATATATATATATATATATATATATATATATATATATATATATATATATATATATATATATATATATATATATATATATATAATATATATATATATATATATATATATATATATATATATATATATATATATATATATATATAAGGTGAGGTAAGGTAAGGTAAGGTGAGGTGAGGTGAGGTAAGGTAAGGTGAGGTGAGGTGAGGTAAGGTAAGGTGAGGTGAGGTAAGGTAAGGTGAGGTAAGGTAAGGTAAGGTAAGGTAAGGTGAGGTGAGGTAAGGTAAGGTGAGGTGAGGTAAGGTAAGGTAAGGTAAGGTAAGGTGAGGTAAGGTAAGGTGAGGTGAGGTAAGATAAGGTGAGGTAAGGTAAGGTAAGGTGAGGTGAGGTGAGGTGAGGTGAGGTAAGGTGAGGTGAGGTGAGGTGAGGTGAGGTGAGGTGAGGTGAGGTGAGGTGAGGTGAGGTGAGGTGAGGTGAGGTGAGGTGAGGTGAGGTGAGGTGAGGTGAGGTGAGGTGAGGTGAGGTGAGGTGAGGTGAGGTGAGGTGAGGTGAGGTGAGGTGAGGTGAGGTGAGGTGAGGTGAGGTGAGGTGAGGTGAGGTGAGGTGAGGTGAGGTGAGGTGAGGTGAGGTGAGGTGAGGTGAGGTGAGGTGAGGTGAGGTGAGGTGAGGTGAGGTGAGGTGAGGTGAGGTGAGGTGAGGTGAGGTGAGGTGAGGTGAGGTGAGGTGAGGTGAGGTGAGGTGAGGTGAGGTGAGGTGAGGTGAGGTGAGGTGAGGTGAGGTGAGGTGAGGTGAGGTGAGGTGAGGTGAGGTGAGGTGAGGTGAGGTGAGGTGAGGTGAGGTGAGGTGAGGTGAGGTGAGGTGAGGTGAGGTGAGGTGAGGTGAGGTGAGGTGAGGTGAGGTGAGGTGAGGTGAGGTGAGGTGAGGTGAGGTGAGGTGAGGTGAGGTGAGGTGAGGTGAGGTGAGGTGAGGTGAGGTGAGGTGAGGTAAGGTAAGGTGAGGTGAGGTGAGGTGAGGTGAGGTGAGGTGAGGTAAGGTAAGGTGAGGTGAGGTGAGGTGAGGTGAGGTAAGGTAAGGTAAGGTAAGGTGAGGTGAGGTGAGGTGAGGTGAGGTGAGGTAAGGTAAGGTAAGGTGAGGTGAGGTGAGGTGAGGTAAGGTAAGGTAAGGTGAGGTGAGGTGAGGTAAGGTGAGGTAAGGTGAGGTGAGGTGAGGTAAGGTAAGGTGAGGTGAGGTGAGGTGAGGTGAGGTGAGGTGAGGTAAGGTGAGGTGAGGTAAGGTAAGGTGAGGTAAGGTGAGGTGAGGTAAGGTAAGGTAAGGTGAGGTGAGGTAAGGTAAGGTGAGGTAAGGTGAGGTGAGGTAAGGTAAGGTGAGGTGAGGTGAGGTGAGGTAAGGTGAGGTGAGGTAAGGTAAGGTGAGGTGAGGTGAGGTGAGGTAAGGTAAGGTAAGGTGAGGTGAGGTAAGGTGAGGTGAGGTGAGGTAAGGTAAGGTAAGGTAAGGTAAGGTGAGGTAAGGTAAGGTAAGGTAAGGTAAGGTAAGGTAAGGTAAGGTAAGGTAAGAAAGGTGGAGACAGAATGAACGTAATGTCATGTCACTGTTTTCATAGAGGAGGTAATTTGCACACCTTATCCCCCACCATTCATCTACAATTATACAGAACTTGAACCTACAAGCAAGGATAGTATATACTATCCTTGCTACAAGTATTACCCCCACATCCACTAAGACCTGTGCTGAGCCGTTAATATATACCTGGTGGTGGTAGTGTGAGAAAGGGAAATCCCCGTTATATAACCCCACCCACCTACCGAACCACCTCTATATGCCTTATACCTTACACCACCTGGTAGAGCAAACATTTTATATCGTGGATCTACAGTGGATTCTACTCTAGACGCTTCCAATCAACAAAACAAAAAATCTTGAAATAGATGATGGAAATTTTGTTACGTATCAGGACAAGCGGTGGTGACGGAGTTATAAGTGTATAATGGGGGTAGGGGGGATTGGTCAGGGATATTATATCGATCTGAGAGTTGAGCCTTGCCCAGACGTGTATTAATGGCACATAGACACACAGACACACACCTAACTCCCTCAGTGTGTGCCCATAGGTTAAAGTAAGACATGTATTAATGGCACATAGACACACAGACACACACTTAACTCCCTCAGTGTGTGCCCATAGGTTAAAGTACGACGTGTATTAATGGCACATAGACACACAGACACACACCTAACTCCCTCAGTGTGTGCCCATAGGTTAAAGTAAGACATGTATTAATGGCACATAGACACACAGACACACACCTAACACCCTCAGTGTGTGCCCATAGGTTAAAGTAAGACGTGTATTAATGGCACATAGACACACAGACACACACCTAACACCCTCAGTGTGTGCCCATAGGTTAAAGTAAGACGTGTATTAATGGCACATAGACACACAGACACACACCTAACACCCTCAGTGTGTGCCCATAGGTTAAAGTAAGACATGTATTAATGGCACATAGACACACACCTAACTCCCTCAGTGTGTGCCCATAGGTTAAAGTAAGACGTGTATTAATGGCACATAGACACACAGACACACACCTAACTCCCTCAGTGTGTGCCCATAGGTTAAAGTACGACGTGTATTAATGGCACATAGACACACTTAACTCCCTCAGTGTGTGCCCATAGGTTAAAGTAAGACATGTATTAATGGCACATAGACACACACCTAACTCCCTCAGTGTGTGCCCATAGGTTAAAGTAAGACGTGTATTAATGGCACATAGACACACACCTAACTCCCTCAGTATGTGCCCATAGGTTAAAGTAAGACATGTATTAATGGCACATAGACACACAGACACACACCTAACACCCTCAGTGTGTGCCCATAGGTTAAAGTAAGACGTGTATTAATGGCACATAGACACACAGACACACACCTAACACCCTCAGTGTGTGCCCATAGGTTAAAGTAAGACATGTATTAATGGCACATAGACACACAGACACACACCTAACACCCTCAGTGTGTGCCCATAGGTTAAAGTAAGACGTGTATTAATGGCACATAGACACACAGACACACACCTAACACCCTCAGTGTGTGCCCATAGGTTAAAGTAAGACGTGTATTAATGGCACATAGACACACAGACACACACCTAACACCCTCAGTGTGTGCCCATAGGTTAAAGTAAGACGTGTATTAATGGCACATAGACACACAGACACACACCTAACACCCTCAGTGTGTGCCCATAGGTTAAAGTAAGACGTGTATTAATGGCACATAGACACACAGACACACACCTAACACCCTCAGTGTGTGCCCATAGGTTAAAGTAAGACATGTATTAATGGCACATAGACACACACCTAACACCCTCAGTGTGTGCCCATAGGTTAAAGTAAGACGTGTATTAATGGCACATAGACACACAGACACACACCTAACTCCCTCAGTGTGTGCCCATAGGTTAAAGTACGACGTGTATTAATGGCACATAGACACACTTAACTCCCTCAGTGTGTGCCCATAGGTTAAAGTAAGACGTGTATTAATGGCACACAGACACACACCTAACTCCCTCAGTGTGTGCCCATAGGTTAAAGTAAGACGTGTATTAATGGCACATAGACACACCTAACTCCCTCAGTGTGTGCCCATAGGTTAAAGTAAGATGTGTATTAATGGCACATAGACACACACCTAACTCCCTCAGTGTGTGCCCATAGGTTAAAGTAAGACGTGTATTAATGGCACATAGACACACAGACACACACCTAACTCCCTCAGTGTGTGCCCATAGGTTAAAGTACGACGTGTATTAATGGCACATAGACACACCTAACTCCCTCAGTGTGTGCCCATAGGTTAAAGTAAGACGTGTATTAATGGCACACAGACACACACCTAACTCCCTCAGTGTGTGCCCATAGGTTAAAGTAAGACGTGTATTAATGGCACATAGACACACAGACACACACTTAACTCCCTCAGTGTGTGCCCATAGGTTAAAGTAATACATGTTTTGAGATAGTAAAGGCATCTACAGAGTACAGGAAACTGTTAATAGACCCTCAGACACACTCCCTCAGTGTGTGCCCACAGGTCAAAGTAAGATGTGTATTAATGTATTAAGAACCCCCCCCCCCCCGAACCCACCCACTTATCTGTATTCCTGGGTTCCCAAGGATATTAGAGTGTAAGATCGTGAGCAGGGAGTGAAGGAGGGTACATTTTGTTGTAGATATTTTGATGTATACTATATAACTGTGTACATACAATACGACATGGATGAGTAACCAACAGCTATGTACAGGTCATAACGGCCAAC
Source organism: Acholoe squamosa (assembly GCA_949317995.1). NCBI lineage: Eukaryota > Metazoa > Annelida > Polychaeta > Phyllodocida > Polynoidae > Acholoe > Acholoe squamosa. Next base: position 89,171,081 of record OX439038.1, on the reverse strand, counting down.
TATGTACATACCTGTATACTCAGCCACGGGGTGGATGGGGGGGGGGGGTCTACCTGCACCACCATCACCTACCTGGATGGGGGGGTACTCCCTAGATCTTTGTATCCCGTGTGCGAACATGGGTCAAGGGAAAGGGGTAGATTTTGGGGCTCTCGGTTGCCTTTGATTTTGGGATTTTCCACAACCTTCAGTCAAGTCTTTAAGGGAAAGTAGTATATTTAGCAGAGATGTCAGTTCGATATTTGGCGAAACTCTGAAAATTATTTTTGGGCACTTCAAAAGTGGGGTTATACCCTAATCAGAGTGACAAATACCTTCAAAATTAATCACTTAGGGTTGGGTGTATCTTTAAGGATTATCAGAATTATAAAATATTCATTTTAAATTTTTCTTTCTTATTATTTCTGTAGTAAAATATCACCTTTGAAACTCTGAAATCAGAGAAAATCTGAAAGTCTGTCATCTCTGATTTAGCCATAATGGAATATTGTCATGTCGAAAATTTGCTGGAATCCACAAGCCACGTGCTACAGCATTATCTACCCCTCTGATATTCTACCACTGTCACGGATAACCAGTGATAAGGCTAGCTTTTCTTTTTTTAAGACACCCCCACCCCCAACTTACAGTAAAAATGCGCTTTGTGCCTAGAAATTTACATCTATTAAAGGGGGCCCTTTTGGATTTCCTGCTTTCTTTCATAGGGTACCATATTATTGTACCCACACAGATATTGTAGAAAAGATGGAGTACCCCCCCCCCCATATCCACATGTGATAGCAGCATGTGGTATGTGTGTCTGTGTATTAATTGCTCTAGGATGGGATGGATGAGGTGTGTCTGTGTATTAATTGCTCTAGGATGGGATGGATGGGGTGGGGGGGGGGGTATCTGTGTATGATACAGCTTTGTGATGTTGGTGTATGTGGTATGGACTATGGGTATGAGGGTAATGGATAGGGGATGGAGAGATTACCTTAAAAAAACTGACATCCCTGAATACCTACCGGTAAATGGTTTTGTATGTTACCTGAAGCATACATTTCCTCTCTTTTTGGTCCAATAATGCAATATTAACCCCTAAAGGGCCGCTGATGAATTAATGCAGTCTCGCCATCAATTCATTGGTGCATCATGCCGACCTTCTGGGAGTAGAATGTATGTATCAACCCCATAGGGTCGGCATGACGCGTGTTCTACAGTGTGCTGCTATCATACTATGATAATGCAGGAGTGCATCATACCCATGTATCGGCATGATGCACCAATGAAGTGCTGGTGAGACTGCTCACCAGCACTTCATTGGTGCATCATACCGACCCTGGCCAGTAGGGTCGTCATGATGTACAAATGCAGCCCTGGTGAGTTACTCGCCAGGGCTGCATTCATGCATCATGATGACCAATGGCCATAATGCATGAATGCACTAGCGGTCCTTAAAGGGTTATAACCATGTTTTGTCCCATGTAGTGTACTTGTAGTTGTTCTATGTTTAATCATGTAGATTTAACACAAACCAGACTGTGTTTGTCTCAGTCTGTGTCTAACCCTGACCCACTGTGTGACCTGCACTGCACTGTTTTACATACACTGGGCTAGGGGGGGGGGCTAATTCTAAGGGAGTGGTTATTTTAAACAAAAGAGGATAACGAGGGGTGGGGTGGAGGATTGGGGGTGGGTCTATATTGTATTTGATGGGGAGAGGGGAAAAGTCCACCCCTGTCTATATTATATGTGATGGGGAGAGGGGAAATATAAATGAGCCTTCACCGAGGGTTGTTGAATGAGCAAAATTAATCCACAGTCATTTTTATCTTTAGAAAAAAAATACTTTGGGAACAAGAAAACTTTAAGGAGCAAGAAGAAAAACTGAGTGACGTTCACCAACCCCAGCCACCAGTCTTATTGTTCAATTGACAAATTGGTCACTTCCTATCTAAGTCAGTTCAGTCAGTGAGGTAATTGCTATTTGTGGATTGAGGGGTAACGTAGAGAGGTAAAACCTGTGGGTGTCAGTTTACACTGAGTAAAGTCCACCCCTGTCTGGATAATATAATACAATCTACCAGACACAATACATTCACACAGTGAATTTGGGTTGTTATATAAAAATGCCTGGGATGGAAGTCACTGACCAGTGAACACAGAATTCCATATTCAATATTAAAAAGGAAAATACAGTTTACCTTATTTACTGAGAGAAGGGGTCTAGTTTACCTAAGTTACTGAGAGAAGGGGTCTAGTTTACCTTAGTTACTGAGAGAAGGAGTCTAGTTTACCTTAGTTACTGAGAGAAAGGGTCTAGTTTACCTTAGTTACTGAGAGAAGGGGTCTAGTTTACCTTAGTTACTGAGAGAAGGGGTCTAGTTTACCTTAGTTACTGAGAGAAAGGGTCTAGTTTACCTTAGTTACTGAGAGAAGGGGTCTAGTTTACCTTAGTTACTGAGAGAAGGGGTCTAGTTTACCTTAGTTACTGAGAGAAGGGGTCTAGTTTACCTTAGTTACTGAGAGAAGGGGTCTAGTTTACCTTAGTTACTGAGAGAAGGGGTCTAGTTTACCTTAGTTACTGAGAGAAGGGGTCTAGTTTACCTTAGTTACTGAGAGAAGGGGTCTAGTTTACCTTGGTTACTGAGAGAAGGGGTCTAGTTTACCTTGGTTACTGAGAGAAGGGGTCTAGTTTACCTTGGTTACTGAGAGAAAGGGTCTAGTTTACCTTAGTTACTGAGAGAAAGGGTCTAGTTTACCTTAGTTACTGAGAGAAGGGGTCTAGTTTACCTTAGTTACTGAGAGAAGGGGTCTAGTTTACCTTAGTTACTGAGAGAAGGGGTCTAGTTTACCTTGGTTACTGAGAGAAGGGGTCTAGTTTACCTTGGTTACTGAGAGAAGGGGTCTAGTTTACCTTGGTTACTGAGAGAAGGGGTCTAGTTTACCTTAGTTACTGAGAGAAGGGGTCTAGTTTACCTTAGTTACTGAGAGAAAGGGTCTAGTAGTGTATTCTGTGTGTGAGGGAGTGGTGGGGGGGGAGGGGCGAGGTAGGTGTTGATTTCTAATTTAACCAGTGAGTTGACTGACTGACTGATTTGACTACAACATTAGATATGAAGTAGTTAGCTTTTAGTGAATGGATGATGACGTCCATAGGCAGGCATGCAGTTTAAACAGCCATAATCAGTATGATTGTGATTTTCATGTTTGTACCTATACATGAGTGCTCAAATTTTCAGCATGTCATGCCGTCACTTTACAGGAAGAATGGAGCATCACTTCATCACTTTTTATGTATATGCCAAGTACTGGGTAGCTTTGAAATGATTGCTGTCATTTTCTAAAACCCATGCGTCACGACCATCACTTTTTAAAACGCCTCCATCACAAGCGTCACGAGCATCACTTTTTACCCGTGTATAGGCGCGGTAATGGCTATTTTGTGGAGTGAGGGATAAAGTAGAGAAGTTCAACCAGTCTATATAGGGAGGATACGGGTTAGGTGGTGCGCAAAAGTTGGTGCCAGTCCGTCAGCTGAAAGCTACATGCCCGGGGTACATGCCAATAATGTTACCAGCCAAGGCGGTGCTGAACTCTCGTCCTGCTGCTTGTTCACTACTGATAAGAATCCTCATTAAGGGTCAAATTAAATAGAAAATGTACTAGAAAAAGGTGTTAAAATCCTTTTCAGAAAAGATCTAGACCACCTACGGCAAAATGCATAACAAATTCTAAAAGATATTCAAAATTCACATCACATACTTGATGCATTAATTTCTAACCCCAGTATTAAAAAGAATCAGCAAAAAGGTGACTTTTTCTAGTACATTTTCTATGTAATTTGACCCTTTGTGAGGTCCCTAGCAACCAGAGTTCTGCTCCCTAGAATGAATGCTTACGTAAGGGGCAGGTTGGTCAATTTCTCGCGCGAAAATACGAGATGGCTGGCACATGTCTGCGTCCATAGACCCTCCTGGTTCCTCGCTATAGCCATATAGAGTGTGGTGTTGATTTCCAATTAAACTAATGAGATGTGAGACTGACCATCTGACTGCACTGCAGCAGGTTGTGTGTGTGTGTGTGTGTGTGTGGGACAGGTTGGACTTTTAGTAGAGTTGTGTGTCTCAATCTGGGTCAGGTAGGTCTATAATATGTGCAGCCAATCTATAACACTATAGTCTATAATATATTATGTCTTATTTAAGCTTAAGGGCTGCTGTTGCAGAGGTGCACCGTGCCCTTTGACCATCATGATGCACCAATGCAGTGCTGGTGAGTAACCCGCTGGTGAGTAACCCGCAGGTGAGTAACCCGCAGGTGAGTAACCCGCAGGTGAGTAACCCGCTGGTGCGTTAGCCGCCAGTCACCTGTAGTTGAACTATTGCCGGTGAAGCTGACGTTAGCGGCATGATGTGTCCGTTAAAGGGTTAGATAGAGTTAGACAGCTGTTGTATGGACACCATGCAGGGTTTAACTCTCACTATACAATACACCATCTATAGTATACACAACACCAAACTATAAATAATATCGTTGGTATGCGTTTCTGTTGATAATAATACAAACTTATTATTGTGCCATTGGACTGGTGAGAGAACCCCTATGTCCCATGAGCCATGACCTTGTAGCCTGTAGGCTTGTAAAATGTAGACTTAAAAGTTAAAGTCTTAATATAATACTAGCCATAGGTCCCTAAGGCCTAACGCATACATGAAACATGTACATCTGAATACTATCATTATCAATTAACCGACGTCTGACAACGACCATCAAAGTGTGTATTGCCACCGGTGGCAATACACATTACTAGTAATTACAGTGATATTAAATCTTTGATACTTCTAAGTTCTGTAGGCCTATATATATAATATTGGGTCCACTGGGATCCACACAGACTCACAGTCACAGAGACAATTATTATACATTAGATTTCAATAGAATCAGTACAGGGTAAAGTTTCACTTCAATATGGTACGACGTGCATTTAAAATCTTGGCACAAAGAGTGTCGATGACATGGTGAATAGTGAATACACATTCAACAACAATCACATTGTCTCAACGTGACAACAATTAATGAACACTGCATAACGATAAATCCACTGAAGTTATTAAAACTTAAAGTGTCTGAATGACAACATGACACATAGGAAGGCAGCCTATCAGTAGGCAATAAATGCCTGAACTGCACAAACGTATTAAAGGACACACAGAGGGGGCATACAGGTAGTGTAGAGTCAACTACTAGAGGTGACAGGTAAGGGGCCCAGGTATTAAGGTATACTACTCTTACCTGGAGTCACCAGACCGTGACGGCCCGGTCAGGTTTGAATCCACTCCCACCTCTACTACTGCAAAGTACAACAACACCTTCCCCTACCCGTCTCTGTCTACCTGCTCTGTGTTATATACACCTCTATACGTGTCCCCTGGTACAAACTATACATGTACATGTAGTATATGGACATAATCCTACCTTATAAAGCTCCAAATACATCCATAACGTAACTCCGTGTGTGTGCTACTCCTCTCTCACGGCCGTCATGGCGGACCGACACCAACTGTACTACCAACATCAAGAACGCTGCGTCTGAACGCTGCGTTCCTGCCGCGTGACGTCATCACCAGCGTCTACCTGAGTCAGGTAACCCACATACAGCTCAGTCACCAGGTGGCGCGGTGGTGTACAGGTGGGTTTCCCCAACTCACTGTTAACCCTTTGAGGGCAGCTGATGCAGGAGTGCACCATGTCCCAGCAGCCCATTGGTGGTCATGATGCACCAATGAAGTGCTGGCGAGTCTGCTCACCAGCACTTCATTTGGGCATCATGACAGTACTCCGGGATCCATCCTGTGCATTATTAATCCCGTCATGATACATGAACGGGTGCATCAGTGGCCCTTAAAGGAATGTACGGTCTAAATGTGAAATTACTGATATTCCATATGTAAAGCGTTTCGTATTACTGATTCTAATAATTTAGAGTGACCTAGAAAATATTAGAAGTGGAGAAACTTCAGTTTGATTTTGAAAGGAATTTCTCCATTTTTTGTGGGTTTTTGCTGGTTTTTTTTTCTAGTATTCATGCTAGGGTCATGTCCGGGTCTATTCTCCAAGCACATACAGACCCTATGGTTTTAATACTGAATCAAGGTGTCCAGGTGTGTGCTGGAGAGTGAATTGGGGCATAATACAAACTCACTGATGCGTGAAGGCAGGTAGACGACACTGCACCACTCTAACCAGCTATACTCTTAACATTGGTGGATAGGAGGGTCGAGTGCAGCAGTGTGGATCGTGCGTAAGGCTCTGAAGTGGGTGTCCCCACATGTCATAAGTCACTTAAATCCCCATGTTCCATGTCATCTCTAAGAAACTATCATATCTCATGTTGAATTTAAGAAAACATCTATGTCATGTCACCAATCTATTTTACCTCATGTCACTAAGCCCCATGTCATTTTAAGAAATGTCACCAAGTCAAATTTAGTGGTCGAGACCCATGTGTGTGGGTTGTGTCCATGTTTGGTATGGCGTGTGTGTGTGGGGGGGGTGTGTGTGTGCGTGTGTGTGTGTGTGTGTGTGTGTGTGCGTGTGTGTGTGTGTCTTGGGGGTGGATATGGTATGTAGGGGGGGGGGTTTAACCCTTTAAAGGCATTTGACTGCTCACCAGCACTTCATTGAAGCATCATGCCGACCCTACAGGGCTGATACATAAACTCCCGTAGGCCAACATGATGCAATGAAGTGCTGGCAAGCAGTCTCGCCAGCACTTCATTGGCGCATCATGACGACCCATGGGCATAATGCACTCCTGCTTCAGCAGCCCTTAAAGGGTTAAATGACGTAAATAGAGGCAGGAATGTGGAGTACAAAAGGCACCCTAGACATGCAGGCACCCACCACTTAGTGACTGGGGGGGGGGTGCAGTGTAGGGGGGGGGGGTCAAAGGGGGGGGGGTATATGTGGGTCATTAGCATAAGTCACGTCATTAAAAAAGGATATGGGGAGGAATTTCCTCATTACAAGAATCCCGGAAAAAGTGGGCTATATGTACAAATCATCCAGGAAAGAATTACATACCTTCTCCATTTCAAAAGGAGTGCGACATCTGAACTAATATACCAAAAGCTAGCATTTGCTGATTGATTGAGTTTTTGTTGTCGATAACAGCTATCATAATTATTGATGGTTGAATTTGGATAGATCATTCACATTTCAATAATGTATAAAATCGGACCAGAGAAATGCTGCATCAAAGATATGAGATTGAATGCCCCAATTTCTGGCTACTGATGGTTTTAAGGAAATGTCATTCACCAGAGCCTTATGTTAACTATGAAGAACATTTAAACAAGTCCAAGAACACTAAACAATCAATTCATTACGACGTATTCAAGTATATTGTGTTGTTGTCCTTGATCTTGAAACATTCCACAGTAATTACAAAAGTAAACACCACATTGTAAACTAATCTCCACATAATGACAACTTAGGCTGATATAACAATGTTGTAACACGTGACTAGGCTTAATGCTTCAGTCAGATTCAATCCCTTTTAAGTGCTATTGGATAAAAACGTGCATCACGCCCATTGGTCGTCATGATGCACCAACGAAGTGCTGGCAGGACTGATAGCCAGCACTTCATTGATGCATCATGCCTATTGGCAGGGGAAAAGGGGGGGGGCAGGGGGGCCCCGCCCCAATCATACAGGAGGTGGGGCCTGAGTATGTCTGGGCCCCCCAAAGTGCATTGTTTAAGTGCAATGGGTTAGCCAATATCAAATAATGATAATGTACATCAAGCACTGTTCTTCTGAATTCTTCAATTTGACAATATAAGTATGAACAGTATTATTTCAAATTATATGGAAATGACAAAATTCAGGTAATAGTAGAGAGAGGTTAGTAACATTGAGCATTGTCAGCAGAGAAATATGTATGTCGGTGGTCCCTGAGCATCTCAAACCACTGGTAAAGGCACAGATAGTAATTGTACAATTTACAAGTTATGATGAATTATTTGTTACATTTGCAACACCATATATTTAGGAGTCCTGTGTGACAGAGTTTTATTGCTTACTTTAGCTGCTTTTTGGCCCAAATCTTTAACACAGTGACTTTTGCCTTGGTCTTAAACATGTCTCTAGAGGCTGTTAATCTATATGAGGCACTAAGTTGGTTCCACAATTCCACCCCTCTATACAATGGGCTTTTCCTATAACCTAGCTTTGCAGCAAGGGGGTAAGTTACGAGTGCGGTGTTTGTGGAACGGGTGATACGACCACAGGTGGGTGCTGCCAGTAACTGTATACCCAATGATTTAGTATCATGTTTTTGCTCGTAGATTTATTTATGAAGTAATGTCAGCAACTGGATATCAAATCTAACATTAAGATAGTCTATACCCGTGTCCATATGTAGACTGATTACAGGGTATCCAATTTTGACATATTCTTAAGCACCTATTCTGGACATGTTGTAGACGTTTGTGCTGGTAGTCAGCAACCCCATTGAAGAGAAAAGTCTGTATACTGACTTTAATAGCAGGTTTAATTATTAGCCAATGAGAGAACCCCAATCTATTCACTGCGGTCCTTCGGGGGCTAACTGGTACCCATATGATAGGTGTTATCAGTAGAACTCGCTGGTAACAAGCTCCAGCAATGGCCGCGCCCATGGGACAACCTGCTACCTCTCTATATACTACTTTGGGTTTCTACTTGGGGTAAGATGGTGCCTGCATAGTGTTGCCTCCTTGTGGGTGAATAGAGAACTGCTGCAATGACATGAACCCGTCCACCTGGGGAGTAGATGCGGTACTACTTACACATTGAGCCTCAGAACTAGGCTGGAAACCTACCCCTGACTTCCACTCCCGCTACTCTCCCACTACCCCTGACTTCCACTCCCGCTACTCTCCCACTACCCCTGACTTCCACTCCCGCTACTCTCCCACTACCCCTGACTTCCACTCCCGCTACTCTCCCACTACCCCTGACTTCCACTCCCGCTACTCTCCCACTACCCCTGACTTCCACTCCCGCTACTCTCCCACTACCCCTGACTTCCACTCCCGCTACTCTCCCACTACCCCTGACTTCCACTCCCGCTACTCTCCCACTACCCCTGACTTCCACTCCCGCTACTCTCCCACTACCCCTGACTTCCACTCCCGCTACTCTCCCACTACCCCTGACTTCCACTCCCGCTACTCTCCCACTACCCCTGACTTCCACTCCCGCTACTCTCCCACTACCCCTGACTTCCACTCCCGCTACTCTCCCACTACCCCTGACTTCCACTCCCGCTACTCTCCCACTACCCCTGACTTCCACTCCCGCTACTCTCCCACTACATAAGTTATACACACCGCAGATGCCCAGCGCAATTCACCCCCGGAGAAGTTGTTTCATGCTAGAAGCAGGGGAATAATTGAATTGAATTATTTATTTGATAAACATTCGTACATGATTATTTACAAGTTAGTCAAAGAGAAGACATAGCAGCATTGCGGCCTTGGCTGGTAATTTATGGACAGCCCCATGTCAAAATGGAGGGAATAAAGAGACCAGTCAACTTCAAGGAATTCCCAGGTCGTTAATTCGATTCCCATCACCAAAAATCCCGAAAACAAGATGGCCACCTTGATTTTAGAAAAATTAAGAAACGTCACAATGCTCAGCACTACCCATGCACCATGTGATACCTCAAAAATGAAGAGATGTAAGAGCCTGGGTCAAGGTACCAAACCGTTTAATGGTTTCAGAGGAACTAGAAATCCAAATGCTAAAAGCAAAATGGCTGCCAGACAGTTTTGAAAAAAATATTTGAAAACACAATATCCCTCACTCCTAGTCTTGTTATACTGGGTACCTCAAAATGAAGGGAATAAGGAAACCATTCCATTTCAAGGACTTTTCAGGCTGTTGATTTAATTTCAATTTGAAAAGTCCATAAAACAAGAGGGCACCTTGACTTTTTGAGAAAATCCAGAAACCACACAATATTTAATGGAATTTTGCCTAGTCTGATTTTGCCTAGTTTTCCAAACGTTTGTTTCAAATGTCTAAAAAGAGTTTAAATATGTGCTCCATTTTTTTAACGATCTACAAAAAGTTTTTATTTTGAATAATAAAAAAAACTTTTTGGAGTGAACAGAGGAATATTAAACCTTGAACAAAGAGGAGCAAAACGTGTTACAATCAAGACAGTTTGAAAGGTTCCCCTGTTGAATAGTTTGTTTAGAACCTAGATTGTAGACATGTGCATATGTAGGCCTATCGGTGTCCCATACATAGAGCAGTGAAAAGCAAATTGGTGGCTAGTGTGATATCGACTATGTTGCTATCAACACACTCAGGATTGACGCTCAGATTTATGTGGACTAAAGAACCTGACAGAATCAGTCAGCTAATTGGTAATGTCTTGAGAATTTGGGCATTAGCAGATAATAATTTAATGTACATGGGTAGCAGAACTAAGGCATATATCAATATTCACCCATGTTCCTTTGTCAAACATTAAAACCTTCTTTGCATCCTTTTCGTTTGTTACTTTTTGCTGCATTATATCAATGCAATTTTAGGGGCAGTAATTCCCCATATTCTATTGTCCAACCCCCAGAGGCGGGTAATCACTACCCCCTAGTGTGTATTATACCGATCCTGGTGTGGTTGGAAGGTGAGAATGTCAGGCCAGGGGAAGTAGCTCAGCGGTAGAGCTGGTGTTTCCTGAAACAGTTTTCATCAACCTCTACACAATGAGCGCATTGGTTGGGTAGAAGCCATGTTTAAAGCCATGTTTAATATATATATATATATATATATATATATATATATATATATATATATATATATATAAATATATATGCTGCTAGGAAGGGGGTTCATTGAAAAAAGGGGATAAAAGGCCCTCTTTTTTTCGGGGGGAGGGGCAAAACCCAATAAGCTTTTACAACCTAATATGGATTTCAAATTTGACCAAATTGACTTGTGGTCAGACCCCCCACCCCATGCAATAAATGACTTACTTATATCTTATGTAGTCATACCTGTGACTGTAGCATTGATGAGTCCGGATGCTGGCGTTAACTAAATGTGACTTTGTAAATATTTAATGAAGGACTCACCCCTTACCCTATCCGTCACACATCATACCTGTCACACTGTCCATTTATACGATGGTATTGATGAGTCTGGCGCTAACTAAAAGTGACTTTGTAAATATTTTATAAAGCCCTGAACAACCACTGATGACACCGCGTATGTTATCACCACTCCATGCATTCTTCCTATTGGGAGCATTGGAGAGCCGCCTGAATCACTGCCCTGCCCTTGTCACATAACACGCCTACGGTGCTACACAGTTGGGATGGATTTCACACAGTGTGTAGGACCAAGAGCTGGACCATCAGTGCAGTAAACTACAAGGTCTATAACAGAATTATTGCTGTTACTAGGACGGTTACATCAGGTATATACACAGAACTAAACAACCATGGCATACATTGGAGTCAATCCACCCTGAAGAGACACAATGAAGCCATAGGAGTTTAGTTCTTTATTTCACATTATTTTGATATAAAAGTGCTTAAATTCACCTAATTTAACATCAAAATAGGTCATGTAACCAGCAGTACGGATCAAGATATGTTATGACACTAGGGGTTGGCCCTTCAACATTATATCTCTGGAGAGTTATTATTCACACGGAATAACATATTAGATGTACAGCATTAGATATACCATATCTTAAGTAACTTGTTTATTGTCAAGTGGTTCATAAAACCAGGACATCCAAACATAGTACTAGCTTCACAGTGCCAACAGTGCAACCAGCAGTGCAGCAAAGTACAAGCTCGATAACGGAATCATCACCGCTACCAAAAAGATTAAAACAGGTATCATGTTGTACAAAATTAGAAGCACTGTAACTTCAGCACCATGTTGATTATTGCCATTTTAAGGGCTCGTCATGGGTTGGCTCAGAGGAAAATCATTTTGTATTATTTGACGCAGATCCACTAAATATGGATCTGCGTCAACCTACAGAGGGTTGAGATGTGAAGAATGTCGTTGTCTATTCTCTAAATAATTTATACATGAAATTGGATCTAGGTAATTAATGCCTCTTCCAAATTCATCCCATTATATCAAGCCTTAGTTGCCATGGAATGTAAATGGAATAAAAACATCCTTTCTTTTCAGCTTCTTTCGGTTTGAAAAGCCTTTAATATGAAAAAAATGTACATGATTAACATAATTTACCAATTCAATGACTCTACACTGCAAAAATGGTGTTTAGATTTTAAATATGTTTGGGTCTAAACAGGTTTAAATCCTAAACATATAGGTCAGTTAGGTGTTTCATTAACTAGACATTTAGGAAATAAACACTTTTATTCTAAATACATAAACATTTTTGCTAAACATGTTTAGATGTTTAGGGTGTAGTGGTTCGTATTTGTATGAATATATCGGTGGCTCATATATAGCTCACTTAGTAGCTATAGAAACCAACACAACACAAACAGTTCGGTTTGGGCAAAGCCCTCAAATGCTTCCACCTCTCGGGTGGCCTTTATCATAGAGACTACAGGGAAGGCCGGTAGCGCGTCTTGACTGGACGGGGTCCAGTCACCTTCTGCTGATCGTCTGGCACCTTGGTAGGAGCTGGACGTGAGGCATGGTGCTGCCCCCTCTTGTACCAAACGGGTATTGCAAGACGACGCCTGGTTGGCATAAAAGGAACTAGCAACACACGAACACGTCTCTCAGATCCAACATTGCCCCATACATGCTTGCAAAATCCAATCCAAGGATTCCATCATCAGTAACCTCTGCTATAGTAGGCAAAAGAACAAATTCTTTGCCTCCTGTAGAGGTCAGCGGAAAATGTCCTGGAGAAACCAGGAGTCGAATAAGGGACCCTCCAACCTGCAAGCGGAAGCTCTACCATTGAGCTACTTCCCCGTCTGACATTCTCTACCTCCATTTACACCTGGATCGGTATGACACACATAGGGGCAGCTACCATCAGGTGCCAGGTGGCTAGGCTGGTACACTCTGAATGGGGCAGCTGGCTTTGTATGGCAGGGCTGGCCCCTACACATATATTAGACATTTGTATGTCAGATACACACCAGGTAGCAGCACTACCTGTGAATGGGTAGGGTAAGTCGCCCCTGACTCAACCACTGGGCAAGATGGTACCTTATGTCGACCACCACAGAATAACATAGAGTGACTAATTGGTTGTACCTCATCAACTATAATAGGTAAACCTTGAATATGCCCCATGTGTTACTCATAAATTGTTAAATTAACCTGTAATTTTGGGGTGGTCGACTTTGAGGTGGGCGATCTACCCTATAAGCACACAATCAATTATTGTGACAAAGGTCCCCAAATCCCGTATTTCTCTTGGTTTCATTTCATAGAATATCAAGAGAATAGAAATGACAATAGAGAAATGACTGAGTTCACCTCACACCACCATCATTGGCACACAATAATCTATAGCTTTCATGACTGACACTTATTTTATGTTATTTTTTAAAAGTCAAAGCAATGTCCTTCCTATCAAACTGTTGTACTTTCTGAAGTCTCTCATTCTAATGTGGTATGTACATAAGTGTATACATACCCATGGTTGACATCTTTGGAGACTTCTAAATACCTAATGCCCCCCACAAGATAAATGAGAAAACTAATAAAAGATAAGCATTTATTTTCTTATTGCAAATGTCTGTAACCCTTAAATTTCCATCAAATCATTTAAACATCTAAACACAAAATTATGTAGATATCTAAACACAACATTTTAAACCTAAACACATAGATTTCTAAACACCTGAGCTAAATACATTGTTTGGCTTAACTTGTTTTGTAACTTAAAGTGATTAGAAATACAGGACAAGAATATGTTTGGATTTGTGTTTAGGATGTAAACACCATTTTTGCAGTGTAGACTAATTTACATTTCATCATCCAAAGATGTTTTACTTTTTTGCTTGTTGATTATCAAGGTCGCCAGAGCTTTTCAAAGTTGCCTAGTTGATGATAATCATATATAAAGGAGTGGTCGTTCTTTAACTACAGGGGTGGGGATGGTGGGGGGGGGGGGTTAAAACCCCACCAAGGGAGGCACTGGAAGATTTTTTAACCAATTGCCCCTGGAATTTCACCAAGCCCCCTCTTGTTAAAGAATGACCACTTCCTGAGGCTATTCAGTATATGATTGTAGCTATGCAATGCAGACTGAGCTTCAACTTAATGTGCACCCTATGGACAAGCTGTGTCTTATACATGAAAACAGAAATATTTAGTTAACTAATCAAATAGCCATGGCAAAATACACCTTACCCATACCTAATCTGCACACAAAGTTGTATAATGACAACAATTTTTGAACACAAGGTGGCAGTTATGGCAGGCTTTTGAAAACTTTTAATGAACTACTGCAAAACCCCATGTATAAGGTGCAACCGCTTATAAGCCGTACCCAAGTTTTGGAGAATGCTATAAGCCGTACCTGAAGCCTGAGGTGTCTGCGATTCCTACCTTTAGTCTATATAATATACAAAACCCCTCGTATAAGCCGCATCTAGAGTTCAGGAACATGACATAAGACGCCCTAAAGACCTGAAGTGGTCTATAGGCTGTGACTTATACAGAAAGTTTTACGGTACACCTGACCCATACGCAACCCAAGCCATACCCCTCACACCCTATGTATATAATGACAACAGCCCTCTACCATATCAAACGACATGGCTCAGGTTATGGCATATATTGATATTTAGTTAGCTAATTGAAAAGACATGGCACAATACACTTGACCCATCTCAACCCACGCCATGCCCCTCTCACCCACATGCAGAAAAACAAGCACCCATACATCAAACCATGTAAAGCAATACCTCGTTCTACTGTGTACACACACTGTATTCCAACAAAGCAAAAGTGTAACAACACCCTACAATATATTAAGTCCAGTCTAGGTTAGATGGGTCCTTCCTTGGAACTATGAGCTCACAAACATTCATATTTGCATCATGCCATCACCGGGAGCATATAAAACTAGTAGGCATGATGCATCAATGAGGTCTCAGTGTCAGTGAGTAGGTCCGCGGCTGCATTCATGCATCATGACCACCACTGGGTATTACTATAGCAGTCCTTAATGGGGCACTTACTTTATATATACAGCCAATATCAATATGTACATCATCAATAATGTGTAAGTGGTTCCTTATTGATAATGTCAATGATATCTTCCTGTTATGGCACATAGTGCGAAGGTGGCCAATTAGTGTACTACTGACAGTACCTGAGATCACACTGACATTATCTGAGATCTGCAGAACTTCAGTGTAATTTCATATCATCGGGTTTCTCCACTGTACACAGGCTCTTTTCCATTTATTACTGGAGTTAAGAGACTAGACCACATTGATTATACACTAATTTGACTGATCTGTGAGTGTCCAGCAGAAAGCTTGATTTCCCTTTGACATTTCCAGCTGGATTTCCGATAGTTTGAGACCATGTTGGAGCCGTGTAGGAGCAGCCGTCACTCTGTGTTCAGCTTTCTGGTGTGGCTCATGGTGAACTCTGTATACACCTTGAACATTACATCAAATGGTACGTTAACTTATCTATATACACCTTGAACATTACATCAAATGGTACGTTAACTTATCTATATACACCTTGAACATTACATCAAATGGTACGTTAACTTATCTATATATACACCTTGAACATTACATCAAATGGTACGTTAACTTCTCTATATACACCTTGAACATTAGATCAAATGGTACGTTAACTTATCTATATATACACCTTAAACATTACATCAAATGGTACGTTAACTTATCTATATACACCTTGTACATTACATCAAATGGTACGTTAACTTATCTATATATATATACACCTTGTACATTACATCAAATGGTACGTTAACTTATCTATATACACCTTTAACATTACATCAAATGGTGCATTAACTTATCTATATATACAGCTTGAACATTACATCAAATGGTACGTTAACTTATTTATATACACCTTGTACATTACATCAAATGGTACGTTAACTTATCTATATATACACCTTAAACATTACATCAAATGGTACATTAACTTATCTATATACACATTGTACATTACATCAAATGGTACGTTAACTTATCTATATACACCTTTAACATTACATCAAATGGTGCATTAACTTATCTATATATACAGCTTGAACATTACATCAAATGGTACGTTAACTTATTTATATACACCTTGTACATTACATCAAATGGTACGTTAACTTATATATACATACACCTTGAACATTACATCAAATGGTACTTTAACTTATCTATATATAAACCTTTAACATTACATCAAATGGTACGTTAACTTATCTATATATACACCTTGAACATAAAATCAAATGGTACGTTAACTCATCTATATACACCTTGAACATTACATCAAATGGTACTTTAACTTATCTATATATACACCTTGAACATTACATCAAATGGTACGTTAACTTATCTATATACACCTTGAACATTACATCAAATGGTACGTTAACTTATCTATATACACCTTTAACATTACATCAAATGGTACTTTAACTTATCTATATACACCTTAAACATTACATCAAATGGTGTGTTAACTTATCTATATATACACCTTGAACATTACATCAAATGGTACTTTAACTTATCTATATATACACCTTAAACATTACATCAAATGGTGCGTTAACTTATCTATATATACACCTTAACATTACATCAAATGGTACGTTAACTTATCTATATATACACCTTGAACATTACATCAAATGGTACTTTAACTTATCTATATATACACCTTGAACATTACATCAAATGGTACGTTAACTTATCTATATATACACCTTGAACATTACATCAAATGGTACGTTAACTTATCTATATATACACCTTGAACATTACATCAAATGGTACGTTTAATTATCTATAAAAAAAAAAGGATACATGTGAGGAATGACATATTGTGATGAGCTCTTTTTTCAAAATGGCCCCCAAAATCTAACAAGCTGCCCCTTAACTGGCAATAAATGACTAGACCCTTATCAAAATCCTTTTCAACTTGATATACCGTTAGATAATGATGATAATTATTATCATCATCATTAATCACCTTAATATGTATATTAGAACGGCAAAGTGTCAACACATGACTTAATATCAGGTTGAAACTTTTCAGTATCAGTTGGAAAGAGCTATACAATGTTTTTTTTGCAAACAGGAAGTAGCTTGATATGGGAAAGGTTTTTGCCTGATATGGACACTTTAGACAAGAAGTAGCTTGATACAGGATTCAATATAACGCCCTGTAACTCCTCGTATCAAGCATAAAGCAGTTATTGATAAAAGGCACACTCAACAAATAAGGCAAAATAAGGCTATGCAAGAGCTACAAGATGCATATGGTGATCACCTCCCTCATACGATTAGTATCAGTACAGTTATTTATTATTTCAAAATCATCATTGCTCTTATGTTTCTCCTGACCTGTTTTTATTGTTTGGTCTAGTTCCGCATGATCTCCTCTAAATGTTGGAGAAGTTTTGTTACAATATTATTGGTCATCTTTTCAAAAGAATAAAACATGTGAAAAAATAGGGTGTTCTAGTACAGAGAACTATAGTTTAAGGTGTCCTTTCTTCAGAATTCCATAAATCAAAATCAAGTCGATAAGGTAGTGATTTATGGTCTATTCTGACATCAAGGTACATCAAAATGAAATAATTCAGAGTATTAAAGAGATATGTTGTTAGATGATGAGTAATTGAACCGGGATAAGTACCTTTAATTCTGTTATTCACTGTAGAATCTTAAGTAGGGCATGAATAATACATGTGAACTATGTACCTGTCTACTTTTTACATGACAGACACCCCTGAGGGGCGGCTGTACAAGGACCTTACTCCCGCTGATAGAGCTCCTATACGTCCTACAATCGACAGAACACCTACACAGGTCGACATTGCCTTTACAGTTTATCGGATAAAGTCTTTGGTAAGCTTTATTTTGGTGCTAGTTACTTATAAAGTATGTACAGATATATCTTTCTAAGGGAGTGGCCATCTTTTTACAACAGGGAGTTGGTGGAATTTCCATGCATGTGCATGCTGAAATCCCCCTGCTTCCAACCAACCAACCAATCCAGCCACCTGAAAACTTCCAGACCACATTTTTTTTCTGTGCAGACATGCTACAAATAACATGTTACAAAATTGTATACTTAATGTAAGACAAGATGGCGACCAGCTAAGACGGAACCCGGGGGAGCTCCGACATATTTATGGATAAATCACAGGCATAGTGATAAGTGGTAAAAAAGTTTAGCTTCTTATATTGCCTAAAAGTATACCAATGACCGAGGTGGGCAATTTCACCCTCACCTACCACGCCATTCTTCGCAGTGGGCAAAAATACCCAACGTTACCCTAGACCGCGTCAGTCATCAACAAACATGGCGGACAAGAAACGTGTCAGAATGAAAAAGCTACCGACAAAAGCAACTCAAACTGAAATGATCGAGTATATCAACCAGCTTGAAGCAAGACTAGCAGCAGCAGAAGCTAACATGGATGCTGTAGAAGCCAACTACGACGATCTTGACCACAAGGTAAACAAAAACATTGAAAATCAAAACACAACTGCCCGGCTACTTGACAGTGTAGCGAAGAGATTGACAGCTACTGAAACTCTATGTAAAAACACAAGCTCAACAGTTGTGACACTTGACACTGATGTTAAGACAATAGAAGAATCGATCCTGTCAACTCGCATTCTGGCTAATAATCTGAATGATCGACTTCTATCTTTCGACGAAGAGGACAGGAAGAAAACTCTCATTCTTCAAAACATGCCTGAAAACTCAACTGAGAACCTCAGACGCTATTGTACAGTATTGTTCAGAAATCTAGAGTTACCGTATGGCTGTGAAAAAGTTGACTCTGTGTACCGTAAAGGTAAATATGATACAAGTCAGAAACAACACAGACCCATCATCATCAAGCTAGCAAACAGGAGTATAAAGGCAGAGATATATAGGAATATATCAAAGCTCAAGAACTTTGACCACTGGAATGGAGTCTCCTTAATGGATGATCTCTCCAAAATAGAGCAGAAACAGTACAACGAACTACGATCCCTCTATTTCCTGGCAAAGAGAAGGAAGATCAATAATGTCAAATTGAAGCAAAGAAGCCTCATAGTCAACAATAAGACTTATACCCACAAGGACATCTCACTACTTCCTCACGGTTTAAATCTGCAAGCAGCAATGTCAATGAAAACAAAGGATGGAATAGCATTCAAATCAGAACACCAACCTTTGTCTAACTTATACCCCTGCAACATCACACACAATGGAACCACCTACCAAAGTGTTGAACAGGCTTTTCAACACTGCAAGGCCAAATGTGCTAATGATGAAGAAACAGCGAAAAAAATCCTCTCAACCAGTGAACCCATAGAAGCGATGCAATTGGGCAAGGAAGTTAAGCCTAGTGAAGGCTGGAACAAAAATGCTACCGTGCTCATGTATACACTACTTGAACTCAAATTCCAAGATCCTAACAGGAGAAATTATCTCACTAGAACTGGAAAAAACAGGTTATACGAATGTACTTTCCACCCTGTATATGGAGTAGGCCACCATCTTGGAAATGTCCAAAACATGGGCATTGATGATGTGAAAGGAGGAAATATGCTTGGGTTATTATTAGAAAAACTTCGTGCTGAAATCTTCGACAAACAACCTGATGCACCATCTTCCCCTCCAAGTACACCCTCCACACCAACACAGGACGACCAACAAGCCTCTGGTGGTCTACATGAGGTTTTGAAGGACAATACAGATGATGATACAGATGATGAGCAAGAGAAATCTACCGCTGAAGATAGAGAAAAGTCTGATACAAGCTCTCGAGAAGAAGAATTGTCTGATGATGAAAATGAAAATGACAAACCCAAGTCTATCAAGAATAATGGGATAAGGGACACTAATGAAGAAAACAAAGCTAAATCAACCGATCCTAAGCCTCAACGCAAAAGCGATCGTCCAAAAAAAGAAACGCCCAAGGTCAAAAAGTGAACTCTATCTTTAAAATTTCCTGCCCATTAATTAAATCAAGTTTTAAATTGTATATAAACTGTTTTTAAATTGTATATATATATTTTGTTAATAATTATCATTTTGAATAATGCATTTAGCTATTGTGTTATTTGGAAATACTTGTAAGTTTCTCCTGACACTAGTGGACCAAAAATATTTTGTTTAAACATACCAAAAATCCACTAGCTGTCACTATGTCTAATATTGTGGAAATGTGTGTTGAGTAATATAGAGCCATTTGAACCCCCTCTTACACTCGATTGCCATTATGTCCCATAAAGTTGGTATGAGCAGCCATAAGTGCAGATGCTCACTACCTTTTGTTATTCTAAAATTAGAACTGAATGAATGGGTTAAAAGGATTACTAAAATCTGTAAGGTACAC
This sequence comes from Acholoe squamosa, assembly GCA_949317995.1. Classification (NCBI taxonomy): domain Eukaryota; kingdom Metazoa; phylum Annelida; class Polychaeta; order Phyllodocida; family Polynoidae; genus Acholoe; species Acholoe squamosa. The sequence goes on along the minus strand of OX439038.1, from coordinate 89,150,517 downwards.
TTAAATCAATTTTGTGATTACTATAATTTAAAACACGGGTCTGAATCATAAATTAGTTAAGGAAAATGGTCAATGCATTATGCACATGAATGCACAAAGTATTAGGAATAAGATCTCAACATTAGAGATTGAATTGTTTAATCAAGATATTGATGTGCTCCTGTTTTCTGAAACCTGGCTGCTGTAATGGATTTAGACTTTGATTACGAAATAAATGGTTATAACTTATATAGATGGGATAGATTGCGAGATAAGGAAGCTGGAGGTGTATGTGCCTACATTTCTGAAAGCTTAACTTGTTCATCTACTGCTTTTTCGGAGTTAAATATCAGCAATATTGATATTGAGATACAATGGTTAAAAATCAGCAAAGGTATGACCAAACAAAAAATCGTTGCTAACATCTATAGACCACCAGATGGAAACAAATACAATTTTATAAATGCATTAAGGGAACAACTATCAAAAATTGTTAATTTAGATAAATATGATGTAATTCTAACGGGCGACTGCAACATTGATGTTTTGCTCGAATCAAATGTAAAAGACTATCTGTATTCTAGCATGGCTGATTTTGGACTATCACAACTTATAAAACAACCCACAAAAACCAAAGGAGGTAAAGCTTGTATTGATTTAATTTTTACAAATATCTCACAAGTTGTATCCAGCGGTGTTGCAATATTGAATACTAGTGATCATCTGCCTGTTTACATGGTTATTGACAAAACTGTTGACAAACAACAACCTTCAAGTTTTAGTGGAAGATCCTACAGAACTTATGATTCAGATAGATTTGCACAAATGTTCAGTGAGATGTCTTGGAATGTTTTTGACAACTCTGATGATGCTGAGAAATGTTGGGAAATCTTTGAAACAAATATAAACAGTGTATTAAATACTGTATGTCCTATTAAAGATTTCAAAATAAAATATAAATCGCAACCATGGCTAACCCCGGAACTGACAGCTTTAATAATAGAAATGAATAATGCACTAAAAAAGGCTCGTCGAACTGATGCTATTTTAGATTGGGAACTTGCTAAGACTTTGAAAAATAGATGTTGTACTGAAGTAAAAAAAGCAAAACAATGCTTTGTAGTGGATGAAATTAATAACAACCTAGATGATACAAAGAAATTCTGGTCAGCCATGAAGCGACTTATTCCATCCAAAGGAGGCAAATCTAAAATAATAAATCTTGTGAATGAAGAAGGTTTTGACGTACCATCTGCTGATGTAGCTGATTATATAAATACATATTTTACTAACATTGGACCAAAACTGGCCCAGAAACATAATAATACATGGGAGTTTACCGGTACAATGTGCAACAACATCATGCCTGATTTCACGGTTAGTCCTGATGAGGTAACAAAGATCACAAAGGACATCAATGTTAGTAAAGCATCCACCTTGGATAATATATCTTCCAGAGTCTTTAAGGATGCAGTTATATGTCAAACCAATAGATTTACACGAATTTTGCAGTTAATTTTCGACTACTCTAAAATACCAAATTCATGGAAGATAGCCAAAGTTACACCCTTACCCAAATCCGGTGATTTATCAAATGTTTCCAATTTTAGACCAATAAGTCAACTACCCATACCAGGAAAAATTCTAGAAAGAATTATACATACACAAATGATTAAGCACCTTGAAATTAACAAAATTTTATCTGATATACAAGGAGGATATAGGAAAAATTGTTCGACTTTTGATACTATAGCCAAGATTACAAATGATATTTTAAGAAACCGAAATACAGGAATTAGCACTTTGGCTACCTTCATAGATACAAAGAAAGCTTTCGACTGTGTAAATCACAATATTTTATTGAAAAAGTTAGAGAAATATGGCATTTCAGGGAAAAACCTTCTCCTTCTGAAAAATTACCTACAGTCTAGAAAACAAATGACAATAGCTAATGGTATAATATCGAAACCAGCTAACATTACATGTGGTGTACCACAAGGTAGTATAGAAGGTCCATTACTATTTCTTATTTATATAAATGATATAACGACTGAAAATAATAATGTGAAATATTTACTATATGCTGATGATACTGTCTTATATTCCCATGGACCTGATTTACGAACCATTGTACCAGATCTTCAAGCAGGTTTAGACTCTTATTTTAACTGGTCGAATATGAATAAGTTAACGATGAATGAATCAAAAACTAAGCTAGTTTATTTTACTTCAGCAATACGGTATAAAAGGTTGAAACTGAATGAGATTGATATTAAAGTCAATGGTAAAAGATTGCAGTTTGTACCACATTTCAAATATCTAGGTGTCATACTTGATAGTGAGTTAAATTTTAATGCACATGTCAATGATCTAAAGAAAAGATTGGCATATAAGTCTTATTTACTGGGAAGACTTCGCCTCTATGTACCAAGTGATATACTTTTAAAGGTCTTCAAAATATATACCCTACCAATTATTGATTATGCAGATGTACTGTATCATGATGCAAACCAAGATCTACTAGATAGTGTACAACGAATACAAAATAGATGTCTAAAATACTGTTTAAAACTACCAATGCTCACATCTACTGACTTTATTCATCAAGAATGTGATTTACCCTATTTGGCTGAAAGACGAGACTATCATGCCCGTATAATTGGTTTTAAACGATCTAAATACCCCAATTTCTGTGAACCAGGCAACTATAATACCAGATTACATGATGGAGCAGTCTTGAAATACAATAATATAAATACTGCATCCTATTCTAGGTCTGTTGAAGTGTACGTATCACAGCTTTGGAATGTCTTGGATCCTGCAATACGTAACATTGAAAAAATGTCTGATTTCAAACGAGAAATGAAACAAAAACTAAAAAACACTATACCTCATAATGTAATAAATCGTTATGATGGATAAGTCCTTAATTGTCTACAGTCTAGCCTATCCACCTCTAAATGATTAGCTTTATCTCCACATGCTGTTTCTAGTCAGGCTATAATCGGGATTTGACAGGAGTACATTATTTTTCAACCTATATAATCTTGAGTCTAAACAGAGAAAAACCTGGTCAATGTTTACACATGATGACTTTGTACTGTGAAAGTGCACTTGATCGATGATTCCTGAGTACCAAAAATAGTGAATTGTGATAAGTAAATCAAGTCATTGTACCAAATTGTGATAGTGACTCTTATAATAACCCATCTTGTCACCGCTTTTCAAGGTCAAATAACTATTATGTGATATCTGTTAAGGGTAGCACATAACATCAGCTCTGCTGAAGTGCTATCCTAACTTGTTTGGTCCAGTATAATCATATGACAAAAACATTTATTTTGTATGTATAATCTATGTCATTAGCAATAAGGTGTTGAATATAAATTTGGATGTTAGGGTTGTATTGACACATGGATATCATCAACTTTTATTGCAATGGTACAATTTAATCGTGGAAGACGAATGGAAAATGACTGGATTTTCTACGCAATTACTACAATCTGTATCGTTTAGACCAAATAAAGTTAAATCGTTTCAAAAAAATGTATAACTACGATATTTTAATGCTAAGTTGTAATCTCTTTTTTTTTTTTTACCATAATCCATTATTGACGCCATGTATATTATTACCTCCTCCACAGGATATGTTGGATCAACAGTTGAAGACGTATGGCAGCTTTCTTGTGGTCAGTATTCTGATTTCAGGGTAATACATCACTGGCACGCTTCAGGGCAAGGTGTTAAAATAAATTCATAGAGGACTCTAATCCCTATACTTCACACACCCAGAAATTATCCATTTCCCCTTTAACATACATTTAGATATCTCTAGTTTAGATAGAGCTCATAGATCCCATATGATTAGGAAAGGGCGTCAGAGGACATAACTGAAACATGTCCCCTTTTCAGAGTTGGGTGGATCCATTCCTGGTGTGGAATTTTGGAGATTATGATAACATATATAACACGGCCATCCCAACCGCCTCAATTTGGGTTCCAGCATTTTCAATGAACAGGTACCGACTTACATTAAACTGAACTTGAAGTCATATGATATTAAACAATATTTCAAAGATGATCATCATATATGATTTTGCGTACATTCAATGATCTCAACCATGATAATTCTAAGGTCAGTTGATGAAATAAATCAAAATGATATAACAAAAGAGAGTTGTTTCTTTTTTTTTTTTATTTTACAATATCATGTCTGAAATGCAGCTTTAAATCTTTTCTTCCACATCTACCTTCGATCATACAGATTAAAAATAAATTTCATCTGGTTGTATCTATGATGTATAACGGTATCCATCCACATTCATTGCACTCAAATTAAAACCACAGACACCTATCACATTTATACCCTCTGTGACTGGCACTGCATATGTCCTATGGTTAAAGTTTCAAAGTGATTCTATCCTCTTTTAGTGAAACATTCAATTTGGATGATGATAAGAAGAAGGGGACGGTGAGTGTTGTCTTTAATGGAATGATAACCTGGTTTATAATTGAGGTGTTCAAAACAGACTGTGACGTTCAAGTGTTCACATTCCCCTTTGATACACAGACTTGTGACATAATGCTCACACAAACTTCTTCAACCCATTATGACGTCATTCTGACTGGCAGAGAGATCGTTCCTGAGCACAGACAATTTGAGGACCTCGAATGGAAAATAACGAAATCAGAAGTCATCAATGATCCGCTAGTTTTTCCTGGTTTCAATATTTCACAAGTTATCTTTAGGTACACCTTGAAGAGAAAGTCTACCTTCCATGTGCTGACTATCATCGTACCAGTGATCATGCTGTTCATTGTTGGTCTGATGGTGTTCCCATTACCGGCCGACTCGGGGGAGAAGGTGTCTCTGACTGTTACGTGTCTCATATCATATTTCATCATGCAGCTGTCTATATCAGAACAAATCCCTCGTAACTGGAACTCTGTTCCCATCATAAGTAAGTATAAACATGGTTAAGTGTCAAAAAGTGTTGTAAATTCCATAGGTTGATTAACTGCCTCCTTTAACTTCATGTGGATTTAAGATTTTTGGCACTTAAACATGTCCGTTTTAAACCCCTTTTGTGTTCACCCATCAGTCAGGGGATGTTGATAGCAAATACTGCCTGTGATTTCAGTGATCTTCAACTCCATGTTCATGTTGCTGAATGTGCTGTCCGTGTGTGTGACCGTCCTTGTCCTCAACCTTCACCATCGTGACTCTGTCACCAACCTACCCACATGGCTACTCAGGTACGTATCGGTATGAACTGTTCGGTTTTTAATACACAGAATTCTACACAAAACCATAACAGTTGGCAATTCAAATTTCAGACAGTGTTACACATGTTCCTGAATCTATAACTGGTGTTTCTGTCTCCAGGTTAAGTGAGTGGAGATGGTTGTGTAGGAGTAATGCTGTTGGTAAAATCAGCCTAAAGGGTCCAGACATTGATCTGAAGGGAGAGGTCAGATACGATGATAAAATGGAGATAACTGAATATGTGGCTGAGAAGGATGGTAAAGCTGACAGGACGACTCTGGGTTTGATGTTGGAGGAGCTCCGTGTGATTAGAGTTCAGCTCAGTGACAGTGATGCGATGGGTACAGATGAGAAGAGAAGGTGGAAGGCTGCAGCTGAGGCAGTTAACATGCTGCTGTGTGGTGTCTACGTCATGTCCAGTATCATCATGGGCAGTGTCTGTATCGGGCTCTGGGTGTTCCGATGAATAGGACATCTGTATAGGGCTCTGGATGCAACTTTGATAGGTCTGTGCAATTAGAAGAACAATCCCTGTAATTAGCCTCTTTCTCATTTTGATCAGAAACATGGGGTAGAAATGTAAAAAAGGTCACATTGGATTTACAAAGCATCTACAGAATGTTGGTTTTGATGATAAATATTGTGCCTGTTTTTGTCATTGCATTATTGCACCCGGAAGCAACTACATTAATACTGTGTCAACTATTGGGGTAGAGGGAAATTGTGGAGGGGAGATCTTAACTATCTATTTATTCTCAGCTCACATCAAACTCTCCCATCCAAAGTTTGTTTGGTATGTTATGCAATACCATTATGAGTGAAGTTAGCTGACCAATTTATAGCTGCCATTGTACCAAGAATTCATCAACATAAACCATCATGTCCTCATTCTACACCCTAAATAAACAATTTTGAATCAAACGGGAATTTCCTCATTGATTCTCCTAATCAAGAATAGTAAAATTACTCCATTATGAATTACTATAATGCTCCTTTCATAGCAATTAAATAAGTTCTGTCAATTATTTCTCTTTTCTTTTTGTGTGTTGAGCCTCCAGCAGAAAAATGATTTAAGCACTAGATTATATGTGATTGTAATATTTGTTAGATGTAGCACTGGGAAATGTCAGTGTTCTGAGTGTAGTGGCAGGGTGCATATCCATGTTCCTCTATAACAGACCTAAGCTGAATATACATTGAGCCAAAAACACTAGAACACACGGTTAATAGTGTTGCTCAGGTTTATATGCTGCAATTAGTTGGGTGAAGTGTGGGTGTACATGCTGGCATTGGACCGGTGGAGCCAAGGTTTATATCGGGCACCCGCCCATTACACCTAACAGGCATACCTGTAAGTGTGACAGTAGCACTACAGGGCACCAATATGTACTGCATCAACAAATGGTCTTTAGAGACAAGTCATTTGTTGCCAGGAAGGGGGCCATTATAGAATAAAAGGCTCTTTTGGGAGGGGCAAAAGCCATTAAGCTTTCACAACCTAATATAGGTGATTCAAATTTGACGTGTGGTCAGAATCCCCCCTCCCCCCCCATTGCAATAGATGGCATATCCCTTATGCAAACACATGTACCTGTCATGATATCAGTTTATAGGATGGTATTGATGAATTAACTAAATGTGACTTTGTGAATATTTAATGAAGAACTCACCTCTTACCCTATCCATCACACATCATACCTGTCACACTATACGATTGTATTGATGAGTCCTGGAGGGTGGTGTTAACTAAATGTAACCTTGTAAATATTTGATGAAGCCCTGAACAACCATTAATAAAACCCCCCATTCTGCCAACTCAAAGTGGTAGTCAGACAGTGGTAGTCAGGCATGCCCTGCATTGTTCCTATTGGGAGTCTTGGAGAGCCACCTCAATCACTGCTCTGCCTTTGTCACATAACACGCCTACGGTGCTACACAGTTGGGATGGATTTCACACAGTGCGTAGGACCAAGAGGTGGACCATCAGTGCAGTAAATTACAAGGTTGATAACGGTATTATTGCTGTTACTAGGAGGGTTACATCAGGTATACACACAGAACTAAACAACCATGGCATACATTGGAGTCAATCCACCCTGAGGAGACCCTCGAGGGGTTGATGGCCACAATGTAGCCATCAGAGTTAATCCTGCATTCATTTTTTGGAATTTTGGGAAACTTACCGTAGGGTACCGGAGGGAAGTTGAAGTAAAACTTCTTATTTTACCGAGGGAATACGGGGTATTGGAGGAACAGATGAGATACGACCGAAGCCGGTCACGTGACGACAGACTTGAAAACCTAAAATCTTATGAGTAGAAAAACACACACAAGTTTCTGGAAAACAAACCAGATTAGACATTTCAATTTTTTATATATAATAATAATTACCTTGAAAGAATACGGGTCGGGTGGGAAGGGCATCTGTTCCTCCAATACCCCGTATTCCCTCGGTAAAATAAGAAGTTTTACTTCAACTTCCCTCCGGTACCCTACGGTAAGTTTCCCAAAATTCCAAAATTTTACCTCGGGAATACCTCGGGTATTTCCGGAACCGATGAGATGTTGAAAGCCAATGTGTTTTTCTAGTCATAAAGATTTTTGGCTATTATCAATAATTCTCAATTATTATCAATTTAATAATTGACCAAGACCAAACCCGAATCAATTCAACAGCTTTAATTTTCTGACCTTTATCATAACCAACTTGGTTAAAGCACAATACACTAGTTATCTGGAGTAGTCAAATAACCAACCAATGCAATTCATACACCAGATAACCCATACATTTGAACGTTCAAGGAAACTAATCTGCTAGTCTCAGCAAGTTTGTAGCTACATGCTCTGTATCCACCTCGATGGGCTTGTTGTAGAATTTCCGATATGAGTCAGCTGACTTCCACCCTGCCAGGCGCATTACGGCATTCAAGCAGGATCCTACCTTGGTGGAAGCTGAAGCTGAAGCCCCACGAGTAGAGTGGGCCTTCCAGCGTGAAGTGTCAATCTCAGCCATGTCTAGAGTGGCAATGGTCCACCTGGCCAGGGTATCCCTACTGATTCCGTCATGAGGCGAAATGTAACTCATAAGGAGCTGCAGTGGATTTTCAAGAGGTGGGAGGTTCAGCTTCCTCCTAAGTCGTTCAGACTTTTCACGGACCTTTTGCCTCCTAGTGAGATATGCTTTGAGGGTGCTGACCACACAGAGTTTTTCATTCAGGATGTAGGGTCGCAAGACCACAGTGTTTAAAGGGTCACCGACTCTGTTAGACTTTAACAGAGTACTGAGTCTGAAGACAGCATTTCCGTCTTCCCAAGACAGTTCATCTGTCCTTAACGCTAAGATTGTCTGCCCTCTTTGAGATGTGACAAGCAAAATTAAGACCGCTAGTTTCAACGATAACTTCTTAAGTGACAAAGAACTGTTATCCCCCCAACTTTTGAACAACTTGAATACCTTTGTAACGTCCCAAAACGTGTCATACCTTGGTCCACTAGGTCTATCTTCGTATGTACCCTTCACCATATGGCAAATGTTTGGATGTTGCCCAATAGGCGCCCCATCTACCTGTGGTAACAGGGTTCCCAAAGCACATCGTGCCACATTCATAACTCCGTGACCTACTCCCGAGTCATACAAAGTTCTCATAAATTTACACACTTGTGGCATAGTGCCCTTCATCCAGTTATAACCCCGTTCAACACAGAAAACTATCCATTTGTTTATGTAAGTCGTATAAAGTTTCCTTGTAGATGGTCTCCAAGCTTTTATCATAAGGTCAATGGAAGCCTTGTCATACCCTTCCTTTTGGAGGCGTCGCCTCAGAAAAGGAAAGCTATAATTGGTAGACTTCCTATGAACTGTAGGCTTGTAGGGGCCCCATGAGGTAGTAGGTTGTTCTTTCTCTTGCGGAACCGTACGTAGTCCACCGCATACTTGTGGGCTTTTGCCTTCCAGGGTTGACTCTCCCAATCCGGCATCACGAGGATTGCCCTTGCTCCTGCCCTCAATATGCGTTGAAGCACCCGGCCTGCAATGCTGAACGGAGGAAAACAATATAAGAGCTTATTAGGCCATGTGAATGAGAAAGAGTCAACTTTCCATGCTTCTGGTTCTGGCCTACGTGACACAAAACATTGAACTTTACAATTTGTTCTAGAAGCGAACATGTCCACCTGAGGCCTCCCAAACCTTTCACAAATGATTTCAAAAATTGATTCATTTATCTCCCACTCAGTCTCATCTTGGAAATGGCGTGACTCATGATCAGCGATGACATTATCCACTCCCGGCACATGAGCCGCTGTCAACCAGATCCCTCTAGACTCACACCAGTTCCAGATGTTTCTTGATACCAGATTACACATTGGAGACTGCAGCCCTCCCATATGTCTCACATATGCAAGTGCCGTGGTATTATCTGTCATGACCCTAATATGAGCCCCTCTCACTTTACACAACGATTTTAGCCCATATTCTATTGCCATGGTCTCGTGGATGTTGGTGTGGAAGTCCACCTCAGAGGGAAGCCATCTGCCATTAGTTCTGACGTTCCCCCTGTGTGCACCCCAGCCGTCATCCGATGCATCCGTATACAATTCAAACTCTGGTGGGCCTACATCCAGTGCCTTCTTAGCAGTTGGTATGCTGGCTCGCCACCATAGTATGTCCTGTATAGCATCCTTGGAAAGTACCATTTTTGCATCAAAATTCCCTTTTCGGTAGGCTAACCATTCATTCTTGCATTTCTCAAGTCCTTTAATATGTGCAGGCCCATATTGAACTCCTGCCGAGTAAGCTACCATAAGACCTATGAGAGATGCAACCTCCCTGATTTTTGGCTTGACTTTCCCCAGCAGCAAGTAGGAATCTGACATGAATTTGTCTACCTTCTCCTGAGTTGGATATATAGACATATCCACAGAGTCAATCCAAAAACCCAAGAAGATCACCCTTTGCGAGGCTACAAAGGCTGACTTATCTGGGTGAATTACAAAGCCTAACCCATCCAGGGTTTCACACACTCTTCTGATAGATTGCTCACAACCTTCTTTTGACTCATGCATAATAAAAGAATCGTCAATGTAGGGGAAACATATGTGTCCCTCCTCCCTTAGCTTTGCGAAGGGGGGAGTGAGCAACTTAGTGAATACTCTTGGTGCACATGAAAGACCGTTTGGCATCCCTACAAACTGGTAGAGGACCCCATTCCACCTGAACTTCAGAAATTTACGATAATCTTCTCGTACAGGAATAGAGTAATAGGCATCCTTTAAATCTACACTCCCCATAAAACAATTAGGGGTGACAAGGTCCACAGCAGTTTGTAGGGAGGCCATCTTAAAATGCTCATACATGACCTGCTTGTTCATATCTGTCAAATCCAATATAAGCCTGTAATCCCCATTGGGCTTGGGACGCAGGAAAACATTGGAGATGAATTCGCCCTGTTCATGTACTGTAAACTCAATAATACCCCTAGCTACCATTTTATCTACTTCCTTATCCATAAAGGCCACCTCTACCGGATCAAGTTTATATGGAGGAGGCACCCAGTCCTGGGATGGTAAGGCATTAAAGTCAATGGTGACACCCTGAGACATGGCTAAGATCCAAGGGTCCTTGGTGAGTTTAAACCAAGCATCAGCACACTTCAGAATGTTACCCCCTTGAAAGGATTGGACAGTGTTATGTAGTGGGAAGGGACTCACCTGCCCTACTTGGGCCCCTTCTTGGAAAAACCCTGTTGGGCTTGCTGCTGCTGACCTTGGCCCTGCGGACGAGGTGCTTTGAAGCGGTAACCCTGGCCTTGTGTCTGGTAATTCTGAGAGTAAGTCTGCCTGTAGCCATGAGCCACTTGAAATCTCGGCTGAGCGTATTGATGGCGCGGAGCAGGGTAACGGCCCCTAGGGCCCTGGCCATAGTAGTGGTTCTGTCCATAAGGGTGTCTAGGCCCCCAGGCTTGAGCAGGTGCTGTGCCCATGACCTTCTGCCTCTTAGACTGGGAATGAGAATCCTGCGGCCCCGGGCGTTTGGACGCTAGAACCTTGTCTGAGATCTTCTTGTCCTCCTCAGCTTGTTTAATACGAGCCTCCAGGTTGCCCCCAAAAAGCCATTGTGGGTCCCCATCAATGTTGGTCTTAGTGAGCGCCTTAGCATAGGGCTTAGCAAGAAAAGGTTTTAGCAAGTCCCTCCTCTTTACCGATAGCCCATTGCATACATTGACCAGTAGTCTGGTTGCCTTATTAAAATCCCTTCCAAAGGCATCCAGTTGTTGGTCCTCGGGCCCTTTTTCCAACATCATCGAGCCTAACGGTGCCATAGCTGCAATGGCCGAGACCACCCCTTTCTGCAGGGTCTGAAGAGATACATCCAGCATACGCACTGCCGCATTCTTGGAAAGTGCCTCAGAGTTGAAAATTGCTTCCTCTAACTTAGGTGCTACCAGTCTCTGCACATTTGAAGGCCTAGGAAAAATCTTTAGCCGCTTTCTCCAAGTCCTGGGCAATATAAGTCTCTTCAAAATAGGAATTGATGGCATCGGAGAGGGCTTCATGTACGGTGGGGCCTTCCTTGGTTAGTTCCGCTTTTTCCCGTCTGTAGGACTGGATACTCTCAGCTAGGCTTCCTGTTAGCCCCTTGAGATGGTCTATTGGAGGTGGCTTAGCCTTTGACGACTGTGCCTCAAAATCACCTTGCACAGAAGCCACTTCTTCCTCATCATCCACTACTGACATAGCATGTGCCTGTCCATGTGGGCCTAGTACCACATAACCCTGACCTTCCTCCTCTACTGGTTCACACTGGTAGGCCATGTGATCCATACCATAGGCATAATCCATCGGCTGATAAGGGTCCTGATAGTAATCATAACCCTGCTGGTAGTAGGGCATAGGAGGAGCCCATCTTTGAGGTGGCTGCTGGACCAACAGCACAGGAGCACTGGGAGTCTCAGTAGTTTGAACCTCAGGCTCCTTCTCAGAGTTTACTGAACTCACAGTGTCTTTCTCAGCACCCTTATCCTTAGAATGCCTAGATGAAGATCTAGCAGAGCTGGAACTTGAACTAGAGTTCTTATGTGATTTCTTCCCCTTCTCCACAGCAGTGGGACTGGACTGAGATGTACTTGCCATCCTGGAAAAAGACCAGAAATAAAAAGATTATAGACTAGCTGCCGATCGATATGTACTTAGAGTAGGACAAGATACATGTACCTGGAGCAGACCTGCTTAGCGGCAACGGCGAAACTCGCCGAGCGATATGTACTTAGAGCAGGACTAGACCATGTACCTGGAGCAGACCCGCTTAGCGGCAACGGCGAAACTCGCTGAGCGCTATGTACTTAGAGGAGGACCATAACATGTACCTGGAGCAGACCCGCTTAGCGGTAAAGGCGAAACTCGCCGAGCGCTATGTACTTAGAGGAGGACAAAAACGTGTACCTGGAGCAGACCCGCTTAGCGGTAACGGCGAAACTCGCCGAGCGCTATGTACTTCCGAGGTATACTTTAGGTAGATCTCGCGTTGTCCTACTCTAAGTACGCAGGTACAACCGCGCTGGTGCTCGGCGAGCCCCAACGAAGAATTTTTCGATCGCTATCGACCAAAACTGCCCGAAAAACGGGCAAACTGAAGGCAAAATGGGTGCCAAACATCAGGGAATGCTCAAAAAACCCTGTTAGGTCCCTGTAACGAGAGAATTCCAGCGGAATTCCTCCAGGAATTTGTAAAAATGTAAATTCTCTCTACGGCCTGCCGACACGACAACCGTCTTTGAGAGAAAACTTTATTTTCTAGCACTAAAAGGGTACCCCAACGGCGTAACCCTGGCTAGAAGCAAACGAGAACAAAAACCCTTAAAATAGGGCAAAAACTGCCCAGAAAAGGGCAGTAAAATGGGTAAAACCGATCAAAAACTCACCTGGAAATTTGAAACCGTCTGCCAAACACGGACGCTCGATCCAAACTGTCGTCACGTGACCGGCTTCGGTCGTATCTCATCGGTTCCGGAAATACCCGAGGTATTCCCGAGGTAAAATCATGTTATTACCCTATATATAAAAAGACATTAGTTCGTCGCTGGTCCCCACCCCATTGAATAAGGTTAAGTGCTTGCCAGGAATAGGCCGGGGGCTGATAGGGCCCACCATGCACCCCCCCCACATCCCAACGCGATGGCTATTTTTCCATCCTTAGGGTCCCCTGAACAAGATTCAAGATGTTAACATTGATTATCTTAGGATGCACTACCGGTTTTGGCTCATTATCCATGTGCGGGTTCAGACCACTTTTGGGTCAATTTTGGTACCATGTTATTCAAGGGGTATGCTCAATCCCCAAGCTCTAAGACTATCTTACCTTGTCTGGATCCTGAAGCTATTGGTCTTGTTGGAAAGAAGACATAATGAGCTTTTCATTAAGCCCTAATACATGTTTTTAAGTTCAGATTTGAGTGTACCAGACAGTCGGAAGGACGGAAGATTGAAATTACAAAGTTCCTTTTTTTTATACTGAAAATCTTAAACGTGCTCTAGATACATGTATAAAACTTGCCCTTATCCCCATCTAAGCACAATATCTAATATCATCTATGTAGGCCAAACCTTTCTGAGTAATATGAGACATTTTGCAGAAGTCCTTGATGAGAATGACACATGTTATTGCCTTGGACGCAAAGACACTTCCTTGAGCCAATACGATGTTATTCCATTTCAATAATTTCCCTCTTTATGTAAATGGATGTTTTTCCATGCTAAATCTTTATCAATTCTCCTGATTCTTATGCTAAAAGGAATGCTGATTAAGAATATACATGTTTCTACTTCATAAAATTTAATGGTGAGGCTGTATATGGCTGAAATTCAAAATGGCCGACAATAGATCAGATGTCACTTTGAATTACATAAATGTGCAGTCTAGAAAGTATCTGGTGGGTCCTACCCCCTATAAATCAGCTTAGTAGAATACAGTGCTGCTTTTGTGTTGTTGCTAAGTGGACTGGGTGCCTAGCCACAGCAGCTTTGCATAGCAACCAAGCCTGAAACTATGCTTGAATGCTCATAATTGCATGGTTTCCATTCAGCAACATACTCCCCTGATGTAAACTTGTATATAACTCTTCTGTGACCTCCATCATAGACTAGGAATATAGGTGATAAAATGTTGCTAGGTTGTGAGGTGGCCTAGCAATAGCAGTTTTGCATAGCAACAATGTCTAGCTTCATACCTGTAGGCATTTACTATGGCTTGTGCATAGTCTCCCCTCAAGGACATAATTCACTGATTTCAAATTACATATAGCTCCCTTGTACATATCACATAGTATGAACATAGGTAGAAATGATTGCTATGTCATGTGGTTGCCTAGCAACTGCAGCTTTACATAGAACCCCATGTCCAAATTTATGCAGATAGTCACAGATAAGTGTATGGTCTCGCCTCAGGGATGTATTGCAACATACAGTTCTTAATAGTAGTGTAGGTTGGGAAAGGGAACCTTGATGGTAAAGGGCATAGTCATGATTATGCTAGAGCATTGTTCAAATAGAATAGAGATCTGGATAGGAACTACAGGCTTACTTACCCTTACTGCGGATGATGAGTGCTAGGATCATTGAATAGACCTCAAATGACAGATCCATCCCAGAAAATCAGTATAGTTGTGTGAAATTGTTGGCCACAATAACTTAATAGAACAAGGTAGTAAATGTGTGTTTGGATGATGTGAGGGTTGTTGTTGTTGTTGTTGTTATTCTTTTATTTATCCCATGCATTCATACTCCCAAGATCGAATGATTTACTTCATGGAAGCTCAAGTAAGAGATGGGGGGGGGGTATTTTCCCCCAGATCCTGAATAGTTCACTTGAACTCCACTAGATGGGAGTTTGAGATCTCCAATCTCACTTTATATTTTAAATATCTGTATAGGAGAGACAGTAAAACATTAGGGTGAGAGGGTGCCTCTTGTGAGTTAGGGCAAAACAGGGTATCATTGACTGTCTCCAATATACAGGCAGGTTGCCAGCCAATTGTCTAGGATGGCTAGCTTGATCTTAATAGCTACTTGTCACTTTGTGCTTATATGTCAGATGATAGTCATTGATAGTGGTCACACATGCAATAAACCCCCCATTAAGTATTCTGTCCATTTGCAGTTATGTATCCATCACAGTCATTCAATATACAATGCTTTTTTTCTCTCCCATATTAATTAAACCTTCCTGCAAAATGAATTACAGATTTAGTGGTCAAGTCTGTGATTGCTGTTTAAAAGATGCAATAGATGACTTGGTACTGTGGTGAGCATCTCAATGTCCAAACCCTAGGTTAAAAGATGGCTATCAATTTTAAAAGGCAGGAAGATGATCTCCATTCATAGGATCCAAGGAGAGAGAGACTGTGGATTATAGTGATGGTGACAGAATCACAAGAGTAGCTTCAGGTGCTTTCTAGATATGACAGGAGCAATTTTTACAATATGGATGACACTTCCCTCTTCTATAAGCTAGGCCAGCCCACCACCATGTCCACTGTGAGTGATGTGGAATGGTAGAAGATACTCAAGGTCTGGGTGCCAGTGGCCTTCAGTAGAATTATCAGGGTCAACTAGTAATTCACTATACCAAATGTGTTGGGGATAATGAACTGCAACAGATCAACATGCCTTCTCAGAAGTGTCCAGCAGCATAATCACCAGCTGTTGGGATCACAGCGCTATGAGAACCAGAGTGTAATCGCTGCTAGCACTATTCATCCAAATGATTTCTTATTTACGTAAATCACACAAGTTTTCACGTAAGAATGACATAAATTGCACAAGTTGTGCTAGCTGGGATGTTCAGAGATATGTAAGGATGGATGACACTGGGCCTGATGCTCTGAAGAGGTAACAGATGAGAGAATATCCTGAGAATTGTACAATTGTATTCCAATCCTTCTCTTTCGTTTTCTCAATATGTGACCCATCCTCACAAAATGGTACGGAAGTCGCACATAGAAAATGTTTAGTTATTGGTATATTCATTTACAGCTCATCAAGAGCTTTCATTTGGTATATAACACTTGCATATTTGAACTAGGTGTACCTCTGTGGATCTTCTGCCGGTAAATTCAGTCATATCAATTAAAAATAGATTAAACTGAGATAATTGACATATTAAACATATAATAATTTATGAATCCTATATAATTCCTATGTAATTCTATATAACCAAGAAAACTATAGCTATGTTTTTTCAGCGTTGGAGGCTTACATTCAGTTTAGTAGGCAAGGATTCTGAAAGATATCTACCTATATGTTAGAAAAATGATAAAATATCAATTTTAAAAAATCTGATATTTTTTACACTATACCACTTGGGAAACCTATATCTAGGCTTCTACATGTGCGACTTCAGTACCACTTTGTTAGGATGGGTCACATATGTGAATGAAACCAGCACTGTCTAAGGTCAATGCAAATTCCATCTTGCACCTACTTTCAGACAAGTAGGCTGCCCAAGGCTTTTGAGATGATCAATTACCCAGCAAGTCGTTGTAATCTGTCGCCATGATTGGTCATCAATGGTGACTCCTTTTTGAGTGATAACTCATTCCGTCATCTTTCGCCACTGTGTGTTAGACTCATGTGGCATAGCAATTGCTATTCCTGGTGATCTTGTGCTATAATGACGTCGTGTTCCATCTAGCGACATGCGTGAGCCACTTCACACAGGTTGACGAGGACTCACGACAATGTGCTGGGTAGGCATGCAGTACATTATGAGGCTGAGAGCCAATATTCTGTATTCTAAATGTGTGTTATCAGTACCAGCAATTGTAAATTTTGATGATATGACAGTGGTTACAGGAATTTGATATTGGGGGGAGGGAGGAGGGGACAGTTGTTAGGAATTACAATCCTGTGTAATCATAGATGATCTGAGATACATATGCATGGATATATATATATACAAAATACCATAGGGTGTAGATGTGGCAAATATTTTGTCATTTTATCATTATCTCATTATATGGTCTTTGTCAATTAGATGATTTTAAAAGGTAGATTCACATCAAGCAAATGACGCTGCAACATGTTATATGTGCTTCTATTCTGAGATGTTGATAGGGGAGCTATACAAGTTCTTGAGGCTAGACCATACACTTATTTGTGACTATCTGCATAGATTTGGACATGGGGTTCTATGTAAAGCTGCAGTTGCTAGGCAACCACATGACATAGCAATCATTTCTACCTATGTTCATACTATGTGATATGCACAAGGGAGCTATATGCAATTTGAAATCAGTGAACTATGTCCTTGAGGGGAGACTATGCACAAGCCATAGTATATGCCTAAAGGTATGGATTTAAGCATTGTTGCTATGTAAAGCTGCTATTGCTAGGCCACCACACAACCTAGCAACCCTTTATCACCTTTATTCCTAGTCTATGATGGAAGTCACAGAAAAGTTATATACAAGTTTACATCAGGGGAGTATGTTGCTGAATGGAAACCATGCAAATATGAGCATTCAAGCATAGTTTCAGGCTTGGTTGCTATGCAAAGCTGCTGTTGCTAGGCAACCACACACTTAGCAACAACACAAAAGCAGCACTGTATTCTACTAAGCTGACTTATAGGGGGTAGGACCCACCAGATACTTTCTGGACTGCACATTTATGTAATTCAAAGTGACATTAAATTTTATGAAGTAGAAACATGTATATTGTTAATCAGCACTCTTTTTAGCATAACAATAAGGAGAATTGATAAAGATTTAGCATGGAAAAACATCCATTTACATAAAGAGGGAAATAATTGAAATAGTACAGCATCGTATTGGCTCAAGGAAGTGTCTTCGTGTCCAAGGCAATAACGTGTGTCATAGTCATCAAGGACTTCTGCGAAATGTCTCATATTACTCAGAAAGGTTTGGCCTACATAAATCATATTTGATATTGTGCTCAGATGGGGATAAGGGCAAGTTTTATACATGTATCTCGAGCACATTTAAGATTTTCAGTAAAAAATATGGAACTTTGTAATTTCAATCTTTCGTCTTCCTGACATGTCTGGTACACTCAAATCTGAACTTAAAAACATGTATTAGGGCTTAATGAAAAGCTCACTATGTCTTCTTTCCAACAAGACCAATAGTTTCAGTTTTAGACAAGGTAAGATAGTCTTAGAGCTTGGGGATTGAGCATACCCCTTAAATAACATGGTACCAAAATTGACCCAAAAGTGGTCTGAACCCACACATGGATAATGAGCCAAAACCGGTAGTGCATCCCAAGATAATCAATGTTAACATCTTAAATCTTGTTCAGGGGACCCTAAGGATCGAGAAAATACCCGTCACGTTGGGATGTGTGGGGGGGATGCCCCCAGCCTAGAACAGATAAACCAAAAGAGGCTACATAGAAATATGTACTTTTCTCAAAGTGAACTCGATTTTTTTTCCAACCTTTAAGGATTTTAATATTTCAAGGTGCAATAATATTTCACCTGACCCACCAAACAGCATGATTCAAATGCAATTAAAAGCAAGAAGCATTCAGCACAATAATCTCTAGCCCTTCTGCATAACAACGAGAGACAGGTCATTCTAAAAAATCCGCCATTTTGAACTCATTCAATGTGCCATTGAAATAAGCAAACTTGTTTTAGATTAGGCATAAAACCTATGTTATGTATATGCTATACATCCACACTATCAACCCTAGAAATATAGTGATAAAAAGACTCCAAAGTACCAAGATGCTAGACCCTAAACTTTTGAATTGAGGTCCTCGGAGAGAATCTGCTCGAAGAGTAGTGTTGTTAGATTTATGATGCAACATCATGTCACTTAGCAACGTCATGTCACATGGTAACATCACGTCACTAGGCAACGTCAGAAGCCTCATGAAACACGCCACAGTTTGAAGTAACAATTGGCCACAATTTGTGGGGACAATGGGCCACAATTTACCATGACACTTGGTCACTATTTGCCATTAAACTGGCCTACTATCTGCTGTGAAAGTGACCTAGTATTTGCCGTGAAAGTGGCCTACTATTTGCTGTGAAAGTGACCTACTATTTGCCGTGAAACACTCCCCCCCCACTAGTGCCGAAGGCACTAGTTTTGATATAAAAGTGCTTAAATTCACCTAATATAACATCAAAATAAGTCATGTAACCAGCAGTGTTGATTGAAACATGTTACGCCACTGTGGGTGTGGCGATCGGCCCTTCAATGTTATATCCATGGAGAGTCGTTGGTCACATGGAATAACATATAATATGTACAACATTAGAGACACCATATCTTAAGTAACCTGTTTATTTTCAAGTAGTTCATAGAACCAGGACATCTTAACATACTACTAGCTTCACAGTAACAACAGTGCAACCAGCAGTGCAGCAAAGTACAAAGTCGATAACGGAATCATCGCTTGTACCACAAAGATTAAAACAGGTATCTTCTTAGTTGTACAAAATTAGATGCACTATAACTTCAGCAACATTTTGATTATTATCGTTTTAAGGGCTCGTCATAGGTTGATTCAGATTTGTCCAATTTGACACAGATCCATTAGATGTGTATAATCTATACATGGAATTGGATGCAGTTAATTAATGCCTGTTCCAAATGCATCCCTTTATATTAAACGTTAGTTGCCATGGGATGTAAATGGAACAAAAACATCCTATCTTTTGATCATTTTCTTTGAACAGCCCAATGAGTCCTAGATTATTAACATAATTTACCAATTCAATGATTCTACACTGTTTAAAACCTAAACATATAGGTCAGTTAAGTGTATCATTAACTACCCATTTAGGAAATGAACACTTTTAATAGAAATGACAATAGAGAAATGACTGAGTTCCCCTCACACCACCGTCATTGGCACACAATAATCTATAGGTTTCATGACTGACACTAATTTCATATAATTTTTTAAAAGTCAAAGCAATGTCCTTCCAGCCAAACTCTTGTACTTTCTGAAGTCTCTCATTCTAATGTGGTATGTACACTGAAAAGTCTCCCTGACAAAGTGACATGTATACCCATGTCAACTTGATTTGACACAGAGAGCACACGGCATTGGGACATGTTCACATATGTCACCATGACAACTGTAGCGCACAGTAAAAATGCCATGTCATCTGTGAGTTGACTAGGGTCACGGCCATGTCAAAAGCACTTGACATGTGATTGTTTGACATACGTAATCGTTCTAGGATATTCCACTAGATGGGGCAAACAACCATTTTGGTACCAGGATTAATCATTACCAAGAGGTACTACCAACACTTGAGACATTTGATGTATCTGTGTCATTTTGTTTTCATGAAGAATAGATCACTAAGGTCTGTAAATACTATCAACAAATGGTAGTGAATTCTATGTCATTGTTAAATTTGCATGTTATTGAATATCAAAATAGACACCCACAATCCGCACAGAACTTTTCTTTTGACCCCAAGGTGTATAATAATAACAATTTGAGAATACAAGGTGGCAGTAATGGAAGTCTTTTGAAAACACTTATTTAACTACTGTAAAACCCCACGTATAAGCCACAACTGCTTAGCTGCACCCAAGTTGGGAGAATGCTATAAGCCATACCTGAAGCCTGCGGTTCCTACCTTTAGTCTATATGATATACAAAAACTCTTGTATAAGCCACATCCAGAGTTCAGAAACATGACATAAGACACCCCAAAGGCCTGAAATAGTCTATAGGCTGTGACTTATACAGAAGGATTTACGGTACACCTGACCCATACACAACCCAAGCCATGCCCCTCACACCCCATGAATATGATAATAAAACCCTGTTTATATATCAAACCACATGACTCAGGTTATGCCATTTATAGATATTTATTTAACTAATTAAATAGGCATGGCACAATACACCTATACTGAACCCAAGCCATGCTCCTCACACCCATGTGCATAATGACAGATCAAACCACATAAAGTAATACCTGGCTCCACTGTGTACACACACTGCATTGCAAAAAATCACAAAAGTGGAACAACACCTTACAATATAGTAAGCCCAGTCTAGGCTAGATCAGTCCTGCCTTGGAACTAGAAAAGAGCTTATTAGCCTGCTCACCAGCATTCATTGGTGCATCATGCCAACTCACTGGGAGTGTATCAAACTAATAGGCGTGATACACGAGTGAGGTCTCAGTAAGTAGGTCCAGGGCTGTATTCATGCATCATGACCACCACTGGGTATTAGCAATCAGCCCTTGATGGGCTAATGGGGACACAGCCTGGCCAATATCAATATATACAGAGTCAATACAGAATATAAGTGGTTCCTTATTGATAATGTCAACGAAACATTCCTGTTATGGCACAGAGTGAGAAAGTGGATACTCAGTGAGTCAGTATGAATCTATATTTGGTGCTGACATAGTACCTGAGATCATATAAACAACCAGTCAGAACTTCACTGTGATTTCATATCGTCTAGTTTGTTCTCTGTACACAGGGCCATCTCCATTCAGTACTGGACTAAAGACTAGGCCACATTGGATATACAGTAACTTGAATAATCTATGTGTCCAGCAGATTTCCCTTTAACATTTCCAGCTGGATTTCTGTTGGTTTAACACTATGTTGGAGCAGTGTAGGAGTGGGCGTCACCCGGTGTGTCTCTGGTTCAGCTTTCTGGTGTGGCTCATGGTGAGCTCTGCATACACCTTGAACATTACATCAAATGGTACGTTAACTTATTTCATTTTTGGAGCAGTGGAATACATAGGCCCCATAGACTTAACATTGGAGCTCCATATCACATAACCCTCATGAGATAACTCTCCTCCATATCTCACAGCCATAATCATCATTTTATGTCATTTTGAAATAGTTTTGAACATTGAACATCGAATGTGTAGGGGACTGGAAATCCCTCTACCCGGTAGACCGACTCTCAGGAGCCGGTTACCTGGTCTTCACTTCTCCCCTATTCATACCAATCCAGGTGTAGTTGGAAGGTGGAAATATCAGGCAAGGGATTGTGGTGTAATGGTTAGCATGCTGGAATGTCATGCCAGAGATCAAGTCTCAATGATCCTAGATATTTTCACCGTCCTCTACACTGGTAGGATCACCGAGCTGGTCCTCGCTTGATTTAATAGGGGGATCAGGGAACTTGGTGCCTGCGCCGGTATTACACAGATACGCTTCAGCCTGCTAGTGCTGGGGGCCTTGAAAACAGGGGATGCCTCCAGCTGGTTCCGGGAACGGAACCCTAACTTACCTGAACGTGACTCAGTACTGGTCCTGGGAGTCTGTAGGAACCCTAGGTTGAAGCTGGTTGGTTGGAGTGTAGGGGACCGGAAATCCCTGTACCCAGTAGACCGAATCTCAGGAGCCACTTACCTGGTCTCCAGGTGTAGTTGGAAGGTGGAAATATCAGGCAAGGGATCGTGGGGTAATGGTTAGCATGCTGGAATGTCATGCCAGAGATCCGGGTTCGAGTCCCGGTGTTCCTAGATATTTTCACCATCCTCTACATATGTATTGGGATTGACTGACTGAGGGTTTGCCTCGTGAGACAACCCTCAGTCAGTCCCAATACGAGTGAACCTTTGACTTTTTATCTATATCATACAACAAGATATGATTTAGATTCTGGTAACTTAACTTTATTTTTAGATAAGAATGACGCAACTTTTCATGAATCTCCTAAACAGAGATATTGTGATGCCCTCTTTTTTTTACAGTGCAAAACCATACAAGAAAGAAATGAATGAATAGGTTGGATACATGAAACGAATGCTGCGTTGCATTGAGTGCTTGAGTCATATTTGACCACATGTGAAGGTTTATTTGGTTCTGATCCCCCCCTTTTTTCAAAATTGCCCCCCTACCCCCCTCAAGTAGCTTTTTTTTTTAAATTGCCCCCCCCTAGATCTAACAAGCCCTCCCCCCACTGGCCCTTATGTAATACATGTAATTGGTATTGGACTTAAGTTGATATAGCAATAATGGGAATAATCTTAATCATACTAGTACCTCATAAAATGCACCCCACAAATAAGGCACCCAAAGTCATTTTGATGCTTTTTATCCATTAAAAATCTGTAACAGGGCATTATTCTTGCATATCGTTGTAGCTGATACGCTGTGTACCTTTTTCAACACCACAGACACCCCTGAGGGGCGGCTTTACAAGGACCTTACTCCTGCTGATAGAGCTCCTGTACGTCCTACAATCGACAGAACACCTACACAGGTCGACATTGCCATTACAGTTTATCGGATAAAGTCTTTGGTAAGGTTTATTTTGGTGCATGTTACTCATAAACTATGTACAGATACCTAATGGAGAGGTCATCTTTTAACAACAGGGGGTTGGTGGAATTTCCATGCATGTGCATGCTGAAATCCCCTGCTCCTACCCAACCAACCATCGCACCCCTTGTAGAGACCTGTAAACCTCCGGACCTCATTTCTTTCTGTACTAACATGCTACAGGTAACATGTTACAAAAATTGTACATTTCATATATAAATATGATATTTGAGTGCTAAGTTTCTTCTACCATAATTCGTTATTTACTCAATGTATACTATTACTGCCTACACAGAACATGCTGGATCAACAGTTGAAGACTTATGGCAGCTTTCTTGTGGTGAGTATTTCAGGTTTAGACACAATTTCATCACATCAACACCAGAATTTGCATGCCTAGAATGATAATTTTTGTTGAAGAAAAATATTCAATTATCCATGGTTGATCTAACTGTATTTAACATGGCTAGATTGTTCCCTTTTTCAGAGTTGGGTGGATCCGTTCCTAGTCTGGAATTTTGCAGATTACGATAGCATATATAACACAGCCATCCCAACCACCTCAATTTGGGTCCCAGCTTTTTCATTGAACAGGTACCGACTTACATTAAACTGAACTTGAAGTCATATGCTAATAAACAGTATTTTAAAGGTAATCGTTATATAAATATTTGATTTTGAGGACATTCAGCTATCTCAACCCTGACCATGGCAAGGTCAGTTGAAGAAATGAATCAAAATAATATAACAAAAGAGTGTTTTTTTGTGTGTCTGATATGTATGAGATATGCAGCTTTTAACCTACAGATTAAAAATGAATTTGATGGTTGTATCTGTGCTGTGTAACAATATCCATCCACATAATTGAAACCACAGAGACCTATCGCATAAATGCATTATAATGAGGATGATACCCTAAACCCTCTGAGACTAACACAATGTTCTAGGGTTATTGTGATGACAGGTTAAAGTAAGTAAGTAATTCTTTTATCTTTCAGTGAAACATTCAATTTGGATGATGATAAGTGGAAGAAGGGGACAGTGAGTGTTGTCTTCAGTGGAATGATAATGTGGCATATAACTGAGGTGTTCAAAACAGACTGTGACATTCAAGTTTTCACATTCCCGTTTGATACACAGACTTGTGACATAATGCTCACACAAACTTCTTCATCCCATTATGACGTCATTCTGACTGGCAGAGAGATTGTTCCTGAGCACAGACAATTTGAGGATCTTGAATGGAAAATAACCAAATCAGAAGTTTTCAATGATCCGCTAGTCTTTCCTGGTTACAATATTTCTCAAGTTATCTACAGGTACACCTTGAAGAGAAAGTCTACCTTCCATGTGCTGACTATCATCGTACCAGTGATCATGCTGTTCATTGTTGGTCTGATGGTGTTCCCATTACCGGCCGACTCGGGGGAGAAGGTGTCTCTGACTGTTACGTGTCTCATATCATATTTCATCATGCAGCTGTCTATATCAGAACAGATCCCCCGTAACTGGAACTCCGTTCCCATCATAAGTAAGTATATACTTGGTTAAGTGTCAAAAATTGTTGTAAATGCCATTTGTTGATTAACTGCCTCAATTCAATTCAATATTTCAGACACAATTGCATTACAAAGGTCCATAGTATATGACATAGATGCATATAAGAATAGCTAAACTATAGTTATGTAATAGTAAAGTGAACATACAGTTCTTGATACCAGTTTCTCCATATATTGGAGGTGAACAGGACATCACTTGCTGTGCGATATACCAACCCTTTTATTAGATCATTGTCAGAGTCCCTGAAACAACACATGAAACTATACACTAGCTTTCAAATGGTAGCACCTAGGTTGGTAAACCACACACACTACAAAGACCTCTCCAGCACTAGTATATCTGGGTAGACCTAGTAGGATTCGCAGGGCATCATTATATGCCACAGTTAATTTGCGTAAGGTAATTGCACCATAATTGTGCTGTATACAAAGGTGTACAGTATGATCTGAACAGCTGTATTCTAACCTCAACACTGCACATATGAAACTGTTTAACTAGTCTGTTGCCGTGTGCATAAAGCACTCTTCGCTGACGGTTAATGTCTTCATCATCCTTGAGCGTGTTGGTTATCAAGTGACCCAGGTATTTAACCTGGTCACATTCAACCAATTCATTATCATTTAGAGTAAACCTGGGGACCCTCAGATATTTGTCCAAAGGGGATCGAACTACCATCAATACACTCTTGAGGGGGTTGTATTTAATGTCATTTTCAATCCCATACTGTCCACAAACAGTCAACAAGCGGGCTAACCCATGGCTAGCCGGTGTGAATATTACCAGATTGTCAGTATACATCAAATGATTGACAATAGTTGCCCCACTAACACAGCCTGTTTTACAAGCATTTAATTTACCTGACGGGTCATCCATATATATATTAAATAAGTGAGGTGAGCGTATACCGCCCTGCCTAACCCTATTTCCAACTGTGAAGTCTGCAGATAAAGCACTGCCCCATCTTATAGATACCTTCTGAAAGGAATACCAGTAGACAAGAATTCTTACAATGTACCCATGCACTCCATGGTCAACTAGCTTACTGAATAATTTTTCATACTTAAGAATCAATTCTTTTAGAGCATAAATACACATGTCGGTGCCATGTTTCTTCTTAAAGCCATTTGATTAACACGAGTGATAACATAGTTCTCAATCCTAGTCAGGAGCACAATTTCTATAGCTAGTATCTTGGATATTATACTTGCTTGTGCAATGGGCCTATAATTATCCTTACTGCTTATTTTCCCTGTTTTGTATTTTATCACCGGAACTAGTATCACAGCCAACATGCTAGCAGGCAGTGATCTGTGTAGTTAAAAACCTGTCAAACATGAGGAGAGCAAAACTTATAACCTTTGACTGGAATATTTTAAATGCTCTGCATGAATGCCATCCGCTCCACATGATTTGTTTTTGTCCAATTGTTTGATACATGTGTATATCTCATCATCAGAAATTATAATCTTATCACAGTAAACAACTGAGTAGTTTACATTTTGAGCATTACTCTTAACGCTATTGAACAAGCATTCATAATGCTTCTTCCATAGGTCAGCAATTTTCTGTTCTCCTACTACCCCATCAATATTTGTAGGAAGTGGGGTGTTACTGTTAATTAAGGATTTCACTTCCTTCCAGAAAGTGGTCACATTTTTCTGCTAATAGCTAGAGAGTCCTTGCACATAGTGTCTTCATGTCTCTTGATATACTGAAGAACATATTCAAACCTGGAATTGGTCAATTTCTTTGTATCAAATATCGGACCATGTTTAGGTTTCCCTGTGTCCCTCCATAATACAAAGGCATCTCTGGCAATCTGATGACATTCTGCAACATGGGTGTTCCACCCTGGTTTGCCTCTTTGCTGCTTTTTTGGGATCTGAGAGACAGAGTCACCAGCCTTATTTAGAGCAGTGACAATGCTTTCATAGAAGCAGTTCTATGAGTCAATATTTCTACAGCTCAGTGCTTCCCTCAGCCAGTGTACTGCTTGTTTGTTTGTTTGTTTAGTTTTACGTCCGGGGGCCATCGAGGAACTCAGACATTCAAAGTGTACCTCCAGTAATGCGTCTGACTGCCAACAGTAGCTATCAATATCACTAGCTAGGTCCTCCCCTTCTAGGCATATAGTCATTTGTGGCATCCGCCATTGTAGGTATGACCTCTATGTTGATAAAGATAGAGACTCCAACTTCATGTGGATTTAAAATTCAGGGGGTAATAATAACACATACTGCCTGTGATTTCAGTGATCTTTAACACCATGTTCATGTTGCTGAATGTGCTGTCCGTGTGTGTGACAGTCCTGGTCCTCAACCTGCACCATCGTGACTCTGTCACCGGCCTGCCAACATGGCTACTCAGGTATGTATGGTTATGTACAGTTTGGTTTTTAAAACACAGAAAACTAAGAGCAGTTGGTAAATCAAATTTCAGGCAGTATTAACCATGTTCCTGAATCTTTAACTGGTGTTTCTGTCTGCAGGTTGAGTGAGTTGCGATGGCTGCCTGGCAGTAATGCTGTTGGTGAAATCAGCCCAAAGGGTCCAGACATTGACCTGAAGGGAGAGATCAGATACGATGATAAAATGGAGATAACAGAATATGTGGCTGAGAAGGATGGTAAAGCTGACAGGACGACCCTGGGTTTGATGTTGGAGGAGCTCGGTGCAATTAGAGTTCAGCTCAGTGACCGTGATGTGAAGGATGCGGATGTGAAGAGAAGGTGGAAGGCTGCAGCTGAGGCAGTTAACGTGCTGCTGTGTGGTGTCTATGTCATGTCCAGTATCATCATGGGCAGTGTCTGTATTGGCCTCTGGGTGCACGGATAAATAGAACCAACATGGATCACACAGAAAATTAGTCCCATATACCATAAACCTCATTCATAAGCCGACCTCAGTCATAAGCCTCCTTCGGAATTTAAGAAAACCATTCCAATACATATTGATAGCTGATTAGAAATGATGTTCTCTTTATGTCAGATGACATAATAGGCCTGGCCCTGAGGATAGGTGCAGGCCCACAGAACCAAATAAGAAATGGAATCAGTTTCCTACTGGACATGATTGTATAATTGAGTAAAGTGCCTACCGTAATGGCCTTTTTAAGTGCAAAAGTGCCTATAGATTTCAACCTACCTCTACGGCGCTTAATCACGATTAATTTATGCCTGGCGGTTATTCATGGCCGGTGCTCATTCTAAGACCCAGGCACTTTAACAGGCCACTATGGCACCTTATAGACAAGGTGCACCCTGTTCTGGTGCAGTTGAGAAATTCAATAACATAAAACATTATTTAGAGCTGATACATGTAACATTTAACTTTTGCAAATTATTGTGTATAATCTGTGCCTTTTATATATAAGGATTTACCCACGAATAAATGTTTGCAAAAAGAAATAGAGTGCACCTAGGGCTTGCTGCAGAGGTTCAAAGAGAAACCTAGTGACCCTAATGAGAAAATGACTCTTGAAGACAAGCTTTGGGGGTATGGTACCAGGGTATATGATATACATAATTTCACTTGAGGTTCATATGCCCGGACCCAGGTACACCGAAGGCCTATTGGTGTTCCGTACCTCCACTATACCCACAGGGAACATATTCTGCAGTGGGTCACTCTCTGACGGATCGACGGGAGACTTGGGTCACACTGGTTATGTATTCTAACTAATTTTCTAATTACTTTTAATTACCCCCTTTGATCTAGATAAGAATCTGATTGAACTTGGATGTGTATTAGAACCATATACAGGTATGGGCCCAAACACCCTCCCATCCCTCCTCCCCCTCCAGATATAAGGATCTGGTTGAAGTTGAATGTGTATAGGCTCTCCCTGACCCCAGTCTCCCGTCAATCCGTAGGAGAGTGACCCATATACAGAACATGTTCCGTGTGGGTAGTGGAGGTATGGAACACCCACACCTACATCAGTGTAGGACCCAGGTCTCAGGGTGTGATGGAGGGATCCAGATGGCAGGTGGCAGCACCTGCCTTTGGTGACAATATCCATTCCCCCTTCCTTCCCAATAGCCTTTTATGTACACACAAAACTTCATTCAGCTTATACTAGTGACAATATCCGTTCCCCCCTTCCCTCCCAATAACCTTTTCTGTACACACGAAACTTCATTCAGCTTATACTAGTGACAATATCCATTCTTCCTCCCCTCCCAATAGCCTTTCAGGTACACACAAAACTTCATTCAGCCTATACTAGTGACAATATCTATTCCCCCCTCCCCTCCCAAATGCGACAGGTATTTTTTCGATCCTTAGGGTCCCCTGAACAAGATTTGAGATGTTAACATTGATTATCTTGGGATGCACTACCGGTTTTGGCTCATTATCCATGTGCGGGTTTAGAGCACTTTTGTGTCAATTTTGGTACCATGTTATTCAAGGGGTATGCTCAATCCCCAAGCTCTAAGACTAACTTACCTTGTCTGGATCCTGAAGCTATTGGTCTTGTTGGAAAGAAGACATAATAAGCTTTTCATTAAGCCCCAATACATGTTTTTAAGTTCAGAGTTGAGTGTACCAGACAGTCGGGAAGATGGAAGATTGAAATTACAAAGTATAGGAGAGACAGTGAAGCATTGGGGTGATAGGGTGCCCCTTGCTCTCAGTAGCAACTTGTCACTTTGTGCCTATATGTCAGATGTCATTGATAGTGGTCACACATGCAATAAACCCCCCATTAAGTATTCTGTCCATTTGCAGTTATGTATCCATCACAGTCATTCAATATACAATGCTTCTTTTCTATCCCATATTAATTAAACCTTCCTGAAAAATGAATTACGGAGTTAGTAGTCCAGTCTGTGATTGCTGTTTAAAAGATGCAATAGATGACTTGGCACTGTGGTGAGCATCTCAATGTCCAAACCCTTGGTTATTTTAAAAAAATGACTATCAATTGTCAAAGCCAGGAAGATGATCTCCATTCATAGTATCCATGGAGAGAGAGACTGCAGATTATAGTGATGGTGACAGAATCACAACAGTAGCTTCAGGTGCTTTCTAGATATGATAGGAGCTATTTGTACAATATGGATGACACTTCCCTCTTCTATAAGCTAGACCAATCCACCACCATGTCCACTGTGAGTGATGTGGAATGGTAGAAGATACTCAAGGTCTGTGTGCCAGTGGCCTTCAGTAGTATTATCAGGGTCAGCTAGTAAATGTGTGGGGATAATGAACTGCAACAGATCAACATGCCTTCTCAGAAGTGTCCAGCAGCATAATGACCAGCTGTTGGGATCACACTGCTATGAGAGAAGTTGAACCAGAATGTAATGTTCAGAGATATGTAAGGATGAATAACACTGGGCCTGATGCTCTGAAGAGGTAACAGATGAGAGAATATCCTGAGGATTGTACAGTATTCCAATCCTTCTCTTTCATTTTCTCAATATGTGAATGAAACTAGCACTGCCTAAGGTCAATGCAAATTCCACCTTGCACCTACTTTCAGACAAGTAGGCTGCCCAAGACTTTTGAGATAATCAATTAGCCATGCAGTACATTATGAGGCTGAGAGCCAATATTCTGTATTCCGAATGTGTGTTATCAGTGCCAGCAATGGTAAACTTTGATGATATTACAGTGGTTACAGGAATTTGATATTGGGGGAGGGAGGAGGGGACAGTTGTTCAGAATTACAATCCTGTGTAATCATGGATGATCTGAGATACATATGCATGGATATGTATATACAAAATAACACAGGGTGTGGATGTGGCAAATATTTTATCATTTTATCATTATCTCATCATATGGTCTCTGTCAATTATATGATTTTAAAAGGTAGATTCACATAAAGCACATGACCTTGCAATGTGTTATATGTGCTTCTATTCTGAGATGTGGACAGGGGAGCTATACATACAAGTTCTTCAAGCGAAACCATACACTTATCTGTGACTATCTGAATAGATTTGGACATGGGGTTCTATGTAAAGCTGCAGTTGCTAGGCAACCACATGACCTAGCAATCATTTCTACCTTTGTTCATACTATGTGATGTGCACAAGGGAGCTATATGCAATTTGAAATCAGTAAACTATGTCCTTGAGGGGAGAATATGCACAAGCCATAGTATATGCCTACAGGTATAAATCTAGACATTGTTGCTATGCAAAACTGCCATTGCTAGGCCACCACACATCCTAGCAACCTTTTATCCCCTATATTCCTAGTCTACATTGGAAGTCACAGAAGAGTTATATACAAGTTTACATCAGGGGAGTATGTTGCTGAAGGAAATCCATGCAGATATGAGCATTCAAGCATATTTTCAGGCTAGGTTGCTATGCAAAGCTGCTGTTGCTAGGCAACCACACAACTTAGCAACAAAACAAAAGCAGCACTGTATTCTACTAAGCTGATTTATAGGGGGTAGGACCCACCAAATACTTTCTAGACAGCACATTTATGTAATTCAATGTGACATCTGAATCTATTGTCGGCCATTTTGAATTTCAGCCGTACACAGCCTAGCCATTAAATCTTATGAAGTAGAAACATGCATATTCTTAATCAGCACTCCTTTTAGCATAGGAATTAGGAGAATTGATAAAGATTTAGCATGGGAAAACATACATTTACACAAAGAGGGAGTTTATTGAAATGGAACAGCATCGTATTGGCTCACGGTAGTGTCTTTGCGTCCAACGCAATGACGTGTGTCATAATCATCAAGGAATTCTGCAAAATGTCTCATATTACTCATATTACATAAATCATATTAGATATTGTGCTTAGATGGGGATAAGGGCAAGTTTTATACAGGTATCTGGAGCGCACTTAAGATTTTCAGTAAAAAAAAGGAACTTTGTAATTTCAATCTTCCATCTTCCCGACCGTCTGGTACACTCAACTCTGAACTTAAAAATATGTATTGGGGCTTAATGAAAAGCTTATTATGTCTTCTTTCCAACAAGACCAATAGCTTCAGGATCCAGACAAGGTAAGTTAGTCTTAGAGCTTGGGGATTGAGCATACCCCTTGAATAACATGGTACCAAAATTGACCCAAAAGTGGTCTGAACCCGCACATGGATAATGAGCCAAAACCGGTAGTGCATCCCAAGATAATCAATGTTAAAATCTCGAATCTTGTTCAGGGAACCCTAAGGATTGAAAAAATACCTGTCGCGTTGGGATGTGGGGGGGATGCACGGTGGGCCCTATCAGCCCCCGGCCTAAATAGCTCAGATTTTCACTGTGTAGGGTATGTTCTTTTTTCTAGTTTCAGATGCAGAAGACAACATAGGACAGCTCCTCCACGGCCGCGACTGAACAATTGCAGTTTTTCGGATGCAGACAGTCTCTGGTGCCTGCGGACACGCCTACTCGGACAATGGGTCCCGTCCGACACTCCCCGCTGAGTGTCGGGCTTGAAAAACATTGATTTGATTGTACTTCTCAGCAGTCGTTGTGTCCACTGCTGAGGAATACACCACGTGTCCACTACACAAGCCATAGCACCAATTATTTCAGCCACATGAGTAGTATAGTATGTATCGGAACGGGACTAAAGCCAAAATGGACCAATCAGAGCCCTCCCTTTTGGCAGGAAATTCAAAAATGGTCACGTGACCCAAACCCCCTGTGGTGTGCCGCCAAAATGGTGCCCTCTGATTGGCTGGCTGTTTAGGTCATGTGACCTCTATTATGCAAATAAGGTCACATGACCCTAATTTGAATGGACCAATCAGAGATCGTCATTTTGGTGGGAAATTTGAAAAAATTTGGTGATGTCACTCTATTTTTTAAAATTTTTTTGCCAAAAAAAAAAAAAAATGTGGACCTCTGATTGGTTGGCTGGCCGGCTGGCTGTCCACACGTCATACCGTCAGTCAGCTGTATGCAGCAAGCAAGCAAGCAAGTAGTTATGTGACCTTATTAGCATAAAGAGGTGTGGTTTATTATGTAGATGAGGGTGTGACTATAATGAGATATTTTTTATATAGATAAAAAAAGGCAAGCTGATTGCTTGCCAAGAAAAGACAACAACAAAAAAAAAAAAAAAAAACAGAAAAAGGGAATTATTTGGGGAGGGGAGGGGGCCCTTGGGGTGGGGGGGGGCTTTGGGGGAACCATTGGGTTGGGGGGCCTTTGGTATGGGTGGGGCCCCTTTTTTTTAGTATTTACATAAGGTAGTTAAATATTAAATAGAAATACAATAGAACCCACATATGGGGTAGTACACATTCCACTTTTTATTTGTCGTAATCTCATTTTCAATTCTTTTTTACATACAAACTATCTCGTTGTCTTATCTATACATGAATCGCATTGTATTGCATTACAGTGGTCACAACATATCATAATCATCTCACCTCATCGTTGTACACAAAAGTTCCTTTAAAACTGTATTAAAAATGTCTTTCTTACATGAAATAACTGATAAAAAGGGACTATTATTCATATGTATCAATGCCAGGTCTCTCTATTATAAAAGAACCAATGCTTTTAGATTAGTATCAATATCTGATGTGACAGGGATTGTTGAAACATGGTTAAACCCAACTATAAAAGACGCAGATCTTTTTATACCAGGTTATCAATTTATAAGACTTGATAGATACCCAAACAGGGATAAAAAAGCAGGTGGTTTATATTGCTATATTTACGAAATACCTTCTCTGTATCTGTTGACATAATATTGTCTATTTATTAACAAAGAATATGAAATCTTGACTGTTAATGTGGAGATTATTAAATATCGTATACACCTATGTTAGACCGCCTGATGCTGATTATGATAAGGCAGCTATGTATGATAAACTAAAGGAATTAAATAGAGATGTCTCCAAGAATAGAAAAGTGATTTATATGGGTGATTTTAATATCAATCTATTAGATGATGAAGATATAACAGTCTCAGGTTATCATGAATTTTGTCTAGAGAATGATGTAACTCAATTTATTAAAACAGCTACAAGACCACAGTCAGGTACACTTCTAGATCATTTTTGTATGAATGTTCATAATGTCAGTGACAGTAATATAATATTATACTACGTATCTGACCATTCACCGATATACATGTTATTAAAATGTCAGAGAACAAAAATTGCAAAGTAACAAGTTTTAGCCAGGACATACCGACAATATGATTTTAATACCTATAAAAACCTCCTGACTCAATGATTGGAAGGATATTGTAAACATACCAGATCCTAATAGAATGTGGAGAGCAGTCTTGAAGGTAATGAAAGAAGCCTTAGATAGTATTTGTACCATTAAAAAAATCTTTGTACCGATGTTTACACCAGAATGGTTAACTAGAGATATAATTGAAGCAATGCATGTTAGAGACCCTCTATATAGGAAGGTGTAAGGGTTTGTGGCCTTACGGACCTGGGGGGTTCGGGTCTTACGATTCGGAAAGAAAGAGTAAGACAGTATTCCAAGTGTATGCCAACGGTTAGGTTTATTACTTAATGCACACTCACGGCTGCCGAATGATATCAAAGAGGCAGCTAATATTAAAAGACAGTGGTTTACATAGTGTGGAGGCCAGAAGGGCCTCTGACGTAGCGGCTGAGCCCTGGGCTTTATATACGGACCCAGGTGTTCGTCGTCAGATGTCCCCACAGACCCGGATCGGTGCTGCCACCTATCCGGAACCTGAGGAACGTCCGACGACTCGACTCACCCGCCACGTCAGACGGTACCCAACTCCTATGGTTTAGTAAAGTGTACCTCTACACCACTCCCCCAGACATTTAGGAGGGTGTTATACATATAATATTACTAGGATAACATTTCTACATGTCTAAACCTTTATTAATAGAGGTACAACCATAGGTATAACATTAACACTAAATAAATTGTGAACCAGATGTCATATATATATATTCGATAGTGAAATTTAGTTACATATAACGATTAGGATGTTGAAATATTATACGAATTACTTGAAGAAGAGACAGTTATGTGAAACGGAACTGTCTATTTAATTATTATACCACATAATATTGTATTATATTTCAGGTATAATTAATAAGACAAGTAATATGAATCGTATACATGTGATGATGACAGCTATATGTAACGGAACTGTCGATAATAAAACATATCACAAAATAACATCCGTATGTGTGTTTGTAGTCATTGACAACACATTTGAATATGTAGTCTTAAAGAAGACTGTTATAGTAACATCACTATCTAATGACATATTAATATTATACGAATCCGTTAAGGATTCCGTGAGTAGTACGAATATGATTATTTATAACATACACTTGAAAAAAAAAGAAAAAACATCACGGTGTGGTAATGAATATAATAATATATTATCACCGTGTACCTAATAACCTTTATAGCACCAGATCATTATACTTATTATATATTTTGTCTCGCAGGACAATAATATGTGTTATCTGGTGAAGTTTAACGGATCTTATAATATAAATACTAATAGTGATTAGAGATCCGTATCAGGAAATGTCTATGTACCCGTATTATAATATGTATCTAGTGGATATGTACATACATATAATATTATAGAAAAATAGAAATATGACATTATATACAATATACAGGAATTATAAATGCTGCTGGAGTCTTCTGCTGTATCCTCCGGGTACTAGTAGGTAGGTGTGGTCAGCTAACCACGGGATGGACGTGCTAAAGTTTATAGTTTCCTTATATTGAGTGAACACGGTAGTTGATTTGGGGCAGCTACCCACAATCCTCTAGTAGTGCTAAAGTTTATAGTATATCCGAATGGTGTAGATTTGTAGAATATTAGTCCGGATGTGTCAACTGTGTAGAACGTAATCCTTTTTAAGTTTTAGTTGACATAAGTAAAATAATAGTCCGATATAGGTTGATCCGGAAGTAATAGTAGTAGAGATATAAGTCCATTCGGGAGTACAGATGAGTTGTAGAGGTAAATCGTAAAGTCCATCCTAGTAATTGGTTAGCACAGGTAACAGCAGGAGTCTGGAACTGGCATCCGGATACGTCTCACAGCAACAAGTCTACTATCGGATTGTTCATGGATGAAATTATAAATCCGAATAGGCTATTCAGGGTGTAATAAATGTTATACAACCTGAATAATAGACTGGTCAAAGGAACCCGGAACACATAGCATAGGTGTTCATGCACTAGTAAAAGCATTCGCAGACCTTTAGGGTTCCGCAAAGACTATATCTGGTCATTTGGTGTTGGAAAAAAATTATGGAAGAAATAACCCTAGCATGCTTTAAACGGATTTCTTAGCATGCTTCTTCTTCAGAAGAGCTAAAGCCGACTCGGGAGTGCCGTCCCACTCGTCCAAGTCGACTCCGAACACCCTCATGAACTTAGTGTTCAGGTTGGTGTTCCGAGTGATCTCCTCCTTTACACGCTTTTCCAACACGTGTACATCCATAGCTGCTTTTTCTTGAGCAGCTGAGGCAGCCTCCTCCTGGGCCTTTACATCATCCCGGATGAGAGTCTCGAGACGTTGCTTTTCAGCGTCGCCCACCTGTTTCATACACAACAGAGTTTCGTTTAGGAGACCCTGATGAAACTCGATCGCTTTCTCACGAACGGTCTTCTCCCAATGGGTGTAGATGGCCTTCTGGACATCTGCCTCCCCTTGGCGAGACTTCTCAAACCAAACTTCCGCATTACCAGTTTTAATGGTAATGGCGTCCTTTGGTTTCTCAGGTGCCGCGACAGCCTTGGGAGGAGTCGAGGCGGCCTGTGGACCACTTCCGGGTTTAGGACTCCCGGACACACCTGTCGTTGGTACACAGAAGGCAGGTGGTACATTCTGTTTCAGTCCCATTTGCAGGTACATGTTTAACTGCTCCTGGGTAAAGGTAACTGGTGGGGCGGCTGGAGCGGATGCAGATCCGGCGGCAGCAGATGCGGTGGTCTTCTTTGGCATAAGGCGACCATCCTTTCCTACCACCAAGGTCTGGCTCTCAGGTCCAGGTCCCTGGTTTAAGGACGGAAAGTTTCGAGAACTCACTTTCCCAGGTTTAGATACGGCTCCAGCGTATCCGGCAGGTTCAGGCTTCTTGAACACCGGAGTGCCCTGAGCCTGTTCTGCGGGGTGCCTTGTCAGAGGGGACCTGGAACGGTCCTCTGCTCTGACCTTCGGTTTTGTTGTGCTCTGACCATTACCATTGCCGCCACGGTTCTGGTCTCTCCTGCTCCTTTCACGAGCTCTCTTTGCATCCTTTCCGGATTCCTCGCATTTCTGCCAGAGAGACTCGTGCATGTCCAGTTTACCCTTTCCAGGAGTCAGGACTATCTTTGCTCGGAGTTTCGAATCCTTGGTCTTCGGAACTTCGCAGAGGACTTGGTCCCCTGGTCGGATCTTAGACCAAGCATCCTCGCTCAGGCTATCGAACTCCTTCATGAGTTCCTGATGAAGCTCCATGATGCGCTTCCGGGCCCCGTCCAAACCTTCTGCGTGGCATTTCTTCTGGTGTCTAGCCAGATCACTACGTCGGTTGTATTGCACCTTCGTAGTACACTTCTTGCCCTTCTTACCATAACTCGGATCACAAATGTAAACCGGGTGATGGTGGAAGTGGGCCTCTACCAGATGCCTTTGGAACCGGGCTGGAGTACTCCAGGTCCGGATCGAGACATCACTCGCATCCTGGCAGATAGAGAAGGGACAGGACTTTTGATCGTCACCGTACCACTTCTCTAAAGCCCAACGCAGCTTCCTCCTCTGGGTATAAGTATAATACCCTTCGGTGTGGTTTAGCATAAGCCACATCTTTCGATAGGCTTTGCTCGGATTGGGGTCCTCGTCCGAAAGGCGCATCCAATCTTCATCATCCGACTCATCGTTCTTATTGATTGAGTCTGGACAGGCATAGAGGGTAGAGCCGTCCTTCTTAACTCCGTACGCACAGTCGGAGAAACACGTCGGGATCCGGCTTTTGAATCCGGATTTGGCGTTAGCCCAACGTTCGGCCTCGGTTTGAGTTGATGGAGTGGCCTTCTCATCATACTCAACCGAGGATTCGTGCACCGACTCCTCGTCAGACGACTCAACCTCCATGGCAGTACTACCAGTGGTTGAGGTGCTGGGTTTCGGCTCGGCTCTCGCAGAATCCGGGAGATTCTTGAGCTTCCGAGCAGCGGATCGTCGGTTCTTACTGACCTTCCAGTCTTCCTCCGGTTCCTGGGTTCCGGATGTGCTGGAGGTCGTGGCTTCTACTGGAGTAGTAGTGCTGCCGGTAGCTGATGTAGCACTGGCGGAGCTTCTGGTGGCAAGCTTCAGGTCGGGGATAGGAGGTGCGGGTGCTTCCGCGGCCCTCTTAGCCTCTTCCTGTGCCTCCTGTTCGGCAGTCATGCGGCGGACAATAACCGTCCGAAGGGCTGCAGCTCGGTCCAATCCGATTAGTGAATTGTTCTGGACATCCACCAATTCCTGTTCGGTTATGTAGTAACCGTCGTCCCACTGCTCGAAGTTAGCAGCGGCCTCCCGGAATTCCTTAGTGGTCCGGCATGGCGTCCGGATAGCACTAGGGCGTGGGTAGGTCTGGCCATCGGTATCCCAGACACAGCCTACCCAGTTAATGTTCGTAGCCTTGACGTTCCACAGGGACTTGTCAGGCTTCGGATACGCTCCGAGCTCGAAGGCTCGGTTAGCTGCGTACACGGTTTCACGGAAACCGGCGTCCACCATAAGTCCCCGTTGGAACCACGGCCAGTCTCGAAGCCACTCGGGAGGCATCCTGGTCAGCTGTTCGGGAGCCATGACGCCCTCGATAGCTATCCTGACTTTCGGGTCCATCCTGACTGGTGTCCCGTCCGCGTAGGTCACTTGTGCCTGCAGTTCCGGGTGGACATACAGGTAGCGACCATCATAACTAGCTGGAAAAGGCTCCGCCACTGCTGGCTTCCACTCATCCTTCTGTCCGTCAACTTGGGTAGTTTCGGACTCTGTCGCTGCGGGTTCAGCACTCGCAGTCGCTCCGGATCCCTCTGCTGGGAGTGGAGATAGCAGTTTCTCTGGCTCATTGAGTGAAAATGAAGCCAGCTTCTCCTCGAACGAGCGATCCGTGGGTTCCTCCACGTCCATCATCTCGCTCTCTTCCTGTGTAACAGGCGACAAAGCTTCCGGAAAAGCTTCTGCGGACGGAGTCAGCTTATCCGGGTCACCGGATAGCTTGGCTGCAGCTACGGATTCCTCAGCCATGACTGGGGAATCGACCACGGGAGTAAACTACTCCTTTTTCCGGCTTTTACGGCGCCGGGGCCGGCACAAACGGAGTCTGTCTACCAGGAGACAGACTCTGGAGGAGCAGCGGGGGGTTTGCTTAGCCGGTAAAATCCAAGAAGGGAGCGAGCTCGACCGTCTTGGACGTTACCGAAAACAAATATGGCGACAGGCCAGCTTTCGTGACGTCATTTCCCCGCGGTCCGCGAGGTCACGAGAGGTCAGCCGAGACTGGACACGGTGACGTCATGCGGAAACGCACGTGCTACAGGCGGTACATCAACAAACTGATTGTTTTTAGGTAATTATCGCTCACCCCGATGACTCGACTGGGGATTTAAGTGGAGATTATGGAAAGCTTAAGCAAATCCACCGGATTATCCGTCCACTACCCATTGGTACATCATGCGGGGGCGACAAATAAGCCTTTTAGGGTCAGTTGTCATCCGTTCCTCTAAATGTAAACATTACACTCGTTGTGTATACAGGTTAGGTCACTGCAGTCCTCTGGGCAATTCGGGGGCTGCGGCGAACGTATCTTCCCTTCTCGGATAGTTCTTTATCGGACCTGACAGTCTGAAGAGCTTTCTCTAGGTGCTTCTTAGCCTTAGAAACACCTTTCCTCTTCTTTTTGTCTTCACCTGCCGAGACTTTTTTAACTCCCCCACGCTTAATCGGTGTTGGCGTGGGTGTTACTGATTCGGAACACTTTTTGGGTCTACCTTGACCACGCTTCACTGTAGTGTTCTTTACCTGGTCTATTATGCGATTCTGATTCAGGATCCTTTCGGAACCTTCACCATACATTTCTGTGGTGGTCTCCCTCCCAGACCATCTCCTTAATCTAGCCACATTTGACTTATAGAGTCGACCAAGGTCAGATTTAATAATTACGGTACAATCACTGATAATTTGTGTTATAGTAAAGGGACCGTCCCAATTAGACGCTAATTTTATGTGTCTAAGTGGTTCATGTAATCTAAGGACTCTGTCTCCGGATTGGAATTTCCGATGTTTTAGATCGGTATCGTATCCTATTTTCTGCCATTTGGCACTTTTCTCCAAATCAATTCGGACAGACTCATATGCTTTTCTAAATCTGTCTCTTAAACATTCCACAAAAACTACATGGCAAGGTAGTTCAGGGTCCATTCCTACGACTCCAAAAACTAGGTCAGCAGGCATTATCAAATCCTCTCCGAATACTAAAAGGTTCGGAGAACAATTTGTACTTGAATGTACTGTACTATTATAAGCATGTGTCACAAAATGACATTGCTCATCCCAGTCATCCATATGTTCATTAACGAGTGACTTTAGGACTTGGATGAGGGTTCTATTGAACCTTTCCACCAATCCGTCGCTTTGTGGTCTATACGGATTGGTTCTAGTCTTGCAAATAGCCAAGTACTCGCACATACCCTGCCAGAGATTTGATTCGAATTCTCTGCCTTGGTCACTGTGTAACATTAATGGTACACCGAAGCTTAGTACCCAACCTTTTACAAAAGCTTCGGCACAAGTAATTGCTTTGTGGTCCAGTAGTGGAAATACTTTAGTGTATTTCGTATAATAATCACACACTACCATCATACAGGTATTATCATTAGCGGTTGTATTAAATCCACTAATAATATCTACCCCGATTCTTGCGAATCTAACTCCGAAAAGTTCTTGGGATAGGGGAAGTTTGCCCATCCCGGGTCCGGGTTTGTTTTTACAACAATCCGGACAGGTGGTTACCCATCTTTGCAAGTCCCGTGTCATGCCAGGCCAATAGTATTTCTTGGAAAGTCGTGCTAGCGAGCGTTTCCTTCCGAAATGACCACTGGTCCGATGTCCATGACAGAAGTACATAATGTCATGTCTCATGGCATGTGGTATCACCACTTGCATGATTCTATCACCATTATTACATGGCTTCCAACGGTATAACACGCCTTTCCGGACTTCAAGCTCGGTCCATTGAGCAAGAAACCTTCTCATTTCTCGATTTTCCAGAGAGACCTCTGGTCTAACTGGACGTATACCCTTTGGTACTAATTGCAGTAGCTGTGCAGTTATCGAGTCAGCTTCCTGGAAATGTCGTATGTGATCCATAGACCAATCCAGTATACTGGCAACTAGGGGTACGAATGGTCTTCGAATCCCTGCTAACACTGCCTTATGAGCTCCACAATCAGTACAATCCGGATTATCACATTTCCGGATTGGTATTCGAGACAAAGCATCAGCATTTAAATGCTTAACTCCGGGTCTATGCTGAATCTGTTGATGTTCAAGCCCATATTCGGATAAATGGGCTAGCCATCGGCCTAACATGCCTTCAGCATCTCGGAAGTTCAGTAGCCACCTTAAAGAGGAATGATCCGTACGCAAAGTAAAGTTCGTTCCCCATAGAAAATGTTTGAACTTCTTGGTATATACGACTACTGCTAACAACTCTCTTTTGGTTGTGCAGTAATTGCGCTGGGTCTTGCTCAGTGTATTGCTGGCAAAGGCAATTGGCACTTCTCTCCCATTTTGGACTTGCGAGAGAGCTGCACCAATGCTATCATTACTAGCATCAGTATCCAGTATGAAATGATCCGTCTCATTCGGATATTGCAATACGGGAGTACTCGTGAACAGGTCTTTCAGCTTTTGGAAAGCGGTTTCCTGTTCATGCGTCCAAGGAAATTTTTCCTTGGTACTTCCTGGAGTCCAGTTAGCTATTGCTTGTAATGGGTAACTGACTCTAGAATAATTCGGAATAAATTCCCTGTAATAGGAACAGAATCCTAAAAAGGACCTCACTTCTTTGGGTGTTTTAGGTCTATTCCAATTCGTAACTGATTCGATTTTTTCCGGATCAGCCTTTATTCCTTCATCACTGATGATGCGGCCCAAATAATTTATGGACTTTCTAAACATGTGGCATTTCTTAGGTTTCAATTTGAGACCATTTGAAATAATACGTTCTAGTACCATTTTTAGGTTATTAGAACATTCTTCGAATGTTTTTCCGAAGACAATGACATCGTCTAGATATACAAGACATCTTTTCCACAATAAATCACTTAGAATTGTTTCCATCATTGCTTCAAATGTTGCAGGTGCATTGCACAATCCAAACGGCATTACATTATATTGGAATAATCCAATATGACTTGAAAATGCAGTTTTCTCCATATCTGAAGGGTTCATTCCCACTTGCCAATAGCCTGATTGCAAGTCTAGGGTACAAAACCAACTGTTTCCTCCTAAGGAGTCAATGGTTTCATCTATTCTCGGTAATGGATACGAATTCTTTTTCGTTATTCCATTCAACTTCCTGTAGTCTATGCAGAAACGGATAGTACCGTCTTTTTTTGTTACCATACACACAGGACTACTCCATGGACTATTGGAAGGGACTATTACATCCTGTTCCAACATCTTGTTTATTTCATCCTCAGCTACTCTCTTTTTTGCTAAGGGTAACCGTCTATACGGTATCTTAAAGGGTTCGGCATCCCCAGTATCTATTTTATGTAATACCTTATTTGTCGTACCTAGTTTTTCACCAGGTTTGGCAAAGGCAGTATGATACTGACAGAGCATATCATAGAACTCTTTCCGGTGTTCCGGATCTTCTAATGAAGTTTCTTCATACAACTTAAGTAAGTCTTCCGAAATTTCATCATCTCCTGTTACCTTCTGTAAGTTTAGCTTACTATCCGTTACAGTTTCCGAAAGGGTCACGTTTCCAAAAACTTGTCCCTTTTTCAAGTAGATAGTAGTGTTTCCAGTATTGGAGACAGGTACTACCGACCAGGATGCATTCGCTACTATCGTGTCTACAGAATTTAATCCAATACCTGACAAAGTAACTACATCCGGTTCTATCACTGCAGGTTTGTTACGCATTGCAGGATCACTTCTTACAAGCACATCACAGGCTACTCCCGGAGGGATTCGCACAGTGTGTGCCACACTAGCCATACTGCTCACTTGTCTCAGTGCACATCTAACCTTCACGGGATACGGGTATCTCACACTCAACACTCCTGTTTGGGGTTCCAATACAGCACCATACAGGGATGCGAAATCCAACCCGAGTATCCCCTCATCTGCTATATCCGCAACGGTGGCGCTCATGACATAGTCATGTATACCATCTAACTGTAGTCTCACACAAGTTCTACCATACGTTTGCAAGGTACTGCCGTCGGCCGTCTGAGCACTTCCTCCCGATTTGAGAGTATCATGTTCGTCCGGTATAAGGTCGTAGAACCCCCTGGAGATACAAGAGTGGCTAGCTCCCGTATCCACAAGGAATTCGGCAGACCTTCCGTTAACAGTAAGGCAAACATACCACCGCCTTCCGTTTAGAACAGAGGGCATGTCCGTGACAATCGGAACGTCATTTTTCACACCAGGAGTCAATCCACATCCTTTTAAGAATTCCAGACAAGGATGACCCGGGGGCAGGTGGGCACCACAGACCTTGGCTAACGAATAGCCGCCTGCCTCGTTACTGATATTGGGTTTCCCCTGTGCTCCCATAGCACCTGTTATATCAGCTTCCCTAACCTTCCGGGTGTCTACAACCACCTCGGTGTTAGGCGATCTTGTTACTTCATGTGAACTATCATCACGGATGGTGATATCATGGCAAGATTTGTCACTGGGATCCCCTTCTTTGCCCCTCGGGAGACCCCTCCTTAGTTTTCCTCTGTACTTACTCCAGAGACACTCTCCTGTCTACGAGGGACAGGTTTTTCAGCCATACATTCTGGAGCATAATGCCCCAGTTTCTGGCATCTGAAACATCTCCTCTGAGATTTGTCAACTCTCGGTCTCTTTAGAGCTTCTGTTAATCCGGCTAATAATGTTTCCATCATGTTAGTCGGAGCAACAGTGGCTGCTACAGTTGGGTTCGCCGTAGAGGCTACACTGCCAGGTTGAGTTGATCCGGAAGCTGTTTTACCAGCAACTGATCCTCCTCTCCCTCTCGAATGTACTTTCCTATACCGCTTTTGTCGGTAATACTTTCCAGCTACATGCACTGAACCAATATAATCTCCGTTTTCATCGGAGACATATTCATCTTGCTCATCAACTTCATTCGATTCAACCGGAGCTAATTGGGAAGTATCGTATACCGGAGCAGGTGTACCTCCGTATTGGAATGGAGCTGCTCTTATTGGATTAGGTCCGAGACCTACCAGACGTTTCTTCATGTCATGTCCATCGATTGCTATGAACAGATCACTGAAGGAAGTGTCATCTTTCCAAGAGTCCCAGACCACTTGCTTGTGATCCGGATCACGCAATCCACTGTAGAATTGTATAAACAATTCTTGTAGATAACAATCATCATCATGAGCCCAATTTGGACGTGCTTTCGAAAGCAAGTCCTGTAGCTCCAAACCAAAGACTTTGTGTGATTCTTTAGGTTTTTGTGTCCTCTTCTTAAAGCTTACCCACGGATCTTCCCTAACGATTGATCCGAAAAGGTATGCGGCACATTCGACCAATTGATCATAGGTACCATATATTCCGTAAGCTGCTCTCCATTGGTTGAGAGCTACTTTTCCGCCTTTATTTAACCAACAAATCAAATATGGCAGAGCTTCTTCTTTTGTCCAGCCACTGCAATTGACTTCGTCAACAAAAGCTTGATACCTGTCCTTCCATGGATCATT
Organism: Acholoe squamosa; assembly: GCA_949317995.1. NCBI lineage: Eukaryota > Metazoa > Annelida > Polychaeta > Phyllodocida > Polynoidae > Acholoe > Acholoe squamosa. Next base: position 89,105,540 of record OX439038.1, on the reverse strand, counting down.
AGAATCATATGGAGGGGGTATCCGTGCCTGCCTACGTGCCGGATTATTACATCCGCGTAGTCTATCTGCTTCTCGCATGCTCCAGTTCATGACTTCCATGCCGTCTGCTCCCTTTCGGTAGCAGTCGATGCCAAGGTTTTGTATACATTGGCTTCTATCAAAGATGGTTTGCATCCCTGCAGGCATAGAAGTTCTCCTGTTAGGTTTCCTGCCATCTCCTCCTGATCCTGATCCTCCGAATCCGGATCCTCCTGGGCCGCCTGGAGGATTTCCTCCTGGTGGACCATTATTATTATAGCCTCCAGATGAACCACCAGGCCATCCACTATTGTGACCGGTGTTTCTAGAAGAAGCGTGTCTAGGGTAAGAATCATTTTGGTTCCATCCCTGGTTATAGCTATTACCATTCTGATAATTGCCACTTCCCGATGGATTATAATTATTTCTATATCCATAGGAAGATGTTCTCGGTTGGTACGTACCGCCGTTGATATTGTTTTGTGGCGGATTTGGTCTCGGAAAACGTCCATCAGTAGGACCATTACCAGAACCTGGGGGTGGATTCGGTAATCTTGGTACTGCTGGTGTACTGTGGCCGGGTTGGGGGAAATATGAAGGTGGTGTCAACATATGTCTCATTGGTCCGGGTGCTCTTGGTTGTGCCACGGGTGAATTATTATTATTCCCTGTAGTATCATCGCGAGTCGCTTTGATTTTGTGACTCAAATCTGGTATGGGTGGTGCTGGTCCTATCGTATCCAGCATTGAAACTACTGGTTTAGATGCGGTTCCATTTACTGCAGCATTATCCGGTTTCTTATAGATTCCGGATACCACATTCTTGTCAGCCCCATCATCAACGAATGGGCTGTATCTAATTGGGGTTGCATCTTTAGATGTCCTTCCCAACATTGTAGATACCACAGCTGGGTCTATATTACCTATAGTTAACTGGGCTGCTTCTACATATTTATCTAGAGTTATTGCAGTGGCCTGCAATTCCTGAAGCTCATTCGTGAGTTTCTGTCTATCCTCCTCCAGTTGTTTGTTGTAAGCTATGATGCCTACCCGGATGGTTTCATTGTCTTCAGCTTGTTTACTGCACTGAAGTTTCAATTTATCCAACTCATCCTGATAATGGCGAATTTCGGATTCGAATTTTGTCTTATCAAGGTTTAGTTGGTCGTTCGTATCTATGTATGTTTGGATACGAATGTGCCTATTATCATATTCTTTATTGAATGATTCTCTCATAGATTGAAGTTTTAGTTCTTCAGTCTCGAGTTCTTTCATGTACTCGCTCCTTCTGGCTTCGAATTCCTTTCGCATGCCAGTTAGGTCCTCTTCCATTTGAAGTTTTTCATGCAATACTTCATCCTTAGCTTTGACCAAGGTATTTAAATTCTCGTTCAAAGTTACATAAGTTTCATTCAACAACAGGACATCCGGTCGTTTTAATTCTTCACCTTCCGGTACCGCATAGGTTAAGTCGCCATCTATAGCGCTATAATCTAATATTGGTAATTCGGGCCTGGGTAACCTATAAGGTAGTTCCCCGAATGTTACCCTTTTTCGCATTGGTGCCGGATGTTCTGGGTTAGTACTACCACCGACTTCGAACATCGAATCACATAATTCGTCAACAATTGAATGCTGGCCTATTAAGTTACTATGTCTCTGTATGGACTGTTCGCGTCGTACAGAGTCTGGCAGATTCTCTTCACTATCATTATAGTGGGGTCCGGGATCTCTCCAAGATGCTGATTCTGCATCTTGTGAGTCCGAATGGGCTTGGAGCATTAGCGTTCCATTTCCATTCTCTTGGGCAAGTGATTGCCCTGCTGGGTTAGCTTCCCTAAGGGTGTCTAACCCATGTACTAGCCGTTCGGACGTTATAACGTCCGGGCTATACACCAGAATTAACTGGTCATGGCACCAGTGTAAGGGTTTGTGGCCTTATGGACCTGGGGGGTTCGGGTCTTACGATTCGGAAAGAAAGAGTAAGACAGTATTCCAAGTGTATGCCAACGGTTAGGTTTATTACTTAATGCACACTCACGGCTGCCGAATGATATCAAAGAGGCAGCTAATATTAAAAGACAGTGGTTTACATAGTGTGGAGGCCAGAAGGGCCTCTGACGTAGCGGCTGAGCCCTGGGCTTTATATACGGACCCAGGTGTTCGTCGTCAGATGTCCCCACAGACCCGGATCGGTGCTGCCACCTATCCGGAACCTGAGGAACGTCCGACGACTCGACTCACCCGCCACGTCAGACGGTACCCAACTCCTATGGTTTAGTAAAGTGTACCTCTACAAAGGCAAAAAGGACAATGGATCTGGATGATTGGCGTATAGCTAATTTCCATAGAAATAAAGTTGAAGGTCTTATTTTTAATAGTAGAAAGTCTAAGATTAATGATCTATTAATTTTTAGGAAAAATGACCCTGTAAAATTTTGGATGGCTATATGTAAGCTATTACCCAATAAGACAACACCTATAAAACTTAAAAATAAGATAACTGGTTTAGACATACCCCATAATGAGTGCACCGATTTTATTAATAATTTTTTTTCAGATATAGGTAAAAACCTTGCCCAAGCATTACCTCCACCTAGTGTTATATATAGCAATGATGCAGCACCGTATGGTGGACCGGTACAGGATGTAGACTAGCACCAATTGGGTTTGTTGATTTAATGAAATATATCAAAGCTATACAAACTGATAAGCCATCAGCAATTAAAAATGTTAAATCTTATGTAATCAAAGATGCCTTTTTGTCAATACCTGAGGTCATTCACTCCTTGTATAATAAATGTTTGTCACAATGTATTTTCCCAAGAGATTGGAAAATTGGGAACATAGTCCCCCTACACAAAAAAAGCTAATTCTAATGATGTTAATGACCTAAAACCAATAAGCCTCCTATACCAGGTAAGATTTTAGAGAAAATTGCCTGCGACATGTTAAAGTCTTATATGGAAAATTGTGCATTGTTATGCCCCATGCAACACGGTTATAGAAAAGGTCACTCAACAATGATAGCAATATGTGACTTATGTAACATCCTAGATAATACTATTAAAGATAAACCAACAGTTAGTCTCTATTTAGATTATAAAAAAAGCATTTGATACTGTTTCACATTCAAAATTAATAGAAAAACTACGGGCTTTATCAATTAAAACAGTTAAAACATTATCAATGGTGTATTGATAATGTTTTAACTGTAAATCAGAAAAAGACAAAATGGATGATTTTTAATAATACAGCGAAAGTGAATTCGTTTGTTTTTTTTTACATGAATGGATATATGTTAGAGCATGTTGATTCTTTTCCCTATCTTGGTGACCCTGGACCCGAAGTTAAACTTTGTAGAACACAGGAAAATTACGATAAATAGGATAAGGGATAAGTACAACTAGGCAGAGTTAGGAGATACATTGACAATGAAACAGCAGTACGATATATAAGAGTATGATTCTACCAATATTTGATTATGTTGATTTTATCTGGGACAGAGAAGTAGCAGGTGAAACAAAAGAATTACAATTATATCAAAATAAAGGTTTACGTATAGCATATAAGGTGAAGCTTAAAGAGAATCCATTATACACAACTGAGCAATTACACGCTTTAAGTGGCTGTAAAAAACTGTACATCAGACGAAACTGTCACCTATTAACATATGCCTACCACTTATAAAAAAGTGGAGGGTATGCTGATAGAAGGGATGTAAATACGAGGTTTCATGACGGAAATAGATTATTAGTTCCTCATACTGTTAAAACTATTGTAACTCAAAGTGACTTTTATAGAGCAATCATGATATGGAACAAGCTCAAACCAGAATTCACCAGAATTGAGGATATTAATATTTTTAAAAGAAGAATGAAGGCAGAATATAATGATATTTTCATGTAGAGCTTAATTACAAGCTCTGTTATGACATCACTGTATCACCCTCATCTACATGCCTCATCTCATTATTACATCCCAGGTCTTATAATATATGTAAGGTAACACTGAAATAGATGCTAAATATGACTGAAAGTCAGAAGGTGGTGTCGCCATACCTGGTTTATCTTAGATATGTTTTAATATTGCATGTAAGGGGGGCTATTGGAAGGACTGCAACAAGCAGAAGCTAGCATTAATTAATACATCTACTTGCTATTTGTATTAAGTACCCAATAAAATACCCCAAAAAATTAGGCTGTAAGGGATTTGACCCAGATAATTTAAAGGAGGAAAAGTCTTCTTTATGTGAAACAGCTGTAACGGTTCATTTATGAGTTTATGTCGGGTGGCTCTTAGGCTTTCTTATATACTATAAGTAGCACACAACACAAATGGTTCAGGTTGAGCAAAGCCCTTTAGCTTCCCATCTGTTCGGATGGGCTTTATTAGAGAAGGATAGCACAACGTCTGGACTGGACTAGGTCCAGTCCCCTTCTGCGGATCGCCCGGCTCCTTAGTAGGAGTGGGATGCGAGGCGTGGTGCTGCCCCCTCTTGTACCAAACGGGTATCGCGAAGCGACACCTGGTTGGCAGAAGGAAAGAGCACCACAAGAGCATATCTCTCGGATGAACTGCACTAATATATACACGACGATGCCGGCCCCTACACCACCCCCCTAGACTTTACCTAGGGTAGGTGTTACAATAGACTTATTGAGAACCTGATAATATGATATATATAAAAATATTTACACAGGTAAGTCTAATTATGTAACAGTTTATAAAACTAATATGACATTAAAGGGGCATTATAAATAACATGTACATAATGATAGGCATTGTCATATATAAATCGAAGTAACTATATATAACAATATAGGAGGTGGCGCCTTATGCACCATCAACCTATGGTAAAAAGTATCAATGTTACAGAGTTATAATAGTGATAATGACGTATATTATTAGATTTATACGGTTAATCATATAGTAGTGTTTTATAGACACATATATTATATTTGATATACATTCTTTTTTTTTCTTCTTTCTTCTTTTAGTTATAAATGAATAATATATATACAAACAATATCATATGACTTTAAGCAGTGTCCTACCGGGGTATTAGGATCACCCTTACAATAAAAATTAGACTTCCAGCGAACCTGAAATAACTGTGGCTTCAGTCATATCTCGCCAGTAGTCAATAGACTTCTGGCGATGGAGAGACTGCCATTGGCTCATAAGATCATTTTGGATCCTACACGTATGTTCGTCACGGTGGTCGACGAACGTTTCTGGATCCTCAAGACCAGCCAATATATTCGCCACTAACCCCATGATGGGGACCCGAGAGTCCGCAGATGGAGCAGCAGCTGGTACTGGAGTGGGTGGGGGTACAATAACAGGCGGAGCGCCTGCACTAGGGACCGCAGAGCCCTCAACCGTTGCACCTCCCCTTCCTCGTCCGTAGCTGGGGAGTGGATGTACTCCTGGTAAGCTTGGCACTGTGTGTTGCTAGACTCCTCCCCGGCCCACCATGCACCTTGTCCGGTGGGGTGGCCCATGAAGGTAGTCCAGTCCTCCTGGCTTCTGGTATCAACACCCAGGGGGCGCTGTGCTCCAGCAGTGAAGCCAGGTGGCAGCGGTGGTGGTACTGTCTGGCTTACCACCCAAGGGGTCTGGTAGCCAGGCATGTCCAGTGCCGAGACCTGCTGTCCGGACTGGCGACGATCAGCTGGGTTGACTGGTCTGGACTGATCCTTGGCGCCAGGATCGGTCTGCTCAGGTTCTTTTCTGGGGTGTTGCTGAGGATTGAGCCCCAGCTGTTCCCTTCAAACGAGCCTGCTTGTCCTTCTCTCGTTTGTCGTCACCCCACCACTTCTTCAGTTTCATCTACCCTTTGGATGGCAGTTGAAACTTCGAACCAGAGGGGTTGACAGCAAAGTAAGTGGTGATGTTGCCACTCCTCCAAACACGAGCTTTCTCACCTGGTTCGCTGGGAGTTCAGCTCAGTTCGCTAGGAGCTCGTTGAAGCACCTCACTGCACGCTTTCGTGTCTTTTCCAGACCATGCAAATGCAAAGCCATGTCTCTGTGCCGGTTGGTCACGAAAGTGCCATCGCACAACTTGCTGGGGCGATCACCAGGGATACACCTCAACAAGGGCTTATGGTGCATGTGATGCTCCACGATATGCCTGGCGAACCGAGGCTTGGTATTAAATACCTTCTCTCCAGTGAGTGAGAGCTGACATGACTCAAATGGGCACTTGCGCTGGTTGCCGCTGGGTCCCCATTGGGTCATAGCCCACTGAACCTTCGTTCTAGCCTCGTAATTATATACCAGACCCAATTTGGATTTCAACTGATCAATCCAAATCAGGTAGAACTTTCCAACTGGTATATCATGAGGGCCGGACTTCATCCACTCCTCATCATCACTGTCACCGTCCATGTTAACAGCGCTTGGGCATATATAATGGATTGTGTCGTATGCACAATCAGCAAAGCAGCGAGGGTCGCGCTCTTTAAATCCCTCGGCTGCATTCTTCCACATCCATTTCTGGTTGTGGTCTTTGGGAACGTCCGTGGTCATGTCTTCTCACGTCGTTACTGACTCCAACTCAGATTTGGCAGACTCGGGCAGCTCCAGGTCCCTTTCGCTCTCCGACTCGCTGCTCATGTAGATCTCTTCCCCCTTAGTTCGGACCCGACTGGTGGTAGTGGTACCAGTCGAAGTCACAACCGAGGTGACAGCGGACGACCCGCTGGTGGTGACAGTGGGTGCTACAGTAACCATGGTGACCGTGGTGACTGCCCTCAGCTTGCCTTTGTCCCCCTTCTTTGCAGAAGCAGAAGTGGGCACAGCAGGACTCTCTTTCGCTACCTTCTTCTCCTTTTGTTTCTTCACTTTAGCAGGCTGCTTTGGGGCCTCAGGGCTGGAATCCGTCTTACCGGACTCCTTTCCTTTACCCCATGTGCTCCTTTGGCTACTGGTGGTAGAATCAGTATCCAATGAGGCACCCAACTGGAGTTGGGCCTGCTGCTTGCGATGGGCGCGGCGAACAGCAGTCAGCTCATGACGCTTAACCTCCACTGCAGCCTAGTCCGAAATCAAACCGGTCGCCTTTGGGATGTCGGCACCTGGCTTAGTCTCAGACTTGGACCTCTTGATGGGGATCCGAACGTCCTCGTCCTCGGGGTCCGACTCGGTCAATGGTCCCTTCGGTGTAGGCTTGCAAACCAATTTCTTGGTTCGCCCGGTGTCAACCGACTGGTGTGTTATGGTAGAGTCGGTGTCCATGTCGGATTCCGACTCCCTCAACTGTGTTTACCATTGGGTATATCTCCCAGCTGTCCAGGCACCTCGGCCAACACACCACATGGCTGGGTGCATTGGGATGTAGGTCCCCCATTTCGTATAGACGATTCCCGCTTCTTCGTCTACGTGTGTGAGGTGGGTTCAATCCTCTTCTTGAATCCTGGAGGATACAATGGGATATCTAAGATATCTGAATCTCGCGCCGTGAGGCCGGTTAGGTTAAGAACCCGACGCGGAAGCTACTGGACCCGGAGGTGGTGGAGGAGGCATCCGATCTGTCGCTGCTGTAGATAGTGCAGCAAGGCAGTTAGCGGCCTCTTCCACTTCTGGCTCTCGTCCGAGGCCAGCATCGGAGGTCTCCATTGTCTCCTCCACCCGAGACGCGGCTGTTGGGACCTCGTCGTCGTCCAACTCAACGTTGGCGCTTTGACGCACAGCGTCAATTGTCCCTTGTGCCATTACGGCGAGACAACTTCCAATATAAAATTGGCAGTAAGGATTCGTCCAACCAAAAAGAATAGTAAACTACAGCTATTAGCTGCCGGAGGACGCAAAAATAACCAAAGCAAAACCAATGGCGTCTGCACACCACGATTCCGCCCTACTTATAAGTGGGTCAAACCAACATGGCGTCATACCTCTCGCCTTGCGAGATCCCGCTGCGAGCTATCTGGTGACCTAGTTGTCCATTCTCCCCCCACAACCGACCTCAAGTAGACTAGATCCGGACTGAGGTTCGGCTCAGTATACGAGACGCATGTTACTACCGGGGTGCTATCATCAGGAGCTTGGTGGTATATACATTGCTAAAAAGAGAATGTACCGGATAATCCGACCACCACTCACGGGATACGCCACCCAGGGAACATACATTTGACGCCCAGTCCGCAATAACATATGTCATTCGCCTACACAGGTGCTCGTTGTGTACTGAGTTAGGTAACGGCAGCCCTTAGCCTAGGACTACGTCTGACGCCCTCGGTTAGCATTTTATTTCTCCTGGCATTACCCACGGCCTTCTCCGGGTCCTGTGCAGCCATGGCAGGACCTTTCCCATGTGTAATGCCTTCACTCAGCGAGACATTATTCCATTTTTTACGATTTGGCCGTTTCCGACCCGTCTTCTTCTTTTCAGAAGCTACCTTCACCTTTGGATGCTTCCTGGGCCAACCTCTGGGGCGTTTCCCGGTTACTATCACCTCAGGCCTCCCTCGGGTTGGCTCTGGGGGTCGGTACCGGTACTCCCTCTCTGCTGCTTTGCATCCCTTCAAGGGCCTAAGCTTTCCTACATTGGTTTTTCATTTTCTACCAGTGTAGCAATCCTTCATCATCACTGTAGACTCAGAGATAATGCGCACAATTTTAAACGGACCCTCCCAAGGCGTCACAAGCTTTAATCTTTTGAGTGGCTCGTAATACCTCAGTACCTTGTCCCCTACATTGAAACGTATCATTCTTGCATTGGTGTCATACCCCACCTTTTGCCATTTAGCATTGTTCAGTAGTTCATTTCGAACTACTTCGTATGCCTGCGGGTCAATTCCAACCACACCATATACCAAGTCGGCGGGCATAATTAGGTCCTCACCGAACATCAAGAAGTTTGGGGTACAATTAGTGGATGCATGGATGGTGTTATTGTAGGCGTGTACTACAAACTCACTTTGTTCGTCCCAATCGTCCTGCTGGCTATTAACCAGAAGCTTCAGAACTTGTATCAAAGTCCTGTTGAACCTCTCCACCTGGCCATCCGATTGTGGTCGGTATGGGTTGGTTCGGGTCTTACATATAGCTAAGTAATGGCACATTTCCTGCCATTACTCTGACTCAAACTCCCTACCTTGATCACCGTGCATCACATGGGGTACACCCAAATGTAGTACCCAGCCTTTTACAAATGCCTCAGCACATGTAGCGGCCTTGTGATTCGGAAGGGGAAACACCCGAGTGTACTTCGTATAGTAGTCAGTCACAACCATCATACAAGTATTCTCTCTAGCCGTCATTTTAAATCCACTAATTATGTCGCTTGCCACACGAGCAAATCTCACACCAAACAGTTCCTGGGTCAAGGGTAACTTGCTTAGGCCGGGTCCTGGCTTGTTTCTACAACAATCAGGGCAAGTTGCGATCCACCCAAGTAGGTCACTCCTCATCCCTGGCCAGTAATATCGTCTTTGCAGATGTTCAATGGACCTTTTCTTCCCAAAATGGCCACTCGTTTGGCGTCCATGACAATCAAACATTATATCCCTTCTCATTGAGGTAGGAATCACGATTTGCAAAACCTTATTGCCAGTGGAAGTAGTCTTCCATCTGCACAATATGCCATCTCAGATCTCTAGCTCGGTCCATTGAGCTATGAATCGCCGCGTCTCTCTGTCCTCCAGAGATAACATTGGCCTCACCGGCTTAATACCTTTCTGTAAGTATTCCAAATTGCGTGTAGTGGTGGGATCCGACTGCTGAAACTTCTTGATGGTCTCTGGGACCAATCGAGATAGCTCCACACAGCCTCTTCCCAGGGGATACAGGGGGTGGTATAGTTATATACTAACCCGGCAACCACAGCATTGTGGGCCCTGCAGTCTTCACAAGCGGCATTTTGGCACTTTCCGATTGGCCTTCTTGATAAGGCATCTGCATTTATATGCTTTTTACCCGGACGGTGCTCAATATGCTTGTGCTCCAATCCAAACTCAGATAGATAAGCTAACCACCGTCCAATCATCCCCTCGGCGTCCTTAAAATTAAGGAGCCATCTCAGAGCTGAGTGGTCGGTACGCAAAGTGAAGTCAGTTCCCCAAAGGAAATGCTTATACTTCTTTGTATACACCACTACCGCCAACAGTTCTCTTTTAGTGGTACAATAATTACGCTGTGTCTTGCTTAACATATTGCTAGCAAATGCCAATGGGACCTCGACTCCATTCTGTACCTGAGAGAGTGCAGCCCCTATAGCATTATTACTAGCATCGGTGTCTAGTATGAAATGTCCCTCAGGTGTGGGATATTTCAGTACCGGTGTGTTTCTAAACAAATCTTTTATTTTATTAAAAGATTCTTCTTGCTCACTGGTCCATGGGAAGGGTTCCCGAGCCCTACCAGGTGTCCAATGAGCTAAGCATTGCATAGGAAAGCTTACACGAGATTAATTTGGTATAAAATCACAGTAATAGGAACAGAATCCTAAAAATGATCTAACCTCCTTAGCACTCGTGAGTCTTTCCCAATTCTCCACGGCTTCTAGCTTTTCCGGATCTGCTCTTACCCCGTTGGGGGTAATTATCCTTCCTAAGTATGAAATTGTTTTCTTGAACAAATTACATTTCTTAGGCTTGAGTTTAAGGCCGTTAGCTAGAATCCTATCCAGGACCAGCTGTAGGTTTGCGTGGCATTCCTTAAATGACTTGCCAAACACGACAACATCATCCAAGTAAACCAAACACTTCTTTCACAACAAGTCGCTAAGTAGATTCCATCATAGCCTCAAAATTAACTGGTGCATTGCACAATCCGAATGGTAAGACATTATACTCGAAGAGTCCCAAATGGCTAGAGAATGCAACGGTATCTGCCAATACCCAGACTGTAAATCCAGGGTGCAGAACCATTGGTTCCCACCTAAGCTATCTAAGGTCTCGTCTATCCTTGGTAAAGGATACGAGTTCTTCTTTGTCATACCGTTTAGTTTACGATAGTCGACACAGAAACGGATGGTACCCTCTTTCCTTTTGGTCATACAAACAGGGCTGGACCAAGTGCACGATTACCCCTAGCTCCAACTGTTTTTGTATTTCCTGTTCACATATTAATTTTTCTTAAGAGAAAGTCTACGATACGGTATTTTGAAAGGTCTCTTGTCGCCCACATCGATAGTGTGCAACACCTTATCAGTTCTGCCTATGGGTCCTCCCTCTGTACCAAAAGCATTTTCATACCTTCGCAGGAGATCCCCTAGGTGCCGTTTTTCCTCCGTATTCTGTAAATCTGATTTATTAATCAGTTTCTGAAATTCTTTATCCAAAGGAAGCGTACTAACAGGGTTTAATGGTTTCTTGAACTCGGCTTCGGCAATGTGTTCCACTGAACTCATCACCCCTACACTGTCGCTTCGTTTGAAGTAAATCACTGAACCAGTTCGGTTAGTCATGGGTAGTACAGTCCATGCTGCATTCGCCACTAACGTATCCACTGAGTCCAACCCGATACTCGATAGATGTATTGTGTCAGATTCAAAGACTTCCATCTCACCCTTCTGGGCCATTGATCCGTCACAAAGGACATCACAAGTGGTACCCGGAGGGATTTTCACCGTATGGATAACCGAAGCTACTGAAGACACTTGTCTCAATACGCACTGTACATGCAAGCCATAGGGGTTCCGGATACTCATCATACCATCCCTCGGATCCAACATGGCCCCATATAGGCTTGCAAAATCCAAACCGAGAATTCCATCATCACTAACCTCTGCTATAGTAGGTGAAAGAAGTAATTCTTTGCCTCCTATACGGATAGGCATCAAAGTCCTCCAGAAAAGTTCTCATACTGCTTCCGTCGGCCGTGCAAGCATTTACCCCTGTTTTGAGATTTTCATGACTGCCGGCCATCGAGTCGAAGAATCTTTTGGACACGCAGGAGTGGCTGGCTCCAGTATCCACTAAGAATTCTCCTACCCGGCCTTCCACAGTTACAGATATATACCACCGTATCCCTCCCAATGGGGATGGGTTACTGGTAAACTGGTGAAAGTCTCCAGAATCACCAAGATTCAATCCGAGTCCTCTTAAAAACTCCAGACAAGGATGACTCGGGGGAAGGCATGTCCCACACACTCGGATCAACGCTTTAATCCATTCTTCCACTCCCCGAGTGCGGCCACTCGCCATATTGTCACCTCCAACACACATATCTGCACTAGGGTCCCCTGCCCCGGTAAGAATGCTGGGGTGCGCAACCACAGTCACCCGACCTCCAGGTAAACTTGATTCGAATTCTTCCACCGGATTACCCCCGGTAGCCTTTTGGCATTCTTTTCTGGTTGGGGTTATACCCAATGGCGTGGATACAACCCCCTCTAATTTCCCAGTATGTCGGCTACATCAGCAACCTGCTGATCTGCTTCGGGTTTGGCTTGATAATAAGCTGCCATTACTGGCTTTGCAGCAGTACACTCTGACGAATAGTGCCCCATTTTCTGGCACCTGAAGCATTTCACAGTTTGGCGATCCACTCTAGGTCTCGACCGACTGGCTTGTAGTGCTTCAGTTATTTTCTTGCACATACCTTCCATTACCTTTGTCAAGTCCAGAGACTGACCACTCACTTTAAAAGTGCTCTTGGCAGGCCTATTCGACTTGCCATTTGACCTGGGTGTACCTGAAGTCACGGGTGTTGATTTCGCATCCTTCCACTTGTTAAACACCTTCCTTGGAATATATTTCCTACCGGAAGTGTTCTTTCTCAATTGCATTGCGCAGAAGGTACCCTCTTGTTCAATGTCAATCAATTTGAAGTCATCCGAGGAGTTAGTCTCCTCGGATCGATGCATTGCAGCTGCTACGGGGGTATGTCCTGACACATTAGGAACATTCCCTGCTAACATGGTTCGTTTCTTCACAGCCATATCTATACCATTAAATATGCCGTGCAATGTGGTACCTTCTTTCCAGGCGTCTCTTGCAGCTATCTGCTCATCTCGGTCTCTACTCTTAGTCCCTTGACGAATTGGGTAATCAAATCGTCCATATACCAGTCCTGGATTTCTGTTCCGGTTCTGGCCTTACTCAATAGGGCATGGAGTTCCATCCCATATGCCCTAAATGCCTCTGAAGGTTTCTGGGTCCGTTTCCTAAAATGTACCATCGGATCCTCCTTGACCATGTTGCATAATAGCCCACTAGCAGTTTTAACTGCTCAAAACTTCCAACAAGGCCATACCAGGTTCGCCATTGCCCCTACACAGCTATTTATATGTGTGCTGGATGCAATGAATTAGCTTTTTACCTTTGGTACACTCTCAACATTGGTTTAGGACCTCGATCAGATTGATCAAAACTACTGATTATAGGGCCCTGCCGATAATAGGAGTCTCTACTCTATATGTAGATCCTTCTGGTGGTATATATATATATATGAAGAGTTTGGTTCCAAAATGCAATAAACGTCATTTTGAAAAAAAAGAGGCGAATATTTCAAAAGCTTACAGATTAGAGATACTTGACTGAAATATAAAACCTATTTTCTTTGAGAAATGTATTTTTCGGCTGTCCAGAGTGCATTTAGTCGAGATTTCATTAGGATAGCACTAAAATAAACTTCAGGGGAGCACTATAAAAATGGGTGTATGCTGAAAATCTGGAATGGACTTATTGCGTATTGTACCAAACTCTATCACCTACCACAACATCTCGTACACAACCAAAGTATTTAGAGTTAAGATGGGGTCTAGATGGGGGGTCCCCATGTCACATGTCGATTTTAAGAAAAGGCTATGTCACATGTCACTAAATTTCTATTTCCCCATGTCTCTGTCACTAAGCTCCATGTCACATGTCGATTTTAAGGAAAGGTCATGTCTCATGTCACTAACTTTTTCATTCTCCATGTCCTTGTCACTAAGCTCCATGTCACATGTTGATTTTAAGAAATGGCCATGTCACCCTGTCGAATTTAGGGGTCTAGACCCATTAAGATAGATCTACAAAATGAGCAGTAAGAGGATCATGTCACCAATTTAGCCCTTGCTCTATCTACCTGTCACAAACTTACTCACCTGATAGACATGAAGTTTTACACTGGGAAAAGTACGTCAATACGAGAAAACCACAAAGAAAAAAGCAGGTTTTGATGTTTGTCTCAGCACTCGTCGTCTGCTTGTCTGCAAGCGGCGCGCAGCAGCGGGGCCGATGTTCAGCTTTCACTGCATCCAGGATGGACTCCTGCTCGCCCATTAGTAGTCCATCCTAGATGTACTCTGCCTAGCCAATCAGCGGCTGCCTGCTGCCCCCGCACTCTGCGGCCGCCTCACCGCCCATCTTCTACACCTTAGATGTACAACCACTGCTTTGTACATCTTGGATGTAGAACATCAGTTTTCTACACCCTAGATGTACAATGACCACTTTGTACATCTCGGATGTAGAAGGAACATGTTCTACACCCTGGATGTACAATGACTGCTTTGTGCATCTGGGATGTGGAAGGAACATGTTCTACACCCTGGATGTACAATCACTGCTCTGTACATCTGGGATGCAGAAGGAACATGTTCTACACCCTAGATGTACAAGCACTGCTTTGTACATCTGGGATGTAGAAGATCAGTCTTCTACACCCTTGATGTACAATGACTGCTTTGTACATCGCAGCCGCCCCTGCCCCCCTCAAGATGGGACAACATTTTTTACACTCCCCCTCGGGAGGCCACTAAAAATTTTACGCCCCCCCTCAAATGCACCACCCATGCACTACCTAATAATTCTAGTCCCTAAGGGCATGATGATTTTTCAACAAGAGGGCGGGGGTCGGTGGGTTTGCGAGAAGATGGCAGTACAAAATTCTGACCCCCCGGTCAAGTGCTTGAAAAAATTCTGAGGGAGTGGTCATTATTTATCAACAGGGGGGTGGTGGGTTTTCGCACGGATGCGCGAAAATTGTTCACGGCCCCCCTCGACGGTAGTCAAAATCTTTTGGCCCCCCCCCCCCGTGCTGGAGGCGAAAATTTTCGTGCCCCTCTTTGATCTATAGTAGTGCACAGGCTTTTTTGCTAAAAAGAGGGTGAATTTTTTTAGCCCTCCTCGATCTGAAAATTTTACGCCCCCCTCAAACCCCCCCCTGTTGATAAATATTGACCACTCCCTTAGGAGTGGACAAAAAAAATGTGGCCCTTTTTGAGCGAAAAAAGCCCGCCGCCACTAAAAAATAAAAGGGGGGCACGGAAAAATTTCAGACCCCTCCGAGGGGGGGATGGAAAATTTTTTGCTGCGCACGCATGGAATTTCACCAACTCCCCCTGTTGTTAAAAAGAACTTTTTTAAGAAGGGTCTCAATTTTTTTTATCCCCCCAAAGCCACCCTGCTCTAGTAGGGACAAGTCATTTATTGCCAGCTTGGGCGGGGGGTTGGTGAAATTCCATGCATGCGTGGCGAATTTTTTTGTCCCCCTTAAAGGGGAAATTTTTTTGTCCCCCCAAACCCCCCCCCCCCGTTGTTAAAAAAATGACCACTCCCTTAGGGGGGCATGGGGAGACAAATAAATGTTGCCCCTTTTTTGCTAAAAAGGGGTGAAACTTTTAAACCCCCCTGCAAGAGCGCCATCCTCCCCTTTTATTAAAAATGACCATTCCCCAAAAACTTTTTTAACCCCCCACCCCCATGGTCATTTGAAATTTCTGGTCCCCCGCTTCCAGATCACACCTCCTCGAGGTGTGATTAAATTTGCAAACCACACCTCCAGGAGGTGTGAATAAGGGCATACCTCCTCGAGGTGAAAATAAGAATCCTAATTCTCACCTCGATGAGGTACACCTCCTGGAGGTGAAAATAAGAATCCTTATTCTCACCTCGATGAGGTACACCTCCTCGAGGTGAAAATAAGAATCCTTATTCTCACCTCGATGAGGTACACCTCGAGGTGAGAATAAGGCCACTGCTCACACCTGCGGCCGCAGAGGCAAGAGCAAGGCAGCAGGCCGCCGCTGATTGGCTAGGCAGAGTACATCTAGGATGGACTACTAATGGGGGAGCAGGAGTCCATCCTGGATGCAGTGAAAGCTGAACATCGGCCCCGCTGCCGGAGCGCACCACGTGTGTCACTCTTCATCACATATCTAGATGCGTCATGTTCTTCATAGGTACAAAGGTTCTGAGGAAGAGTGAAGTCTGTATTGTGGTGCCACCTTTAGCAGCAGCTGGGAGTTGGTGTTGTAGTGGGTTACAACTTGTTCTTTTTTCACCTCAGACGCCAAAACAGACCTAAGACCAAAGACCGACGGATGAATGTTGGGGTTAGTAAGACGGAGTACTCCCGCTGCCTCCCATAGGTTTAACGTTGTGACGGGGTTCTCGGCACGCCCAGGGACCCAGTGTGCAGCCAGGGTGTAGATGCGGGGGCCTCCCATAGAGCGCAATGTTAAACAACACATTTTCCAAACCTATTTAAAAATATTAATCCTTGGAATAATGAAATAATTCGACCACTGGGTGAAAGGGCAGGACTCAAAGATGTTTAATCTTAGGTTTAGATACTATTTATGTGAACTGTCTTGTCGGGGGAACCTTGGATAGCCCACGCAACTTGTCAATTTTGGGCTTTTTCTACCGAAACACATGAAAACAACCAATGTTCACCCTATCAAAATAATTATTTGTATTCCTTCCACAACTTCCATATCATAGTATATGACAGAGAATGACCTAAATATAAATTGTATGTACTTTAGGGAGTGGTCATTATTTATCAACAGGGGGGGAGGGTGGGTTTGAGGGGGGGGCATAAAATTTTCAGACCCCTCCCGAGAGGGGGGTTAAAAAAATTTTGACCCCTCTTGAGGGGGGGGGGCTAAAAAAATTCACCCTCTTTTTAGCAAAAAAGCCCGTTCGCTACTATAGATCAAAGAGGGGCGCGAAAACCACTCCCTTAGATTTTTATTTATTGGCTCAGTTTAACCACCCTGACAGTGGAAAGTGAAGTTACGAATCTGAGCACTCTGTGCTTCGTGAGAGGAAAGGCCTAGCACAGAGGGGTCAAATTGTCAAAAGTGTCCTTCGTTTCGGGAATGCTGATCGCTGCACATCTCATTTTTCTTTTAAATGATCTCGATAATGATTTAGTTCATGTCAATAGCTATCTACAGATACCAGAATTAATTTTTAATTCCAAAGATTTCCATTTCAAAATTGCCGATCAAGTTGCGATGTTAACATTGCGCTCTATGGGAGCCCTCGCGTTTACACCCTGGTGCAAGCTGGCCCCATCTCCTATGATTAACGCAGTTCAGGAGCTCAATCTCTCGTCACCCAATACGGCGGAGTGGGATCTCTAATACTAGATTATGCCTCTTTGCTAAGACATCAAGGAAAAATGCAGGAAAAACAGACACAGAGAGCATCTTGCCCAAGTTTGTACAACTTATGGAGACCCAGGCAAGTCCAATCATTACATGTCAAACACTGGTGTGGTAGTTGTTTACCTAGGTCTATAATTCACGGCTGCCAATACGCTGAACTTTGTGTGAAACTGTAGAGGTTAGACTTAGTAATAGTAGGCCTACCAGTTAGTACTGAAACTTGTGAAACAGAAGGCATAGTCACTGAGTCATGGTGACTGAGGGCAAAAGGGTGTATGTTTGGAGAATCTACCTGGCCCTCCGTGGAGACGAATGCTGAAGCCGTTGCGGTTCCCAGGGTGCCTGGGCAAACTAGGCCGAAATACCTGCCTGCTCACAGGCAGGATCCAAGATGTATACAAGCCTATAGTGGCACAAACACATGGCTAGTCTGAACTATTTAAAGTACTCACTTTCAGTTCCTGGAAATTGTCCCTCTAGTAGAGCAGCAAGTCTTTCAAAAGAGCCATATTTTAGGAGTTTAATTCGTAAGATTACTGAAAGCTATAAGTTGTTTTTTTATGTTGTCCAATGTCTCCGGGTATGGAAAAGTGATGTTTGACCAATGAAAGCTCGTGCAGTCACTGAGAAATCTGCAATTCTATACAACCATCTCTTGAAATTTTAGCCTCGTTTTTAAGAGCTAAAATACATATTGATCACCCTGTTCTGGCACTAATATTCATCTTACAACAATTCCAAAGGTACCTACCCCCCCTAAATTGGACCTAACGATCGCATTAGAGCCAGCCATTTGTTGCTAGGACAAGCGGTTACCTAGCAACAGCTGATTTTCGCTAGCAACGGACACTTTCCCAGACAAAGAAAGACCATTCCTAGGAATGACTGACAGAATGGAGATCATGGATACTGTTTCTCATTTTGCTATTCAGAAGCTCCATGCAATTTAAAAAAGGCAATATTGTGCCAAAATACAGTGTGCTGATCAGAAAATATAGAAAAAAAAGATAGACCTGTAGCAAGTATGATGAAAACATGCGACTTCAGCATTATCCTCTATTGGCAAAATATTCTTTACTAGACAATTGTAGTGTGTCTTATATCCTGAAAATGATGAAATGAGAACACATTTGAGGTTTTACTCTACTTGTGGGGCAGTGATTCCTTAGCAACAAATTTACATAACAACTTATACAGAGGAGCTTGTTCATAGACAAATATGTATTATTGTGAAGAGAGTTAACCATCATTGGACTCAATTTATTCAGAACTGAGTAGATCTTGTTAGAAATATCCCTAATGTAATAGGAAATGTGTCAGATAGTTGTTCAATACTCAAAGAGTTGGCACTTGCTTAAACCTTGCTAGCTTTTGTTTAGCAAGTGGTGAAACCTTGCTAGCTTTTGTTTAGCAAGTGGCTCACCAACAGACAATTGCTCTACTCAGATATGAAAACATGATTATGGAACCCATTGGTTTATAAAGAACATAAATCTGAAGTTGTGCTGCCAAAGCCTTATTGCTAGATTTGTTTACATCTTAGAAATTAAATATTTGATAAGGGGCCAATCAAATATTACATAACACAGTAGGGGAGGGGGGTCATGAAGTTTGTTACACTTTGTTACAGAGAGAGGGGGGTCTGCCCAAGTGTTACATGATAAAAATGAGGAATACATCACATGGCTAAATTTGACAATTTACAAGCATTTTAATGTGATTTTAGAGATCTTCCTATAATTCTTGTTAAATTGAGAAGGATCGAATAAATTTAGGAATATTGATTAGAAGCCCAATATTGTTACAAGGGGAGAGGGGGGTCAAAAAGTGGTCAAAATTGTGTTACGTAATATTTGAACGGCCCTTAAGCAGCATTACTCTTAATTATGTTATTTATAATAATATATAGATTTTGATCAGAATTAGATATAATGTGTGATGATTATTCTGTCACAAACCTTCTCTAGAAGTTCTACTGAGGAAATCTAGCTTAATCTAGCAGCATCAGATAACTGTGATTGCATGGATCTTGCAGTTGATATCATCATTCTGTCAATGGTGAATTAGCTGCTTTATAAGATCACTTCTGTTGGCAGAAGTGGACCTTTCCAGAGCCTTACTGGTAGGAATCAGCTATAAGGCCACAAGTACCAGCCATATGATCCAACAAACAGAAAGTGCCTAGCAAACTAACCAAAAGACCCTACCTGTGACCATTCTCCTTGCTGGAAGGTCATGTTACAAGACATTAGCTAGGACTTTATTTTAGGCCATAGATATGTTCTTAACTCTTTCCAGCCAGCTCTATCCCCCACATCATTAAAAAGTCCTATTAAAAAGTCCCTAAAATACAGCAGATTGAGGTCCCGGTGTAAGGGTGACCTCAGGAATAGAACCAATGTTTGTGAAATGTATACAAAAATGACTGATTTATAATCTGTATGTAATTTCCTTTCATATGATACCATGATACCTGGCATTACTTATTGAAAATAATTATTGATGGGGCCCAGAATAATGTTATTAAATACTTTAAATGCTCTCCTCATAGTGCATTAATGTACTAGCCATATTTGACCTGCTAGTGCATAAATGCACTAGCCGGCTGGAAAGAGTTAAAAAGACATAGACCATCTGTCTGTCAACAGTGATCATCATCTACATGATGGAAACATTCATATAACAATTAACATTCTATCCAGATATGTTCAAAGTGAAGTGATGGAACTACTATAGCCTACATATTTCAGGCCATTGCCACATGTACATTCATAATATGCTTTAGCATTTGAATATTCATTTTTACACTCCACCTTCTCAGCTGGTACTGAGGTACTTAGAAGGGTTGGCATGATACATTGATGCAGCATTTGCTAAAGGACTGACCAGCATTTCATTGGAGAAGAATGACATATGAAGGCATTGAATGACCATAAGGAGGTAATTTCATCACCCTCTACACACACCCAAAGTCACAGACCAATACTGTAAGCATTGGCCTAAGGTAATTGTCTTGAGGCTAAGGCTACGAGGCACAGGGGCATCCTACATTGTTTATGTCAAGACAAGGGTTGGATTCATGTAGAAGCCATGCCATTTACACATGATTCTATGGTAGTATTAGGTACATAAGGAGTCCCTTCTTGTTACAGTTCCTATAATTCTAATCCTTGGTCGATAATTTATTCTAATAATGTTGCTTAATATCACTCAAAGGATTAATTGATAGGTAGATACATACTGGAAGTAAGGTATTTACCAAGCCTCGGATTACCCAAGATATTCTTTGTATGCTTTAGAATGAGAGAGTTCAAGATGGTGATTATGTGTTCTGTATGATGGCATGTAACATCACACAGGGGCAATATTTAATTTTAGCCTTACCATTTTGGTGGGAGAGCTTTGATCATTATCAGTAGGTAATTTGAATCAGTCTGTATATTTTATATGACTTTGTATAGACAGATTTATGTCTTGTGGTTGATTGAATCTATGGTTAATATAGCTCTTGATAGCGACTTGACTTGACATGTTAATGTTGGTAGCATTCCTTGACTTCTCCTTGACAGGAATGGAATGATATCACTGATAGTGGGTAATCAAGCACATAGGCTTTATGTCACACTTTTTATAACAGCAATTACTAAGGTATGGCAGGTTACCAAATGACACCCAATGAAATATTAGGATATCATCTGTGTGCTGATACTCACATGAGATGTACATACATCACAGACTGACCTGTCACCTCAACCTGATACATAAACTGCTTTCAATGATACTTTGCTGATGTTATCTTTAGCCATAGTAGTGACAGTTGATTTTGTATTTAAGTCTGCAGAACCTGTATGAAGCCCCTGTATAAGGTGTGGCTTATAGGTCATTTCAGGCTCTGGCTGCAGCTCAAAGTATATTACTCAAAGTACCATACTATAGAATAGTAGTAATCTGAATATTTGTAGGCCACTAGGTATGGTTAATATTATTTTCCAAAATAGAAAAAGGAAATGAGTTGCTGGGTGATTTCTTTTTTTTTTCTATGGGGACATTTTATGATAGGATCATATATTTCAAGCAAATATAGCTGACTAATATTTGAATCTCATCTCATTGGATCTACATATGTATACACATGTACATGAACTTGGCTATCACATGGTCCTTGGAATGTGGTTGGTTTGCAAACAATACAGTCATGATGTCTCTTGCCAAGCAATAGACATCTTTAGAAAAAAAACCTGTGATCACTAGAATACCTGGTGCATATCTTTTCATATCTAGAGCATCTGTGTGTCAGTTGGTAGGCTACTTGCTATGCAAAAGCTAGTACTTTCTAAACAATAACCAACTGCACAATTGTTAAATATAATTATTTCCTATTTTGGGGGGTATTTTGAGGTATAATTGTTTTCAAATACATTGAGTCCATGGATGCTTAATTCTCATCAAATCCAAATGTCTTTTCATGAATATACTCAATTTTCTTAGGTTTGAAAAAGTGTTTATTTGAACTTCTCACAAAATTACAATGTGGATAATCAGAGTCCAGCTTGCAGCATAAATCTCAATATTACAATTAGTTCCAATTTTAACTATATAAACCATCACATCAGCTGTTACTTGATATTCATTACATCAAACAATTTTATATACGCACATGAGACGCACAAGGGCAATGAGGTATATGAGTAGGCAATTATGACATATGATAGACACAATGGCATTGACATACAGACATAGAAGACAGCCCAAGAAAGAGAAAATAAGATATAACAATTTAACACCATCGACCCCTGTTCCCAATAAATTATTCATTAAAGACCACGAAGCTTAAGCTCAAGAGAACTTATAATCCAAGAACAATATATTCATTCATCTGGTAACTTGTGGCTAGTTCATATGGACGTGCAATATGCATTATGCATTATGTCAATATAGGTTGCTAAGTAAATTTGTTGTTGCTAGTCAATCAGCTACTCTAGGAGTAAAGTGAAAGCCTCAGATGTTTTTGAGGATATAAGACACACTACAATTATCCAGTATATAATATTTTTCTAATAGAAGATAATGCTGAAGTTGCATGTTTTCATCATACTTGCTATATCATTTTTTTTCTACATTCCCTGATTAGCACACTGTGTTTTGGTACAATATTGCATTTTCTACAATGGCATGGACCTTCTCAATACCAAAATGAGAAGCAATAGCCATGATCTCCATTCTGTAAGTCATTCTTAGGAAAGGTCTTTCTTTGTCTTGGAAAAATTCTGACCCCCCCCGTTCAAGGGGTTGAAAAAATTCTGACCCCCCCTCAAACCCACCGGCCCCCCCTGTTGTTAAAAAATGATCACTCCCTTAGATCTGCTCTGTAGATGACACTAGTGACATGGGTTTTTGTTTAGTGACATGGGACATAGGCATTTCTTAAAATCGACATGTGACATGGGGACCCCCCCATCAAGGGCCCCCCAAGCACCACAAACACTTGAAACAAGGGCTGTCCACAGATGAAGCCTGAATGTGACGTATCTCCACAGTCTAGGAAGGGTCTGTGGAATAGAGAGCTACCGAGGGTCAGGATGGAAAGGATGGTGGCGGGGGGGGGTTACCAACAAGAAAAATGTGGCAAGGACCACAGATAGGAGTTGCCGCTCCTATCCGTGGTCCTAGCCACATTTTTCTTGAGCTCTCAGACAGCCCCCCCCAACAAAACACAGTAGGCCACACACAGAGTAGGCCTACAGATCGCCGTTGTTTGACTCAGGAACAAACCAGCGTCTGCCTGTCCAGCTCACATGATGCCCATCCCCTCTTATTGATATCACCATGGCTACGAGACAACGACGAGTTTTGCCTCGTCCAAAGCTATAAATTATTCTCTGAGAATCTTTCGTCATATGGTTCATAGCCCCCTATACCATGTTGGTTGGGGGGGGGGGGGTCACAACACTTGAACTCAGTGCCTTTAATAGTTCTGTTATGGTTATGCTGATGTAACAGCGCTGGCCACTTTTTTGTGGCTGGACAACTCAACGTGATCCCAGTATGTGTTGGGCGTGATATCACACATCGCTGTTTGTGTCTTAACATGTGATGTCATGCACTGTCCATTAGCAAAACCGAAAACATAATAGGAGTTCCCCAGCGCAACATCACTGTGGCGCAGCGTGCCAGGCAACTCCTAAAAATAGCGGTCCCCGGGTAGTGGCCCTAAATGTAATAGGTCTACCATATGGGGAAGGTGGGGGGCCAAAATTGAATCATGTCATTGGATCCCGGGGGGGGGGGCACTCCCTATGATCTTTTCTATAGTTTCTATGTGCGAACATGACGTCCAATTTTGTCGCGCAACCACGCGGGAGAATGGGAAAAACCTACCCCTTTTTCAGAAGAATTCCAGCCATAAAGCAAACCCCGTACCCTTAAATAGCTTAATAGAGGAGGATCTGGAAAAAAGATAACCCTATCACAGGCCACTCATAAAATGAAATATCAGAGGGTAAATATTGCTCAGATATAATCTGTGCTTGCTAGATTCCTGATTTGAGCAAAGTTTTTCAGAGAAAATCATTTTTGTGCCTAGAAATATATCCCTTTCCCCCAAAAATTGCCAAAAAACTACCCTAATCAAGGGCCCTTGAGGGCTCATGCCTAGGGCACAAAAACCGGGCCCAAAAACTACGCCTTTCCCTTGAAATCGTGTTTGCACATAGTATCCAATGATTGAGGGAGTGGCCCCCCGGCCCAGGCATTCTGATGGGGAGGGTAAAATAATTTCACCTGTTTTCAGTGGAAAACCCAGTGTGTTACTATAGATTAAATTGGCACATTCACACATGATTTTCGTCCCTTAAGGGGGGGGGGGGTAAAAAATAATTTTACCCCCTGGAGAGGGAGAGGGGTCAATTTCTTTTTTCGTGTGTCCGCACACAAACCCACCAACCCCCCTGTTGTTAAAAAATGATGGCTCCCTTATTAAAGTAGGCTACTGCCCTCTAAAACCTCTCACACAGTAGCAGGTATTATATAACTGTTGGTAGCCAGGTTCTGTGAAATGCCTGCTGTAGGCTTTATTCCCTGCTTGATTGGTGTGTACCTGGTGCAGCATGGTAATGTGCTATACAACCTTAGAGTATGTATTACAGTTTACTGCTGGTTTACCACACTTGTACTGTAGAGTGCTATAGACAGACAAGAGGCCTACCCTATGGCCTCCTACTCTATAGGGGACCTGCGGGTATGTTATGTGTAGTGCAGGACAGCTTGTCCCCCTGCCCCTCATACAGTGTTACCCCCTACACTACCCCCAACCACACCACAGACCAGGTCAGTCTAACTCCACCACCACTAGTATACCAGTAATCACCCCCCCCCCACCCCTCCTCCTGCCACCTCCACCACCATGTCCCAGCTCGGCCTCCAGGCCTAGTGTGGTCCCTGCACTCTGCCCAAAAAAATGACACAATCCGCGTTGAAATATCATGGGGAAATGGGGTATTTTCATCCCGTAGGAGTATCCTTGGATTTTAAAAAAGGGGAATATAGGAATTTGCACGAAATTAGTAAAAGGGGCTACTTTTTAGGTGGGAGTATAGAAATTTCAGAGTTAAAGGGTGGCTAGCACGGATAAGACGTACCCGCGTTAGCAAGTCACATGACCACACCTTGATCAATCAGGGTATGCAATTTTTTAGCTTTTTGAATCGGTACCCATGTTGAAATTTGCTGTGCAAGGCCCCCCTTTAAGGCCACTTTAGGGAGGCCAAAAGTTCATATTAAAGGGTTATTTGATGAAAATCCCTCAATTTAAATATGGGGGGTTTAAGGCATTCAAAAGTCCTTCTTTCTCAAGAAAATGGGTATTTTTCACCTGAAAAGTCTGTGGAAAAGGATTGTTTTAAAACCCATTAACGAGGATGTTGTTAGTTTGGGTGTTGAGTGCAGCTACCCATAGTACTTGTAGTTGTACCTAAGTACCTACTCTGTCGGCTCTGACCACTCAGCCATGTAGACTACTGCACGCCTGCAGGCTGTCTGTGTGGGTGTGTGGGTGGGTGTTGGGGGGTAGGTGAGTACCAAGCTATGCAGGCCTACACAGGGGCAGCGTACATGGGTCACAGTGTATGTAAATGGGTAGGGGGGGCAGTTACAGGCCTCCTTAGTCCCCCCACCTCCAGTACACTCCCTCTGACCACTGCTCTTACACCCACCCCCACCATCTCCTCACCATCTCCTCAGCCCATTCCCACACACACCCCACTCCTCCTCACCACCACCACCACCACCACCACCACCACCATCACCACCACCAGCAGCAGCAAAGAATACCTAGCTTCAGACATTTATAGGGTAAGTTCCATGGTTGCTTCCATATCAGTAGGAGGTTTATTGCAGGTAAACACACCAATGCAGTAGAGTGTGTTTCAGCTATTAACTATGGTGACCTTTGATCTCACCTGAATTGTTATGTACAATTCATACATTCATGTTTTTCTAACCCTTTAAAGTCAGATAGTGCAACAATGGTTTATACTCATAGGAAGTCATGATGCCTGAATGCAGCCCTGGTGAGTAACTCGCCAGGGCTACATTTACACATGATAATGACCCGCCGGGCTCAATAAACTGTGGGAGGGTCTGCATCATGTACCAATGAGGTGCTGCTAAGCAGACTCACATTCACTTCATTAATGCATCATGCCAACCAATGGGCATGATACCGTCCTGCATCACTGCGTAAATCAGTGGACTTCAAAGGGTTAAGCGCACCTTTAAAGCAGGTTTTTACAGCAATGCTTCTTGCTACCGGGGATATTAATTAATGCTACCGGGGATATTAATTAATGCTACCGGGGTATTAATCAATGCTACCGGGGATATTAATCAATGCTACCGGGGATATTAATCAATGCTACCGGGGATATTAATCAATGCTACCGGGGATATTAATCAATGCTACCGGGGATATTAATCAATGCTACCGGGGATATTAATCAATGCTACCGGGGATATTAATCAATGCTACCGGGGTATTAATCAATGCTACCGGGGATATTAATCAATGCTACCGGGGATATTAATCAATGCTACCGGGGATATAAATCAATGCTACCGGGGATATTAATTAATCGATACATCATGGCCTCTTGCCGCCTGACGCAGTGCTGTTGAGTCTGCCGGCACATTGGTGCATCACGCCAACCATCCATGGTTAATCAAGACAAGTGGGCAGTTCATTATAGACGATGTGGCCAAAAGACGATGTGGCCAAAGTTGTGGATGATTTGGCCAAACAGGGTGGACTTTGTGGCCAATGTTTTGTAGGGCAATCTAACATAAGAATATGGGTTCTAAAAAGGGTTTCATAACGAACCCATTTACCTACCCTAACATAATTTCTCCCTGTGTCATACATGTACTTTTATTTTTACCTATATTCTACAAAAGGTACCCTCAATTCTGTACTAATACCCATGGACGATGTGGCAAAAAGACGATGTGGCCAAAGGATAATGTGGCCAAAGTTAAAAAGATATGGTTTTCACATAAACATAAAGGATAAATTATACTTGTAAATTGGCCACATCGTCCATTTTCTCTGATTGTCCCATAAATTTGGCCACATCGTCCTTGGTTTGGCCACATCATCCATTTGCCACAAAGTCCATTGGCCACATCGTCCATCAGCGATGTGAGCAGTCAAGCGTAACAGTACAGTACACAGCAGTCATAGCTCCCAATTACTAGCTGTGTTCACTGATCCATGACCACTGTATATGGGCCCTTTTGCACAGTACACTCAGGGTGGAGGGCAGTGGGGGAGGGGGGGGGGCAGGTACATTGGGCACAGAATAGGGGCCTTGGTAAGTGGCAGTTTAGGTAGCTGCAGCAGACCACTGAGTGTACTCTGTATGCAGGCACCCTAATCTCAGGTTAGACTGGATACCTTTCCTACTACTCTTCTGCTACATATGAACGTGGAGGGACCAGTGCAATCTCAGATACAAGTTAGAGTAGTAATGTAAAACCTGATACATGCACCTCGTTTTACCGGCTCACACCACGACACAGTAAGTTAAGTGTAGGTTGGTAGGAGTACTAGTTATAACACCTACCGCTTTATCTACCTGTGCAGTAGTACCGGTATAGACAACTGTGCTATTGACTCAGTCAGATCCCAGGTGTGGCTTATAATAAATCCACAGGGTGCAGTTTTAACCCTTTGGGCTGCTGATGTAGGAGTGCATCATGCCCATTGGTCGTCATGATGCACCAATGAAGTCCTGGCGAGACTGCTCGCCAGCACTTCATTGGAGCATCATGTCGAATCTGCATATAGCCTATTACCAAGTTTGGGGTGCTGCTTATATGCTTGTGATGGTTGAGATATAATTGTGACCCATCCTAACAAAGTGGTACTGAAGTCGCACATTTAACAGCCTAGATATGGCCCTTTCAAGTTATATGGTGTCAAAAATATCAGATTTTTCAAAATTGATATTTTAGCATTTTTCTTACATATGGGAAGATATCTTTCAGAATCCTTGCTTACTAGATTGAATTTAGGTCCCAAATGCCCAAAAGACATAGATCTAATTTTAATGGTTATATAGAATTACATAGGAATCATATAGGATTCATAGATTATTAAATGTTTAATATGTCAATTATCTCAGTTAAATCATTTTTTAATCGATCCGACTAAATTTTCCTACAGAAGATCTATAGAGGACCACCTGGTTCAAATATGCAAGTGTTATATACCAAATGAAAGCTCTTGATGAGCTGCAAATGAATATGCCAATAACTAAACATTTTTCATGTGCGACTTCCGAACCATTTTGTAAGGATGGGTCACATATGTCGAAGCACCTTTACTAGAGTTGAAGTATCATGTATGAACCCTGTAGGGTCGGCATGGTGCATGAAGGCTTACTGTAAGGTAAGTCCCATACATGGCTTTAGGTCCTATAAATGGACAGTGTTTTCAAGCATACCAACATATACTGTAAATTCCACCGTATAAGCGACAGCTTGCACATGAATCATACGCCTTCTGAAGTGCGTAGAGGTCCCCAAAGTCCGGGTGCAGCTTATACATGTGTATCTAGCACCATTCAGGCTATTAAGGTTTCCCATAATACACTTTGTTCATGGAGGTATCCTGTTAATTACCATAATTAGGTCAGTCATGTGACCTGCTCTGGCCAATGGCATTGGTCACGTGACTGACCTACTTATGGTGATTAACAGGAAACCTCCAGGAACAGAGTGTATCATGGAGCCTATATCTGGGCTTCCTAGGTTTTAACTCTCCTCTTTCCTATCTGCTCAGTGTGTGTATTTTCTCCCCATGATTATGACCTTAGCTCTCAAAATAATGGCTTTAAACATTTATTTCTCACTAACCCACTCACTAACCCACTCACCCAGTACTAAACCTTTCGAGGCCCACATGTGGCTTATATGAATGTTTTGCCATTTCAGTGAATGACTGATCATCGTGAAGGCATGACGGTGTCAAGAGTGTAGGTAGGTTTATGTCGTTGTGATATAAATTTTTAAATGAAAGGCTTCTCCAAAAAAAAAGCAAACTTGTTTCTCATCACCAAGTAAAAAAAAAGTGAAAAGAATGATGGGGGAGGATCTTGATTTTAATTCCTTATTTGATCTAAGCAGTTCATTAGGGCCTGATATCTGTAGACTGCCATACTTTTGATCATTTTTTAGTATATTTTCCTCAGAAACTTCTAAAAAAGAAAGAAATCTCAAATGAAAAAATCAAAAGTTAGGGCAATGTTAGTAACATGATTATTTTTAGCGCGGCGACTAGTGAGTACTACTCGTGAGATGAGTAGACTAGTGTACAGTTCACAGTCGCCACGGTGTAAGGGATAGGGAGGCCTTGCAATCTATTTTTGTTTGTGGCTCCTCTGCTATGGACTATTCCTGCTCACAAGTCTAATGTAATAACAACAGTGTGTGTACTTTACTTATCAGTGAAGAATTTTCAGAATATATTTCATACTTTTGATTTTATTCGCAGATAAGACATTTCATCATTTGGAGCCCTATGGCAGATTAGCATTAGAGCATTTTAAGATTCAGAAATGCATCTCTGTAGCCTTTGTCTTAGAATTGTTCGTTCTAAAAATACTATATATATGCAGTACAGGTTTCATCTCAGTGGGTTATGGTACAATTGGATCATATTTTCTGTATTTGAACAAGGTATTCACTGTTAAAGATCTCTATGGAGAAATCAGGTTTAACGTGTGTGTTGCCATAT
Organism: Acholoe squamosa; assembly: GCA_949317995.1. Classification (NCBI taxonomy): domain Eukaryota; kingdom Metazoa; phylum Annelida; class Polychaeta; order Phyllodocida; family Polynoidae; genus Acholoe; species Acholoe squamosa. The sequence continues at coordinate 89,075,899 of OX439038.1, read as the reverse complement.
GTGCACTTTTGTAAATCAGAGGAGGTCGAAGTGTAAGGACACCTTGTGGAACTGCTAAACTTTTTTAGTTTACATTGAAATAATGCTTTCTCAGAATATGTATCTGCTATTGGTGATGCAACATTAATTTAATTACTCCTTTCATTATATAAACCATTTTTGTGGAACACTGAAAACATGTATTTACACAGAGGTACTTACACTGTGCTCCCCTTCTACAGAGAGGTCGGGCTTCCCTAGCCCACTTAAAAGGGTCTATTTCTCCTCTTTCCTATCCCCTCAGGATGTGTGTGGTGCACATATGCGCGGGCACTGACACATTCCTCTGTGAAATTGTGTAATGTAGTTCTCGCCATGAATATGACCTTAGCTGTCGAAATGGCGTTAAACATCTATTACTCACTCACTCTACAGAGAGGTGAAGTGATCTGGCCGGTTTGCTGACCACTGGCCCGTGATGAGGTACAGCCTATTACAAGGTTATTGGTAGTTAGGTGTGTGTGTAATGACACACCTGTTGATTATGGCATTGAACATTGAATAAGACAGGTCCCTGTGACAGCTGAGTGTGGTGCATGCAGAATGGACAGTCTACAGGCTATTAGTACTTAGCTGCAGTGGGTAGTTCGGGTTGAATTTGTGCTATATACTACCAAAAGCCCAGATGATCAATCAGTATCACCAACTGAAACTAAACACAAGATTACAAGTCGCACGCCATGTCTCACAGGACTATTCTCTACTATTGTATTAAAATCTACAACACTATGTTTTATTTTGGATTGGCTTAATTACCATAGTGGCCCATATAATCACATCCGCACTTATTTATTTTGATACTGAGCAAAGGCTACCATCGAAATTAATAGCCTTCACTTATAGGAGACTTACATTTATTTGAGAGCATGCGCTACAGTTTAAACAAAGATTTATGATACATCTACAGAAGGAATATGATGCAACATCTGCTGCCAGAACAGGAATATCCCACCCTGTCTAAAAGGTGTAAGCCATAAAGCGTGTCCCCTGTAACAGAGTATTGAGCATGCTGGCGTCATTGTATTATGTGTGAAAACTATGGCACATATAGGGGGGTATACATCAAACAGTTTAAGCTCCATTGGCATTATTATACCTAGCATATGAAACTGCTATTCCTCAAGTATAGGAGGGTTGTATACATACACCAGTGGCATATTGTGCTCTTATCACACCCCCCCCCCCCATACGATACTGTATAGCAAATGTACAGGATCGCCGTATGCCTACCATGGGTCATACGGGCAAAATATGCAGACCATGGGGCATACGGATTGACGAGGGGGCATACGGATTGACGAGGGGGCATACGGATTGACAAGGGGGCATACGGTTTGTTGCGTGGGAAAGTAGTCCCTCCAGCGTTTGCTGCGTACTGTGCGTCCCCTAGCGGCGTATATATACATACTATAATGTCGCATAGATGACGTAAACAAGCCAAAAGGATTATTGCGTTTCTGCGGTAATGACATTGCTGCCACCTAGCGGGATATTGACGAACTGCTTTAGCAGACGAATTTTTTGTTAATAGTGACGACTGAGGCAACCATGGTGGACGAACCTTTATCTGCAGAAGCCGGTCTGAATGTTATTATAGACGAATTAGTCGTCAATAACATTGCAAAAGTATTCCAGGAACTGCACATTGAAGCAGGGGAGGTAGGAGAATGGGATTTAGATACGGTAGTGGATATGGTTCACGCTGAGATTGCCCTGGAAATGCGTAAAGAAAAGGACGAATTTAGAAAAAAGCAAGAAGAAAAGAAGCAGGACATTGTTTACAGTGCAGACATCGATGCATTAGTTTCATCTGTAGCCAGAAGGGAAGACTACCAGAAGAAAATAGACGAGCAAAACAAGAAGGAAAATGATAACTTCATAAGGCAACTATTGAACAGTGGCAAATATCCTGTAATTGACAACGTAACAAGCTCTCAACTGGGTAAGTTCATTGATATGCCCCATATTGAAGTAGTGGACTGTGGTGTTGCTATAGACGACCAAAAAGACGATGTCCTACCCCTGTTGAGGAAATGCAGAAGATACAAGACTATACAGCCCCCCCACTGGACCCCCCTGGAGCTGAGGGAGATGTACTCGATGACGAGCAACTAAAGAAGTATGTGGAGGCACAGAAAAGTGACACTGTGAAAAGAACCCGCCAGGTGAGTGATAATAATAAATACTCTAGATAAAATAGGAAAAAACTTATTAAAAAAAAAATAAATCGTCCCCAAAAAATGTAAAAAAAAAAATGAAATAAATGAATTACATCACCTGCCCCCCCCAAAAAAACTGTTTTTAACCTACAGGAAATATATATGGCTACCACAGACACTTATTCAGCATTAATTTAATTTTTCAGATTGTCAATAAATTTACTGAGTACATTAAAGTGAAGTTTATATATATTTGATTATTATTAGACCTACCATTATTGTTATTATTATCATTATACTGATTGTACTAGGCCCTTTAAAATTCTTAATTTTCCCCCTTTTCAACCACATTTCTGGGGGTTTGATTATAATTTTTACACACAATTTTAAACCAATTTTATTGAATCTTTTTAGGCACCTCCGTGACAACCATTATGCTTGGGATCTACATAAAGATGATGAATTTGAGGGAGCTCGTGCAGTGTTGGCAAGTCGTAGGAAACAGCTTAAGGGAAAAGGTCTGGGAGGCAGACCTAACCGGTCTGAGGCTTTTGATCCAGTACAAATGGAACAACTGTGGTCTATGGTGCTCTAGGGGGTAAAGATGGGCATACATTACAGGATTACATTATGGGGGGATATAGTAAAGGGAGAGGATGAGCAGGGGGACCAGTACTTGGAAATAAGGTGTGAGAGGCTTAGAAAAACCCGTCAGGGGGGGAGGGGGGGGTCATATCTGGCCATTTAACCCAAAGGTATGGGCGGATTATGACGATACCCGTTGCCCCATGCAGTTGTATGAGTTCTATAAATCGAAGAGGCCACAGGAAATGAAAAAGCCAGATTCACCGTTCTACTTGACCCCAAAGGTTGATACAAAACCTGAAGATAGTGTATGGTACAAGAATAGCCCTATGGGCATTAATATGCTGTCCAAAGTGGTCTTATGGCAAGCTCGGCTCTGATGCATATGCTCGTGAAGCATACGGGGTCACCAACGCATCCATCGTTGTGTTTGGGTTTAATATGCACGCTAGTGTGCATACGGATTTGGGCTGACATCTTGTGGAGAAAACTGGAACTGGATCGCCGATTTTGTCCACGATTTTTGGAAATAATCGGCCAAATATTGATGTTTCTATGGTGGGAATCGGTAGATAGTTTATATTGACATCCACATAGAACTTTGCAGCATGAAAATCAGACCATAAACAAGGTTTTTGATGGACATTCATCGTAAAAATTTTGGGAGACATCTAGCGGACATTTTGCAAACTAGAAAATAAAAACAATCGTCGATCGCCTATTTTGGCCGAGATTTATGGGGATAATTGGCTGAATAATGATGTTTCTGTGGTGGGAATGGGTAGATGCATTTTGCTGGCACACATGTAGAAAGTTACAGCATGAAGATCGGACAATAGATAAGGATTTTAGATAGAAATCCACTGTAGAAAATCGGGAGACATCTAGCGGCCATCAGAAGAACTGATAATATGAAACTATAGTAAAACTTCGTTATAAGGAGGACCCAGAAAAAAGTGAATTTGCTCCTTATAAGCAAGGTCTCTTTATAAGCAAGGTCAGCCTACTTGGTGAGATATGCCGGAATAGCTTGTATAGCAGGCACATCCCATATGCAAGACATACATTGTACTCTCTACTTGAGGGAGAGCTATAGGGTGTACATGAGGCTAGATTTTGGCCACTCAGTACTGTTTTTAGTATGATATTTCTGCCTATAAAAGACCCCAAATTTTTACTTATGCTATAGGGGGCACTAGGTGTACCATAGGGGAGTCCTCATCCTGTCCCCGGAATATTTTATTCAGTAAACAAGGAGAATACAGGGAGGAAAGGGGCCTGTGACAGGACATCTCTCCCCACCTTCCAGTTCCTATGTGTGGTTGTGAACATGTAAGGGAGGAAAGGGGCCTGTGACAGGACATCTCTCCCCGCCTCCCTGCCCCTATGTGTGGCTGTGAACATGTGAGGGAGGCCAGGGGCCTGTGACAGGGTATCTCTTCCCACCTCCCAGTCCCTGTGTGCGGCTGTAAACATGTAAGGGAGGCCAGGGCTTGCTAAAATTTCCTCCTTATATCAGAGTTTATAGAAAAATTTCCTCGTTCTAAAGGGGGTTTTATTATTATAGAAATGTATGGGGAAAGATTGCTGCTAGACATATGCTCCTTATAAGCAAGGTCTCCTTATATCAGAGCTTTTTATAACGAAGTTTTACTGTATTGACCTAGAACTTATACATTATTTTGTTGATGAAAAAGAGGAAAATTGTGATAAAATTGTAGAGGAATAGCAGTATCATATGCTAGGTGTAATAAAACAAAAACACAACTAGTGAGCATACAATGGGCCATAGACCATATGGTGGGCCACTCATGGGCATATGGGTCCTTGCATGATCACACATTGTATTTTTGGTTATTATTTTGTGTAAAAAGTTCCTGCATATAAGCCATTACTTGTACATGAACCAGAGGCCAGGTGCGGCTTATGGGAAGTCCCCGAAGAAGGGTTGTGGTTTATAGGTGCATAAACACTGGTGTTCAGTCTACAGTAGCAGTTGCTAATCTAATCTGGGATACTGGTGTAATTTCCAATTTTCAGATCTAAAAGATTTAATTCTAAGTGCATATCAATTTCCAAGGGACTTTAAGTTTATACGTGAGTGTATGGCTTATACGTGAGTGTGGCTTATACGTGAGTGTATGGCTTATACGTGAGTGTATGGCTTATACGTGAGTGTGGCTTATACGTGAGTGTATGGCTTATACGTGAGTGTATGGCTTATACGTGAGTGTATGGCTTAAACGTGAGTGTGGCTTATACGTGAGTGTGGCTTATACGTGAGTGTGGCTTATACATGAGTGTGGCTTATACGTGAGTGTGGCTTATACATGAGTGTGGCTTATACGTGAGTGTATGGCTTATATGTTAGTGTAGGGCTTATACGTGAGTGTATGGATTATACGTGAGTGTGGCTTATACGTGAGTGTATGGCTTATACGTGAGTGTGGCTTATACGTGAGTGTATGGCTTATACGTGAGTGTGGCTTATACGTGAGTGTAGCTTATACATGAGTGTATGGCTTATACGTGAGTGTGGCTTATACGTGAGTGTATGGCTTATAAGTGAGTGTGGCTTATATGTGAGTGTATGGCTTATACGTGAGTGTGGCTTATACGTGAGTGTAGCTTATACGTGAGTGTATGGCTTATACGTGAGTGTGGCTTATACGTGAGTGTATGGCTTATACGTGAGTGTATGGCTTATACGTGAGTGTGGCTTATACGTGAGTGTATGGCTTATACGTGAGTGTATGGCTTATACGTGAGTGTATGGCTTAAACGTGAGTGTGGCTTATACGTGAGTGTGGCTTATACGTGAGTGTGGCTTATACATGAGTGTGGCTTATACGTGAGTGTGGCTTATACATGAGTGTGGCTTATACGTGAGTGTATGGCTTATATGTTAGTGTAGGGCTTATACGTGAGTGTATGGATTATACGTGAGTGTGGCTTATACGTGAGTGTATGGCTTATACGTGAGTGTGGCTTATACGTGAGTGTATGGCTTATACGTGAGTGTGGCTTATACGTGAGTGTAGCTTATACATGAGTGTATGGCTTATACGTGAGTGTGGCTTATACGTGAGTGTATGGCTTATAAGTGAGTGTGGCTTATATGTGAGTGTATGGCTTATACGTGAGTGTGGCTTATACGTGAGTGTATGGCTTATACGTGAGTGTATGGCTTATATGTGAGTGTATGGCTTATACGTGAGTGTAGCTTATACATGAGTGTATGGCTTATATGTGAGTGTATGGCTTATACATGAGTGTAGCTTATACATGAGTGTATGGCTTATACTTGAGTGTGGCTTATACGTGAGTGTGGCTTATATGTGAGTGTATGGCTTATACGTGAGTGTATGGCTTATACGTGAGTGTATGGCTTATACTTGAGTGTGGCTTATACGTGAGTGTATGGCTTATATGTGAGTGTATGGCTTATACGTGAGTGTGGCTTATACGTGAGTGTGGCTTATACATGAGTGTATGGCTTATATGTGAGTGTATGGCTTATACGTGAGTGTATGGCTTATACGTGAGTGTATGGCTTATACATGAGTGTAGCTTATACATGCTTATACATGAGTGTGGCTTATATGTGAGTGTATGGCTTATATGTGAGTGTGGCTTATACGTGAGTGTATGGCTTATACGTGAGTGTGGCTTATACGTGAGTGTATGGCTTATATGTGAGTGTGGCTTATACGTGAGTGTATGGCTTATACGTGAGTGTATGGCTTATATGTGAGTGTGGCTTATACATGAGTGTATGGCTTATATGTGAGTGTATGGCTTATACGTGAGTGTATGGCTTATACATGAGTGTGGCTTATACGTGAGTGTATGGCTTATACGTGAGTGTATGGCTTATACGTGAGTGTATGGCTTATATATGCATTAATTTACTGCATAGAAGTTATTCATACATTTTGATTAATCAAAAACATTATTTTTCCTGCACCCTATTTCTCAGGTAAAATAATTATTGATCAGTAATGTCCTAAGGCCCATAGGGCCTCATGGGACTGCCTGCAGGTTTGGATATGTATGCTCTGCGTTTTCTCAATTGCCCTACGTCCTGGCATCTCATGCAGGTCACTTCCTCTCACACAGGCCATTTGGATATTTTGATATTTCAAGGTGCCTATATGACTTTCATTATATCAACTTGTTTTAAACTATACAACAACTTGGAAAAAAAAATTGATGAGAATATAATTTTACAAAAATGGCCCTATATTCACTTCTTTTTGAAAAATTCTTTGATCATTACGAAGTTGAGGTCATCGTCCTAAGGCCCTATGCCAGCCATTATGATTTTACGCCAGCATAAGCCGTCATGCTGACATCATTTCAGCATCACTGTATAGCCCTACGGCTGACATGGGGCAGTAGTCAGCTCTTTGTATAGTATAGTATAGTTCCATAGTAATACCTGTGATATAACACAGTGCATAGACCTGTCTTTTTCTCTTTCTATGCAGAAAGAAGGCAGGAGAGTGGATTGTAGAAGGGACAGCCAAGCACTGACCAGTTACTTCAAAACATATAGACGCACCAAGCAATATGTGACATGGGATTTAGTGATTCAGATTGGCTTGGTAGTTGACCCACACTGCTGCATAAGCTTTACCTGCTTTTCAACAAAGGAGAAAACAGTGAAAAACATTTTTCAGACATCAATTACTGTATGTCTGTTAGAGAGCAGTCAGAACTGTTCTGCAGCTACTGAGGGGTAGCTGCTTCATTTATAAACTATCTTGACAAATACTAGTCACACCGGCCACAAGAAATCGTCTGATACAGGCAGTGATGCACAATGCTACCGTAATCTCCCGCGTATAAGACGCGTCCTCTACGCCAAACAAAATGCTGGGGGGTCTTATAGCTTTCTCTCAAGTTGGGTGTGTGCGTCTTATACGAGGGGTAATTTTACTATAGAAATGTACTAATTTTACAAATTTCAGCCTTAAAATGTGCGTCTTATACGCGAAAATGCATGTGCTGAGTTTGGGGTGCGTCTTATACGCGCAGCGCATCTTCTACGCGGGACTTTACGGTACTACATGTGCCACTCTGGAAGAGAGATTAATACTGGCCATTATAGCTATCATTAAAGTACCTATATGACTTTTACTTAACTTCTCACTGTAACAACACCAAGTGTCTAGAGTGTGGCCTCAGTTGGCTCTGTCAAAATCACACATGGAGAGGGCAAGTCAAGGTGCGCTGTGGCACACATGCACTCACTGCAGTCAGATATTTGAATTACAAGAAGACCTTTTCTCACATAAAGCAACTATGCATTATAATGGAAAGGTGTATGGTTTTGTTTATTGTTCTGAAATTTTCCGATCTAAATTTCAGCTAGATATGCCTACATCAACTCATCTTCAGCTCAAGTGTGATCGGTGCCCTTGGGTGTTCCGTATTAAAGAAGAACTTGACACACATATGTTGTCCCATGCTCAAACGTGTTCTCTTTGTACTCAGAGCTCTGGACATGCATAATGCAGACCCACATTCAACATAAGTGTGTTCATTGTCCACAGCTTCAGCACCAAAGAAGGCCTCACCAGTCATGTGTTCACACATTTCCAGCACAAGTGGGTTCAAAAGAGAAACTTGATAGACACATGCATTTCCCATGTTCTTTGTGTCCACAGTTATTTGACACTAAGAGAGAGCTATCAACACACTGAGCCATGACATCATCCGACAACTCAAGAAAGGTCATGACCAATCAAAACATATGCCAACACCTAGTCAGGGCTCTACATGTGTTTGGATCAGTCAGTTGTAACACAACAAATGCTCAAAATGTGACAGTACATTTGGGTCAATTGCAGCCCTAAACAATCACATGGAATCACGTAAGATTGTTGTCGCTGATTCCACAAGAGCAGTTATAAAAGCAGCGGAGAACAACAGATTGTCCCAAGAGACAGTGTGGTCCTAGCGACGCCATGGCATATAAATGTCCATTCTAAAAGGTATCTAGTGCATTGTGGGGCACTGTAAGAGCACACATACAGAGTTGTACGATGAGACCTCCAACCGCTGAGTCTAGCTCCCAACAGTCACTTAAAACTGTAGTTAAGCACAATGCTGAGAAACAACTCACTCGGCCAATCCTAACCACACTTCTAACTCTGGAGGCACCTCATCAAATGTCTGCTCTTCCAGTCAAATCCCACAAAGTCATAATAAGACTTGTAGTAAGATGTCAATTGCTCAACATATAGAACAATCACGGCCACATTATTGCCACAGCTTTGATAACATGGAGTCAAAATTGGAACCCCACATGGTTCAGGAGGTCAAACAGCGCAACTCAGTATTTGACTACTGAACATGTCAACACTCACTCATCTATTGCGTATAGCCTGCCAGAGACAGGCACATCCATGACGCAAAGGAATGAGTGTCCTCCCAAGGACAAAGGCCGTATTCATTTTTATGACCTGAATAAACATACCCGCATGCCTCCTGTACCTGCCCAAGACACTGGGAATAACGACACTGCTGGCTTGGCTGCTGTCACACCCTTAGTCATCACACCCACTACTTCCTGTATGGGTCCTGAATCACATCAAGATGTCATGGATGCCATCTCCCACACTGCTACAGAGCAGTATAATAGTATAATGGCTACTACAACGGCCACTTCAAGTAATTCAGCTGACTCATCCAATAATGTCATGCCACTTATTTGTGCATGGCTACAGAACCAGCCCTGATCATTGTGCCTAATGAATTGGCTCTCGATACTCCACAGGACATATCCCATACAAATGCTGGTTCCAAGTGTTCAGTACAGGCACGTTACGAGTGTTATTATTGTAGTGAGACGTTTAACGCTGCCCCTGCCATGTACAAACACACCATGCCACACACATGTACATTTTGTCACCAGAGTTTCTGTCACTCGTCATACTTCACAGATCACCATGTGACCTACCATGGAGTAGAGGAGAGGAAGGACCCGTTTTTAGGACCCATGGATTTAAGTCAACCTCTGTTACACCATACAGAGGTCAAACCTGAACATAGTGCAGACACAGACACAGGCAAGTTGTATGAAGGAGTGCTTATTTGACGATTCTAGGCTCACAGAACACGTTATGATACATGCAGTGAAGGACTACTCAGCTTGTGCTCAGTGTGTGAAGGGGTTTCTTACACGTGCAGACTTAGATGCAGGGGGAAAACCAAGAGCGTCTCTCTTCGATCACTCTTTGAGTGACAACAGAGTGGTAGCAGGGGAGGAACCCATGGTGAGATCTGCAGATACAAGTCAACATCAGCTACAACAAACTGAAGTCAAGTCTGAACATCCTGCAGATACTGACATAGGCATGTTTTGTAAACAGGAATTTGAAGAATGCTCATGTTTCAAAGAACACCTCATGATACATGTAGGGGAGGACTTCTCACAATGTGCTGGATGTGTTTCTTACATGTACAGACTTAGAACATCACATGGTATCACAGCATCACATGGCACTAGGCTGATAAACACTGCTGGATCTTTGTTGTGCACTGTGTGGGTTCATGCAAAAGTCTTTGTCCTTGTAAATCATAAATTGGTTTGTCTGATCTTTGTCTGAAATAAAGTCACTGAAAGCTGTTTTGGTTTGCCCATCTGCAAAACTTTTGATAGGCAGAGAGATTAGGTTATGTGCACTGCCACATTAGTTTTGTTCCATTTGTTTTGACACCTGACCATAAGAATTTGAAAGAGTCGATTATTGGTACAAAAGCACATTACACCAGCTCCGATTGTACCCCTCATATAAGGCTAACCCAGACTTCAGGCCGCTCTTATGTTTTGGTGAATGTCTTATACTTTAAGAGTTTATGTAGAATGGTTTTGACTTTATACTTTTTAATAGAAGATATGAATGTCATAAGGGGCTTAATTCCATCACCGTTTTGTGCTTTTAATGGTGGAACCCCCCCAAAGTGCACATAATGACGGTGGAATTGCGACAGAATTATGGCTGACAGAATAAGCCTCGGCAGATCTGACAATTTAGAGATTCGCCTAGTAAAGATAAAGATGGAGCAATCTTATACTTTATATGGACACCTTTTCTGGTTTCTTCCGGTAATCATGCAACATGCACCTTCAGTGGGAGAAACTGAGGCTGCAGAGAGTATGTAGAGTAGCCTATATGAACCTCCCTTTTCACAAAAGTGTTCATGGGCTTCCCTAGCCCACTTGAAAGGGTCTATTTCTCTTCTTTCCTATTCCCTCTGATATATGTGGTACACATATGCATGGGCACTGACACATTTTTCTGTGAAATTGTGGAATAAGTTCTTGCCATGAATATGACCTTAGCTGTCGAAATGGTGTTAAACATCTATTTCTCACTCACTCACCAAAGTGATCATGTAATTTTCTGTTAATGATCATATAATGTTCTGTTAATGATCATATAATGTTCTGTTAATGATCATATAATGTTCTGTTAATGATCATATAATGTTCTGTTAATGATCAGGGTTACTGAGATATAGAGGCTGTTTGTAGCACTGCCATGAAATAAAAGATCAGCAGCTCTATGTACAGTGTTGTGTCAATAATCCACACATTTTGTGCTTGGTTGTTAGTGAAGTGTTAATGGCCTTGTTAATTATCGTAAAACCCCGTTCATAAACCAACCTCCGTCATAAGCCTGGGGTAGAGTTTGGGATGGAATTTTAAAAGGTTTCTCTATAATCTATAGTAATAAAACCCAGGCCATAAGCAGGGGGGAGACTTTGGGAGAAATTTAGAAGCCGATTTTGGTAAAAAAAATAAGAAAATTCCAGCTCATGACCGGGGTGTTACGGTAGGTGGCAGGGCTTCGGCTCTGTACCTGCCTGTTTATTTTCCCTAAATGACATCATATATCAGAAACTAGAATCTAAAACAGAACACAAAGAATATATATATATATATATATATATATATATATATATATATCACTATTCAAAATCATATAAAGAAATAGTATTATTGAAGGGTGGCAGTTCTGATGCACTGGACCTACTGCGTGATGGTGTGCACCTCATCAAATGTCTGCTCTTCCAGTCAAATCCCAGAAAGTCATAATAAGACTTGTAGTAAGATGTCAATTGCTCAACATATAGAACAAGCACGGCCACATTATTGCCACAGCTTTGATAACATGGAGTCGAAATTGGAACCCCACATGGTTCAGGAGGTCAAACAGCGCAACTCAGTATTTGACTACTGAACATGTCAACACTCACTCATCTATTGCGTATAGCCTGCCAGAGACAGGCACATCCATGACGCAAAGGAATGAGTGTCCTCCCAAGGACAAAGGCCGTATTCATTTTTATGACCTGAATAAACATACCCGCATGCCTCCTGTACCTGCCCAAGACACTGGGAATAACGACACTGCTGGCTTGGCTGCTGTCACACCCTTAGTCATCACACCCACTACTTCCTGTATGGGTCCTGAATCACATCAAGATGCCATGGATGCCATCTCCCTCACTGCTACAGAGCAGTATAATAGTATAATGGCTACTACAACGGCCACTTCAAGTAATTCAGCTGACTCATCCAATAATGTCATGCCATCTAATTTGTGCATGGCTACAGAACCAGCCCTGATCATTGTGCCTAATGAATTGGCTCTCGATACTCCACAGGACATATCCCATACAAATGCTGGTTCCAAGTGTTTAGTACAGGCACAATACGAGTGTTATTATTGTAGTGAGACGTTTAACGCTGCCGCTGCCATGTACAAACACACCATGCCACACACATGTACATTTTGTCACCAGAGTTTCTGTCACTCGTCATACTTCACAGATCACCATGTGACCTACCATGGAGTAGAGGAGAGGAAGGACCCGTTTTTAGGACCCATGGATTTAAGTCAACCTCTGTTACACCATACAGAGGTCAAACCTGAACATAGTGCAGACACAGACACAGGCAAGTTGTATGAAGGAGTGCTTATTTGACGACTCTAGGCTCAATGAACACGTTATGATACATGCAGTGAAGGACTACTCAGCTTGTGCTCAGTGTGTGAAGGGGTTTCTTACACGTGCAGACTTAGAAGCAGGGGAAAACCAAGAGCGTCTCTCTTCGATCACTCTTTGAGTGACAACAGAGTGGTAGCAGGGGAGGAACCCATGGTGAGATCTGCAGATACAAGTCAACATCAGCTACAACAAACTGAAGTCAAGTCTGAACATCCTGCAGATACTGACATAGGCATGTTTTGTAAACAGGAATTTGAAGAATGCTCATGTTTCAAAGAACACCTCATGATACATGTAGGGGAGGACTTCTCACAATGTGCTGGATGTGTTTCTTACATGTACAGACTTAGAACATCACATGGTATCACAGCATCACATGGCACTAGGCTGATAAACACTGCTGGATCTTTGTTGTGCACTGTGTGGGTTCATGCAAAAGTCTTTGTCCTTGTAAATCATAAATTGGTTTGTCTGATCTTTGTCTGAAATAAAGTCACTGAAAGCTGTTTTGGTTTTCCCATCTGCAAAACATTTGATAGCAGAGGCGTAGGAAGCAATTCTTCATTGGGGCACCATCGCGAGGGCACCATCGCGACCACCTTGAATTGTCGGCTGATGCGTGATGGCGTCTATATATATGTGTATTTAGAATTCATATAGAAAAGTGATTTTTGGTAAATTTTGGATCTGACTTTCCCATTCTCCCTATGACATCACCATAATAATCTAATTTGAGATGTAAAGTTTTAGCTTCTTTTCCATTGTGTTTATGAGTTCTTGGAAAATATTGGGGGGGCCCAGACATATTCAGGCCCCACCTCCTTCATGATTGGGGGGGCCCAGGCCCCCATGGCCCCCCCCCTTTTCCTACGCCCCTGTGATAGGCAGAGAGATTAGGTTATGTGCACTGCCACATTAGTTTAGTTCCATTTGTTTTGACACCTGACCATAAGAATTTGAAAGAGTCTGATTATTGGGACAGAAGGACATTACACCAGTTCCGATTGTACCCCTCATATAAGGCTAACCCAGACTTCAGGCCGCTCTTATGTTTTGGCGAATGTCTTATACTTTAAGAGTTTATGTACAATGGTTTTGACTTTATACTTTTTAATAGAAGATATGAATATCATAAGGGGCTTAATTCCATCACCGTTTTGTGCTTTTAATGGTGGAACCCCCCCCCAAAGTGCACACAATGACGGTGGAATTGTGACAGAATTATGGCTGACAGAATAAGCCTCGGCAGATCTGACAATTTAGAGATTCGCCTAGTAAAGATAAAGATGGAGCAATCTTATACTTTATATGGACACCTTTTCTGGTATCTTCCGGTAAACATGCAACATGCACTTGCAGTGGGAGAAACTGAGGCTGCAGAGAGTATGTAGAGTAGCCTATAGGAACCTCCCTTTTCACAAAAGTGTTCATGGGCTTCCCTAGCCCACTTGAAAGGGTTTATTTCTCTTCTTTCCTATTCCCTCTGATGTATGTGGTGCACATATGCATGGGCACTGACACATTTTTCTGTGAAATTGTGGAATAGGTTCTTGCCATGAATATGACCTTAGCTGTCGAAATGGTGTTAAACATCTATTTCTCACTCACTCACCAAAGTGATCATGTAATTTTCTGTTAATGATCATATAATGTTCTGTTAATGATCATATAATGTTCTTTTAATGATCATATAATGTTCTGTTAATGATCATATAATGTTCTGTTAATGATCATATAATGTTCTGTTAATGATCAGGGTTACTGAGATGTAGAGGCTGTTTGTAGCACTGCCATGAAATAAAAGATCAGCAGCTCTATGTACAGTGTTGTGTCAATAATCCACACATTTTGTGCTTGGTTGTTAGTGAAGTGTTAATGGCCTTGTTAATTACCGTAAAACCCCGTTCATAAACCAACCTCCGTCATAAGCCTGGGGTAGAGTTTGGGATGGAATTTTAAAAGGTTTCTCTATAATCTATAGTAATAAAACCCAGGTCATAAGCAGGGGGGAGACTTTGGGAGAAATTTAGAAGCCGATTTTGGTAAAAAAAATAAGAAAATTCCAGCTCATGACCGGGGTGTTACGGTAGGTGGCAGGGCTTCGCCTCTGTACCTGCCTGTTTATTTTCCCTAAATGACATCATATATCAGAAACTAGAATCTAAAACAGAACACAAAGAATATATATATATATATATATATATATATATATATATCACTATTCAAAATCATATAAAGATATAGTATTATTGAAGGGTGGCAGTTCTGATGCACTGGACCTACTGCGTGATGGTCGCGCTCACTAATTTCCACATATGCTTACAAATGACAATTGACACTGCATAAAAACTTTGAAAACATCAGGTCTATATGAAGCTTGTATATGCCTAGTATATTGCTTTCAGTGGTGTTAGTTTGTCAGTAGGGCTTATATCTGTGGAATTGTGGAATTTGCCTATAGTTGTGGTTGGCTTATTAGTGGAGTCTGTTTAGACATAGGTTAATTTTTGTTCTATCCTTAGATAGTAAGATCATTAGTAGTTTTAGTTTGTTGGTGCTATGAGCCATTACAATAATAGACCTTTTTTTTTTGTTTGAATTTACTTTATTATCTCAAACTCAAATACAGTCAATTTGTCCTTTCTGCTGATAACATCGATAACTGATCCTTTATACATACATGTCTTGTAATATACTTGTATATAGTTGTCACCAGTAGCATTAGTTGTGAGAGTTATTCAGTATATCAATATCCCACAGGAACGAACAAAGAAAGTTCATATAATTATAATCAAGATTAAATCGAGATAATATTGAAGGAAGAGAACCTCATCCCCACAGAATTCTGTGTATGGGTTGATTCTTCTGGTTCAACCTTTCTTCTAATCTTTGTAAGCTAAACAGTTGACACAGAAGACAATACTGTTATAATGATGTGATGATGAGGGCAAATAAATTTACAGATCTTATAATAAAACATATTCTAGTCCATGTTGTGATTTCTTTGTATAAATAAGTACATAGTTGGCTATATTTAAACAATAACAAAATGTTGTGCTATGCTCTGGCATACGGGAAGAGATTAGCCAGATAGCTTCTGGAGTCAGCTTTAAACTGTTCCAGGCTAGTAGCATTTCTCCTAACCGCTGTCAGAGCATTCCAGCTAATAGCACCCAGATATTCTACACTTCTTGCATACATTAAACAATTTGGGGTTATTACAGTAAGGATAGGAGCATCATGTAACCTGGTTCTAATTGGTCTATTATCAATAAATATTTGGTTTCGGGATCTCGTATACATATAGTTTAGAAGGTGTATATATCTCCTGTCACATAGAAAATTTATCTTATACAAATTGTGGATATAGTTTGTATTAGTTCTATGCGGCACCTGTAGACATATTTTAATACATCTATTTTGGTAATATTGTAGCGGGTCTAGATATTTATCAAAAGTGCTCATAAAACAAATATCAGCATATTCCATATAAGGTAATATGGTAGTTTTGTATATCTTAATTGCAAGTTTTCCATCCAGGTATTTACGCATTAGACACAACTTATACATTTTATAAGCAATTGTCTTGGATTGACTAGCTAAGTGTAGATTATAATGTAATAATGAATCCAATAGTATTCCAAGATATTTATAACTGGGTACAACTTGAAGTAATTGATCATTTAACCATATGTCCGCTGATAACGTATTCAATTTCCTTGCGCTCGATGAAAATATTATTTTTCGTTTTTGCCACATTAATAGAGAGTTTATTTTGAACACACCATGTATAGTATATTTCTAGATCATTTTGGAGCTCACATTTGGCTATATTGAAATTATCATTAGCAGAGTAAATCACAGTATCATCTGCATATAACTTGATTTTGCATTTTTTAATACAATTTGTTACATCATTTATATATATTAAAAAAAGTAGTGGGCCCAAAATAGAGCCCTGAGGTACCCCACAGATCACTCTCTCCCTCTCAGATTGGATACCATTCGCTAGGGTAGTTTGGTATCTATTTGAGAGGTAATTTTCAAACCAGTGATAGTTATCTGATCTTATACCATAATGGTGTAATTTGGTGAGGAGGATAGAGTGATCTACTGTATCAAAAGCCTTGCGTAGGTCTATAAAAGCAGCAACCGTGGATTTACCAACATTTATATTCCTCTTAATATTATCAGTGAAACATGCCAAGGTATCTATTGTACTATGACCAGGTCTAAAACCACCCTGATGGGTAGTTAGGATATTTTCTTTCAAGAGGAAACCATATACTCTATTATGTACAATTTTCTCAATTAGTTTACAGGGTAGGGGTAACAATGATATAGGTCTATAATTGTTTACCAATTTCATATTACCAGACTTTGGAATAGGTGTAACTCTAGATATTTTCCAAGCATCAGGTATAGTATTGGTCGAGAATGATAAGTTGAACAGTTTAACCAATTTACCAGGGTCATGCTTGAAAACCTTTTTTAGAACAGTTGTAGAAATGTTATTTATAGCAGAAGACTTGAACACCTTGATCTGATTTATGAGCTTTGTAACCTCTTGTAGATTTGTGCTGAACGACTCAATTTTGTCCATTAAATAATCATCGTATGGTTTCCAGGGGATATTTAAGTCCTTAGCAAGAGTAGGGCCTATGTTTACAAAATATTGGTTAATAAAATCAGAAATTTTGTTCGGTGGGACAGGGGTATTATCATTTTCGTGGTCCTCCAAGTTAATATTTTTAGAACGGTTTGGTTGACCAGGTATCACGTTGTTAATAACTCGCCAGAATTTTCTAGGATCATTTTTGTGATTTTCTAATTGTTCTTTTAAGAAATTTTTGCGGGCCTTATCAATTATTTTATTTGCTTTATTACGAAAATTTGAGGAGATTCTCCAATCTTCATCTCTATTTGTACGTCTAGCCTTCCATAGTTTGTTATTTTTTTCTCTAATTATTTCAAATATATTTTGTGTCATCCATGGGTCCCTGTGTTTAGAATTTGTGGACCGGACAGTGTCTATCCAGGATATCACGTATTGCTTTTTCATAATGGTACCAGGCACAGTTTACATCGTTGGTATTATTGAAGCTAGTCCAGTTATAGTTATCAAATTCATTTAACAAGGCTTCATCTGTTAGACGTGCATAGGAGCGACCAGTTATATAAACTTTTTCCTCTTTAATTTTCCATTTTTTTCTTATCAGGTATATGGGTAAATGGTCTGATATGTAATTATTAGTAACTCCTGATTTGATACAGTTAGGTTTGATGTCCGTAAAAATAAGATCGAGGATTGCTTTTTTACGTGTGGTATCCTTTACAACTTGTTCTAATCCATAGGTCTTCATACGGTTCAATAGATTATTTATAATATCATTGTCTTCCACAATATTAAAATTGAAGTCACCCATTGCAACAATCTCAAAAATTTTCTATTTTCAATGTTTGCAATTATTCCTTCCAAAATATTTATAAATTCATTCTTGTCCCCATCCGGGGGTCTATAGATATTTAATATTATTATAGGTTTCCTATGTTCCTTGGTAATAGATACAATCTGTATTTCTATATCCTTGTCAGATCTGTTAAGAAGTGAGTATATGTCGGAGTCATGTGGGAGACCATGTTTTATAAAAAATACATACACCACCACCAATTTTAATATTACCTTTGACATCAAGTACCTGTCTATCTAATCTATAGCGAGTGTAACCATATAGTTGGTAGTTCATTTCATCGTCTTCATTTTTTAACCATGTTTCAGAAAAAGATAAGATTTCAAAGTTTGATGGATATATTTCTGCACATATTGAGGCATAATTTGCTTTAAAACTTCTAGCATTCAGGTGCATGAAGCGAAGGCCTCTGGTGCTTTTTAAATTAATCAAGTTATTATACTGCATAGCCATGTTTGGGTTCGAGATGGGTTTTTACAATATCTGCATGAACAAAATGGGAACGTATCTACCCTATAGTCTGGTTGGTATGGTTTTCTTTTGCCTCCCATCATCAATATACATGTTGACAATTTTAATACCAAATCGGGGACATCTGCCTTAATGCAGTCCCCAACACTGGAATACATTGTTGGATTGAAAGTGAACGTTTAGGTGGTAACAAAACTTTGTTCAGCATATAGGATACATTGGTACATAGACATAATATAGCTGGTATTATGTAATACAGTATTTATATAGGAACATTTGGTTCAGTCCGAGTCAGATCCTTTCAGGGTTTATCACCTTGGGTTGTGGCCATTTCTAGTCTAATTTCTTCAGCTGTAGGTAAGGGTTGCTCTTTGGTATGTTGGATGCGGATCTTCATCAGCATTTCACCTAACTTGTTGGCACACTCATGATCATTGGTGGCTACATTTTTGATGGTGATGGAATTTTTCAGGCCAAGGTGAAACCCAGATCCATAGGTCTTATTCAAGGTAGCTTCGTAGAGGTATTGGCCCTGTGTCTGGGTTAGTTCATGGAGTAGATCAGGTTGGGAGAATTTAATCTCCAGTAGACGTCTCATTATAGCTTCTTCCTCATCAAACCATTCGTTGGTTAGGTTGCATGGTTTAGCAGCATACATACAGTCAATTGGTGATTTTGCCATGTTTACACGTCTTAGTATATGTACTTGATTACATACTACTGCTTTTTTGGCTTGATATGCACGTTCTACTGAGTCATATGTGTGACCTTCAAATTTTATGTCGCATTTGTAGAGATTTGAAAAAACCGAGTGTTCTCCTTGGAAGGCTATACCATCCGGAGTTGAGACAGTTTTTGCATGTTTCAAGGATAATCCCATGGGCAGATTTCCTATATCTTTATATGCATAGAGGTGGTCTTGAATTACAATTTGGGTGCCCCTGACTATGCAATCAATACCTTTGCTTTTGGCTAAGGCTTGGATAGATCGGAGATCTTTCTGCATCAGTTTTTCCTCTTGGCTAACGTCATCAGCCAGGTGAATGCCTTTCCATGCATTGTTTCCTTTAAGATTCTTGATTTTGGAGAAGATCTGAATCTTGTAGTGGGCCGATGAGAATATTATTACAACCGGTCTCTTTCTTGGTCTAAAGTTGGGATTCTTCTTTTGGTTTTCATTTAGAGTTTGTTTTTTTCCTCTTCTATACAGTGCCTCTGCTACTGCATTATTGAAGTCTAATCCCAGGTCGTTGGTCAGTTGATCAAGTATGTCACGAAGACTTCCAGGACGATCTTCCTCTAGACCCTCAATAATCAGAATTCTTTTTTTCCTTTCACCATCCATTTTTGTGAATTGATCAGAGTGCTTCTCAGAGATTCCACCAAGGTTTGCAATGTTAGAAGCGGATTTAATAATCTTATCATCATGTTGTGATAGTACTGTATCATGTTCACCGATCTTGTTCTCTAGCTCCGGGATAGTGGCAGTTTTGGTCTGTGGTACTCCATCAGGACCGAATAGTCTTTTTTCCATACCGTTAAGGATATTTAATGTTCTCCTTGTGATATTTTCCTGGGCCTTGAGTCTTTCATCTAACTCATTTATTTTGTCGATGATAGCTTTAGGAGGTGCTTTATATTTCAAAGCGGGTAGATATTTGATGTCTTCATCGTCAGAATCACTAGATTCACTCTGCGTAGGGCCGTTTTTGTTTAGACCGGACGTCGCCATTTTGAATGGCCTTGACCTTTAGAGCTAGGAGTTGAGCCCGAGGAGTGATACGTATTTCTAGTCGTATAGTTCAATCGATATTTTCGTAAACGTTGAAAGTCGATAGACTTAAGAGAATAAATGG
Source organism: Acholoe squamosa (assembly GCA_949317995.1). Taxonomy (NCBI): domain Eukaryota; kingdom Metazoa; phylum Annelida; class Polychaeta; order Phyllodocida; family Polynoidae; genus Acholoe; species Acholoe squamosa. The sequence continues at coordinate 89,055,292 of OX439038.1, read as the reverse complement.
TCAATTTTCACATAATATCTTGTAATCTTACTACAAAGAATAAGATTTGGCTATAAGTGTTCGTTAGACCACAGGGAAGTACGTATTAAATACGATTTACAAACTGTCGCTGGTCAGCGTTTGACCAGTCGTCGCCATCTTGGAAAAATTTACCATAGCCGTGTGACAAAAGTTTAAATCTCCCATAGTGACTCCAGGTAATTGATCATTTCCATAGTATCCTCGTTATTTTGTCCTGTGTGGTCTTATAAATGTATAGGTTTCAATAAATAGTGTGTAGTAACTCCATAGTGCACAAAAACCAACATATCCCGCTGTCAAAGTTCACCACCCGTCGTCAACCTTGTGCCATTGTTTCGCCTTTTGACCTGTCTTTTTTCTCTTTCTATTTATAAAGAAGACAGGAGAGTGGCCTGTTACAAGAGACAGCCAAGCACTGACCAGTAACTTCAAAGGATATATGTGACATGGGATTAGTAATTCAGATTGGCCTGTGTCAAGCAGACTTCTAGATATTTGATTGATATCATCTGTCGTATACTGGTACCAAACTTTAGATCAGCCATGGAAAAGAGCACCACTCACAAGTTTCTGGCTGTTAGGAATGAATTGGGGGCAAACAACTCTCTGCAGCACTGCATGTGCCACTGTGGGGAACAGGATTGTTAAAAACCTGGAGTGCTCTCATTGCGGTAAAGCGTTTGTACATGACTATGACCTGAGGTCACACCAAGAGAACCCTAAATGCACCGAGTGTGGCCTCGGCTGGACGTGTCAATCCCTGCTTACTTCTCACATGGCTGCAGTGCACCCAGGTGTACACATGTACTCACTGCAGTCAGGCGTTTAAATTACAACATGCGCTTTTCTCACATATAGCAAAAATGCACTTTGAGGCGAGGCAGTATAGTTGTAGTGATTGTCCTCAGATGTTCCGTACTAAGGAAGAAGTTGACGCACATTTGTTAACCCATCTTCAGCATGAGTATGGTTTATGTACTCAGAGATTTGTCTCTATAGATGCGCTAGGCAAGCATGTTGCGACACATCGGCTGCACCAATGTGGTCACTGCCCCCGGATGTTTCATAATGAAGAGGAACTAGACAGACATTTAGCACTAAAGACGAACTAGACTCCCACATGTTGACACATGTTAAGCATAAGTGTTATCACTGCTTTCAGAAGCTTTCTGATAAAATGCAACTAGAGGAACATAAGACGACGCATTTACACAGGTGCGTCTGGTGTAACAAGGGATTTGTCACCAAGCATGAGTTACAAAGCCATGAGTTGACCCACCTTCAGCGTAACAGTGCTCAGGGCAACTGGAGGTTTGGTAGCCTAGCAGGCCTTAACAGGTTTACACAGGCTCTGTTCAAGTGTCATAATTGTCATGAGAGCTTCTACACTAAAGAGGAACTTAACGGTCATCAGCAGCTATCGTCTAAGTTTGTTCATTATGCTCGGACAGTCCAGAGTAAACAAGTACTTTATAAACGCATGGAAATTCACTGTCAGTACAAGTGTGGTCAGTGTAATCAGATATTACAGATAGATGGAACACCAGGGGTAGATAACTGTTTTTCCAAAACCTGATATAAATATTAATTCTAATAACTTCACACCGCTGGTAGTATATGTGACAGGATCTGCAAAATGGGCCCTCAGTGCAGGGTGCATTAAGGTTCCTATTCCCAGTACATGTCACATATATTGTAACCTTAGTGCAAGAACGTTGTAACTGTATCTTGGTCACCGAGGTAAAATACATCCATGAGAGGACGATACGATAGTATTTAGGGAGGGTCTGCAAGTGTTGACAATGGTGTCGAATCTCCACTTAAAGGCAGAAATCCGCCTTTCTTGTGTAATCATATTTACTACAAATCTTTGCAAAGGCCATACAATGTACTTTAGCCAAAAGGGGTTGCAGCATTTAACACCCCGGTGTTGTCAGGTCGAGACATTCCTTTTAATATTGTGATTCTCGATGACATTGATGAAGAGATAACTCAACATCCTGTAGATACAATTTATATGTGTAGGCTTAACAATTGATGTTTCATCATGAAAAATACTTCTCGCATGGCTAATGAGATGATACACATTTCCATTGTAAGAAATTCCATACCATACTTACAATATAATAAATAAATCTTTTCGTCCCATGATGATGATCTCCATTGTGCGCTCTAGTATTACCATAGGAAATCTATTGTTCCAGGCTTGGCATGCCTGTATGATAAATTAATCTATTAGGTACTGCATAATGCTGCATGGCTATGATGTTGTACACCAGAAGGTGGCACTGCACAACCTACGTCTGAGCTGGATGATAGTCAGGGCTGCTACTGGCTCACCTACTGTAAGAATGGATGTCGCACCCCATGAGCCTGCTATGTCTGGTCCATAGTGGAATGAACTGGTCTGTGGGCCTCACTATGGGATAATTCTGTATGATGGTTATCATTTATAATGGCGGTCCTGTATAATGGTTATCCTGCATAATGGTTACTTCCCATATACTCTTTATTCTATGTTATATATTCTGGACTGTGGTGATAGGGTCTATGTAGTAGTTGTTTTACTAGTTGAGATTAGTATATGTTGGAGATTCTAATGAATTTAATGTATGTATTATGCTGACAGTGTTGAGCTGTCACCAGTCAGCCTTGACACCTACAGGTGCCTCATCAGCAGCTGTGAAACACTAGATGCTACCTACTGTCATCAGTGTTTAGTGCAATGCCTGTTACCTACTCCCTGTAGAAATATGGTAGGGGGATGGGCACTTCAGTAAAACAAATAGGGGGTGGGGTGTAAAAAGGTATGTGGACTAAATGTATATCGAATACCGTAACCCCACAGGGTCATCATGCTAGATACATGAATGTCCTAGAAATCATGTATTATGAGAACCGTCTGCATTAATGGTCAGCCTAATCTAATCTAAGGTTCTTTTTGTTTCTTTTCAGAGTATCCTGCAGTTGGCGACAATCTACCATCATATTTCTACTTTGAGTCGATCTCTGCTCAACGACCATTCCAGTGTCAGAGGATAAGGACTTAAATGACTTCCAAGAAAACCAGGAACCTTAATGCCTTTCTTCATCACAGCTGTATTCTGTATCCATAACACACTCATTGATAAACATTGTACTCAGACTTTGACAACGAATGAAAAAGCTGAGAAAAACTGCAGTTGTCGAGCAGTGGTTGAGGCCTATATTGTATATCATGTGACACCAAAGACCTCAGGAATGTACAAGTGAAGCAACTCAATACAGATCCTCTACTACCATGTCTGACTGTTATAGAATATGATTTACATGATTCCAGTATGACACTCCACTGTATGGAGTGCAGTAAGGTGTTCCAGAACGAGGCTATCCTCAAGGGTCACATGTTGTTGCATGAAATAGACCGGCGCTTTAAATGTCCCAAGTGCCCCAAGGCCTACTCAACATTAAGAAGTGTAACACACCATATAAGAAAGGCACATATTGGTGGGACTTACACATGTTCTGTATGTTGTATGGTTTTTACCACCAGGCGCGAGTTCTGCTACCACGTTCAGACCCACCCCAAACAAGACCACCAGTGTATCATCTGTCCCGAGACCTTCGCCGATTTACACACACTCAACCAACACATGCAGAAACATATAGAGGAACTGGAGTTGATCAAGTTAGCAGCCAGAAATGGTGCTAAGGTACATCTAGATAAAGGTGCAGGAGTTTCAAGCAATGAGGTTAAGGTACAACAGCTAAGTAAATGTAAAGAACAAAGTGCAGAGGTTTCCTCCCTGAGCACTTCTACCAACATTTCACATGTCACACATTCCCAGGACATCCCCAACATAGCTGCTGAGGGGAGTGATTCCGCTGCAACAGATGTGGTAGACTTAACTGATGTTACAGACTGCATTGGGAAACCTCACAAATGTTACCACTGTACCGCAGAGTTTGACTCGTTGCATGAATTAGACGACCATTTGACGAGTCATGTCAGTCAGACTTTTACACATTCTGACAACATATTAGGGGAACAAGCGTCCCCTATAGCCATAGACTCGGATGATGAAGATACGCCTGCAGCAATACCAGTCGCTATGTATTCTAACACTGGAGGCATGACTGCACCTACTCACATTACTGTGTACCATAATGACACAACAACAGAAGGACCCACTCCTATTGCCACAAATGATGGAATCGTAGCGGCACCAACCCCAATAAATGTATACTCAAGTAATTGGATAGGAATGGCGCCCACAGCTATGGATCTGGGCCATAGGAGGCCTGAACTACCGATTCCCATAAATATAACACCAGTGTATTCAAATGAAGAAAACGCAGTCCCACTGACCCCAATAACAATAGCACCTATTTGTACAGATAATGATATCACAGAACAGCCCACACCAATAACTATAACTCCAACATACTTGGACCCCGAAATCACAGATGATCCGACCCCTATAAACATTACTCCAATAATGACAGAGAACGCAACCACTCAGCATCCAATGTACAACAACCATAGAGTGGACAGTCCAGTTGCTGTATTTACATCTGAGGGAGGCCATGAGTGCATCGAGTGTAAGCAGCGTTTTGCCACTACGGAATTCCTCAGTGAACATCTATGGGTGCATGCTTACACACGGCCAGGGACAAACACACGCCACATGATTAAACATACAGGACCTCTACGAGAGTCAGTCCCCTCCAATGTCGCAATGTCAAAGACTAAAAAGTGGAAAAGATCTCCACCATGTCCTATATGTGGTATGACTTTTTCAAGGAAGACGACCCTGAGAAACCACTTGGCTAAGATTCATGAAGTGGATCCCAATACGCTGACTTCGATTCACAGGTGTCTAACGTGTGATCGTCAGTTCTGCAGACAGGGCGACCTGTTAAAGCATGCGACAACATGTATTATACCCACAAGCCGTCCTGTACAACCTACTGCCTCAGTTCCCAATGGTGCGCTCCTGCTTCCTACCAGTATGCAGCAACCTGACTCAGCGGGTACCATCGTACCGCCATCTGTGACAAAGTCTGCTAATACACAGCAAACTACCACAGTTCATTCTGGTGAACAGTCGACTGAAGACGATCATGTGTATACGTGTACTCACTGTGGTGAAGGGTTTAAAGATGAGGCGTCCCTCACAGAACACAACAAGATGCACATGACAGACACCTTAGACAAAAACCCAGCCATGCTGACATATCTGACTGAACAAAGTAATGCTGTAAGAGATGCTGGAATCAAACCTGCCACACTGCTAAACAATAATAACATTATTACAAATGAAAATATTCAGACTGTGAGTGATCTGCAATGTGACACTCAGAGCAGCTTGCAACATCAATGTCGTCTTTGCAGCCATAAGTTCATGAAGAAGGACCATTGGTACCAACACCTGCGCACCATTCATCAACTCGGACTTTATGCTTGTCCTGTTTGTGGTGAAACCTTTGAGTGGGAGTCGTTGTTTCACAAACACAAAAAGACTCATGGTAATCACCAAAACAATCCACTGGAAGTTAACCGATGCTCAGACTGCAGTATGATATTTGATGATGTACAGAGCCTGCGGAAGCATGCTGTGACACATACCGGGGTCCGTCCCTACCAGTGTGACTTGTGCAGCCATGGCTTTGTACACCGGGCACACCTGAAGCAGCATAAGAGGAGTCTGCACCAGGTGGGACTGTACTCCTGTACTGTATGTACGCAGAGCTTTGAGTGGCTGTCATTGCTACACAGGCATGAAGACACTCATAGGGATAATACGCCTCATCCAGCTCGTAATAAGAGTAAATCAGCCCCAGTAGAGTTGTATGAGTGTCTGCGTTGTCAGGAGATGTTCACTGACAAAATAGAACTTGCGAGTCACAACCAGCTCCATCTGCAGGATGATATCAGGCACAACAATAAAGGACAGTGTGACAACAACCATCAGGAAACTCGGGTACACAAACAGACCACCACGAATAACCTCAACAATAAACGTCTCACTCTGCCCCGCCAACAACAACAACCTTATCAATGCAGTGTCTGTAATGAGGTGTTCAAAACCTCTGATGACCTTAACAGGCATAGTGAGACCCATGCAGCTCTTGTAGATCTGACTCTTGATGAAGCTGACAAGGACCCTAAAACTGTATCAGCAAATGACAATCAAACATCAAATGTATTGAGTAACAAAAACATGTTGACCGGTATAACAAAAGGTCCCAGACCACTAGTGATAGCACCAGTTCCGGAGGTGGCTGGAGTCACTAAGAGGCACTGCTGTTTGCATTGTGGGAAGGAGTTTACAATGCGGGACTTCCTGTTGAAACATGTGGAGCTGCACCAAGCTGACATGAGTCACTGCTGTAAGCAGTGTGGTCAGCGGTTCCAGACCCGCTCAGCTCTGAACGGACACTCGCACATACACAGAAAGCACATCATAGAAACCTGCCCAGTCTGTAACAAGAAGTTCCAGAGTACTGAGTATTTGTTACAACACATGGCCACACATGAGGCCAAGGTGTCCAACCTGAAGCCCCATGAGGCTGATCTAACGCTTAAATTCTCCCTTGCAAAGAGGAAACAGGTGACATCCAGCACCTATCGCAGTACCAAATGTAAGTTCACTGATGATTCTTCTATGGAGCTGCAAGTTGTGACTAGTATCAAGAAGAAGCGCTACACATGCTTCGTTTGTGGTAACATGTTCAAGAACAAGGCAGACCTGTCTCGGCACATGATGATACACAGTGGTGTACGCCCCTTCCAATGTACCTTCTGCTCTGAAGGCTTTATCAAACTCTATGGACTAAAACTACACACTATTAGATATCACAAAGATAAGGCGATATTTGCTAATGAGCAGAAAGGGACTGAGATACAAGATGCTGTGCCAAGAGCAAATAATTCAATAGACTGTAGCCAAAAAGATCCATCAAACGAGAGTGAGATGGACACAGACACATGTGGAGAAGTAACTGACAATACAAGTGACAATGCTAGCAGTAGTAATGAGACAGATGCCCCAACAATAGCTGATAGGGTAGGGGACATGTCAGCTAGTTGTTCTGAAACCTCTATGATACTTGACAGTGAAATAGACAAAAGGAGAAAAGAGACAGATAGCTCAAGAATGGAAGACAGCCCACAGGGCAAGGCCAGTGGTAACCAAGATTCCTCAATGATCACTGACAGCGAAAGTGGGACAGATATATCCAAGATTGTTGACAATAATAGGAAGGATACCTCATTGACTGCTGACAGTGCAGCGGATACATCGGTTAGTTGCATTGATACCTTAATGAAAGCTGTCAGTGAAATGGACTCTAACTCTGTGATAGCTGACACCACCAAAGAAAGGAATAGTGCAAGTACCTCAGGAACAATTGACAGCAATATGACAGACCGTGTCACACATACTGACAGCAATATAACAGACAGTGTCACACTGACTGACAGCAATATGACAGACAGTGTCACACATACAGACAGTGTCACACATACTGACAGCAATATGACAGACAGTGTCACACTGACTGACAGCAATTTGACAGACACTGTCACAGTGACTGACAGCAATATGACAGACATTGTCACAGTGACAGCTGGCAGCAATATGACAGACAGTATCACAGTGACAGCTGACAGCAATATGACAGACATTGTCACAGTGACAGACAGAAATATGACAGACACTGTCACACATACTGACAGCAATATGACAGACATTGTCACACATAATGACAGTAGTATGACAGATACTGTCACACATACTGACAGCAATATGACCGACACTGTCACAGTGACAGCTGACAGCAATATGACCAACACTGTCACAATGACAGCTGGCAGCAATATGACAGACACTGTCACAGTGACAACTGACAGCAATATGACCAACACTGTCACAGTGACAACTGGCAGCAATATGACAGACAGTGTCACAGTGACTGACAGCAATATGACCGACATTGTCACAGTGACTGACAGCAATATGACTGACACTGTCACAGTGACAGCTGACAGCAATATGACCAACACTGTCACAATGACAGCTGGCAGCAATATGACAGACACTGTCACAGTGACAACTGACAGCAACATATCAGATGACGTCACAGACAGTGTCACAGATACTGACACCAACCAGAACAGCCTCCCCGGGTTCTCGTGCTGTGGTCGTAAGTTCCCGACACTGTCAGAGATCCAGCACCACTGGTTGGTGCATAAGGAGGAGAAGCCGTTCCCGTGCCCACATTGTGACATCAGGTTCACCAAGAACTTCACACGTACTAAACATATCATGTATGTACACCCGGGGATCAAACATAAGTGTTCTCACTGTGGGCAGGAATTCACGCAGTATGATGACTTCATCACACATATGAAGATACACGAGGAGCAAATTAACGACCTCAGTGATGCAGCGACATTTAATGGGGTGAACATGGGGATTTACAGACAGAGGTGAGGCTCTGTATCAGGTCAATGCAGTGCCTTTGGAGATGGGTGGTGATTACTAGAACCACATCATTGACCCATTCCACACAGTGCTACACTGCTGCAAAATGGTGGAAATGCTCATGTAGCTTCATGTTAATATTGTTTGGTGGGAGGGAGACTTTTCCATGTACCTCTACTTGAGCAAAGTAAAAGGGCCAAATATCAAAGTGAGTTAAGCGCCACATGGGTTCAATGTTTGCATACACCTTTACCTATATAATGCCAAATCAGATGTTTCAGTGAGACATGGGATAATGGCCCATACAAGATGTTACATTTTTAGCCTGATGAGTAAATGGTAATGCCATGTGCATTGATGTGATTCCGTCCTTGCCAAAAACATGCCAAAACTTGAAATGTGTGGTGCCTAGGGGTCTTGCCCTGTATGCTGACATTCATATGTGATGTTGTCCAGATACTGTTAAAACATAACTCTAATTTGTGGAGCAGATTATTTTGCATACATGTATGTTGGTTTACCAATCATAGCATTTGAATACTTATCTTGTCAAATCCTGCTATATACACCTCATTAACAGGTATAATATATACAAATGTGTAATTCATCACTGTTTTTTAAACTGCTAACTTTCATAAACTGTATATGTATACATGTAAAAGAATAGGAAAGGAAAAGGACTGGTGCCTGCTGAGAAGAGACTTAAAAGAACATTGTAAATATAAGGTCCTCTATCGATGGCTCATGTAATGCGACATTGCTCAGGGATCTGTAGCATGAACCTGTGTAAACCTTTATCAGCCGGTGGTGCATTAAGTCATCATACCCATTGGTCGTCATGACACATGAATGCAGCCCTGGTGAGTAACTCACAATGGCTGTTTTCATGCATCATACCCATTGGTCATCATGACACATGAATGCAGCCCTGGTGAGTAACTCACAATGGCTGTTTTCATGCATCATACCCATTGGTCATCATGACGCATGAATGCAGCCCTGGTGAGTAACTCACAATGGCTGTTTTCATGCATCATACCCATTGGTCATCATGACACATGAATGCAGCCCTGGTGAGTAACTCACAATGGCTGTTTTCATGCATCATACCCATTGGTCATCATGACACATGAATGCAGCCCTGGTGAGTAACTCACAATGGCTGTTTTCATGTATCATTCCAATACCGCAGGGTTGATACTCTCCCATATGCACCAATGAAGTGTGAAGGCAAGCAGACTAGCCAGCACCTCTATCATGCCCACCCATGGGCTTGATGCTTGATGCATTAGTGATAACTAAAGGATGGAAATCAATCATATTGGAAATATATATTTTGAAAAAGTAACCCATGTATGGGAAACATGCAAGAGTATTTTGATTGTTGTCTTTCTATTGGCGTCAAGCTACTGTAGCTTGTCAGGATTTTGTGTTCCTGAAGAACCTTATGTGTTCTTATGTAAGGAGCATTACCTATCGCTACTTGCAGATTTTACATGTGTATACGTCCCGAAGAGTTCTGTGTAGTTTAAGAAGTAATCATCCACTTTCAGGGAATTCATCAAGCAGCCTTATATCACATCATCAACTTGCCTTATATTTGTACAATATGACATTGATGGTGCAATTATATTTGTACTTTGTATGTTATGTCAGTTCTAAAAGTACCCATACTAGGATTGTATTACCCAGGATGGTGTCCGCTCATCCTTTGGGTCATCACGATACACTGATGTTGTGCTGGTAGTCGATGTGCCAGTATTGGATTGGTACATTGTGATGTACCAATGTTGTGCTGGTAGTCAATGTGCCAGTATTGGATTGGTACATTGTGATACACTGATGTTGTGCTGGTAGTCGATGTGCCAGTATTGGATTGGTACATTGTGATACACTGATGTTGTGCTGGTAGTCGATGTGCCAGTATTGGATTGGTACATTGTGATACACTGATGTTGTGCTGGTAGTCGATGTGCCAGTGTTGGATTGGTTCATTGTGATGTACCAATGTTGTGCTGGTAGTCGATGTGCTAGTGTTGGATTGGTACATTGTGATGTACTGATGTTGTGCTGGTAGTCGATGTGCCAGTATTGGATTGGTACATTGTGATGTACCAATGTTGTGCTGGTAGTCAATGTGCCAGTATTGGATTGGTACATTGTGATACACTGATGTTGTGCTGGTAGTCGATGTGCCAGTATTGGATTGGTACATTGTGATACACTAATGTTGTGCTGGTAGTCGATGTGCCAGTATTGGATTGGTACATTGTGATGTACCAATGTTGTGCTGGTAGTCGATGTGCCAGTATTGGATTGGTACATTGTGATGTACCAATGTTGTGCTGGTAGTCGATGTGCCAGTATTGGATTGGTACATTGTGATGTACTGATGTTGTGCTGGTGAGTCGATGTGCCAGTATTGGATTGGTACATTGTGATGTACCAATGTTGTGCTGGTAGTCAATGTGCCAGTATTGGATTGGTACATTGTGATGTACCAGTGTTGTGCTGGTAGTCGATGTGCCAGTATTGGATTGGTACATTGTGATGTACCAATGTTGTGCTGGTAGTCGATGTGCCAGTATTGGATTGGTACATTGTGATACACTGATGTTGTGCTGGTAGTCGATGTGCCAGTATTGGATTGGTACATTGTGATACACTGATGTTGTGCTGGTAGTCGATGTGCCAGTATTAGATTGGTACATTGTGATGTACCAATGTTGTGCTGGTAGTCGATGTGCCAGTGTTGGATTGGTACATTGTGATACACTGATGTTGTGGTGGTAGTCGATGTGCCAGTGTTGGATTGGTACATTGTGATACACTGATGTTGTGCTGGTAGTCCATGTGCCAGTATTGGATTGGTACATTGTGATACACTGATGTTGTGCTGGTAGTCAATGTGCCAGTATTGGATTAGTACATTGTGATGTACCAATGTTGTGCTGGTAGTCGATGTGCCAGTATTGGATTGGTACATTGTGATGTACTGATGTTGTGCTGGTAGTCGATGTGCCAGTGTTGGATTAGTACATTGTGATGTACCGATGTTGTGCTGGTAGTCGATGTGCTAGTGTTGGATTGGTACATTGTGATGTACCAATGTTGTGCTGGTAGTCGATGTGCCAGTATTGGATTGGTACATTGTGATGTACCAATGTTGTGCTGGTGAGTCGATGTGCCAGTATTGGATTGGTACATTGTGATGTACTGATGTTGTGCTGGTAGTCGATGTGCCAGTGTTGGATTGGTACATTGTGATGTACCAATGTTGTGCTGGTAGTCGATGTGCCAGTATTGGATTGGTACATTGTGATGTACCAATGTTGTGCTGGTAGTCGATGTGCCAGTATTGGATTAGTACATTGTGATGTACCGATGTTGTGCTGGTAGTCGATGTGCCAGTATTGGATTAGTACATTGTGATGTACCAATGTTGTGCTGGTAGTCGATGTGCCAGTATTGGATTGGTACATTGTGATGTACCAATGTTGTGCTGGTAGTCGATGTGCCAGTATTGGATTGGTACATTGTGATGTACTGATGTTGTGCTGGTAGTCGATGTGCCAGTATTGGATTGGTTCATTGTGATGTACCAATGTTGTGCTGGTAGTCGATGTGCCAGTATTGGATTGGTACATTGTGATGTACTGATATTGTGCTGGTGAGTCGATGTGCCAGTATTGGATTGGTACATTGTGATGTACCAATGTTGTGCTGGTAGTCAATGTGCCAGTATTGGATTGGTACATTGTGATACACTGATGTTGTGCTGGTAGTCGATGTGCCAGTATTGGATTGGTACATTGTGATGTACTGATATTGTGCTGGTGAGTCGATGTGCCAGTATTTGATTGGTACATTGTGATGTACTGATGTTGTGCTGGTAGTCGATATGCCAGTATTGGATTGGTACATTGTGATACACTGATGTTGTGCTGGTAGTCGATATGCCAGTGTTGGATTGGTACATTGTGATACACTGATGTTGTGCTGGTAGTCGATGTGCCAGTGTTGGATTGGTACATTGTGATACACTGATGTTGTGCTGGTAGTCGATGTGCCAGTATTGGATTGGTACATTGTGATGTACCAATGTTGTGCTGGTAGTCAATGTGCCAGTATTGGATTGGTACATTGTGATACACTGATGTTGTGCTGGTAGTCGATGTGCCAGTATTGGATTGGTACATTGTGATGTACTGATATTGTGCTGGTGAGTCGATGTGCCAGTATTTGATTGGTACATTGTGATGTACTGATGTTGTGCTGGTAGTCGATATGCCAGTATTGGATTGGTACATTGTGATACACTGATGTTGTGCTGGTAGTCGATATGCCAGTGTTGGATTGGTACATTGTGATACACTGATGTTGTGCTGGTAGTCGATGTGCCAGTGTTGGATTGGTACATTGTGATACACTGATGTTGTGCTGGTAGTCGATGTGCCAGTATTGGATTGGTACATTGTGATGTACCAATGTTGTGCTGGTAGTCAATGTGCCAGTATTGGATTGGTACATTGTGATGTACCAATGTTGTGCTGGTAGTCGATGTGCCAGTATTGGATTGGTACATTGTGATGTACTGATGTTGTGCTGGTAGTCCATATGTCGTACTAAATTATTAGTTAGTCTTGGACTTCTTGCCAGGGATATCATAGTCATGTTAAAAACAGTAAGAACTGTTTAGATATCATGTAATCATAGTTTCAAAACCATCATATCCAAGGTACAGATGCAAATAAAGTTCATACAAAAGTCGTTGTTATTTGTTGAGTTTTTAGACTGATCTAATATGTGAAAAATCATTCAACAATTTCAAAATGTAAATTGGCTGCATGAATGGTAAGTAAGTCACCAGCATTAATTCTAATACCTTAATTAAAACCCCAGTCATACGCCAATTTTATTTTGGGATTGTAGATCAGCTGCTTATATTTTTTCCTCAGGTCGACGACTGGCTTATGTCAGGGGTTTTATTATAAATTATAGAAATGAAAGTAGAATTTATAAAAATTCTAAATCAGACTCTTGGTAAAGATGTACAGTTAAATGTTGGTATTTCATATTCTGTGGTGCTATAATTTGGTTAGGGAAAATGATCATTTTTTGTCAGGGAAACTCAATCTGAGATTCTTGTGAGTAACATGAAATAAGGTCTGTGCTTTAATGAACAATTAGACTTTAAGAATTTAATGACTTGTTTCATGAAATGACAATTGTCGAACCTGTCATGCATGTGTCTTGATGCACTATGCCCATTCTAGCGGGGTGCTACATATGCAGTCTCTCATGGCGCTTTAAGTCTAATTGTTTAATGAACTGTCCACAATAATGACACTTATAGAAGCCCTGCATTACATGCATCATAATGTGGCGTGTCAGGAACTGCTGGAAATCAAACGCGATAGTTCGGTGCTCAAAATTTCCGTGGTCAATTCATATTTTAAGTCGGCTTATATTATGAAGGAAGGATGTCTCTATTATATCTAGGGTGATTTTCAGAAAATGAACATGTTCCAATGGGTGCTATCATGTTTTAGGCTATATTTAGTTATAGTGCGGGACCAATTCCTTCTATGAGACCTCCTGCACAGGAAGCAGGGGTTAAGGCATATAATGGTCAAAGTTGTAGCCACTTACCTGGAACAAAGAGGGTACCCAGAGGGTACCACTGTCTATTAACTGTATATATTTACAAGAGGGCAGCATGGTTAGGGGCCGTCCATAAATTACGTCATGCCGGAAGGGTTGGGGGGGTGGGGTATTTTCCGATTGCGACAAAGTGTGACAGGGGGTGGGAGGATAGTGTGACGTTACATTTTCAAAAATTAATTTTAAGGCCCATATTAAAGACATTATATGAACAAACTAAATATTTTAGGTACAAGAGTACTACAGAAGTTCAGCACTGAAATGGCAGAGGTGAGGCAGTCCACGCAGCTACCATGAACCTCAGACAGATGAACATAATAGGGGTTCTGCATAGTTCTATTCACAGGTGATTGTACATTGATTAGGGTTCAAACAGGCCTGGGTAGGGTCATGCCTAATGGCTAAGGGGTAGATTCAGCTACAACTCAACACTGTGTATACACCATGGCACCAACAATAGGAATCCTATGTCTGTAAAGGACCCCTGGAATCTACCCAAATTTATTTTGGTGTCACTGCAAACAAATTATTTGATTATCACAAGTGTATATGCATATTCAATGATGGTCATTCATTCGTAGAGGGATCTGGTTAATAATATGGAATGAAACTACCCCTGCTCCACATTGGGTGCCTATAGATCATAAATGTACATATTTCCTTTTCTTCTATTTATTGGAAATCCTAATAAATTCAACCAAGGAAGGAGAGTTGTATGTCAGCAATGCTGACAAAGTTGCATCCACAAATACAAAGAAGTTGATAGTTTAAAAAACTACTTCCTGTCCAGCTAGTGTTATGACTATAGGCCTGCTGAGAAGTGTACCCTCCTTAGGGTCTCAGAGAGCGACCCCTGGAGGTGGCTGGTGGTGAAACCAGCCGTCGCAGCCTAACTCTGGACTTGGGTATTGGACAACCCCCAAAGGGACAACCCTCCAGTGGGACAACCGTGCTTTGATTACCTGTTTCACAACCCTCAGCCACTTGTGATCTACATCACACATCCATTCATTTACATTCATGAAGGTCAAGTTCAAAGAGTTTGAAAAAGTCACTGAAATCACTAAAATACTGTTTTCCACTCTGTTTCAATCCACACCAAACATTCAAAAATGCTTTATTGGTGCAATTCTGCACTCGACAATGACGAAACATATACCTCAATATACTGCATGAAAGTTCCAGAAAATGTGCGATTTTGTAAGCGACAGAGGAGATCATGCATAAAGGTCCACAGTTGTCAGCTAGCTCTCAAAAAGAGGGAATTTGAAGACCTTTGCAATGATGCCTTGTGAAAAGTGTTTTATCTTTGTCATAACCAACGGGGTAAGGAACAGGGAAGCTGATAGCATTTCTAATTTGGTTTTGTGGACCGGCAACTTACCTCAGAACCAGACCAATATTTATTAACTCACCTGGATTAGAGAGAGAACCACAACTATTTCTAAACAAACACCAAGATCTATTGAAATGGCATTCTGTTCGTTTTTTGTGAGATATTCCTCTGCAATGTGTAAACTCCTATTGACATAGGTCTTCTGGAATTCTCTATGGACTGTGTGGCAGGCGACCCAGTCCAATACAAAGGTCATTCACCAGGAAACAGCAGGCAATGATACATAATTACAGTTCCTCAGTTTTCTGGGAAATGGTCCATAACTATAATATGGGACTGAGTGATCCATTATCCGTGCACCCAGAGCCCGATACAGACACTGCCCATGATGATACTGGACATGACGTAGACACCACACAGCAGCACGTTAACTGCCTCAGCTGCAGCCTTCCACCTTCTCTTCACATCCGCATCCTTCACATCACAATCACTGAGCTCAACTCTAATCACATGAAGCTCCTCCAACATCAAACCCAGGGTCGTCCTGTCAGCTTTACCATCCTTCTCAGCCACATATTCTGTTATCTCCATTTTATCATCGTATCTGACCTCTCCCTTCAGATCAATGTCTGGACCCTTTAATGGGCCAATATCACCAACAGCGTTACTCCCATGCAGCCATCTCCACTCACTCAATCTGCAGACAGAGACACCACTTATAGGCAGGCAGAGTCAACTTGACATGAGTTTCAGGGTTATCCCCACACTGTAATGAATCCAGCAAGATGCTTACACCAATAGGTGTTAAAAAATGCCAGAATGACTAGTGTCATTTTTATCAAAGCTATCCCGATATCTATCCAGCTTGTAAATAAATGTGTGACCTGCTGTATTTTTTTAGTCACTTTGACTAAATTTAGATCAATAGCATTTGTAAATTCTTCCTTTATTTCTGTGTTCTAAAAACCTAGCAGCCTATACATACCTGAGTAGCCATGTTGGCAGGTCGGTGACAGAGTCACGATGGTGCAGGTTGAGGACCAGGACTGTCACACACACGGACAGCACATTCAGCAACATGAACATGGTGTTAAAGATCACTGAAATCACAGGCAGCATGTGTTATTATTACCCCCTGAATTTTAAATCCACATGAAGTTGGAATCTCTATCTTTATCAACATAGAGGTCATACCTACAATGACGGATGCCACAAATGACTACATGCATAGAAGGGGAGGACCTAGCTAGTGATATTGATAGCAACTGTTGGCAGTCAGACGCATTACTGGAGGCAGTACACTGGCTGAGGGAAGCACTGAGCTGTAGAAATATTGACTCATAGAACTGCTTCTATGAAAGCATTGTCACTGCTCTAAATAAAGCTGGTGACTCTGTCTCTCAGATCCCAAAAGAGCAGCAAAGAGGCAAACCAGGGTGGAACACCTGTGTTGCAGAATGTTATCAGATTGCCAGAGATGCCTTTGTATTATGGAGGGATGCAGGGAAACCTAAACATGGTCTGATATTTGATACAAAGAAATTGACCAATGCCAGGTTTGAATATGTTCTTCAGTATATCAAGAGACATGAAGACACTATGTGTAAGGACTCTCTAGCTATTAGCAGAATAATGTAACCACTTTCTGGAAGGAAGTGAAATCCTTAATTAACAGTAACACCCCACTTCCTACAAATATTGATGGGGTAGTAGGAGAACAGAAAATTGCTGACACATGGAAGAAGCATTATGAATGCTTGTTCAATAGTGTTAAGAGTAATGCTCAAAATGTAAACTACTCAGTTGTTTACTGTGATAAGATTATAATTTCTGATGATGAGATATACACATGTATCAAACAATTGGACAAAAACAAATCATGTGGAGCGGATGGCATTCATGCAGAGCATTTAAAATATTCCAGTCAAAGGTTATAAGTTTTGCTCTCCTCATGTTTGACAGGTTTTTAACTACACGGATCACTGCCTGCTAGCATGTTGGCTGTGATACTAGTCCCGGTGATAAAATACAAAACAGGGAAAATAAGCAGTAAGGATAATTATAGGCCCATTGCACTAGCAAGTATAATATCCAAGATACTAGAAATTGTGCTCCTGACTAGGATTGAGAACTATGTTATCACTCGTGTTAATCAAATGGCTTTAAGAAGAAACATGGCACCAACATGTGTATTTGTGCTCTAAAAGAATTGATTCTTAAGTATGCAAAATTATTTAGTAAGCTAGTTGACCATGGAGTGCATGGGTACATTGTAAGAATTCTTGTCTACTGGTATTCCTTTCAGAAGGTATCTATAAGATGGGGCAGTGCTTTATCTGCAGACTTCACAGTTGGAAATAGGGTTAGGCAGGGCGGTATACGCTCACCTCACTTATTTAATATATATATGGACGACCCGTCAGGTAAATCGAATGCTTGTAAAACAGGCTGTGTTAGTGGGGCAACTATTGTCAATCATTTGATGTATGCTGACAATCTGGTAATATTCACACCGGCTAGCCATGGGTTAGCCCGCTTGTTGACTGTTTGTGGACAGTATGGGATTGAAAATGACATTAAATACAACCCCCTCAAGAGTGTATTGATGGTAGTTCGATCCCCTTTGGACAAATATCTGAGGGTCCCCAGGTTTACTCTAAATGATACAGAATTGGTTGAATGTGACCAGGTTAAATACCTGGGTCACTTGATAACCAACACGCTCAAGGATGATGAAGACATTAACCGTCAGCGAAGAGTGCTTTATGCACAAGGCAACAGACTAGTTAAACAGTTTCATATGTGCAGTGTTGAGGTTAGAATACAGCTGTTCAGATCATACTGTACACCTTTGTATACAGCACAATTATGGTGCAATTACCTTACGCAAATTAACTGTGGCATATAATGATGCCCTGCGAATCCTACTAGGTCTACCCAGATATACTAGTGCTGGAGAGGTCTTTGTAGTGTGTGTGGTTTACCAACCTGGGTGCTACCATTTGACAGCTAGTGTATAGTTTCATGTGTTGATTCAGGGACTCTGACAATGATCTAATAAAAGGGTTGGTATATCGCACAGCAAGTGATGTCCTGTTCACCTCCAATATATGGAGAAACTGGTATCAAGAACTGTATGTTCATTTTACTATTACATAACTATAGTTTAGCTATTCTTATATGCATCTATGTCATATACTATGGACCCTTGTAATGCAATTGTGTCTGAAATATTGAATTGAATTGAGGCAGTTAATCAACAAATGGCATTTACAACAATTTTTGACACTTAACCAAGTATATACTTACTTATGATGGGAACGGAGTTCCAGTTACGAGGGATTTGTTCTGATATAGACAGCTGCATGATGAAATATGACATTAGACACGTAACAGTCAGAGACACCTTCTCCCCCGAGTCGGCCGGTAATGGGAACACCATCAGACCCACAATAAACAGCATGATCACTGGTACGATGATAGTCAGCACATGGAAGGTAGACTTTCTCTTCAAGGTGTACCTAAAGACGACTTGAGAAATATTGTAACCAGGAAAGACTAGCGGATCATTGAAAACTTCTGATTTGGTTATTTTCCATTCAAGATCCTCAAATTGTCTGTGCTCAGGAACAATCTCTCTGCCAGTCAGAATAACATCATAATGGGTTGAAGAAGTTTGTGTGAGCATTATGTCACAAGTCTGTGTATCAAACGGGAACGTGAAGACTTGAATGTCACAGTCTGTTTTGAACACCTCAGTTATATGCCACATGATCATTCCACTGAAGAAAACACTCACTGTCCCCTTCTTCCACTTATCATCATCCAAATTGAATGTTTCACTGAAAGATAAAAGAATTACTTACTTACTTTAACCTGTCATCACAATAACCCTAGAACATTGTGTTAGTCTCAGAGGGTTTAGGGTATCATCCTCATTATAATGCATTTATGCGATAGGTCTCTGTGGTTTCAATTATGTGGATGGATATTGTTACACAGCACAGATACAACCATCAAATTCATTTTTAATCTGTAGGTTAAAAGCTGCATATCTCATACATATCAGACACACAAAAAAAACACTCTTTTGTTATATTATTTTGATTCATTTCTTCAACTGGCCTTGCCATGGTCAGGGTTGAGATAGCTGAATGTCCTCAAAATCAAATATTTATATAACGATTACCTTTAAAATACTGTTTATTAGCATATGACTTCAAGTTCAGTTTAATGTAAGTCGGTACCTGTTCAATGAAAAAGCTGGGACCCAAATTGAGGTGGTTGGGATGGCTGTGTTATATATGCTATCGTAATCTGCAAAATTCCAGACTAGGAACGGATCCACCCAACTCTGAAAAAGGGAACAATCTAGCCATGTTAAATACAGTTAGATCAACCATGGATAATTGAATATTTTTCTTCAACAAAAATTATCATTCTAGGCATGCAAATTCTGGTGTTGATGTGATGAAATTGTGTCTAAACCTGAAATACTCACCACAAGAAAGCTGCCATAAGTCTTCAACTGTTGATCCAGCATGTTCTGTGTAGGCAGTAATAGTATACATTGAGTAAATAACGAATTATGGTAGAAGAAACTTAGCACTCAAATATCATATTTATATATGAAATGTACAATTTCTGTAACATGTTACCTGTAGCATGTTAGTACAGAAAGAAATGAGGTCCAGAGGTTTACAGGTCTCTACAAGGGGTGCGATGGTTGGTTGGGTAGGAGCAGGGGATTTCAGCATGCACATGCATGGAAATTCCACCAACCCCCTGTTGTTAAAAGATGACCTCTCCATTAGGTATCTGTACATAGTTTATGAGTAACATGCACCAAAATAAACCTTACCAAAGACTTTATCCGATAAACTGTAATGGCAATGTCGACCTGTGTAGGTGTTCTGTCGATTGTAGGACGTACAGGAGCTCTATCAGCGGGAGTAAGGTCCTTGTACAGCCGCCCCTCAGGGGTGTCTGTGGTGTTGAAAAAGGTACACAGCGTATCAGCTACAACGATATGCAAGAATAATGCCCTGTTACTGATTTTGAATGGATAAAAAGCATCAAAATGACTTTGGGTGCCTTATTTGTGGGGTGCATTTTATATATGAGGTACTAGTATGATTAAGATTATTCCCATTATTGCTATATCAACTTAATAGGATTTTGAGTCCAATACCAATTACATGTATTACATAAGGGCCAGTGGGGGGAGGGCTTGTTAGATCTAGGGGAGGGGGCAATTTAAAAAAAAAAAAAGCTACTTGACGGGGGGTATGGGGGCAATTTTGAAAAAAAGGGGGGGAGGATCAGAACCAAATAAACCTTCACATGTGGTCAAATATGACTCAAGCACTCAATGCAACGCAGCATTCGTTTCATGTATCCAGCCTATTCATTCATTTCTTTCTTGTATGGTTTTGCACTGTAAGAAAAAGAGGGCATCACAATATCTCTGTTTAGGAGATTCATGAAAAGTTGCGTCATTCTTATCTAAAAATAAAGTTAAGTTACCAGAATCTAAATCATATCTTGTTTTATGATATAGATAAAAAGTCAACTACACCTGGATTGGTATGACTAGGGGAGCAGTGAAGACCAGGTAACTGGCTCCTGAGAGTCGGTCTACCGGGTAGAGGGATTTCCAGTCCCCTACACATTCAATGTTCAATGTTCAAAACTATTTCAAAATGACATAAAATGATGATTATGGCTGTGAGATATGGAGGAGGGTTATCTCATGTGGGTTATGTGATATGGAGCTCCAATGTTAAGTCTATGGGGCCTATGTATTCCACTGCTCCAAAAATGAAATAAGTTAATGTACCATTTGATGTAATGTTCAAGGTGTATGCAGAGCTCACCATGAGCCACACCAGAAAGCTGAACCAGAGACACACCGGGTGACGCCCACTCCTACACGGCTCCAACATAGTGTTAAACCAACAGAAATCCAGCTGGAAATGTTAAAGGGAAATCTGCTGGACACTTATAGATTATTCAAGTTACTGTATATCCAATGTGGCCTAGTCTTTAATCCAGTACTGAATGGAGATGGCCCTGTGTACAGAGAACAAACTAGACGATATGAAATCACAGTGAAGTTCTGACTGGTTGTTTATATGATCTCAGGTACTATGTCAGCACCAAATATAGATAAATACTGACTCACTGAGTATCCACTTTCTCACTCTGTGCCATAACAGGAATGTATCGTTGACATTGTCAATAAGGAACCACTTATATTCTGTATTGACTCTGTATATATTGATATTGGCCAGGCTGTGTCCCCATTAGCCCATCAAGGGCTGATTGCTAATACCCTAGTTTGATACACTCCCAGTGAGTTGGCATGATGCACCAATGAAAGCTGGTGAGCAGGCTAACAAGCTCTTTTCTAGTTCCGAGGCAAGACTGATCTAACCTAGACGGGGCTTACTATATTGTAAGGTGTTGTTCCACTTTTGTGATTTTTTGCAATGCAGTGTGTGTACACAGTGGAGCCATGTATTGCTTTATGTGGTTTGATCTGTCGTTATTATGCACATGGGTGTGAGGAGCATGGCTTGGTTTCAGTTTGGGTTAGGTGTATTGTGCCATGCCTATTTAATTAGTTAAATAAATATCTATAAATGGCATAACCTGAGTCATGTGGTTTGATATATAAACAGGGTTTTATTATCATATTCATGGGGTGTGAGGGGCATGGCTTGGGTTGTGTATGGGTCAGGTGTACCGTAAAACCTTCTGTATAAGTCACAGCCTATAGACCATTTCAGGCCTTTTGGGTGTCTTATGTCATGTTCCTGAACTCTGGGTGTGGCTTATACAAGAGTTTTTGTATATTATATAGACTAAAGGTAGGAACCGCAGGCTTCAGGTACGGCTTATAGCATTCTCCCAACTTGGGTGCAGCTAAGCAGTTGTGGCTTATACGTGGGGTTTCACAGTAGTTAAATAAGTGTTTTCAAAAGACTTCCATTACTGCCACCTTGTATTCACAAATTGTTATTATTATACACCTTGGGGTCAAAAGAAAAGTTCTGTGCGGATTGTGGGTGTCTATTTTGATATTCAATAACATGCAAATTTAACAATGACATAGAATTCACTACCATTTGTTGGCCTTACAGACCTTAGTGATCTATTCTTCATGAAAACAAAATGACACAGATACATCAAATGTCTCAAGTGTTGGTAGTACCTCTTGGTAATGATTAATCCTGGTAACAAAATGGTTGTTTGCCCCATCTAGTGGAATATCCTAGAACAATTATGTATGTCAAACAATCAAATGTCAAGTGCTTTCGACATGGCCGTGACCCTAGTCAACTCACAGATGACATGGCATTTTTACTGTGCGCTACAGTTGTCATGGTGACATATGTGCACATGTCCCAATGCCGTGTGCTCTCTGTGTCAAATCAAGTTGACATGGGTATACATGTCACTTTGTCAGGGAGACTTTTCAGTGTACATACCACATTAGAATGAGAGACTTCAGAAAGTACAACAGTTTGGCTGGAAGGACATTGCTTTGACTTTTAAAAAATAATATGAAATTAGTGTCAGTCATGAAACCTATAGATTATTGTGTGCCAATGATGGTGGTGTGAGGTGAACTCAGTCATTTCTCTATTGTCATTTCTATTTCTATTAAAAGTGTTCATTTCCTAAATGGGTAGTTAATGATGCACTTAACTGACCTATATGTTTAGGTTTTAAACAGTGTAGAATCATTGAATTGGTAAATTATGTTAATAATCTAGGGCTCATAGGGCTGTTCAAAGAAAATGATCAAAAGATAGGATGTTTTTGTTCCATTTACATCCCATGGCAACTAACGTTTAATATAAAGGGATGCATTTGGAACAGGCATTAATTAACTACATCCAATTCCATGTATAGATTATACACATCTAATGGATCTGTGTCAAATTGGACAAATCTGAATCAACCTATGACGAGCCCTTAAAACGATATAATCAAAATGTTGCTGAAGTTATAGTGCATCTAATTTTGTACAACTAAGAAGATACCTGTTTTAATCTTTGTTGTACAAGCAATGATTCTGTTATCGACTTTGTACTTTGCTGCACTGCTGGTTGCACTGTTGTTACTGTGAAGCTAGTAGTATGTTAAGATGTCCTGGTTCTATGAACCACTTGAAAATAAACAGGTTACTTAAGATATGGTGTCTCTAATGTTGTACATATTATATGTTATTCCATGTGAACAACAACTCTCCATGGATATAACATTGAAGGGCCGATCACCACACCCACAGTGGCGTAACATGTTTCAATCAACACTGCTGGTTACATGACTTATTTTGATGTTATATTAGGTGAATTTAAGCACTTTTAAATCAAAACTAGTGCCTTCGGCACTAGTGGGGGGGAGTGTTTCACGGCAAATAGGTCACTTTCACAGCAAATAGTAGGCCACTTTCACGGCAAATAATAGGTCATTTTCACAGCAAATAGTAGGCCAGTTTCATGGCAAAAAGTGACCAAGTGTCATGGTAAATTGTGGCCTATTGTCCTCACAAATTGTGGCCAATTGTTACTTCAAACTGTGGCGTGTTTCATGACACTACTGACGTTGCCTAGAGACGTGATGTTACCATGTGACATGACGTTGCTAAGTGACATGATGTTGCATCATAAATCTAACAACACTACTCTTTGAGCAGATTCTCTCCGAGGACCTCAATTCAAAAGTTCAGGGTCTAGCATCTTAAAAACATGTATTAGGGCTTAATGAAAAGCTCATTATGTCTTCTTTCCAACAAGACCAATAGCTTCAGGATCCAGACAAGGTAAGATAGTCTTAGAGCTTGGGGATTGAGCATACCCCTTGAATAACATGGTACCAAAACTGACCCAAAAGTGGTCTGAACCCGCACATAGATAATGAGCCAAAACCGGTAGTGCATCCCAAGATAATCAATGTTAACATCTTGAATCTTGTTCAGGGGACCCTAAGGATGGAAAAAATACCCATCGCGTTGAGATGTGGGGGGGGGGGTGCATGGTGGGCCCTATCAGCCCCCGGCCTATTCCTGGCAAGCACTTAACCTTATTCAATGGGGTGGGGACCAGCGATGAACTAATGTCTTTTTATATATAGGGTAATAACATGAAATGAATGCAGAATTAACTCTGATGGCTACATTGTGGCCATCAACCCCTCGAGGGTCTCCTCAGTATGCCATGGCTGTTTAGTTCTGTGTATACCTGATGTAACCCTCCTAGTAACAGCAATAATACTGTTATCAACCTTGTAATTTACTGCACTGATGGTCCAGTTCTTGGTCCTACACACTGTGTGAAGTCCATCCCAACTGTGTAGCACAGTAGGCATGTTATGTGACAAAGGCAGAGCAGTGATTGAGGTGGCTCTCCAAGACTCCCAATAGGAACAATGCAGGGCATGTCTGACTACCACTGTCTGACTACCACTGTGAGTTGGCAGAATGGGGGGTTTTATCAATGGTTTTTCAGGGCTCCATCAAATATTTACAAGGTTACATTTAGTTAACACTGCCCTCCAGGACTCATCAATACAATCGTATAGTGTGACAGGTATGATGTGTGATGGATAGGGTAAGAGGTGAGTTCTTCATTAAATATTCACAAAGTCACATTTAGTTAATTCATCAATACCATCCTATAAACTGATAACATGACAGGTACATGTGTTTGCATAAGGGATATGCCATCTATTGCAATGGGGGAGGGAAGGGGGATTCTGACCACACGTCAATATGATCAAATTTGAATCACCTATATTAGGTTGTGAAAGCTTAATGGCTTTTGCCCCTCCCAAAAGAGCCTTTTATTCTATAATGGCCCCCTTCCTGGCAACAAATGACTTGTCTCTAAAGACCATTTGTTGATGCAGTACATATTGGTGCCCTGTAGTGCTACTGTCACACAGGTATGCCTGTTAGGTGTAAAGGGCGGGTGCCAGATATAAACCTTGGCTCCACCGGTCCAATGCCAGCATGTACACCCACACTTCACCCAACTAATTGCAGCATATAAACCTGAGCAACACTATTAACCGTGTGTTCTAGTGTTTTTGGCTCAATGTATATTCAGCTTAGGTCTGTTATAGAGGAACATGGATATGCACCCTGCCACTACACTCAGAACACTGACATTTCCCAGTGCTACATCTCACAAATATTACAATCACATATAATCTAGTGCTTAAATCTTTTTTCTGCTGGAGGCTCAACACACAAAAAGAAAAGAGAAATAATTGACAGAACTTATTTAATTGCTATGAAAGGAGCATTATAGTAATTCATAATGGAGTAATTTTACTATTCTTGGTTAGGAGAATCAATGAGGAAATTCCCTTTTGATTCAAAATTGTTTATTTAGGGTGTAGAATGAGGACATGATGGTTTATGTTGATGAATTCTAGGTACAATGGCAGCTATAAATTGGTCAGCTAACTTCACTCATACTGGTATTGCATAACATACCAAACAACCTTTGGATGGGAGAGTTTTGTGAGCTGAGAATAAATAGATAGTTAAGATCTCCCCTCCACAATTTCCCTCTACCCCAATAGTTCACACAGTATTAATGTAGTTGCTTCAAGGTGCAATAATGCAATGACAAAAACAGGCACAATATTTATCACCAAAACCAACATTCTGTAGATGTTTGGTAAATCCAATGTGACCTTTTTTACATTTCTACCCCATGTTTCTGATCAAAATGAGAAAGAGGCTAATTACAGGGATTGTTCTTCTAATTGCACAGACCTTTGATAATAATGGAATGTACAGGTTTAAGGTTTTATATTTGCATTTCGAATCTTATAGAAAATTAACACAACCTTTTCTCATCCTTTATATAATTGCATCCAGAGCCCTATACAGATGTCCTATTCATTGGAACACCCAGAGCCCGATACAAACACTACCCATGATGATACTGGACATGACGTAGACACTACACAGCAGCACGTTAACTGCCTCAGCTGCAGCCTTCCACCTTCTCTTCACATCCGCATCCTTCACATCACAATCACTGAGCTCAACTCTTATCGCACGAAGCTCCTCCAACATCAAACCCAGGGTCGTACTGTCAGCTTTACCATCCTTCTCAGCCACATATTCTGTTATCTCCATTTCATCATTGGGTCTGATCTTTTCCTTCAGGTCAATGTCCGGACCCTTTAGGCTGATTTCACCAACAGCGTTACTCCCACACAGCCATCTCCACTCACTCAACCTGCAGACAGAGACACCACTTATAGGCAGGCACAGTCAATGTTACACAAGTTTCAGAATTTTCCTTACACTGTTATGACACCACAGACCTACTTACAACAATATTTTTCTGTCATAGGTGTTAAGAGAATGCCAGAATCACCAGTGTCATTTCTATCAAAGCTGTCCAGATACCTATAGCTTGTAAAAGAATGTGTGACCTGCTGTATTTTTTTAGTCACTTTGACTAAATCTAGATCATGAGCATTTGTTATTTCTTCCTTTGTTTCTGTGTTTTAAAAATTTTAACAGTCTACAGGTCTCTGAGTACCAAATTTTTTCTCACTATAATTTGATATAGTCATTTTCTCCACTCGCAGGCTGTAGTGGAGAAATGAGCTAGATATTGACTATAAGTGAAATAGATTCCATTTACAGAACATGTTAACCACATTCTGGAAGGCTCAGCTTAATTAAAAAGCTTTTCCATTTTTTTGCAAGAGACCTCTTTCTACCCAAATCTGCCTTGTTTTCCAGTGAGTAAATAAGATACTTAGCTATATTCCCTCTACACCCCATTAGAAAAGCAAATATAACATAAATCATGCTAAGTAGGTATAGATAAAAAGCTACAAGATACACATTGGCCAAATTCAGGACATTTTTTCATAATTCTTTTCATGCCTCTTTTGATATTTTCAAAGAAAGTTTTTATAACAACCAGCATTCACATAGTCTTCAGTGCTCTACTGCAAAGTGGTGAATGAGCCCTAGTGCCCTCTGAAGTTTTTTAATTGATACTTAGAGACCTACACGTACCTTTGTAACCATGTTGGCAGGTTGGTGACAGAGTCACGATGGTGCAGGTTGAGGACGAGGACTGTCACACACACAGACAGCACATTCAGCAAGATGAACATGGTGTTAAAGATCACTGAAATCACAGGCAGCATTTGCTAGCAACATCCCCTGACTGATGGGTGAACACATAAGGAGTTTATAGCGGACATGTTTACCCATGGAATTCACAACAATTTTTGACACTTAACCATGTTTATACTTACTTATGATGGGAACGGAGTTCCAGTTACGGGGGATTTGTTCTGATATAGACAGCTGCATGATGAAATATGACATGAGACACGTAACAGTCAGAGACACCTTCTCCCCCGAGTCGGCCGGTAATGGGAACACCATCAGACCCACAATAAACAGCATGATCACTGGTATGATGATAGTCAGCACATGGAAGGTAGACTTTCTCTTTAAGGTGTACCTAAAGACGACTTGAGAAATATTGTAACCAGGAAAGACTAGCGGATCATTGATAACTTCTGATTTGGTTATTTTCCATTCAAGGTCCTCAAATTGTCTGTGCTCAGGAACAATCTCTCTGCCAGTCAAAATGACGTCATAATGGGTTGAAGAAGTTTGTGTGAGCATTATGTCACAAGTCTGTGTATCAAACGGGAATGTGAAGACTTGAACGTCACAGTCTGTTTTGAACACCTCAGTTAAAGGCCACATGATCATTCCACTGAAGAAAACACTCACTGTCCCCTTCTTCCACTTATCATCATCCAAATTGAATGTTTCACTGAAGGATGAAAGAAGTACTTACTTAAACCTCAATAACCCTAGGACATGTGCTGTGCTAGTCTCAGGGGTTTTTTACCGAATACCATGCCTTGCTTTATGTGATTGGCACCTGTGGTTTTAATTTGAGTGCAGTAAATGGGTGATGGATATGGTTATACAGCATAGATGCAACTATTGAATTTGATTCATTTTGGCATACACCTTTTTAATATGATGATATTTTGATTTATTTCTGCAACTTACCTTGAAGTTATCAGGGTTGAGATCATTGAATGTCCTCAAAATTGAATATAATGATTGTCTTTGAAATGATATGTCAAATAGTTATTATTTAGTAATGCGTTCTGTTTTGACAGATATGGTCCTATTCAAACCAGGAAAACAAGGACATGTGCCACTGCTGCCCAAATGTAAATAACTGGAGCATCTTCATATGTAGCATTAGTTTTACATCACTATTATTGAAGTATATTAGTATAAAATGTTGCTACCTGTTAATTGAAAATGCTGGCACCCAAATTGAGGAGGTTGGGATGGCTGTGCTATATATGCTATTGTAATCTCCAGAATTCCAGACCAGGAACGGATCCACCCAACTCTGAAAAAGGGAAAGAAGTCACCATTCCCTAATCATTATGGGGTCTTTGTTTGTTCCTCTACTAGTTATACTAGGGGTATTCAAAAGAAGGTAACAGATCAAAGCCCAGCCAGCACGACCGTTTGGGCCCCAGATGGGATTCCTCCAGGCCTTCTGGGCTGGCCCAGATGGGTTAAAGTTGGCAAATGTCAGGGCAGCCAGCTAGGGCCCACATGGCCCTAGCCAAGAAACCACATTTTACTGTATGATCAGAAGGTGAATGGATCTAGTCCAGGCATGTGATGGCTAGTGTTCCCATCCTCTCATAGCATTACCAATATTCCTAAATATGTCTATCAATCCCTATATACTTGAAAATAAAAGAAATGAAAACACAAAAACATGAAAAATCATTTTGTTCCATTCTTTATTAAGTGGGCATGGGTCTCCAGCTGATAAAATGCTGAGGATGTGTTCAGACTATATCCATCGACCTTCTGATCAATAGTCCAGTCCTCTTCCTACTGAGCTAAACGGACAGCTTCACAAAGCTTATTTACAAAGGAGCCGACCACTTTGGCTGTATCAGCCTATGGATTAGACTTCAGTAATAGACCTATAGGTATCAAATATGCAGTGTGTGGGGAGAGGATTAACTCCTGAAAGGAACTTTGTCAATATGCATCATATATCATTCTAGTCATGCAGATTCTGATCTTAAAATGATGAAATATTATCTACCCCTGAAATCAGTATACTGACCACTTGAAAGGCACCAAATGTCCTCAACTGTTGATTTAGCATATCCTGTGGAGAAAGTAATAGCAGACATTGAGTCAATAATGGAATATTAATATCAACAAAAAAATTCACAGCTTAACAGTGAAATGATAATATACAATTTTGTTACATGTTATATGTAGTTTGAATTAAGTACAGAAAGAGGCAATACAAGGGGATGGGTCTGTTGGTTGGGAATGGGCAAACTTCCACATGGACATACATGTATGGAAATTCCCTGTTGTTAATAGATGACTACTCCCTTAGATAGATATATCTGCACATAATTTATAAATAACTAGCATCATAATAAAGCTTACCAAGGATTTTATCCGATATACTGTAAAGGCAATGTCGACCTGTGTAGGTGTTCTGTCCATTGTAGGACGTACAGGAGCTCTATCAGTAGGAGTAAGGTCCTTGTACAGCCGCCCCTCAGGAGTGTCTGTGGTTTTCAAAATCATATGCAAGAATAATGTCCTGCTTCAGATATTGCACTGAAGAACAGTTCAAAAATGTCCTGAATTTGGCCAATGTGTATTTTGTAGTTCTGACATAAGCTTTGAGTGCTTTATTCATACAGTGCAACTTATATATGAGAGGTGATTAAAGATGATTAAAATTATCATCATTATTGACATATCAAGTTATACTACATGTTACAGAGTAATGCAGCTGCCTAAATAGAAGTCTAAATAAGGTGGGATTCAAACAAATTTTCATCATAAAGTTTAGTCCTATTTCATTATAAATTAAATTCTATGTTATATTAAAGCCTTGTGATGTGTATGCAGTAGCTCTTGAAACGTATACAGTTGTAGGGGCCAGCTCTGCCGTAAGGCCAGCAGCCCCGTTTCTGGAGATCCCAGCCCCCAGGGGCTGGCATCCGGTGGTAGCTCCCCCCTACGTGTGTGTCATACCAATCCAGGTGTAGGTGCCTGGAATGGTATAATACAGATACGCTTCGACCCTGGCAGTACTGTGTACTGGTAGGTTAACTGGGAAGTCAGGAGTGCCTCACACTGCTTGATAAAGCCCAATCGATCTGGTTGGGAGGAATGCTTGGTGCTGGTTGGCCATGGTTGAAGCTGGTTGGGAGGAGTGTAGGGGCCAGCTGTGGCTGTAAGTCCATGGCGGTAGGCCATCTGCCCCGTTCCGGTTGCACCAGCCCTCAGGGGCTGGTCAGCCGGTATAAGCTGCCCCCCTTGTGTATTATACCGATCCAGATGTAGGTGGAAGGTAGAGAATGTCAGACGGGGAAGTAGCTCAGCAGTAGAGCTTCCGCCTGCAGGTTGGAGGGTCCCGGGTTCAACTCCCGGTTTCTCCAAGACGTTTTCCGCCAACCTCTACACAGTAATAGTTCTCATGTACAATTCATGTGATATTGCTCATGTTTCACATGACAAAGAAAATATGAACCAGGGAGGGGTGGGCACCCTGATTGGACACCAACAACAAATAGTTATGTAAACATCAAATATATATATATATATATATATATATATATATATATATGTGTGTGTGTGTGTGTGTGTGTGTGTTAACGTACCATTTGATGTAATGTTCAAGGTGTATATATAGATAAGTTAACGTACCATTTGATGTAATGTTCAAGGTGTATATAGATAAGTTAACGTACCATTTGATGTAATGTACAATGTGTATATATAGATAAGTTAATGTACCATTTGATGTAATGTACAATGTGTATATAGATAAGTTAACGTACCATTTGATGTAATGTACAATGTGTATATAGATAAGTTAACGAACCATTTGATGTAATGTTCAAGGTGTATATAGATAAGTTAACGTACCATTTGATGTAATGTTCAAGGTGTATATAGATAAGTTAACGTACCATTTGATGTAATGTTCAAGGTATATATATAGATAAGTTAAAGTACCATTTGATGTAATGTACAATGTGTATATATAGATAAGTTAACGTACCATTTGATGTAATGTTCAAGGTGTATATATAGATAAGTTAACGTACCATTTGATGTAATGTACAATGTGTATATAGATAAGTTAATGTACCATTTGATGTAATGTTCAAGGTGTATATAGATAAGTAAATGTACCATTTGATGTAATGTACAATGTGTATATAGATAAGTTAACGTACCATTTGATGTAATGTACAAGGTGTATATATAGTTATCCCTCGGAAACCTTAAGTGTTTCCGGAAACCTACGAGAAGGTTGAAAAATTCAACATGGCTATCTGGAACCTAGCCAGTACTGATGACCCCTACACGATCAGGGACATAGCGGGGATTGTACGCCTCATGACTTCTCTCTCGTCGGGTGTCCAATATGGCCCGGCACATATTAAGGGTCTAGAAAGAGAAAAGAACCTTGCTCTGGAAAGGCACAAGGGCAACTTCGACTCACCCATGGTTATTGGTGAGGAAGGCTTAGAGGATATCAGTTGGTGGCTGGAACACCTCCCCACAGCTTCCAAGCGTATTCGAAATGAGGGGGCAGATTTTGAAATCGTAACAGATGCCTCTGGTACAGGGTGGGGCGCCCACAGGGGCGCCACTTCCACCAAAGGTATTTGGAAGGAGGAGGAGGTAGACCTCCACAGTAACATTCATGAGCTAACAGCCATAAAATTAGGCCTCGATGCACTAGTCACAGAGAACGGGGTCAATGTGAAAATCAGGACTGACAACACTACATCACTGGCTTATGTCAGGAAAATGGGTGGGGTTAAGTCTGAACCATGCAATAAGATAGCCAAAGAAATTTGGGAATGGTGTGAAGAACGGGACATTTGGCTAACAATAAACCACATCCCGGGGAAGGATAACGTCCTGGCTGACTACCTATCTAGACACTTCTCGCATGACCTAGAGTGGGAACTAAGTGAAAAGATTTTCAAAAAGGTGTGTAATATCTTTAGCAAGCCTGAGATAGATCTCTTCGCGTCTCGAGCAAACAAAAAGTTAGAAACTTTTGTTTCTTGGGGGCCTCAACCAGGCGCCTGGGAAATTGACCCTATGTCAATAACTTGGAGGAATAACTATATGTACATTTTTCCTCCTTTCAGCCTCTTGGGGCCTGTGATACAGCGGATCCGGCTGGAGCAGGTGAGGGCTATCCTGATAACACCAGACTGGCCGGGACAGCCCTGGTACGGCGGACTACAGCGGTCCGGGTGGCGGATGCTCAGGTTCAGGAAGGCCAAGGGCAACCTCTGTCATCCGGGGAAGCCGGCCAACAAAGAGCGACTGTCGGCGACCCCACTCCTGGCATTTCGGACATTCTGAAAGCAGAATTATCTCGCCAGGGATTTGACGGACACGCCATCGAACTTATCACGCAAGCCCGTAGGCCTGCCACACGGAAGACGTACAACACATACCTTCGTAAGTGGTACGCCTTCTGTGCAGACACTGACACGCAAATCCTCCAACCGTCGATCCAACAAGTGTGCAAGTTCCTGGCGAAATTGGCCAAAAACAAAAACGGATACACCGCGCTAAACGCTGCTCGTTGTGCGCTATCGGCCATTCTGGGCGACTTCCAAGGCCAATCAGTGGGCCAGCACCCCTACGTAAAGCTGCTTCTGAAGGGAGCTTATGAGATGAACCCACCGGCCCCTAGATACCAGGAGTTCTGGGATGTGAGGAGGGTTCTAGACCTCCTGCAGACCTGGGACAATGGCACCACCGCACTCAGGGAGCTTTCCATGAAACTGGCCACTTTGCTCCTCTTAGTCACATCACAAAGAGGCCAGACCATTGTCAACCTTTCCATCCAAGGTTTGAAAATGGGAGACAAGGTGGTGTTCAAAATGACAAGACTCCTAAAGTCTAACAGGTTGGGGGACCCTCTCAACACGATAGTCCTGAGGAAGTTCGACCAGAACCTGAGGGTGTGCGTTGTTAGGTGCCTAGAAGAGTATCTGAAATGCACCCAAAACAAAAGGAAGAGTGAGAAAAACCTCTTGGTCAGCTTCGTCTCGCCCCACCGTGGCATCTCCCGCGATACACTTAGCCGTGGGTCATGGTCGTACTTAAAAAGGCTGGCATTGATGTCAACCAATACAAGCTACACTCCACCCGAGGGGCCTCGGCCTCAGGCATCCTTAAAGTGGGAGGAAACCTCAACACCCTCATGAGGAGAGCGGGTTGGAGGCAGGCGGAGTCCTTCGCGAAGTACTACCACAAACCAATCGAGGACGTGGTAGGGGGAAATGCACTCCTCGAGCAGTGACTGTCTCTATAGACTGCATATACCTCTTATTTCAAGCTACACCTTCTGTTAAATATAGATTGGATACTAAAAAGATTGTGTTTGGTTTTCTGTTGGGGGATTCAATTGCTCTGAAACTCTCGTAGGTTTCCAGAAACGCTTAAGGTTTCCGAGGGATAATTTTGAAATTATTCGAGACTTACCTGTAAGTTGAGGTATAATTAAGATTATACCGAGGGAACCTAGCGGTTCAGGGAATATACGCCCTACCCACCCTAGATAAGTTAACGTACCAGTTGATGTAATGTACAAGGTGTATATATATATAGATAAGTTAACGTACCATTTGATGTAATGTACAATGTGTATATATAGATAAGTTAACGTACCATTTGATGTAATGTTAAAGGTGTATATATAGATAAGTTAACGTACCATTTGATGTAATGTTAAAGGTGTATATAGATAAGTTAACATACCATTTGATGTAATGTACAAGGTGTATATATATATAGATAAGTTAATGTACCATTTGATGTAATGTACAAGGTGTATATATATATAGATGAGTTAACGTACCATTTGATGTAATGTACAATGTGTATATATCTATAAGTTAAAGTACCATTTGATGTAATGTTCAAGGTGTATATAGATAAGTTAACGTACCATTTGATGTAATGTTCAAGGTATATATAGATAAGTTAACATACCATTTGATGTAATGTTCAAGGTGTATATATAGATAAGTTAACGTACCATTTGATGTAATGTTCAAGGTGTATATAAATAAGTTAACGTACCATTTGATGTTATGTTCAAGGTGTATGCAGAATTCACCATGAGCCACACCAGAAAGCTGAACCACAGACACCTCAGGTGAGGCACGCTCCTAAAAGGCTCCAACATGGTCTCCAACTATTATGGAAATCTAGAAACCTACAAATCGGTAAAATTACTGTATAACCATTGTAGTCTTGTGTTTTATGCCGACTCCAGTACTGAAATCAGAAGTTTCTGTGTAGCGAGGAAGAATTTGTGATGTTGGAACTACAGTGAAGTTCTGACCGGTTGGTTATATTATGGTCCCAGATACCTGGCAGCAGGACCTAATGTAGCCCAGAGCAGGCTGTCAGATGTTTGTTGTGCAGTCGAGTACACGTTAGTAAAGTACTCAGTAAGCAGTCGGCCAAACCGAATGTAGATCCTGACTCACTAAGTGGCCACTTTCTCACCTGGTGCCATAACAGGAAAGTATCATTGACATTATTAATGAGGACTGGCCTATTCTATATTGACTGTGTACATGATCATATTGATATCGGCTAGCCAGTGTATATAAAGTAAGTGCCCTCCATTAACTCATTAAGGGCTTATTGTATAGTAATACCCAGTGGTGGTCATGATGCATGAATACAGCCCTGGACCTACTTACTGAGACATCACTCGTGTATCACGCCTATTAGTTTGATACACTCCCAGTGAGTCGGCATGATGCACCAATGAATGCTGGTGAGCAGGCTAATAAGCTCTTTTCTAGTTCCAAGGCAGGACTGATCTAGCCTGAACTAGACTAACTATATTGTAGGGTGTCGTTCCACTTTTGTGATTTGTTGCAATACAGTTTGTGTACACAGTGGAGCCAGGTATTGCTTTACATGGTCTAATGTTCAAGGGGCTGTTGTTATACTATAGACATGGGCACAGTGACAGAATCTATCACTGTAATTCGAATTACGGTGTTTCAAGATGGCTGCAGGTCACTTTGTAAACAAAGTGAAAGTGTGTAAAATAGTATATACAGAAGCAGTGCAATGGGTTAGACCTTACATCCACAGTAGACTGGGGGATAGGTCTATGGGTCATTTTTTCAGCCACATGCTATAGTCTTTCTGTGACAGGCTTTGGAAGTTTTTGCTGGTATCACTGTAATTCAGTTGGCAGTTAAAATATAGTATCACTGTAATTAATGACAAGTATCACTGTAATTCTGGAGTGTCCAGTCAGATGACTTCGATTTCTGGCCTTAGGATACCATGTACAGTGTCCAAATAAATGAGACATGAAATTAGACGTCATCTTTGTCCACTGGTTCTTATCAATCATCTTGTCATTCCCACTCACAACTAGTGCATCACTGTAATTCTGTATATTTTGGTGTAGTTCCTCATGTCAGCGAACTACCATTCTTGTACTTGTCTGTAGGATGGTTTATTGTCACCTTGTAGCTACATGAGATACGAGAGCAAGTTACAAAGAAATCAGGCATTCTGCAATGACAGGATAATTCACAGTGATAGATATGGACAGAATTACAGTAATACATTTACACAGAATTACGGTGATATCGGAAAATTTCAGTGATATCTGAAAATTTCAATAACAGAATTACAGTAATACCAATTATGGTGATACTGGCAAATTTTCAAAAGGCAATTCTTGCATAAACCAGTACATATCAGGTAGATCCAAGTTTTGGGGTCTTCAGCATTAATGTCAATTCTTCAATCAGTCCAAGGTGTGTGTTTGAAATAGCCATCTATCTTACAATTCAATAGTAAATAAAATGAGGTGGACTCAACCGCCACCATCTTGAAACACGGTAATTCGAATTACAGTGATAGGTTCCGTCACTGTGATGGGGTGTGAGGGACATGGCATGGGTTGAGTTTGTGGCAGGTGTATTGTGCCCTGTGTATGTAACTAGTTAACTAAATATTTGATATATCCCTAATATGTCCACTATGACTCAGTGTCCAGTATAATTGAATATCACCATGATACTTCATGTATATGGCAATGGACACCTGACCCTCCATTTAAGAAACACCTAGAGTTTATGGACTAGGTAGGTATAACGCTTTTGTTCTCAATGAATTTTCAAGATTCCAAAAGAGTTGTCTATACATCAACCCAAGTAACTGACTCAAGGACCTCTATGGACCCGGCCATACTTCTGTTTAATTAGGGGAGTGTAATATGAAAGGTCTTGGTGTCCCTTTATGGGCCCATTGAATTATGACTTCCATACCTCTCACTGCGATTTCCCATGACAATGCCATATCAATATGATTTGACACTTGATGAATTTTCGAGGCTCAGCATATATCATATGAGATAGTAGGACTTTTCTTTAGATTCACAGACAATCATATGACATTGATGGGGTAGACAAGCCTACTTATACACTATGACAATGTCATGATATGTCATTGACAATATGCAGGACTAGACACTGACCCTGGACAGGGAGCCAATGACACTACACCCGACCCTATGAAGGGTAGAAGGGGGGTTGGGGGTCTCACCTGTTTTAGAGCCACAAACGCCGCCTGCACTACCCCCCAGGGACTACTCCCCCGGCACTACCCCCCCCCCGGGACTACCCCTGACCCTTCTAGAGGTAGAAGGGGGTTAAAGAGCCCCTACTGCTGACTTTAGAGCCACAAACGCTGCCCACACTACCCCCCTCGGGACTACCCCCCCGGGACTACCCCCAACCCTACTAGAGGGAGAAGGGGGTTAAAGAGCCCCTACTGCTGACTTTAGAGCCACAAACGCTGCCCACACTACCCCCCTCGGGACTACCCCCCCCCCCCCCCCGGGACTACCCCCGACCCTACTAGAGGTAGAAGGGGGTTAATGAGCCCCTACTGCTGACTTTAGAGCCACAAACGCCGCCAGCACTACCCCCCGGGACTACCCCCTAAAGCTTAAAGCTGGTATAAAACCTGATATAGCTTTGTCTGATATGTGTTTCAAAAAATTATATACCCCTTCCCCAGTCATAGGGTACCATTTATTCTGGTGAGATGTGGTTCATTTTGTGCACATCATTGGACTCTAGGTTCAGCTGGTCTCTCTTATTTGGTGGGAAGGAAAACCACTTGGTTAATTAGTTCTGGTCACAGCCAGCTAGGGGCAGCACTGAGTGGTCTGCTCTGCTGTCAGGCATCCAAAAACAAGTGACCACCACTATAGAGGAGAACTCTGCTTTGTGGCTCCATCTGGAGCCATAGTGCTGGTGCAATCAAGACTGCTTGTTGACATGAATAAAATGCTGGAAGCATTTTATTTTTACACATGTATATGCTTGAATTTAACATGGTTAGAATGTACTGAATAGATTGGGATTTTGCCAGGACACTTTCACAACTGGGGTGATGATAGATACGCAGAAAGTGGAATATCTTTGTATTTCAGCTCTTGTCCCAGCTTTAAAGAGCCCCTACCTCGGACTTTGAGCCACAAACGCTGCCTGCACTACCCCCCCTCCCCGCCGGGACTACCCCCGACCCTACTAGAGGTAGAAGGGAGTTAAAGAGCCCCTACTGCTGACTTTAGAGCCACAAACGCTGCCCACACTACCCCCCCCCAGGACTACTCCCCCGGGACTACTCCCCCGGGACTACCCCCAACCCTACTAGAGGTAGAAGGGGGTTAAAGAGCCCCTACTGCTGACTTTAGAGCCACAAACACCGCCAGCACTACTCCCCGGGACTACTCCCCCGGGACTACCCCCGACCCTACTAGAGGTAGAAGGGGGTTAAAGAGCCCCTACTGCTGACTTTAGAGCCACAAACGCTGCCCACAATACCCCCGAACCTATGGGAGGTAGAAGGGGGCGTTGGGAGCCTCACCTGCCGACCTTAGAGCCATAAACACTGGATGGTACTTCACGACCTTTCTCACCTGTAGGGCCCCCACCCTCCCTATCTCCATTCACTAATAGGAGAAGAATAATCATAAAAGCTACTGCACCATGATATTGTCATGGAATTTAATCTTATGTATATAGAAGTGACTTCAATACCACAACCCCTCCTGCACCCCATGGTGGCTAATGCTACACTTGACTGCACATTGGAGGTCATGTGACATGTTTCAACCAATCAGAAGGTGGTCATGTGACCAGTTGGGAAGCCTCCATATAATGGGGATAGGGTATTGGCTCCCTATTCCACCACTGGTTGATAACAGGATGACATCTCCTGCCTCTGCCGACCTCCTACACCTCTATCTGATGGAGTATAATGCTAATTAATGCTCTTCCTAATGGGTGAATGAAGAATGCGCCACCAACCTAGAAAAATGTATATGTAACACTGTTAAAAAAGAGTGATCCTTTACTATATTGTCATGGGGTTTGCTGATGTATAATCTATTCCATAATGATATTGTCATTGCTTTTACTGACATACAAACCACTTTCATATGGCATTGTCATGGCTTTTTCTGACATACAAATCACTTCCATATGGCATTGTCATGGGATTTATTGACATACAAATCACTTCCATATGGTATTGTCGTGGGATTTACTGACATTCAAATCACTTCCATATGGCATTGTCATGGGATTTGATAGGTTTTAAGTCCCTGACAACTGTACATTTATGACATATAAATGTAACAGAAACCCCATGATACATCAAATTATTGAGATTTAAATGTTACTGGTAATGTTATGGGCAATGTAAATAAAAGTCATTAAATGTCTATAAGTATGGTATTGTCCTAAAAAATAAGTCCGTTTTTTCTATCCAATAAATGCCAAGGTTGGCGCAGTGTCTGTTCACCTGTTCTCATTTTAGACAGTTATTTATTTGAATACTGCTTTTTGGCTGGTTTTCCACCACCCGATATGGCCCCTCTATCGGCCACTAGACCCACAGTACAAGCTGTGGTCAACCGGCACACAGTCATGCCCCACCAGACACAAACACAGATTATAGAGTGGTATTTGTTAATATTTCAAGGTGTAAATAGAAGATTGAAAGAGCTTTTTGTTTAATTGGGGAAGGCTTTGTGTACAATCTCAGGCACATTTTTGTTGCCAAAAGATGTTTTTGTTTACTAAATCAAGTTGACCTAATGTAAATATTGCAGACTTTCACACTGATGACTCTCTGCAACTCAATATCAGACAGGTTTGATTTTTACAGTACAAGAGCCTGCGATCTGTGTGACTGCTGTGTTGTTATTTATATTGAACTCCCACTGTATTGCTGTGTTGATGTTTATATATTGAACTCCCACCCAATCACAGAGTCTATGCAGGTACATGTTAGTTGGTAAATATGGCACACAAGGAGAGAGATCACCCATAAAATAACCGTGAAATCTCATGTTTACAATTGTGAATCTCATGTTTACAATATAGTAATGTCAACACCCTATACCTTAGGCACTATAGGTGAGAATGTACCAAAAAATCGCGTAGTGGAGCCTCACCTTAAGAATGTTTTCGATAGCCCTGTCACTTAATTGTGTGACAGGGCTGGATTTATTTGAGACCCCACTTCTTAAACGGGCCATCACGGGAATGAGTAAATAGACTGTTTCTGGGTGAAAGTTCAGCCAATCTGGACCAAAATTTTTAATAATCTGCAGGGCACAATTGCTTTGTAACTAACCGCAGTATGTGCATCGCACCATGTTTAATCTACACATATCCCAGACATTAGTGCTTATGGCTGATGTCTTAGAAATAAACAAGTAACAGGTTGCTAATGTTATAATGGCCTGTACAATGTTTCTAAGTGACAAACAATTTTTAACCACCTGGTAGCAGTAGAAGCAGTGATGATTCCACTATCCTCCTTGCAGATTACTGCAGTGCCGGCTGTACCGCTGGTCTGATGAACCTAGAAGTGGTGTATGAGCTGTACGGTGATAAAGGCAGTTCATTGACGCAGATAGCTCTCTAGCACTCTCACTAGCAACAATGCATGGAGTGGTGGTAGCATACATAGTGTTATCAATGGTTTTTTATTAAATATTTACACATTTAGTCACATTTAGTTAACGCCAGCCTCTGGACTCATCAATACCATCCTACAGACTGAAAGTTTGACAGGTAGGTGTGAGGGATAGGGTTAGAGATGAGACCTTCATTCAATATTTAAAGTCACATTTAGTTAATGCCAGCCTCTGGACTCATCAATACCATCCTAGCCCTTTAAGAAGCACTGATGCATTAATGCATCATGCCCATTGGTCAGCATGATGCATGAATGCAGACCTGGTGAGTGCTTCATTTAAGCATCATGCTGACTGATCATAATGTACAAAATGTAGTAAAACATTTGCTGACCAAGCTGAACTTGTAAAACAATTGGTGACCTATACTGAAGCTATAACAGGACGAGGGGAAGGTGACAAGACCACTGTTCGACTGTACTCATGTAAATCCTGTGGTAAAAGGTTTTATACAATGGAGGATGCTACCTCACACGCAAAGATGCACAAGCAGAATATCAAACCTAAGGGCACTCCCAAAGAGGGTACTAAACCCGGGGGGGGGGGGCATGTACATGGTATTGTCAAGACGTAAAAATAATCAACTGTGGAAATTGATACTAAATTCTATCTTATTCAATGTTAATAATCGAATTGACAAAGTAGATAACCTCAAATCCCCTATTATCGCCCACCATATTTTTTCTCAGTTTCCATAGCAACCATAAATGCTAAATTGTTTGAGGTATCACACAAGCCTGTGCACCTCTCAGATCAAAATGAGCAGCCTTTTAACTGTGGCACAAAATGTGCTATAATTCATTAAACATTTCCTAGAGGAGCCAGGTATTTTATGTTACCATAGTTATCATTACCCAAATGCCCCAGATAATAGCTGACACCCACATGCAAATTTATATCCATAGGGAAGCAAGGTTTGGGTGGAGTGGACTAGTCCTACTAACCATTGAATCGATGAGCGGTGCCTAAATTCTGTCAGTTTTGTGGAGTTTGGGCCTTGTGTGTGTGTGGGGGGGGGGGACTGCTATAAGGAGCAAAGATGAAGTCTCGATCCCCCCCCCCTTTCCCCTGTCTCCATCCCTCCCCTTCCCCCCCCCCCTGTTTCCATCCCTCCCTCCTCTGTCTCCACCCCTCCCCCCTCTGTCTCCATCCCTCCCCCCGTCTCCATCCCTCCCCCTCTGTCTCCATATCCCCCTCTGTCTCCATCCCCCCTCTGTCTCCATCCCTCCCCCCCCCCTCTGTTTCCCCATCCCTCCCCTCTGTCTCCATCCCTGTCCCTCCCGCTGTCTCCATCCATCCGCCTCCCCCCCTGTCTCATCCCCTCCCCCTGTCTCCATCCCTCCCCCTGTCTCCATCCCTCCCCCTGTCTCCATCCCTCCCCCCCTCTGTTTCCCCATCCCTCCCCTCTGATTTTAGTCAATTTCTGAGAATCATGATATAAAATTTGGATTCTTCAGGATTTTCTGTTCCAGGTGGTTTCTTCTTCCCCTTTAGTATCACCCTGATAAAGGAATACCACAGCTCCATAAACCACCTAATCCTCTACAGAAATCAACAATGAAGACACAGGGGCACCTAGTTTCATGGGGGGGGGTAGAGGGGGGTGGCCTGTCACACTCTACCCATAGACTATGCTCTCAGTGACCTCTCCTATAGTATAAGCTTCTTGCTAACGCTGTCTCCATCCCTACGCCTCCCCCACTGTCTCCATCCCTCCCCCTGTCTCCTCCCCTCCCCCTGTCTCCTCCCCCTGTCTCCATCCCTCCCCCTGTCTCCATACCTCCCCATGAGAGATTGTAGCAGATAATTTTAGCATCCTGATGGTAGGTCATAGGGTAGTTTATGATAGGTAAGTTCCAAAGGGGGGGTGTGGTTACTCAGGTATTGGTTATGAAATGAGGTGTCAGCTTTCTATGGCTCAGGGGAGGGGGCTAAACGGGGGACCTGTCATTCTTCTAGACAATAGGGTGCTGTACGGCAATCAAGGATCGGTCAAATCTACAGATTGGAGCCGGGGGGATGGTTTCAGCCATGGAAATCTGTTTTCACTATACTTCAATGTAGTGTGGTGGCCGCGAGACATCATGAGGAACTTCCGATGTCCATCGAGGTTCTTTGCTGGTGACATCAAGAACACTTCATTTACCCCGTGCCTGAGGACACTAGAGTTCAGTGCCAAATCACCTTTGGTCATGTGGCTCTCTCTATATAAGGTCTTTCTGAAGCCTTCCTTGCAGTCAGTCCAGTCATGCCGACCATCCTGAGAGATGGTGATCGGCTGCCCGACTACCATGTGTTAAGATATCTCTCTGTGCTGCTGCACAGAGAGGATTTATGTCATTGGATTGAACGAGATACTAGTCGACTGTGGAAGTCGCCAAGTGTCGAGTTAGTTATTGGGTGTGCCTGGTACATTGTAACTTTAGATTAATATATAGAACAGGCACACTCTGTGGTGTTGAGGGGCAGAAGGGTTTCAAGAGAGAGATCAGTTTGGATCAAAATAATCATATTTGCACTTATGATATCTTTGATTGCTTTGAGCCCTTATATCTCAACATATCTCTCCATCCACCCCTACTTTCCTTTTTTCCATATCATCATATAAAAGCTGTTTTCAGAAGGATCCCTGCGGAATAAGAAGGATCGTGACAACATGGATGGGTACATTCGTAAACAAATATAGCAGTGCCCTGCATGTGTTGTCTAACCAAATAGATATCTTCAATCTTTCGGTGCTATGCTACAAACAAAGACAATTTGTGAAAATAAAACATTATTACTGTGACAATCCTTGTTTGGTTAAACTCACCACAGTTGTAACCATCA
Organism: Acholoe squamosa; assembly: GCA_949317995.1. NCBI lineage: Eukaryota > Metazoa > Annelida > Polychaeta > Phyllodocida > Polynoidae > Acholoe > Acholoe squamosa. The sequence goes on along the minus strand of OX439038.1, from coordinate 89,011,802 downwards.
GCGAGAATGGCCAGTTTTAACTGGAACCTGTCTGAATGTTAGTTCGTTGTCTATCAAAAGATTTGATTAGTCATTGAGGGGTGAAACATTGAGCAAAAATTCTAACGTATATCTTAAGCAACAACCTTGATTTACGACATATAAAATAGAATTTGAGTGTTGATTGCGAAAATCTGGAATGCTGGCCATAAATGTGCACATACCTACTTAATTGTCAACTTTTGCAGTGAATGAATTCAGTTCAGACCCAATCAAAACAAGCTATTTTGGCTATTTGATCCATTTCACTCATAATCAGTCCAATTTGACCTGTTTTTACTCACTTTAACCTAATTTGATCCACTTTAATCTAATATATATATATAACACGTTAAGTCTTACTCAATTTGTATTCCTTGGACAGTCACTGATAGCAAGGTTGACAACCTAGGCTGGCCAAAATGACATGTTGCTTTACATGTTCATCTTCTATATGACAGGACGAAATGGGTCAGAGTCCTGATTAGGGACTGCTAGGAATACAATTCTACTGACATCAAAGTTTTTTGAGTTTTACCAAGTTTATTGGCAGAAATCATACATGTATGTTTTTCAAATCGGCCAAAACACGGCAACAGGAAAGAAATAGTGTAGCGCTCAATCAGGTTGTACAAAGTTACATCAGGTAGGCATCATTTTGGGTGTAGATCATTACGATATTACTAAAGACATAACTAAAGCCTCTTAGGGGCTGTATGTATCACCATGATTTGCACAAGTCGATTATCCACAGGCAGCATGTATATTACATCTTTCAAAAATAATTGCGTAGTCTATCAAGTGACGGTATACACCAAATACATTCAGATTTTGTTCATTAATTCTTTCTTACTGCCTATCTGCTGAGTATTTGCATCCAAAGTGTCCAGTATGTCTATTGTTAACCCTTGAACGGCTGCTAATGTAGGATTCGTTGGTGCATCTTGTTAACCCTTCAGGGGTGTATCAACCCTGTAGGGTCAGTACGATGCACAGAGGTGACAATTGGCATTTCATGATCATAGTTGAATCTCACTTGGCTACTTAAGGGTATTACTATCTAACAAGAAGAGGTTTAATACCTTAGCAATTATGAATAATGTAGATCTCGCATGGCTATGTGTAGTGAAGTTCAATGAGTATGGATGTATTAGCGATGGGATATTGGATATTATGGGACCATTATGGGAAGATATTGAAAAATTTCCAATAAGGTTGTCTACTGATTAAAAGTAATTGGGAGTGAATGTGTGCTTATTGGAGAGTACAGTATATCTAAACATGAGACATTTAGTAACATGTAGATCCTTGGACATTGTCAAATAAAATTATCAACAAATACCTCTGCTTCCTTCTTATATAGTGTACGTGAAGATCCTATAAAAAGGAATCGTAACCACTGAATCTGCCAGTGAGGAATAATGCATGATTAGAATATACTGTGAGTATTTGAAAAGTCTCTAATGAGCCCCCACTGCACCTACAACTCACCTATGCTCCTGGTGGTGGTGTAGGTCTTTTATTTTATGTGAATAACTTCTTCCCGTAGAGATAGCATTGCGCGGCCGATCGCCACACCCCCAGTTGCATAACATGTGCCGATCCACCACAGTGGCCGATCCGGTACTGCAGCCTCATTCCGGGCGCATGTAAACAATTGTACATGGAAAGCGCAGGCACAAGTACAACCGATACTATGATGGTATACACCTATTTCCTAAGTGGAAGGACATCTGGGCTCGTGAAATCCTTCAAAGCCTCAAGACCAACAAAACAAAACTTGAACAGTTTTATGACTTTGTGCCCTGGAATTAGGCAACCTTACAATTATTAATGACAACTGTAAATTGATAATATTTGTCTATACCTCCCCCCCCCAAGAACGTACACATCTTATAGGAGTCACATTTAGAATGACTCAATAACAATATAGCAAGAGTAGTAACATGCAATGGCATGAGAACTTCATTGCTATACTGTGCTCTAAATTGCCCCCATCAGTTTTATAAGCAGTAAAGTATGTAGGCTATACTCATGAACTGAATGAAGACAGCGCTACACGGTCTATACTTATGAACTGACGAATTTATAGTGCAAAATATAGAACTTAATAACATCTACAATCTACTTAAAATGAAGTATAACCAGCCTGAATATATTATTCACTAAGTAAAATCAAATATGTATTGGCTGTAGATATGTATTTGCAATTTATGTATATCGACATAACACTGGTAAAGAAACTCAATAAGCAGACATGAGGTATTATTACGGCACCGTTATTTAAGTTTAGATATATATTAAGCAACATACAGATATCACTCGTTAAGTAAAATTAAATATGCATTGGTTGTAGATATGTATTTGCAATTTATGTATATCGACATAACATTGGTAAAGAAACTCTATAAGTAGCTCTGAGATATTATTACTACACCTTTATTTAAGCTTAGACATTTTTTAAGCAACATAGAACCACATACAATTTAATTTCATGTATATAATCTATGTTTTTCCTTGCAGTTTTCTATATGATGTATATGCATATTCATGACTAATCTCTAACTCTTACTTTTAAGACGGGGATTACTTCCTCACAAGTAGCGCTGGGACTACCACATATCCTTCTGATGAACTGTATTTCCAGCAAATAGATGCGCTATCCCCCAACTCTGCTCATCCTGTTAACAAAACCATCTCATTTAACAAGACTACGGTAGGACCTTCTTATCTATTATTTTTTGGTTAAAATCCTAGATTTGTACATCTCCCTGACAAAACTCACCACAAAATCATGCTCCTCAAGCAGCATAGAATGCAAATGCTTGTGCTGAGTTTATTCGGGAAAACCAAACATCAGATTAAATTATGCAACCACTCCCACATGAAGTGTGGGGTTGATGATCATGAAATAATATTAACTGTGGAGAATTATTCATTTACATTGTATGCTGTACATCCTCTCACCAGCCAAGCCTTTGATGTCGGATGATTTTGTGTTCTTGTCCAAGGGCCTACACATGGCACATTGGAATGCTCATAGTCTCCCAGCCAATATAAGTGACCTGAGACTAGCTATGGAAGACAATAGTCTTCACTGCTTAACCATCTCAGAGACCTGGCTGAGTGAAAAATTACAATCAAAACAAGTTGCAATTGACCACTATCATCTATTAAGGTTGGATAGACAACGTATTGAAAATGGCAAAATTAAAAAAGGGGGTGGTGTGGCCATTTTTGTGCATGAGAGTGTGACAGTATCAGAGACAAATGTCTCTAACTTGAATACCAGCAATGCTGACATTGAAATTATGTGGGCCACACTTTCAAAACCAAACCTGAAACCTGTTGTAAATGCTTCAGTATACAGACCTCCTGATGGAAACTTTCATAACTTCAGTGAGACATTATCAAAAGCAATGAGAATCCTGGGCCCTTTAAAGGACAATGAGGTTTTCATTATGGGTGACATGAATACCAACATGCTACATAGAAATGATCCACAAGTCAAGGCACTCACATACCTTTTTAATTTTCTCGGAATAAAACAGATAATCAAAAAACCAACCTATTTTAATCCAAACTACGAATTTTCACTTCTGGACCTAATATCCACCAATTCAGACCACATCAAAAGTTGCGGAAATTGTTTTATTAATATTAGTGATCATGAACCAGTATACATCACGAGAAAATATATTCCCCCCCCTAAAGAAAAGTTATCATTTTTTGGTCGCTCATATAAGCATTATGTAAAGGAGAACTTCGTACTTGGTCTTAAAAATAGTGATTGGAATGCCTTCTGGGACACAGAGGACCCAGAGGAAGCCTGGCAACTTTTTATTAATCAGGTTGAATCTCTATTGAACATTACATGCCCAATTAGACAGTCAAATTTTAAACAATCCAAAAAACCATGGATTACGAGGGAACTATTGGATCTTATAAATGAAAAGAACATTGCCATGAAACATGCCAGGAAAACAAAAAATATTGATGACATGAGGATTGCAGAATTTCTTAAGAGGCGCTCAAAAGCATTAAACCGCACAGCAAAAAATGCATTCCATAAAAACAAAATCAATGCAAGCCTTGAAAACCCCCGACAATATTGGAAAGAAATTAACAATGTTATTAACCCCAAATCCAATGTAGCAAACATTAATATTACTGATTCCGAAGGGGTACAAGTGGATCATAATCAAACGGCAGAATACATAAATCAATATTTTTTCAAACATAGGGGCAAATCTAGCAAAAAACATGACTGAACCCTGGGTATATACACAGAATGTACTTCCCCCACATTTTAACTTTCGACTACCCACAGATGAAGAAGTTATCAAGGTCATAAAAAATATAAATATAAATAAACCCTCTGGCATACCATACATATCTACTACAGTGTTAAAAGATGCACTAACTACGCTTCCACTTCACTTTAAGCACATCATTGACAACACTATCAAAAAATCAAGCTTCCCTGATTTATGGAAAAATGCTACAGTAACCCCTATCCCTAAAGAAGGTGATAAGACTCAAGTCAATAATTATAGACCTATCTCCATCCTTCCACTCCCCTCAAAGCTTACTAAAAAAATATTGCATACTCAATTGTCTGCACATCTAAAAGATAATGATATATTAACAGAGGATCAAAATGGTTTTAGAGAAGAGCGTTCCACTGTCCACAGCCTTGCAAAATTCACTGATCACATTTACAAAGCATTAAATAAAAACTCTGTGACATCCTGTATATTTATTGATTTTCGGAAAGCATTTGACACTCTAGATCATAAAATCATGTTAAAAAAACTAGAAAAAATTGGTCTCAGCCAAAATGCAAAAAAACTATTAGAATCCTATCTTACAAACAGAACCCAATGTACTAGAGCCAATAACACCACATCAGAACCACATAAAATTTCTCATGGGGTACCCCAAGGTTCCACGTTAGGGCCCTTACTTTTTATCATTTATATAAACGATCTTGCTTCCTGTCTAAACCACATGAAGGCACAGCACTATGCGGATGACACTGCTATTTTTATATCCTATAAAGAACAAACTCCTGAGATTATTCAACACATCACAAATGACACATTTAACTTAGTAAGATGGTGTGAGGCAAACAAACTTTCACTGAATATTGGTAAAACTAAACTAATGACATTCGGTACCAAGACAATGCTCAATAAACATCCAAAAATCAATTTGCAGGTTCAAAACCAAGAAATTAAATACGTCCCCACGTACAAATATCTAGGTGTTACGCTGGATAGTCAGTTAACTTTCAATAAACACATGCAAGTCTTGTCTAAAAATGTATCTCACAAGATTTACTTGTTACGTAAAGTAAGAAAGCAACTTACAGAAAAAGCAGCCCTAGACGTTGTAACAAAAATGATAATCTCATACATCGATTATGGCGATATCATCTATAGTGCAGCCCCAAAAGGCAAACTTGATGAAATGCAACTACATTTAAACAGATGCTTACGCATCTGCAACAGATCCCCTCCCTTCTTAGACAAATTACAATTACATCAAAAATACAAGGTATTACCACTCTGGTTAAGAAGGGAACAACACTTTCTAAAATTTGCATTTAAAAGAAGTCTGGATAAAAACTATGTGGACAATAGACAACTTAGTTCACGAGCACATGATAACAAGCTGTTAAAAACCTTCTTTACCCGCAGAGTCAAAGTTCAAAAAGGAGTAGAATATAAATGTGCTGCATTGTGGAATTCCCTTGGAAATGAATACAGAGAAATTGAAGAATATTCAAGGTTTGGTGATAGGCTGAGAGTGATGTATGATAAGACACTTAGGGAGCTGGATGATATCCAGCCTCCATAAATACTATAATAATTCTCCACATACTTTACACCACCAAAACAAATTCTAAAGTGGAATAGATAATAAACCTACTGAATTCATGCTCTTTCATTTACTAACCACATCTATTTATGGTACAGGCCATCAAACACCATTTAAATTGTGCAAAGAAGTTACTAACAACTAGTGATCTATATTTAACACATGTTATTGTACTTCAACTAAAGAAATATCTGGATTTAGAGACATTTATTGTCCACTGGATGAAAAACAGGCATGACCTAAGGGTGCATAGCCTATCCTATGTACAATCAAAACTGAATAAACATATATATATAAACATTCAAAATGGCGGACCGCCGCTTGAGCGGGGAACTACGGTACCGGATTTTGCTGATTTTTCCTTATTTAAACCCTCTAAAAACATAAAATAAATAGAGAACTAAACTCCGCTGGTGTCCTCGGTGGCAGATCCACCCCTCGGTGTTGGTTCAGCACCGTCTCGATAGCTCAGTTGTAGAGCATCTGCTTTGGAGAACTCGGTTTCAAATCCTGGTCGATATGGACTGTTCCAACACAGACCACTACACACCCGTCACTGCACCAAAAACTCAATAGTAGGTCAACCAGTGCACCCACAACTCGTCAACCCGCAACTTGTCTGTGCACCCATAAGTTTGTGCACCCATAAGTTTGGTCTAGCAGCCTGCGCGTTGTGTCTTAGATACTGATTTATATTCTACCTCATATGACTCATATATACGACATAATATATGTATGTAATGTTCACTCAACCTCATATGATTTATTTCGTCATGCCAGGCCTGACCCCCCCAACCCCCCTTCAGCATAATGGCATTTGTGGTTGGCCCCTATTCTACAGGGATGAGACTCTTTAGGAATTTCTCTAATTTCAGGGATTCTCAAGTCCCAAAGCCCTATACAATCATATACAAAATCCAATTTTAGGTGGGTTCTTATTAAGCATTTCAGGGATTTTTGGCCTTAGTAACTTTCATCCCTTAGTCTATACCGGGCAGTATATACAAAACCCCTCATATAAGCTGCACACTGAGTTCCAAAGAACATGCTACCGGTACAAGCTGCTCCTTAGTAGAGTTTGAAAATGAATGCAAACATGTTTTATATTGTCACAAATGTTAATGTAAGTTGTCAGGGCACATGTGGTAATACTGATGGTCATATCCTTATTTAGCTGAAAATTAATATTCCTGCATTATGCCGACCCAACGTGGCTGACATACTCCCAGAGGGTCAGCATGCTTCAATGAAGTGCTGGCGAGCAGTCCTACTTCCCCTCAGCACTTCATAGTCCCTTCATTGGTGCAGCTGATGCACTCCTGTATCAGCGGCTCGTAAAGGGTTCATAGCACATACACAAATCAGAGGCCTACTATGGTATGCACTCAACTCATCAGTAGACTGATCAGTGCACCAAAATGGAAGTCATAAGTACACCCATCAGTGTGTACTTCTCGATGACATTGATGAAGAGATAACTCAAGAACCTGTAAATACAATTTATACCTTTTTATTACAAAGGCTTAACAATTGGCATTAAATGACGCTGATGCACTAAGACCGTTCTTTTGATGTTTTACATGCCCCCTAAGACATAATAGGACATAGCTACACATCCATTCAGTGGAAAGTTTTCTTCTTTTTTTTTACCATATTCTGAAACTCTAGGTGCGTCTTATAAGTGGCATGCACCTTATTCACGGAATATTACAGTAGTATAATGAACTTTAATAGCATGTTCGATGTCTAACGTTTTACAACAATGAAACAATGCAAGAAATGTGGGCAAGGCAGTCCCAAACGCATTTTGCGTCCCCCTCCCCACCTCGGAAACTTTTTGCGCCTCTCTTTCATCTATAGTAGTGCACGGGCTTTTTTTGCTAAAAAGAGGGTAAATTCTTTTAGCCATCCCCCCCCTCAAACACACCATCGTTGAGGTGAGCACAAACTGCTGTGGTGTCCTGTAATAAACGTTAGGGGTATGAACCCTACCCCCACTGGTTGCTGAAAAATGCCCACTCACACTGAAAAAAGTCTTCCTGACAAAGTGACATGTATACCCATGTCAACTTGACTTGACACAGAGAGCACACACACTGTAAAAATATTCCGTTGAATAGACAGAGATTCACTGTTTAATTTTGCAATGAATCTCTGTAATTTTAAAACCGGTGTAACTCTGTAGATATTGACCATATGACACAGAAATCCTGTAATACAGTACAGAGAAACACCTTCTTCCTGAATACGGTGAAACCATGTATATATCAAAGCATTTATGGTGATGCACAATATGGCACACTTACAATGAATCTCCGTAATTTCAATTCAGGTAAAACTCTGTATATATTGACCATATAACAGGGAAATCCTGTAAACCTGTACATAAAAACACCTTTCTGCTGATCATTTACACAGTGATTAATTACAGTCAAGTACTGTGATATCCATCAACTATATGCTGATTATCCGTAATCCACCTCAGTGAAACACCGTTTATCAATTTACGGGGAAGCACAGTTTTATGTATTGTTTAGGTTGATCACCAGGTGGCACCCTCTTTCATGATAGGCATTCTTATAGGCATTCTACTCTATTAACATTTTTGCATGTCCTAAAATAATATTAATTTAAAACTTCTCAATTAAATGCAGTATCAATGTTGATGGCTAAATATAGGGCTGTTAGAATATGCTTAATGGTAAGATAATCTATTTTTGTGTGATATTTTGATGAGACAAACACCTATTTTGTGCTGAAAAGAAATATATATGTCCACACTGTCATGCATGTAGCTTTGTACCAATCCTAGAGTGCTTTTTGCCACTAGGTTGAAATTACAAAGTTTGATGAATTATTATATGATGCTTTCATGGAGCAAAGTATTGGATCACAAGTGAAAGCAATCATAGAAATACCATAATAATTCATTCTTTTGATACCATATCAAAATGACAGTGATTTCAAGTATTCAGGTGAAATTACGGTGATTCTCAGGCATACGTGGGTGCTGGACATTTTCCGCTATAGTAACAGTGATTTCAAAATAACGGTGACCGTAGTTATTACGGAGAATGGCTAGCACCAAGGGGTGCCAGTGAATCACCGTTTTTGGGGTAACTGAGAATTATTGTAAAGTCAAAAATGGTGAAACAATGTTTTTAGGTAACGGAGAAGTACCATTTAAAAAACGGTGACTTTAGGAAAAGCGGTGACCGTAAAAAATACGGAGATTTGCTGGCACCGCGGGGTGCCAGAGAATTGATCTCCGTTTTTTCAACAGAATTTTTTTTACAGTGCATCATTGGGACATATGCACATATATCACCATGACAACTGTAGCACACAGTAATCCTCATATGATTTGACATGCCTTAAAATACCACGTCATCTGTGAGTTGACTAGAGTCATGGCCATGTCGAAGGCACTTGACATGTGATAGTTTGACATACATAATTGTTCTAGGATATTCCACTAGATGGGGCAAACAACCATTTTGGTACCAGGATTAATCACTACCAAGAAGTATTACCAATACTTGAGACATTTGATGTATCTGTGTCATTTTATTTCAATGAAGAATAGATCACTAAGGTCTGTAAATACTATCAATGAATGGTAGTGAATTCTATTTTGTTGTTAAATTTGCACTTGTTATTGAATATCAAAATAGACACCTACAATCCTGAATTCTTCAACTGGAGAGGTTAGACACCTTGTGTGTGGGTCAGTGAAAATACCAAAATATTGTATGCTAACCCACTGTCTATAATCTCAGTATCTTCAATACATGAAGACAGATGGCATTACCATGCACCTCCATACCCTTGTCTTATGGACTGCATAGAGGTCCTCAGTCAAGTAGAATTTCTGTAGATAGGAAATAGTGCCTTAGTGTTGCAGGCCTGTGGGGCTATGATATCCCTTGCCTTCTATTATAGGCCATGATTGAAGGGGGGTCTGGGGGCACATGAAGAACCTGTGCTTTAACAAGTCAAATGGTGCATTCTGAGCAGCCCACAATAGGCCTATTTGACAACATAAGTAGTATATATATAGGTCTTCTTTGGATATTTCTAAAAAAAAATATCCAAAGAAGACCTATATTTTTTGAATATCCAGAAAATACCTATTATTTTGGATATTAGGATTATTTTTGGAAATAGTAATCATATCATAAATTTTAAATACAAAAGAGAGGTCAAGTGGTTCTCATGTCACACGGTTCTTAGCTGAGCTTTCGGTACAGAGGAATGAACTAAGTGCACCAAGGATTGAAGGAGGATTGAAGGATTGAAGGAGGATTGAAGGATTGAAGGAGGATTGAAAGAGGATTGTAGGATTGAAGGAGGATTGAAGGAGGATTGAAGGATTGAAGGAGGATTGTGGAACACGTTCAATTCCAGATTAGTGCTCTAAGGAACGGTGAGCGTTACTGAGTCAGGAGGACCATTATGTATGGTTGCTTCCACCAACTGATGGGAGCATCACCCGTTCATGCTTCAACCAACAATGGGAGCATCACCCGTTCATGCTTCAACTGACAATGGGAGCATTAAGGTCGACAAGGTCGCAAGAACAGTCGAGATCTTTTACGCACTGAAGCTGCACCTGGAGCTACAGACAAGGAGGTTCGTGACATGAGGGCCGGACCTCTCCAATTAACCCCAGACATTGCGTTCCTTATATACTCCACCTCAGCAGTGAAATCATAAATGTGGTGTTACACCTTTAAGTCTATGAACAAATAGACATTCAGTTTAAGAGGATATAGATTTTTTTCATCAGTTTGAGTGATTTAGGGACAGAGTTTTTTCTCCTCTATTTTTTTATATGTTTCATTGATATCAGCAAAGAACATTTGCTGAGTTATTAGAGGAATTTACAGCGGTAGTTTAAATTGAAACGATAGATTTATATTCAAAACGCGGATTTTTTGTCCCCCTCTACCGAGAATAATATGAACTATTTTTGGCATGATGTAGGTTATGTGGAACTAAATTATTACATGTATAATGCTCTTTTCTTTATATTTTCTTGATCAGTTTGAATGAATTACGTATAGAGCTCTTTCTTTTCATTGTTTGATATATTTCATTGATATCAATAAAGAATATTTGCTCATAGTTTACAATTGAGACGTTAGATTTCATCGTATTTAGAACGCAGAACGCATTCTCGGGTTTCCCTCTACCGAGAATAATATGAACTATCTTTGTCCTGTTCTAGGTTATGTGGAACTAAATAATTTATGTACATAGCTTTTCCCATCTCTTTGACACTAATCTGCGTGTCACATGACTAATTTAGGATAAGATCATGTCTCATGTCATTTTTCTCCATGTCCTTAACACTAGGTTCCATGTCACATGTTGTCAAATTACTATTATCCTATGTTTTTGACACTGATCTGCGTGTCACATGGCGAATTTAGGATATGATCATGTCTCATGTCATTTTTCTCCATGTCCTTGTCACTAGGTTCCATGTCACATGTCAAATTACTATTATCCCATGTCTTTGTCACTGACCTGAGTGTCACATGGCGAATTTAGGATATGATCATGTCTCATGTCATTTTTTTCCATGTCCTTGTCACTAGGTTCCATGTCACACGTCAAATTACTATTATCCCATGTCTTTGTCACTGATCTGAGTGTCACATGGCGAATTTAGGATATGACCATGTCTCATGTCATTTTTCTCCACGACCTTGACACTAGGTTCCATGTCACACATCAAATTACTATTATCCCATGTCTTTGTCACTGATCTGAGTGTCACATGGCTAATTTAGGATATGATCATGTCTCATGTTATTTTTCTCCACGACCTTGTCACTAGGTTCCATGTCACACGTCAAATTACTATTATCCCATGTCTTTGTCACTGATCTGAGTGTCACATGGCGAATTTAGGATATGATCATGTCTCATGTTATTTTTCTCCACGACCTTGTCACTAGGTTCCATGTCACACGTCAAATTACTATTATCCCATGTCTTTGTCACTGATCTGAGTGTCACATGGCGAATTTAGGATATGATCATGTCTCATGTCATTTTTCTCCATGTCCTTGTCACTAGGTTCCATGTCACATGTCAAATTACTATTATCCCATGTCTTTGTCACTGATCTGAGTGTCACATGGCGAATTTAGGATATGATCATGTCTCATGCCATTTTTCTCCACGTCCTTGACACTAAGTTCCATGTCACACGTCAAATTACTATTATCCCATGTCTTTGTCACTGACCTGAGTGTCACATGGCGAATTTAGGATATGATCATGTCTCATGTCATTTTTCTCCACGACCTTGTCACTAGGTTCCATGTCACACGTCAAATTACTATTATCCCATGTCTTTGTCACTGATCTGAGTGTCACATGGCGAATTTAGGATATGATCATGTCTCATGTCATTTTTCTCCACGACCTTGTCACTAGGTTCCATGTCACACGTCAAATTACTATTATCCCATGTCTTTGTCACTGATCTGAGTGTCACATGGCGAATTTAGGATATGATCATGTCTCATGTCATTTTCTCCATGTCACATGTCAAATTACTATTATCCCATGTCTTTGTCACTGATATGATATGTCTCATGTCATTTTTTTCCATGTCCTTGTCACTAGGTTCCATGTCACACGTCAAATTACTATTATCCCATGTCTTTGTCACTGATCTGAGTGTCACATGGCGAATTTAGGATATGATCATGTCTCATGTCATTTTTCTCCATGTCACACGTCAAATTACTATTATCCCATGTCTTTGTCACTGATCTGAGTGTCACATGGCGAATTTAGGATATGATCATGTCTCATGTCATTTTTCTCCACGACCTTGTCACTAGGTTCCATGTCACACGTCAAATTACTATTATCCCATGTCTTTGTCACTGATCTGAGTGTCACATGGCGAATTTAGGATATGATCATGTCTCATGTCATTTTAGACAATTTCCAGCACCTAACCAGAAAATAATTTCTAAAACTAAGACCACTAACTTTTCCAAGTCCGACTCAAAAATGGACTTAGAAAATGTCTCCTCCTAAGTCCACTGAAGCCTTAGCCTGAAGAAACTCACCTCTATATCTTCAATCCCATGTTGAGACCACAGCAGGATCCAAACTCCTTGCCTCAATGTAAGAACCAAAGCAGAGATTCAAAACTCTTTGTCATATATATGGAACCACAACCACTAGCCATGCCTCTATGCAAATCTCAGCCAATCACAACAAAGATTTCTTTGAGCAGTTTAGGGTCATCCAACTGAATACCTAGCCTGCTGAAATCTTTTCTAAGTCCAACTCAAACAATTTCCAGCACCTTACCAGAAAATAATTCCTGAGACTGAACCCACGAAATACCTGGCCTGAAGAAATTTTTTCAAAGTCCAACGGGCATAATATGTCAGCACCTGACCAGAACATAATTTCTGAAACTAAAACTAGTAAGTACCTAACCTGCAGAAATCCTTTCTAAGTCCAACTCAGACAATAATTTCCAGCACCTAACCAGAAAATAATTCCTGCTTACAGTGTGAAATGTCTAGAATGTCAACATGATCATTAATCTTTGCTATTTACTCAAAGGGTGGAATGTCTAGAATGACTACCTAGTCATTAATCTTTGTTGTTTACTTGCAGTGTGGAATGTCTGGAATGTCTACACGATCATTAATCATTGCTATTTACTCACAGTGTGGAATGTTTACCTGATCATTAATCTTTGCTGTTTACTTACAATGTGGAATGCCTGGAATGTTTCCGCAGTAGAAACTAGTATTACATGACTGAAAACTTTTCTAAGACCACTAGTTTGAGACGAACAGAGAATTTCTAAAAGTGAAATCACTTACAGTCAAGTCACAATAATCCAGTATCAATTCCTATGAGATCCTAATTTATAATACTGTATCTGTCCTTGATAATCCAGTCCAACTCAAACAATAATTTCCAGCACCTAACCAAAAAAAATGATTTTAAGATTGAATCCACTGAATACCTAATCTGCTGAAATCTTTTCTAAGTCCAACTCAGACAATTTCCAACACCTAACCAGAAAATAATTCCTAAGACTGAACCCACTGAATACCTAGCCTGCTGACATCTTTTCAAAGTCCAACTCAGACAATTTCCAGCACCTACCCAGGTGGCAAAGGTGGTGTGGCCCTACTGTGGCCCACACTTTATTTGGTGTGGCTTCCAATGTGGGCCACAATGGGCTAACCGATGGGCTGCTGCCAGTTTCTGTCCTCAGTGAGGTGTGTGGGACACACTGGGCTAACCAATATGGGCACAGATCAGTCTCAGAGTGGGTTTGGGTTCAACATGGGTTTTTGGTGTGACTGAAAGTGGGCTGCCCACTTTGATCACATGGTGCCATCTGGTCAAAATTTATTATTTTAGGGTCAACATGGGTTTTTGGTGTGGCTGAAAGTGGGCTGGTCACTTTGATCAGGTGGTGCCATCTGGGATAGATATTATAGAAAATCTATTTTTTCCTCATTTTCCAAAGTTTTGAACCCTGAAAATGCTCTACTAGCCTCCAGGTGCTAGCCCCTCCCCTTGGCCTCCATAGTTGGAGGGAGACTAAACATACTGTATTACTCTCCCCCATCATCATAATACAGTAGAACCATCAATTCAAACTTAGTTGGCCAAGGCATGTCAACCAGACCTAGTCCAGTAACATTCTAGCCTTCAAGTTCTTAATGCCTCCCAATGGGTAGCATACTTCAATATAAAATGATTACCACATGAATGGTGTAGTCACATTACTAACTGCTGACATCACCTTACTTTGCACATTTTAAATGTATTTTGCCAGTAGATCCAAACTCTGAGAAAATTTGTGTACTGTTATGATTTATATGATTTCTGTTATATCATACTAAAAAAAATCAATACTGACATTTGGAGAAAGCTGTACATCAGACATAGTGGGGTCATCTAGTGTCAAAGTTCAGAACTCCCAGGTCAGTATGCCTTGTGCAAACCCATCCTCAGCCTTGTCTGGGGAATTATCTTTGGAACTGATCTATGCCTGATACAGGGTACCCACCTTGAAACCAATCTGTGCCCAAAGTGTTTGCCCGTTTTGAAGCTGCTCTGTGCCCAAATCAGTTAGCCTTATGTGGCCCACACAACTTGCTGAGGACAAAAACTGTCGGGAGACCAACAGTCTTAGTTCAGTTTGCCCTATTAGGGCAACCCAATGTGGCCCTGACTGGAAACCCGCCATTTGCCCAACCTAAAACCATGAATAGTATTCTGCCCACTTTGAACCAGCGTATCTGAGCTAAAACTGAATTGGCCCTACGCGGGCAGGGCTTGCTACATGGGTAACCAGAAAATAATTTCTAAGACTGAACCCACTGAATACCTAATGTACTGAAATCTTTTCTAAGTTCAACTCAGACAATTTCCAGCACCTAACCAAAAAAAAAAAAAAAAAATTCCTGCTTACAGTGTGGAATGTTTAGAATGTCAACATGATCATTAATCTTTGCTATTTACTCACAGGGTGGTATGTCTAGAATGTCTACCTAGTCATTGATCTTTGTTCTTTACTTGCAGTGTGGAATGTCTGGAATGTCTACACGATCATTAGTCATTGCTATTTATTCACAGTGTGGAATGCCTGGAATGTCTACCTAATCATTAATCTTTGCTGTTTACTTACAATGTGGAATGTTGGGAATGTTTACACAGTGGAAACTAGTTTTGAATAACTGAAAACTTTTCTAAGACCACAGGTTTGAGACAAAGAGAGAATTTCTAAAAGTGAAATTACTTACAGTCAAGTCACAATAATCCAGTATTAATTCCTATGAGATCAAATTTATAATACTGTATCTGTCCTTGATAATCCAGTTCAACTCAAACAATAATTTCCAGCACCTAACCAAAAAATGATTTAAAGACTGAACCCACTGAATACCTAGTCTGCTGAAATCTTTTCTAAGTCTAACTTGCACAATTTCCAGCACCTAACCAGAAAAGGACTTAGGTAATTTTTAGGAATAAAACCACAGGTTTGGGGAGGTAGGAGAGAGGGATCAAACCTGAGTGACTTGAGAGGATGGTTAGGAGAGGTAAAGGCCGGTAGCAGACTGGTCAAGGGAGAACCGCTGGGAGAGGTAGGAGCTAGCATTAAGCAGCTGAACTGCTTTTCGAAGACCACTGGTTGAGACAAACAGGAAATCACTTACAGTCAAGTCACCATAATCCAGTGTGTAACATTCCAGTAATTCACCTTCCAGCATTAATTCCTATAGGATCAAATTCATAGTACTGTATCTGTCCTTGATAATCCAGTCCAACTCAAACAATTTCTAAGACTGGACTGAACCCATTAAATACCTAATCTGCTGAAATCTTTTCTAAGTCCAACTCAGACAATTTCCAGCACCTAACCAGAAAATAATTTCTAAGACTGAACCCACTTGATACCTAGCCTGCTGAAAACTTTTCTATGTCCAACTCAAAAATGGACTTAGAAAATTTCTCCTAGATGCACTAGGAGAAATTTTCTAAGTCCAATCAAAAGATGGACTTGGAACATTTTAAAGCCTAACCTTAAGGCACAGTCTCAGCAGTGCACCATGTCCCAATGTAAGATGGTCAGTGATGCTAGCTGTGACTACAGCAGGCCTGCAAACTCCTCGTCTTATATAGGAAGCCCAAAGCCATAAGCTCCGCCCCCTTGGGAATCTCAACCAATCAGCACTCAGATTACAAGGTGATGCTGTTCTGACGGAAAGTTCCAGAAAGTAAACAGTGAAGACTGAGAAAATGAAATCTATGGAATCTTCCTTCTGGAATTTTCCATTTAAAGGGTGGCTAGCACGGATAAGACGTACCCGCGTTAGCAAGTCATGTGACCACCCCTCAACCAATCAGGTCGTCGCAAATTTTTCGCTGCGTCCCGCGGATTTGTGCACGTTCCTTTGGTAGGTACCCATGTTGAAAATCGCCGTGCTAGCCCCCCTTTAACCCCAGCCCTGTCTACTCTAAGTACCACCCCCCTGTTATAAGCAGCTGAAAACTTTTCTAAGACCACTGGTTGAAACAAACAGGAAATCACTTACAATCAAGTCACCATAATCCAGTGTGTAACAATCCAGTAATTCACCTTCCAGCATTAATTCCTATAGGATCAAATTCATAGTACTGTATCTGTCCTTGATAATCCAGTCCAACTCAAACAATTTCTAAGACTGGACTGAACCCATTAAATACCTAATCTGCTGAAATCTTTTCTAAGTCCAACTCAGACAATTTCCAGCACCTAACCAGAAAATAATTTCTAAGACTGAACCCACTTGATACCTAGCCTGCTGAAAACTTTTCTATGTCCAACTCAAAAATGGACTTAGAAAATTTCTCCTAGATGCACTAGGAGAAATTTTCTAAGTCCAATCAAAAGATGGACTTGGAACATTTTAAAGCCTAACCTTAAGGCACAGTCTCAGCAGTGCACCATGTCCCAATGTAAGATGGTCAGTGATGCTAGCTGTGACTACAGCAGGCCTGCAAACTCCTCGTCTTATATAGGAAGCCCAAAGCCATAAGCTCCGCCCCCTTGGGAATCTCAACCAATCAGCACTCAGATTACAAGGTGATGCTGTTCTGACGGAAAGTTCCAGAAAGTAAACAGTGAAGACTGAGAAAATGAAATCTATGGAATCTGATGGAATCTTCCTTTGGCCACTTTCGCGCGACCCAACCCGGTCGACCGGGTGACTTGATCTGATACATCCGGGGTGTAGCTGTGGTGTATGCCCGATGGGTACAGCCGGTCGACCGGGTTAACCGGATCGGGGCACGCGAAAATGCCCCTACTGGAATTTTCCATTTAACCCAGCCCTGTTTACTCTAAGTACCACCCCCTGTTATTTTCTCTAGGTATGCGCGCACGGTGAAAACGATCGTTTCGGCGAAATTCCGCTACTATTGAATCAAAAATGACTTTAATTTGATGCAAACAAGCAAATAAGGCCATAAGAGATGAAGTTCCCATAAGAAAATCAGTAAAATAGCTCATTTTCTCAGTCTTCACTGCATGTTTACTTTCTGGAACCTTCCATTCCACGCGCCGGCTACCAGCTATGGTTCATTTCCTTTAACCCCAGCCCTGTCTACTCTAAGTACCACCTTCTGTGGTATGCTTTAGGTAAGCACGCACGGCTGAAACGATCATTTCGGGGAAATTCCGGCGCTGTTGAGTTAAATATGACTTTAATTCGATGCAAACAATCAAATAAGACCATAACAGATGGAGTTCCCACAAGAAAATCAGTAAAATAGCTCATTTTCTCAGTCTTCACTGCATGTTTACTTTCT
Source organism: Acholoe squamosa (assembly GCA_949317995.1). Taxonomy (NCBI): domain Eukaryota; kingdom Metazoa; phylum Annelida; class Polychaeta; order Phyllodocida; family Polynoidae; genus Acholoe; species Acholoe squamosa. The sequence continues at coordinate 88,993,541 of OX439038.1, read as the reverse complement.
GGAACCTTCCATTCCAGTCGCCGGCTACCAGCTATGGTTAATTTCCTTTAACCCCAGCCCTGTCTACTCTAAGTACCACCTTCTGTGGTATGCTTTAGGTAAGCACGCACGGCTGAAACGATCATTTCGGGGAAATTCCGGTGCTGTCGAGTTAAATATGACTTTAATTCGATGCAAACAATCAAATAAGACCATAACAGATGGAGTTCCCACAAGAAAATCAGTGAAATAGCTCATTTTCTCAGTCTTCACTGCATGTTTACTTTCTGGAACCTTCCATTCCAGTCGCCGGCTACCAGCTATGGTTCATTTCCTTTAACCCCAGCCCTGTCTACTCTAAGTACCACATTCTGTGGTATGCTTTAGGTAAGCACACACGGCTGAAACGATATTTTCGGGGAAATTCTGGCGCTGTCGAGTTAAATATGACTTTAATTCGATGCAAACAATCAAATAAGACCATAACAGATGGAGTTCCCACAAGAAAATCAGTGAAATAGCTCATTTTCTCAGTCTTCACTGCATGTTTACTTTCTGGAACCTTCCATTCCACTCGCCGGCTACCAGCTATGGTTCATTTCCTTTAACCCCATCCTTGTCTACTCTAAGTACCACCTTCTGTGGTATGCTTCAGGTAAGCACGCACGGCTGAAACGATCATTTCGGGGAAATTCCGGCGCTGTCGAGTTAAATATGACTTTAATTTGATGCAAACAATCAAATAAGACCATAACAGATGGAGTTCCCACAAGAAAATCAGTGAAATAGCTCATTTTCTCAGTCTTCACTGCATGTTTACTTTCTGGAACCTTCCATTCCAGTCGCCGGCTACCAGCTATGGTTCATTTCCTTTAACCCCAGCCCTGTCTACTCTAAGTACCACCTTCTGTGGTATGCTTCAGGTAAGCACGCACGGCTGAAACGATCATTTCGGGGAAATTCCGGCGCTGTCGAGTCAAATATGACTTTAATTCGATGCAAACAATCAAATAAGGCCATAACAGATGGAGTTCCCACAAGAAAATCAGTGAAATGCCTCATTTTCTCAGTCTTCACTGTTTACTTTCTGGAACTTTCCGTCAGAACAGCATCACCTTGTAATCTGAGTGCTGATTAGTTGAGATTCCCAAGGGGGCGGAGCTTATGGCTTTGGGCTTCCTATATAAGACGAGGAGTTTGCAGGCCTGCTGTAGTCACAGCTAGCATCACTGACCATCTTACATTGGGACATGGTGCACTGCTGAGACTGTGCCTTAAGGTTAGGCTTTAAAATGTTCCAAGTCCATCTTTTGATTGGACTTAGAAAATTTCTCCTAGTGCATCTAGGAGAAATTTTCTAAGTCCATTTTTGAGTTGGACATAGAAAAGTTTTCAGCAGGCTAGGTATCAAGTGGGTTCAGTCTTAGAAATTATTTTCTGGTTAGGTGCTGGAAATTGTCTGAGTTGGACTTAGAAAAGATTTCAGCAGATTAGGTATTTAATGGGTTCAGTCCAGTCTTAGAAATTGTTTGAGTTGGACTGGATTATCAAGGACAGATACAGTACTATGAATTTGATCCTATAGGAATTAATGCTGGAAGGTGAATTACTGGATTGTTACACACTGGATTATGGTGACTTGATTGTAAGTGATTTCCTGTTTGTTTCAACCAGTGGTCTTAGAAAAGTTTTCAGCTGCTTATAACAGGGGGGTGGTACTTAGAGTAGACAGGGCTGGGGTTAAAGGGGGGCTAGCACGGCGATTTTCAACATGGGTACCTACCAAAGGAACGTGCACAAATCCGCGGGACGCAGCGAAAAATTTGCGACAACCTGATTGGTTGAGGGGTGGTCACATGACTTGCTAACGCGGGTACGTCTTATCCGTGCTAGCCACCCTTTAAATGGAAAATTCCAGAAGGAAGATTCCATAGATTTCATTTTCTCAGTCTTCACTGTTTACTTTCTGGAACTTTCCGTCAGAACAGCATCACCTTGTAATCTGAGTGCTGATTGGTTGAGATTCCCAAGGGGGCGGAGCTTATGGCTTCGGGCTTCCTATATAAGACGAGGAGTTTGCAGGCCTGCTGTAGTCACAGCTAGCATCACTGACCATCTTACATTGGGACATGGTGCACTGCTGAGACTGTGCCTTAAGGTTAGGCTTTAAAATGTTCCAAGTCCATCTTTTGATTGGACTTAGAAAACTTCTCCTAGTGCATTTAGGAGAAATTTTCTAAGTCCATTTTTGAGTTGGACATAGAATAGTTTTCAGCAGGCTAGGTATCAAGTGGGTTCAGTCTTAGAAATTATTTTCTGGTTAGGTGCTGGAAATTGTCTGAGTTGGACTTAGAAAAGATTTCAGCAGATTAGGTATTTAATGGGTTCAGTCCAGTCTTAGAAATTGTTTGAGTTGGACTGGATTATCAAGGACAGATACAGTACTATGAATTTGATCCTATAGGAATTAATGCTGGAAGGTGAATTACTGGATTGTTACACACTGGATTATGGTGACTTGATTGTAAGTGATTTCCTGTTTGTCTCAACCAGTGGTCTTAGAAAAGTTTTCAGCTGCTTATAACAGGAGGGTGGTACTTAGAGTAGACAGGGCTGGGGTTAAATGGAAAATTCCAGAAGGAAGATTCCATAGATTTCATTTTCTCAGTCTTCACTGTTTACTTTCTGGAACTTTCCGTCAGAACAGCATCACCTTGTAATCTGAGTGCTGATTGGTTGAGATTCCCAAGGGGGCGGAGCTTATGGCTTCGGGCTTCCTATATAAGACGAGGAGTTTGCAGGCCTGCTGTAGTCACAGCTAGCATCACTGACCATCTTACATTGGGACATGGTGCACTACTGAGACTGTGCCTTAAGGTTAGTCTTTAAAATGTTCCAAGTCCATCTTTTGATTGGACTTAAAAAACTTCTCCTAAATGCACTAGGAGAAATTTTCTAAGTCCATTTTTGAGTTGGACATAGAAAAGTTTTCAGCAGGCTAGGTATCAAGTGGGTTCAGTCTTAGAAATTATTTTCTGGTTAGGTGCTGGAAATTGTCTGAGTTGGACTTAGAAAAGATTTCAGCAGATTAGGTATTTAATGGGTTCAGTCCAGTCTTAGAAATTGTTTGAGTTGGACTGGATTATCAAGGACAGATACAGTACTATGAATTTGATCCTATAGGAATTAATGCTGGAAGGTGAATTACTGGAATGTTACACACTGGATTATGGTGACTTGACTGTAAGTGATTTCCTGTTTGTCTCAACCAGTGGTCTTCGAAAAGCAGTTCAGCTGCTTAATGCTAGCTCCTACCTCTCCCAGCGGTTCTCCCTTGACCAGTCTGCTACCGGCCTTTACCTCTCCTAACCATCCTCTCAAGTCACTCAAGTTTGATCCCTCTCTCCTACCTCCCCAAACCTGTGGTTTTATTCATAAAAAATTACCTAAGTCCTTTTCTGGTTAGGTGCTGGAAATTGTGCAAGTTAGACTTAGAAAAGATTTCAGCAGACTAGGTATTCAGTGGGTTCAGTCTTTAAATCATTTTTTGGTTAGGTGCTGGAAATTATTGTTTGAGTTGAACTGGATTATCAAGGACAGATACAGTATTATAAATTTGATCTCATAGGAATTAATACTGGATTATTGTGACTTGACTGTAAGTAATTTCACTTTTAGAAATTCTCTCTTTGTCTCAAACCTGTGGTCTTAGAAAAGTTTTCAGTTATTCAAAACTAGTTTCCACTGTGTAAACATTCCCAACATTCCACATTGTAAGTAAACAGCAAAGATTAATGATTAGGTAGACATTCCAGGCATTCCACACTGTGAATAAATAGCAATGACTAATGATCGTGTAGACATTCCAGACATTCCACACTGCAAGTAAAGAACAAAGATTAATGACTAGGTAGACATTCTAGACTTACCACCCTGTGAGTAAATAGCAAAGATTAATGATCATGTTGACATTCTAAACATTCCACACTGTAAGCAGGAATTTTTTTTTTTTTTTTTGGTTAGGTGCTGGAAATTGTCTGAGTTGAACTTAGAAAAGATTTCAGTACATTAGGTATTCAGTGGGTTCAGTCTTAGAAATTATTTTCTGGTTACCCATGTAGCAAGCCCTGCCCGCGTAGGGCCAATTCAGTTTTAGCTCAGATACGCTGGTTCAAAGTGGGCAGAATACTATTCATGGTTTTAGGTTGGGCAAATGGCGGGTTTCCAGTCAGGGCCACATTGGGTTGCCCTAATAGGGCAAACTGAACTAAGACTGTTGGTCTCCCGACAGTTTTTGTCCTCAGCAAGTTGTGTGGGCCACATAAGGCTAACTGATTTGGGCACAGAGCAGCTTCAAAACGGGCAAACACTTTGGGCACAGATTGGTTTAAAGGTGGGCACCCTGAATCAGGCATAGATCAGTTCCAAAGATAATTCCCCAGACAAGGCTGAGGATGGGTTTGCACAAGGCATACTGAGCTGGGAGTTCTGAACTTTGACACTAGATGACCCCACTATGTCTGATGTACAGCTTTCTCCAAATGTCAGTATTGATTTTCTTTAGTATGATATAACAGAAATCATATAAATCATAACAGTACACAAATTTTCTCAGAGTTTGGATCTACTGGCAAAATACATTTAAAATGTGCAAAGTAAGGTGATGTCAGCAGTTAGTAATGTGACTACACCATTCATGTGGTAATCATTTTATATTGAAGTATGCTACCCATTGGGAGGCATTAAGAACTTGAAGGCTAGAATGTTACTGGACTAGGTCTGGTTGACATGCCTTGGCCAACTAAGTTTGAATTGATGGTTCTACTGTATTATGATGATGGGGGAGAGTAATACAGTATGTTTAGTCTCCCTCCAACTATGGAGGCCAAGGGGAGGGGCTAGCACCTGGAGGCTAGTAGAGCATTTTCAGGGTTCAAAACTTTGGAAAATGAGGAAAAAATAGATTTTCTATAATATCTATCCCAGATGGCACCATCTGATCAAAGTGACCAGCCCACTTTCAGCCACACCAAAAACCCATGTTGACCCTAAAATAATAAATTTTGACCAGATGGCACCATGTGATCAAAGTGGGCAGCCCACTTTCAGCCACACCAAAAACCCATGTTGAACCCAAACCCACTCTGAGACTGATCTGTGCCCATATTGGTTAGCCCAGTGTGTCCCACACACCTCACTGAGGACAGAAACTGGCAGCAGCCCATCGGTTAGCCCATTGTGGCCCACATTGGAAGCCACACCAAATAAAGTGTGGGCCACAGTAGGGCCACACCACCTTTGCCACCTGGGTAGGTGCTGGAAATTGTCTGAGTTGGACTTTGAAAAGATGTCAGCAGGCTAGGTATTCAGTGGGTTCAGTCTTAGGAATTATTTTCTGGTTAGGTGTTGGAAATTGTCTGAGTTGGACTTAGAAAAGATTTCAGCAGATTAGGTATTCAGTGGATTCAGTCTTAAAATCATTTTTTTTGGTTAGGTGCTGAAAATTATTGTTTGAGTTGGACTGGATTATCAAGGACAGATACAGTATTATAAATTAGGATCTCATAGGAATTGATACTGGATTATTGTGACTTGACTGTAAGTGATTTCACTTTTAGAAATTCTCTGTTCGTCTCAAACTAGTGGTCTTAGAAAAGTTTTCAGTCATTTAATACTAGTTTCTACTGCGGAAACATTCCAGGCATTCCACATTGTAAGTAAACAGCAAAGATTAATGATCAGGTAAACATTCCACACTGTGAGTAAATAGCAATGATTAATGATCGTGTAGACATTCCAGACATTCCACACTGCAAGTAAACAACAAAGATTAATGACTAGGTAGTCATTCTAGACATTCCACCCTTTGAGTAAATAGCAAAGATTAATGATCATGTTGACATTCTAGACATTTCACACTGTAAGCAGGAATTATTTTCTGGTTAGGTGCTGGAAATTATTGTCTGAGTTGGACTTAGAAAGGATTTCTGCAGGTTAGGTACTTACTAGTTTTAGTTTCAGAAATTATTTTCTGGTCAGGTGCTGACATATTGTGCCCGTTGGACTTTGAAAAAATTTCTTCAGGCTAGGTATTTAGTGGGTTCAGTCTCAGGAATTATTTTCTGGTAAGGTGCTGGAAATTGTTTGAGTTGGACTTAGAAAAGATTTCAGCAGGCTAGGTATTCAGTTGGATGACCCTAAACTGCTCAAAGAAATCTTTGTTGTGATTGGCTGAGATTTGCATAGAGGCATGGCTAGTGGTTGTGGTTCCATATATATGACAAAGAGTTTTGAATCTCTGCTTTGGTTCTTACATTGAGGCAAGGAGTTTGGATCCTGCTGTGGTCTCAACATGGGATTGAAGATATAGAGGTGAGTTTCTTCAGGCTAAGGCTTCAGTGGACTTAGGAGGAGACATTTTCTAAGTCCATTTTTGAGTCGGACTTGGAAAAGTTAGTGGTCTTAGTTTTAGAAATTATTTTCTGGTTAGGTGCTGGAAATTGTCTAAGTTGGACTTAGAAAAGATTTTAGCAGACTAGGTATTCAGTGGGTTCAGTCTTAGGAATTATTTTCTGGTTAGTTGCTGGAAATTATTGCCTGAGTTTGACTTAGAAAGCATTTCTGCAGGCTAGGTACTTACTGGTTTTAGTTTCAGAAATTAATTTCTGGTCAGGTGCTAACATATTGTGCCAGTTTGAGTTAGAAAAGATTTCTGCAGGTAAGGTGCTGGAAATTGTTTAAGTTGGACTTTGAAAAGATGTCAGCAGGCTAGGTATTCAGCGGGTTTAGTCTTAGAAATTATTTTCTTATTAGGTGCTGGAAATTGTCTGAGTTGGACTTAGAAAAGATTTCAGAAGGTTAGGTATTTAGTGGGTTTAGTCTTAGGAATTATTTTCTGGCCAAAAATGACTTTAATTCGATGCAAATAAGGAAACAAGGTCATAACAGATGGAGTTCCCACAAGAAAATAAAGTCCCTCAGTAGAGTTCTTGTTACTTGTCTCTGGCGCCTCTATGGGGTTTTAACACTTGGAAACGATAATCGCTACTTAGAGCGTGAAAATTGTCCTCATTTGACCCTGCCCGGACCCTGCCTGCCCTATGGGGTTTTAACGTTGGAAAATGATAATCGCTACTTAGAGCGTGAAAATTGTCCTCATTTGACCCTACACCTGGGTGAGAGGAGTTGAGTGTGGACACCTACTGGTCAGGAATCCTTAGAGTGTATATTAATCGATTTGAGTGTTATTTAGGCTGATAATTTATGGTAAGTTGAGGGGGGTGCACTCTATTTAATTAAAGAATTTATTTAAATCATTTACTGCAACACCCCCCAAATCTGGGTATGTCCGCACTCTAAGGCCTATAGTACAAAAGTTAATCACATTGTACCACATGCCATGGCCCTAAATTCAGGCTTCCCTAGCCCACTTAAAAGGGTCTATATTTCCTCTTTCCTCTCCCCACAGGATGTGTGTGGTACACATATGCGCGGGCACTGACACATTCCTCTCTTAGATTATCAACTTGTGAAGCACTGGATAGCCACTTAGTGCCGCTAAAGTGCTGTAAAACACAAATCAATCAATCAATGGCCCTAGATTATTTGGAAAATGTATATCTATGAATGTAACTGAACAACCTTCATCATATGATATGATATGATATGTGTGTAGTTATACAGTAGATACGTATGTATACAGTAATATCCTTAGATGTAGGACTGGTATAAATCTGCTTAGATATAGGCATCTAGTGAAAACAATATATAAGCACTACCTATAACATGCTTTGATATAATAGATAGTATCTAACATAGCTACGTCCTTGAACATATATTATATATACCAGTTTTGCATTGTTTCATCGGATATCACCTGATATACCGGATACAGTCTGGTTTTAAGGTGTCTAGCACAGTTTTCCATAGTTTATAAGATTTTTTTTACACACATTTTTAAAAATCAACATGACGGCCAGATCTGAACCTCATGCACTCAGGGCATTTAGTAGTCTAGTCCCGCCCCACGCTACTCAGGCGGCACAGGCTTGTTACTGGTAGTGTAGGCCATGGCCCTAAATTTTTGGGAAAATGTATATCTATGAATGTAACTGAACAACCTTCATCATATGATATGATATGATATGTGTGTAGTTATACAGTAGATACGTATGTATACAGTAATATCCTTAGATGTAGCACTGGTATAAATCTGCTTAGATATAGGCATCTAGTGAAAACAATATATAAGCACTACCTATAACATGCTTTCATATAATAGATAGTATCTAACGTAGCTACGTCCTTGAATATATACTAAATATACCAGTTTTGCATTGTTTTTTACACACATTCTTAAAAAATCAACTCTTGACCCTCAGGTCATGACTGTAGATGTGCATGAGCACCCTGTTATCCTTTGGGGATATGGTGTATACCCTATCATGAATGGGGTAAAGCGATGTTTCAATCCCTGATAACTGCCTATGCTCGGATAATGGTAGGGTAGTCTTATGTGATGGGTCTAACATTGAATTTTTTCCTCTGTTCCAAACAGAAGCCCGTGTTGCCCGTCTACTCATTATTCAGAATACATCAATCAGGTCTTTGAATACTCTAGATCTCGATGTATGGACTGCTCTCAGTGAATTACACATTTCAGGTAATATGAACATTCAGTGCTCACGGGAGAGGGCACGACTCTCAAGTAAATGCACTCAACTTAATATTACTTTGATTATGAATTGCTGTGACATGACTATATTTACATCTTCAACCATACCCCCCACCATTCTCCCTGTGACTAGCGGTGAATCTACAGTCAGTACTACACAGCCCGATGAGCATACACTGTAAAAAATAGTGTTTAGATTGTAAACACTTATTTGTCCCAGTTTTTTAAACACATTGCATAAGTGTTTACATTCTAAACACATTTCACCTAAACACATCCATATGTGTTTAGATTTTAAACACACATTAACAATGTGTTTAGATTGTAAACACTTATTTTGAAAAGTGTTTAGAATCAAAACACTTTTTGAAAAGTGTTTAGCAAAAAGTGTTTAGTCAAAAAGTGTTTACACACAAAACACTTTCCCAAAAGGTGTTTAGAAAAGTGTTTCCTTTCTAAACACATTTCAAAAAGTGTTTAGAACATTTAAATAAGTGTTTAAATTCTAAACACTTATTTAGATAAGTGTTTAGAAATACCACTATATCCTGACACCCTATACACCATGATTGCATTTTACCCCATCTATTATAGAACAGTACCTCTATTCTGAAAGGTGTTTTACCCCAAAGTAGAGAGGTATAACTCAAGTATTTACCCTATGACTGTGGGGTATACTACCACTTTTCTGTTGTAAATGTGTACCCACTGTGTATCTATGCCACTATGTAACTATTTATGAATACAGATGAAAATTGTGTTTTACTGGAAATACAAATTTCTGTACTTTGTTTCAGTGTTTTGTACTAGAAATAACAGATATGTTCTTGTTAGAAACCAATCATAACCATCGAGTGTGATTTATCTGAAATACTCTGGTAAAGGAAGAGTTAAACCCTGTTTTGGATAAAAGGTTAGCTATGGTGGTGTAGAGTATATGGACCCGGGGATTACTCCTTCTTCACAAACCACCAGGGGTTAAAACTTGGTCAAACTAGATGTGGTCTGTTATCCCCTAAAGAGGTATTTGACGGAATCGGAGCGAATCCCTGGGGAACACTTCCGCTGGTACCTCTAGTCACACCCTTGACGTATAGCAACCAGCGAATGTTTTACATCACAGACAGTTGAAAGAAAATGTTTTTCGGGTCGGGCAAACTATGTAGCGCTTGGGTGGCGTCACATCTCCGGGACGTGGGAAAGATAGAACATGGGAATTTATCCCAGACGAGATTGGGGTCAACAGGTTATATTTCGAACCTTTTTATACCGTAAACCCCTCTAGTCCTATATGAATCGGGGATAAAATTCCTAGGTTCAGAATTTATCCTTTAACAGGTCCTATTTTGCTGGAATTTCTAAGACACCACCGAAGTTTTCTTGGGAGTTTATGCCTACCCCTTAGGAGAAATCAGGCAAGTTGGACATTCTTCCTAACTTGCCTTAGATTTTTTTCTAACTACATGGACTATTTCAATACCATTAATACCCATTCTTTTATTTTGATTTAAATGATAGGTGTAAACTCCAGATCGATTAAGACACCCATAACATAGCCTCTCCATTTGAGAAGCAGGTTTAATGCCTCATATCATTTTCATTTGCAACCCCTGAACTTAGTTGTTCTGGGTTTGACTCATGGGGCCGTAGATGGAGAAATATGAGAAAATCCAGAGAAAAGGTGTTTCTATTCTTTTTCCTTGCTCAATAAATAACATAATAAACCTATAGGTTGTATTCTGTTAAGTCTTATGCCAGGTTTAATGGTGTAGGCTTTATCAAGTCAATAGTCATTAGAAGTGCCATTAATTTCACATTTGTAGGCCTTTCCATGATAGACACTTCCTACAAAAATCCTCATGCAAACCACACTGTCACCTGGTGTGAAGAAATCTACTAACCCTTAGATAAAACTACTAACCCCCTTAGACAAAAAGACCGCTTTTCTCGCCAGCTTGCCTTAAAAGGTTAGTGAAAACATTACTAACATGTTAGGTATAGAATTACTAGATTTTAGTCTCCGATTGGCGCACATTTTCCCTTGTAATACTGGCTTCCTGTGTTGCATTATGGCCCCTATGGCCATGATGTACTGCAGGGGGATCTGCACCTCCTTTGCATGGCAAATCTTTTTTATATTTTAAGAGGCATCGGCTCTTCATTTTTATCTAAAGTGACAACCTTGTTATGTTTATATCCTAAAGGTTTTAAAATTTATAAGGCATGGTAGATATACACTAGAATTATACAGTGACGTGATAGAGAGAAGCATGGGCAAACCATTATAAAGAAGGTTTTACGGTATCAAGGATCGAAAAACATCCTGCTGACATCAATTTCGTCTTAGGTGAATCCCCCTTTTGCGTCTCTCCCCATGCCTAAGGATGTCACGCCACCCACACCCTACATAGCTGATTTTGAACCCCTAAACGTTTTTCTTTTCAACTGTCTGATACATAGAATATTCGCTGGTAACTAAATGCCAAGGGTGTAAAAAGAGGTACCAGAACAAGTGTTCCCGGCAGTTCCCCCATTCCCATCAAATACCTTTTTTATACTGTAGCAGACCACCGTTAGTTTGACTAGGTATAAAACCTTTGGTAGCCTGTAAAAAAGGAGTCACCGGATGCATGCGAGATTGTTTTTGCCAAATATGGAATCAAAAAGAAGAGGCGTGACCTTTAGCCAATCAGGCTTCGTTAATTGTGGTGTCATTGACCAATCAGCACCTGTCAGTTATCATAAAAACTTGACGCATGTGCTTATCCGACACTTTGAACTGGTGGAGTCAGAGAAGCAGCAGCAGCAGGAGGGTCAGCAGCAGCAGCAGAAATCTATCTCTAACCTCTGTAAAATATGGATAAAGAGTCCAGCCATGGGGAGGAGGCCGAGGCCCAACCTAGTCAGTCACATCACCCCTCGAGTCTGTTCCCACCCCAACCACCCCAGGCCGAGGCGATCCACCCCCCGAGTCAACCACTTCAACCACCGCAGGCACCCCAGGTCGAGGCGATCCACGCCCCAAGTCAACCACCCCACCCCGATGTGCCGCTTGACCTACCAGGTCAATCACACCAGCACTCACCGCCAACTGCTCCACAGGTGAGGTAATTCATTTATTTTATTTATCAGGACTAGTGCAGGATCTGGGTCCCTCCCATTTGGGGATCTATAGCGAACTCTTTACCTACCCTTACCGCTTACCCTAACCCTATGACGTAGAAAGGCAAGGACCCCGATTCTGCACTCTACCCTATTTATCTTTTAAACTTCACTGTTCATCGCCTAGCTCTCCCTCAGAATTATCTAATAAAGTGATGAATGGTCCATAGTCGCTAGTGCAGTTCCCAATAAGAAACAGTGGACCAATGTTCACGGTGTTGGTCAGAGGACCAACGCACTGTGGTGATGTCATTCCACCACTCTCCCAGCAGATACTTTACTTGATTGCATGATATATCCGGTTCCATTGGATGAGGAATTCAGGATGGTATGGAAGGTCGGTGCGACATGTTGTCAGTTGCCAACTGCCATTCGCCAATTGCCACTTACAGGTTGAAACTTGTCAGTTGTAGGATCCAAATGCCTAGTAGCCATTTGCCAATTGTCATTTGCCAATTATTTACAATGTTATGTCAATTGCCACTTGCTAATTAGCCAGCCATACAGATAATAGACTCGTAGGGTAATCCAGTTGCCATTTGCCAATAAACTGACATGATACGGTAACATATATATATATATAGCCTATATAGACCTAGACTTTAAATAATAGCTGAAAGCTTTGAATCAGGAAATCACAACTGACAACCCATATAAACCCATGACTGTCAATACCCAAGTCCCAAGTTGGGTTGTGACGGCCGTTTTCACCACCAGTCACCACCAGGCGGCACTCTCTGAGGCCCTGAGGAGGGTATAGGTCTCAGAGAAGGAATTGGTTCCGCACTATAATTTAATGTAGCGCGAAATGCGATAGCACCCATTGGAACATGTTCATTTTCTAAAAATCACCCCAGAATTAATAGATACATCCTTCCTTCATAATATAGGCTGACTTAAAATATGAATTGACCACGAAAATTTTGAGCACTGGACTATAGCGTAAAAACACCCTGATTCTGCCTAAATCTGCACTGAATAAAATGTAGATTCACTTTTTCCAATTTAACCTTTGAAAAAATAGGTAAGCACTTTGAGAAATGCCCTCCTGGTATTTTATTCAAAGCAGCAAATGTTCAATAACATGTGTAGTGGTTTTATATTTATTGGCATTATTTTCAACATGGTTATTGACCATTCAGTGTGCCTGCAGTATTCACTTCTGACCACAATCGTATATGACTTCCGGTTTTCTGCGGGATTTCCTTCACTGAGACCTATACTTCTCAAGATGCCTATGCTTATAACACTGGCTGAACAGAAAGTAGTTTTTAAAGAGTTAAGTTCTTTGTTTTTGTGGATGAGACTTTTTCACCATGACTGGCATATAGCTCACCTTAACTGGTTTGATTCCCCTCCAGCGTGTCTCTACTCCATACCCTCCCTGGAACTGTAAAGTGCGCCTCAAGCGGTGGTTTGTGGTGGGGGGTACCATAATTAGGACTTGGATATTGGCAAACCTACAATTGGCAAATGTTAACATATACCTATCAAATGGCAATTGGCAAGTGGCGACATGTTGTACCAGCCTTCCATAGGTTGGTTATGTTCAGATAATGTGTTTGTACACACATGGGGTTGGAGTGCTGGTCCCTGACCAACCCATGAGGCCATGTGTATCTAGTACACACACACACACACAACACACAAACACACACACACCTGTGCACGATAATGTGTGTGTGTGTGTGTGTGTGCTTTGTATCCGAGGTATAACAAATCCAAGACCCCACGAGCATACGACCTTTACCTTATCCTTTTAGGTATTTTTATGAAAAGTCTGATTTTTTGTGATTATTATGGTTAATAATGCATTTTTATAGTTTAACTGTCATTTTCTGATATGAATAGCAACCAATGTTCATGGAGAGATTCTGACAAAACTACTAGGAATATTTTAGTTAATTATGTCTCATTTTAAAGATCTTGAGATGAACTTTGATGATGAATTTCCCTGCAGAGGGGTGTTTTTGCTTGTCTGGTCACACATATTCAATGAAATGTAGAGGTTACCTATTGAGATTTCTTCTATGCAGTGTTTCATGCAAGATGTACCTAGAGTCCCTGGATTAGTCTAACAAAAGTGAAGTTGATGTCATATTTGTTTTTCCTTAGTTTCATTTCAAATTAGTTCTTCATATCTCATCATCTGTCCTATTGTTCCCTTGATGATAGTCTTTTCTTCTCAAAGTGACTCTTTACGGTTACACAGAGCTACATGTAGCTAAATGTAACTAGATGTAGGCCTACCGGTAGTTGTAGTTATTCTTCTCTATCTGACTTACTACTGGTGCCCGGGTGTTGTCTAAATTACGGGTGGACCGTCGACACGAGAGGAGCTCATGAATATCGTATGTGTCATGAGTTTGAAAGAGTCATGAATATCGTCTGTGTCATGAGTTTGAAAGAGTGTCTACAGGGTATAGCCCCAGAATAGCTGTGTCTAAAATTATGATCTAAACAGTGCACTTGCCGCATCTTACACCCATATGGTCTTCAGTAAATGCTACAGGTCTTCAGTAAATGCTTTCTCATATAGAAGGATAGGGGATCCTGAGGTATCGGAAGCCTCTAGCTACCCATAGCTTTTTTAAAAAAAGAAGAGAAGCTATGAAATATTTAATTTTTAGACCAAGCCAAAGCTCTAGGTGAGCCTTATATGCAAGGTGCACCTTATACATGAGGTATAACGGTATTATATTATGAAGTAAACTTTACCATAACCTCACAGTTTATTACTATGCAAAAATTGGTATCAAATGAAAACTCTTGGTATGCCCTTGTCAATCCGGGGAACGAAACTTCAAGAGTATAAGGGCTCTTTATACTAAGAGGTATTACGGTAATGTAAATTAGTGGATTATCTGACCATGGGGTCGGGTGTTCAGTAATGTATCGTCTTTGTTTCTTATTTATTTTTCCTGTTTTAAAAAGGTGGACAAGGATGTCGGGTGCCCTGAGGCCCTGGCATCAATAAGAGCGACACTCCAGACCCGCTATTGGCGAAAAATGAAAGCTGAAGTGAGTAATCAGAGTTTCTGATATAAAACACATACCTCACTTGTTTTCTCTGATAAGTCCTACCAGTTAGAGGAATATTACTTCTAGTAGACACTTTACATGTCTGTTTTTTAAAAATTTACATGGATTTATCTTTTTTATATAAACCCCTACCTATCTATCCATTAGATAAGGTATAAACCGTAGTATTTGTGGGGGTGTGTGTGTGTGTCTAAAATTTTTACATGCATTTATAAGGTGATTTCTAATGATTAGACTTTTATTTTCAGAAAATCATAAAAAAGTTAAAGAGGGAGCTCCAAACCCACTTCAGCAGTACCACCACCCCCAATGAACCAGGCGCCAGCTCTAACAGTACTAACCCGGAGAACAGCACAACCCCCCAGAGTAGCACCACAACCCCAGAACAGCTTCAGCAGAAAATCCGAGGCCTGGAGGAAGTGGTTTCTCTTGCAGAGGAACAGATATGCTACTGGAAGAAATTAATGGAGGAATTCTTTGACAGTCATCTGTGTTGGAAAAACGAGGAGTGTCTGGCCTGTGAGGGGTTACTAAATTAAGGGATGAGAGAGGGAAGGTAAAAAGGTAGAACATAAACTGTGTTAACAGTATATATACTCATACGATTCATTATATGTAAAAAATGTCAATTGCCCCGGAGCAAGTTCTTTTCTCAGGCAGAGGTACAGATATTATACTGGAAGAAATTAATGGAGGATTTCTACTAAATTAAGGGAGGGAGGGCAGGGTAGGGGAATGTATGATATGTAAAAAGTAGAACATAAACTCTGTTCACAGTATCTTTACTCGTAAGAGGGGACTGAGGGGTGGGGAAGATACCAAAAGTAGAATGTAAATTGTGATCGCACGGTATTTTTACTTGTATGACTTGGTGTGTTTTTACATCTCTGTTAACTTTGACATTCAGGACGAGATCTGAGATCTAGAGACTGTAGCAAGTATACCATAATATGTGAAATGTAGATTTAAATAGCTGTATGCTGTTCCTGCTGCTGCTGCTGCTGTTGTAAATCCTACCAGTTTTCTTAATGTTTAACCTATTAATAAATCAATATGCATCACTCCACCGATGATATTATGCTCCATTTATACTTTTTGACTGGTGACATTGTACTTGGGTTGTTTATACCTCTGGCGCGTCTATGGTACCCCGGCTCGGTCGGCTCTGCCTGTTCTAGATCGTAAGTCGATAATTCAATGATATATTTTCATCGGTCATGAGTATAATATCATTGGTGTAGTGGTGAATATTGATTTTATTAATATACTTTATAATAAAAGTGGGGTTATAGTCTACTGGCTATCTACCCAGTTTTTTATGTAAATAAATATGTACCTTTTTCACCTAAGCAATGCCATAATGCATTATTATACTTGGTGTAAGATGTGGCTTACTTGGGTGGTTCCCTCCTATTTGTTCCTGTTCATATTTTTCTGAACATAGAGGAGTTGACTCTGGGGTGGTGGTGTTACTATTTTAGAACAAGTGATAATGATATTTCTGGCATTTATACCAAATTGTTGGTCAGGACTAACTTGTTTATTGCTGAATGAAAGGTTTTGATATATGTACGGTCAGTTATTTGAAAATCAGAAACTGATCCAGTAAGTCTATGGCATGAAAAGTTTTCAGAGATGTAAAACCCTCTAGCCAGTAACTATATGGGGTAATTAAAGGGTAACAGATTTTTCATATAATTATGTGATACCTTAAACCCTATACTTTTCAGCTATAGAGAATATCACCTGCTTTCAAAATCTTAAAATAAGGGTTGGGAGATGTGGGATTTTTTAATTTGGATACTTTTAAAATAAATGACTAAATCTGAAATTTTTAAAGATGATGTACTTTTTAAGCTAGGAACCACAGGTGAAGACCCCTTTTGTTGAGAAAAGTGTAGGGGCTAGGGTAAGGTTATTGTCTGCATGTGTCAGCAGTTACTGTTAATCGCTGCTATAAGTTTAAGAGTTGGAGTTTATGTAACAGCATAGAGATCATTGCTTTACCAAAAGAGATTATGTAAAGTTGTCATGATGCATGAGTGTAAACCTTGTTCTCAGGAGCTACATCCATGCATAATAACGATCTTAGGGGGGTTGTTGGAATACCATAAACACATTAGAGTTGTGAGGTCGGAAACTGTTGATAAAGAGATAACCTGATACGTAAAATTCTTTCATGAGAAAATGTGAAAAAGAAATGAAAAATCATGAAAATGTAAAAAGAAATAGAAAAAACGATAATAAAAATTAGAAGTTAAAAAAACTAATCAATGTCATGTATTACACAGATCACTTTGGAGTTAAATGGCAAACCCGAGATAATTCAAGGTACAGCAAAATTTCAATAATATTCCATGGAAATAGTCGTATCAATGAAACTACTACAGTACTTAAGTCTAAAGAATATAAAAATTTTATCCAGTCATTGAAATCTGCGAATATACTATTTTTAGATCAAACAATCACTTTCAGAAGTCAATTTCAAAGTATACTAGAACACATATGTAACTCATTCTCTGCCACTCTGTTCATAAATGATGACTTAATTCTTTATTTTCCCGGCTGGAGACATATAAATGAATCAATACCAGCAGAAATTTTTGATTTAGATCGTCTTTGGTATCCACTCTCTGTGTAACACGGTTGCTAAGGTATGCGCTACAAATCGAGTAAACACTCGTTACTAAGTGTAGCTATGACAACATAACGTAGCAACATAATTCATTGCGTCAAAAAAATGGCTGACAACGAAACTATAATGAATAACATTGAATCATCAACCTCAGAAGATGAAACAAGTTCAAAAGAAAGTCATCATCGGTATGAAACCAATTTCGCAGTGCGAGCACATAGTTACACGGATCAAGGTGAAGTGAAAACGTGTTTGCGAGGATGTTATAACATTTCCTACAATCTCGATTTAGTTGTTATGTACGATGACGTGCCGCACGAAGACAACATACTCGTATACTTGGATGTAAAAGAAGAACAAAAGATCGAAATTTTCGAAAAAGAATGGACAGAACTCTCATCTAAAATGGATCAAATAAAACATCTGTTTAGTTCGAACGTTAACATGAACTCTAAAATTGAAATAGAAGGTTTCACTGTCACCAAATTAAACTGGGATACGTTACTGTTCGCATCAAAGAACATTGAAAGCCACTTCATGTTAAAACCAAATCAGTTAGATAAACTGAATACTGCGATGGAAAACATTCAAGACAAAGAACTTTTTGACTATCTTGATATACTGTACATTTTAGAAGAAGAATAAGAAAAACAGAATCCTAAAGGTAAAACACACTTCTTAATGTCTCTGAATGATATAAATGTCTCTGTGAATGCACACTTCTTAATAGTCTTAAAGTACAGTCAATAAAAAAAATGGGAAACAAACCTGTTTTAGGATATACTAGATATGATTCCAATACATTTCCTCTAAGCAAAGAAAAAACTAACGCTGTAGGATTTAATTTATATAGTGCTTTCAGTTATATAATTCCAGCCAAAGAAAAATGTTTAATTGAAACAGGCATCAAAGTTGCTGTCCCTACTGGGTATTATGCACGTATAGCACCATTAAGTGGGCATAGGTTTAAGTATACAAATGTTAAGGCAAGAATCATAGACAATGATTACAAAGGACAAATTCATATCCTTTTTTTAAATTTTGGTGAAAAAGAATATAAAATAAATTGTGGAGATCCGATTGCACAACTTGTGTTGGAAAAAATATATAATATTACATTAAAAGAATCTAACAAACTCAAAAATACTCCTTATTCGAAAATATGTTTCCAATTAAGACACAGCAAAATATATGAACAATGGCGTAAAGAAACACATATGTCCTAATGATATGATTTTATAATAATACTTAACTCTGTTCTATTACATTATTATAATAAAATGTATTACCGTAAATCCTCGCGTATAAGACGCGGCCTATACACCAGAATTACATCATATGCGTCCTATAGGATTAAGCCCAAGTCAGGGTGCGTCTTATATGCGAGGATTTTACACTATAGAACAGTACTGAAATAACCAAAATATGGCCCCAGTGACGTCTAATAGGATTCAGCCTAACTCTGGGTGCGTCCTATACGTGAGGGGCGTCCTGTACGCGAGGATTTACGGTATATCCAAACAACTTGTTTCACTTCATTTTTATTTTCACTTATAGACAGCATAATATTTCAATCAAAGTGTCAAATGATCTGTACATCACATATTTTATTTATCATCGTAATACAAGAATTGCTTTAAATCCAATGAAAATGAAAATCTATCATTTCAATTGTAAACTAACGCTGTAAATTCCTCTAATAACTCAGCAAATGTTCTTTGCTGATATCAACGAAACATAACAAAAAAATAAAGGAGAAAAAACTCTGTCCCTAAATCACTCAAACTGTTGAAAAAAATTTATATCCTCTTAAACTGAATGTCTATTTGTTCATAGACTTAAAGGTGTAACACCACATTTATGATTTCACTGCTGAGGTGGAGTATATAAGGAACGCAATGTCTGGGGTTAATTGAAGAGGTCTAGCCCTCATGTCACGAACCTCCACGCCTGTAGCTCCAGGTACTAGCTTCAGTGTGAACAAAATCACGACTATTCGTGCGAGCTTGTTAACTTAGAACGGCTGATGCTCCCATTGTTGGTTGATGCGTGTATGCTCCCATCAGTTGGTTGAAGCACCATACATAATAGTCCTCCTGTTTCAGTAACGTCATTCCTTAGAGAGCTGATCTGAAATTGAATGTATCTCTCAATCCTCCTCCTTCAATCCTCCTTCAATCCTCCTTTACTATTTCCAAAATAATCCTATTATCCAAAATAATAGGTATTTTCTGGATATTCAAAAAATATAGGTCTTCTTTGGATATTTTTTTAGAAATATCCAAAGAAGACCTATATATATACTACTAGCCTATGATAAGGGTTTGCCCAACAAACCCTATCTGCATACTTTCCATGCTGCAGTCATCGACCCCTTGGAGTGACATGTGGCAAACTAAATTGTGTCACAAAGATGAATGCGATGTTAATGTGGTTGACAACATAAATACTACCATTTGTTCGTCATATCAGTAAAAAGTAGATGACAACACAGCGCAACAGCAAAGTGTCATAGGTTTTAGTGTGAAATATTAAGGAATATGGAATTCAGATAAAGTACTTAGTTAAAAAGAGCATACGCCTTATCTTTTTGTTAACAGATCAAGTTGCAAAAACGAAGAATTGATCTATGGAAACATCAATTTTGGAGACAACGAATAACATTCAGGAAAGATTTAGATTGCAAACATAAGATGCTAAGTTGCAGAAACAAAAATATTTTTAGATAAACAGATATCCTTTTTAGGGCTTTGTATATTTCATACGAAGCAGGTACAGAAACATTCTTGGGGATACAATATAACAGATGCACACACATAATCCTTGTGGATACAGAAAATGATTCATAAGGATGCACAATAATTCTTGCAGGTGCACAAATAACAGTAAAACAGTAAAAAAAAAATCCCCTACCCCCATTCAAGATGAGTAAAGGCAAGGAATCCTCCTGTACCCACAGAAATCCCACTGTATCTTCCTGTGCCTGCAGAAATCCCCCTGTATCTTCCTGTACCCGCAGGAATCCTCCTGTATCTTCCTGTACCCGCAGGAATCCTCCTGTATCTTCCTGTACCCGCAGGAATCCTCCTCTATCTTCTTGTACCCGCAGGAATCCCCCTGTATCTTCCTGTACCTGCAGGAATCCCCCTGTATCTTCCTGTACCCACAGGAATCCTCCTGTATCTTCCTGTGCCTGCAGGAATCCTCCTGTACCCGCAGGAATCCTCCTGTACCCATAGAAATCCCCCTGTATCTTCCTGTGCCCACAGGAATCCCCCTGTATCTTCCTGTACCCACAGGAATCCCCCTGTATCTTCCTGTACCCGCAGGAATCCTCCTGTATCTTCCTGTACCCGCAGGAATCCTCCTGTATCTTCCTGTACCCACAGGAATCCTCCTGTATCTTCCTGTACCCGCAGGAATCCTCCTGTACCCGCAGGAATCCTCCTGTATCTTCCTGTACCCGCAGGAATCCTCCTGTATCTTCCTGTACCCGCAGGAATCCTCCTGTATCTTCCTGTACCCACAGGAATCCTCCTGTATCTTCCTGTACCCACAGGAATCCTCCTGTGTCTTCTTGTACCCTCAGGAATCCTCCTGTATCTTCCTGTACCCACAGGAATCCTCCTGTATCTTCCTGTGCCTGCAGGAATCCTCCTGTACCCGCAGGAATCCTCCTGTACCCATAGAAATCCCCCTGTATCTTCCTGTGCCCACAGGAATCCCCCTGTATCTTCCTGTACCCACAGGAATCCCCCTGTATCTTCCTGTACCCGCAGGAATCCTCCTGTATCTTCCTGTACCCGCAGGAATCCTCCTGTATCTTCCTGTACCCACAGGAATCCTCCTGTATCTTCCTGTACCCGCAGGAATCCTCCTGTACCCGCAGGAATCCTCCTGTATCTTCCTGTACCCGCAGGAATCCTCCTGTATCTTCCTGTACCCGCAGGAATCCTCCTGTATCTTCCTGTACCCACAGGAATCCTCCTGTATCTTCCTGTACCCACAGGAATCCTCCTGTGTCTTCTTGTACCCTCAGGAATCCTCCTGTATCTTCCTGTACCTGCAGGAATCCCCCTGTATCTTCCTGTACCCACAGGAATCCTCCTGTATCTTCCTGTGCCTGCAGGAATCCTCCTGTACCCGCAGGAATCCTCCTGTACCCATAGAAATCCCCCTGTATCTTCCTGTGCCCACAGAAATCCCCCTGTATCTTCCTGTACCCACAGGAATCCCCCTGTATCTTCCTGTACCCGCAGGAATCCTCCTGTATCTTCCTGTACCTGCAGGAATCCTCCTGTATCTTCCTGTACCCGCAGGAATCCTCCTGTATCTTCCTGTACCCGCAGGAATCCTCCTGTACCCGCAGGAATCCTCCTGTATCTTCCTGTACCCGCAGGAATCCTCCTGTATCTTCCTGTACCCGCAGGAATCCTTCTGTATCTTCCTGTACCCACAGGAATCCTCCTGTATCTTCCTGTACCCACAGGAATCCTCCTGTGTCTTCTTGTACCCTCAGGAATCCTCCTGTATCTTCCTGTACCTGCAGGAATCCTCCTGTATCTTCCTGTACCCGCAGGAATCCTCCTGTATCTTCCTGTGCTTGCAGGAATCCCCGTGTATCTTCCTGTGCCTGCAGGAATCCTCCTGTATCTTCCTGTGCCTTCAGGAATCCTCCTGTACCCACAGAAATCCCCCTGTACCTTCCTGTACCCGCAGGAATCCTCCTGTACCTGCAGGAATCCTCCTGTATCTTCCTGTGCCTGCAGGAATCCTCCTCTATCTTCTTGTACCCGCAGGAATCCTCCTGTATCTTCCTGTACCCACAGGAATCCTCCTGTATCTTCCTGTGCCTGCAGGAATCCTCCTGTACCCGCAAGAATCCTCCTGTACCCATAGAAATCCCCCTGTATCTTCCTGTGCCCACAGGAATCCCCCTGTATCTTCCTGTACCCACAGGAATCCCCCTGTATCTTCCTGTACCCACAGGAATCCTCCTGTATCTTCCTGTACCCACAGGAATCCTCCTGTACCCATAGAAATCCCACTGTATCTTCCTGTACCCACAGGAATCCTCCTGTATCTTCCTGTGCCTGCAGGAATCCTCCTGTACCCGCAAGAATCCTCCTGTACCCATAGAAATCCCCCTGTATCTTCCTGTACCCACAGGAATCCTCCTGTATCTTCTTGTACCCGCAGGAATCCCCCTGTATCTTCCTGTACCCACAGGAATCCTCCTGTATCTTCCTGTGCCTGCAGGAATCCTCCTGTACCCGCAGGAATCCCCCTGTATCTTCCTGTACCCACAGGAATCCTCCTGTATCTTCCTGTACCCGCAGGAATCCTCCTGTATCTTCCTGTACCCATAGAAATCCCCCTGTATCTTCCTGTACCCATAGAAATGCCCCTGTATCTTCCTGTGCCTGCAGGAATCCCCCTGTATCTTCCTGTACCCACAGGAATCCCCCTGTATCTTCCTGTACCCACAGGAATCCTCCTGTACCTGCAGGAATCCTCCTTTACCCACAGAAATCCCCCTGTGCCTGCAGGAATCCTCCTGTATCTGAAGGTATATTCCTGTACCCGCAAGAATTGTCGCTGTACCTGCAGGAATTGTTCAGTACCGCAAGAACTGTTGCTGTACCCGCAGGGTTTGTTCAGTACCCGCAAGAATTGTTCCAGTACCCACAGGAATTGTTCAGTACCCAAAGGAATTGTTCCTGTACCCGCAAGAATTTTTGTCTTGGAGAAAAATGTTTTTTGGGATGTCCTTTTAGGGGCTCTGTAATTTCAGGCCCCTCTTATGATATGAATATTAAATTAGTATTTTTTTCTTTTAGCATCTATTTTCATTGCTTTGGGGCATATAAGGAATTGTCTCCTTTCATAAATAGTTTGTTACATAGAGTGTTTTCTCAGTTCCACTTCAGAAATAGCTTTTCATTTAGCTAAGCCCTACAGCTGCCGGGAATCTGGAGTAGCAATCACTTACACTGGGTGGGGGGGTATTTTTCACAATCATTTTGTAAAAGTTTCTCAATGATACTATTGGTTCAATTAGTCGAACGAATTATTAAGGGTTTTGCAATTTCTAAATGTTTTTCTCATAATTAAATTAATAGTTTAACCCATTACCAAGGGCCTTGATGAAACCTCCTACATCCTTATCTAAAAATGATAGGAGGAATAAAATACTAAAATTTGAAACTACCCTATAGCTACCTATTTCCTTTTTCCCCCTTTTTATTTAAGCATGGTAACTAAAACACCCTCCATCTGCTGTGGACCTGATAGATTCAAGATACAAGATTTAAGAATAGGTTTATTGACTAATGTAAGATACATATATATGTGTCAGCGCAAGGCTGCCAATATTTGGTTGGTTTTACTATAGGGATTTTTCACAAAAACACAGATATCATCTACAACATCTGGTCTGTCCTTGTTAGATGGACGGGTTCTATTGGCAATATTAGTTTTAATTTTTCCCAGTTATCTAGGTTGTCCTAATCTTTAATGACATTATGGATTTTCTGTTCAAAGCTATTTCTCATTTCTGTAGCACTACATTCAGAGTATTATGTTGTACAGCATGTACCAGTATGTCTCATTTTGCATATCTTACACTCAGTCTTCATGGGTTTCTTTCCCCTATAACCTCTATCTGTACTGTCCAACGTACAGTTTACATCTAGTCTAAGTTTTGTTACTATACTTCGTACAAGAGGTGAGCGTATCCTACTTAAGTATCCTTTCCTTCTATATGGTTCTTCTAGATCCTGACATATCTTCACCACGTACCCTGTGCAGTAGAAAGGGCAGTAAGCAGGGGCAATGCTGCTACCATCTAGTGACAGTATCCCACACTCCCAGGGGTGGGCATATCACGAAGTGCTGGAACAAATCTACAAATTGTTGTGGTGTCACGGTTCTAATAGGGCCAAGGACGTTCTGATTCCCCCCCCCCCTCACCATCTTCCACCATAAAAATCCTATTTCCAAAGGAATATTCCATATGTTTTGAATAGAAGAAGCATAATTTGTGCTATCTATTAGCATTTCTAGAGGCTTTCAAGGTCACTTTTATGGAGGAGCCCTGGAAACACTTTTTTTTTTTAGAACAATTTCCTTTATTTGCTATATGATTTTCTGGATGGTGTCCAAGAACGTATTGTTAGTAACACATGCAAATCTCAGATGGCTGCCATTCACCTTTTCAGGTAGTCTCGTAGGCAGCCATGGTGGGTTTTATTCTGATTTCTGTGCACTTAGCAAAAGGAATTAACAATTATATCTATAATTTATAGCAAATTACATTATTCATGTTTCAGTATTGTTAAAAACACGGAACAACTTAACATAACAAGCATTTATTTTATCACATTCATATTAATATCATTTTACATTTACCAATGGTAATGGGGGGGGGCAGGGAGGGAGGGGGGCATTAGGAAACTCCTTGATAATTTTCTACTTTATATATTTTACACAGTTGGCACCTTTTAAGACAACATTTGCTCTACTCTTGTCTTGAATAATTCTGGGGCAGCGATATTTCTTACTTCAGGTGATAAATCATTCCATACAGTTGATGTTTAATGGTATAGACTTGTTTTGACAGAAGTTAATCTTGTCATTATGACTTTTAACCTTTTACCATCCCATTGTCTTGTATATACTATTCTTTGATCTAGATAGAATGCATTCTGTCCTCTTTTAAACGCCATTGTGCTTGTAAAATACCATTGTCTGTCCTTTAAAAAAAATAACTCCTGTCAAAGCATGTACAAGGTGAGTGGATGTTTTATTATCCATTCTTAATATAGTTTTAAGGCACCTGTTTTGCATTCTTTGTAATTTATCCTTTGATGTCTTTGATGTTGTTTGATATAACACACATCCATAATCAAAAATTGGTAGTGGTTTCTGTGTCAAGTAGCCCCAACTGCCCCATCTGGAGCGAAAAAAAGGTAAATCATATGCAAATCCCAGACAATTCAAAGAAAAAATGACCATAATAGCTTAAATTAAAGCTGAAGTCATTCTTGATTTTTTAGCATGGTTTACCATAACGGAGTCAAATCCGTTTTTGCAACAGTTGCCATGGAAACCACAATGTTGAATAAATTAAATTATACAGGTGCCCCTGACAAGTCACAAATGTGACCTTGGACCCCTCTCTGAGGTTTCCATGGTGACCAAATATTTGTTGCAACCTTTTCCCCCCAAATCGTTACCTTTCTTCTGGTACCAAAATCATTAATCTGCGATAAAAATAAGGTCCCTTGGCACTGATTATACCAAGCAAAACACTGTTTGTAGTTGGGACTATTTAGCTGTACTAGGTTTACTGGGGCGGAATACTACTGTGACACCTTGTAGCAAGGTGTTTTCGGGGGGGGGGTGAGTTATTTCATGTCCCAAAGCACCACAAGTGAATTGCAGCAGTCAGAATAGGGGGGTTAGACTTCATTCTGATGCATTCTAATTGAACGTGTATTAAGTCTCAGAAAAAAGTCCATTCTGGTGCATTATTGGACACCATATAAAATGAAATGCTTGTATTAAGCATTTGGCACTC
The DNA here is from genome assembly GCA_949317995.1 of Acholoe squamosa. NCBI lineage: Eukaryota > Metazoa > Annelida > Polychaeta > Phyllodocida > Polynoidae > Acholoe > Acholoe squamosa. Next base: position 88,967,468 of record OX439038.1, on the reverse strand, counting down.
AATGGTTGAGGGGTTGGGGCTTCGGAAATTTAAGACTCAAAACTGAGGCATTCTGACACACCTTTTCCACCCCTACCCTCAAATTCAATATTTGAAACAGAACATTCTTATTGAATTTTCACAATCATAATACTGAACTTTGCCATTCAGTGTAAATCATTATGACTTCAGATGTGTCTGTGGTGCAGTTCTCATTAAAGGTGTGGGTCTGGGGGTATCCCCCAGGAAAATTTTGAAATCCTTGAGGCCGGATAGTGCATTCTGGTGCTGTCTAACGATAAATACCCTCAGTTCAAACTATACGACTGATAATCACGAATCGTCGTTAACTGGCCTGTTCTTGTTCTCCCTTCTACAAAAACTTCAAAAAAAGTAATATATGTGTCTTTATCATTTATTCTGGTCAGGATGGGATAGAGCTACAAGGGGTATAGGGGTTTTGACTATCTACGAGGCATATTTAGGGAGCTAGAGGACTAAAACTGCCCAAAATAAGTTTTTTTTTCAAACAAAAACACAATAATCTCAAGTGCAACTTGCAAATAATAAAAAATGCTGGGGCATAGATTCCTTTTTTGGTTTAGGTATTTCTCCTAGAGCACAGGGAGAATTTTAAGACCAAATAGGAATATGTGGCCACTGTACTTTTTATGCCGGGTCAATGAAGGTAAATGGGCAGTTCTACACTAGACCCTAGAGAGACCCTAACATAGCAACCATGTTCTATTATTCCAATAGCACAGAGATGAAATAGATATACCATGCAGAGCCTTAACATGTCCCTATATGCATAAAAAAAAATTGGAAGTCTAGCTCCTATATCTTGGCCTGGGGTTTGGGTGACAGAGTTGGGGTAGTTTTGTGTTAGACCCTAGAGAGACCCTTAATCACCATTTATGTCAGTCTGGCCCCAGTGTATAATATATTTAACTATAATCTCTTACATGTTAATTGACCTTTATATCAAAGTATCTTGGCCTGTTAGTATCAACCCCCTTCTCCATTAAGGCTTAGAGCTATGGTACAATCACTAGCAATTAGACCCTAGAGAGACCCTAGACCCGAGAGAGACCCTAGACCTGAGAGAGGCCCTATAGTCTGTCACCAGTGTATAATATATTGAAATATTATATCTTATATGACAATGGACCTTTATGAGGGTAACCTGACCTGTTAATATCAACATCTTACTCCATTAAGGCTTAGAGTTAAGGTACAATCACTAACAATTGGACCCGAGAGAGACCCTACACCCTAGAGAGCCCATAGAGAATGCCACCAGTGTATAACATATCTAACTATAATATCTTATATGACAATAGACCTTTATGAGAGTAACTTAGCCTGTTAATATCAACATCTTACTCTATTAAGGCTTAAATCTATGGTACAATCAGTAGTGATTAGACCCTAGAGAGACCCTCAACTTTGGTCCCACGCTGTGGATTTAAAAATGATATTTAAGCTACCCGCATATATGGACTGTAAGCCCCAATACCTGTACTATATGTACCCTAAAACTTTTTAGGCTGGTCCAAAATATTGTTTAGACCCCCCTGGCAGCCCAGATAACGACGATTCATGATTATTGGTCATACATAGACGCCCCCTCCACACACTTTAGGTAAGCACCACCAGATATTAGGACTAAAATTAGAAGAGATATCCATGAGGTATTCATGTTTTAGCCCCCTATCTACAATTTTCTTTTCCCTCTCCTCTCCCTCTCCTTTTTCCCACTTATTCCTTTTTCCTCTCCCTCTCTCTTTTTTTTGAGGGCTTGAGGACAAGTTGCTGCATGGAATTTCAGAATCTAACTGTATGTTGGACAAATTGCTCCATGGAAAAAAGTAGGAGTTCAACCTTTAATTGTACCTAAAGAATGTTTGGCACGGGCGCAGAACTAGTCTGCTAGCAGATTCTTTGTGTTGTTCATGGTATAGGTCCAGGGTCTGCCACTGACCATGTACCCTCTCTCCCATGTGGGTAGAAGTAACCCTTCTCCTCTGTGTCAACATGACTGCGGTCCTCAAAGCACATGGCTATGGCTTTAATTAGCAGTCGAGGCGTTCGGGCAGCGGTTTTCGATCAATATGCAGTGCATGCTGGGATGGGGTGACCTCGAACGCTAACTACACTACCTTAGCTTGTTCCCTCCACCCCCTTCCCACCCAGCCAGGTCTGGCTAGGTACCAGTCCCTTACTATGCTTGGGAGGGTAGTAAGTTGACTCAGGGATCAACATTGACCCACATGGGGTAGACCAATAGGGGGTGGCCTTACAAACCAGCATTGATCCCTCGGCCGTACTCCGAACGCATCGAGCATAGGTCCCAAGCTGCCAGCTCACCACTGAGGTTAAACTGGGGCCCTTGATGGGAGGTCCCAATGTCATCCATAGGATTTTAAGAAATGCACATGTCCCACATCAAGAGCAATTCCCCGTGTCACCAGCATAGCTAATCCAAAAAGAGTGCCAGTATGATGATATGGATTCCCTTTTTTGTCTAGATCATGGCCCTATCCAGTGAAATACCTATTTTCATTATGAATTCAGTACTCTATATTTTGCGTAAACTTATTCTGACAAAATCTGTAATACATCTGCTACCATAAAGGCAGGCATTCATCTTATATGCCCCAAAAACTTCTTTTGGTGACCTCTCTACCGTAATCTCCCGCGTAGAAGGCGCAGCCCGCGTAGAAGGCGCACCCACAACTCAGGGAAGGCAGGTCCACGTAGAATGTGCATCTGCTGAGACTGAGTCTAATATTTGAAAAACCCGCGTATAAGGCGCACCCCTAACTCAAGGAGCATGTTCCACACAAGGGACCCAACCTAAAGGGGCATTTCAAGTATTGTCTTTAGATACCAACACCCCAACTGGTCATGTATTTTCTTTAACCAAAGAAAAGGTGTAGTCTATACCATGGTGCTGTAAATACCCTTAAACTACTGAATGAAACATGCCATTCTGCTTACCATAAAAGTGTTTGGAAATATATGTACACCCCACTCACTGAGAGCTTTGTTAATTATATGTTTGACCTTTTAACCAAGAGAATCCATGCAGCAATATAATCAATAATCCTGCCATGGTGTGTGCTGCCACCTGGTGTTATTCTAGGAATCATTTAACTCATTAACTACTATTAATGCCAATTGTCTTTATAAAGCCCACAACTGATGTTACTTGGCATCATTTTGAAAGGTACAATACTGTTTTTTGAAAGAAATAATGCTCTGATTTGCATTATTTGTTAACAAGTTATAGATAAGATAGGTTCAAACAGAATTTGTTATTTGTTCATATTATACCCTCCCATTGATTATCTAGACCCACTCTGTTATTAAAGGGAAATAGGCCTGTCTTCTAGAGACATGGCATGCTGGGATACCAGTAGTTTGTAATGTAGAGAATAGAGAATGACATACAGCTCATACAACACCAGGTGGCAGCACACACTATGGCAGGATTATTGATTATAATGCTGCATGGATTCACTTGGTTAAAAGGTCAATAATAAAATTAACAAAGCTCTCAGGGAGTGGGGTGTACATATATTTCCAAACACTTTTATGGTGAGCAGAATAGCATGCTTCATTCAGCAGTTTAAGGGTATTTACAGCACCATGAGTTTGACTACACCTTTTCTTTGCTTAAAGAAAATACATGACTCTGTGTACCTCAGGCTGATTTGAAATTGGGAGGTGCCCCGCGTATAAGGCACACCCCCAACTCAAGGCAATAACCCTCCCGCGTATAAGACCCACTCACCATTTGATTCGCGTATAAGACGCGCCTTATACGCGGGAGATTACGGTATGTATAAAAAAAGACACCTTCCCTTTCGTTTAAACCCCCTAATAAAATAAGTAATATGCCCTATTTTTTTGTCACTAAGTCCCATTTCACATGTCAAATTCAAAAAATGGCCCTGCCACATGTCACTAGCATAGCCATGTCCTATGCCAATTTTAAGAAATGGCCATGTCAACATGTCGATGTTAGTGGTGTAGGGCCACAACACTAGCTTGGCAGGCACTGGCAGGAGTCAATTGGACTCAAGGCAGCACCCACAGAGGGTGCAGTGTTGGAAATTGTTTTAGAATAAACGGAAGCTGTGAAATTATGAAAGCCTTACAAATAATTCCCATAAATCAGAATACTTGCATATAAAGATTTCTGCTGTTCAAAAAACCAATTCACAAAACCTCCTGCTAGAACTGACCTAATTCATAAAACCTCCTGTTGGCCCCCAAACTGTAGAATATGGAAATAAACCTACAGTAGGAACAAAAGGGTGCAGAGCCAGGTGGAGTATAAGTTGACTATATCTACCGTTCCATAAAGATGGCAATTGTTCTATCTAACTAACTACCAACAGTGCAGCAGCTATCTCCCCTGTTTTTGTGCATGAGGACATTGTAAAGTCCTATGTAGGCCCTTCACACTCACTGTGCACATGTATACATGTGTCCCACACAGCCCGGAGGGCCTTATGCAGTGAAGTAGAATGTTTCTCTACATTGTGATAGTACTAGTTGTGTAGGCAGGGTGTGGCACCTGTTTGTACAGTAATGGGGGGCCATATGCCTTTGTCTTCATGTCATATTTGGGACACCAAATTTAGGCTAAACCTAATTATAAAACAGGGGTGACAATTTCTAGGTGCACAATTGTCTTAAAGCATCATTTATTTGTTTACAGGCAGTACTGTGCAGTGAGTGAGTAATAGATGTTTAACACCATTTCGACAGCTAAGGTCATATTCATGGCGAGAATTACATTACACAATTTCACAGAGGAAAGTGTCAGTGCCCACGCACATGTGCACCACACACATCTGAGGGGATAGGAAAGAGGAGATATAGACCCTTTTAAGTGGGCTAGGGAAGCCCAAGTACTGTGCAGTCAACACTGGGCTGCATCTAGTCAATTGTGATGTCATACTCTGCATGAGATGTGGTAATGTCGCATATAGGGGCCGGGTTTTGAATAGGAGCCTCCCTTAAATAGGGGCCGTGGGGTAGGAGGGCTATGAAATCAATATTAAATATAGGCCGGGCCTTTAATAGGGGCTGGGTGTGGCTGACTTTAGAAGACTAAAATAGCAGAATATTAACCTAAGAGCATTATACTACACTAAATTACACCTGAAAAGGTCAAGGGTCTGTGCCTATACTAAAGGGTTTAAATACCACTGCTGTTCCTTGGAATCATGTGATCTCTGGTTTTATTTCATGTTTGGAACAGTGGGATACAGACGTCCCATAGGATTAACATAGAAGCTCCGTATCTCACACCCCCATGAGATAACCCTTCCTTGTATCTCATGGCCAGTAAGAGGACACCAAATGGTTATAAAACATGTAAATAATTATCTTTTCATGTAATTTCAAAAGAATTTTCAACATTTCTGACTCAGATAACATGAAATAAATACTAAGATTCATGAGTAGTGGGAATGACTGAGGTTATCTCACTTGGCTTCGCCTTGTGAGATAACCCTCAGTCAGTCCCACTACTCATGAACCTTTGTCTATATACATGTATATGTGAAACACAGCACCCACTGAAACAGATGTGATAGAAAAATGGGAAACATACAACCAACTAAAAAGAATTGCCATGTACCCATGCAAAGTGAAACAGATATGCCACTAGAGGGCAGCAGGGTTGTCACGAACTACAAATAGACTTCTGCTCAGACTCTACTATTTGATAGAGTCGGGTTTGAGACTGCCCACCCCTGACTCCCACACAGGGCTGCTGCCACCTAGCTATTAATCATACTAGTACTAGATGTACTTGGTTCCGCACTGTTGGTGGGTTATATCTTTCACTGTTGGTAGTCAACACATTCCTGGTCTGTTTGAGGCCAGGACTACCAACACTAAGGATGTGTCAACAGGAGACTCATGTTTAGGTAGGTTTTACAACAAATTAGACATCACGATAAATCCTCGACATGTTATTAACCATCCAACAGCTCCCTAAGATCACCCTTGATGCTTAGAATTTCATTATTGAGGAAATGGACACATGGGGATCAGTTGAATCAATATCAGTGTGAAGGTGTAGCACAAGCAACTGCAAATAGTGTAATCCACTGTAGGTCATGGGGAACTAAATTCATTTCCTCTATGTTTTATATAGTGTCATACTAGTGATTGGCATGATCAAGTTGTCATATGAGAAATATCATATGACTAGTGGTGTATGTAGTAAATATAGCAGGCTCATAATAAATAGTGTTATTTCCAGTTGTCACTGGTTTATTCAGCTTTAGGCAACATGTAAGAAATATCAATCATACAGTAGTTAGTATGTAGGTAATTTGTACATACAGTAAACATACAGTAATTTATAAAGTACAATGTTCAGTTCCACTCCACCTGTGAGGTATTAATAATACAGTGTCCAGCATACTTCTAGGTGGGTTCCCACACCTAGCTCCTGACCTGCTGCTTAGAGGAATAATGTAATAATGGATAACTTTACCCTCTGGTGGAAGTCTTGAAGAAGATAGCCTCTGGCCACTAATGGTAGGAAACCAATGCCTGTCTAGCATAGTTTCACCATAGTGCAGTGGTATAGCAGGTAGCAGGAGATGACTGGAGATGTTACCTCTAGAGCGGTTCTTGGTGATGTGTGTTGATGGACCTCCTACTGGAGGCCTTATATCCCTACTCTGGGGCTGATTGCCCCAGACAAAGTTAGGCCCAGCATCCAACTGTCATGTCTCCACTACAATAGAGTTACATGATTGTTAAGGGATGCATCCTTTGAACTGTGAAAGTAATTGGCTGGTATCACTGTCTGTGTGTGTCTTCCCCTATTGTGGTCTAGGCCTTATACAGCCATCCCACATCTCCAGTACAGACTGGCATTAGAGACACTATTGTTAGGCTGCTTAGTGGCAGATGGGCTCTGCAGAGCGGCGGTTGCCACCCGGTATGCGGGATGCAGACAGCACTGAGTGTGGGTCTTAAAGGTGTTTCATGTACATGTGACAATAGCGTAACACACAAAAAAAGCCGCCTAAAATGTTCGTTGGTCATAATTTCAACCATTATTAAACCATCCCTCATACACAATGTGACAGAATGTTGTATAGGCTTAACCCTGAAAATGCACTGCATATGGTTAGAAAACTGCTGCCGGAACGCCTCGAGTGGCCAGGCAAAATACAGCCAAAAACGTTGGAGGGGGTGTGGCACTTCTTGGTACAGCCACTCTCCAGGCAGGCACCAGCCCCCCATATTGGCACAGCATTACACTAGTATCTGCTGGGAGAGTGTGCTGCCTGTTAGCTGGCTGTTCCAGTCTGTGGATACACCCCTTCAGACCTACAACCAGGACTTGTACAGCGCCCTACTTCCGCTCATACCTGGCTCCATTTACTGACCTAGACCAATTTTTACTTGTGAATAATGACCCAGTTAAAATGGGCAATCTAGGGCACCCATTTTCAGCGGAGGTAGGCCAACAGCCAAGTGAGGGTGTGTGGTCTCTTGTGCACCAACTTAGCAACAAACAGCTCCCATGCACAGTGCCTCTGTAGAGGGAGGTTATATGTGAAAGAGAACCCCCGCAGAGGTGGAAGTTATGGCAGTTATCTGCCATATCTGCCATAGCTCCAAGGAGGTTTTCTCACTTATAGTCCAATATTTAACAATGGCAGAGCCAAATAGAGTTATTTTCATCCTTTAATTTGTGATTATAAAAGTCATTTGCAATTGGAATAGTGAGGGATTTGAACTTGCATGTAGGGTAGAGGCACCTCTGTCTGTTGAGCAAGAGGCGGCCATATTTGTACCTATAAATGTCTTAAATTATAAGGTGTATTACATCAAGGGGATATTGATATATTGACATTTATATTCCCAAAGTAAGTTTTATGATTGGACTCAGAACACATGAGGAACTGAACTGTAAACGTTTTGTCCTCAGGGGATCAAACTGTACCTATAGTCAGACACCTCATGCTAGAATTGAGCCTACATTCAGATAGCAAATTAGCTCATCCATAAAGAAATATTAAATCCCTATATGACAGCTACAAAGTACTGGTATATAGTATGGTACAATAGCCAGCATGAATGATATTACTGTCCACATTATCCATATTATTTCAACGAACTTTAAGTGGAGGAGGGGGGGGGGTATGCTTGGCTGGAAAAGGACTTCTAATGGACATTGGTATGGACCTATAACATATTGATCAAACAGACCAGTTGTGCAATTCACTAGACATTTTCTATTATCAGAATTAGTAAAGCAATAAATCATATGATCTAGTCAATCTATTCATCACTTTTTAAATACAGAGACACATCAATGTATATGCTGCATGCATATTATCATAGAATGTGTGGAATGTTCATATTTATTCTGGAATTCAATCCCAAAGGTGTTCGATTTTGGTATCTGTCCTTTACCCTACTCATGTGCTATGAGATGACAATTTAATCTATGATATCACCTAATTTAATCTGAGAGTTCTCCTAGTATAATGGTTTTCATGTTTGACTCTCAAAAGGCTTGGATCCCTAGCACAACTTTCTATTTTTTTTTAACAACTACTCGAGAAAAAAAAGAAGCTTTTTGAGGAAATTCTGTAGAAATATATAACGATTCTATGGTAAAGGGTGACCATTCAATTAAGGGAGAGAGGAATTTATGATTTAGATCAAAAAGAACCATGTCACTAAAGGGATTCAATTCTGGGTCTCTGACCTAAGCAATCTACTATTTTAACCAGCAATCAATGTGCTTTACTTTGACACAGTATATCTCCTTGATGGGAAAGTCCTATTACAGGTTGAGTATACTCATTGTAGTCAATCTGATGAGCTACGGTCAACAATCTATAATCAGGTAGACAAACTGATCATCATCAAGACTTTCAGCTTGTGCTTGTAAGCATGGTATTAAAATGTTTGATCCATTAGTGTCACATACATGCCACCTAGTGAGGTAGTAACATATTGTCATTCTGAGTTCACTTGAGGTGGACTGAGGGATTTTAATCTCTGTAAACCTAGGATTAAAGCAAATACTCTGGGTCTATTTTAATCTCAATTGCATGAAATAACCAACTCAAATCTACAGCTTTAGGGGGTTCACTGTAATGTACTTCTTCAAGATGAAGTTTCACATGTATATAGAATCGTACACTATACAGTATAGTAGACATGCACAGGAAGGAAGCCATGATATTATTTGAATCTTTTCGCCATTGTTGTAACATAGAAAGCACCCCCAAGTCTACAGGGTGGTGTACATGATGAAGAAGTGTCTCCCAGGACCCCCCTCCTTTTCAGGAGGTGTAAATGTTATGTCCAATTTTTCCTAACCTATGTACCCTCATATAAAAATAATAGTGGCAAATGCATGCCATACCTTTGCAGTTTACTTTCTTCCATGTTTTATGGTCCGATAGCTGACATATACTTTGTGAAATGACAGATTGTAATTGCACCTCTCATTAGAAGCCACTATGGCACCAGGCACAGCAAAGGTGAGAGGAGAGACATGCTGTGCATGTCAACAATGGAATAACAATACCAGTACACAAAAGTATTCACTACTCCTGGGTCACTACTACTTCCTGCAGGTATCATAGCATCATACGTAGGTGTCACAGTAATATGATAACTATAAATTGCCTTTGGTGGTGCATAGTGATAGTCCCTTTCATTTGGCTCTTAGAGTATTGTGCACTCAGCTGTGACCAGGCCCTTTACTGCATGGCACAGGTAGTTAGCAGGGTGGGAGCAGTGGGGGCATGGTGGTCAGAGTAAAAAGCTGGCCCAGGCGGTATATTCCAATACCGCCTGGGGGTCAGAGGCTAGGTTGTAAACAAATGGAGGGGGAGGCAGGTGGTAGAAAGGTAATCCTGTGTGGGTTTACATGCAAAAACGATGTATTTAACCCCACCCATGGCCCTATATGTAATGTGGTAGTGTAATATTGTTACCACAGTGTATGTTATGCTGTGTTTTATTGCTTGGCATCGCTGAAAAGATCAAAATCTTTCGTTTGTTTAGTTGGTTGTGGGGCGAGCCCCACCTTCCCCAGACAGGACTGGTATTTTGGCAACCACTGAAGATGTATGTGCATGGGCTCTACCTCGTGATGGCGCCACGGTCTGATAACCACTAATGTATTGGCTAAGCAGGTTCAGGAGTAAACCTGACACCAGTTACCCCTCATCCCAGCAGATTGATGATTTACACATAGTTATCATGAGTATTTGATGGCAAATAAACTATGGCCTGAAGCTGAGTATTCAATAAAGATATTGCATTCAGTAACATGTCCATACCTCATGGAAATGATACCTATGATCATATACAACATAAAAAATAACTTTTGGATACTCCAGATGTTCTTTATTCCATACAGGACACTTGTAAAAAATACAAAAAGTAAAAAAAAACAACAAATTTGGCCATTTTCTTCAATTTGGCAGGCAACAAGTCTGGGAGTTTTTGATGCATGACCACAAATTAACCTTTTTCCGATAGCCCTAAGTGTCCTCTATCAAATGAGTCTATGTAAGACAAGATTGGTTCACAACTTCTTTCTCCAGAGCCATAAGAGTCCAAAATGACCCAAAAACACAAAATCTACTGCTTTCTGACGGCCTGACCCATATATGTCATGACCTAGTTACATAAATTACATATATTGTGCAATACTTTGGTTTGACCTACTTACAAACCAGAAGTGAACTCATGGAAATGTATGAGCTACGTATGAACAGGTATTGTGCAATATTGCTATGAAGTTACATAACACCCATGACGAAATAGCAAATGGGTATTGTGCATATTGCTGATGAAACTTTACTAAGGATTTACGCAACACATTGGAAATTACGATGTAACAAAGACAGAACACGTTACTTTTAAATTTCATTGTTTTATTTACACTTCAAGTAGAGTACATGGTGTGTGTGTGGCATTCATTTTTGGATTACATGTCCTTCATAAGCTGAGTTCATGTGCATCAACACAGTAAAAGGTACATCGGCAAGGGGTTGCGCAGGCATACCTTTTACCGTGTTGCTCCACACATGATGACTATATGGAAAATGAATTCTTGTTGCAGTACCAACTGCAACCAGGCTTAGACTTTGGCTATGATCCTCTAATGCTCGCATTCTCTCCATTAAATCCTTCAGGGCAGTTCTTACTATGCTGATTTCCTCGAGGGCAAGTACTTTGTCGATTAACTCCCCAATCATGGACAGAACTTTGTCAATTACTTCTGCTGTGCTCTGAAGATCGTCTATCATGTCCAATTCACGTTTTTGACTCTGCCCCTTACCAACAGGTTACTTGCATCTCTGTGCACTTCCACCTCTTCTGGACTCATTTGAAAATCCATGTCCTCTTCTTCTCTTGTTACCTCAACCATGGGCGCACAAATTTGTCCAATAAATTGAACGGTAGCTGGGAAAATGTTTCCACTGTTTGGTGTGGGTCCTTGATCCAACATGTTTTTATCAGAAAGTCAATGCAGTGTGCTCCACATGTTTTAGCGTATAAGTTTTGTACTTGTTGTTTGTTAAACATTCAGCGACCGTCTGATGATTTTTGTATGAACCTCTCACGATATGATATATGGAAGCAAGCCATGAAGGTCAAAGTAGTACACATTCCCTTTGGGTGAAACATAAAGTGCCACCCACTGTTGTCCAGGTTTAGAACTTGGGTGAGTGTTACTAACAAAACATGCGGATGGAGTTGGTTTTTAGGACGTTGGTCACTGGCAAATGTTACCACGTACAAGCGCCTGATGTGCGGATGGTTGGCAAGTACTGCAGTTATTTATTTATTTTTTTTTTTGGACTTGCTCATTGCATTAATGAACTGCTATGTTCATTGAAATAATGCTATAGAGCAGACCAAGTTTTATTGATTTTTCAAAGGAAAGTCACAAATAAAAACAGTACAATAACTTCATGGATCTTGACAATATGAACACAATGTCAATATGAACACAATCAGCAGATGGAAAAATAGGGACTGGCAATGTCTGAAGTCTTCTTTGTCTTAGTTCATGTGGTAGTGTGTGACAGGAAGGCAATCAGCAGTAAGTTAAATGTTGTTGTCATAGAAGGAGCACAGGATTGCAGATACGGCGTGAATAGTCGGGGCAGCAAACTTAAGGGAAATGCCCAACTTCCCTTGTTTGATGAGGTTAATATGACCGTCTTCAAGTGCTCTGTCTGGGGTTAGGCCGAAAATGAAGAACGAATACCCGTCCTTGAACACTTCCAGAGTTATTCCACAGTCTTGACCCAAAGCCAAAAGTCCGCTGTCTCTGAACATTTGATTGTAGGCTCTTAGTTGCCGGTCTCAAAGTCAGTCTTCAATTCAAACTTTTGGTTGTCGTACCTTATGCAAATTTCCTTCACATTGAAGTGTTTGCAGTTGAAGGGATTTTCTGTTTTAGTTCCAGCAGCCGCTGTTTCCTTAATCATACACAGGACTTTTCTTGTGGGGATTTGAGTAGTGTCCGGTTGAGTCCAACTGTAGTCTTGTGAACCACCGTCCAGTGTGTGCTTTGTGACTTTACACCATGCTATGTGATAGTTGAATGGGCCCATTTCTGCACTCCTCACACTTAAAGCATGAGTTTCTGCTACCTCGTTGTTGACACTCTTCTGAAGCAGGGACATTTCAGCTTTGGTGATTTTGATCCAGCTGCTTGCATCATGTAGAAGTTGGGCTGGTTCTTCTCAAAGATGAACTTGATTTCACAGTGAGGAGGTAATACCTTGCACTTAAATCCAGGTGTGGCCTCATGACTAAGGCGTGCTTGTTACTAGAGGAAAACTCTGTTCTTCAAGCCGTCCATCCTGCCCTCAAACTTCCATATGTCCACTGGTGTCTTTCATGTACTTTTGACAACCTTTTTTGTCTTCTTCATTGGAACACAGAGTGACCTTCGCTTGGTAGGGTATTTCTCTTTTTTTTTCACCTGCTGGTCGCTGTAAGCATGGATCCCTTAGATCATTAAGCGCGGTTGGTCCCAGAGCGAAAAAATAAAAGACTTGAAGGATCTGATCGCATAGTCACAAAGGGTACCTGTTGTTTGTGTCCCCCCACCTTTCACTGCAGGAGTCTTAGATCATCAAAGTGTTGTCACAGACATAGAGGCTCACCAACACTCCAGGTTGGCGACAAGAGGAGGTTTAAACTTTGTTAGACTTAAGCCGCTTACTACACGTGCACGTTTTGTAGTCACAGAGAGAGAGGCAGACAGACATGGCACCCTGGGGTATCCCTGTACTCTAATGTACATTGAGATGAAGTTTGCAGCGTGCCCCACACCTTTTTGGTAGGGAGTCATCCAATTAAATCACCCTACCTTTTGTTGACCACCCCCTGTAGTTTTTGTATGTAGACTTTGAACACCTTAAGCTTAAACGAACCATAATCCTCTTAGACATGTAAAACACTTTAAGGTTATTATCACAGTTGTTACACCCGTTATCCCACCTGACATTCTTATCCCCAAAAGGGTGGGAGGATCCAGGTGAAAACAAGAGCCGTCCCCTTTGACACCACGACCACCACCACCAACACTACCACCACCACTTCTACTTCTACTACTACTACTACTTGCTTGCTTGCTTGCTTGCTGCTGCTACCGCACACGACTGTCGTCACCTACCGCCTGCCCGCAGTCGCCCATACACCACTAACCCCCAATTTTTCACTCCAGGAGGGGGGGGGGGAAATTCGAGCTGAGTTCATTTTTTTTTTTAGCTTTTTTTATTTTATTTCACTCTATTCCACTCGAGATGGATCGAGATTTTAAAAGAACGATCAGGGAAACCCCATCTATTTTATCTGAACGTAGAGAGCAGCACGTATTACAAAGCGGCCAACTCAAAAAAAAGGGGTCGCACTACTTTCAAGATTACATTCCAATTTGTGTTTGTCACCACTGTGCTGTTACCCCTGATAGTTTTTTGAATACGGTTATGTTTAAGAGAATAAGTAGGCAAAGCGACAAGCTTTGCCCAAATAGTTAAAAGAAGAGGCCCCTTTTTTTCCTTTTTTTTTTCTTTATAAATAATTTCATCAGACTCCTCCAGAGTCTGATAAAAACTTTTCATGGACAAAATTGAGTGAAAATAAAATATGTTGGCAAAAAAAGAAAAAAATATGAGAGGCTTATCGGGTGTCATGAAACATAAGGAGGGAAAATAAAACTTCCCGGTTGTGGAAAATTGCACTTGGTGAATCGATTTCTGAACGACGTTAACAACTTGGTCACACCACCGGTGGAAAAGATCTTTTACCATTACGGCGAGTGGCAGCCCCTCTTTGTTGCAAAAAGACTACCGAGTGGAATTCAGAGAAGGTCTTCCCAGCAAAGAAGACTTAGCAGGAAACGAAGAATCATCGTCGATGTCTACCACCACTCTTCGACCACACACTCTACTGATATTAGACGATCTGATGAGCAGTTCCAATCAGTAAGTGGTAGGTGACATTTTCACCAAATATTCCCATCACTGGAACGTGAGCATCATATATCACTCAGAACCAGTTCCAGAAATCACCCGAATTTCGATCTATGAGTGAACGCTCACTACATGATCATTTTCAAGAACCCTTGCGACATGGGACAGATAGGTACTCTGTCTCGTCAGGTGTTTCAATCCAGGGCGATGGCCGTCTCGAGTGTATTTACCCGTGAACTCAAGCGTCCTCACTCATACCTGCTTCTGGACAAGCAGACAACACCGGACGATCTCACAATACGCTCCTCCCTGACGTCCATTGACACTCAGATCGTGTTCGTTCCGCTAGACAAAAAGAAAAAGAGAAAGTAATGGCTACTCATCGCCTCAAAAGACATTAGGGCACCCTTGAACACTCTGCTTCCGACACCGCCGCTGCCGTATCCCCACCCCTCAGTAACATGGCTTATTACTACAGACAGGCGGAACAAGCACTACATCTCAATGCAGCATTACACCAGGTGCTACAGTTTGTCTAGAGGGACTTGGACCTAGTGTTGAACGACCCCACGTGAAAAAATGCTGAAATACAAGAAATTTTTTAACAGGTTACAATTTTTCCTCGCCAATCCAAGCAACCACATGATTCCCGCTTTTGCTCCTGTGAGACCGCCGCCGCCCGAGAAACCTCCCTCTCTCCTCGAGGGGTTGCTCGAACAAGTTCCAAAGAGGAAACGCAACACCACCACCAAATTCTTCAAGAAACTGCAGAAATCCGACTTGGTCAGGTGGAACAACGACGGCTCGGTGAGCGAAATAACGGGTGAGAAAACGAATCCCGATGACTGAATAAGCATAGTGGACTTACTAAACAACACCACCTGGATGAGGAAAACGGTGACAACGAGACCAGAGGGGTACACACCGTTCAAGCAAGTCCTGAGGGTGGAAGATCCCACCGGTTCCTTGATCGGGAACCAGCTCTATAAAACAACCAGTGGTGCCAAAGCTTCACACAGTACACCTCTCAGCAGAGGGAGGAAGCGACCGAGCACCAACGAGGAAGACGACGACGACTTCAACAAAAACTATTACGACGGGGACGACACTCTCCTCAGGTGCCTCCTCCTTTTCTCCCCGTTTTTCCCGTCGTAAGGGGGGAGACGATGACGACGAGGACAAAATTTACGAAACTCCGACTACCGGTAAAAAAACACCTCGACCTGACTCCTTCAGGAAAAGCACCCTAAGAAAGAAAAGGAGATCACGCAATCGTGCCACCCCGCCATGGCTAAGTCTAAAAGACTGACCAAAAAGGAAAAAAGAAAAGAGATGTGTGGTGGCTAAATACACCAACGTGAAAGCACCCTCCAGTTTCGCCAGCATCACCAAACTCCAGAAATGCCTTGGTGTCTCTGGACGCCTACACTAAACATAAACCCATTCGGAGAAAGTTCGGGAGGAACAAAACCATCACCAGGAAAATCGTTCAACAGTGGCAGTTAGATTTGATTGACATGCAAGCTTTGGCGACTCACAAAGACGACTTCCGCTACATGGTCACTGCCATTGACATTTTCTCCAGGTATGCGCTGAGAGACATCTGCGCTCCGTTCAGACGGACAAGGGAAAAGAGTTTCTTAACAAGACCTTCCAAGATCACCTGAAGAGCAAAGACATAGAGTTTTTCACTAGTGAAAACGACAACATCAAAGCTAGTCTAGTGGAGCGTTTGAATCGAAGTCTGAAGGAGAAGCTGTGGCGCCATTTCACACACAAGCGTACATATCGCTACCTAGACGTATTGGACCAGGTGGTGTTTTCTTACAATCGCACTCACCACAAAACCTTGAAAATGCCTCCTGCTGACGTCACCTCGGAAAACAGTGAAACTATTTTCTACAGACATGACCTCCCTACTAAGAAACAAATCAAGGCAACATGGAAAAAAGAAGAAACGGACGCTCGCCGCTCCGACACCGACGTCATAGCTCCAGGCAACAGAGTGAGAATGTTGAGAGCTAATGGTGCCTTCGACAAAGGGTACAAGGTAAATTGGAGGGAGGAAGTCATCAACGTCACTAAGACGTTGGGTAGTAGAGGGTTCGAGCTGAAAGACGACACTGGGGAGGAGATAAAAGGGGTGTTCTATTCGGAGGAGGTTCAGAAGGTCTAAAAGAATTGTTATGGCAAGAGCAGGTACCTGATAGACCAGGTGCTGCACTATAAGGCCGTCAAGGGTAAACGCTTAGCTTTCGTGCGTTGGAAGGGTTATGGCGACAAGTTCAACGAGTGGATTCCTGTCAAGCAAATTACGTAGGAGAAAAAAAAACTGATCATCACCCTACCTAGCAACAGTTCTATGGACTATTACCCTGCTTCGACTCGCCGCTCCTTCTGTCAGAGGACCACGAAGCGGCTCTCAGTGAAATCATCCTCCCGACAGAATGGAGCAACGTGCGAAACGACGACATGATCATGGTCGTTCCTCTGCGCAAAGCAAACTCGACGAGGCAAGTTTTGAAAAGAGACCAAAAGCAGACGTCCTGAACAGGAAACCGATCAAGGTGGACTCGGCAAAGTTAAACAGGCTGATCAACCTGAAGAAAATCCTCGACAGCACTAATCCTCTGAATGAAACGGAGGAGAACTTTTCTGGCAAGAACACAACAACGGAGCTCTTAGAAAAAGAGTTGGAGGACCAGATATTGAAACCTGGGAAGAAGTCAAAGCATGTCGCGTTGACACGGGAAAAATCACAGTTCAAAGACTACCTGTCGTCTTTCCAGAAAAGGCGGAGAATGAGGAGTCTGCTGGTACGGAACTTGGTTCTGAAAATGGAGCGAACAACAAAGGTGCGAACATTCAACCCGAACATATTTCCCGTGCCACCCATTTTCACGGCGACCAACGCTCAGTTCGTCTACTTCTTAAACAGTCTCACGAAAGACCCGCTTGGAGGTGAAAACTTCCTAGTGTAAGAGAAATCTTCTCGCTGACGAGGTGCGTCACCATTAACTTGCCCCGCTTCACGGTCGTGATCATCACCGAGCATCTGGCACACATTCTAGGATTCGGGAAGAAGACTTATTTTGTGACGCCGACCACCACCCTCTACATCATGGACCCCTTTGGAGACCTGTGGGTGACATGCACGTGCCTCTGTTACGCTGCGTGGCAGTCGACAGAAGTGGAAAGCGAAGAGGGGGAAAAAGAGCTGTCAGTTTTTCACATTTGGATTATTTTCCCTTGAAATCCAGAAGGTTGGACGAGATCGGGGTCTACTTAAGAGACAGAACCGGCCGACCCATACCATTCATGAGAGGCGAGGTGACAGTGACACTTCATTTTGACATGATACGCAAACGAGCCCCCTCCTTTTCTTCGTCGTCAAAGCGTACCACCGGAGGACATGGTTACAGCGCTTACTACAACACTCAGTTCGGTACCGGTATCGACGTATACAGCGGACGACCTTCCCAAAACAGTCACAGTTTAGGAGGTGCGCTCTTGGGTCTCATAAGCTTGACCACACCGCTTTTGAAGACCGTGGGCAAAACACTTTTCCGCGCTGGCATGATGGACATGATGGCAGGAGGACTTTCAAGAAGAGCGTGAAAGAAAGAGGGGTAGGTGCTCTGAAGAGTTTGGCGGGTAAAGTGCTCTCTCCGGGAAAAAAAAAAAGTGGCGACCGAACGTCGGAGGCGCTCTCCTGCTTCTCAGACGGGTGGAGGTTCCTAGAAAACTTCTATGCTGGGTCATTTCCTTTTTTTCTTTAAGGCCCAGTAAAACCCTTGTAAATATCAATATTACAATATTACACATGATGTAAGGCCCATTAAAACTCATGTAAATACCAATGTTACACATGCTGTAAGGCCCTGTTAACAGCAGGTATATCCCATAACTACAAATGATACATGGCCTTGTAAACTCCATGTAATCATGAATGTCTAAAACCCGTGTATATGGTCTCTGAGACCCCTTACCCTCTGTGCTGGCCTCTACCCATTCTATCCCCTTCATAAAAGGTTTAGAACTCGGCTAGTGTATAGGTTTTGACCCTATTGGTAGGTAAAGCTTAAAAACCCTGTAAAATGCTACAAGTACCATTTTCAAAAATTTGCCTGGTATATGGTCCCTGAGATCCCCTGCTCATTGCCAGCTTCTTTCTGCGAACATAGATTATCAATTAGCATTATTACCCAAGACACTTGGGTTTGATTATTATACAAAATATGTTTCTCATACTAAATGTTAAAGAATCGAAATAGGAAATATGTATTGAACAGGAACTATGTGAATGAGTACAATCCCAATAGCTGATAATATCTGATCTCTCTATCTTAACACAAATATTGTTGTATCATTTAGACTGAGTTTATATACCTACCATTAGAGATGCAGGTTTCTCTCTGCTGACTAGTGCTGTAGTGGTCACACTTTTAAAAAATTAACCCCTCACCCATACTGCACCCTGGGACTAATCCCACAGACAATAGAGGTGTGAGAGCTGGAGGTGGTGGAGGGAGGGGGGGGGGTGACTGAGCAGTGCACTCAGGTGGTGGTTGGAGGCAGCAAGGCTTATGCTAGACTATTGTTTTAACATGTTAATCATAACCTACCTGGCCTCTCACACTAGACAATCTGTCTCCATGGGTAAAGTGTCCCACTGATACATGTACATATGTTATAGTACTGATGAAAATAAATGTAGGGTAGAGAATGCACTAGCTCAGTCTCTTTAAGAAGGCAACAAATGATTTAGGTGTAGCAAAAATTTAAACTTTCCAGTATGTTCTAATCATTTTCTATTAAAGATGGTTATCACCAAACATAATTTTTACCATCATGGTTTAAGATACAAGAGACCATCATATTGGTTATTCACTTTATCCATTATATCTGGCCATAAATGATTATGGTTACAGCCTCTAAGACCCCCTGGCCCTGCTTCTTCTCCCGGCCTCTACCCCTTCTACTCCCTATTACAACGTCTAGAATCCGTTTATATATGGTTCCTGAGCCCCCTGCCCCCTGACCCGGCCTCCATCACTTATATCCCGGCCATTAGAAGGTCTGTGTATATGTTCCCTGAGGCCCCTGATCCCTGTCCCGACCTGTACCATTTCTATCCCGGCCATTAGAAGGTCTAGAGCCCGTGTTAATGGTCTCTGAGATCCCCTGCTCCCTGCCTGGCCTCTACCCCTTCTATTACATCCATTTGAAGGTCTAGAATCTGTGTATATGGTCCCTGAGATATCCTGCTCTCTGTCACCGCCTCTACCTATTCTATCCTCTGCTCATTTCCAACTTCTTTCTGTAAAAAGTAGATTTTAATTTTCATTAATATACAAGACAACTTGGCTTAATCATATCAACATGTTTCTCAGATGAAATGCTAGAGAATGGAAATTTAATAGCAATAGTGTGAATCAGTATAGTTGATAATGACTTCTCTATTCTTACACAAATATATATATATATATATATATATATATATATATATATATATATATATATATATATATATATATATACCTGTGCAGATACATGTGTATTCTCTGCTGCCCATTGGTGTACTGGTCACACTGTTTAAGAATAACCTCTCACCCATACTTTAGACAATAGAGGTGTGAGAGATAGTGGTTAGAGTGGGGGGGGGGAGCTGAATGAGCAGTGGGCTGAGTTGGTGGTTGGAGGAAGTGAGCCTTATGCTGGCCTATTGTTTTTTTTTAAGGGCTACTGACACGATTTTTGTGTTTTCCACTGTACCATTGAATAACAAGTATATAAGCAGACAACTTGGTGGGGGTATTAAAATATTTGTTTGTTTAGGAAAATAAGGGGTAAATGTTGATGAAATGTGTTGGTATAGTTGATTGATGCTCCAGACTTTAACAGTCAGCACTATTGTTCTTCTATCAAATATATCGTACAGAAAAGGTAAGCTGTAAGCTTAGGAACTTGGTATTATTGTGCCTCTTTATGCTAAAGATCATAATTAATTCAATTCAATTCAAAATTTTTTATTTATCCTGCAATGAGGAGACGCATGGCCCGAGTTTTCAATTATCTTCTCACAAATTAATTCACCTATTCTGGAATTGTGTAAGTCAGTAGGATACTCACTACGTCCTTATTCAGTAAGCTATCTACATTATTTTTGTGACATTCTTGGGGCTGGTCGACAGCCCACTTCATATGTGTTCATTCGCAGCAAGTCTTGTTTTCCACTTGCAATTGTTAGGTCGGAAGACCATGTTCTGTGAGAGCTACAATAAAAAATATTTAAACTCAAACTCAAACTCATGACAGCATTAATAAATGTACATTCTCTTCATGACATGGGATCATGTGATAATGTAATTGTATAGACCAGTATATATACTGTAAATACTGTTAATAATATGGGATCATTAAGGTATATATCTCATTACACATGCTGATATACACGAGCATAACATAATGACATCACAAATATAAATTGTGATATATAAATCCATGTACTATATGTACCTCTTTATGGGCAAGTCATTGCTAGGCGGGGGGGGGGACTTGGTTGATTTAGAGGGAGGGGTATTTCTCACAAGAGACTCTCAGTGGTGTAGGTGTTTGCAAAAATAAAATAAAATAAAGCTTCAAACTGGGTGGGGAGGGGGGAAAGGGTGGAAACTCAATATGGCAAATTCTAGAACCTATTGCGGCAAAGCATACAGGGATGCCAAGTGGTAAGAACTTTTCATTTCATATATGTTACGATCTCAAAATTAAAGATGCCAGTATTTTAGATTTTACGTTGTAATGAATGGATGGGTCAGGTCTTCAAGTGAATAAAAAATCCTGAGTTTCCTAAAATTGAAAGGAGCTTTCAAATATTCAAAAGTAAACGTAAGGTATGATCCCTCCACTCAACGAGCTTTGTCATTGATATTACTTCTAAGAATACTTGAATTATGTATATATTGTGCATACATGTGTATTTATCTACTGACTAGTAATCTATCTATAGGGGCTGTGTACAAATGACGTCATGCAGGAGGGGGGTAGGGGGGTCCCACTTGCCATGACCAAGCATGACAAGGGGGGGAGGGGGGGTCATGGGCTGCATGACATCATGTCATCAAGAAATCACAATATGCTTTGGTTTTGGCAAGATCAAAAACTTTTGTAAAAAGATTTGTAAAGGTAGGGAGGTTTAATGCATTCATCTGACATAAATTTAATTACCTATAGGCCCTACATGCATGCATTCCTCAGACATCTCGCTCAATGAGTGTCACTGCCATCAATGTCAGTGTAAAATCAAGGTGATGTCCAGGCCACTATAAGGGGGAACTACTACTCTATCCTACCTATACCAATTTAACCCTTTTTGAAAAGGGCCACTGCTGCCCTCAGGATCTAAAATGATGCATCTAAAATACCCCTGAACTGCTGCTGCCTTCATAGTATTCCACAGGCTTCTTTTTGAAAAGGTAAAGGTGTGATATTCCCCCCCCCCTCCTTGAGGTGTCAAAACTATTTTGCTCCTCCCCCAATCCACCCCCTCCTGGAATCCCACTGTTGATAAATAACGAGCACTCCCCTGGAGCTCTCCACCACCCTGTTGCTATTTTCACTGAGGGGATGCTTGGGGGGATGTAAAGGGGACCTCCCCCCGAACTTGATCTCCACATCTTTGTCTGAATGGAACTCTATCGGACTCACCTTATTTGCAGATTCTACAGTAAAATGCTGAGGTGACTCGATTGCTTTGTAAGATTATAAATTGGAACTATGATTGCAATCATGGTCTCCTGA
This sequence comes from Acholoe squamosa, assembly GCA_949317995.1. Lineage (NCBI taxonomy): Eukaryota > Metazoa > Annelida > Polychaeta > Phyllodocida > Polynoidae > Acholoe > Acholoe squamosa. The sequence goes on along the minus strand of OX439038.1, from coordinate 88,945,170 downwards.
GAATTTGTGATGCTTTCTGAGATTTTTTTTTCTATTAGGCCACTCACTAAATTCAGAGTGTTCTGCCTGAAACCTATTTCTAGTACACTTGTTCAAGTTACAGATTAAATCAATACATTCAATATATCAATACATCCGCATATAAGGCGCACCTAGAGTTTTGGAAAATTCTCAAAAAAATGAAAAATTCATAACTTTGGTTCTACTGAATGAATTTTCAAAATTCAAAAACCTATGGGTAGCTTGGGCCACCTTGAGTCCTCCTGGGCCCCATTTTGTCCCATTATCACCAATGTAAGATAACAAAAGAAAGGTCTTGGTGTCCCCCTTGTGGATCCAATGAGAACTAAAACCCCCTGTATAAGACATGCCTTATACACGGGAGATTACGGTAATAACTGTTCTCGATTTTCTCTTCGCTGACAAGTGTACAGCTTTCGCTGCAAAGAAGGCAGACTATTAACTGTATTGGACTATTGATTTTTAAGCCCTTTTGTCACAGGAAATACTTGTGTATGATCACTACCATAGTACTCTGTGTATAACTATAAGGCACGGAAATGGTACATCCTGCATATAGGGACCCATACATTATATAAGCTGACAGTGTTTGGCATGTTTCTCTGTTCATTTGTTGATCAGTGCTAGTTCTTTTTTCACTTTGCATGTATCTTATCCTTTATTGCAAATTCACACCCACTATATGTCCCTTTGAAACATAGGCCCTATTGAGGTTTCCCATAATACACTCTGTTCGGGGAGGGTTCCTGCTAATTACCATAAGTAGGTCAGTCATGTGACCTGGTCTGGCCAATGGCCCTGGACCGGAATTCTGCCAGCGTGTGGGCGATAATACAGCATCGCGTAACCTCAATCGGCCGTATTTTAATTTGTTTATAGCCTAAAGGCCTTCACTATTCATGCACTTGGGGGGGGGGGTATCTCTCTGCATGACATCATGCTGAGGGGGGGGTCAAGTGTTGTATGATGAAACATGACAAGGGGGGGAGGGGGGGTCAAAATTGGTCCAAAAATGCATGACGTCATTTGTACACAGCCCCATAATTGGCTTATATCTGGTCAATTCATCTTCAAAAGAAAAACTTGCAAGGAAATTCTCTGGTGTGCACGTGTATTGGCACCTATATTGGAGTGGCGGGGGGGGGAGGGTTCAAAGGTACACCTTGTGGTGATGAGTGAAACCTGTCATAGCTTAAGCCTGTGGCTGACTGCCTCCCACATCACCTGCAAAGACTCTGGTGACGTAACATATGGGCACTGTAGGCTGCTGTAGGCGGCCAGGAGCTTAATTCAAAACATCCTGGGATCCCAACCCCAGCGATCTTAGTGTAGGCACATATCATAAGACCTGGCTGGTCTACCCTATGTAATGCAGTGGTTGCAGGCCTGTCCAGAATAGCTAGTCCTGGGATCACTTCACTATTCCATTTCCACCACTAAGATCACTGCGATCTTAGTGAAAGAAATGCATAGTGGTTTCACCTGAGTACAAGAGCACTTACAGGGAACACTCCTGATCGAAAGAGTGAATAGCCTGCTGCATACATAAAGAGGGGAGGGAGTGTCCTTGAGGGCTCTTAGGGCTACTCATGTGTTAAGTGCACTGTAAGGTAATTTTTCCCTTCTCTCTTTGTCCTGGGGGGAGGGCACAATGCTTCTAATAGGCACGCATAAATCATACATTCATGGGAACAATTCTTGAATACTGTACGGGGGTCAACTGCACCCTGTGCTCTTTTGTTAGCCCATATGGGGACGGGGAACGATGGTATAAGCACTCTTGTGAAGAAGAGTGACTCCACAGCTATTCCTTTGGGACTCTTACCCCTGTGCCTAGTCAGTTCTTCTTGGAATAGTGTAGGAGGGCTGAGGCTAAGATCGATGCGATCTTAGTGCTGGCTAGGATATGTGAACCCAGTCAACTCTTAAGATCGCTTAATAGGATAAGGCTGATTTATTCCTAAGATCGCTGGGGTCGTGATCCCAGGATGTTTTGAATTAAGCTCCTGGTGTGGCAGTGGACAGCTCTGCAGGTTTGTGTCAGCTAGTATTCACCTACACTTTAGACTGCTGGGGTTTGATGGTAGGGGGTCTAGATGGGGGGGTCCCCATGTCACATGTCGATTTTAAGAAAAGGCCATGTCACAAGTCACTAAATTTCTATTTTCCCATGTCCTTGTCACTAGGCTTCATGTCACATGTTGATTTTAAGGAAAGGCCATGTCTCATGTCACTAAACCTTTCCTTCTCAATGTCATTGTCACTAAGCTTCATGTCACATGTCGATTTTAAGAAATGGCCATGTCACCCTGTCGAATTTAGGGGTCTAGACCTATATGGTAGCTGACGGATATGATATGCCACACTAAATGCAAAGATACAAAGTAGTTGGGGACGTGTCAGGAGCGCTTTAACCTGTCAGTCATACTCTACTTGTTCCTGGACCCTAGACAACCGGTCTACATGTGTACAGTGTTCCCCTAATACATGAACTAGTAAAAGTCAATGTAGGGTATAGAATGCACTAGTTCAGTCGTTTTTAGAAGAAAGCAAATAATTTAGCTGTACATGAATAAAGTGCAAATAAAGGTATACAAACGTATATGGTCCTGAGATAGCCTGATCAGTGTTCCCAGCTATGCCTCTCCTATCCGGACTCCTAAATATTGTCTCTAAGATCCCCTGACCCCTCATCTGGCCTCTACCCCTTCTATCCCCTTCATTAAAATGACTAGAACCCGTGTATATGGACCCTGAGACCCCCTGCTCGCTGTCCTGGCCTCTAACTGTTCTATTAGCCTTCATTAGAATGTCTAGAACCTGTGTACTATATCCCTAAAATCTCCTGCTCCCCATCTCGCCCTCTTCCCATTCTATTCCCTTCATTAGAATGTCTAGAACCCATGTATTGTATATGGACCCTGAGATCCCCTGCTCTCTGTCCCGGCCTCTACCACTTCTTTCCCTGCCATGAGAAGTTCTAGAACCAACGTCTATTTACCTTATAAATGAAGAGAGATGTTTACTTAAGATTTGCAGAAAGGGAATGTCTTTGTAATGTATAGTGTGAGGATCAATGAGAATTACACACATTTACATGAGCTTTACTTGGGAATTTCATATGGGATAAATCCCTGGTATATTGAGTGTCACTTTGATGGCATTTACCCACATTTATATCACTATTATGTCTGAATTACAGACCTTGTAAATGTCTGTAAATATATATGGATGTAAATGCCAGGTAAATGTCGTGTAAACCTTGAGCTGTATCTTTACATAGATTCTCATAGAGAATTGAACACCATTACATGTCACCTAGATAGGTGTAGGTGGTACATGTTGGTAATTTGTTCCCATTTAGCCAAGCCACGCAAATTTTGGCTTTGAGCCAAAGAACATTGTTATACTCTTACTAGTATTTACTGTCATAAAACTTGTATTACAACATATTAAATCCAACTCTATCCATATCCTCCTGCAAAAGTCTAGTACAGTTGACATGTAATACAATGTAATACCATGCCGTAAAGCCCAGTCATAAGCCAGACTTTTCTTATAAGTTTAGGTCTTCATTTTTTGCCAATGTCAAGCCCTGGAGAAATTAGTATGAATTAGGCACCACAATTAGTATGTGTATTTAAAAAAAAGTCTACCCCTATATAGCTATAGTTGACTAGTGTAGGCCTAGTCAATGGCACACACCCCTTTCTAGTAATTAGGGATTGATTGATATCTTTTAAGGTTGGGGGGGGGCAATCCTTAAGCTAAAAAAGGAATTGACAGGGAAAGTATCAAAACCTTTTGCAGAAGCTGATTCCTTTTGCGTTGAGGGGTTATTTCAAAAGCAAATATACGGTACATGAGAACAGAAGGGGAGTTTAAAAATTACCGGTAGGGTTTTCAGTTTACATGATTAAGCATAATTTTAGTATCAGCATTGTTTGCTTCTTTTAGAGGACAATTTTTTTAAAATTAGGTTTCCATTTGAAAATCACAACTATCCTTTTCATATATTTTTCAGAGATAATACATCACCACAGATGAAGCAGTGTGGAGAAGAAATTACATTTGGGATTTCATCACATACAAAAAACACCATCATGGAGCGTCCCACGTGTTACCACTGTAAGGCAGAGTTTGAGCACCCACCCGACCTCTACAAACACACGACAACTCACACATGTTCACTTTGTCACCAAAGTTTCTGTAAGCTCTGGTATCTTCATGAACACTTTAAAACACATAACACTGATATCTGGATGTGTACAAAATGTGACAACGTTTTTCCTAACTGGGCTGAACTTGCAAAGCACATGAAAACTCATAATATGCAGTACTGCTGTAAACTCTGTCCTCAAACGTTTGCTAGACACTGCGATGCCGCTTTGCATATGCAGACACACATGCTGAATATCGATGCTACTACTGCTGTAATTTACAAATCAAGCATGGTACCTCAAATGGTGACCAAAACGGAATATAACAAACAAACATTGGGTAATCGTTTGTCAGACGGACCTCAGGAATCACAGATTCTGCAAACCAGCATGCAGAATGATAACTCTAAGTCTGCTGAGTGTGAAGACAAGTCAGATAGTAAAAGTCTCCAGCTGGCCCTGGCTGCCACTAACTTGTCGCAAGCTGCAGCCAACTTATCAAATACTCCCAGGTAAAGATACGTAAATCTAACCCATACTGATCTAGTCATACAACATTTGGGTCAAGGTTATGCCAGAAATGATTTTGTTTGGTCCATAGCCAGACAAAATACAGCAAAAACGTCATAGGGGGTGTGACACTTCTTGGTACAGCCACTTCCCAGGCAGCAACCAGCCCCCCCATATTGGCACAGCACTACACCAGTATCTGCTGGGAGAGTGTGCTGCCTGTTATCTGGCTGTTCCAGTCTGTAGATACACCCCTTCAGACCTACAACCATGAATTGTAAACAAATGGAGGAGGAGGCAGGTGGTAGAGAGGTTATCCGGTGTGAGTTTACATACAAAATGGGTACACAATGAATATAAAGCTTAAAAGGAAGTTTCCAGGGGGTGGGGGTGGTTAGGGAAAGGCACTCCCACACTCCCACTCCTTCATGCTCTGCCCACCCTACATAAGATTCCTCTTATTCCCTCCACTCTATAATATCATGTCACTCATACACCCTCCACCCACCTTGTGTCTCAGTGTCACTCCTACACCTGTGTCTCACTACCATATCCTTGGAAGACCGTGCATCTCACTCCCTTGGTACACCCTGCGTCTCACTCCTACGCCCTAGGTACACCCTGTATCTCATTCCTACACCATCGATAGACCCTGTGTGTCACTACTACACCATCCATCCACCCTGCATCTCACTCCTACACCCTAAATGCAACCTCCGTCTCACTCCTAAACCCTCGGTACACCATGCTTCTCTCTCCTGCATCCTCGCTACACCCTGTGCCTCACTCCTACACCATCAGTTCACCCTGCGTCTCAATCCTACACCATCAGTACACCCTGTGCCTCACTCTTACACCATCGGTACACCTTGCATCACACTCCTACACCATTGGTACATCCTGCATAGCACTCTCCTCCAGTATACTCTGTGTCTGGCTCCTATCTCTTGCCCCAGGGAAGGCAGCAAAATTTATTCGCCCTTTCTTTAGCAAAGTGATTTAATTTGTTTTCAGTGAAAAAGCTGACGGGTTTATATTATAGGTCAAAAGGGCAAACCCACCATCCCCTCCCCAAAATAGGAAGAATACAATCATTACATGTGTGGTAAGGTAGTGGTCATTTCTTAACAACAGGGGAGTGGGTTAGGGGGACAAAAGAGTTCAAAAAGGGGGGAGCAAAAAGAATTGTCTGCCCTTTTGGGCGAAAAAGCCATTGCTTCTAAATAATAAAAAAATCATTATTATTTCTTTATCTAACTAAGGCAAGTCAATACCAATAGTAAACTGCAATTGTGTAAAGTTTGTAGTCATTTCGACCACAAATGACAGAAAATAAATTGTAGGTTTACAGATAGTTATTGCTCTGAGGGGCTCACCTCCCCTCAGGAGGGGTCTGAAATTTTCATGCGACCCCCTCAAACCCCCAAACTACACATATTCCTTATGAATACTCCTTTATCTTGGCTTATGACTAACTCGCTGTCTCTGTAAGTCAGTGTTATTCCGACCCTATGATTATTCCAACCCCAAACATGCAACACTGCACCACTCTATTGAAATGTGTTACTACAGTATAGTAAGCAGTGTGTGTACGTAACATCAAGCCATGCAGTAGTATCCAAAAATGTAAACAAACTCGTCATAATGGCCCAATTAGACTAAAAACTTCTATGAGACATCTAATCAAAATTGTGAAAGGACTGAATGTTTTTAAATTAATTTTTACCTCATATTTCATTATTTACAATAGTATATTAGCATTAATCACTTCTTTATCACTTCTGGTTTCTTCAACAATATGAGGGGAAACAATAGCCTGGTTCCACACATGGTCAATTCTAAGCTACAGCACAATCTTCACAAAGTTCTCTGCCCATATGTGACTTGGTGCCAGTATACAGGCTTATGATGTAACACCCAGCTTGTGACGTCACATCCCGCACCATAACTTTAAAAGTATTTGTAACAATGTATTTAACCCCACCCATGGCCCTATATGTAATGTGGTAGTGCAATATTGTTACCACAGTGTATGTTATGCTGTGTTTTAGTGCTTGGCATAGCTAGAAATAATCAGAATCTTGCATTTGTTTGGTTAGTTCTGGGGCCAACCCCACCTTCCCCAAACAGGACTGTCATTTTGGCAGCCACTGAGTCAGGCTGAGGGGGAGGGGCTAACATGTATGTGAATGTACATGCATATATCAATGGGTGGTCACTCTTTTGTAGACTGGGGGGGCATGCACACACACGCACACACACATGTATGCATTTCTTTAAAGGGGGTGGCCACTTTTTGGTTGTATGTGTGTGTGGGGGGGGGGGGGGGGGCAGGGGCTAACATGTAGGTCTTTTTTTTGCTGGGGGGGATGCATGTACACACATTATCTGTATAGGGGTGGGTGGTAATTTTTGGTCGTTTGAGGGGGGGGTGGGGACCAGAGAATGTTGGGGGTATGTGAATGTGCATGCACATATTAAAGGGTGGTCATTGTTTTTTAGTTGGGGGGGATCCATGCATGTACACAAACAATTACTTATAGGGGAGGGTGGTAATTTTTTGTGTTGTTTGTATGTGTGGGGACCAGAGGAGGTGGGAGGCCCAGGGATATTGGTAGGATGATATTTTGCCATGTGCCAATGCCCAGTCATCAAAATCATGTTATTCTAACATTAAAAAAACGTGATACAAAGGTTTGCAAATGTTTGGATTTGAACGTTTTTTATACATGATTTTGTCCTCAGAAAAACGTTTTTTCACAACATTTTTATAGCCTGATTTTGATGTCAAAAAACATTTAGATGCTCTCACTATGACTTCCAAAAGTGGCCAAAACCACTGCCCCAACACCCTGAGGGGGGAGGGGGAGCAGGTATTCAACCATAACATGGGTTGATATTTAAGTTGGTTCCAGGGTTAGCTATTATCAGCCCAAACTGGCCGCCTCACTGTCCAAAGAGACAAGCCGAGGCAGCTGCCGTCCCCCAGTAGCCGCCTCCCCCCCTCCCCCACCCACCCCACCAAACCCCTCCACCAGTCAGGTGAGCGCCACATTCATAGCCTAAAATTGAAGCAGGCCAGGACATTTCATTGACAGCTAGCCAAGACCTGGGTGGTGGAGGACATCCAAGGGAGCCGTACTGCATGGTTGACCTTAGCATTGATTGCTGAGTGGGGGGGGGGGGGGGTGTGCCTTATATGCAGGGTTTGGTAATATATACATTCTTGGCCAGTTGCCCTACCATCTGGTGTGAAAGTTGGGAAACACTTTTTTTTTTCAAGACAGTGAAGCATTCCTTCTCTATGTATTACATCAACATATAATTTCCTAATCCCAACACCCAGGCAGGTCCCAAGACCTTGATTTTGGAGTCTTTGCAGTTTTGTTAATTCAACGCTATGGGCACTTCCTATAGAGAAAGAACAGTACTCAATGTTTGGGAGGATCATCACTTTGTAGACAGTCAGACTGATGTCTTTGTTCATATGGGGGCCTAATTTGTGTAGTTTATGCAACTTATTTCCCATGCTGTTTTTGATCCTGGTCATATGAGAGGTTAGAGACAAATGCCTGTCACCTAGATAGGTGTAGATGGTACATGTTGGTAATTTGTTCCCATTTAGCCAAGCCACCCAAAAAGAAACAAGCCAAAGAACATTGTTATACTCTTACTAGTATTTACTGTCATAAAGCTTCTATTACACCATATTAAATCCAACTCTATCCAAATCCTCCTGCAAAAGTCTAGTACAGTTGACATGTAATATGATGAAATATCGTGCTGTAAAGCCCAGTCATAATCCAGACTTTTCTCATTAGTTTAGGTCTTCATTTTTTTGCCAAAGTCTCCACTTGGATTATAACCAGGGTTTTATTAAGATAAGATGTCAAGCCCTAGAGATATTAGTATGAATTAGGCACCACAATTAGTAGGTGATATTTCAAAAAAGTCTACCCCTATATAGCTATAGCTGGCTAGTGTAGGCCTAGTCAATGGCACACACCCCTTTCTAGTAATAAGGGATTGATTGATATCATTGAATGAGGGCAGAGAGGGAGGCTAAAAACTGTTAACCACTTAAAAGAAAGTTGGGGGGACAATCTTTAAGCTAAAAAAGGAATTGACAGGGAAAGTATCAAAACCTTTTGCAGAAGCTGATTCGTTTTGGGTTGAGGGGTTATTTCAAAAGCAAATATATGGTACATGAGAACAGGAGGGGAGTTTAAAAATTACCGGTAGGGTTTTCAGTATACATGATTAAGCATAATTTTAGTACCAGTATTGTTTTCTTCTTTTAGAGTTAAATTTTTATAAAATCAGGTTTCCATTTTCAAAGTCACAACTTTTTATATATTTTTCAGAGATAATGCATCACCACAGATGAAGCAGTATGGAGAAGAAATTACATTTGGGATTTCATCACATACAAAAAACACCATCATGGAGCGTCCCACGTGTTACCACTGTAAGGCAGTGTTTGAGCACCCACCCGACCTCTACAAACACACAACAACTCACACATGTTCATTTTGTCACCAGAGTTTCTGTCAGCTCCGGTATCTTCATGAACACTTTAAAACACATAACACTGATCTCCGGATGTGTACAAAATGTGACAAAGTTTTTCCTAACTGGGCTGAACTTGCAAAGCACATGAAAACTCATAATATGCCGTACTGTTGTAAGCTCTGTCCTCGTAGGTTTGCTAGACACTGCGATGCCGCTTTGCATATGCAGACACACATGCTGAATATCAATGCTGCTACTGCTGTAACTTACAAACCAAACATGATACCTCAAATGGTGACTAAAACGGGATATAACAAACAAACATTGGGTAATCGTTTGTCAGATGGAACTCAGGAATCACAGATTCTGCAAACCAGCATGCAGAATGATAACTCTAAGTCTGCTGAGTGTGAAGACAAGTCAGATAGTAGAAGTCTCCAGGTGGCCCTGGCTGCCACTAACTTGTCGCAAGCTGCTGCCAACTTATCAAATACTCCCAGGTAAAGATACATAAATCTAACCCATACTGATCTAGTCATACAACATTTGGGTCAAGTTCATGCCAGAAATGATTTTGATTGGTCAATGGCCAGGCAAAATACAGCAAAAAACGTCGGAGGGTGTGTGATACTTCTTGGTACAGCCACTCTCCAGGCAGCAACCAGCCCCCCATATTGACACAGCATTACACCAGTATCTGCTGGGAGAGTGTGTTGCCTGTTAGCTGGCTGTTCCAGTCTGTAGATACACCCCTTCAGACCTACAACCAGGAATTGTAAACAAATGGAGGAGGAGGCAGGTGGTAGAAAGGTTATCCTGTGTGAGTTTACATACAAAATGGGTACACAATGAATATAAAGCTTAAAAGGAAGTTGCCATTTTTTTAACAGAAGTGGGAGGGGGTGGTTAGGAAAAGGCACTCCCACACTCCCACTCCTTCATGCTCTGCCCACCCTACATCAGATTCCTACTATTCCCTCCACTCTATAATATCATGTCACTCATACACCCTCCACCCACCTTGTGTCACAGTGTCACTTCTACACCTGTGTCTCACTCCCATATCCTTGGAAGACCGTGCATGTCACTCCCTTGGTACACCCTGCGTCTCACTCCTACACCCTAGGTACACCCTGTATCTCATTCCTACACCATCGATAGACCCTGTGTGTCACTACTACACGATCCACCCACCCTGCATCTCACTCCTACACCCTCAGTGCAACCTCCATCTCACTCCTAAACCCTCGGTACACCTTCCTTCTCTCTCCTGTATCCTCGGTACACCATGCATCACACTCCTACACCATCAGTACACCCTGTGCCTCACTCCTACACCATCAGTACACCTTGCATCACACTCCTACACCATTGGTACATCCTGCATCGCACTCCTACTCCTCCAGTATACTCTGTGTCTGGCTCCTACCTCTTGGCCCAGGGAAGGCAGCAAAATTTATTCACCCTTTCTTAAGCAAAGTGATTTAATTTGTTTTCAGTGAAAAAGCTGACAGGTTTATATTATAGGTCAACAGGGCAAACCCACCACCCCCTCCCCAAAATAGGAAGAATACAAACATTACATGTGTGGTAAGGGAGTGGTCATTTCTTAACAACAGGCGGGTGGGTTAGGGGGACAAAAGAGTTCAAAAAGAGGGGAGCAAAAAAAATTGTCTGCCCTTTTGGGCGAAAAAGCCATTGCTCCTAATAAAAAAATCATTATTATTTCTTTATCTAACTAAGGCAAGTCAATATTAATAGTAAACTGCAATTGTGTAAAGTTTGTAGTCATTTCGACCACAAATGACAGAAAAAAAATTGTAGGTTTACAGATAGGTGTTGCTCTGAGGGGCTCAACTCCCCTCAGGAGGGGTCTGAAATTTTCATGCGGCCCCCCTCAAACCCCCTACAACCCCCCAATAACACATATTCCTTATGAATACTCCTTTATCATGGCTTATGACAAACTCACTGTCTCTGTAAGTCAGTGTTATTCCGACCCTATGATTATTCCAACCCCAAACATGCAACACTGCAAAACTCTATTGAAATGTGTTACTACAGTATAGAAAGCAGTGTGTGTACGTAAGGTCGAGCCATGCAGTAGTATCCAAAAACGTAAACAAACTCGTCATGATGGCCCAATTGCACTAAAAACCTCTTTGAGACATCTAATCAAAATTGTGAATGGACAGAATGTGTTTAAATTAATTTTTCCTCATATTTCATTATTTACAATAGTATATTAGCATTAATCACTGCTTTATCACTTCCGGTTTCTTCAACAATATGAGAAGAAACCATAGCCTGGTTCCACACATGGTCAATTCTAAGCTACAGCACAATCTTCACAAAGTTCTCTGCCCATATGTGACTTGGTGCCAGCATACAGGCTTATGATGTAACACCCAGCTTGTGATGTCACATCCCGCACCATAACTTTAAAAGTATTTGTAACAATGTATTTAACCCCACCCATGGCCCTATATGTAATGCGGTAGTGCAATATTGTTATTACAGTGTATGGTTTGCTGTGTTTTAGTGCTTGGCATAGCTAGAAATAATCAGAATCTTGCATTTGTTTGGTTGGTTCTGGGGCCAGCCCCACCTTCCCCAGACAGGACTGGCATTTTGGCAGCCACTGATTCAGGCTGAGGGGGAGGGGCTAACATGTATGTGAATGTACATGCATATATCAATGGGTGGTCACTTTTTTTTTAGACTGGGGGGAGGGGTCCATGCACACACACAGACACACACACAAACACACACATGTATGCATTTCTTTATAGGGGGTGGCCACTATTTGGTTCTATGTGTGGGGGGGGGTCAGGGGCTAACATGTAGGTCTTTTTTTTGCTGGGGGGGATGCATGTACACACATTATCTGTATAGGGGTGGGTGGTCATCTTTGGTCGTTTGTGCGGGGGGGGGGATGTGGGGACCAGATGAGGTTGGGGGTAATTATGTATGTGAATGTGCATGCACATATTAAAGTGTGGTCATTGCTTTTTAGTTGGGGGTGGGGGGGGGTCCATGCATGTACACACACATTTATTTATAGGGGTGGGTGGTCATTTTTTGTGTTGTTTGTATGTGTGGGGACCAGAGGAGCTGGGGGGCAGCGATATTGGTAGGATGATATTTTGCCATGTGCCAATGCCCAGTCATCAAAATCATGTTATTCTAACATTAAAAAAACGTGATACAAAGGTTTGCAAATGTTGGGATTTGAACGTTTTTTTAATACATGATGTTGATGTCAAAAAACTTTTAGATGCTCTCAGTATGACTTCCAAAAGTGGCCAAAACCACTGCCCCAACACCCTGAGGGGGGAAGGGGGCGCAGGTATTCAACCATAACGTGAGTTGATATTTGGGTTGGTTCAAGGGTTAGCTATTTCAGCCCAAACTGGCCGCCTCCCTGTCCAAAGACACAAGCCGAGGCAGCTGCCGTCACCCAGTAGCTGCCTCCCACCCCACCATACCCCTCCACCAGTCAGGTGAGCGCCACATTCATAGTCTAAAAGTGAAGCCAGCCAGGACATTTCATTGACAGCTAGCCATGACCTGGGTGGTGGAGGTCATCCGAGGGAGCCATACTGCATGGTTGACCTCAGCATTGATTGCTGAGTTGGGGGTGTGCCTTATATGCAGGGATCGGTAATATATGCATTCTTGGCCATTTGGGCCTTATGGAAAATGGCTGAGTTAGGGGTGCACCTTATACATGGGGTCGTCCTATATGCGGGGTACTTTGGAAGTGCTGTAGATTTCATAGATTTCAGAATAGTATCAGAAATAACTGCCCTACCATCTGGTGTGAAAGTTGGGAAACACGTTTCTTTTTTCAAGACAGTGGAGCACTCCTTCTCTATGTATTACATCAACACATAATTTCCTAATCCCAACACCCTGATCCTGGTCATATGAGGGGTTAGAGACAAATGCCTGTCACCTAGATAGTTGTAGGTGGTACATGTTGGTAATTTGTTCCCATTTAGCCAAGCCACACAAATTTTGGCTTTGAGCCAAAGAACATTGTTATACTCTTACTAGTTTTTACTGTCATAAAACTGCTATTACACCATATTAAATCCAACTCTATCCATATCCTCTGCAAAAGTCTAGTAAGGTTGACATGTAATACAATGTAATACTGTGCCGTAAAGCCCAGTCATAAGCCAGACTTTTAGGTCTTCATTTTTTGCCAAAGTCTCCGCTTGGATTATGACCAGAGTTTTATTAAGATGAGATGTCAAGCCATAGAGAAATTAGTATGAATTAGGCACCACAATTAGTATGTGGTATTTCAAAAAAGTCTACCCCTATATAGCTATAGCTGCCTAGTGTAGGCCTAGTCAATTGCACACACCCCTTTCTAGTAATTAGGGATTGATTGATATCATTGAATGAGGGCAGAGAGGGAGGCTGAAAACTGTTAACCACTTAAAAGAAAGGTGGGGGGGGGGGCAATCTTTAAGCTAAAAAAGGAATTGACAGGGAAAGTATCAAAACCTTTTGCAGAAGCTGATTCGTTTTGGGTTGAGGGGTTATTTCAAAAGCAAGTATACGGTACATCAGAACAGGAGGGCAATTTAAAAATTACCGGTAGGGTTTTCAGTATACATGATTAAGCATAATTTTAGTACTAGTATTGTTTGGTTCTTTTAGAGGACAATTTTATAAAATTTGAAAATACTAACACACACAACTATCCTTTTTATATATTTTTCAGAGATAATGCATCACCACAGATGAAGCAGTATGGAGAAGAAATTACATCTGGGATTTCATCACATACAAAAAACACCATCATGGAGCGTCCCACATGTTACCACTGTAAGGCAGTGTTTGAGCACCCACCCGACCTCTACAAACACACAACTCACACATGTTCACTTTGTCACCAAAGTTTCTGTAAGCTCTGGTATCTTCATGAACACTTTAAAACACATAACACTGATCTCCGAATGTGTACAAAATGTGACAAATTTTTTCCTAACTGGGCTGAACTTGCAAAGCACATGAAAACTCATGCTGAAATTACAAAGTGTTCCAAAGACGTACGCACCTTAGCACATTTAAGTGTCCATATGGTGAAGCACATAGAAGAGGCCCCATATCACTGCAGTATTTGCAGGCGGAGGTTTACTCAGAGATTTGCCTTAAATCGACACTTGATGCATTATCATACAGAAGGGAACAAATGTTGTCATTGCAGTAAACTGTTTACACGGTCAAGCAACATGAAGAGACACATGGTGACTCATATTGTCGCTAAGCCCTACAAGTGTTATGTGTGCGGAAACATGTTTAAAGATGGAGAGGACTTGAAAGCACACATAAAAAACCATGAGAAGGAACAACTTAAAGCGACACCTGGATTCGCTTATGCACAGGATGCATCCACATTTCTACAAAATGCATGAGATCACAATTGATGAATCTGTCAAGGATAAACCCTGTCCTCTTTGCAAGAAGCGATGACTTAGAACGACGCATGGATTCAAATATGTGCAGGATGTGTCCACAGTTCTACAGCATACGTGAGATACGTAGTGAGACTGTAGTTGATAAATCTGTCAAGGATAAACCCCACAGTGTGAGTGAGACACTAGTTAATGAGTCCATACATGTAAAACCAGAGGGTGGTATCAGTGAATCTGATAGGTGCAAAGATTTGAACCACGTTTTTTTTGAGTATGGGTAATGATGCAAAGCACCAGCCCGTTTATTTTATATTATCCTGGTTACAATAGAAAAAAGCTTGTTCAGCTTGAAAAGTATTCCTTGCAACCAGCTTATTTTCATAATTTCAAGTAATATATATATATATATATATATATATATATATATATATATATATATATAACAATGAAATAAATCGTAGTGCAATATATTAATACATTTCGTAGTCCTCTCAACAAAATTCATTTAACCAATTTGTTACACTTTAACTACTTAGACAGTACATTCTCTGCCAACTGGTGTACTTAACCTCTCGATATATAGTATCATTAGGCATAGCCTGTACAAGAGATTATGGGGCAGGCACCCCTCATTTATCTAATCATATGTGGTCCCCGATACTGGATATTTTTGACATCATTATACTACCATGAATACAACATGGGATGAGTAGGAGATAAAAATTATTATTATGGTGGTGCCTTAGACAAAGAGTGACCTTCCCAGGTTTTTCTTTTGATTTAATTGGAATTCTTCATATGAAGTTATATTTCTTATTGCTGTGGGAAGTGCATTCCATGACAATGCACCCCTATATATGTGGGAAAACATGGCACACGGCTAGAGACGTAGGCGAGCGGGCTCCAGGGGAAAACCTTTCTATTTATCAGTTGTGATCATTGCTCATCGACCATTTTTGCACACATTCTTCATGAACACCACGGTAACACAATATCACCATAAATGAGTGCCTCCAATAATATATCGACCAGGAAAACTAGCTCAACACCTCTACTCTGTCTTGACGAGAAGGGATTACCCAAAATGGCGGACATTCCAAAGGTAAACAAACCAAACGGGGATCAATCTGCACCGCTACTACCTCCTCTAACATATAATGCTAAACCCAAAGAAATAATAGACAAAATAAATGAAATTGACACAAGATTAAACCTTCAGGCCACTATTAGCCAGCGCACTCTCGAACTTCTTCAAGGACTAGAAAAGCGCATCTACGGCGATGAAGGCGCTGTCAAATCTAAAGTCACTCTACCACAGCTTGAAACTCGCATTGACACCATTGACTCAGCGCTAACCGACCATAGTGACAGCATATCCAAAAACTCCAAAGATGTCAACAAAGTAAAATCTAGTTGTGACAGTTACGAAGAAAACTTCCTAAAATTGGAGTCAGATCGGAAAAGGAAAATCCTTGTAATAGATGGACTATATGAAAATTCACCTGTTACGTTAAGGGACAAACTTGACCAATTGATTCAAGATTTAGGCCTATCCTTTGACAATACCTGCGCAGAAGCCGTGTACAGACGAGGTAGGAAGCTTGACCCAACCCCACAACAGAGAAATGACCCTAAATTCAAGCCTAGAAATAGGTCAGTAATTGTCATATTCACCGCTACACACTACAAGTCATTAATCTTTGCTAATATCAGCAAATTGAAAAATAATCCCACCTGGAAAGGGGTTCATCTCTCTGATGACATGTCGACACAAGAAAAACAAATCCAGAAGGACCTTAGGTCCATTCAGGCCCTAGCCAGGAGTAAACAGATTATCTCTAGAGTACGAGGGAATACTATTATTGTTGATGGTGTAACCTACAGCTATGGTGAGCTTAACACCCTACCACATGGATTATCTCTTGAAAATGCAAAAACAATCGATACTCCGGACGGTGTAGCATTTCAAGGGCCTCATTCAGTCTTCTCAATCCTATATCCTTGCCAAATTCAGTTCAATGGCCAGATGTTTGACTCTGTTGAGAGGGCATATTGTGCAGAAATGTGTGTTAAATCAAACCAACCCCATGTTCTTCG
The DNA here is from genome assembly GCA_949317995.1 of Acholoe squamosa. Classification (NCBI taxonomy): domain Eukaryota; kingdom Metazoa; phylum Annelida; class Polychaeta; order Phyllodocida; family Polynoidae; genus Acholoe; species Acholoe squamosa. The sequence goes on along the minus strand of OX439038.1, from coordinate 88,928,438 downwards.
CAAAGTTATGTCAGCTAACACACCTATGGAGGCAATGTATGCAGCCAAGTCCTGTAAAAAATCGAATGAATGGTTCGACGAGGAGGAAAATACCATGTTCAAACTGATTGAAACTAAATTCAATAATCCTATCCTCAGGAACAAGCTAACAGCCTTAAAAGGTAAATACATGTACGAAGCCACACTCAACAAAACCTATGGATGTGGGTACCATCTAGGCCAGAAAGCGGACATAACCATAGCTAACGTGGCCAGGTCAAACTTTGCCAATAAGCTGGGAGAAACTCTGGTTGAAGTTCGTAGACTACACACAGGTGAAGACCCACTAAAAACTACAGAGGAGGTACGGCTTGAAATGGCACGTAATCAAGACCTGAATCTACCACAAACCTGAATGGAAATTTCCTGATAGCCAAACCAACCCATGGACTATGAACTTGTTTCCTCCACATTTATCTTATAAAACTTAATAATATACCGGTACATCTAATATATTGAGCTACTTGATAGACAAACCGACCCAAGGACTATGAAACATATATTTAATAAACCTAATAATATACCGGTACATCGAATATATTGAGCTGAATCACCTCTTAACCTATATGCCTATGAAAACTTTTCCCTATGCCCATCTATGCCCATCAAATCTAGCTGAAAACTCAATACTTACCGGTACCATGGGTGGCATAAAGGCCTTTGCCCGTGAAATTGTACCGAAATTATCTACTAATATACGGTACCAATTATTATATATTAATTTAATTACTGATTATATCCATAACTATGTACTGAATGGACTCGAGGGAGAATTAAAATACCAGGTTGTACTCCAAGTTCTAACATGTCACAAGACGTAATCAAATTGGCTGGCACCAAAGGTATTCATATTGTTCACTTAAATGTCAGAAGCCTAAGGGCTAACTACCCTACTATATGTACAGAACTATATAATGATAAGATTGAAATATTTTCTTTCTCTGAGACATGGTTAAAGTGTGAAGACCCTGAAACATCATATCAATTTTGCAATTATACTAGATATAGATTAGATAGACAAACTCTGGATGGTAAGGGTAATATTAAGACCGGTGGTGGATTATGTTTCTATATAAGACATGGTGTATCACATGACTATTGTGCATTCGAGCATTTAAATCTCTCCGAAGAACATATTGAAATCCAAAATATTTTGGTCAATAAGAATCATATGAAACCTATAATTGTATTTAATGTATACAGACCACCTGAAGAGGGTCTTAAACAGATGTTCATTGATTCACTATTAAATACCATCGATAACATTAATAATATCAATAATTATGAAATTATTATCATGGGTGACTTTAATTTTAATATAAGGGATGACAATGATATGGTTAATCAATTGTTAAATAAAATGAAAAGTCAAGGTTTCATGCAAGAAATAAATCAATCTACTCGTAAAAATGCTATACTTGACCTGGTCTTCACAAATTTGAGAAGAAATTATATCCAGACGGGTATATTGGAATCTTATATCTCTGATCATCTCCCTATTTACTTGGTTAGAAAGAAATGGCATATTGCACCTGAGAAGGTAGAGATTACTGGTCGCTCATATTTGAAACTTTCTGATGATATCCTGTTTGACAAATTCGATAGCTTTGACTGGACTACATTTAATCAGACTAATAGTGTAGATATTGCTTGGGACGAATATGAAAAAGCTGTACGTTCAATCCTGGATACTTATTGTCCTATACACAAATTTACTGTTAATAAAATAAGAGACCCATGGATTACCCCGCAACTTATTGAACTTATCAGAGACAAAAATTCTAAATTAAAGGCAGCTCGGAAATCCAAAGATGAAAATGATTGGAAAATTGCTGATAAATTAAGAAATAAATCTAATAAATTGATCAGTAAAGCACGAAGATTATTTTATAAGGAACAATCTGAGATATACAAAAATGACCATCGTAAATTTTGGAGGGTTATAAATAAATTGATCCCAGGTCATGAAAATAGAGCTGGTGATATAAATTTGGTGGATCATGAAAATCCTAATACAACCATCCCCAGAAATGATACTTCTGACTTTATCAATGAGTACTTCTCCAACATTGGACCAAAATTAGCTACTAACATGCACATACCCTGGAAAAGCTATGATCCGCCGACTGATAATTTCATAACAAATTTTCATACCAATATTCAAGAAGTCAATAGACTGGTTCATGACATTAATCCACTCAAATCTTCAGCAATAGACCAGATATCATCAAAAATTTTAAAGAAAGTTTTCTCACACGATCCCAATAAACTTGTTAAACTCTTTAATCTATCCTTTACAACAGCCACTATACCTGCTAAGTGGAAAATTTCCCAAGTTACCCCTATCCCTAAATCTGGAAATTTGAAATTAGTAAATAATTATAGGCCTATCTCGTTGATTCCCTTACCCTGTAAATTAATTGAAAAAATTGTTCACAATAGATTATATGGTTTCTTGATGGATGAAAATGTTTTGACAAAATTTCAAGGTGGTTTTCGCCCAGGCTTCAGCACTGTTGACACCCTTGCTAAATTCACTGATGATATCAAGAGACACCTTAACATAGGTAATTCCACTATTGCTGCTTTTATAGATTTGAGGAAAGCTTTTGACACTGTGGACCACTCTGTTCTTCTTATTAAACTTCATAACTATGGTATAAGATCCGACACATATCACTGGTTTAAGAATTATTTATCTGATAGAAAACAAATTGTTAAAGCAAATGGTATTGCTTCTGAAATGTATAGTGCAATATGTGGTGTTCCTCAAGGATCAATATTAGGTCCGTTGCTTTTTTTAGTATATGTCAATGATGTAATTAATTGTATAAAAAACTGTAAAATCAGGTTATATGCTGATGATACTGTGATCTATGTTTCACATAATAATTTTGAAACTGCCAAAATGGGTCTACAGGAAGACCTAGAAATGTATAATACCTGGTGTGAACAAAATAAGCTGTCGGTAAATATTGCTAAAACTAAAATAATGTTTTTCTCATCTTGTACTATGAAACTCAACACTTTATCAGCTAATATTACCATGAATAATACCCTGTTACAAGTTGTACCTAGCTATAAATATCTTGGAGTCATATTGGATCCCTTACTAAACTATAGTCTACATATCAAAAACCAGGCTAAAACAATTGCACATAAGACCTACTTATTATGTAACCTAAGGAAATATATTAATACCAAGCTATCACTAAGAATTTTCAAAACCACTATTTTACCATATATGGACTATGCTGATATTATTTTCCATACCACATATGAAAAATATCTGGAAATGCTCCAATATGCTCAAAACCGATGCTTAAAGATCTGTCTCAAAGTACCTCATCTCACCAATACTCGCTATATTCACCATATATCCAACTGTAATTTTTTATCTGATAGAAGACAAACGCATTTACTGAACTATATGTATACAAGATCTAGATGTATTGAATATATAGACCATAGACAGATTAGAACAAGACAGCATCTGGCTCCTACCTGTAAGGTATTATTTCCTAATACTGTATCTTATATGAAAAGTATTGAATACTTTGGTGCCATTAGTTGGAATGCTCTCCCAATAACCCGTCGTAATACTGAAACTTTATCAATTTTTAAATCTAACAATAAAAATTATTACGAGAACTAGTCCCCAAAATTGGGTGAGCTGCACAACTTTAAATCTATTATATCTAATGATTAATTAAGTTCTGTGTTGCTTCCCTTCTCTCTCGTCCTTTAAAACCTCTATAACAGGTAAACTGTACTTGTAATATATTCATATCATTATTTTGTACTATATTGGTACATACACTTTCTATTTCTTCATGTGTGTCAATCCTAATCCTATACAAACATAAGCAATCAGTTTAGGTAGGACCTGAAATATCAACCCATACACCCTACGTGGTGGGGATGAGGTCCGTCACCTTCTTTGGTCTCAGTTTGGTTGCATATTCTTTATGTTTTATGTTTTTTCTCTATAAACGGGTCAATTTATTTCTTCACTTAACATATTTTTATATGTAACTATCGCTATACCTATAAACTGAGAAAATAAAGAGAACTTAACCTAAAAATATATAACACTTTTCTTAGAAGTTTCATATTTTGGTTTGATAGTAAGGAAGACATTCGCATCATGGGTCCTAGTTCTTATATCTCTATTATTTAGTAGGGAGACATTGTCTTGCTGTTTGTACATAAAATTCAATAGGTGCATTTCTCTACGTGAGGCCAATGGAGCTAGCATTGCTTGTTGGTGTGTTAAATTTGTAGGATACCTATTATCCAAGACCATCGCCTTTCTTAGGGCCTTATTCTGTGTAACCTGTAGTTTGTCTAGTATATACGCTCCGGCCACATCATATAATATATCCCCATAGTCTGCATAGGGTAATACCATCGCTTTATAAATTTTCAGTAATGAGTTATTGTCAAGAAAGGGTCTGAGCTTGGATAGCATCGATACCTTATGCAGCATTTTACGACACATTTCTTCAGCATGCTTATGAAAATTTAGCACCGGGTCTAAATAAACTCCAAGATATCTGAAACTTAATACCCTTTCTAGTTGTATGTTGTCAAATAACAGTGTATGATTTTCAATTTTTTTCAGCCATGGTCTCAGCCCAAAAACTCTAAGTTGCCCTCGGATACCAATTTTCTTCAGCTTTTCTAAAAGTATAGAATGATTAACAGTATCGAAGGCCTTTTTCAGGTCAACAAATGTGGAAATGGTATAAAGTCCTTTGTTAAATCCCTTGAAATTTCATCTGAGAAGTAGGCAACCGTACCAATCGTAGAATGAACAGGTCTAAAACCATTCTGTCTATTATCCAAAATATTATTATTTTCCAGGTAATTCATTAGTCTATTATTCACTACTTTTTCCAAAAGTTTACCTATGATTGGGAGTAATGTAACTGGTCTCAGATTGGAAACGTTTGTCTTATCCCCTTCTTTTTGTAATGGCACAATGGTACCTATCTTCCAGGCTGCAGGTATGACACCAGACACAAGAGATTAGTTAAATAATTCAGCAATCCTCTCAGGTATTGCTAAAAAAGCATCTTTCAAAACTCTCGAAGAGATGGTATTAATACAAGAAGATTTACTAACGTCTATGTCCTTTACAAGTTTTCTTATTTCCTCCTCATTGGTAAAAACATTATCTAAATTGCTATCCACCTCTATGCCATCATAAGTCCAAGGTGTATTCATCCCTCTAGCAAGATTAGGACCAATATTTAGAAAAAAATCATTCACATAATTAGGTATTTCCTCGTCTGGTACCATACAATCCTTTACAAAGTCCTTAAGATGACATCTCAGCTTATTTCCATCGCCTTTAATTAGGCCATTAATTTCTCGCCAGAATTTTTTACTATCATTGCCATGTTCTACTATCTTGGCTTTTACAAAATCAGCTTTTGCTTTCCTTATTTGTTTGGTGCAATTATTTCTTAAATTCTTGGCATTATTCCAATCAGCAATATTTTTTGATGCCACCGCTTTTTTTAGTGCATTATCCTTATCTTTAATTAGCTCCAGTAAATAATCCGTCACCCATGGGGCTCTCTCTTTTTTAACAATATATCTCTTAACAGGACACATATTATCCAGTTCTTTCAACAGAATATTCAGAATGGATGTCCATCTTACATTTACACAATTACTATCATCATATGGGCCCCAGTTAGCATTTCTTATGCACTCCTTGAACAACTCCAGGTTGTAACGCCTATAGGTACGTCCATAGAATTCAATCTTTGTTGCACACACTGCCTGATCAATAAAGGATATGCCAACCATGTAATGGTCACTAATATTCCATTTCCTAATCATGGGTTCGAATCGTTTGGTAGAGTTTTTTATGACCCAGTCAATGCAAGTCTTGGTTTCTTCTTTGACTCTAGTATGATCTTTAATTATTTGCTTTAGGCCCAGAATATTAAGACAAATTTCATTAATTTTGTTGCTACCATTTTAGTGTTTAGGAAATCGATATTAAAGTCACCCATGACAATCAGGTCTTTACGTCTAAGATTTGCTCTATCAATCAGAGAGTGTATACAATCCACAAACTCCGCCTTGTCTCCATCAGGAGGTCTGTATACATTTGCTATCACTATATTCTTTTTACCAATCCTTATTATTTCTATCCATTGGATTTCAATATCATTTGAACTTATGTTAAGGTGTTCATAGGACGTAGTTGAATATAATAGATCATTTCTTATGTACATCGCTACACCAGCACAGGATTTGTTACCCCAATTTCTATCCCACCTCTCAAAATTATATCCATTCAAGTGTACTAGCCCACTTTCCATGCCTTCCTCCAACCAGCTTTCAGAGATACCAATAACTGCATCATTTCTTTCACCCATATATATTCTTAATGTTTCAATTTTAGAATTTAGACTACATGTATTCAGGTGTGAGATAGTAAACACTCTCCTCCCATCCCTGTTAATGTGATCATCCATTATCATTTACCCAAGAAGTGCCTACATTCTCATTATACAGATAAATAACCATACTAGAACATAATACGTGTAGGTATAGGCATCGCGTGCCACCTACTAAGAGCCTTGTGCTCATTTGAGGTTTAAGTAAGGCTAAAGATTTGACAGGTTAATGGCAAACTTAATTTCATCGACCCCCAATATAATATTATACATCTTTCCTTATACCTCTACTTAAGTTGTTCATAAATAAGAATATATATTATACTATTCATTATTAACTTAGAATTACATTTACTTTCCAGCTTGATAAGTTTCTCAATCTAGGCATCTCCATAGTGGTTACAAACATCGACTTTTACAATTGTTTCTATATATAGCTCCATAGCGTCCAAAATAACCTACTTTCAATGTTAATTGACCAGCGTCTCCACTCCTCGCGACGCCGTTGACTCAGTATAGGATTGGCCTAGTAGTGGGTCGCATATAATCAAACAGCTGCTCAGTCATGATATTATACACTCTGCCTCACTAGGTCAGCTATCACTCACACCTTAGTACAGTCTGTATATATATGCTATAAATAGACCTTATGCCCACTGATAGTTCCAGTAATAGACCATGATTTAGTTATGGTCCTCATGGTGCCAAATAGGAGTCTCGTAAGTCCATCAGAATCTGTCCCATTTTATTCTCCTTCACTGTATCTTGTGCAATTTAGCTGGCTTGAGCAATCGTAAAATTACAGCCCCAACCTTTCTCAGTAGTGGCTTCATATATGGACCCTTTTATTTCGCATAGACGCTGTTCCAGTGACTCGTCTTGGCCAAACTTTAGATCCACTACCTCCTTCATGATCATATATTTTCTGTCTTTGGTATCTTGTTTGGTAATACCTATCCCATGTGACAGCCTTTTGGCTTCATATCCATCCCTGCAGAGTTTAATTAAATTGGCTTGGACATCATCGCCATTGTACATGGCTACCTTGAACCAGAACAATTGTTCAGCAGTATGCCATGTTATATCGTCATATACTATCTTACAGGGATACATATTCGACAGAAAGGCATGGTGCGACTGATAGGCCACCCCATCCTTAACATTCACTAACTTAGCAGCCTCTAAGTTAATTCCTTGTGGTAGTTTATCGATTTCCTGATGGCCATACATCTTATCTCCAATCTCAATTTTCGATCCCTTCACTTTGACATTCATACCTTTGTCCTTAGCTACAGCAGCCAGACAGCGGAGATCTTTTCTTTCTTCTTGCTGTTCCTTTGTCAAGTCGTCTGATACATAGATTTTTTTTCCATTTTTCCACATTCCTCTTCTTGGCTACATTTTTAAACAGGCTAAATTTGTGTTCAATTGACTTAAACCTTATAAAAATATTCCTGTTCATATTGCTGCCTGCTTTTTTCTTCCCGATCCGGTAGGCACTGTCAACTCCTACGTATTCACCGTCTTTAATGGCTCCAATGTCTTTCATAATGTCAACAATTATTTTTCTGGGTGGGTCAGCATTTTCCTCAGGCACCCCTTCAATAATAATGTTCTTTCTACGCCTAGCTTCGTCTATTTGTCTTATCCTTAGCTCACTATGGTAAGATCTGTAGGCCTCTAGTCGCTTGATATTGATAGCTGCTTTGTTTATATCACTCTCGGCCGCATCGAGCCTGTCCCGTAGTGACTGCAGTTCACCCTCTTTATCACTCATGAATCCTTCTACCTTCTCTATATGATTGTCCATACGTTTGGTATTATCATTCAGTGTTGCTTGAAGCTCAGAGAATTTATTTACCAAAGATATATTTGATTTTTTCATTTCGTCCATTGCCTTCAGTAGTACATTCTCCATATTACTAGCTTGGCCAGCTCCGTTTGACTTGGCCGCCATATTGCTTTCATCTACTGTTTTAGACCCTTTTCTATTTGTCCTTGTTTTCCTATCCGACATCCCACAGACGTTCCAAAAATACAGCCTATAGACTTACTGGATATTCATGTATCCAAGTTTCTCCTTTCAGCCATTGTAGAGGCCAGGTTATGTTCGATGGTGGTCGATTACATCAGCTCACCGCTCCCGGCTAACCTTCGCCAAACGCCATAGTCTCTCTTTTCAGTGAGACCGTAAGTGATGACTATAAACCACAAATTACAATGAGAACATGTTTGATGGGGCTGTGGCGTTAGACCAGCACATTGTCAGTCACAAGGATTCAAAGTTTGTGGACTGTATGAAGGTCTTTGTGACAAGCGTAGACTTAGATCTTCACCTTACGGCACATAACATACTCGGCTCTGTAACTGCAGTATAAGGACTTTGTCACCATAGTGCCTTAACTCTGTAAAGATAGCTGATGCAGGAGTGGATCGTGGTCATCATGATGCACCAATGAAGTGCTGCCAGTCTCCTCGTCAGCACTTCATTGGAGCACCAAGTTACTCACCAGGGCTGCATTCATGCACCATGATGACCGATGGGCATGATGCATTAAGGCACCAGTGGTATTTAAAAGTTTACGGTGTAACTGCATATGTTAGCTCCATGAGGCCTCTCACAGAGGCAGGCACTACCTTGTTCACCCAGATGCAGATACAAGCTTATTGCACTAAGGCACAGAGGGATTATAGGGTCTCAAATCGGCACAGAGGGAATATAGTCTCTCAAATAGGCACAGAGGACATATAGGGTCTCAAATAGGCACAGACGGAATATAGTCTCTCAAATAGGCACAGAGCGAATATAGGGTTTTAAATAGGCACAGAGCGAATATAGGGGCTCGAATAGGCACAGAGGGAATATAGGGTCTCAAAGAGGCACAGAGGGAATATAGGGTCTCAAATAGGCACAGAGAGAATATAGGGTCTCAAATAGGCACAGAGGGAATATAGGGTCTCAAATAGGCGCAGAGGGAATATAGGGTCTCAAAGAGGCACAGAGGGAATATAGGGTCTCAAATAGGCACAGAGGGAATATAGGGTCTCAAAGAGGCACAGAGGGAATATAGGGTCTCAAAGAGGCACAGAGGGAATAAGAGGTCCTGCTTAGTCTTAGCTTTGAACCTTTCTTTTTCAGTGATCAACTTCGTATTTATATTCAGGGAATTCCAACATTGAGCAGTTTTTTTATGTACACTTAGTGAATACGCAGTACAAGTTTCCAGCAACTCAACTAAAACTGTAGCATCTGCCAATCTGGTGTTTCTAGGTCTAATTTCGCAATATTCAGCTATTTTAGATCTTTTAAATGCAAAATTTCTTATATGTGCCATTCTTCTAAAACTTAAATATGGAATTTTGGTGTTTTTATGTAATTCTAGAGTTGGAGTTCACATTGGGACTTTTTGTGAGATTTTTAGACACCTATTTTGTAGACGCTGCAGCTTTTTTAACAATTCCAAACAATGTCCATCATAGAGGATATCACCTTGATCAAAGATTGGTAGGATGTATGATTTATAGATTCTAATTAGGGCATAGTTTGTAAAGTAGTCTTTTACCTTTGACATAGTATAAGTTCTAAAAGCGACAGTTTTTAACACTTGCTAAATGTGGGCTTTGTAGGTGAGTTTGGAGTCTAGGATAATACCTAGATATTTATATTGTATTACAGGGTCTAATTTCTGATCATCAATTTTAAGAGTTGGTCTAAGATGATCTTTATTGTTGAAAGAAGGAGTAAATACTGTACATTTAGTCTTCTAAATATTTAGACTGAATTTGTTTTCCTTACACCACCTACTAAACCTGTTCAAATCCCTCTGCATTGTTCTTTCAATACTCGGTAGATCTATGCCAGAATAATATATAACAGTATCGTCAGCGTATAGTAACACTTTACAGTCCTTAAAAACCTTTACCATATCATTAACATACAGTGAAAATAAGGTTGGACCGAGAACAGAGCCCTGTGGGACTCCTCTATTGATATTCATTGTGTCTGACAGTAAACCATTTGCTTTAGTACATTGTATTCTGTCTGTAAGATAGTTTTTCATTAATAACAGAAAGTTTCCTGCAACACCATATTTTTTCAGTTTTTTACCTAGAATTACATGATCTACAGTATCAAATGCTTTAGAAAAATCTGCACATACAGCCACTGTTATTAAACCCTTATTCCTATTTATTAAAACATCATCAGTAAAATTGGAGACTGTATCTATCGTAGACGTACCTGTTCTGTATCCCCCTTGTCTATCTGTCAGGATACTATGCTGTATAATGTGTTTTTCTAGATTTTTGTGAATAATTCTTTCCAAGAGTTTGGCTTGGATAGGCAGAAGTGTAATGGGTCTTAAATTCGAGACTATATTTCTATCTCCATCTTTAGGAATTGGTGTTATCTGTCCCTTTTTCCATGCAGCCGGTATAACATTACTCTCAAGAATTAATCTCATCATATACAATACCTGCTTTGGTATTAATAGTAACGTCTTCTTTATAAACCTACTTGCAATATCCGGAATACAAGATGGCTTTTTTGTATTAATCTTTTTACACAAATCAATTATTTCATCCAAATTAACATTACACACATCAAGCTCATCCATAACTTCTTCACCATAGAACTGCCATTCGTCTACCATACCTTGGGCAAGTGTATCACCAATGGTACTAAAATAGTTATTGATATAATTGGGAATGTTCTTTCTCTCTATTATTTCTCCATTATCTATTAGATGAATTTATTCCTCCTTCTTAGTCTTAAAAGGCATTATTTCCTGTACAACTTTCCAAAAGGCTTTGGGATCATTTTTGGTTGTATCACAATTATCCATAACATGATTTTTCCTAGCTATTTTAATGTTATTATTGACCCTATTCCTTGCACTTTTTGCTCTGTCTCTATCACCCTTACGTTTAGTTTGTCTCGCTTTGGCAAATAAGTTATCTTTGTTAGCTATTTCTTCTAACAACTCATTAGTCATCCATTCTTGCCTAACCTGTTTTATTATAAAGTCTCTCATTGGGCATTGTACATCGAGATAGGATCTTATAACCTGCAATATTTCTTCCCAACATGCATCAGGATCATCCTTGCTCATGAAATTAGTCCAGTCATGTGATTTGATAGTTAGCTCAAAGTCCCCCTCATTGAAATTTTTATAACTTCTCCCTTTAAAGAATGTTTTGCCAATTGTCTTTGTAATTTTTTTCTTTACTACATAGACCATTTCATGATCACACACATTCAGATGTAACAAACCTGATTCTCTTATATTATTGCAATCTGTGAAGATTAAATCAAGAATGCCTTGTGGTTCCTCATCTCTAGTTATTTCATGTATTAATTGTTTAAATCCTCTACTTAACATTTCTCTCATTAGTAAACCTTTCTCGTCTGATTCAACCAGAAAATTAATATTCATATCTCCTAGAGCAAAGACATCAGAGTTACCTTTTTCTTTAATTCCATCAATAATAGAACACAGGGCATTAATAAATTCTCCCTTATTTCCATCTGGAGGTCTATAGGTGTTTACAATGACAACTTTTTTACCATTTGAGTTGGGGATACTGATAATTTGTGCTTCTATATGTTTGTTGCTTATATTTAAGTCTTTAAATTCACAATCAGAGAAGATAATCCCTTGCCTAATGTATATTGCTAGTCCTCCCCCTGACAGTTTATTTGTTTCACTAAGTATTCGATCCAATCTGATAAAACCAAATTGGGGGAGGTCATAGAGTAGACTAGTATCAATTTCTTGAAGCCAAGTTTCTGAGAGGGTTATTACGTCAAAATTTTTGTTTGTGAACAATTTAATTAAGCTGTCTTTTTTATTCCTTATACTTATCATATTCTGATGCACAATGTTAAATCCCTTGCTGTTAATCAGGTTGTCCTTACTACCCATTATCAATAGTTTCAGAACAAGATATATTATGTGTCATAATGCCACCCACTATTATAAAATAGACTCCAGTTAATGCCCATTCCGGCTTTGGAGTCTTAGCATTCACAACTTGATTTCTCATTGCATTATAAACCATATAGTATGCCTCCAATAACCTCATTTCACTGCAAAACAGTGTTTGTTTATGTTCGCCTGTTTGTAATTTCCAAAGCATGCTGATTGATTTGTCAGTCCAAGAGCTTAAGCTCCACCATATATATGTAATAGTACCATGGTCAGATTTATATTGAATTTGTGAAACAGAGTGACATTTCAATCATTATATACAAGTCTAATATGTTATATATGATATTAAGTATATAGAGCAGCTTATTATACAACAAAATCAAGTGCAGGATACCGATGACGGCGGTCTAGCTAGTCCTGAGGACTAAGGCGTCGCCCCTGTTTGCCGCGTACGCTGCAGCGGCCAGCAGCAGCCACGCGCCGACATCTAGTCCTGGGGACTACAATGGGCCCTTACTCTGCGTTCAACAGTAGACTATTCGCTACTCTTGGATGATTATGAGCCAGGGTCTCAGTCCCAAGGACTATAATCTAGTCCCAAGGACTATAATCTAGTCCCTAGGACTGTATCTTTAGTCCCTGGGACTACTGTGTAGTCCCAGGGACTATAGGCTTTGCATCTAAGTAACAATGCTGAAACTGCTAGGGACTAGTCCTGGGGACTAGAGACATAGTCCCAGGGACTACTATTTCAGTCCAGCCAGTCCTGAGGACTAGGTCTTAGTCCAGAGGACTATCTATATCTGCCAAGTCTCAAGGGGTAGGTGGGATGTAGGGTCTTAATAGTCCCAAGGACTATGCTCTAGGACCATAGGCCTACCTTCAGTGTGCAGTCCCAGGGACTAAAGATACAGTCCTGGGGACTAGAACATTGTCCTTGGGACTAGAGACACAGTCCTTGGCCCCAAGACTGTATCTTTAGTCCCTGGGACTACACAGAGCAGTCATGGGGACTAAAAAGTAGTCCTCAGGACTAAATTTGAAGTCCTGGGGACTACAGCCCTAGTCACAATAACATTAGACATCAATCAATGAATTAGTCCTCAGAACCACATGTATTAGTCCTAAGGACTATGTAAATGTGTTTGTAGTCCTCAGGACTAAACAAGTAGTCCCTGAGTCTATGAATTAGTCCCCAGGGGCTAAAAGCTTAGTCCTGGAGACTAACAGCACAATCTTATACAAAATCATGTGGTCTTGCAAGGTTATTCATGGGAATGTACAATTAGTCCCTAGGACAATATCCTCATATTCTTAGTCCTGGGGACTAGGCTTTAGTCCTTAGGACTATGCTTACTAGCAGCATTAGTCTTAAGCATCGCATTATTAGCTATAGTCCTGAGGACTACCACTACGCCCGCGCACCTACGCTCCCCGCGGGAGGCTCCGCGTAGAGTCCGCGTATTTGCGTCAGCGCGGACGCGGCAGATGCCTTAGTCCTCAGGACTAGCTAGACCGCCGTCATCGGTATCCTGCAAATCAAGTACCAGAGCTGGAACAAGTGATAATGTCGGTTAGTATCTACTTGATATACATATATATTATTGAGAGAAAACAGTAATTACACAACAAGCCATCAATATCATCTGTATAATGTGTATAGTAGAACAGGTTCTATTTATTCTACATTACTAAAAGGTTGGTCGATATTTATTATAGTCTACATGTCTGCAGCCTGGGATAGGATGTCTGGAAACGGTTGATTTAATATGTTGCACTATAATTCTAGTCCATGCAGCTATTATATCATCTCCAGGGTGTAGTCCATCCTCTAACATCTCATACTTGTTTTTAACGTCTTCCATGATGATAATCATGGATGGGTCTGGAGATCCAAGGCGTAAGAAGCCCTACATGTCTGTTCATTTTATGTAGTTCATTGTTGATTCTCTATACTGCGTCATCTAACATTTTCTGTAGATACCAATTTCCATTTACACTTCTGTGTTGGATGTCCAGGCCCACCAGTGTACACACGTATATAATTGTGTTAGGGTATTTCTGCCTAAGGGGTCCAATGTGCTTGTCGTATTCTGCAATCATGTACTTCACTATATCTGTCTCACTTGTCCAATCAAAGGTGTAGAATTTACGTCCATTTTGTGAAAACCTTTTGGTGCAGATATTGTTAACTCCACATGATATATATATTGTGTCATTGGGGAATTTCTGTAGATACCAATCAGCATTACGTATAACTCTCTCAATATCAGCACCTCTATCTGAGTGTACTAACACCCTTTCTCCACTATGATATTGATCATGTAGTTTGTCTAGTTTTGTGCCTCTTGAGTCCATAAATAATATGGTACAATGAGCAGGTGATATAGCTTCACGCCCTGACCTATGACCTATGGCTGTCATCTATCGATGGAAAGACATTATTATAGTAGCACATGAGATAACTCGTTACACAACAAGTTATTTAAATATAGTAGTATATATAGTCTAATCGGTGCGTTCGGAGTACGGCCGAGGGATCAATGCTTTTTTGTAAGGCCACCCCCTATTGGTCTGCCCCATTTGGGTCAATGTTGATCCCCAAGTCAACTTACTACACTCCCAAGCATAGTTAAGGATTGGTACCTAGCCAGACCTGGCTGGGGTGGAAGGGGTTGGAGGGAACAAGCTAAGGTGGTGTAGTTAGCGTTCGAGGTCACCCCCACCCACAATGCACTGCATATGGTTAGAAAACCGCTGCCCGAACGCACCGATTAGGCTCATTACACAACAAGCTGCACTTTTATATAGTAGAATGTCGTTAGAAAACTCAGTAGCTTTCATACAGTAAGCAGTGAGACTCTATTGGTCTGCTGCAATCCATTCATCTCGTAAAGAGGCCAGTAGTTTCCCTAACTTGTTTTCACCAGGGAATCCTGTAGTCAGTGGTTTGAACTGCGACAGAGGGACACCACAGCCCCAGGTCCTATTACCTGCGCATTCCCATATCTGACCCTTAATTGCTTTAAGCCTGTGCATGTACTGTGGTTGTTGTTCATACTTGGCTCTCTGCACTCTTTCCATAGTGGCAGGCGCTTGGGCTTTCCACTCATTGGTAATAGGTAATTGTTTTGATTCCTTCAATACCAAGTATGCGTCATCTAGTGACCTAAATCTCTCTGCTAGTTGTTGATTGCATCTCGCATGCTCAGCGGGGTAGTATGCCTCTGCACTGTGGTATATATTGTCACCATCTGTAATTATACAGGGATACATGTTTGAGAGGAATGAGTTCCTACCAGCGAACCCTACTCCTTGTGGTGAGGTGTACATGCCTGCCTCCTCTAATGATAATTCCTCAGGTAGTGTGTGTAGGTCAGCATGTCTATATCTCCTCCCAGCAATAACAAGTGTTAGACGACTCTGTTTGCACGCAATGTGTTTCCTTTTGGCTAGAACAGCGATGGACCTAATGTCTCTTTGTATTAACTGGTCTTTATGTGTGAGATCATCGTTCACATACATTGATGCCCATCGGGGTTTATTTTCCTTCAGTTCTCTGATTTTCCTGAAGAAATCCCCTTTCTGCTTTGAATTAGCCAGTTTGATCATTACCGTTCTATTCCTATTGGGGATTGATTTCCCAAGCCTAAATGCGGCATTAAGGTCTATAGTTCTGAATGGAACTTCCATGTCACTGAATAAATCGTCCAGTGTGACAGCAATGTTTTCCTCTTCTTTCTCTTCTAGCCCTTCAATTAAGAGGTTCAACTTTCTAGACTCTTTGTCTATCATTTCTAACCGATCTTCAAAAAATGACATCTTGTGAATATCAGCTTGATTTTTCAACACCTTTATTTTAGTTCTGGGTCAAGTTCTATACCCAAGTACGTGAAACTGTACACTCTCTCTAATACAGAATTTTTTAACATAAATATACTATTTTCATTATTTGTGCCATTATAAAACATCCATTTGGTTTTCTTTTCATTGACAGTAAGTGAATTATGTAGACACCAGTTGTACACTGCTTTTATAGCATTTTCCATCTCTAGTGGAGTATTTACGGTTATAACTGCATCATTAGCATATAAAGTGGTTTCAAAAGTGGGGAGGGAGTTAATATAGACTGAGAAAAGCACAGGACCTAAGACTGATCCCTGCGGGACTCCATATTTCAAGTTTTTAGAGGTGGACAGTACATCATTTGCAATAGTATTTTGTGTTCTGTTATTAAGATAATTTTCAAAGAATTTACAAGTAGCCAAGTCAAGACCTAAAGCGGATATCTTTTCTAGTAATTTAGAATGTGAAACAGTGTCGAAAGCCTTTTTGTAGTCTAGATATAGGCAATATGAAGGTTTGTTTAATATAATGTTATTAATAATAGTGGAAAGATGTTCCGTTATAGCTGACTGAGTGGAGTGTCCAGCCCTTTATCCATGCTGTGATGGGCAAAGTAAATTACAGTTTTTCATATAAAACTGGAGTCTATTACATACAATCTTTTCCAAAATTCTTCCTGGTATTTGTAGTAAACTTATAGGCCTAAGGTCATTTACATCAAGAGAGTTTGCTTTTTTATGTAGGGGGATTACAGTCCTAGCTTTCCAGACAGTCGGAAATACTGAAGTGCATAGACACTGATTATATAATACCAATATTACGTCTGCAATGGCAAACAATGCATCTTTGATTATAAATGATTTACAATTCTTTATAGCAGAAGGTTTCTTGATGTTAATCCCTTTTATCATTTTAATCATATCAATGTAAGAGATATCATACATGAGGTTAGTGTTCAAGATTGGATTTCCATATGGTACATTGGCTACTGGCACCCCTTCTCCAGGTGGTAGAGCTTTTGCTAAGTCTTCACCAATATTTACAAAGAAGCTGTTTATGTACTCAGCGCATGCATCAGGAGGAACGATTAAATTAGTAGTACGATTCCTAAGTTTAATGAGGGTACTACTGGTTTTATGTGGTAAAAGTTTGTGTATGGCATCCCAGAATTTAGCTGGGTCAGTTTTTCTAAATCTTAATAATAGTTCAATTTCATGCTTCTGGCTGTAAAAAAGTTCTCATTTTACTATAAGCTTATAATGCCTGGCAGCAGCCCAGGCACTGTTTGATTTAGTGGACCTGGCTTTTCTATAAAGTTTGTCTCGTACCCTCATTAGTTCTAGTATCGGTTGTGTTAGCCATGGTGGTGTGTAATCTGGTATATTTATCCTTTTTATAGGGCATATGCTATTCAGTTAGTCAAAATCACATTTATAATCTTATTCCACATTTCATTGATATCATTTAATGCTACTATATCAATCCAGTCATGTTGTGTGAGCATGTTTTTGAAAGCTAGGAAATCATATCTTCTATATGACCTAGCATATACAATCTTCTTCTTTAATTTGACTTTTTCACATTTTAAAGTCATGAATATGGGGGTATGGTCCAAGATGTGTATGTCAACCAAGCCAGAGTAGGCAATATTATGTACATTTGTATAGATATGATCCAATATGGTCCCTGATACAGGTCTGGTGATATCATTAATGATTTGGAACAGTTTATTACCGGTACAGAATTCGTTCACAGTAGCGTCTTCAACATCCTTTTTAAACAAAAGATTAATATTAAAATCTCCCATTAGTATAAGCTTTCTATTTTTTGTTACATTTTTAAAAGGGAGGTTAATTTATTATATATTGCACCTTTATCTTTACTATCAGGTGGTCTATAGCATACAAAGATCTTATATTTTATTACATTAATTTGAACGTCTACACATAATATTTCAAAATCATTTTCTATGAAGGAGCAGGTAAGATCAGGAATAGCAATATAGTGATCTTTTAGATACAGCATAAGGCCTCCAGCCCTTTTATCTCTGCTTGGATACCTATCTAGCCTAACATACTGATAGCCTGGGATGTGTAAATCAGCATCCAGTATTGAAGGTCTTAACCATGATTCTACAATACCAGTGATATCAGAATATGAAATTAACCTAAAAGTGTCAGTCCTTTTACCATATATAGAGCGAGTGTTTGTGCAGAATATCTTTAGACCCTTTTGTGACTTAATATTATCTAATGCTACCATTTTGATAGCACCTTACAATATTATATATGTAGTATGAATGATATGAATGATAAATGTGAAAGGTGATCACAGTAGAGGCATTTTTAGACTGTATGACTGTCATTGAATAAGGGGGGGGGGGTCTGGAGCGTGGACAGGTTCTAAAAATATATACATTGTTAAGTGCATTGCTTTAATGGTTATGAGAACGTAAAAAGGCAAATTGATAATAACGAGGTTATAATCATGTATCGTTATATAGATAGACTTTTACAAATCGGCTAGGTGTTGTTTACCCTAAGCTAGAGTTCAGTGGGTCTGCTCGACCTGGTATATTTCAATGCTAAGCCAAGCGCGTCCAATGACCCGGGGACGCTGTAGGTTTAATATGGAACACAGTTATTTTTAGACGCGGCCAGCCCTGAGAAAGCTCAAGTGAGTGTTGGTATAATATTGAGAGGTATCAAGCGCGTCCATTGACCTAGTTCAAAGTACATCACAGTTATAATAGACAATGAATCTGTTATTATTTGCAGGGTGTTAACAAAGCTTATAATCAGTTATATATACATAGGAAAAGAAAAAAACAGTCCCCTCTACAATATTTCATGACAATCATATGATCAATCAGAGGTACATACACCTAGTCCTGTATCAGCATAATGCTTTTGGGAACAATTGGTATGTCTTGGTAGGCCAGTCCATCGACCACTATATTTCGCCTCCTCAAGTTATTGTCTAATACTGAGATTTGCTCCTTATTATCTTCAATGGTGGTTCTATTTACTCTAGTAGCTCTTTGTACCTCAGCCATCTCAGATTTCAAACCTTTTAGTTCACTTTCTAGTGTCTCATTTTTGTTTTTAAGTTGGACAATTTCATCGTAATTCTACCTGATATTTTTACCTACTGTAATGGCTTTCTCCTTGTACAGGTTCAGTACCTCTCCTGTTTTTTCCTGTAGGGCTACTATTGGGGAGTCCTTTCTACCCAGGTTTAATGTTTTTAGATCCCTAATAGCCTCTGTGAGGGGTGTGTGTTCACTCCTTTGGTCTTGTCTCTCCGCCATTGTGGTTGTATAGCCGGCTGTCACGCTGTTGAGACCAGGTGAGCACAGGTAAATCCGAATTTAGCGACCCCTAATATCGTCCACTCGATGACCGTCCAATATTAAAAACACTTAAAATGGGGTTAAAAAAAATAGGTTTTTCATATGAAAACCTTGTCGGGTTTGGCACTAGACATTCAATAAGCCTCCCTGAAGATTTGGTGAGGTTGCTGCACTATTATCCTCTTCAAATTCGAAGAATTAGTCACACGCTCTCGAGATAGACTCACTCACTGACGGCCATTACAGTCCTTCCAATCTAAACATATATATATATACATATATATATAAACATATATATACATATATATGTACATATATACATATATATATAGAAACATATATATATATACATATATATACATATATGTATATATATATATGTGTGTGTATATATATATATATAAGCATATATATATATATACATATATATATATATATGTATATATATACATATATATATAAACATATATATATATATATACATATATACATATATGTATATATATGTGTGTATATATATATATATATATATATATATATATATATATATATATATATATATATATATATATATATATATGCTAGAATAAACACACCTTTACTGCAAAATGATGCGAGGCTTTGTCCTATCGATAATGTCTATATAACTGATAATCACAGACTGTCAAGTTATGACAGTATCATTCATCCAACAGGATGTAGGTGATGAGATGTGGATCATAATAAAGCATGTGTTGTATTCTTTACCTTGTGATCTGGTAAATAAACTGGCCTTAACCGTTTGATGAATACCAGTCTACCAGTCCACGTTTATATACCAGTCATTAATATTGAATATACTAAAGTATTGGAGTAACGAGGTGGTCAGCCATCTCCTGTGTATTCAGAAGGACGTCAATCCTAAGCCACTCTGGACAACATTTGTGGCTATGTATACATTGGTTTAGCCCCCTCTTAAAATATGGATTCTGAAGAGAGCAAACGGAATAACCATGTAATGTGCTCACACTTTAGTTTCTTTTGCACTTTAAATATAATATCACCTATATGACTCAGTGTTATTCAGTAAAGGCTCGAGAAAAGGGATTAACCCCCCTAGGGGGCTAAACTCATAGTATATATAGACACAGCACCTCAAAACCCACCCTATATATATCCATAATTAAAATATCTACGGGAAGCAGGGTCCCGGGAAAAGTGCCTCTGTTAGGGAGAGAGGAGAGAAAAAGGGGCTTGGAGTCTTTTTGGTGTAGTACATATCACTTCAATTTGATATTTATGGATATATAGGGTGGCTTTTGAGGTGCTGTGTCTATATATACTACGAGTTTAGCCCCCTAGGGGGCTATTCCCCTGGCACTATTGGGCACCTTTAAAATCAGATGTAAATTGAAGTGAAAACCAATATGTATTACCCCAAAAAGACTTGAAAATGACGTTAAAATCACACATTCAATCATTCACTCAGCCATTCATTCAGTAATGAATATGTGCATGCACTCATCCGACCACTCCCATGATCAGCCACTCATTCTCTCGTGTGCACACATTTCGCAAAGCTCATTCAGACAGCTATTCACACAACCAGGGGCATACATATGCAGTTATTAGTTGTCCCTTCATTTATCCATTAGTTCATTAATTCATTTATTCATAAATTCATTGATTCATTCTTAAAATCATTCATTTATTGATTCATTCATTCATTCCCACAATTTCATTCATGAATTCATCTGACTGTATGTTCAGTCATTCATTATGATGCACTCAATAAACACTCCTGTACACATTCATTCTAAAACACTCAACACATTCTGGCACTCCCACACTCATGTATACCCATGACGCTCATTTTTCCCACACCATTTTTTCACTCAGCATTGGTCTCGCGGGGTCACTTACACTGTTACTCTACATCATCCTTCACCAGCGCTCCCTTAACAATGCTCATGATGCTATATTACCCACCCAGTATCACCCACTCACCCACTCCTCAATCGATATCATTTGCACTCACTCACTCAATATCACTCACTCAATATCACTCACTCAATATCACTCACTCACCCACTTACCAACTCACTCAATATCACTCACTCACTCACGCCCTCAATATCACTCACTTACTCACCCACTCACTTACTCACCTACTGACCTACTCACTCAAAATCAATCACTCACTCAGAAATATCCCTCACTCACTCAATATCATTCATTCACTCACTCAATATCTTTCACTCACTTACTTACTCACTCACTCACTTAGTATCTTTCACTCACTCACTCACTGACTCAATCAATATCATTCATTCCCTCACTCACTCAATCACTCAATATCATCCATTCACTCACTCACTCACTCACTCAATATCATCCATTCACTCACTCACTCACTCAATATCATCCATTCACTCAATCACTCAATATCACTCAGTTACTCAATGTCATTCACCCACTCACTCATTCAATATAATTCTCTCACTCACTCACTCAATGTCAGCCCCGTCCTTAATATCAATATCTACTCACTCTATATCTCTATATCATTCATTAACTCAATGTCACTCACTCCCTCATTGTTGGTCACTCCCTTGATATGAATCACTTACTCAATATCACTCACTCATTGAACTCACTCATGTCACTCACCCCCTCACTCACTCACCCACTCACTCACTCACTCACTCACTCACTCACTCACTCACTCACTCACTCAATGTCATTCACTCACTCACTCAATATTACTAACATAATCGCTGCTCTTTAATTAACAAATTAATTTCATGGGAAAAAAGAAAGAAATCAACATCAACACAGTCCACTATCCCCACCTTGTCAATGAAACACGAGGAACCACTCCATGTCAGTGTGTTCATGGTGGTGGATGATTGGCAAGTGGTGAGTATAAAAGGCCATGGCTAAGACCGTGGAGGGGACTGGTGCTGCCAACTTTCACCAATACTCATATGATTAGAAATCCTACTACACATTATTCACACACTTAGTGTCACTCATGCACTCACTCACACACTCATTGTCACTCCCTCCCTTAATACCAATCACTCAATTAATATCAATCGGTTACTCATTCACTCACTGAATATCACTCAGTCACTCTCTCACTTGAAATCATTTACTCACCCTCTAACTGAGTTAACGTTGCTCACACCCTGAGTCTGTTCATATCACCCACTGCTCATCTAATATCACCCACTCACAATCAGACACTCACAACATAACTTAACATTACTCACTCACTCACATGATATTGCTCACTCACACAAAGTCACTCACTGACTGAATATCACCGACACACTCACTCCCTGAACATCACTTAATCAACAAATGTCACTCACTGACTTGAAATCATTTACTCACCCACTCACTGAATATCACTCTCTCATTCAATATCGTTCATTCATTCAATGTCACTCACTCACTCGCTCACTCACTCACTGTCACTCACTCACTTGATATCACTAGGTCAATTACTATCACTCTCTTACTCACCAGCACTCACTGATCATCTTAATCTACGATCATGCACAAAACGTAACCATACCCACTCACTTGATCCTGATCATCACTCACTCAACCAATGTCATTCACTCTCTTGAAATCATTTAACCACTCACTTAATATTACTCATTCACTTAAGAGCACCCTCCTACTCACTTAATATCTTTCATTCAATATCACTCACTCACTTAATATCGCCCACTTACTTACTTACTTTCTCACTCACTTGGTCACTCACTAATTTACACTTGCTTAATATCACACACACTCACTGAATATCGCTCACTGAAACACTATCACCCACTGACTTTTCATGGGTGCACTGAATATCACCCACTCACTTAATATCTTTCATTCAATATCACTCACTCACCTAATATCGCTCACTTACTTACTTACTTACGCTCTCACTCACTTCGTCACTCACTAATTTACACTCACTTAATATCACACACACTGAGTGAACATCGCTCACTGAACCAGTGTCACCCGCTGACTTTTTAAATCATTTACTTACTTAATATCACTTGGTGACTTGATATCACTGAATTACTCACTTAATATCACACATTCATTCAAGGTCACTCACTCAGTCATGCACTCACTGAATACCACTCATTCACTCAGTATCCCTCACTCACTCACCTGGTTACTCACTCACTTAATATCTAAACATTACTCACTCACTCACTCACTTGATATCATTCACTCACTGAACAATACTCACTCACTCAATGAAATCATTTACTGACTCACTAAATATCTCACATTCATTCAATGTCACGCACTGACCTAATATCACTCACTTAATATGATTTACACAATCACTTTTCATATCACTGAGTCACCTCACACACATATTTACTTAATATCACTTGGTCACTTAATATCACTGCATTGACTCACTTGATATCGCTCGCACACTGATCCTTTTCAGATCACTCACTGACTTACCTAATATCACTCACTCATACACATTAAATTTTACTCACTAAATTTCTCTCACTCACTCACTCACTCACTCACTCATTTTCTAATTATCATTCTCTTGATATGTCACCTGGTTCATCACTCAATATCACTCACTCATTTTCACAGGCATACCACTCGCTCAACATCACCCAGTGTCACTTTACCCAATATCAAACACTCTCAAAGTTTCACTCTGTATGACTCACTCACTGAGACTTACCTAGTATCACTTACTCACTCTGACTCAAAACTCAGTCATCATCACTCTAACATGAGCCACTCTATAGCATTACTCAATGTAAAACATCTAATATGTACCTCGATCTCCCACTAAAACACTCACTCAATAGCACTCCCTCAACTTAATAAATATCATTCACTCCATAGACCTTACTCACTATAAATCAATACAATACAAGCAGACCCACTCACACATACATACTTATACATCTAGTGATGCACAGGGAATCATTAGAATCCTTACCATACCAAACATATGACCCACTGAACCTGTCAGTCACACACATACACTTATTCCTTCATCAGACATACAAACATACTCACCATTTTACAAAATCCTAAAGTCATAAACATTATACCATCCACACCAAGCACATGTAAATGTCAAATGAAATTTGACAACTTATTGACATCATTGTGCCATATAACCACAGCCATGAACCTGACATTGCATACATTTACTCAGATATTTCCATTCAAAAATGATGTCTGTGTTTCCATTGAATTTTCTTTTGACCACCAGAATTAAGTAGCCATTTAGTCATCCAGAAAGAACAAAGCCAAATTGACACAACTTTCACAGATTCATGGTGAGTGCTATACAGGCAGTTCCTATAGCTCCTAAGCCTAAGCTGATATTATATAGGCAGAAATGTCATTCACATTAGGCATGCCTCAGCATAAACTATATTGATATCTTTGTAACGGATGGAACTATATATATATATATATATATATATATATATATATATATATATATATATATATATCAAGGCATCGTCATTCTAGTCCTATCTTTTTCTTCTTTTTCTGAAATATATATATATATATATATATATATATATATATATATATATATATATGTAATGTCTAATTCCATATATGATCCTAGGCTTCCATAGCCCACTTAAAAGGGTCTATTTCTCCTCCTTTCTATCCCCTCAGGATGTGTGTGGTGCCCATATGCACGGGCACTGACACGTTTCTCTGTGAAATTGTGTAATGTAGTTCTCGTCATGAATATGACCTTAGCTGTTGAAACGGCGTTAAACATCTATTACTCACTCACTCACTCACTAACTCACTCCATATATGATCCAGAAGACCTTTTCAACCAATTTGAAACACTTATATATCATTACCAAGATAGAGTAAATGAAGGTTTTAATATAATTAATAACAAACTCTGTATTATTGATTCAATCTTTATTTTTGTTTGACATGATAATCCAACATATGAAGTCCATGATGTTTGGTGTAAATGTTAACTGGGCGCCTGTCCATTGCACAGTAGATCGTTCATTAAACATAGACAGATCAAACCGTTTTAGTTTAGCAAATATTTCTCCAAGCACTCATCGAACAATCATAATGCTCATTGGTAAGGTGCTGAGATGATCATTCTATATTGTTTACAGCAACGGAAGACTTGTAAAGCTTTAATTTACTGGCAACTGCTCTGTTATTCTAGAACTGGCAATACAATCAAACCCCAACCCACTTAAAGCATATAGGTTCATACTCTTTAAGACTATACTTAGAACTAATACCTTTACTCTATTACATGCTCTTGTAAAAATATATGGCTTCATTTAATATGCTTGAGCATTTTATTGATGTTCATTTCATTGTGCTTTGGCAAATGTAACACAACTTACAGTCAGTTATGGTCCTGATATTACTGAGATATCCAAAGATGCCAGGCTACATGGTGCCTACCATTGGATGTTTGCTAAATGCAGGGTCACGGGAAGCAGTTTCAGAGTGGGTGACCAGGGGGTTTTCAGCATCTTTTTACCTCCCTTTGCTTGACCTTTTAGTTTTGACCTTTTGAGGAGTTGGCCAAAAGTGGGGGGACATGTCCCCCCTGTCCCCCCTGCTTTCTACGCCCATGAAATGACATTTACTACATTGTTACATCATTGCTTGCTGCTTTTAAAGTGATAGAAGGAACGTGTTTTTTCTTCCCTTTGGATTAGAGGAAAATAACTATGAACATAGCGCTGTCATTCATTCAATCTGGTTTCAAAATATTTCTCCAGCCCCTCCAATTTAATAAGGGATAGTAGGACATTTTATGACGGTAGCCGACCCTGCCAGGTGGCACCTGTATGGTGTTTCACACCTTGAATAGGGTATACTTCAAGCCTGAAACAAGTCAACAGCTCTCAGCCATCCACAAACGGCTTTTCTCATTCATATCTATCAGTTTCCACTCCCAATTCTTAGGAAAGGTCTTTCATCAACATTTGGCAGTGGGGAAATCTGCAACATCTGCAGCATTATCTGTTTATTATCTTGGAAGTATCAAACACCCTAACATTCATACCCCATATCTTTCTGCTGTCGGAGAATCTAAAGAGGTATCATTATTATGTTTAAACTGGAAATCAATGTTCTTTCGTTTAATTTACTCTTTACATACAACATCCTTACATTAATTTCATTCACAGAGTTGTGCTTCGTGACATCAAAAATAGGTGGAAACATCTTGTGTTAAGCTTCATGATGACTGTACATGTCATTATTGAGACAAGTTTTCGTCCAACCACACAGACTCAAGATCGCAGCTAGGCTCCTCCTTCAAACAGGCATCCATCTATACATCATTATCACATATTCCTCAATTTAGTCATGAGTATAATTTATGTCATAGTTAAACATGGTTTTTGTCCAGAGTTTGAGTTTTTGCTGGCAATGCATATCGTCATCATTAAGATATTAAGTGTTTAGCCAGGAAGTGTTTTATGTCAATTGCTCCATTCTTCAGCAGAAGTTGATATTGCACAACTGTCCATTTTGGTCCCGGTATCTTGGCTGTCTGACCAGATTTGGTCCATATTGTAAGGTACCATCTTATTGTTACTTAGTCATTGATTATCCTTATATCAACTTTATACAAAATTGTCTTCTGATTGACCCAAGGGAGGTCATACAACTCACACAAGCATCTGAACTTTTTGTTTTCCACTAGCATATGGTTCCTCATAGTTCTCAGCATCCAAACAGTAATATTTCACTTTGTAATATCAGAGTTTTTAGTCTCATTCTAGAATGGTAGTCCACAGTGGCATCCGGAGTATAAATAGTCAGAGTTGAGGGGCTTCGGATATCCACAGCCCATAACATCCTTCTCAGTTGTATTCGTTGATGTTAACGATTATTAAGGTGAGGAGGTTCCACCCCCAATAAAGCCTGTAACAGTCAACCAACACCAATCTGTCATTAAAAGTTACAGTCTAATGTCCATGATCAAATTAACACTAACCAAAGAAATATATAGGAAAATACAATTTTCCTTTTTGTTATTACTAAATTTCTTTTAAGAAATCGTCTGAAAATATTGACACTGTAAATTTCCACTATCCTATGCATTAGAATCATATAGTTACCTGCTGAATGCAGTTTCTGTTCTGCTTGGTCCCTCGTTATTTCCTTCACTGATTCATTAGCAGGATCTCGGGGAGGAAGAGCATTGATCTGTTTAGGTGCCAGAGCATGGGCGCTTAGACCTGGACATTACGGAAACCTCCAGTGGCTTCAGGGCACCGCTGTGCAGCACCCAATTCCACATCTGAAAAATACAACAAGAACATCTCATCTAGGTTAGATTTGATTAGAAATATTATTCAGTATATGAATTAACTATATCATCATTATTGTGAATATCACATCTTGAAGTTAGATATGGTATTTTTCCCGATTTATAATCACTGAAAGTGGACTTGAAACCAACTGTTAATTCAATACTTCATTTTTTCATTTATTTGTCTGGCATGGGGAGACCACTAATCTAACCACCATTCCTTTCACCCACTCATAAAATCTCTTCACTCAAGTACCCATTCATTTTTTGAAATTCATTTACCTATTCATTCAATTACCATATGGGCCATAGATTGTATCTTGTCTTATATCAACGCTGTTTACAATGGCATCAATTGTTTATCTGGTTCTGGCATAAATGTATCTCTATATCCTTTAACAAAGTCTTCTTGATCCTTAAATCTCACTCTGGAAGAAATACCCCGTCCATTTTTCCAGCCTTAAGTCTAACTCTTCCACTTACACACTACGTACCGGACTTGCCCCTTCACCCGTCCATTGCCACAAAGGCACTCAATCATACATTTGATACTGATCTATAAATAGTCTTAGTGATGCATTACATTTCAGCAACTTCCATCTTATCACACTAGTATCGCTCAAACATATCGCTTGTCATTCATCCACATAGCTCACTGAATTGCTGAGCTACCAATACATTCACTTACGCACTGACATACTAAGTCGCTCTCCCGGTACTCATTCACCTACTCAATTAGTTAGTGTTGTCAATATTAACCTATTCATGTAATCACCTCTCTATACATTCTCCAATCACTCAGGTATGGATTTATTCACAATCTCAATTAGCTACTCATATATTCACTCTCTGTTCATTCATCCAATGATTCAAATCCCAATATCAATTCATCATCTAATTTGCTATCTAGCTGTTCTCTCATTTATACACACACTCAGTCCCTCACTCACTCACTCACTCACTCACTTATTCACTCACTCACTCACTCACTCACTCACTCACTCACTCACTCACTCACTCACTCACTCACTTATTCACTCACTTGTTCACTCCTTCACTCACTCACTCACTCCTTCACTCACTCCCTCCTTCACTCACTCACTCACTCACTCCTTCACTCACTCCTTCACTCACTCATTCACTCACTTGTTCACTCACTTGTTCACTCACTGACTCCTTCTCTCACTCACTCACCCACTCTTCCACTCACTCATTCACTCATTCACTCATTCACTCCTTCACTCACTCATTCACTCACTCTCCCACTGACTCACCCATTCATTCACTCGCTCATTCATTCATTCAGCCACTCACTCAGTCACTCATTCAGCCACTCACTCACTCACTCGTTCATTCATTCACCCACTCACCCACTCACTCACTCACTCATTCACTCATTCATTCACTCACTCATTCATTCAGCCACTCACTCACTCATTCATTCAGCCACTCACTCACTCACTCACGTACTCATTCAGCCACTCACTCACTCATTCATTCACCCACTCACTCACTCACTCATTCATTCACCCACTCACTCACTCACTCATTCATTCATTCATTCACTCACTCATTCATTCAGCCACTCACTCACTCATTTATTCACCCACTCACTCACTCACTCACTCACTCATTCACTCACTCACTCACTCATTCACTCACTTGTTCACTCACTCACTCACTCACTCATTCACTCATTCACTCACTCATTCACTCCTTCACTCACTCATTCACTCACTCTCCCACTGACTCACCCATTCATTCACTCGCTCATTCATTCATTCACCCACTCACTCAGTCACTCATTCACTCATTCACTCATTCATTCACTCACTCACTCACTCACTCACTCACATTACTACACATCTGATCACTCAGTCGCTCACCTGCTGTCTCACCCAGTCAGCAGTACATTTATTCACTAAGTCACTTAGCTAACTTTTTGTTCACTAAATCTATTGATTCAACATTTCATTCATTTACACTATTAGTTACCTACTCATATCGTCACTCTCTATTCATTCATCTGATCCCATGGTCACCACTCTTACACACAAACATAAACAACACTATACATTCATTTACTCAAGTACTTAGGTTTCCAATGATTTATCAATCAGTCATATTTTTCCATTCACTCTGACAAACACTTTGCCATTCATTTACTGATTACCTCATATACTGTACGTTCATCTAATATGCTTTCTACTTTTCACTTACTTGAAACACACCTTTTTATTGGCTTAGCTAACCCTTCATTTACATCACTTCATCTATTCTCCTACTCGCTCATTCACTCAGATATCCGTTCATTCATTCATTTGCTTTTTCAGTATTCTCTCATTCACTCATTGACTTACCTATTCACTCACTCACGCCATCCACTCAATCTTTGAATTGTCCAGTCACTCACACATGAAAACACTTTTCATTTCATTTCAAGTAATGGTGGAGCCACTGGATGACCTGGTACCTTAGTATAGTCTAGGTGCCATCTACCAAGTTTATTTACTCCATCACATGTACACATATCCATTTCTTGACACAGCTCTTCACTTCTTACCTCCTTACTCTGTCACTCAATCACCTATCTGCCAGTTAATAAAATGACATAATCAGTCTTTCATTCACTGAAATCACTTAGCTATCCATCAGTCACACAATCACATTGCACCATTCATTCACTCATTCAATTATTTAAGTACCCAGTTATTCATTTCTTAGTTGACCGTTTAAGCGCAGGGTTTCTCAAGTTAGTGCAGGTCTCGTTTGAGTGCAGGTTTTAGCACCCCCCTTTAAATGACCTTAAATGAGTGGAAATCCTGTATAAGCACAATAATTGTACTCATGTTACTGCCCCCTCACTCACCTAACAATGCGCATATCCAATCATTCATATCCGTCCACCCATCACATACTTATAGGGACCACTTTAAATGCCATTCACTAAAGTGTTGATATAATCTTCCATCCATTCATAATACATTAACTTTCTTATTCACTCCCCCAATCATCTATTCTCAACCATTCACTCATTCACTTATATTCAATCACACCAAAGTAACTACCAGTGACTACTTCACAAACCTAGGCAGTTACACACCTCATTACCATCCAGTCACACAATCACTCCTGGTTCTGCCTTTTAAAATCTAAATCTTTCGGTGAATCGAGACATTTGACCACTTAAATTAACATCTGTTTACAGTCACCCACTTACTCACTAACATATTCATTCAAGCCCTTCCTACCATTCTCAATCATTCACTCAATACATCACAATAATTACTGACATTAGTAACTCTCACATGCATTCATTTAAGGTGGGTCGCTACCACTGAATCAAAGATCCTAGATTTTCTTAATTTTTCTCCCAGAGTTACCAAAAAAAAACACATCTAGAACAAGAATATGAAAAGAAAAGTAGGGGGTCCCAAGCTACTTTTTCTACAGCTTTTTGAAAAATAAAAGTTTATTTTCACCTAAAAAAAATCAGAAAAAAAAATGACTAAGAGTTGAGAATTTTTTTCTACATCTATCAAACACAGAAATATGAAAACTCACAAGGTGAACATTCTAATATCCTAATCTATCAAAAAAAAATTCTCCAATTAGAAGGGATTATGGATAATTTTCTCACATTTTGACAAAAAAGAGGATACATTTCCATTTTTTTATGAGAAAAACAATGAGATCATCCATTTCTAGACACTAGAATTTTCTTAGAATTTTCTGAAATATTCTTCAGATAATTTGCTTTTAAATAGGAGTAATTTTTATATGGGGTCCCATGCATTATTTCATACTTTTGGTCATTTGAAATAAAAAAAAAAAATATTTGAAAAATTAACTAAAATCCATATTCAAAGCACTGCATGATGGGTAAAGTATATACATCCTTGGCAAAACATTTTTTCATTATATGCCCTCAATCATTGTGAGCAGTATAGCATTGTCTAGGTAATATAAGGGGTATATTTGTAAGGTCCAAAAGAATGTCAGAGAATGAAGAAAATAATTCAGATGTAAATATGCTAAAATTTAAAGTTATCATAAAATAGACCCCCAATAATTTCTAGACACTTAGGGCACTTTTAGGTATGTGCCAACCAAAAATGATCTCATTCTGAAGAAAAAAACCTATATGTGCAGAAACGTGAGCAGTAGGCTCAATTTCGGTGGTAGCGACCCACCTTAATAAGTCACAAAGTCACTCATTGTTGTATGTAAATACATGTATACTACCCCCGCTTTCAATCAATAACCCACACACAATCACTCATCCACATTCCCTCATTCGATCATGCAATCACAATTCCCACTTATAATTGCTTCCTAACTCAAGATAACTTACTTACTCATTCATAATCACTCACTCACTATCCTTCACTTACTCATTCATAATCACTCACTCACTATCCTTCACTTACTCATTCATAATCACTCACTCACTATTCTTCACTTACTCATTCATAATCACTCACTCACTATCCTTCACTTACTCATTCATAATCACTCACTCGCTATTCTTCACTTACTCATTCATAATCACTCACTCACTATCCTTCACTTACTCATTCATAATCACTCACTCACTATTCTTCACTTACTCATTCATAATCACTCACTCACTATTCTTCACTTACTCATTCATAATCACTCACTCACTATTCTTCACTTACTCATTCATAATCACTCACTCACTATTCTTCACTTACTCAAATCTTTCCATTACTCACAATCACTCACTCACTCATTCACAATCACTAATTAACTGTTCTTCACTTACTCATTCAAAATCCCTCACTCACTCATAATCCCTTACTCACAATCTTTCCATTACTAACAATCACTCACTCACTCATTCACAATCACTCATTCACAATAACCCACTTACTCACAATCACTCACTCACTCAATCACTCATTCACAATCACTCACTCATTCACAATCATTCACTCACTCACTCATTCACTCACTCACCCACTCACTCACTCACTCACTCATTCACTCACTCACTCACTCATTCACAATCACTCATTCACAATCACTCACTAATTCACAATCACTCACTCATTCCCTCACTCACTCACTCACTCACTCATTCACAATCAATCATTCACAATCACTCACTCACACATTCACAATCACTCACTAATTCACAATCACTCACTCATTCACAATCACTCACTCACTCCCTCACTCACTCACTCACCCATTCACAATCAATCATTCACAATCACAACTCATTTACAATCGCTCACTCACTCATTCACAATCACTCACTCATTCACAATCACTCACTCATTCACTCACTCATTCACAATCACTCACTCATTCACAATCACTCACTCATTCACTCACTCATTCACAATCACTCACTCATTCACAATCACTCACTCATTCACAATCACTCACTCACTCACTCACTCATTCACAATCACTCACTCACTCATCCACTCACTCACTCATTCACTCACAATCACTCGCCCACGCACTCACCTTCCTACTCATTTACTCAATCATTTATTCTTCCAGTTATCACTCATAATCTCTTACGCGCAATCACTTCATTACTCACAATCACTCACTTGCTCATTCACAATCACTCATTCACAATAACCCACTTACTCACAATCACTCACTCACTCACTTACTCACAATCACTCACTCACTCACTTATTCACAATCACTCATTCACAATCACTCACTCATTCACCATCACTCACTAATTCAAAATCACTCGCTCACTCACTCCCTCACTCACACATTCACAATCACTCACTCATTCACAATCACTCGCTCACTCACTCCCTAACTCACTCATTCACAATCACTTTTAAAGAACTCGTAACCCGTCATTCGTAAAATTAGTTATTCACTTGCCCACACTTCCTTGAATATCTCCAAATTCTAATAGAACCACTAACTTACTATCTATTTGCATTAAAACACATTTTCGCATGTATTTAAACTCGTGAATTTCTGATTTTTGACCCCCCCCCCATGTCATATATTTGGTTAACTTGCCGATGCTGATGGCATACGGAAAATTAATCTTGTCATGCCGGGCCTGAGCTAGACTGAATATCACCTCTCCATGGTGGCCATTCCCAGACTGACATGAACTCATTGACAAAGTTGGAACAAGTGGGTAGCTTTGCCGTATGTAGTAACAGCCTTCTTCATATATACATCAAGATGGCCGCCAATGTCCTTTTGATGATGTGAGAAAGTGTAAATTACAGCCTAAAGTTGATGTGACCATGGCTAAAGTGATGTGATCTATTTGAGATAAATACCTCAAAATATTTACAAATGCAATGAGTTTTCAAAGTGATAGACCTGCAAAATTCCACTCCACTTTTAAGTGAGGGTTCCCAAGCAGCTCTTTTCGGTAGACAGAGATGCTACCCTCTCCAGCATGACGTAATTTTTGGATGGCCTCTATGCTTAGTGATTGATGGTGAAAACAAATATCTAATTTCATGTGTAATATTACTGCTACATATTCTATAAGTGCCTGACATAGTGTGATTTCCTTTGTGGGGCCACACCAAAAAAATAAGTTGGTCTACGGATCGCCCTCTCCATATTTTCGGGAATACAAATTTTTTTTCCATTAAAACAATCTTGTCTATGGATTTTGCTCACTTCACTTTCTACAAGTTTTCTCTTTGTGATGTTTGGCAAAACAAATTTTAAAATAAAAAAAAATTCGCTCGCCTCACTTTTCCAGCAAAGAATCCATTGGATGCCAAAAAATTCTTTAAAAAAAAAGAAGAAAAAATCACTCGCTGACACCATTTTTTCAAAACCAAAATCGTAGACAAACATTTTTATTTGTTTGGTGTGGCCTGTGTTACAACCTATAGATTACCCCCTCTGTGCCATACACAAGGTTGTGTGTGCAGAGCAGGAGGATATCAACACTGCCCCCCCCCCCCCCGCCCCCACATGAATTTGACAACCTCGAAGGGACAAATTTTCATGATGCACTTAAATTCGCAGGGGCCAGCTCTGGCTGTGAGTCCATGGCGGTATGCTGTCTGCCCCCGTTCCGGTTGCACTAGCCCCAAGGGGCTGGTCAGCCAGTGAACCCTGCCCCCTTGTATCATACCGATCCAGATGTAGGTGGAAGGTAGAGAACGTCAGGTCTGGGGATGTAGCTCAGTGGTAGAGCGCTCGCTTGCAAGTTGAGAGGTCCCGGGTTCAAAATCTGGTGTTTTCAAGTACGTTTTCACCGATCTCTAGATTGGTGGAAACACCGAGTGGCCCTGGCCGTGTAAGGGGGGTTACGGAACTCGGTGGCTGGGCCAGTTAACACTTCAACCTGCTAGGGGTAAACTAGTCACCTGCTGGAGGTTGGGTTAGAGGAGTAGGGTTGGCTGATGCTGGTGGGGAGGAGTGTAGGGGCCAGCTCTGGCTGTGAGTCCATGGCGGTATGCTATCTGCCCCTGTTCCGGTTGCACCAGCCCCAGGGGCTGGTCAGCCAGTGAACACTGCCCCCTTGTGTCATACCGATCCAGATGTAGGTGGAATGTAGAGAACGTCAGGTCTAGGGATGTAGCTCAGTGGTAGAGCACTCGCTTGCAAGTTAAGAGGTCCCGGGTTCGAAACCCAGTGTTTCCAAGTACGTTTTCGCCGACCTCTACATTGGTGGAAACAGCGAGTGGCCCTGCCCGAGTAAGGGGGGGCTACGGAACTCGGTGGCTGGGCCGGTATGACACAGTTAACGCTTCAACCTGCTAGGCGTAAACTAGTAAACCTCGCTGGAGGTTGGGTTGGAGGAGTAGGGTTGGCTGAAGCTGGTGGGGAGGAGTGTAGGGGCCAGCTCTGGCTGTGAGTCCATGGCAGTATGCAGTCTGCCCCCGTTCGGGTTGCACCAGCCCCAAGGGGCTGGTCAGCCAGTGAACACTGCCCCCTTGTGTCATACCGATCCAGATGTAGGTGGAAAGTAGAGAACGTCAGGTCTGGGGATGTAGCTCAGTGGTAGAGCACGCGCTTGCAAATTGAGAGGTCCCGGGTTCGAAACCCGGTGTTTCCAAGTACGTTTTTGCCGACCTCTACAAGTGCAACGTTCTTTTTTCTGTGGTGTGAAGGCATGTGAGAAGCAGCTGTAATTTATGATGGTGGCTGCTTCCAAAGTTATGGTGTCTGGATCCAGCACTTACAGCTGGCATCTTTTGGGCTTCCCTCATCCCTCCTTAAACAATTCTGATAAATATAGCCTCCTTCTCTTCTTTTATGCACATATTCACGTACACAAGTTCAACCAGATCATTCATTCACCTACACTTTACCTTTTGCCTTTGACCCACACCTCATATACTCATGTTCGCACCGACTGATTTTTGCTGATTCACTCATTTTTTCAGTGTACTTATTGTTATTTACTGATTCATCTCACACCATTGGCTCTAGACAGATTCATAATACCCTACACTGGTGTCCTGCAGGTATTGTGGGCATATACCTGTAGGGTATACTTGATGGCTTTTTTTTTATGATAGGTTCACTTGAAGTCCGATAGATCTTTGTCAGTTTTAGATATCCAATTACAGGATATATACATATATTCAAATATCTGTATAGAAGAGACAT
The DNA here is from genome assembly GCA_949317995.1 of Acholoe squamosa. Classification (NCBI taxonomy): domain Eukaryota; kingdom Metazoa; phylum Annelida; class Polychaeta; order Phyllodocida; family Polynoidae; genus Acholoe; species Acholoe squamosa. The sequence goes on along the minus strand of OX439038.1, from coordinate 88,891,931 downwards.
GTGTACCTTTGGAGTCAAAGGGTGCCCCTTGTGGGTGAAAACAGGGAATGATTGACTGGTAACTTCTTAGGCACGACCTGCCTGTATACATACAGGTAGCCAGCCCAGTTATATATACCCTCACTTCTGCTACCTCAGAATCTTCAGCCATTCTTGTTGAATTTCATATTCAAACTGACCAATACAACTTTCCACTCATTTATATTAAGTTAACTTTGAGTCAGCGTTCTGACCTCACTCACCGAATGTCTCACTGACTTACCTGTATATTATTATAGGATCATTTATATGAACCCTTCCATCCACCAACTCTGGTGTGTGCTCATTAACTAAGATGATGAGTTGCTTATTGACTTACTCATCTCCTGAGTCATATCAATGCATCGTCCCTGATTTACCCCCACTCATCCATACTCATTTACTCATGCTCTCATCTCATGTACTGCTGACTTACCCCACCATTTTAACTAACTGCCTCGCACGCTGACCACAGCCTTTTCTATTATGTATATTGACCTTTCCATTTAATTCTGTAAAGGCCACTGATGTAGGAGTGTATCATGCCCTTTGAACCCCATGATGTGCCAATCAAGTGCTGGCAAGACTGCTTGCCAGTACTTCATGGGCTTATATTCTATAATGTACTCCCTCCATCACCTCATTTATGTAGTCTTTGTCATACTAACCACCTTGTATACAAAACACTCCCTACTCATTCAACAATCAGATTTTGAGATTGTGTCATGTGATCAGTAGCGAGAGAAGGAGCGGCAAAATCTGGCCTACCTGAGTCAGATCTGAGTGTTGTGTGGGAGAATAAACACCTTGTTCATCCAAAGCTTACTCACTACCAATTTATATCAGACTTGGTTGGGCACTCCTCACTTTCTCTCTCTCCCTCTCTCCATTTCTTTTTCTTGCTCCCTCTCGTACTTCCTATGGAAAGATTGTAACGTGCCTGAAACATGCCGGTAACTATGGCATCACATGCTTTGAGGCAGGTAACAATTCAGGCCAGTGACGACTTTGGGAGGTCATGTGATCATATACATCAAAATCAAAATAAACTTTATACTGACGGATGTCAGTCACTGATAGACAGCGTAGGTACAATATCCTTAGGGTCCTCAGCTCTCTAGTTCTATTAGATCTTCCAGATTTCTTTCCTAATTCAGCCCTAATCTTTTAGATTCCACTATCAATGCTCACCGGTAGCCAACTGGTGGACGATGGCTGTCTGCCATCAGTGCATGTGACGTCATGACCTCATGACCTAATTGGACTCAAAATAAGGCTAGCCATCGTCACTGTCCCTGGGGCTGCTCCTACTTTCTCTCTCCCCCTTTTCCTCTCTCCCTCCCTCTCTCTTACTTTCTCTTTCTCCTCTCTCCCCCTCTTTCAGTTCCGTTCCCTTTCTTTCTAATTCTTATTTGCATTCACCAACCTACACAGGTATGTCTCTTCATGAACATGAATGAACACAAAGACTGCGACTTTTCTAGTCAAGCACTCCAAAAGTCATCAAGTGGGTCTTGCTTGCACTTACTCTATAGCATCTGAAAATCCCTTTCTGTCTGGAATTTTCAACAATTAGAATAACTACTATGTGTAATGCATCATGCTGGTCTTTGACACCTTGGCCAAGGGTCAGCATCAAAACATTGCTTGGGCTGTCCATCAAAATAAGTAATAACTACCGTATGGTAAAAGGATATCCTTATGGTGGTAATCGAAATAACCTTTTTACTTTATGTTTAGCACTATTCATTTCAATGAGCACTACCAAGTCATATATCATTTAGATTAACCACACAACCAGTCTCTGGCTCAGGTTTTAAGCCTATGTTATATTGATGTAACTTCCAAGATTTGGAATATGTGTCCAATAATCAGTCATAGTGATTATTCGCATATACTCCACCAGGGGGAGTCCCCTTTCAGGTCACTTCATCATCTCACCACTAGGGGGAGACTCCATCTATCTTCCTGGTCCGTGAACCCTTTCGGGGAGAAACGGTATGATCGGAAGTGTGTCCCTGGTACCGGTGAATATGCGAAAGTTTACTGCTCATATTTTACAAGCGAAATTGGCGCCACGTTAGCGCTTCTCCTCGAAAGACATAACCTTACTGGTCTGGGTGTCTACATTCAAATCTCATGTCAACTTCACTGTGATCGATTCAATACTTGCTCAATTTTTTAATACATTATTCAATATTCCAAATGAAAATAGACCTATTTAGGTGAAACCATTTAGATAGATCTGGTCTTTGAGGATGAACATCCTGAATGTAAATTTCATCTGGTATAAATCTGGGGATCTGATGACATCTGAATGAAGAGACAGTTGTCTTTTCAAGGTGTCTTTCCACTTTCAGTGATCAATTCATTTAATATGTAATTAATTCATTTAATACATATCAATGTTTAGGCCAAATTAAAAAAAAAAAGGTTTGTTTCCAGTAACCCGACTGACCGTAGCAAAGCAAAGGCAAAAAAAAAACATTTTTTCTTTTTATGATTTTGGAGAATTTTGTCTCATGTTTTCACATTTTAAAGAACTTTTTCATTACTTTTTGAGGATTTATCCTGTACCCTTTTCATGTTCTTCCCCTCTCTCACAGTTGTCATTTTCCCATCATCATTTGACAATGAAATCAAAGAATTTGATACATCCATTGATATGTGCCATAACATTTCCTATATAAATGTAAAAAGATTTTTTTAAAAAATCAAAAAAATCCGACCCTACTATTTCAAGTCATGTTACTGGAAACACACCTTTATTATTTTGGCCTTATATTCACTGATAAGATACAAACACTTGATTAGTATTACCATCTAGACTAGCCCGCAGCACATTGAAGTGCTAAGCAGCACACACCCCGACAGACTTACTTACATTGCCTCAAAAGGTCTAAGAATTCATTACATAATTTTGAATAGTGGGGTCGGTGCAAACACTTCTTTTACTTACCTTTTTCCTACATATTTACTTTATCATTTATCCCCAGCTTTGATGTTTTCATGAAGTTCAGTCCAGTATTTTGGGCAAACTTATGAAAAATATCACCTCAGTCTGAAGGAAACGCTAATCATGCATCGTGTCCAAGTTTCAGAGAGGAAAAACTGAACAACAAGTATTTGCACCGACCACCATGTCTGGTCCTTGAATATTAGTCAAACAGACCAATCCCAGATAAAAATCTCGCAAGGGCGTGGGAAGACATTCAAGACATTCACCAAATTGTGACTTGAGTTAAATCCTCAAAGCCAGGTATCTTTACTTGTATTTAAACCAGAGGGAAAATTTAGTATCATAAGTCTGATTGCTGTGCTGCCACCTAGTGTCTACCTGTAAGTGAGGCCTACCTGATGTTTGATGTGATTCATGTTGTCCATGTGGTTACCAGCCGAGTGTTGGTCTTAGTGTTGGAAGGCAAGGAATGCACCCAGGTCTTTGCCCGTCTCCGTCAAGAAGAGTGCAGCACAGACTGTTTCTGAAAGTATTCGCATCATATTTCTACAATAAAATATGCACCATAATCGTAGTTAGATAGGGCACTAATTTGTAGTCAAGTGCATCTCATTAAAATTTTGCTATTTTTCTCAGTATTTTTGTTTAGAAAATGTGATTTTGAGTGAGTGTGTTTCTAGTCATATAATACAGCAATAAGGTAATAAATTGATTGATATATCTTGTTATTATTTGTTTCATGGATTCTTATTAATGTTCGGAGTAAGGTATGTGGATACTCTAAAGTAGAGATATCAAGATTAATTATAAAATGTGATGATATACATCAGGGTGCTAAGCAGGATTGGTTTTAACTGAAGATGTAGGGGAAGGTTTACAGGTGTCTTTGAATTGATGTAGCTTTATATAGCCAGTGATCTTAGAACTCGTAAGATGAGGTTTTCAAGTTGTAAAACAGAATTGCAAGATACTTGGTTATTGTACAGGCCATTAGAAATATTTTTGAGTTCCTGAGTAAACGTAAGAACAATATTTCAGTATAAAACTTTACTCACCATGTTTGTGTTGGCAGTGGCTGATTAGGACTCGTGGCTTGAGCTTCTCAGTCAGGGAATGACTCAGCCAATGGCCCATGTACGAACACCGATCTGCGATCATACCTGCAACGATAGAAACATCTGTGCTGGTCAATAACCTGTTCACTAACAACATAGGTATGGTATTAGTGAATCAAGTCAACTAAATCTACTAAAAGAGTTAGACAGTATTCATAACGTGCTATTTATATTTCACATGAATGCCAACATATCTCCATTATTGGAGGTACCTGATATCCATGTGATACATTTTCTTTTATAAGAATAGAAGAAGGTCTACTGATTAAAGAAGTTAGGAGTATAACTACATATCAATTAAAACACATATAATGCTATGATTAGGGTTCTGGCATGTTTCACAGATATGGGAGTGTACATAAAAATGATGCACATTAAAATTGTCTCCACTCTTCTGTGAAACAGACCATTCACCCACACAAAAGTGCTAAGCAAACTGAAAATGATATCATAATGGCAACACCATGATATCTGCAAACCACACAGACTGCACACGAGTATCCTCCAACACATCACACACAACTATGTACTCTGTCCTTTTTCTCTCTCCTTTCAGGTCTTCCAGGCACAAATGACTAACTCAGAACACAGTGTGTGGTATCTAGTTTAATAACTGCTGCAGCCGGGCTGGAACTGAGCGGGGTTAGTAAGTGTTTCACTCTTGGCATTCAAACCTCTTCATACAATCATACACAGTACAACGGTTGTTTGTCCTTCTCAGCTCGTCCTTGTGTACTTGTCAGGATTCCAACTTTGCAGCTTCCATGCTAACTGCCAAGGCTGGCCTTGCCAAGGGCAAAGTCATTCGGGAACCTGAAGGTTTCAGTGTGTCCTTCATAAAAACACACCAAGGACTGTATGTGACGTTCTTGTGAGTCACTTTGTGTGTTGATTAAAAACCACATATCTAAACCCATTTTGATATACGAGTTGGTTCTTTAGTGGGTTCTCAAAATTACTAGTTGTGTACACCTTGTAAACCAATGAGATGCTTGCATGTTTCTCAAAACAGGCTGAAAGGGAATATTCATTAGTTGACAAGCATAAATGATAAAATTGTCATCATGCTGAAATTGAATAACATGGTAGCAATGTACAAAATTTAACCCAAGACTCACAGGTACTGATCTTGCTGTAGTCATTTCCATCCCCAAGACAAATAGAAAATTCACAGCAATTGTAGTTGCTAGTTTTAAGTCAATATTTATAAAGTACTCAGCTTGGGTTGGACTTCCAATGTCCTATTCACAAGTCATGCAATTGCAGTTCAGATGACGCTGATATATAAAAGTTCAAACCTTCAGCTGCACTTTTCAAGTTGATGTCTAGAGAGTTCTCAACTTTTGGGACATGCAGGTTTAATCGTTCACAACTTGCCCACATGTTTTTGCTCAATTGACATATGAATGTTCATAACGTTAGAGGATGAAGTTCCATGATCAAGGTAATATATAAAGTCTATCAATTGCAATTTACTGTTTCAGGAATTTTCACATTTTACTGACCGGGTTATCATGATGCCATCACCTTGGAGACCAGGTGTCATTGTTCATAGTCATATCAGTGAAACAGTGAAATCAGTGATCATTGTCATTGTCACTGACAAGTCTTTGTACATCAAGTACAACAGTCAGTGTTAGAATTCAAAGTGTCTCTTGATCACCATTTCCACATGCTGATCCAAGAGACCCATACTTGGTGCTATAGTTTGTAATTTCAGTTCGCAGGTGTACGTACAAGTTCGTTGTAGATGCAGCACAATTGACGGAGCTGGTTAGAAGCCACACAGAGATTTCAGAGCAATACACTCGATGTATATCATGATTACAAACAATAGCCACAATCAGCCATCACTAAGATATGGTAAGGGTATGATATGTATCCTTCACCTGACATGGTAGTGTTCATAAAGCTCAATTCTCCAAGTGAAGGGCCCTGTATGTAGGGCTATTGCTAATGATAAGGTGTTGTCCGTTGCAGCAAGAGTTTGATTTCAGAGTCAAGTGCGGGTCTCACACTGATAATTCACTTTATGATATCCAGGTGTATCACAGCTTCTACCTCACAATTGTTCAGATACTTACCTTTTTTTTGTCTTTTGTGAAGCTTTTGTGCTTATTTACAAATTGTCCATTGTATATTGGTTTCTGTGAAAACCAAACAGGCTGAATAGCATCTTTTCAATTGTTCATGATTATTTGGGATCACACTTTGCAAGTAAATAAAGCACTGTTAGGTGTGAATAGTCGAGAAATGTTCTCATTGTCGAACTTAGTGTATCAACAATTTGTCAGATGTCACTGGAACTATTTCAGTTTGAATAAGGACTTCTGTACAGTGTTCATTTGTAGACTTTGATGTCTTTTGTGGGGCATTTAGCCATCATTCGCCTACTATTCATTCCATATCATACCCATCATTTCAATGGGAATTCACTTCTTCAAAGGATAGCATTTGATTCAAAAAACCACTGAACTGCAGGCTTTGCTTCACAATGCTTTATATATACTTACCTTCTTAGAATGTCTTAATGAAGCATTTGTATGTTCAAATTGTTCATAAAAAAATTGTTCTTGCAGTGGTATTGGGTAAAGGCTGCCTAGTGTCTCTTTGATAGTTCATAGTCTTTTGGCATTAGACTGTTCATGTAAAATGATAAAGGTGTCTTTCTTGATAAACCACTGAGTGTTCATCATTGACACCAACTGTGCTGCACTTAAACACTGGCTGTCCCACTTAGTCGCCACTTTTGCTTTACAGTCCTCCACATACTTACCTATCGAAATATATTGTGCAAAGCAATTTGTGGTTATTTGCAAATTGTTCATTGTTGATTGTTTATATAGTGGGGTGTGATTGTCTTTTCAAGTGTGCATCATCGTAAGGTTTAATAGCTTTCCTGATGTAGAACAATCAGTTCATTGATAATGTTCACTGTTCATATTTTAGTGCCTTTTTGTCCAATGTTGGTGTCCTTTTAAAGAGTGGCACCACTCGGTAACTGCATCTGCTTCACATTAATTACTTACTTACCTTTTATAGTCTTTTTTGTGAAGCATTTTGCTATCATTTGCATAGTGTTCATTACACAGAGTTCTTGTAGTAGCTGTGTAGGTACCCAAGGTCAATCTGTAAAGTGTCTCTATCAGAGTTCAAGTTCAATGGGTCTTACACTCCCATGATGACCACAGCTGATGTAGTCATGAAATGACAAGTAGTGTTCATTGTTCATATTGTCACTTTGTCCAGCGTTGACATACATCAGTTCATAGACGTGTTGCTCTGAATGAAGAAGTGTGGCTTCTATAGTATCCACTTGGCTCTGGTCTTGCCACTCTCTAGTCTTGTGGCACATAATTGAATTAATGGTGAATAATTCTGTCTTGCCTGGCATTGGGCTCATTGGTTAACCATATTTACAAACCTGATACATCATTGCAATTCACATTATGATGAATACATCAAAAACATCATAAATCATATCAATGACACATCAACATAAACTGGCAAATATGTCCTAAATATACCTGGCAAACCATAATTGCAGTGTGCTTAAGGTCGTGATATAGCCTGAAAATGCTTTACGATTATAAAGTAATCCAGTGTGGCTGATCATTGGCTTAAAGCCAAATGTACGGTCCATTGTTCTTAGGAGCACAGATGAGATAGATATCACAGGCCTGTCTATCTCATCATAGTTCATAAGGCTGTTCATATGATGAACTAGGCCTCTGGAAGTTAAAATCAATACAACCATCCTCAGGTCATACATAGGCCACTAAAGTCAATATCTAAGTTAATAGCACTATCCTAGTAAGTAGAATATGGTTGGCACATACCACAATCCAATTATGACTCCTTACTTTGCTGTTTGAGATGATTGCTGATGGTCCAGGAGGGCCCATGTTGTAGTTCGAGAAGCAGCTTGGTTGCGCAGGAAGCACTTCTCATTACTTACCAAATTGTCTTATTACAAAGAGTTTGAGGCAAATGTGTATTGCCTGCAGATCTTTTGACTTCTAATAAGGAAATGTCAGCAGTGGTAAATGTGCCTTGGATGTTCCTGGGCAAAGCATTCGATAGTCACAGCATTCATAATATTTGTGGAGAGTTATTCTGAGAGGGGTGATTCAGAAGTGCACACACCAGATCAGCATAAATAACCTTAGTGTCTCATTCTCATCTGGTGAGTGTAGCAGGCTTATTCCCACCAGTACAGGATGTGGAAGTGCTCACCATGCATAGATATTTAGGTCATTACAAATTTAGAAGATTACTAAATACTTACCTGGTCCCTATTTTAAGATTTGTCAAGAATCTATTACCGGAAGAAATAATTTTCAATTTAGATAAGTTTTGCCTATTTTTACTTTTCTAAGAAAAAAAATCATAGATGTTTTTCAAGGCCATATATAGGTGAGAATTTCATCTATAGTTTCTTGGTGGGAACAAGTTGACAAGTTTTAAATGTCAGTCTTGACTGTTCATGCACTTCATTCTTGTCTCCCAAATGTAGCTTTCTCATTCGTCTCTCAATAAAGTTCACACATCATCACCCCATCTTTGTAGGTATCATATAATATAAGTTCACTGTCTTTGACAAAGTCAGATCTGTTACTCAGGCTCTTGTCTTTGAAAAGGGCACATATCCTTCCTTCTAGGAGTAACACTCTCCAAGTTTAGTCTCTCACACAATCTCTCAAAGTTTGAATAGATTTCTTTTAAAGTCAAACCAACTCGATCATTCTATATAAAGTCACACTGGAACAAGCAAAGTCTATTAAAGCCATACCAGCTTGATTGATCACTTTCAAAGTCAGACGGGTTCAACAGTTCATTTCTAAAGTCACTCTACTTGAATAGTTCATTTTCAGGTTGCTGCATCCACTCTTGTCACACAAAGCACATCAATTATCGTAAAGTATATTCAGGCCATACACACATTCTCATCACACACATTATACCCTAATTGCCAGTAACGATCATTCACACAATTCTTACCATTGTAACACCAATTATATCATTTATACCTCAAAGTGTACACATACATGAACCAACTCGTACCATTGAATGACTTTGACATCTTGGTAGGGACCAGCCCACAGACCTAGAGTTCAAGTGCACATGAATGTGCTCGGGTAATGTCAGTTCAATGTCTCTGCAGCATATAAATAGTTCTTCAGCTCTTCATGTTTGTAAATGTCAGAATTTTGCCAATGAATGCCACAGCCACCACATGCTCTCAAAGTGTCAATATAGGAAGCAAGGTGCATGTGTCAATTAAACATGATACATAATAAAGTTGTAGAGTTTTTGCACCATGTAGTCTTTTTGTCTCAGATGTTGAAAGTTTAAGGCACCTGCCATTCAATAAAGTGTCTGATAAGCAAACTGTTCAAAGTTCAAGGCAACCACCATTTCATCATAGCTTGATTCATCATTTTTACACAAATGTTCTTATCATAACACAGATTGATCCATGATCTCCTGATGGAACGACTGGTATTGACAAACCCTGTCATAATGTGTGATCATGGAAAATTGTCATTGGTACAACCAGACACTGGAATTGACTGTCTCACATAGTGTCTGAGTTTGTATTGTACATATTGGTGTTGTTTATCCTGTCACATTGAGGCATGTATAGAGTTTAGTGTCTGTCTCTGCCTATATGAACATGCCGTGGGCTAGGTTCACTTTTCTGGCTATCACTATACTTACCATCTGTGATATAGTCATTTATTGTCAACGATGGGGTACCGTTAATGTGTGGATCAGAGATGCCAGCTTCATGTTGTGAGTCTATTGTACTGGGAACTCCTCACAGGTATGTAACAAAAACTGTGCACTGTTACAAAAGTGTGACATCGATGTCCACTCACTTGACAATCTCATCAATCCATATTTACTCCTTGGATTTGCTGCAAGAAACTGATTAGTTCGTGCCATGGCTAAGATATAAAGATATCAAAATAAGGTAAAAACAAAAAGCTGTATCTCAACTGGGATCTAAGAATTCAGATATGTTATAGTAAAATAATACTGTAACATGGCAACCCGTCTTAGTTGAGGGAAGGGAAGGGCAGTGGGGCTAAACATTTGAAAGATAGCAATATTAAATTAACAACAAATGGCTTCAACATTTGTTTCATAGATCTTTACTAATTATTCATACCAGTCTGTTATACAAGAAAATACGGGAAAGTCTTATTAAAACTTCTTAAAAAAATTATAGAACAATTGATCAATGTATGTAAGTATTTTATTGTTCAAATACCAATGAAATGTTATCTTTACACTTTAAATGTCTCTTGTCTTCTGTTTATTCTACATTTCTTGAATTAAGCTTAAGATAGTTGAAGAGAAAATATTTCAAAAATAACAAATGCCATCTGGGGCCTGTCTTTCCTTATGCTTAAATATATAAAAATGATACAAAATCATAGCAGATACGGACAATACATACGGACACATACGGACCTCTGTATGTCACATAGGAGGTCTGTATGTAACATACGGACCTCCATAAATCACATACGGACCTCCATAAGTCACTTTTAGGATACCACATGGTACCCCCGTATGTGATTTTCCCACATACGGTCCGTATGTGTCCGTAAGATAGGGAAAAACAGGGCCCTGACTTATCATGGTCATCATTTATCCTTTTTTCTTAATATACATTTAAGTTGAAATTACCAAGTTGAAATAATTATATATTGTAAAACAATCAAATAGAATGTTATCTATGTAGAATTTTCTGTTGAACTACTAAAATGTTGAATTCTATTCTTCAGCTTTTTCCTATTCTGTCCTTATGTCTTTGTAGGGTTCTTTTTAGTGGTCTTTCAAGTGCTCTTTCTCCTGTCTTCAATCTTCCAGTTTCCTTTTATCTTATCTCCTTTCCTCTTTCTGCTGACCTCCTGTGTTCCTTCTTGTCGTCTTCTTTCCTCTGGTCTCCCTTCATCCAGTTTTGCTGTTTCTATTCTATTCTTGTCTTGTTTTGGCCTTTCCAATATTTCTCTTTATCCAGTAATTTCTCCCCTAGTCTCCTTCTAATGTCATCTTTCTCTAATCTTCTTGTCTTCATTCCTCTTCATTCTTCTTGTTATCCTCTATATTCTAGACTTCTTTCTTCTGTCTTCCTTCTTCCACACTTCTGTCTGCTTTCTTCTCGTATTCTTTCTTCTAACTGCTTAGTTCATTCTTCTGATCTCCTTTTTTTTCTTCTGTCTTTAAGTCTTCTCTCTAGGTGTATTTAATTTTTAATGTTTCCAGTCTATTTTTTCTCATCATCTCTCTTATAGTCATTCTTTCAGTGATTTCCTTCTTCCGTCTTTCTTCTTCTTGGCTTCTATCTTCTGTCTTCCATCTTCTAGTTTCCTTACTTTTTTCTTCTAGTCTTCTTATTCTAATATCTTTTTTCTAGTCGTCTGTCTTCTTTCTTCTAGTATTCTGTCTTCTTTCTTCTAGTCCTCTGCATGTTTCTTTTAGTCTTCTATCTTCATTCTTCTTGTCTTCTTTTTTCATTCTTCTAGTCTTCTTTCTTTTTTCTTCTAGTCTTCTATCTTCACTTTTCTAGTCTTCTTTCTTCTAGTCTTCTTTCTTTTTCATTCTAGTCTTCTATCTTCTTTCTTCTAGTCTTCTTTCCTCTATTCTTCTATCTTCTTTCTTCTAATCTTCCTTCTTCTATCAGTTTTCTTCTAGTGTTCTTTCTGCTATCTTCTTTCTTCTAGTCTTTCATCTACTTTCTTCCAGTCTTCTATCTTCTTTCTTCCAGTCTTCTTTCTTCTTTCTTTCAGTCTTCTTTCTTCTTTCTTCCAGTCTTCTTTCTTCTAGTCTTTAATCTTCTTTAATGTAGTCTTCTTTCTTCAATCTTCTAGTCTCCTGTCTTCTTTCTTCTATAGTCTTCTCTCTTCATTCCTCTCATCTTCCATCGTCTTTCTTCTATCTTCTAGTGTTCTTTCTTTTAGTCGTCTATCTTCTTTCTTCTAGTCTTCTTTTTTCTAATCTTCTGTCTTCTATCATTTTTCTTCTTGTCTTCTCTCTTCTAGTCTTTCATCTTCTGTCTTCTAGTCTTCTTTCTATTAGTCTTCTTTCTTCTACTCCTCTGCATCTATCTTTCAGTCTTCTCTCTTCATTCATCTCATCATCAATCTTCGTTCTTCTATCTTCTAGTATTCTTTCTTCTAGTCTTCTTTCTTCTAGTCCTCTGCATCTATCTTCTAATCTTCTTTCTTCTTTCTTCTAATCTGCTGCTTCTTTCCTCTAGTCTTATATCTGCTTTCTTCCAGTCTTCTTTCTTCTGGTCTTCTTTCTTCTAGTCTTCTTTCTTCTACTCCTCTGCATCTATCTTCTAATCTTCTGTCTTCTTTCTTCTAGTATTCTTTCTTCTTTCTTCTAGTCTTCTTTCTTCCAGTCTTCTTTCTTCTGTCTTCCAGTCTTCTTTCTTCTAGTCTTTAATCTTCTTTCATCTAGTCTTCTTTTTTTTTATCTTCTAGTCTCCTGTCTTCTTTCTTCTATCTCCTCTCTTATAGTCTTCTCTCTTTATTCCTGTCTTCTTCCATCTTCATTCTTATATCTTCTAATGTACTTTCTTCTAGTATTCTATCTTCTAGGCTTCTTTCTTCTAGTCTTCTCATTCCTTACATCTTCTATCTTCATTCTTCTATCTTCTATCATTTTTTTCCAGTATTCTTTCATATGTCTCCTTTCTTCTAGTCTTTTATCTTCTTTCTTCTTTCTTCCAGTCTTCTATCTTCTTTCTCCAAGTCTTCTTTCTTCTAGGCTTCTTTAATCTAGGCTTCTTTCTTCTAGTCTTCTCATTCCTTACATCTTCTATCTTCATTCTTCTATCTTCTATCATTTTTTTCTAGTCTTCTTTCATATGTCTCCTTTCTTCTAGTCTTTCATCTTCTTTCATCTAGTCTTCTTTCTTTCTTCTATCTTCTAGTCTCCTTCCCTCTTTGTTCCATCTTCTTTTTTATAGTCTTATATCTTTGTTCTTCTGTCTTCTAGTGTACTTTCTTCTAGTATTCTGTCTTCTTTCTTCTAGTCTTCTTTCTTCTACTCCTCTGGATCTATCTTCTAGTCTTCTGTCTTCTTTCTTCTAGTCTTCTTTCTTTTTTCTTCCAGTCTTCTATCTTCTTTCTCCCAGTCTTCTTTCTTCTAGGCTTCTTTAATCTAGGCTTCTTTCTTCTAGTCTTCTCATTCCTTACATCTTCTATCTTCATTCTTCTATCTTCTATCATTTTTTTCTAGTCTTCTTTCATATGTCTCCTTTCTTCTAGTCTTTCATCTTCTTCCATCTAGTCTTTTTTCTTCTATCTTCTAGTCTCCTTTCCTCTTTGTTCTATCTTCCTTTTTATAGTCTTCTATTTTCGTTCTTCTAGTGTACTTTCTTCTCGTATTCTATCTTCTTTCTTCTAGTCTTCTTTCTTCTACTCCTCTGGATCTATTATCTAGTCTTCTGTCTTCTTTCTTCTAGTCTTCTTTCTTCTTTCTTCGAGTCTTCTTTCTTCTAGTCTTTTTTGGTTTAGGCTTCTTTCTTCTAGTCTTCTCTCGTCATTTCTCTTGTCTTCTATCTTCATTCTTCTATCTTCTATCTTTTTTCTTCTAGCCTTCTTTTATATATCTTCTTTCTTCTAGTCTTTCATCTTCTTTCATCTAGTCTTCTTTCTTTTATTCTTCTTTCTTCTAGCCTTCTCTCTTCATTCCTCTCATCTTTCATTTTCGTTCTTCTTTCTTCTAGTCTTCTTTGGTTTAGGCTTTTTTTTAGTATTCTTAATTCATTCCTCTCATCTTCTATCTTCATTCTTCTATCTTCTATCTTTCTTCTTCTAGTCTTCTTTCATATATCTTCTTTCTTCTAGTCTTTCATCTTCTTTCATCTAGTCTTCTTTCTTTTATTCTTCTTTCTTCTAGCCTTCTCTCTTCATTCCTCTTATCTTTCATTTTCGTTCTTCCATCTTCTAGTCTTCTTTCTTTTAGTCTTCTATATTCTTTCTTTAAGTGTTGTTTCTTCTGTCTTCTTTCTTCTAGTGTTCTATCTTCTTTTTTCTAGTCTTCTCTCTTCTAGTCATCTGTCTTTATTTATTGTCTATGTTTGAGTCTTCTTTCTTCTAGTCTTCTTTCCTTTAATCTTCTATATTCTTTCTTCAAGTGTTCTTTTTTCTGTCTTCTTTCTTCTATCTTATTTCTTTGTAGTCTTCTTTCTTCTAGTTATCTGTCTTCATTCATCTTCTATCTTCTTTTTTTTCAAGTCTTCATTCTTTTATCTTCTTTCTTCTAGCCCTCTATCTTCTTTCCTCTAGTACTCTCTCTATTCTTCTAGTCTTCTATCTTCCTTATTTTATCTTCTATCTTCTTTCATCTAGTCTTCTATCTTCTTTCTTCTATTCTTCTTTCTTCTTGTCTTCTCTCATCTTTCATCTAGTCTTCTAACTTCCTTCTTCTAGTCTTCTTTCTTCTATTCTTCTATCTTCATTCTTGTCTTGTTTCTTCTAGTCTTAGATATTCTTTCTTCTATCTTCTCTCTAGTCTTCTATCTTCTTTCTTGAATCCTTTTATCTGCTTGTTTCTTATCTTCTTCTTTTATATCTTCTGTCTTCATCCTTCTAGTCTTCCATGTTCTTACTTCTAACTTCTTTCATCTAGTCTTGTTTCTTCTAGTCCTCCATCTTTGTACTTCTATCTTTCAATTTTCTTTTCTCGTCTTTTTCATTCTAGTCTTCCATCTTCCTTCTTCCAGATTATATATTCTTTCTTCTAATCTTCTTTCATTTAATTTTCTCTCTTTAGTGTTCCATCTTTCTTCTGTCTTCTTTCTTCTAGTGTTCTAGTCTTCTTTCTTCTAGTGTTCTAGTCTTCTTGCCTCTAGTCTTCTGTATTCTTTCTTCTAGTCTTCTATCTTCATTCTTCTAGTCTTCTGTCTTCTAGACTTCCATTTTCTAGTCTTCTTTCTTCTAGTCTTTTTTCCTCTTTCTTCTAGTCTTATATCTTTTTTCTTCTAGTCTTCTTTATTCTAGTTTTCTTTTCCACGGTATAATTACTTGCCTCTTCGACAACTTGTCATCTTCTCTGTTTCTTTCTCCTTTTCTTTCAGATGGTTTTCGAACTATTCAAACTAATCTTCAATCCTCCTAAGATTCCACTTAACCTCACCCAACCATGTAAGATGAGGTACAATAGACCCCTCATCATCTAGGTTTTAACACTTACCATACATACTTACCAGACAGACATATATTAAACCCACTTTTATCTGAAGAAATGGAGCAGACTTTCACTGTAATATGTTGAAACCGGCTAGAAATGGGGGACAGGGACTTATGGGAATGTGTTGCCATGTTACATGTAGGTTCATCATTTATCTGTACCTCCAAGGTCAGAAAGTAAAACAAAGTAAAAACAAAAGTCAAAATGTAGATGAATATGGTTATCTTGGCCACAGCACAAAGAAAATCAGTTCCACTTACCCAAACAGCAGCGCAGATAATGTCTTCTTCTCACATTAGTCTTGTCACTGCTAGCTACCAGATGTGTGGCAGGTTAAATGTCCAATCGCTGATTAGCAATAGTTTGTAAGTCCACTTTGTTCAGTCATTAGGTGCCGATCCTATGATGGTCTAGGTGGCTATTCACTATGGTAGAGGTGGTTGGTTGCAGATATCACACAAGGTGGGTCTGTTAGTCACTATGCATGTGGTGGCGGGTCATATGGCATTATCTCTTTCTAATGCTGACAGCTGCATGAACAATCTGAAAAGAAAATCCCTAGCATTCTTCTCCTATTCACCATTCCATTCTTTATATCATGTCCACTCTAAGCAAGGAACTGTTCATCAACAGACATTCAACAGTTCCTAATCACAGCTCAAGAAAGCACTCACACACTCAAAGGGAAATGACCAATTCAACTTCACTCAAACCTTCTCTCACTTCCCTTCTAAAAGTTATTCCATATTCAAAGTATTTTTGCTCATCAACCTAGTATCTGTCTATATTTAGGCAGTTTTATGCCATTAGATTTGGCATGTTAGCTGTTCATTTGCTAACATACAGCAGTATATAGACTTGCTCATGGATGTCTGCATATATTCGGGAGTTCCTCGTGGGTCAATATAATGTGCTAGCATGGGTAGTCTCCATGAGTGAGCTGCACATCAACATGACTCTCTGGCTCCTGGTTGTCATGTTGACATGTCTGATGGCATTCTCATGGTTAGTGGTTGTTTCCATGCTAGCAGTGATATAGTTGTTGTTGTCTACCAGTGTAGATGGAAGATGGTCGGGACTGGCAGAACTGAAGGTTTGTCCCAATGGCAGCAGAGTTTCTTACACTGCCACTGGTGATGATGAACCTGCCATAAGCAGCAGGTTGCTTGATGACTTGGAGGCTGGGTCCCCAGAAATGACCCCACCACACAAGAGCTGCTGCATCGATGATCAGGAACCGGAGAACATTGTAGATAAACCAACATTGCCAGAATGGAGCACTGCCAACTGATATAAGAGGAGAGACTTTCAAATTAGGCATTAATACTGACTGTCATAGCCAGAGGTTCAGAATCTCTGCCTCTATACTGGGAAGTATTCATTGTCCTTAAACTGTGCTGACATAGAGATGAAGTCAACAGCTTTTACTGGTTTCTTCAAACACAAAGTCTTTTCATCTTGCCTAGGCATTATCAATACCACACATGGAAAGTCCTTGAAGTTGGGTACATCTCAATAATGTAAGATCTACATGGAGTCCAATTTAACAGCTAAGGCAGCATTTGGATCAGTCTGTTGGTTGAAGTAACTGCTTTACAAGTCTCTGACATCAAGCTGTTATCATTTTGATACAACATCGTGGAATAACACTGGGTCTCAGGCATGTCTTCAACTTCAACATCTTCAGCTTCTTCTTTGATTCTTCAGTTGTCAACTTCATCATTCCAGACTTCAGCACCAGTGATTAATGTTCATCTGATGTGCAACAGTCTTTGTACATATATTTATAAGCTCATGCGAGCCATGAGACCTATAGAACATATCAGCCATCGGGATCTTCACAGGTTACAGGAGGCATGCTTTGTGGACTGGCAATGTTAGACAGGAGACAATGCTGGTGACGAGGCGACACTGGAGGATGGGGGGGGGGGTCAAGTTGGGGACCAGAGTTGTTGATGGAGACCACGGTTGTGGTATTCTGCAGGCAGGCTGGAGGCATGATGAGGGGTAGTTACCAGCAATGACCATCTCACTATACTGGTTATGCTGGCTGGGAGCAGGCAAGCATCCAATGGGTTTCAGAGTTGATGAGTATTGGGGGACCATTAGGCCCTAAGTCATCCAGCTTTTAAAACCGGGTTTGTACTGTCCAGGCATCTAATGTGATGGTTACAGTACTGTGATATTAACTGTTTGTCTAACCAATTTCAGGTCAATGGTCATAGTTTGGTGTTTCTTTTTTGACCATAATCTATTGGTGGCAACAGTCAAATTAATGGTCCATGGCTATCTCTTTTTCAAATATAATAGTCAGTGTTCATTGTAGAACCATTATCAAATAGTTTATGAGTTCAGTGATATCAATTCAACCTAACCTGAAAAAGAGGCTGACTGAAGGCCGAAATAGTGTATAGAATTTAGACTAGCTCTCAAACTTACCTATTATCTAAATGTTTTCAGTCTCTGATATGAGTTGAGTGGGATGAGTGTCAATTAGTGATGATCATTAAAAGTCTTCAGTTCATTCATGAGTAAAATCTCCAAAGTCTTTTATATAGTACAGGCTGGATGCGATACTTTAAAAGTCTATTGGTTTTCCCATACTTATTCAAGCACACACTCACACAGAAGTGACCCTAAGAAAGGGCAGCAAAGCACACACTGCATATATAAGCAGAACAGCAGGTCCACTTCACAGTGTAGTCCACAGCAGCAAGTGTCTCTAGGATCAAACACTGATTCGCAGCATTCTAGCAAGGTCCAATTTTCTCAAGAAGTCCATTTTGATTTAAGCTCAAGTCCTTTCTTTTGCACACTAGCTTAACTGTAACACACTCAAAGCTGAAGTAAGCAAATACAAAGAAAGCTGCCATCCATACACGTATCGCTGAATTGTACAAATCATCTCACATTGGGTGCCAATGTAAACATTGGCATCAGTTCGCAATTTGCGGAACACCAACATATGAGGGGCTCTCTTGTTTTGGAAATTTGGACATTGTGTCTGTATGGATAGCCTTTTGCAGTCAAGCCAAGTAATTGTATAATGAAATCATAAAAAGTATTTGTTATTGTATTCATGAAGCTATTACTTACAGTTCAATGTTCCATAGTATGGAAAGGCATTGCATGGCCATCTGAAAGGAGAGAAAAAGACTTGCCATTAACATCAATGGATTCACGATGTCAGATCTAAACAGAATTTCATTGACTATCTAGAAAGCTTACCCCTATAAATTTTGAATATGTTACCTATTAACAAATGGGAATTTTGACCCAAGAGTAATCTTAAACCTTTTCTAGTTAAAGAATTGTCCTGTAATTGTCATTTTTTACATTCAACAACAAATCAAAGAGCAAATCAAGTAAATCATGATTACAAATGCAAATCTTCATTTTGAACCATAATGTAATCTTTTCTTCACAAACATTATCCCTGGAAAGAAAATATGCAAACAAAAGCATTAAAACTTGTGAACATAATATAAAAGCTTTGCAGAAGTAACAAGAAATATAAGAATGCAAACAAAATCATAAATTCAAGTGAACATGAGTATCCGAATATAACAAATCATCAATAACTTATATCCAAAGTCAATACCCAACAGTAAATTTACAATAATTCCTTAGATCTAAATCATGAAGAACTACTCACCATCAGGGAAGGGGATGGAGTGCTGGATGTTGAATCTAGCTGGATGTGGAAGAGTGTTGCATCCCCTTCAGCCTATCTGCATCGATAGTGTCTAAACGTGAATGCTTATTCATCCTCCAGCTTAAAGGGAAAAATAGTAATGTAACATTAACAAGATTTAGAGAGTCTATTCACTGAAGCGTCATGTTTTATGAAGCATGAAATTAGTAATTTAAGTATGACTGAACAATGTTTAAAATGATGCTCCTAAATATTCAGTTGTCAGAATTTTTATAATCCTTGAATCAGTATCAATATTTACTTCAATGGGGGTAGGTAAGCCTTTTAGCATAAAAGCCATTTAATGTGGATAGCCATAACAAAATGATCAAAGGACTGGTCAACAATACCTACCTTATTTTACATGGTATTGCGATGGTTGCTATGTTTGTTGTCCTTGCCACCAAGCCCTCTAGAACAACTGAATGTCATGATGTGCAGCAGAATGTCAGTGCTCTTGGAATGACAATTTAATTTTACCTTGGCATTATAGGGACACATGGCTCACTTATGAATGCCATCCATGCTCATCGTGTATGGTGTTGATTTCTGTGAAAGAAGAATGAGAACTTCTGAAACTGGGAACACTTGCCACAATAACATTACAAACATATATATGTGTGTATATATGTGTGTTTCAATATTAAGAGGCTGAAAAGGAGACAATGTCTTTTAAAGACTATTAGCTTCTTTTTTTCATACACAACAACAATTTTCTGGAATAGAAAAAAAGGAGTTGAATGAACAGATAATTGCAATAAAACATAAGAAGAGTACTTGATATGTCTTTGTTTTCTTTTTTTTTCTGATCCCACAGAAAAACAAAGTCCCTGAAATGTTTTGAAATAACGATTGATAAGGCACAAAAACAATATTTCAGATTGTTGCTTACTAGCTATGATGTACTGGGACTGGAGAGTGACAACAGCTCATCAGCTGACATCTTGACTTTGGTCTGATCTGCTCACATAGATGTCTTGAGTGATTTCCCACCATGAAGAGAAGATCGGGTGATGATGTCTTGGAGAGGAGCAGAGGCCTTCACTAGTTTCTGGTTTCTGTCAGGACAGGTGCAGACCTGCAAAATATAAACAATAAAAAATTGATTAACTTATGAATCAATGCCAACAGAGCTCTCATCAGAATGTTAATCTTAGTCTTCGATTGTATATTGTGCCTGTCTGAAGAAGGTAACAATGCAACCATTTCAATTTCTACTGTGATATATTCCACATAAAAATTCAATTTTGTTAATCTAGTTGTGTCTATAATACAAATATAATATTCTTAGGTTATGCTGTTGCCAATTTCTCTGGTTTGCTAATATAACTTAGGAGGTATGCAAAGTAATATTTTAAAGGATTGATGAATGCATTTACATAAGCATCCAACCTTATAGTTCATAGGTCAGCATGATGCGCCAATGAAGTGCAGATGAGTCTGTGTCCCAGAACTTTATTAGTGTATCATTCTGACCCTTAAGGGCTAATATTTCTAAAAGGTTAGGAGTGCTACATTACACAAGTACCATAATACTGACACAAAGACAGATAACACAAGGTATACAATGTTTAACTAAATACACTTGTCACTCCTACTACTGCAGTACCCTGTTTATATATTGACATGGCTTATATGTAAGGATTCCTTTCTCACTTAATCCAGATGGGGACATCATGGCCTTCATTTGATATTTTACACCCCCTTTACCCCATCAGCACTATAGGAGATTCATGCGGGCCTAGATTTTTATCCTTTTAGATTTATTGAATATAAACATAGGCTGCTGTGGTTGTTACTGCCTGGGTCAAGGATAAATTAGAATTATTACTGAATATTTGCCTCCAGAGGTTATTAATTCAAAGCATAGCCCCACCCCCATACACTTCCCACAATAACAATAAATGCCAAAAGTACTAAATCTGACTACCATACCATCAAACCCCACAAGCAGGGTAAACCCAGCCATAGGCCAGTGGCAAAATCTGAGGACATTCTATAAGCCAATTTACGCCTGGAATTATTGAGCTTATGACAGAGGTTTAATGGTACCATAGATTTGATCAGAAATAAAATTTAATACTATTTAGGACAGCTGATACGATTCAACAATCACCCCCACCTCTGAATAGGAAATTGTTTTGTGATACCCTTTGCTCTTTAGGTTACTCTCTCATTTGAACTATCGTCACAACATGAGCCACCGGCTATGCATACTTTTCTAGCCCTTATACTTATACATAGGACTACTTATATCAATGACTAGAAAGCGTTAAAGAAAACTACACAGAACCAGACACAATGATTAAGTTTTAGGCATATTTTATTTGGGATACTCATCACATCAGGAAAAGGGGCAAGTGTTAATGTGGGGCTCCTTATGAAGTATGTTGTTATGTAAAGGCTCTATTGGTAGGTTTGTCTAAGTTAAGTCATCCCCTTTATCTTTAGTTCCTTGCACCTTGGCACCTTAATCTCTACAAGCTACTCTTACTGTTTTATGTGAAGGACATGAGTGTCCCAACTCTTGACTGCAACAGACCAAAGGTATAGCCATAACACTCTGTGTTGCACAGCTTCCTCTGATAACCCTGCCAGCAACAATTCAAAATTATCTAACTCCTTTCAGTTTCTGATACCTATACTGATCACTTATCGATTCACTTATGTCACTGATAGCAATGTTCTATGGGGCAGAATTCCCACCTATAAACTGCACCCCTTCATAAGGACAATGCTATAAGCTGCACCTGGGCTTTGGTTTGCATACAAGCTGCAACTTATACACACTTATACGCCTGAGCCCCACTAGTGTGGCAGTGTTACCCCCGACAGGTTCTCCTTTGATCTGTCTGTTATTGTTTGCATTATACAATGCACTGGGGTATCCTTTCTGCTTGCCTCCTCAGAGAAAACTATGGAAAAAGTGTGCCGCAGGTAAATGCTACCACAGCTGTGCCACTATTGGAGCTGTCTTATGCCTACAGGTAGAGCATGGGGTCAGTGAATTGGGTGCCACACAAGCTTCTAGTGTTGTCTCTTATCATCTTCTTTCACCTGTCTTCTAGTCTTCTTTCTTCTCTCTCGAAGCTCCTTAACTTTGTTGTCTTCTATTTTCTGTACTTCTAAATACTTTTTCTTTCTGCTTTCATCCAGTCTCCATTCTTCTGTCTTCTTTCCTGGAGTCTTCTTTCATCTTTTTTATTTTCAAGTCTTCTTTCCTAATCACTTTTCACTCTCTGCCATTCATTTTTTTTCCTTCCAACAATCTTTTGTCTGTCTGGAATTCTTCTCTCTTTTCATTTTTTCCTGTTTTTTCCCCCCTTACAGCTTCTTCTATTCTGTTTTTGGCGTATAACTTCCTAGATACTTTCCAAGATAACTTTCTCTCCTTTTCACTCTTCTGGCTTCTAGCCTTATTGATTTTGTTTCTTCTAGTTCTTTTTCACCTCTTCCCATCTATTCTCTTCCCATCTGAAGTCTTCTTCCTCTAGTTTTCCCTTGTCTCAATATCTATATTTTGGTTTTTGGATCATCTTGCATTGTCTACTTTTCCTGTCCTTTGTTCCAGCATGCAGATTCTTACAGGCAGTATTGTGACCAGCAGCTTCCTTTGCATTTGAAAATGTTTCAAACTAAGTAGGTATATATGCCTTTTGGACTTCATGGATACATTTAGACTCTTGTTACAGTTACTACAATGTTGATTATATATACAAAATATTCCTATCAAAATTCCAAGATACTGTCCGAAATTATAGATCAACTACAAAAGCTCAATCAGCCTATTCCCTTTCTGAAATACAGATCAGAATGAACAGTTCAAATGCTTTGATCAGAAGCCATAATAAGTGACATGTGGAATAGGAAACCTAATGCACCCTGCAAAGATGGCATTTTTTTTTGCAAAGCCTTTCACCTATCTATCATGCATGGGTAAACTGCATACCAGGATTATCATTAAATACTAAATATTTTGAAGAGCTTCAAGATAAAGTTGAAAATCTCTCCATGAAGTGTGCCTTTTACAAGTCAGCCATCAAACATCTTAGATTGAAGGTAGAAAGGGATGGAATTGACAAAAGGCGTGCACATCTCATATCTAAAGGTATTAGTGAAACTACCTTCAAAAATCCCCAGGCAGCTATTACTAAGACCTACTTGATAAATTACAGAGCTCGTTTGACAGGGGCCTCAGAGCAACATACCTAAAAGCAAATACCAGCGATGATTAAAATACCTGCATAAATGGAAACCTTCTGGACTCTCTTTCTTTAAATGTATCAGTCAAATGACTTATTACTTATCATTGGACACTGCTTTTGTATTACGTGGGATCATGATAATTCACTCGAGGACATGTATTGCTTTCATAAAGTATGTCAGTATGTTGGTCAGTATGTATCGACTTACTGATCAAGACGCCATTGATGTGTGAGGACCCTGTGGTGGCAAATACCTCGTGTGCACAGATAACTGAATCAATGTTGATAGTTGGATGATCAACATTGATAAACCGATTTTTAACATTGATTCAATGTTCTGTGCCCATTGGGTACAGCCCCACAGTGGTGGTCAGTTATCACTGGTCGGTTATCCAAAGGTGCTTCGTTATGATGACAAAATGACATGAACTGAGGGGAGGTGCGCTATATACAGAGGCGTAGGAAGCAAATCTTCATTGGGCCCCAACGTGACCACCTTGAATTGTCGGCTGATGTGTGATGGCGTCTATATAATGCGTATATAGAATTAATATAGAAAAGTAACTTTTGGTAAATTTTGGATCTGACTTTAGGCTCAGACCCCCATTTTCCCTATGACATCACCATAATTATCTAATTTGAGATGTAAAGTTTTAGCTTCTTTTCCATTGTGTTTATGAGTTCTTGGAAAATATTGGGGGGGCCCAGACATACTCAGGCCCCACCTCCTTCATGATTCGGGGGCCCAGGCCCCCCTGGCCCCCCCTTTTCCTACGCCCCTGAATATAGATGAATCAAAATATACTGTGATTAATCTATAGAACAAATCACCAAACCATCCTTCCTACCAGCTATCCCTCATACGCCTATAGTCATCTTATCTCTACATTGTCATTGGTACCCTGCTTACCATTCTTGTGATGGCTGATATTTGAATGTTCTAGTAAATCTTACTGTAATACATCCATTCTAAAAGGTGTGTGGGATGCATTCATACTGCTCCCTTGCAAACCCCACACACTACCTCCATATATATCCAGGTTTCTTTTGTCCCCTTCTCCCATTGTAAGCCTGTCTATATTTCTCAGATAGCCTACAACACCCATAACTATAACTTAATTCTCTCTGTCTCTTTCTGTCTACACTGTTGCTACCTTATTCTTGGCTGCCCTTCCAATGAATAGAATGTATTCCCATAATGTAATATACCTGGATGGCACTTCTCAGATTGCTAAGACTCTACCATTCCAGTACGACTCATAGTGTCTAAAATCTCACCAGGGTATGATTGGTTGGTCATCTTACCTATATACTGCAGTAATAAGGCTATAGTCATGACGTCATAGGTCCACCGCGCATGTGCAGCATTTTTGAAACGTAAACATCCAAGATGGCGCCGGTCAGGATTTCGCGGTAAATTAGAGTTAATTATGGATTATATTGATGAAATATCGATTAATTAACAACACCTTGACATAAATGTAAAGATGAACTCTGACCAGTTTGAGCTTCCTGTTTCTTCACTCGCGCTTCCTGCCCCCTCCGCACTCGGCCTATTGGCCTCGTGCAGGAAGCGCTCGTGAAGAAACGGTCAGCTCAAACTGATCATCGTTCACCTTTACCATTTTAGGTATAACTGCGGACCATCCTCTTTATCCATACTAAAGTGGGGAGGAGTGTTTGGGGGTAGGATGAAATGCATTGAGGTCTATTATGGTACAACCAGGGTCAGTACAACTACCCTATATGACCAGGCAGTACAATAATTGCAGGTACATATGACACTGCAATGCAATATAAATTGAGGAGGCCTAGTTGAACCTGAGAAATTTTAAGCCAGATTCTTGATGTTTTTTTATATTCCAGCTCCAGGAAGCAGTTTCAGAGTGGATGGTACCAGGGGGATTTTTGACCTCCCTTTGCTTGACCTTTTAGTTTTGACCTTTTGAGGAGTTGGTCAAAAGTGAGGGGGACATGTCCCCCTGTCCCCCCTCCTTTCCACGACCATGAGCTCTGTATATCTCTCTCCTCTGCTTAAGCCTATTCCTGTTTGTTTTTTCGGTTCAGTGAGTCCCACTGGACTCTCTTATTAACAAATTATCACAGTTACGGAGTAAAAGTAATGTTTTCATTTGTTAACGTCAATGAAAAGTATACATTTGGCTTAACTCTCTAGAAGAGAAGGTATCTGCATATATATTTTATATATATATATATATATATATATATATATATATATATATATATATTTATATATTCTTGGCATATAAAATACTGGTAATAAATAATAAATATTAAATAAGACTCCATAGAGTGTGGTATCTTCCTGGCTGTGTCTATAAGGGCAGGGTAGGGGTAAGATAACCCTCCGGTGGTTAGGCCACCATTTTAATGCGGGATAATCAAGCAAACTATCATCAGATAAAAAACAGTCTCCATCCACCAGTCAGAGCAAACTATAGATCATCTTGGGCATTTTCAGCCATATTTCTCTCCTCAACT
This sequence comes from Acholoe squamosa, assembly GCA_949317995.1. Classification (NCBI taxonomy): domain Eukaryota; kingdom Metazoa; phylum Annelida; class Polychaeta; order Phyllodocida; family Polynoidae; genus Acholoe; species Acholoe squamosa. Next base: position 88,866,221 of record OX439038.1, on the reverse strand, counting down.
TCATCCTCAGTATCAGAATCCAGGGCATGTGTTTTATATCTAGATTTAAAAATACTGACATTTTCTGATAATTGCACGTTCCAGAGCTTCACTCCCCCGTATAGCATGCTGGGTATAGAGGGCTCTTTTTTATTTCTTTTTCCAATCTGGGGTGGCGGATATTAATAGCATGTCCCTGTTCTTGTCTACCTGTATGCATATGACGATCTATTTATGGTCTACTTATTGTGCACCAGAGCAACCATGTTCTGATAACAAAACACCTATTATTTGATATGGCAGGCTAGTTCAAAGATTCCCTTCCAGGGGACATATTCCCATCCAGTCTATCTGACTATGTATATTATGATATACAGATTTTATTGTATGCCCACTTCTGCTTACATTCAAGACTGAATAAGACAGTAAAACCTAAAATAAAATTGAGGACCAACTTGAACACCAATTCCTAGACTCATACTATCCTAATGTTTTGAATATATGGACTTAGATTGATTATTGATCAGGCAATGAAATGATACCAGCAATGCAGTGCAGTCCTCGCGGAAGGGGGGGGGAGTGGTACCATCAGATAAGTGTTATCAGTGGTAAGAGCTAGGAACCAGCTTCAGCAATGGCTGCGCCATATCATAAATCAAGATAACGCTCAGAGTTTTGATTATAGACTTTGTTTCCTCCATCGAAATCTAAATGCTTCTTAACCATTCAAATGTGAGTGATATAAGGTAAGCTTGTCCTGAATAAGGTCTAAGATACAATAAGGGGAGGGGGAGATGTAAGCCTGAGTACTCTAATGCACAGTGCTTTTGGTAAATCACATATAAGTCATAAATAATCAAGCACCAGCAGCTCTTTGAAGCTTCAGCTCAGGGTGCACCCTATATGCAAGATGCACCTAGAATGTGTGGTACTACAGTACTCATAGGAGGAACGCGTCCTCAATATCAGCACTAGAGACATGATGTCTTAGTATGTGTGGTACCATGGTACTCATAGGAGGAACGCGTCCTCAATATCAGCACTAGAGACATGATGTCTTAGTATGTGTGGTACTACAGTACTCATAGGAGGAACACGTCCTCAATATTAGCACTAGAGACATGATGTCTTAGTATGTGTGGTACCATGGTACTCATAGGAAGAACACGTCCTCAATATCAGCACTAGAGACATGATGTCTTAGTATGTGTGGTACTTTGGTACTCATAGGAGGAACACGTCCTCAATATCTACATTAGAGACATGATGTCTTAGTATGTGTGGTAATTTGGTACTCATAGGAAGAACAAGTCCTCAATATCAACATTAGAGACATGATGTCTTAGTATGTGTGGTACTTTGGTACTCATAGGAGGAACACGTCCTCAATATCAGCACTAGAGACATGATGTCTTAGTATGTGTGGTACCATGGTACTCATAGGAAGAACACGTCCTCAATATCAGCACTAGAGACATGATGTCTTAGTATGTGTGGTACTACAGTACTCATAGGAAGAACACGTCCTCAATATCAGCACTAGAGACATGATGTCTTAGTATGTGTGGTACCATGGTACTCATAGGAAGAACACGTCCTCAATATCAGCACTAGAGACATGATGTCTTAGTATGTGTGGTACTATGGTACTCATAGGAAGAACACGTCCTCAATATCAACACTAGAGACATGATGTCTTAGTATGTGTGGTACTACAGCACTCATAGGAAGAACACGTCCTCAATATCAGCACTAGAGACATGATGTCTTAGTATGTGTGGTAATTTGGTACTCATAGGAAGAACACGTCCTCAATATCAGCACTAGAGACATGATGTCTTAGTATGTGTGGTACTACAGTACTCATAGGAGGAACACGTCCTCAATATCAGCACTAGAGACATGATGTCTTAGTATGTGTGGTACCATGGTACTCATAGGAAGAACACGTCCTCAATATCAACACTAGAGACATGATGTCTTAGTATGTGTGGTACTATGGTACTCATAGGAAGAACACGTCCTCAATATCAGCATTACAGAAATGATGTCTTAGTATGTGTGGTACTTTGGTACTCATAGGAAGAACACGTCCTCAATATCAGCACTAGAGACATGATGTCTTAGTATGTGTGGTACTACAGTACTCATAGGAAGAACACGTCCTCAATATCAGCACTAGAGACATGATGTCTTAGTATATGTGGTACTATGGTACTCATAGGAGGAACATGTCCTCAATATCAGCATTAGAGACATGATGTCTTAGTATGTGTGGTACTACAGTACTCATAGGAAGAACACGTCCTCAATATTTACATTAGAGACATGATGTCTTAGTATGTGTGGTACTATGGTACTCATAGGAAGAACACGTCCTCAATATCAACATTACAGACATGATGTCTTAGTATGTGTGGTACTATGGTACTCATAGGAAGAACACGTCCTCAATATCAGCACTAGAGACATGATGTCTTAGTATTTGTGTACCATGGTACTCATAGGAGGAACATGTCCTCAATATCAGCATTAGAGACATGATGTCTTAGTATGTGTGGTACTACAGTACTCATAGGAAGAACACGTCCTCAATATTTACATTAGAGACATGATGTCTTAGTATGTGTGGTACTATGGTACTCATAGGAAGAACACGTCCTCAATATCAACATTACAGACATGATGTCTTAGTATGTGTGGTACTATGGTACTCATAGGAAGAACACGTCCTCAATATCAGCACTAGAGACATGATGTCTTAGTATGTGTGGTAATTTGGTACTCATAGGAGGAACAATTCCTCAATATCTACATTAGAGACATGATGTCTTTTTATGTGTGTACCATGGTACTCATAGGAAGAACACGTCCTCCATATCAACATTAGAGACATGATGTCTTAGTATGTGTGTACTACAGTACTCATAGGAAGAACACATCCTCAATATCAACATAAGAGACATGATGTCCTGGACATCTGATTGGGCTCTCTGATTCGGTTTCCGAAGCTAGCTGGGTGAATGTGTAATCTTGACAAACAAGCTGATTCCTATGTACCACAATCACTCTTTATGAACCAGAGTCTGAAATGAGTCTTTAATAAGCGCCAGGGGTAAAGGGGCATTGAAAGCAATCTTAAGCACTAACAACACTATTCAAATAACTGCCTAGGTGCTAAAATCTGGCCATTATGGTATGTTTATATAGCAGCAGCTTGATAGTTTAACAATAAATAATGGTACCCGTGCTTCAATATGCCAACCACAAAGTAAGGTCCTTGAAAACGCATGGAATTGTTTTACAATATAGCGCATCACTGCTGGTACTAAACTGCTTCCTTCTACTGGGGGTATGTAAGGCTATATAGCAAACTCTGTATATAGTCGAGGCGTTCGGAGTACGGCCAAGGGATCAATGCTGGTTTGTAAGGCCACCCCCTATTGGTCCTCCCCATGTAGGTCAATGTTGATCCCTGAGTCAACTTACTACCCTCCCAAGCATAGTTAGGGACTGGTACCTAGCCAGACCAGGCCGGGGTGGAAGTGGGTGGAGGGAACAAGCTAAGGTTGTGTAGTTAGCGTTCGAGGTCACCCCCACCCACAATGCACTGCATATGGTTAGAAAACCGCTGCCCGAACGCCTCGGATAATGCAGGCATAGTTCACATAATTACGACCTAGACTAACTTTGACCTTGATGTATGCATTCAGATAAAACTATCCAATGGGCATTATTCCTGGATATGTATGAAGTCTACTACCTGCATTTCAGACTGTCATTTACCCCTAGAGATGGAGATGGCCAGTAAGGCATCTCCCATTTAATACAATAGTAATTGATCATATTTAAAATCAATGTAGAAAACATCTGAATGTAGTAATACTATAAATAAACTATTGAAATAGGTAATAATGTGTATGAGGTGTGTTACGAGAATTTTTTTTTTTATATTTAAAGCTCTCCGGTTGCCTTTACCAGAACACTGATCTGTACCAATGACCCAAAACATAAAACAAGTAGCACAATGTCAAGCCAAGTCATATGTCCCTAACTCAGGACAGTGGGCTATTCTCAGGGAAATTGTCCCTTTGTGACTTTGAGAAGGAGGGCAAGCTTCATCTAATGTTGCCATTGATTTGGCCCTACTGATACAGGACAAGCTACATATATTACCCAAGTCTGTTGGTTAGTTCTCAGATAAGCTGTAACTGTCACAACCCCATAATGAAGTAGCATTTGGTCCTGCCCATTTGTCGACCGCACTAATTTATATAAGTCTGAATAAAATCACACTGTCCATACTTTTCCTTTAAATGAAATGCTGCCTTTCTTCGATTAAGTGAATTGGAGGACTGGAATAACTTTCCCAGATGACTTTTCTAACAAGTATTTAGAAAACCCCACCTATACGCAGCTATCACTCGTTACCTAACATGAAAAATATGTAAAGACATAAAGCTTATAAATATAGGTTGCACTTAGGTGAGACAGTTCATGTGCCATCCCAGGGTCTAACTCAGAACATAGACTAAAGATTTCCCAACTGCTGCAGACTGGGGTGGCCCCCTAGTGTTGAACAACGTAAGCTCTGCCAATTTGAATGCATGTCTCTAACAACCGGTGGCAGCACCCATACCCAGTGAGTCTCCATGGTGGAGAGGCAGAATCTGACACTGGTGTATCACAGATATAGACAGATGACAAAAAAGGACATCACCATATAATAGAGAATGACAAATATGGAGTCTTGACGTAGGAACTAATTAGAAAGTCAGGTCTGAGTGGGTGGTGGGGACGACGTCATGGAAAACTACGAGCCAGGACTATCTCCAACTAAATCAGTGCCCGCCACCTTGCAGTGGGACTGATTTAGTCAACAGGAAGTGATTTCAGGCTAATCAGAGAATGCTAATAACTGGGGGTATTGGAGGTTGGCCTAGTATTGGATGACAATAAAGTAAGATTGCTCACCCACTTGGAGGCAACCGGGGCTGCAGAAACGGTCATTGGGGTTTTTAAGTGAGGGTGCCCATCAGTAATGATTGGTCCTGCTGATTTGAGACACTTGGTTTGTGAAGCTGCTCGACACTGAGCCTTCAATGGAGGATTCCTTCTTCATGTTTTCTGTTCAAAATAAATGGATATGTTTAGAATAGGCTTAACCTGCTGACTACGTGAATCTAAAGGCTGGCATAGTACAGTAACAGATCAGTCACAGATACCTTTTGGGACTGAGAAATGGTCATGAAAATTGAATAAAATTAATTGTTCATGTTTGCATAACATAGAGGCAGAAATATCACTTGACAGGCATAACAGCTTTTGACAAATGCAACAGATAGCATCACTGGCCCTCTATTAGAAACGCCAGCAATAAGGGTGCATCATTGGCTACAAAAGCACTCAGTGGGACTGCCTTAAACTCGGCCTTCTTATCCCTAGGATACATACCTATAAATATACGGAGGATTTCAACGATAGCTACAGGATATTTGAGAAAGGAATAACTAAAAACTAGAAAATCATTCCTGAATTAGACCCTGACCCATTTCTTTGCCAGATCGGTACACATACAATTCTACAAAATAAATCTGTTGTCAACCATTGCTTGAAACAATATATAATGTTTCTTTACTTACTTGAAATGTGCCTAAACATGAATGCTATAGTATATTTATGCACAGATCTTGCCTTCATGTTATATGGTCTATAGTTTATGTGGATCTTCAAATTTCTTTTATCTTCTATCGGTAGTTTTCTTTGTTTCTCTGTCTTCTCCCATTTTTCTTTTCACATGTTTCTACTGCATTCTGGCACTGTAATCTTCAATTTTGTATATTTTCCATTGTCACCAATATATTCAATTCTCATTCTTTACACATAGATTTTTCATCTTGGCTATATCAAGTACATTGCCAAGGGTCACATTTAAAGAAAATAGACTAATAATATTGTGTATCAAAACTGTATCATTCCCTACTTATCCGCATGCAGATACAATTTCTACGTCTGAGATCATTAACCCTTTGAGACCTGCTGATGTACATTGGTCAGCACAGCGCATCAATACAGTGCTCGTGAGCTCACCTACACTTCATTGGTGCATCATAAAGACCTTCCGGGGTTAATCAGCCCCCTAAATGTCCAGCCTGAATGATGTATGTGAATTTCATCTGCTTCCTAATCAATCATATAAATATTTGTGAATCTATTCAATTCAAATTCATCAGACCTGGATATGCCCCCACTCCACATCCTTTAATTGCTTTCAACCCATTTCTAGCACACCTATCTCTCTTTATCTCTCTCTCTATCTCTCTCTTTTTCTGTTTGTCTCTCTCTCTCTATCTGTCTGTCTGTTTGTCTCTGGGCCAAACAAAATCTGCTTATAAACAGGGTTAGAGAAATGCTGATTTTTTGCCATATTCAGTTACCTATTTTCTACAGGAAGGAGGCGTTCCACCAAAACCAAACTACCATTACTTTTTAGGGCAACAATAGTAATTTTGGTGATAGCTACAATTAGTTGGTGCTACCTGTCCCTCTGACCCAAAATTGCTCTAAAAAGTACCAAAAATCAGTTTTTTTTAGTCATTTCGAAGCAGCCATACTGGATCACCACTTTGTTGCAGGTGCTCCATCTACATTTTCTAAGTTCATCTCATTTGGATTTAAAAGAATTTTATATATATATATATATATATATATATATATATATATATATATATATATATAAAATCTCAGGAACTAATGAGAGTTGGAGGCTACAATTTTGCATGTGGTCATAGCCTATATACACCTCAATATAAGTAGACCACTTGTTGAAATACTGTGGAATCACCCACCAATCAGCAACCACCCTGCACCCTGCCCTTTACAGGATCCAATATTCCGTGGGCAAGATCAAGATTTTGATGTATCAGACATAAAACTGTCATTTGGGTGCATTTTAATATCTTATAACATTAGGGCAGCAGTAGTATCTTGGATCTGACAATGGTTGATTCCTAGAGGCCAACACAGACTAGCCTAGTTCAACCCAAAACAAATTGTGAAAATTGCCAGAACAAATGGGCCAATTTAAATTGTCTATAAGCCATCACTTATATAAAAGAAAATACAGCAAGGCTCAAGAACTACATGTGATATCTTGCTGTAGCTATTGACTGCCAAAGAGTATTTCACTTATAGATTAATCATTCCAACCAATCTGCCAGCAATACTTCCTTTCATTTAAACTCTACTCATCATATAACAGCTTTCTTATTTTCTAGGGTCGTGTCCAAACCTGCTCCCCAATATGATTATCTTCTTTTATTTATATTATCGTTTAGTTCTTCTTTCTTCTGAATCTCTTTTTGATAGTTTCCTCATCAGATATTTTCCCATTAGGTCAGAAACTTTGATACTTCCATTCCTCCCTTGGCACTTCAACATTATCTTACTTTCTTCTGTATTCTTCTGTCATCCCTTTAAAACCACTTCTTACTCTGCTCAGTCGTCTTACTATATTTCTGAATCTCCTATCTTTGTACCTCAAATTTCAAACTTCTTTCCATGTCTTTTGTCTCTCTCTCAAATCTGCATTTTTTTTCTGATTTTCTTCTCTTTTCTCTCTACCCTTGTCTTCCTTTGAATCCTTTTTATTTTCTCTTCTATCTTCTAGCTTGTCTTCATTCTTGAATCTGCTCATATTGAAACTTCTGATTTATTTAATTTGAATCACTGCACTTATTCTTCACTGATCATATGTTGGATCTTCCTGTTTCAGGTGTAAAGTTGGACTTCCTCTAAGCAGTCCTCTATTCCTCCATGGTTTGCTTGCTCACTATGAGTTGCTCCATCACCCATAATCTGCTCCTTTCACCATGAAATTCTTTGTGTCTCTGGTTAAGCCTCTCTTCTCTCTTAAAATTGTTTGAATTGATGTCCTCTTCTTTTCCTTCTTAAGACCCGTGTATTCCCTCTTCAAGACAGCCCTATTTATCACTTGCAAAGATTTCGTTCTAGAATATCTTCTCTTTTGTTTAAGGTCCCCCAGACCTTCCTTTAACTTTAAGTTTCTTTCTTCCCTATCTTCTAGTTTCTTCTTTCTTCTTTAATCCGTACTGACAATATCTTCTACCTTGTCCCCTCTGTCCTTTTGTCTGTATCTTCTTACTTCTCTGAGCTGTTTTATCTCTTCCTTTAACTTAGTTTCTCTCGTCTCATTCTTCCTCTGGTTCTGATTTCTTCTGTCTTCTCTTTCATCTTCATACCCTTGTTATTTCTGGTACACATGTTATCTTATCTCTTGTCTTTTCTTCCCTTTTTTCTTCCCTGATAACTGCTTCACAACTTCTTCACACCCTTGCTTCTCCCTGGAATTCTCTGTTGGCATCCTTTTCCTTGGTTACCTCTTCACTTTACTGCATAAATTTATCATCTATAGCCTATCACCCTGTCTTCTTCTTCCTCTTTTTTAAAGTATTTAAAAGTCCTTACTGACTCCATCTTAGACCTCTTACTGCTACCTACCCTTGAGAAACCTGTGTCTTTTTATCCTCTTGTCATGTCTTTCCTGAAGGCTCTTTTATCTTAAATTGCCTTCTTTCTTTCTTCTCCTGAATCTTCATATCTTTCTCTCTTTCTTTTCATACTTTATTCTTCATTATCCCTTGACATTCTTCTGACTTCTTATTTCCCTGAAATTTCTTCTGCTCTTCATATGTGACTAATAGTGGCTCACCGACACATGGCATATATTCCACAAGATGGAGGTTGGTTCTCACTACAATCACAAGAGGGTACCACTCCCCCACTTGAATGTTAGACAATGGATTCAAATTATAAGCTGAGCGGTTTTACTGGACGTTAGATTTATGTGATCTGTTAGAATTTGAGTCTTCTTCACTCAATCTCAATTTTCTTTCTTTGATATTTCTACTTATCTTCTGACTTCCATCTTTCCATAGTTTTTTTAACCTTCTGAAAGTATTCTTCTCTTGAGATTTCTTCTGCTATGGTTCATTTCTGCAGACTATATATTGCCCCTCTCATTTCATCTTTGAGATCTTTCCCCCATACTCCTTGTGACTTGTTATGTTTTCTGCTCTCTTCTTTCTTCTTCTGCATCACCGTCTGCAGATTCCTGTTAGAACCTTCTTCACATTTGTTCCTTCTCTTGATAATTGTATATCGCTCAGGGTTATTTCCTCCTCTACCTCATTATCTGAATCTTCTGTCTTCTTATCTTCAATCTTCTTTTTCTGTAAAATGCCTCAAACTGCTCTCTCTCTTCCTCTCTCACCTTCCTTCTTTAATCTCATTATCTTCCGTCTTTTTTTCCCCTTCTTCTTAGTCTTGGTTACTTCGTCTTTTTCTTCTTGATATTCCCTATTCCTAACTGAGCTTTCTGTCTTTTCTTCTTTACTTGAATGATGACTTCTCTTGAATCTTCCTTCCTGTGTTCTTCTAGCTTAGGTTATGTCTTCAAAAGTCTTTCTTGCTCAAATCTTCTTCTACCTTTCTCGTTTCCTCTATCTTCTATATAATCATCCCCCCTCCTCTTATCCTCTTCCTTACTTCTTTCCTGTCGTTTTTCTTAATTTTTCTACTTGGTATTCACTTTTGCTATTTTGAGTATACATCTTCTTTTCTTCTCTTGAGTTTTAACTTCTGATTTTCAATGCTTTTCAATGCTCTTGAATCTTCCCTCCTGGTTTTCTTATTTCAAAAGTGTTTCTTTCGTAGGTTACTTCTTCTCCTTCTTGCTTGAATCTTCAAACTTCAATGTTCCCTCTTACCTTGCTTCTTCTTCCCCACATACCTCCTACCTCTCTTGAACCTTCATTCTTCTTTCTCTTCTTTTCTTCTATCTTCCTCTTTCCTTTGGATCCTGTTCTATACCTTCTTTTTCTTAGATTTTCTTCCTTTTCTTCTCTTATGTCTTCTTGCTTTCTTCATTTTCCCCAAATTCTTTCCCCGTTTTATTTTTTTCCTTTTCTTACTCCTTTCTTTCATCTTGACATCTTGTGCTACTGATTACTTCTTTTCCTCACTGTAAGATTCTGCTGTTGTTTATTTTCATCTTCACACTTCAATATTCCTGCTTCAGTCTTCTTTATGGTCTTCAAATATATTCAATCTTCTTTTCTTCAGTTGCCTTTGTTGGTATTTAAAACATTTCTCATTTCATTCTTAAATCCTCAAGTTTCTGCTAAAACCTCTGTCTTCAATATCACTTTTAGACGTTGTTAATCATCCTCCTTTAACCTTTTTTTGCAGACACAAGTTATGTATCTTCAAAGCCCATCTACCATCTTCTCTTCTTTCCCTTGACCTTTTTATTCAATCATCAAAGTCTTTTTGTGCTAAATTTGCTAAATGATTGCTTTTGGATTACATTGCCTTCTCCTGTGAAATATTTCTTTTTGCTTCTGTTGAAACTAGTATATGTTTTCTCTATGCCTTATCAAGGAGTATAATAATTGACTTAAGTAAAGTTACCAGCTTCTGGGCTTGGAATTCCTACTTTTATATATTGGCCTCATGTCTGGATCCTATAGATGTGGCAATCTAATCCCGACTTTCGTTTTCTATGATAAAGTATTCTAATTATTCTGCAAGACTAATCTTAAGTTCTATTATTCATATCTACCCGTCTTGGAGCTCATGTAAGTGAACTTCCTAAAACAACTTATCGTAAAGATAACTAAATATGAAATAGTCAAAATATCAGTAAATGCATGTACTCACTCTTTGTGTTCTACTGGATGACCATGGTCACATGGGCAGCACACTCATGGATTAGCTGTTGGTATCTTTTGTGGGTCATCCCTGTAACCATGGAGGTCAAAGCAAACGTCATCTGGTCATCCATGCCCTACAAGAAATTAGAACTAGGGTTAGAGTTCAGCTTACTAAGGTAACTAAGCTGAGTTAATTCAGTTTCAAAAGTCAAGCTTTGATGTCACCTACATGTCTATCAGTGAAAGTAAGTAGGGCTTGTCACACATAGGTCTGGTCCCATTTCACTAATGTTTCATGTTTAATACAAACTTTAAGATTGATCATCAACATATGATGTTACCATGGTTGTAACTCTGCCTGACCTGTACCCAGACTGAGGACTTTATGGTCGGACCCAAGCTCCATTTTGAGTATGAATGATCCAATCTGTTAGGAAACTGAGAAATGCTATGTGTAATATAAGTAAAGTATGAATTGTTTTGTATTTACCTGGTGAAGTTTTCCTGATCCAAGACAATCTTGTTTTACAGGTGACAAAGTCAGGGCAGTGCCTGGATAGTTCAGCCTCCAGTAGGGCACCTACGTCAATACAATATTGGAATACTTAGTTTAAGGTTCATTGACACATAACTAAACCCTTACTATGTATGCACCAAACCCCATACACACTCATACCCATATCTAACTAGGGTTATGAAGGCTGGAAGGGAAAATGGGTCATATGGACCTAGGGTTAGTGATTTGTCATCTTATGATGGCAAAGTCTGAAAAGTAATATTTGGTACATTATTGGCCTGTAAGGGAAAGGTTAGGAGTGCTGAAAAGGAAGCGGGTTAGCAGCGCTGGAAGGTAAATGATTACAGGCCCTGTAATGGAAGGTTTAGCTGTCATGGAAGGGAAGGCCAATAAGACATCAACATCACTCCCTCAGTCATTCAAGCATCCATACATTTACATATTATTCATGACTCTCACAATTGATAGATTATCACTCTTCAATCATGCATACTATCATACATCCATGTTATAGCAATTAACCAATCATTCACACAACCCATCACTCACCATACAGCATATCATCCTACATAGAAGTAAAGATAAACAAGTCAACCATTGATTGATCTATTCCCTCAAAACAAATCTTCACCATCTGTACCTTAAAAAAGATGATTCTATTAGTGGACCATGCACTCATGATACCATCACACTTTTTTCTTTTTTTTTTTTTTTGGACTAGCTCGTTGCGTTAATGAACCGTGAGGTTCATTTAAGTAACGCTATAGAGCCGACCAGTTTTATTTGTTAATATTCAACAAAACAATTTGAACAATTGAAGTAAAAATAGACTTCACATAACCTCATTAATTCCATGATATATACATTGACAGTGTGGTAGCAGGTAATATATCAATCAATCACTCAGTTATTTTCAAAATACACCATATAGGATACAAGCATCAACATAGTAAGTGAACATCAAATAAATCAAACATCAAATATCACACTGTCATGTAATTCACTCATTACACATTTCACGCATACATGTGAGAGCTATATGGGAAAGAAGTTAACACACTTTCCTATCAATACCCTAAAGTTACTTTCCCATAGCTCTCACACTAGCATACAGTCATCCTTACCATGCAGAAGCTGGGGGTACCAGTTGTCCTGCTCTTTTTACCAGAGGAATATTCTTCCCATTTCGAGTGAAGAAACTTGTAGAGGTAGAGAGAAGAGGACTTCAGGAAGCAGCATTTTCCGGTGACATTCAGAGATCTGTTTTGGATCCAGATGAATGGCAGGAAGTCAGGTAGCTAAATGGAGACTCCAAGGCAGGCAGAGAGGGCTACAGGTGCTCATTATCATAGCTCTATTCATAGACTCCCTCCTCAGCAACAACCAGGTGGGACTACTAAATTTAACATAATGATAGAAAGCGCAAGTAGAACTGAATGGATTGAGTTATAGAGGATAATAGGGTGTCAGATTGCATCCCAAGTAGCTTTTTTTTGTCATTTGATTCTATATTTTGTGGAATTTGGTTCTAGCTGGACTGAGGAGGGATATTGGAGCTGTGTATGTACTGGTGGTTTAGGACATGGGTTGACGTCAAAGGAACTCAGACCCGAATATGTCACTGCAGAGGCTGTTCACTACTTTCAGGCCTGTAGCTGTATCTCTACGCCACCACTCCAGGATGAATCCATATCAACATTGGTGATAATAGGAACAATCCATGATGGTGCCATGACCATCCAAACAGGTGTTGTAGAAGATGCACTGAAGTCTCTTCTCCCTTTGTACCTCCAAAGAGGCTACCCTAGGATCAGAGACATCACTGCCCCCTCACTGCTACCATAGAAGCTCCATGGTAGCAGGATCCAGAGTGCATCCGGACTGTTCCAGCCTTCTACTATGCACCACCCTGAGCTCCTCTCTGCCTGCTGTCATGAGTGGCTCTGTACATCCAGGAGCAGCTCACACTGATATACAGCCAGGACATGAGAGGTGCCATTGGCTGCTGACCTACAGACGTCACCCAGCCATGTAAGGAATGTCCCTTATATGGCACAGCACTTTGAGTGGGTGGGTGGGTGAGATGTGCCCACAGACGCCATCCCCTGTGTCCTTACCCAGAATACCTCAGAATAACCTTACATTCTCGACAATGCTGTGGCTAAAATTGGCTAGTATTACTGCTGTGACAGCAGCAGCAGCCCTTACACATCACACATCCTATTAGTGCTGAGGGGGATCAGTGATTACACCTCCCCCTCCACCTACGGGGCCTCACATGCACCCACCTTCCCGCTTTTTGCTGATGACAGTTATTCTTAGCTCACAGAGCACATTCACACTAACACACAATATGCACCAAGACTATATTTAGAATCTCCACCTGAAAATAACCTATAGATGTGTGATTTCACTGGACCTGAAAAATGATGGGTGTGTTATTGATTGTCATTGTAGAGAAGTATAATTGACTCGATTCCTGTCCTTTTTACAACTGAAATACAACGTTATAAAGTATTCCAGAATTACTAAAAAGGACCTTGAAAGTCTGTAAATGTCCAGGTCAATAAGAAGTCTACAACTACATCTAAGTGAAAATATCCATTTTACTCCTGATGACTGCATCTGATCTGAAACTTACAAATCTTATCAGACTGCCAATCTGAAATTAATGAAGTTAACTACTTGGACTGCCTCCCTCAGCGCTGAAGACACAATGTCTAAACTGAAAGAAACAGTTGGTATTTCTATCGTACATGATCCTTATCCATCTTCACCTAGAACTAGAAATAAGCTATTTTTAATTTGCTCTGTCCAAAATCTGAAATAGAATCAACTAGACTTCTACGGTTTTGCTGTCATAGTACCTGAAATAAATGTAAATTTATGGTACTGCTAGATCAAGAGTAATTGGAATAACTTGTTCTTGATCGATGCCTGCAGACCTACAATTAAAGTAAGATATATTCTCCTAGTTGTTGGCCAGAAATGCTTCTGTACTAGAGTCAATAATGGTACAAATGAGTAACTGTTATCTCTATATACCTATGCTTTTGTACAGCATCTCACACACCATATATACCGTATTAGACATAATAAGCCCCCCCATCTCCTGATGAGCGGCCACCCCCTTTTTTGGGGCTCTTTTCACACTTGAAAAATGCCAGAATTTCATGATTTTAGAGACATTTAATTCTTAATGTGGTGCAATGAATACGATTTTGTAAGCATCCTGGGTGCTTATCTTGTTGAATACTGTATTCAAGGACATCAGTTCACATATATAGCACAGTGCATTCAACCCCACATTTTGACAAAGGTACAAGTAATAGTGTTGTATATACAGCCTAGAATCATATTATGTCAATTGCACATTGCAGAGATCAGAATTGTTTAGATATGCTTAATTTGCTTACTGTATTCATTCTAATAAGTGTGCATGTGTGGAATATTAATTGTTAGATGCTCAATTCCTTTATTCAAAAATTAATTCTAATAAGCGCACCCCTTGAAGCCATAAAATCGTTGTTTTTGTCCTAAAAAGTCTTTATTTTTTTACACATCTTTTGTGTAAATTGACAGGGGTTGCGCGCATGGCCCAAAAAGAGGAGTGTGTGCTTATTGGAGAATGTGCGCTTATTAGAATGAATACGGTATTAAGCGTTGCCTTACTGTTTATGACACAATGCAGTCTTGAACCATAACTTTCCAGTAGGCTGTTGCTCCTATTGTAAAAAGAGCTGTGAGTATGTACCCTCTTTTCTAAACAAGTCGTGCACTGCTTCACCTAAGTACTTGCACTCACCACATTAGTCTGAAAAGTCAACTGCCTTGTTTAAAATAGATAGAGCTGCACTACCAGGTACCTACTCATGTCACACGCTCTATAGTTTATTTATAGTACTGACTGACTTCTCCCAACTAGGCACCTACTCAAATCCCCCTTTTTGAGCACCGTACTTGAATGACCACTTGTGAGCAACAAACGGGACAAGTTATAGCTACATGAAAAGAAAGGACTGGAAATGAGGGCATTTTTAGCCAGCTCTTCCTTTTACTATAGGAGCAACAGCCTCCAGACATGCTTTTATTAACCATACTGAGCTTAGCAGATTTATACCATCTCAGATTGATGATGCTTAAATGGAGCACCAGCAATTTTGGTGCTTTACGGTTTACTAATGCAGGAGTGCATCATGCCCATTGTCAACACGATGCACCAATGAATGCTGGTGAGTCTGATCTCTAGGTTTGTTGGAGCATCATGCTCACTATTTAGGCTAGCATCAACCAGGTAGAGTTGGCATGATGCATGAATGCAGCCCTGGCGAGTTACTCGCTAGGACTACAGTTATGCATCATGCAGACAAACTGGCACAATCCATCAATAGACCTACAGCCTCAAGAGGACAAAGCGGGAATTTATTCAATACAGGTAAACTTGTCAGTCGGAAAGTAACATAAAAGTACAGTGTGTATATAAATGCAAGTACTCACCATTTAGGTTGATGTGGGCTTGTTTGATTCTGCTGCTTTTAACTTGGATGTCTTTGATGTTCTGCACCTCCCACTTCGGATTGTTTAAAACAGTTTGAAATCTTTGATATCCATTTTGCTACAATAGTCAATAGTCCTCCAGCAGATATATTTGGCACTTGTCAATTAGAGCAAAGTCTCACACTGTCCAATTGCAATTACAATAGCTGTCCTTAGTTATTTATAGTTGGGCTGTATAATATCCTTAGGAGCTGTGTCATGCTGAGACATAATCAGGTCATACTCCTTCCCATTCTCTCACACTGTCTGCCTGCCTGCGGGCTGTGCTTACTGATGTTACTAACACCACTGCTACCACGAGTCACAAGGCAGCACATGGGTCATATGAAGGGCACATCGCTGCAGTTACGGCTTCAGTTTTCGGTGTTGTGCATTGCCCCTGGCCTCTGTCATCAGACATTGCCTAGTTGAATACACCCCTAATGACTCCTAATGACCGGTTTCTATTCGCAGCTCAGCATTGTAAGTTATAGGTTGTGCGGACATGTGCAGGCCAGCCAACAATCTACAACTATCATCACCAGCCACCGGCATCTTCTGTAAGCATAATACATTAACAGAATTGTTAATAAACGTAAATATGACAATTATAAGAATGGTGTTCTAAATGCTAATTTCAAATCACTGGACAATATCAAATGTAAAATATTTAAAAGAATGATGTAAATACTAAACCTATAACTAACTACATTCGCATGGCCAACCTATAAGAGAAATTCAAACTATGTAATATGTTAATGAAGAAATGCAGCTTTATGTCCCAAAGACTGAAGTCTCCTGAACCCTAAAAAAGAAATATAGCCTATTTATCAATAGTCTCCTCAAGTCTGAAATAGGAATGAGTGTATTTCACTATCTGTACGACTTCTATGAACCCTGGAATAAAAGAAAAGATAATAATTGAAGTTAACATGAATCCATAGCTGAAAAAGAATTAAGTCCAGGGAACTTTAGTCTTTTCTGAATTTGAACAGACAAATTTCTTCATGGAAAAGGGAAGCCGCAATCCTAAACCCCTGAAATAGAGATGAAGTAATTTAAAGAATTGGTATTCATCTCTTCTGATGAATGGACAAGACAAAAAACTTGTAACTCCTCTGTCCTTTAGAAACCTAGAGAATGAGGTGAAATACATAAAAGAAGAAATAATGCAACCATCATTCTTCCAGACTCAGAGCTCCTTTCCCTTTTCTGTTATTAATCTACAAGCACAAATAATCCTGCCAGGTCAAAAGGAAAGGTTCTTGTAAGTAGATTTCTCAGCCCCCTCAAGCAAGCACCTAAAGATAAAAGGATAAAGTGTAGCTGCAAGTCTCCTCAGAAACAGAAATAGAATTTTAAGACATGAAAAGAGAAGGACTAATATATTTCGATCCTCTAACACCATCTAAAAACAAAATGACAATTGTTAATTACAGGAATTAGAGATAAAGTTTAAACCTGAAACCACAAATCATAGGACAGCTATGTATCACATGGGGCAGCTCATCCCTGGCAGCTACAGGCTTTGAGGACAGTACATGTATATACTTATAGCAGTTCACAATGTGAAGCATCCCCTCCCAGAATCCCAAATATGGCACATACCATATCAAACCTAAAGTAGGGACAATCAACAGTTTATCTAAATGTATGTCCACTGTGTGTGGTTGTGTCCACGCCCCAGACCACTGACCCCGATAGCCTCTAAGGTGTAGCAATCCAACCTTCAAAGTGTTATCTGAAAGTTAAGTCTAAAGCCTTAAGTCTTAGCTAATGTGAACTACTAATGTGAACTATGCTCCACAAGACCAAAGTCATAGTTGATGTAAGGCTAGCTGTGGAACGCTTGAAGTTCAATCACAACCCATCACTGCACCTAGTATTGATGTCTATGTTATACTCTAGTATCCGAGTTCAAGTTTAAATTTGCAAGTCTAAAGTCATAGGTCTAATGTAAACCAATATCTGATTCAAGCCCTAACCCACTATGGTCTGAGTCCAATGTAGGCTAGCTCCATGGAGGTTGAAATTCAATCACCCCCTATCTACCCCTGCACCTAGGTTATTGTCTATGGTCTGAGTCCAATGTAGGCTAGCTCCGTGGAGGTTGAAGTTCAATCCCCCCCCCTATCTACCCCTGCACCTAGGTTATTGTCTATGGTGTGAGTCCAATGTAGGCTAGCTCCATGGAGGTTGAATTTCAATCCCCCCCTATCTACCCCTGCACCTAAGTTATTGTCTATGGTGTGAGTCCAATGTAGGCTAGCTCCATGGAGGTTGAAATTCAATCCCCCCCTATCTACCCCTGCACCTAGGTTATTGTCTATGGTCTGAGTCCAATGTAGGCTAGCTCCGTGGAGGTTGAAGTTCAATCACCCCCTATCTACCCCTGCACCTAGGTTATTGTCTATGGTGTGAGTCCAATGTAGGCTAGCTCCATGGAGGTTGAATTTCAATCCCCCCCTATCTACCCCTGCACCTAAGTTATTGTCTATGGTGTGAGTCCAATGTAGGCTAGCTCCATGGAGGTTGAAGTTCAATCCCCCCCTATCTATCCCTGCACCTAGGTTATTGTCTATGGTGTGAGTCCAATGTAGGCGTGCTCCATGGAGGTTGAAGTTCAACCCCCCCTATCTACCCCTGCACCTAGGTTATTGTCTATGGTGTGAGTCCAATGTAGGCGTGCTCCATGGAGGTTGAAGTTCAACCCCCCCCCTATCTACCCCTGCACCTAGGTTATTGTCTATGGTGTGAGTCCAATGTAGGCTAGCTCCGTGGAGGTTGAAGTTCAATCACCCCCTATCTACCCCTGCACCTAAGTTATTGTCTATGGTGTGAGTCCACTGTAGGCTAGCTCCATGGAGGTTGAAGTTCAACCCCCCCCCTATCTACCCCTGCACCTAATGTATGGTCCAGCATCTAAGGTCTAAGGTCAAGTTCAAGGACAGCTAATGCCACTAAAGGACAGACAATGTTCATGACCTAATACCAATCCGTTACTATGTGATGTCACCATGACAAGTTGTCATGATGATGATATATCGTCATGACAACAATATGGTGCCATGCCAGCATAAAAATTTATCACCATGACAACATAACAATGTGTCGACATGACAATGTAACAATGTGTCACCATGACAACATAACAATGTGTCACCATGACAACATAACAATATGTCACCATGACAACATAAAAATGTGTCAACATGACAACATGAAAATGTGTGAACATGACAACATGAAAATGTGTGAACATGACAACATAACAATGTGTCACTATGACAACATAAAAATGCGTCACAATGACAACATGAAAATGTGTCTGTGACAACAGGTCCCTAGTGTAGAAAGGTCATGTGATCATCACACTGTATAAAAAGGAATGGAAACCCCTCCCACCTACCAAATCTTAAAAAACTTAAACCTGCTGACCCAGAGTAATTTTTTCCAATTTAGCTTTGACAGTGCAGCTAGAATTAGCTTTGTTGTACAAATAGAAATTCTGTCATCAACCTGCTTGTGACAACAACTTAAGTTCTACTTTTTCAAGATCCAAAAATAATCACCATTATGAAACATTTTTTTTGTAATGTCCTTTCCAAATCTAACGAATTAATGAGAGGAAACACTTAACTCTTGCTGTGAACTGATGGAGATGCCCAATTGACCAGCTCTGAATTTGCACCCCCTCTCCTGCCGAGAACCTTTCCACTATAAAAACCTGCATATTCTGCTGTCATCCCCTTCTTTCTGACATCCCCATCTGAGACAAGGGCAGGAAATGCCCAAATTCCTGGCCTGCTTCTATCTGGGAAAAAGATTACCCAGGCCCTAGTGATACTCTCTGGGTTATATTTCTCTTTCTTCCTTGACAGAATTGTGTGTGCAAACTTATTAGAGTTAAATAAGAAATTGTAGATTATCCGCTATCTTAGTTTCTATCTGCAGTGTACAATGTGCATGCATTGGTAGTTTACAGAGCTTAGAGCTATACACAGGGAGCCATGCCCCACACTGTACAGTGATGGCTGCCACTAGCAGGATGAGCTGCTCACGGGCTGCTCACAATTAGGTACAGTCCCTGCTCACCTCCTGCTGCTCCTGCTTCTGTCCTGCTGCCTGCCCGGCTCAATGTGCTGAGCTGCTCCCCGTCTACCCACCTTTTATACTCCCCCTGAGCAGCTTGACTTGTAAACAACATGACCTTCTCACTGCCTTCTTCCCAGCTAATCCCTCCACCCAGCAGTCTGTAAAAACTAGTCCCGGGTGGAGCAGGTCAACATGAGCGTCTGTGGTGCACAGAAATACGCCTGTTGACATTTTAATATTAGCTGATCGGTGAAAAACAACAACAGGCTGTCCCCTCACTCAGGCTGTAATTAAACTGAGGTGACATTTAGGGATGGACGTAGTAGTGTCTTTGTTGTCTGAGCTGCCGCCATTATTAAGCATGTCCCATATAAGGGATGCCCCAAATAAGGAGCATTGACGCCATGAGGATACATCGGTGCTGATGCAAATACAACGACCATCTTTGCACCCACCGTGCCCACTGTTCTAGGTCCTGCTTAACATCCCCACCCAACCCTACCCAACCCCACCCAACCCCACCTGACCTCAACCCCTTACTTGACAGCAATCCACATATACCTATGGACATGAAATATAACACTAAGTCTCTGCTTGATGTCAGTGATAGATTTCCGGGCCTGCCTGCTAAATCCTTCCCAAACTCCCCCCTAGACCCCTTCTCTCTGACGTATAACTGCAACCCATAGCTACGGATATCAAAACACTACCCTAAGTCTCTTTTTAATGTTGGATGAACAACTTCCGGGCTATATGGAGAAACATACCCTCTGCATACCCCAATACCTTTTTAGCTCCATGTACAATGGTGGACCTATGCCTATACTCTCTTGATACATAATACCTATATTCTCCTGTGCTGATAGATACCATATGCTCTGCAGTCACACACCAACTTTACTTTTGCCCTTGTAAACTTCCCTGCACAACTTCCATACACACACCCACACACATACCACCCATACCTGCTCTATCCATATTATACCTATGCAGCCACCAAATCTCTCTGTATATACTACTTACACACCACAACCAAAGGTCACACTCATTATAATGCTCACCGCCCCAGCCCACTCATAACGAACTATCTGTATAGCCAACAATCAATGTTGACACTAATGATCTGAACTACTTATCTAAGCACCAATATGTTCCTGTACAACTGGTATGCTACCTCCATGCCCAACAACCATGGCAACCCCATTTCAATACCCCTGTACCCCTTGCGCTTATCCGCGACCGGCGCTTTTTTGAGACACGACACTTAAACAGGCCATTGCGGTAGTTAATACTGCCAACTTACACCCACAATCAATTTACTACTGACTACTAATTTATCATATGCCCAACAACCAATGCCCATACTCTGCACATAGCAACAATCCATACCCACTCTATAAACTCTGGACAGAACAGCCAGCCTATGTCCTATGCCCCCCCCCCCCCACTAATTCATGCCCATGCGCTATATATCAATCAATAGAACCCATGAACTGCCCCAAATCCCTACATATAACTGGAACCCTCACCATCCTTTCAGCATCCTCTGCACTCAGTCCACATGCATCTTCCAGGGTTACCATGTGTCTTAGTAGGATTACCAACTAAATAACCAACCTTCAAATTTGACATCTGCTTGAATATAGAATTTTCAATATTTGCACCTTATGAATGTTAAAGCCACAGCCAGGATGAAAAGTCATGGTTGAATTTTGATAGAGGCAGAATAATCTGAATAGTGTGTCTGATAGATATATTTAATTTCCAGGCTTTAAATTTGTCTAAAAGGCCTACAATTGATATAAGATATCTGAACAACAGTGTTTTCCCTTTTTTTCTGTCTCATACCTTTTAAAAGTAGCAACATGGCTTCCAAATGAAATGGCCTCAATCAGGAAATTAAGTGGGAAGTAATGTTATTTAAAATTTCTTAATCTAGGTTCACCATAACAAATTGCTCAAATTTTAGAATTGCCAAATGAAATGCCTGAAAAGAGCTCAGTGGAACGTCGATATTCTAGGTGCAAAGCATTAATGAGGGAGTGCTCCACATGCCTGTATTCCACAGCTCAGTCTAATGACAGCATTTACACAGGGAGCCATCACCAACCCTGTACAATCAAGCACAATTAACGTCCCAGTAGACCCTAGAGAAATGCTGATAGTGCATCTTAAGGGGCTTTCACCTCAACGTGTCCAAGTGTGCTGCTCTGTGTGCTGCTTACAAATAGTGAGTGTGCTGCTCTATGTGCTGCTCACAGAGAGTGAGTGTGCTGCTCTATGTGCTGCTCACAGAGAGTGAGTGTGCTGCTCTATGTGCTGCTCACAGGGAGTGAGTGTGCTGCTCTATGTGCTGCTCACAGGGAGTGAGTGTGCTGCTCTATGTGCTGCTCACAGAGAGTGAGTGTGCTGCTCTGTGTGCTGCTCACAGAGAGTGAGTGTGCTGCTCTATGTGCTGCTCACAGGGAGTGAGTGTGCTGCTCTATGTGCTGCTCACAGAGAGTGAGTGTGCTGCTCTGTGTGCTGCTCACAGGGAGTGAGTGTGCTGCTCTATGTGCTGCTCACAGAGAGTGAGTGTGCTGCTCTATGTGCTGCTCACAGAGAGTGAGTGTGCTGCTCTATGTGCTGCTCACAGAGAGTGAGTGTGCTGCTCTATGTGCTGCTCACAGAGAGTGAGTGTGCTGCTCTATGTGCTGCTCACAAATAGTGAGTGTGCTGCTCTATGTGCTGCTCACAGAGAGTGAGTGTGGTGCTCTATGTGCTGCGCACAAATAGTGAGTGTGCTGCTCTTTGTGCTGCTCACAGAGAGTGAGTGTGCTGCTCTGTGTGCTGCTCAGTGAGCTAGTGAGCTTCACTTAGATCTGAGTAGATAGGAATAGGAGTAGCTCCTGTCCTTGTAACCAACCACTCACAGACTGGCTAGTAAACAGATTTAAACATTAGAGCTGTACAAGATTAACCAGTCTCAGTTAGCTTCAGTTCTAAAGCTAGTCTGTAAGGGAGAAAACAAAAACTGAATATATTAGGGTGAAATAATAACGTAATATCGGCCAGGTTGTACTGAAGCAGTGGTAATCCTGAAGGATGCTGAACTATTAGTTTATATATGCTAGGCTAAACACAGTTATAAATGAGCTTTAGTTGCAAATCTGGAAAAGAAAACAGGGTTTATTTCAACACAATTCATCATGTTTTATTTCTGCAAGGTAAAAAGTAAATCAGTTAAAAAGCTGGTGGTGAAATGAGCATTTCCAATTTTTAGTAATGTCAGTGTGTCAGTGTCCAACGATGTAAATCCATGATTCTGAAAAAATACATGATTTAAATATGCTGGTGATTATTATCCTTGTGAAGGTCCATTGGTGATGACGATTGGGTTCTGAAAAGCTGTAATGAATTATGTGTGTGTAACGGTAGAGCTCAGAACATTTAGGCCTGTAGTGGGCCCTATATATGTATAAGACAAGTCACACCCAGAGGGCAGCTGCCCAGGGGATTGCTATATAAATATATACACAGATAACAATCCACCTGTGGCAGAACTCACCTAGGCGCCACCTGGCAGCATTATAGGGTACTACCACTCAGGTAGGGTGTTCTAAGCTTACCTATAGAAGTGTCCTGTATGTTGTATGTTAGGTGCACAAGGACATGCTGGAGATGGGGAGGAGGGGGTAGAAGCAGGAGGGTATATCAGTGAGTATATAAGTCCCGCTGGCACTTCACACAATTAGTGCTGGGGACATCACCAAGTAACACCGCTCAGTGTCTGAGTCCCTCCCTGTCCTCTGTCTCCATCCTCCCATCACCTCCAGCATATACGGGCTGTGCATCGCCTTGATTCGTTGTGCCTCTCCACCTCCAATCCCGCTCTACTTATACTCCCCAGCCTCTGACGTCCACACTCTTGCTGACGTCCGGGCCATGGCGGCTGCTCCTGCTTCCGTCCCTGCCTTAATGGCTGCAGCTATAGATAGCACCTCCTGTGTACGTCCCTGTGCCTTAAGTGGACTGTGTGCTCTTTATGGGGTCCTAGGTGAAATCTGCTGAGCCTGCTTATTATAATTACAATGAGCTGCTCCTGATGTTAAACCGGCGCCATAGTTAAACCAAACACCTACTGAGCAGCTCTTTCCCATTGATAACAGCACATCAATTAGGGCTTTGGGTGACTGGATAAGCATGTCAGGTGTGGGTTTTGATGTTTCTAGTGTTGTCAATTGGTTTGTTTTGGTTTGAAGATTGGTGAGGTTGAGTAGGTACTTAGAATGGTGAGAAGGCTGAATGAACAAGTAAGAGCTTTTCCCAGGCCTCCTCCTTATATGAATGCATTGGTCTCACAAGGCACAATGTCTCATCCCAGGCCCCTTCATATAACACCTTTTCAGCCTATACCTACAGGAGGGTGCACCAGTGGAGGGCTGGTGAGCAGACTCATCAGCACCTCACTGGTACATGATGCTGAACAATGGACATAGTTTACTCCCAGCCCAGGCTTAAATTCAGTACGTCCTCCACTGGACTATCATAATGTATTTGGGGTGTGGGTAACATTGTAAAATATCCGCTTGTATACAAAGTCTTATTACAATTGCAATTCTTCTTCCAACATGCAATGGCAAATAACATACCACAGTGGCCTGACTAAGCACCGGGACACTTTTTTTAATTTTGAACTTTTCTTTATTGTCTCATAAGTGATTTCATCATCAGCAGAAATACAAAGTAGATCACATAACCATTGCAACAAAGGACAGTTATATCAAGTCAGACATCATCATCGATTCAGGGGACACGTACGGGCAAATACCCCTATGTGTGGAAACAATAATGACATCAAAGCGTAGACACAGAAATATAAAAATAAAATAGGCATTTGTATCCCTTAACACGTATTCAAGACAGGTGCTAATATGAATACTGTTTGTTGTGCGCCAGATACTGATGCTTATTTGAGAGCCTGGCGCTTACATTACATTATCACGGTACTCGTTTTCCATCATGGGTCTCCATCGATGTCAACAGGGTCAACACCAATGTTGAATCTATAAATTACACGACAATGAAATGTTTACAAACACTTTGAACAGATTAATGTTTATACATTCCCTTTAAAGAAGACCGAATTTTGGTCATCAATTTAAGTCATCAAGTTCAAAGTCTGCCCTATCAAGAGGTTCAACAACTATCCCAGTTCAGAAATAGGCTTAAATCTCCATATTTCAGAGCTATGAACTTCCAAATTTAGACACTGTAGAGATTATTTCTGACCACAAAGCCACAAGATTAAAAGTGGAACTGTCGCGAATAGCTCAGACAGGGGGAGAATAGCTGTCAGTGAATGCAAGCTTCCGTCTGCCCATAGGTGATTGTCTTTGGATAATGAGGCACCATAGGACAGTCCTGACGTCAGATGTTTTATGTCTCTGCTCTAACTGCAACCCTTTACATTTATCCACACAAAATGGCAAAAGAGGGGGTGGCATTCTGTTTGTTAACAACTTTGTGTCTTTAGGAGTTGAGCTAATTAGGGGAATGGCATTAATTAGGGAAGCGTTATCTTTGGATGAAATGAGCTTAAGTTGAGAGGAGGCTGAAAGAGGATGGTTTATATTTATCACATTCATTAAGGATCTTAATGACTTCGGCCGCAAGGAATCTCAAGATGAAACTAGCCCTGGAGGTCATTTCTTAAGGCACTACGACTGCACACAGTCACTACGATTTGAGACCCCAATACTTAGTGTAAGCAATCGTATAGTGCCATAGATCAGCAGTTATGTAGATTTTACATAGCCTTTGGTAGGGCAGTCTTAGTGCTGCAGGTGTTACATGACCAATACTGTTGGGCTGTAATGTCACTAAATTAAGGGACCCCACTACGACTTGAGGGTGAGCAGTCGTAGTGTGTTAAGAAATGGTCTCCTGCATTGCTTGACCAATCTCTTAATTAAAGAAACCAGAGTTGTGCAGTGACTGTGTTACTTTTGAGGTTAAGTCATTTACATAACCCACAGAGTTGGTGAGAAGCTGGAAGTAAACACGACATAATGACCTTTTTGCGGGTGCTTTTTGAGTTGTCTTCATTTGTCCAATAGAGACAGGAATACATGTGATGATGTTGCTGTTTGGTGGCGATGACAGATGATTTGATAACCACTATCCTTTATCATAACTTTGCCTAGTTCTTTCTAATGTTCCATAATTTGAATTAAAAAAACGAGGAAGACATTTCCTTCTGTGTGCGTTTTCTGTTTGGATTAGGTGTCTTAGTGGGTCAATTAAATTGAGATTAAGTGTGAAAATTTGAGCATATACACGTGTACAAAACCAGACAAGTGAAACTTCTTTTGACATAGGTGTAATTTTTATTTTGGGGATTTTTATACATCGAGATTTTTTTTTTGTATTAGAGCAACGTTTGAAATATATCAATTATTCTTCATCAGGCTAGATTGCATTAAATGAAGTCTAGCCCCACAGCCATGCAGCAGCCCCTAATTCTACACTTACATCACAAAGGGAGGTGGCTTTATCAGGCTCGGGTTGGGATAAATTTAGGATCAGCAGTTCCCGCTTTTAAATAGCATCTGTGTGCCTATAAGGGAGTGATTTTTTTCTTTTTAGCAAAAGGGGGGGGGGGCTGCTGGGTTTGTGCGCAGACATGCGAAAAAAACTTCAACCCCCCTTTCGAGGGGGTAACAGTTTTTCGACCCCCCCCCCCATAGGGAAAACAATTGCATGCGAAGGTCCCCTTTTAGCCTATAGTAACCCGCGGGGTTTTCCACTGAAAACAGGTGAAATCTTTTTGCCCCGGTCAAGGGGTTGAAAAAACTCTGACCCCCCCCCTTCAAACCAACCAGCCCCCCCTGTTGTTAAAAAATGATCACTCCCTAAGTGGCAGTGCTTGTGGTTAAACATAGGTAGAGTCAGATCCAGCTTATCAGACACCTCTACCACATACAGCTGGTACATAGGATACCCGGATGTAACTATTTGGCTAAACATAGTGCTTCTGATAGGATGAGAGAAGGAAAAGATCTGTTATGTTTGGAAATGTTTAAAGAAGGTTTAAGAAAGAGACTTTTGTAAAATATGAAAGAACCTGTTTAATATAATGCTACCATATGACGTCACAATATGGTGATGATACTATTGTTACATATTGAAATCTTTTATATTTATATACTTGATAACCCTACATATATATTTCTATTGCTTTACATTGTATATCACTGTACTACATGTACATGGCTACCACCTGTACACTCAACTCCCCCCTTAGTTACACATACCGATGCTATAGGGGTCGCCCCAGTCGCTATGATAGGTACACTTTGCATCCTACCTGTAACCTCAGACCAGCATGAGCTGCCTAGCCATTAACAACTATCACTAAGACGCTGTACAATATGCTGGAACTATGATAGGTACACGCTGCACCCTACTTGTAACCTCAGACCAGCATGAGCTGCCTAGCCATTAACAACTATCACTAAGACTCTGTACAATATGCTGGAACTATGATAGGTACACGCTGCGTCCTACTTGTAACCTTCAGACCAGCATGAGCCACCTAGCCATTAACAACCATTACTAAGACGCTGTACAATATGCTGGAACTATGATAGGTACACGCTGCACCCTACCTGTAACCTCAGACCAGCATGAGCCACCTAGTCATTAACAACTATCACTAAGACGCTGTACAATATGCTGGAACTATGATAGGTACACGCTGCGTCCTACCTGTAACCTTCAGACCAGCATGAGCGACCTAGTCATTAACAACTATCACTAAGACGCTGTACAATATGCTGGAACTATGATAGGTACAAGCTGCGTCCTACCTGTAACCTTCAGACCAGCATGAGCGACCTAGTCATTAACAACTATCACTAAGACGCTGTACAATATGCTGGAACTATGATAGGTACACGCTGCGTCCTACCTGTAACCTTCAGACCAGCATGAGCCACCTAGTCATTAACAACTATCACTAAGACTCTGTACGATATGCTGGAATAAATACATTTGCATTATAAACTGACACAAGGCATACTTGGCAGCATTTACCGCATATCAATATATTACACTATATATAACCCTATCACAAGCTGTCATAATGGAGCAGCTCAGTCTGAGACGGTATAATACCTGGTCAGGGCTGGCAGCAAGGGGAGCAGCTCATGTAGTTAGCTCAGATGAGGTAGGGATCAGGGGAGTAACTGGGGAGGGAGAGGAGCAGCTCAGGCTCAGAGGACACCACACCTGGCCAGCTGCAGGTAGTGGGAAGCAGTGGGAGCAGCTCTCAGAGCTGAGGGTGATGGGGAGCAGCTCAGAAGGAGCAGAAATCAGGGGGCAGTCGTTAGGG
This sequence comes from Acholoe squamosa, assembly GCA_949317995.1. Classification (NCBI taxonomy): domain Eukaryota; kingdom Metazoa; phylum Annelida; class Polychaeta; order Phyllodocida; family Polynoidae; genus Acholoe; species Acholoe squamosa. The sequence goes on along the minus strand of OX439038.1, from coordinate 88,837,987 downwards.
AGGAAGATATGAAGTGCTCTAACGGACAGGGGGTGGGGGCAGGAATCTGATCATGGAGGTACAACTTTATATATATATATATATATATATATATATATATATATATATATATATATATATTGTAGCGTTTTCCGACTCTATGGTTAATAAAGAATTACACAACTCTGACAGCTTGACTTCAGTGTCTTTTATTTCCTGGCAGTCCTCGCCACACCATCTAAGTCTTGTATCGTGTATATATTAATCCGGAGGTAAGCCTTTTAGAGTTCTGCTCCTCTCTGTCTGCAACTCAGAACTAACTGATCGGAGTAACAACTCCCTTATTTATACATAGGCAGATACTCCGACCCCGGCCTGCTTTACGGCAGGCCAGCGTCGGAGGATCTCCTCCGCCGACTACTATTGCCGACGTAACCGCGTTACTTCAGGACCGCTGGCCTCGCCGCCCCCACACTAGGATGGTTTTGGCTCCGCCAACGGCCCCTCTGTCTCCGCCACACTCTCCCCAACTAATCTATAGCCTTACCGGGAGAAAGAGTGTGATATTACCCTCCTGCAGATGGGTTTCCAATTTTGAATAATCCTGCCACGTAAATAGCTACACATATCACACACATAGTAAATCCTACTTAAACCTCCTCTGTAGGCGGCATTAACTACTAAGTAAACCGAATCCGCCGTCCCCTATGCGGAGTATAACCATAACAACAACTTTTATACAATAATACGACGTCATTTCGTCTGGATCCGGCAGACATCCTCCGCCTCCCTTGGGTGGAGCGTTCCCCCGCCGCCCCTCCGTCAGCCAGGGTCCTCCGGCTCCTCCGCCCGTCCACCTCCCCCTTCTCCGCCGCCCTCTGGATCACCTCAGGATGTCTTGTCGCCGCCCTCGTTGGTTCCAGCCTTGGTCGTCTGCGCCGCCAACGTCTTCGGCCACCGCTGTCCGCAGCGGCTGCAGCATCCCTTCTTATCACGGCCATAACGGGTCCGGGTAACATGGACCAGTTCAATATCTCCATTGGGGAGAGTGTGAATGGAGGAAGATTGCAGTCCCCCGGGTATAACCCTCATCTCAGGTCCTAGGGTCCGAGGCTGCCCCAGTCGTCTAGAGTGTTCCTTGAGGGCCTCCGGCCCGGTAAAATCCGAATGCCATGGCATAGCCCCATCCTCCTCCGCCTCCTCGTCCCTATTGTCACCCGCTTTATCTCCTCGTTGATCTAGCGGCAGGCGGTGCACCTCCTCTACCCCCGCCAACCCCTCAGTGCTGGCGATTCCCCCTTCTCCCATATCTCCTATAGGTAATCCGGTTACTACAATCACTCGGTCTGTCTCAGTGTTGGGTAGGCGCTCCGGATCCCCAAGCCCTCCGACCACCGTCTCGACCCCCTCCGGCACCATCACCATGGTCTCCGCCCGTCCACTCTCCTCCCCCACTTCTACTTGAAACAAGAATTCCCCCTTGGGCGAGCAAAGGACTAGCCCGTCCAACCCCACAGTCACGGTTCGGGGGTACTTATCCAACTTGGGTAGAGCAAATAAGGTCCCCGGCTTTACGAGGGGGGTCTTCGGTACCTTCTCCGCCTGTCCTTTCTCCTTCACCGGTGTCCCTACGGAACACGATTGAAATTTGCTCATTAATTGGGCGGTACCCTCATCCATGGATAGGTTTTGTATGGCCTCTTCCTCCGCCTCTTTTAACACTCCCTCCAGGCTCAACTTCCTCGTAGACTTTCCCGCCCCTTTTCCTCTAGGGCTTTTACTTTTAGTTTCCATCTCTTTCCTCAGTCTTTCTTTCTCCGCCTCTTTGGCCTTCCTCTCCTCCTCCTCCTTTCTCCGCTGTTCCTCCTCCGCCCTCCGGCGCTCCTCAGCCTCTCTGGCCTTCCTCTCCGCCTCCTCTCTCTCTTTCCGTTTAATTTCTCTTTTCTTCTTTCGCTCCTCCTCCTTGGCATCGCTGAGTACGGCCAGGAACTGGGCTTTCAGTTTAGGGCAGGATTGTACGTATGCCGGGATGGCCACCTCCTCTGACTCCTCGCTGGTTTCATCCTCACCTTCCACCTCCTCCGCCTCATCACCCCCCCCCACCCCCTCCGCCTCACCCTTCTCCGGCAACTCAGGCGTCACGATTGTAACTGTCTTCAGGATGGGTTTCGGTTTGCTAGGGGAAGGTTTACTCATATCCTCATAGGAGGGCAATGTCTCGGGACTGGCACCGGAGAGGGTGGGTTTAGGCTTGTTGACTAGTTCGTAAGGGGGCTGCTTCTCGGGGCTAGAGTCCAGCCCATTTCCCCCTAGTCCCAAGCTCTCTCCGTCCTCCCCACTCGTGGCGGAGATGTCCTCGTAGGCAGCCGACTTGATGGAGGTTCGGGAGGTCGGAGTGTCCTTCTTGGTTTCCTCGTACTCCGCCTCCAGGGCCCTCACATTGACCTCCCCTAGAGGCACCTCCCGTTGCATTCGTAACAGAGTCTTGGTGGGGGTCTCCCCCGCCTGTCCATATCTCTCTACCAGTAATCCTATGACGAACTTCAGTTTCCCCGCCATTTCTTCGTCTATTTCCACCTCCCCCCCGCTCAGTAGAGGTGTCAGGTCGGGTATCCCCGTGGTCAGTGGCGGGGTGGAGGGTCCCGCTTCCTCCTGCCGCTCCTTACCCCGTGGGGATTGTCTCTTCCTCTTTTCCGCCGATTCCTCCCCCCCCCTCCGGCTCGAAGGCCCTCTTGACCCCCTTCCCTGACGTACTCCGGGTGGACCTGACGGAGAGACAGCTCTGGGGTGTGCTGGTCCCCTCCACGCGGAATCCCAGCAATTGCTCCAAGTATTTGGAGGCGACAGCAGCCTCCGTCTCCTCCTCCAACGTTATTCCCGGCGACGCCATGCCGCTGAAGGTAGATCCACTGGGGCTGTCCCCCACACCCCCTCCACCCGCCAAGGTGCCCTGCTGCGGCGGGGGGACCACGGGCTTGGAGGCGGCTTTTACTGGTTTCTTTTTCTTGGCCACCGCACTCCCCCTCTTCCTCTTTGTGGTCCTCCAGCTCGGGGTGAATACGCGTGATGTGTCGCCGGAGATCATCCACCCAGATCTTGGCTACCATGTACTCACACTTAGGGCACTGGTAGCCCTCTTGCATCTCGTCGTGAGTGCGGAGATGGCGGTTCATCCCATCGGATCTCATGAAGTACCACTGCTTGGAGTCCCCCCTTTTCCGGCAGATCTCGCACCGATACTTCGGCAGCTCCACCCCGTCCACCCACTCCGTGGGGACCGGCTTCTGGTCTCTGTTTTTGAAGACAGGCATTACTAGTTGTGGCGTTTTCCATAGGCTATAGGGAATTGAAGGGTGAGGCGGATAGCGCTCCCTTATATTCCCCCCGGTGGTCACGCCCCCTTCTCCTACTCCTCCAATCACCGTCCCCTGGGTCAGGCCACCCTCCGTCACCACGCCGTGGGAAACCCCCGATTGCATCATAGCCTTACTCCGCACACTGTTGTCGCCAGTGGCGCCTCCGCTCTCACGTGCCTGCTGTGAACCGTGGGAACGTGATCCGCGGTCAGCCGAGGACCTCCGCCTACGATAGCTCCCACTCCGACTCCGGCTCTCCGAGTCCCTCCTCCCATGTCTGGCTGCCTCCGTCCGGGCAGACACTCCGTCCCTTCTGTGGCCACTAGTGGAGCGGCTAGAGGAGGAGTGGCCGGAGGATCTTTCTCTCTCCCTCCTCCTCCGCCGACTCTCCCTGTGTCTTGAGTGTGTGGAGCCCTCCCGGGAGTGGCTGGACACTGTAGAAGACACTTTCTTTGACCCTCCACCAGCATCTTTGCCTCGACTCGATTCACCCTCGGGCCCTGTCCCTCTTAGAACCACCAACCGTGTGTCATCTCCGGCCTGCATTGTAGACTGACCGTTAACGGCCCTTCCCCCGCCTTTTATTGGGGAGAACTTGTTATGAGGCTTGCTTAGCGACTCCCGCCTCTCCGGCCCTACTCCGCTAGGCGGCGCTCCGGCCGCCGGCCGGCCGGCCTCACTGCCCGCCGTCGAGGAATTTGGAGCCTGGCCTCCCGACCTCCCCTTCGTCATGGCTGTTCTGCAGCGTCCAACCCTCCTGGCTTCCCTCTCTTCGTTTTCATGGTTGTTGTAGATGGCTTCCTCGATCATTTCGTAAATAAACCATCTTTCCCTATGCTTCTCCCTGATTCTCCTCCGGCCAGGATCCGCCGCCCTCCTTAATCTTTCTGCCCTGATTTCCTCGTTTTGGCCATGGTTCCGCCTTCTGCGGGCCAACTCACTCTCATCACTCACCCCCTCTTCATCCGACTCGCCCATCTCGGGGAGGGACCATTCCTCGTAGGGAGGGTCCTCCTCTGGTTCTACCCCCCTCCAATGTGACATTTCGGCTTCTTTCTTCAACCTTCTTTCATTTTCCAGCCATACATCGCACCAGTCGCGGCTTTCTTGACTCATCTTGCTTTTGCAGCTCCTCCCCTCCGCCCCAAGGTAAGTATCCAGTTGAGGCGCCAGTCTGACGGCCTGGGCTACGCTGGTTCCGGCAGGCTTCGGTGCACTCCTCCGCAGACCTTCTTTCCGATTTCCTTTATCCGCTGCCCCTCCCTTACTGGTTTCAGTTATTTGATGTCTCTTTTTCTCTTTGCAGGTCAGCAGTTTCGCCTCTAGGTCAGCTCCAGTCTCCAGGGTCACCTGAACCAGCCGGATGGTGCCCCCTCCGGATCCTTCTTCCTCCTCGTCTGAATTGTCAGAAGATAGGGGCTCGGCCTCCCTTGTTTCATCCTCCATGGGAACATCCTCCGCCATGGCCCGCGCCGGGGCCAGTTTTAGGGCGTCGTAATGGACTACCCTGGTAGTTTTGCCCTTTTTAATTTTATACACCGCCTCCCCTAAGCGCCCCACTATCTCCCATGGGCCTGTCCAATAGCTCTGGAGTTTAGGTGTCAGGCCCCTCTTCCGGAGAGGGTGGTAGTAGAAGACCCTGCCCCCGACAGGGAATTCGCCTGCCGAGGCTCTTGCATCATAGTTCCTCTGTTGCCTGCAGAGGGACCTTCCGAGGGCCTCCCTAGCGACGGAGTATGCTTTTGCCATGGTGGTTTGTAATTCGGCCACATAACCGACACCTCCCCCTACAATGGGCTCCAGTGGGTAAACCAAATCCAGGGGAATGACCGTTTCCCGCCCCAACATCAGAAGATTGGGGGACAAACCCGTGGAGGCGTGTGCGGAGGAGCGATACGCCGCCATTACAAATGGCAGCCGCCGGTCCCAGTCCCGTTGGTCCTCCGCCACCACAGTCGCCAGCAGCATTTCAATTGTTCTGTTGGCCCGCTCCACCATCCCATCGCTTTGGGGCCTAAAGGAACAGGTTCTGGTCTGCCTGACTTCCAGTTAGGCCACCATTTCCCTGAATAGTCCCGACTGGAAGTTCTTGCCCTGATCTGTGTGCACCTCCGCCGGGGCTCCAAATCTACAGATGAACTCCTCCACCACAGCCATGGCCACCGTGGGTGCCTCCTGGTTGGGTAAAGCGTACGCTTCCGTCCATTTAGTGAAGTAGTCCGCCGCCACCAAAATATATTGGTTCCCGGCGGAGGACAAGGGCAATGGACCCATCACGTCTAGAGCTATCCTCTGTAGGGGTAGTCCAGCACCCACATGTCCCATTGGTGCCCGGTGCGGAGGTGGAGCCGCCTTCCTCCGGACACAGGGTTCACAGCTGGCGCACCACAGGGTCACATCCCTCCTGAAGTCAGGCCAGTAGTAACCTGTCGGGTACAGCAATTTGGAAGCATCGTTCCCCCGCCACGCCTTCCCACCACCGGCCCAGTATTCCTTTTTCTATACTCATGCGCCCCAATTGGGCATGCCAGATTTTAAGCCCAGCATCCTCCAGCCTTTGAAGTACCTCCCCAAGCCGCTCCATATGTTCCTCGAAGGTGGCGGAGAATACGACTATGTCGTCTAGATAGACCAAACAAGTTTTCCACTGTAGTCCCCTCATGGCCACTTCCATCACCCTCTCGAATGTGCCTGGCGCATTGCACAAACCGAAGGGCATTCTCCGGAATTGGAACAGCCCCCGGTGTGTCGTGAATGCTGTCTTCTCTTTATCCCCCTCCTCTATATCCAACTGCCAGTAGCCGCTGGCCAGATCCACTGACGAAAACCAAGCGGCCCCCGCCATGGTATCGAGACAATCTTCCACTCTAGGCAGGGGATAGGTGGCGGCGTTGAGCCTCCGGTAGTCCACACAGAAGCGAGTGGTACCATCTTATTTTCTTACTAGGACCACTGGAGAAGCCCACGGGCTAGTGGATGGCTCAATCACTCCGGCTTCCAACATCTTCTCCACCTCCTCTTCTACAGCCTCTCGTCTATGGGGTGCCAATCGCCTCGGCGGTTGTTTGATAGGTGGATGTACCCCCGTATCAATCCTATGCTTGGCCAATTGAGTGTGCCCTTTGTCGCCCTTATGTCTCTGAAATGCCCTCAGGTGTTTCCTTATAAGCCGTGCAAGCTCCTTTCTACGGTGAGCCTCCGTCGCGCTCACTAGCCCGTCCACCAAGCGCTTTAGTTCCTCCGGCTCACCTCTCTCCACCATCCGGCACCATCCCTCTCTGGCCGTTGTCTCGCCTCCGCCTCTGCACTCCACTCGTTGAATGGCCCCTAGAGTCATGTCTTTATATATCACCACTGGCTCAGGACCGGGATTGAGCACCCTGACCCAAGTTGCCCTCCCCTCGGGGCATACCAGCCCCCGCCCCACCAGGAAGCTCGGTTCACCCTTGTGTCCGGCCATCCCTTCAATCATCCCGTCGTCCCCTTGTTGCCAGGGTCCGGCTAGAGTTCCCTCTAGCATGGCCTCCTGTCCGGATCCCAGCACCGCCGCTCGGGTGCTGACGATTCGGCATACAGAATCCTCCTCTGTCCACACTAGGCGCCCTTTTGCTACGTCGACCATTAGTTTGTTGGTGCGGAGGAACTCCGCCCCCAGGATTCCCTCCGTCCCGGTGTCGCTGACTACGAAACGCACATTGATAGTACGCCTCCCGATTTCCAGCTCTGTGTGCACTTCCCCTTTTATGTCCATAGGCCGCCCATCGACGGAGTAGATCTTCTCCGCCATTTCTCCCAGGCGTTCCCGTCCGCCCCACCTGCTCCACCATCCTTCGGAGACCAGATTAAGCGACGCACCAGTGTCCACCAGCAATTGGATGGGGGCCCCTGCCAGCCGACCCTCTACTATCAATCCTCCTCCGCCCCTCTCTCGGCGGCCCTGTATCACATTGATAGACCCACTTCCCTCGACCTGTACTTGGCCTTTAGTATAGGTCAATTCTAGTTTCCCGCCGCCGGAGTAGCCTGTTCGCTCACCGGCTTGGATGCCTCCTTGGCCTTGATATTTGGGCATTCTCGCTTGAAATGGCCTTCCTGTCCGCATCCGAAGCAAGCACCATTGCTTGGCTTTTTCTTCCTCCCCAACACCGCCGGATCATCCAACCTTTGAACTAACCGCTCCATCAACTCTGCCATTTTGCTCATTTCCTCCTTGTTGGACTTTGTGGATATTCTCCTGCTCCACTTTTAGGTACGCCTCCGCTCCCACCGCCGTCATTACTGCGGATTGTAAATCTTTCGGTGTTGACTGATACACCCACTGCCTGAGTGGATTGTCGAGGCACAATAGGAATCTGTCGAGAGCTAAGGTGTCTGTCGTCCGGGCGTCCGCCTCCGGATATGCTAACTTAGTGTACTTTCTCAGTTCTTCTTGTAACTCTTGCAGTCCCTCTCCCTTTCGCCGGACCCTAGTGCGGAGGAACGCTTTGTAGATCTCTTCCTGATTAGTAGGCTCAAACCTTTCCACGAGTGCCCTTCTTAACTCCTCATACCCCTCCGGCATGGCTGGTTTCCTTCCCGTCAACAATCTCCGGGCTGCCCCCAACAGACTCAGGCCTAGGAACATACCCGCCTCCTCCGGCTTCCATCCATTTACTTTGACGCACAGGTCGAAGTGGTTGAGGTAGTCAGATAGGTCTGTGGTGCCATCATATTTAGCGGGTTTCACCACTGGCTTACCCTTTGCCTCCTTCTCCCCATCAGCACCTCCTCTCCAGCCGCCCTCCGGACGACCCATAACTCCTCTACCCTGCCGGAGATCTCCACCTTCCCCTACTTTGTCCTTATCCGCCTCCTCCGCACATCTCCCGGTTTCGGAGCGAACCTCGGCCGGTGCCCGCTTGCTCCCCTTCCTTGGGTTATTCATCTCCGCCTGCTCCTCCGGCCACCAAAGCACCTTTCCGCCATCGTCCCTTCCCGGGTTGAACCCCAGCCAGGCATTTGCATCACCCATTTTTCCTTTAGGGTGCCTCAGCCTCTCAGCCTCAGCCTCCCTCTCCCATGGCCACAGGTAGGGCTCCCTTTCTTTAACGCGTGGTTCCTCATATCCCGTGTCTGGTACCTCCTCCCGGGATGCTCTATCGGCGGGTTCTGCTTGTCTCTCCGGATTCATCTCTTCCAGCCTCACCACCCCTCTCTGCCGTAGCGTCACTTCCTCGTCCACCACTTCCAGCAAAACCCCTTTTTCCCGCTTAATCTCCTCCGTATCCCTCTTCTCCACAGGTAAGTTTATCGTTTCTGAAGCCTCCGCCATCTTCTTTCTCTCGTGGGTCTTCAAACACCGCTGTCCCCAATGTATCGTTTTCCGACTCTATGGTTAATAAAGAATTACACAACTCCGACAGCTTGACTTCAGTGTCTTTTATTTCCTGGCAGTCCTCGCCACACCATCTAAGTCTTGTATCGTGTATATATTAATCCGGAGGTAAGCCTTTTAGAGTTCTGCTCCTCTCTGTCTGCAACTCGGAACTAACTGATCGGAGTAACAACTCCCTTATTTATACATAGGCAGATACTCCGACCCCGGCCTGCTTTACGGCAGGCCAGCGTCGGAGGATCTCCTCCGCCGACTACTATTGCCGACTTAACCGCGTTACTTCAGGACCACTGGCCTCGCCGCCCCCACACCAGGATGGTTTCGGCTCCGCCAACGGCCCCTCCGTCTCCGCCACACTATATATATATCATGAGGGGCTTGGAATTCGAAGTTGTTGGGGGAAGGGGGAGCAGGTCTCAGGAATCGGATACCGGGGAGGAGTAGCTGGGGAGTTGCAGCTCATAGGGAGTTTTAGGGGAGCAGGGACCAGGAAGCAGGGAGCAGGGACCAGGAAGCAGGGAGCAGGGACCAGGAAGCAGGGAGCAGGGACCAGGAAGCAGGGAGCAGGGACCAGGAAGCAGGGAGCAGGGAGCAGGGACCAGGAAGCAGGGAGCAGGGACCAGGAAGCAGGGAGCAGGGACCAGGGAGAAGGAAGCAGGAAGCAGGGACCAGGGAGAAGGAAGCAGGGAGCAGGGAGCAGGGACCAGGAAGCAGGGAGCAGGGACCAGGAAGCGGGGACCAGGGACCAGGAAGCGGGGACCAGGGACCAGGAAGCGGGGACCAGGGACCAGGAAGCAGGGAGCAGGGACCAGGAAGGGGGGAGCAGGGACCAGGAAGCGGGGAGCAGTGACCAGGAAGCAGGGAGCAGTGACCAGGAAGCAGGGAGCAGGGAGCAGGAAGCAGGGAGCAGTGACCAGGAAGCAGGGAGCAGGGACCAGGAAGCAGGGAGCAGGGAGCAGGGAGCAGGGAGCAGGGAGCAGGGAGCAGGGACCAGGAAGCAGGGAGCAGGGAGCAGGGACCAGGGACCAGGAAGCGGGGAGCAGGGACCAGGAAGCAGGGAGCAGGGACCAGGAAGCAGGGAGCAGGGAGCAGGGACCAGGGACCAGGGACCAGGAAGCAGGGAGCAGGGAGCAGGGAGCAGGGAGCAGGGACCAGGAAGCAGGGAGCAGGGAGCAGGGAGCAGGGAGCAGGGACCAGGAAGCAGGGAGCAGGGAGCAGGGAGCAGGGACCAGGGAGCAGGGAGCAGGGACCAGGAAGCAGGGAGCAGGGAGCAGGGAGCAGGAAGCAGGGGGCAGGGACCAGGAAGCAGGGAGCAGGGAGCAGGGAGCAGGGAGCAGGGAGCAGGGACCAGGAAGCGGGGAGCAGGGACCAGGAAGCAGGGAGCAGGGACCAGGAAGCAGGGAGCAGGGACCAGGAAGCAGGGACCAGGGACCAGTGACCAGGAAGCGGGGAGCAGGGACGAGTAGCTCATATGTACCTACTGTAGCTGCCTGTATAAATGCCATGTCCTTGATTGAGCAGCTAGCCTGAATAGGTGCCAGGGGTACAGTACCATTGTAATAGGTGCCAGGGGTACAGTACTCTTCAATAGGTGCCAGGGGTACAGTACCATTGAAATAGGTGCCAGGGGTACAGTACTCTTCAATAGGTGCCAGGGGTACAGTACTCTTCAATAGGTGCCAGGGGTACAGTACCATTGAAATAGGTGCCAGGGGTACAGTACTCTTCAATAGGTGCCAGGGGTACAGTACTCTTCAATAGGTGCCAGGGGTACAGTACCATTGAAATAGGTGCCAGGGGTACAGTACTCTTCAATAGGTGCCAGGGGTACAGTACTCTTCAATAGGTGCCAGGGGTACAGTACCATTGAAATAGGTGCCAGGGGTACAGTACTCTTCAATAGGTGCCAGGGGTACAGTACTCTTCAATAGGTGCCAGGGGTACAGTACCATTGAAATAGGTGCCAGGGGTACAGTACTCTTCAATAGGTGCCAGGGGTACAGTACTCTTCAATAGGTGCCAGGGGTACAGTACCATTGAAATAGGTGCCAGGGGTACAGTACTCTTCAATAGGTGCCAGGGGTACAGTACCATTGAAATTGAAGAATGCACAATAAAGTAACTCTTCAATGAGTGTTGGTCTTGAAGCCAGGGGTTGAGCAAGGTTTAAATCTATTTCAGGAGGAGAGAAATTGTGGGGGGGAGTGTGTGGTGTTGCTGAGCACTGTCACCTCTACACCTTGGGGCCATCCACAAATGACGTCACGCTGGAGGGGGGTCAGGCTCAGCGTGACAGCATTACTTTTCCATATACCTTCAGCATTGCAAGTTTGGCAAAAAACGTGACGAGAGGGAGGTGGGGGGGGGGTAAAAAATGGTAAGATTTTGTGTGACGTCATTTATGGATGCCCTCCCTTGTAGTAACCAGGAGTGGAAGAAAGGCAACATGCATACCATATTCATAAACACACACACTCTCATTCTCCAAAAATGTGTGTACTTTAACGCTGAGTGGTTTGGCACTGCCTCCCAAGTAAGACCAACTGTTACTTATGCTGTTGTGGCCATTACAAGCTGAAAACAAGGCTGCCCCAGCACTCCTGTACCCCCTCCCCCTCCTCAGGTGCCTGCTGCCCAGCACTCCTGTACCCCCTCCCCCTCCTCAGGTGCCTGCTGCCCCAGCACTCCTGTACCCCCTCCCCCTCCTCAGGTGCCTGCTGCCCCAGCACTCCTGTACCCCCTCCCCCTCCTCAGGTGCCTGCTGCCCAGCACTCCTGTACCCCCTCCCCCTCCTCAGGTGCCTGCTGCCCAGCACTCCTGTACCCCCTCCCCCTCCTCAGGTGCCTGCTGCCCCAGCACTCCTGTACCCCCTCCCCCTCCTCAGGTGCCTGCTGTCCCAGCACTCCTGTACCCCCTCCCCCTCCTCAGGTGCCTGCTGCCCAGCACTCCTGTACCCCCTCCCCCTCCTCAGGTGCCTGCTGCCCAGCACTCCTGTACCCCCTCCCCCTCCTCAGGTGCCTGCTGCCCAGCACTCCTGTACCCCCTCCCCCTCCTCAGGTGCCTGCTGCCCAGCACTCCTGTACCCCCTCCCCCTCCTCAGGTGCCTGCTGCCCAGCACTCCTGTACCCCCTCCCCCTCCTCAGGTGCCTGCTGCCCAGCACTCCTGTACCCCCTCCCCCTCCTCAGGTGCCTGCTGCTGGTTCTGGTACTTTTGGTGACACTTGCTCTGCTGTGGTGGGTGGTAAAAGGAGGGAGAATGAAACGTTGATAGGTGGTGGGAGGCGAGTGGTTAAATGGAAACAGACGGAAAGAAAAGGGTAAGGTTTTAGATTCTATGAATCAAAGGACTTGGAAATTATTTTTCTTCGGAAGAATAAAAAATTTAAATATTACTTAAAGGGGAGATGCATGTAGAATAATATTCAATTTTGACTTTTGAATATAAGAATTGGCACAGAAGGAAGGGAGGGGATGAGATATTGTGTGTGATTAAGAAAAATAAAAGAGAAAGATACTTTCATGCTAAAAACGATTGACTGCTTTTATTTTGTTTGTTTTGTGTGCTAAAGTAGCAATAGGCACTTTGCCAGGATCAACAGACTTGTTGAATGCGGTCAGTTCATCATTTGGCGGAAAGACTCCTCAGGACATCATTGGTGGCAGCACCTCCTTAGCTGATGGTGGATTACAATACGGTGGCGGGCCTCACACCACTGCTTCCAGAATTCATTTAATGCAACACACCCCCTGGTGTGATTTGTGGGAACTTCTTTGAATTGAGTTATTTCTGTTAGTCAGACCTGTAGTGGATTATCTCTAGTACCAGGCTAGTTTATACAGTTACAGTCTTCACATGCTTTGTTAGTTACTTATTTCTACTTATTGGAAGTGTTCATCCATTATCAATGGGGTTGGGGATGGATTTCAATGACTGTGAAAAAGTAATGACCCCCTTCTTGGGAGGCTTAAAAAACATGACCCTTTTTCAGGGTGAAGAAAAGAATATATCTATTATATATCTGTATCCAACATCAAATAACTTACATGTTCGCAATTTTAGGGCTTTGCTAATACAAAGGTGTGGGTTTTATGCACTTTTATTTTGGTGCATATTTTGGTTTTGTTTTCTGATTATATACATACTGTGTAATGGAGTAAATCTAAGTTACCACAAGATAAGTGTTTCACTACCTAGTTTCTTTGATAACCCATGAATTCATTTGGTATTTCTTGTCAAATCTAATGTTAGATTGAGTTGTGTGAGGCTCGTGTAGTAACAATGATTGAAGTCACCCTTAATTACTTTGAGGGCCGCTGATGCATTAATCCTGCCCATTGGTTGTCATGATGCACCACTGAAGTGCTGGCAAGACTGCTTGCCAGCACTTCATCCGAGCATCAAGCAGACCCTCTGGCAGTATACATGTATCAACCCCATAGTGTCGCCAGCACTTCATTGGTGCATCATGACGACCAAAGGGTATGATGCACTCCTGCATCAGTGGCCCTTAAAGGGATAATTACTTTGACCTCCACATACACTTTTACTTAGAGCCATATTATGACACAACCATAAAACTTGGGTCATAAGCCAATCGTTTTTGGCCATTTTTGGCTAAGTCAGCTTCTAACCTTCTACCAATGTCTACCCCCGGCATGACTGGGCCTTATTACTAGAGAAAACTGTTGAAAATTTGCCTGGAGGCCATTTCTTAATGTACTACGACTACACACCACCACTACTATTTGAGAATCTCATAACTAGTGCAGGTGATCGTAGGGACTGCACTACGACTGCTCTGTACGATTAGCACCTATGCAGTAATTACATAAGGTTTAGTAGAGCAGTCATACTGGTGCAGGCACTAATACCCACTAGTGTATGGTACTGTAATGGCATTAGTATATCGCTCTTCACTATGATTTGAATAAAGGACAGCAGTCGTAGTATGTTAAGAAATGGCCTCCTGATAACATTTTCGTGAAGTTTGCCTCTAGTTTATGACAGGGGTCGGTTTATGACCGAAGTTTTACCTTGGTAATCACTAGAAGGTCCCCCAACTTACCACCCTGCAAAGCTATGTGCTTCAGACTACAAATTAAACATGCAAACAAGGCTGTGGTAACGTCTTTGGGGGAGAAGCGCTAACGTGGCGCCATTTTCGCTTGTAAAATATGAGCAATAAACTTTCGCCGGTACCAGGGACACACTTCCGATCATACCGTTTCTCCTCGAAAGGGTTCAGCCAAGGGGTATACAAACAGGGCTGCCACCTGGTGTGAAAAGGAAGCTCCATCAATCGGTCAAAGAAACCGAGTTTTGGGTAAGCTGAGGAGGCAGCTGAAGACTGACAAACTTATTATTACCCCTGTGCAAAATACCTACAGGGCACAGACATATCTTGATACCTACAGTGCACAGACGTATCCTTATACATACAGTGCACAGATATATCATGATATCTACAGTGCACAGACATATGTTGATACCTACAGTGCACAGATATATCTTAATACCTACAATGCACAGACACATCCTGAAGTCGTAGGAAGCCCTTCACACATGTAGCACAGCTGGAGTAGTTCTGGCCTGTATGAAGGACGGCATGTTCCTTCAGTTTCACTACGACACTAAAACCTTCACCACAGTGACGACATAAATGCGCCTTTCCTGCTGAGTAACGTCTTTTCATGAGTACCTTTAAGCTACTTGGGAGAGCAAACCAATTACCACAATGAGAACACTTGTAAGGTTTTCTTCTTTTTCACTTATCTAGTATGCATAATTATTTGTATTTGAGGTATCATATCCGTGTCTCTGTTCTGTTTGATTACTCTTGACACTACCTTTCAGACTTTGAAATATAGGGTCAGGTTTCTCCTCTCTGTGGGTCATGATGTGTTTCTTCAGGGCCCCTATGGGTTTCACCTGTTTGCCACCAGTGTGTGTCATCATATGTGACTTTAAGTGAAATGCCTGTGTAAACCTGTTACCACAGTAAGACCACTTGTAAGGTTACTACGGAGCCCCTAAATGGACATCTGTTTTCTACACATTTTTTTCTCTAGTTTGTTTCCACAAGTTTTATTTTCGTTGCCCCAAGTTTTATTTTCGTTTCCGCAAGTTTCATTTTCGTTTACGCAACTTTTTATTTTTGTTTCTGCAAGTTATATTATGTTTCCGCAAGTTTGATTGTTTGATTGACAATGCACAAAGAAAAACTATTAAGTTGTGGAGACAAAAGTATAAGTTGGGAAAACGAAAATTAAAGTTGCAAAAACAAACAAAAAATTTGCAGAAACGAAAATAAAATTTGCGGAAACGGAAATACTACTTGCGGAAACGATAATACTACTTGCGGAAATAAAAATACTTCTTGGGGAAACAAACTCTAGAAATAAATGTGTAGAAAACAGATGTCCTTTCCAGGGCTCCGTAGGTTTCTCCCCTTTGTGGGTCATCATGTGTCTCTTAAAGCTACCTGCCCATGTAAACATTGCACTAGAGTGAGAACATGTATAGGGTTTCTCTCCTGCGTGGGTCATCATGTGTCTCTTAAAGCTAGCTGCCCATGTAAACTTTGCACTAGAGTGAGAACATGTATAGGGTTTCTCCCCTTTGTGGGTCATCATGTGTCTCTTAAAGCTACCTGCCCATGTAAACATTGCACTAGAGTGAGAACATATATAGGGTTTCTCTCCTGTGTGGGTCATCATGTGTAACTTTAAGGTATATGCTTTTCTGAATCACCACAATAAGAACACTTGTGAAGTTTCTCTCCTGCGTGCATCATCATGTGTGTTCTCACACTGTCCTTCCTGAGAACCTTTCTGCATACAGAACACTGCTGAGGGTCTTCCTGTTTATGTATCTTCCTATGTCTCTTTTATGGACATTTTATGAGTTTTGGCCGTTTTGTCTGTGGTTACAGACCCTTCACATCTACATCTCTTACAGCAAATAGAACACTTATGTCTTCTCGACTCTTTGTCATCAAACATGTGATTTTTTAGCCTTTTTTCAGTTTCAAATTCTTCACCACAATCAGGACAGTTGTAAGGTTTATCTTTGGAAGTATGTCTTTTCCTGTCAGATGCTTTAACGGCACCTATTTAAGCGTGAATCATTTTCTCTTCTTCTTCATGTGCCCTAGTTCCTGTTTCCCCATTTTCCACCTCTCTCTGTTTGCAGCTTCTATTGTGCTGCTTCTGTTGTTGCTGAGATACCGTGTTTGTTTTATAACTGAGTATGTGTGATGTTGCAGCTTCTATTGTGCTGCTTTTGTTGTTGCTGAGATACCGTGTTTGTTTTATAACTAGGTATGTGTGATGTTGCAGCTTCTATTGTGCTGCTTCTGTTGTTGCTGAGATACCGTGTTTGTTTTTATAACTGGGTATGTGTGATGTTGCAGCTTCTATTGTGCTGCTTCTGTTGTTGCTGAGATACCGTGTTTGTTTTATAACTGAGTATGTGTGATGTTGCAGCTTCTATTGTGCTGCTTCTGTTGTTTCTGAGATACCGTGTTTGTTTTATAACTGGGTATGTGTGATGTTTCCACCTCTCTCTGTTTGCAGCTTCTATTGTGCTGCTTCTGTTGTTGCTGAGATACCGTGTTTGTTTTATAACTGAGTATGCTGAGATACCGTGTTTGTTTTATAACTGGGTATGTGTGATGTTGCAGCTTCTATTGTGCTGCTTCTGTTGTTGCTGAGATACCGTGTTTGTTTTATAACTGAGTATGTGTGATGTTGCAGCTTCTATTGTGCTGCTTCTGTTGTTTCTGAGATACCGTGTTTGTTTTATAACTGGGTATGTGTGATGTTGCAGCATCTATTGTGCTGCTTCTGTTGTTGCTGAGATACCGTGTTTGTTTTATAACTGAGTATGTGTGATGTTGCAGCTTCTATTGTGCTGCTTCTGTTGTTGCTGAGATACCGTGTTTGTTTTATAACTGGGTATGTGTGATGTTGCAGCTTCTATTGTGCTGCTTCTGTTGTTGCTGAGATACCGTGTTTGTTTTATAACTGGGTATGTGTGATGTTGCAGCATCTATTGTGCTGCTTCTGTTGTTGCTGAGATACCGTGTTTGTTTTAAAACTGGGTATGTGTGATGTTGTAGCTGAGAGGGAGTGAAACTTGTCATCCCAATGTGAGCACTTGTAAAGTGTCTCTCCGTCGTTACCCTTTTGATTTCGTAATTGATAAGATCCCCCTGGAACACCTTTGCATATTGGTGGCAGTTTGTTTCACCATTTGAGTATCTGGTTCCTCCTTACGTCTATAATTTGATAGTTTAACATTCTGCCTGTGTGTCTTTATGTGGGTAGTTCAGCTTGGTCAGTAAATGTTTTATTACACCTTGTACACGTTTTAAAGACAAACGCTACCTGGTACGCAGAAGCCACCTGCTGGCAGAAATCAGAACCCATCAGTTGTTCTATTTTCATGATAATTCTCACCGTAAATGGACCACTTTACATGTTCATATTTTTTTCAGCTTATTTCTGATCACTACAGATACATGAAAGATACTTATGTGTCATTTGGATCCCCATAGGGCCTCATAGCTTCATAACTAATTTCATTTCAACCGTGGCCCCCCATTTTTCTTTTTTTTTTCAAAATGTTTGTGTAGATATCATCTTTCTATCCTGTGAGCCTTGTGAAAAAGGTCAGCAGTGGGCCAGTAGATATGGGACACCATATGAAAATATAGTTTTTACCATTCATTTCTATAATTAAGGCATTTCACACTTAATTTGTCATACTGGAAAAGTAAGCACCATGACATAACCATTTTCTTGCATTTCTCATTCTTAATATATAAAACTAGTATAATCTAAAGTTATCTGAAATTATCAGCTGCAAAACCAAGTCCTGGCAAGGGGCCGCATTTGTCTTTAAGGTGTTCATTTAGATACTTGAGAGAACAGAAACTCTGGTGACAAAGTGAACATGTGTAAGTGTTTGTAGAGGTCGGGTGGGTGCTCAATCACTGCCTTAAAATGGTAACATGTGGGACGCTCCATCTTGGTGTTGTCTGTATTTGGATAAATACCCAAATTTCCATGATGATGTTCTCTCTGAGAAATAAAAAGGAAAATAAGGGTGTAAGGACTTTAATATAAATAATGATGATGTTTTGTTGGCCTACTGTAAAAAAAGAAATTTGTAAAGAATTCTGAAAACAGCATATTGTGTGGTCATTCCTAAGTTAATAGATCATTGGCCCCCTGGTCCAGGCCAAAAGAGATTCATTTGTTTCAGGTAAATGCTGAAAAATAATTAGTTAGGGAAGGTTGGATTTTTTTTTATGTGAAACATTTATCACTGCTAAAGTGACTTGCAGTAACTCACTGTGACTGAGGAATTACTAAATTGGATAAAGAACAGTTGAAATGAAAAAAATCAATCTTCAAAATTGGAGGAAAAACTCTGGGTTGGCCAAATCTTGCTTGGTAGGGTTGAGTTACCTGAGACAAAGAATCTATTTTTTTTTGGCCTCAGTGTTATTGGGTGCACCTACATGCCGTAATCTTCTGCATATAAATAATAATATAATAATTGACAACAAAAAAGGTCATTGCTGACCTATGTGTCATACAGAAAGCATATTTCAGGGTGTCCGGCAGACCCCTTTGAAAAAGTGGGACAATAGTAGGACTGAAAATTTTCAAAAAGTAGGACTA
Source organism: Acholoe squamosa (assembly GCA_949317995.1). Classification (NCBI taxonomy): domain Eukaryota; kingdom Metazoa; phylum Annelida; class Polychaeta; order Phyllodocida; family Polynoidae; genus Acholoe; species Acholoe squamosa. The sequence goes on along the minus strand of OX439038.1, from coordinate 88,819,588 downwards.
AAGTAGGAAGATATAAGAAAAAATAGGACACATGTAGAATAAACAATGCATGTGTAACAAACCTATTTATCCTCAGAATTAATAAGCTTATATGTAGAATCTATTAGGATAATATTACAGAACATATTTAAATGGTGCAGTTTGTACCTGTATCATTGGTATGTGAAACATGATATACAGTGGTTTCATGAAGGCATTTACTCTGAGTCTGCTACGTCAACATGATGTTCAGTGGACATGTTGGAGAAGTTATCAAGCACTAATTGCTCAGCATCATGTCCAAACTCATTTGATACCTTGCGAAATGCATTGTAGACTATATGCAAGTTGCAAGGAATGAAGGTAAGAAGCCCATGGAGTCCCTCATCAATCATGTGCTTATTGATATGATTCCATACAGTTTTGTTCACATTGGGACCATCATATCCCAGGCTGATCAGCTGGAATCCTGCATTTTCCAGAGCATTCAGAATGGCTATAGCAACATCTGCACCCTTTGCATGTCCAAACATCAATGCTGTTAAGAATCTTACGCAGATTTGCCCACTTTCTTGGCACCAGTATCCGAGCAGAACATTACATTGTTTATGGTTTTGGGCATTCCCATTTTGTCGTATTGTAATGTGAAAGCACATCCAGTTTCACGGATCATACTAACAAGTTCTCTCTTGTAATATGGTCCGAGTCCATCTGAGAGCAGATATGACACTTTGGACTTGCTCAGTGAAAAGTGCTGTGATGTCACACAGGGAAATATTCTCTTAAAGTCAAACAATCCTTCACAAGACCTAAAGCTGAAGTTGCCCTCACATACTTTGTGGGCCCATAGGATTTCAGCAATGGCAGTCTGTTCTTGCTGGAAGGCTGTCTGCACCATGAATGAACTAGGCTTAGCAGAGGTGCTTGGGTACTGTTTTGTCACTTATGGTTGGTTCAGCACCATCTGATACAGATGCATTAGCTGCTGCACTAGCACTTTTCTTTTCGATGTGGCGTTGTGTGCTTCCAAATATGGCTTTAGCAAAACCAGAACTTGCAGGAGACCTGTATTGTCTATTTGAAATGATTTGTTGCATAGTGTGCCGTAGGCTTTGTAAGCAGAACTTGGATCTACACGACACCACTGTTTGACTAAATTTCCATTTTTATCTGTCTTATTTAACCAAGATTCTTGAAATTTTATGGGATTTGGCATGTTTCTATAGAGTTCTATAGCAGGCTTTAATGATCTAGGTTACTTGATGTCAGGTGAATCCATCACCTATCTATTGACCCATCACCTGCAGTGCATAGCCTAAAACTAAAAGCACAGCAATGTTAAGGGATCTTTGTCCAAAAGTATCATGACAATTATAACAACATAATTGCAAGCAATTCTGAATGTGTTCTACATTGGCACTCCATGGTTTAAAATATAGATTGTAGCCAACACTGACACCATTAGTCTCTTATTGATGTTTCATGTAGCCACCTTTTGATATTACCTCCCTGATCACTATCAGTCAGGTGTTTGCATGTATTCTGTTGAGTGAAACATTAGTTTAATACTAGTTCTAATGCTCAAAGCATTATGTCCACCAAGTCAATCAGTAACAATTACCACACAACTAAATTTAGCATAATCAAACATCAATTGATACACCAATGGTGTCAGAGTTGGCTCTTTCATTCCACAAGCCAATATCTCTCAATCTTTAATAAAGATGTGATTCGAAACACTCGTTATTACAGCTGCCCTCCGTTCATTAACATGGATGGGGAGCAGGATGATGAGGAGTGGATGAGGTACACTCGTCAGGACCGGAATCCGAATTATTTCTATGTGAATTGGGTCGAACAAACCATTGACAACTGAAATAAGGAGTATTATGATTTCGATGCCTATTGTAAGATCAAATGGGCTATCGACAGTTGGGATAAGGACAAGAACACCACCTGTCCGTTCATCATCTGTGCTAGGGGAAGCGATGAACCCGAAAAGTTCTGCTCCCATACGAGATTTATCTGGCATATTGTTGAGGAACATATGCACCATCACCCGGTGTATATGTGTTATATGAATAAGGGTAGGAACAGCTCCATCTTTTCGGGACTCACCAGGTTCCAAAAGAGTGAGCTGGTCCGACATCTGAAGGATGAACACCAGGTCGGTGTGAAGTCAGCTCTGAAGGCAGCCTTAGATCTGCACAAGCTTCTGATTGTTAAGTGGGATTCCTGGAAGAAACCAACTTCTGGAGTCTGAATTCCAAGGTCAGTAGGTTGTGCGAAGTTGAAACACAGTCAATTCCAAACTGGAGGCGGCATTTCAGCTTAACTACACTCCGGGAAGGTTAAGGATCACTAATGAATAATTCGGAGAAATGAGGGAATACCGGGGCGACAGTGCATACCAGCATTCCAGTAAGGCTACATCCGCAAAACGTATGAAACCACAGCCGGGTAAGATCTTATTCCATGGGATCCAGCGCCCGGCACCTGATCATAGTACTGGGGATTGTAGTCTGGATTCAGCGTCTCCTCTGTCCGCACTGAGAGGCACTCCCCCACCTGTTTTCGATGTGAATAAGGACAAGGATAAGGACTTTCCGGAAATGGGGCCATCCGCACCAGAGAGTCAGACCCTTACCCAACGGGGTAGGGATAGAGCTACCGATATTGGACGGGGAACACCCAAATCTGGATCATCTGAAAGCAGAACTGTCGGAAACTGGGCTAGGACAGCCCCCCTACCTGTCGGGAATGGTAGGGGTGTCACTATCTACACCTCACGTGGAGACGTGATGACCTCTTCCGTAGCATCTGAAAGTTTATCTGAGAATCCTAGACGTAGGACCCAACCAATTATCATATTGTAAACATCTCTCCGGAAAGCTTTCAGATCCAAAAGAGCTGCATGATTGACTGGCAGAAACGCCATCATGCGCTTTCCGTAGAATATCTGCAAGATGTTGTGGGTTCGGTAGTGCATCTGACTGAAAGGATCCAGTCTTTGGAAATAACTCGGATTGAATCAGAAAGAGATATAGAACATAGGGAGAAAATGAAGCAATTAGAAGCCCAGGAGGCACGTCAGAAGAAGGCAGCAGAATTCTGGACTGTTGAGGTTGCTAAGGCTAGGAGTGAAGTAGACTTCCTGAATCAGAAATTTTTTGAAGCTTTCGGAAGTAGACTGTCCGATTGGGATGGCACTCGCCGTGAGGCCAAAGATATTCTGGATGATCAGATTACTGCGTACGGTTTAGAACCAGAAAAACCAAAATATTCTGGAAGTAAATAAGATGAATAAGACTGATCTTTTTCTAATTTTTTTATATGAATCTGAATTGGTATGATGAGTGCTGACACCTGGAATGGGGACGAGGACTAGCAGCAGATGAATACGTTACGTGGACTTTACGATAGAACAGTTCAATATGACCGGAATGGACATTCCAGACCCTAGGAGATGGACGGCCCTGTACTCTGACTCTGAAAGGTCCCGAGAGGCCCTGAGCTGGTTCTACTACATAACTACATCGAGATGGTGGGACAGCCAAACATACAACGGAACACTCCACGGGTGATATGAAAACTACGTTATTAATTAATTCTATACATTTGTAAAGTTTCCTGCTACACTGGTAGGTTACTATTAATTAAAATACATATATCTGGCAATTGTTAAGACCAGATCGATATCACCTCTCTGTGTTCATTGTCATATCTGTTTTTTTCCGGTGCTATAAGTGTATAAAACTACTTAAAATGTTACTTATATTATATATATCAGACTCACCAAGGTATCCTAAGTCAAATGTAATATACATGTATTCTTACTAGAGTCTGTAGTGTAAATAGAACTGTCAAGTTCATAGTAATTTTTCATTCCGAACCTAGGGGTCGGACATAGGTTGTTAATATCATCTCGTACGGGTTGAACCGGAAATACGGTATTTACATAATAATCTAGTTTGGATAGTCAAATAACACTCCAGGTTAATATGGTATATACGGAAGCATTTGTAATAGTCTTCCATTTCTACTGTATAAACTATGATGATTATCACCTTAACTTTGTATGTATTGTGTAAATAATAATACTCAGACGACATCTGTTTGGATGCGTTTAATTCACTTATAACTTACATACTATGGTGTACACGTGTTTATAAAACCGTATCAATATTCATCATATATCCATGTTTATACTTTAATATAGAGTCAGACAACCTGTAAGCCAGCCATGCCCCCTGTATAATATATTGTTGTTATAAATACTATAACTTAGTTACTACCCATTATGTAACACCTTGTTATAGTCTTGGTTGGGGTAGTGTAGGGGCACGGTTTAGTAGTAGTGTTTATGGCTTACGGGTTGACTAGGTCCCGAGCAGAGCGGCCTTTCAGGTTGAGAGCCTGGTACGCCTGGCGGGTGGTGGCAGCACCGCCCTCCGGGCTGCTTGGGTTAAACACGAGAGGTCGCCACCCAACCCCTGTGGCTATATAATAACCGGGTCGGAACCTAGGACGAAGAGAATCCTCCCGGATTCCATAGGAATAACATCAGAACTTACTGACTCCGAAGCCTTACCTGGTAGTCGTAAATCAGAGCTATCCGAATAGCCTCTTAACCATACGGAATCCATTTAGCTCCCTGTAACTTAGGATACTGAATAAAGACTTGTTGCCTTTTAGAACCGGATATCTTTGTATTCGTGATCCTTTCCGAACCATCGACGGTCATACATTACACGTATATCAAGATCTTGTTATACAGTAGCCTTAAGGGCACTATCATCAATTAACAACAGTTTTGAACTACAAAGGACACATAAAAGTAGATAGTAACACAGAAAGTCAGACACATAGACACAAGACAGATATGGTGTACAATCAAATACATGAGGAGCAATAATTTTAGGTCAGGTCACAAACGCCAGTATGCTTCTGCCCTCATAGAGGAGCGTGGGGGTATAAGGGGACCATTGTTGATAGAAAAAGGCAGTGAGTTTCTTTTTTATCTTTGTCTTAAAGTCCTCATTTGGGACTACCCAGCATAAATCAGGGTCCAGAGCATTCCATTGGGAATGAGCCTGGTATCCTGGATCATTTATTAAAGTAGTGGATTTGGGACAAGTCTGCAATATACGGGGGGCATCAGAACTGCGGGTTTCCACAGAGGGCAAGACCAGTGCCTGGCCACTAAACACTAACCTGTGACAAATAGTCAGTTGTAAAAATGTGCGCATTAGGTCTACCGGTAGCATTTTTGCATTTATATATAAAGATCTTTAACATGCATTTGCCTTTGGTCATATATTTTCAAGCAAACCCGGATACCAGAGTTATACAGGACTTGAAGCTTCCAGCCTGTACAGAATACTAAGCCATAGTCAATATAAGGCATTATCACCGTTCTCATAATAGTGAGTGCTGTGGCTTTGTCTATACATTATCTTGTACCAGCTAGCATCCAGATTTTATGTCTTATTGATTTCATCATGTGTGCAGCATGCTGTTCAAATGACAAGGCATCATCCAAAACTATGCCTAGATATTTATAATGAGAAGCATATTCCACAAGATCACCTTTTATGGACAGTACAATAGCATTATCATCTCTTCTCTTTCCTCCTGACAATGAATGAGACCATCCCTTATGTATAACTATGAAATAAAGTTTATCAGGGCATGTCCATTCTCATTACACACCGGCCCACCTGCCTTATACTGGTGTTACCCCTTTATGGACCACATGGTGTACATACAGCATGCTTTTGTTGTCATGATGCACTGATACAGTGCTGGTGAGTAACACACCATCATGATGCACTAATACAGTGCTGGTGAGTAACTCACCATCATGATGCACTAATACAGTGCTGCTGTGTAACTCACCATCATGATGCACTAATACAGTGCTGCTGTGTAACTCACCATCATGATGCACTAATACAGTGCTGCTGTGTAACTCACCATCATGATGCGCCGATACAGTGCTGGTGAGTTATTCACCATCATGATGCACCAATACAGTGCTGGTGTGTAACTCACCATCACGATGCACCAATACAGTGCTGGTGAGTAACTCACCATCATGATGCACTAATACAGTGCTGCTGCATAACTCACCATCATGATGCACTAATACAGTGCTGGTGTGTAACTCACCATCATGATGCACTAATACAGTGATGGTGAGTAACTCACCATCATGATGCACCAATACAGTGCTGGTGAGTAACTCACCATCATGATGCACTAATACAGTGCTGCTGTGTAACTCACCATCACGATGCACTAATACAGTGCTGGTGTGTAACTCACCATCATGATGCACTAATACAGTGATGGTGAGTAACTCACCATCACGATGCACTAATACAGTGCTGGTGAGTAACTCACCATCATGATGCACCAATACAGTGCTGGTGTGTAACTCACCATCATGATGCACCAATACAGTGCTGGTGAGTTATTCACCATCATGATGCACCAATACAGTGCTGGTGTGTAACTCACCATCATGATGCACTAATACAGTGCTGGTGAGTAACTCACCATCATGATGCACCAATACAGTGCTGGTGTGTAACTCACCATCATGATGCACCAATACAGTGCTGGTGTGTAACTCACAATCACGATGCACTAATACAGTGCTGGTGAGTAACTCACCATCATGATGCACTAATACAGTGCTGGTGAGTAACTCACCATCATGATGCACCAATACAGTGCTGGTGTGTAACTCACCATCATGATGCACTAATACAGTGCTGGTGAGTAACTCACCATCATGATGCACCAATACAGTGCTGGTGTGTAACTCACCATCATGATGCACCGATACAGTGCTGGTGTGTAACTCACCATCATGATGCACCAATACAGTGCTGGTGTGTAACTCACCATCACGATGCACTAATACAGTGCTGGTGAGTAACTCACCATCATGATGCACCAATACAGTGCTGGTGTGTTACTCACCATCACGATGCACTAATACAGTGCTGGTGAGTAACTCACCATCATGATGCACCAATACAGTGCTGGTGTGTAACTCACCATCATGATGCACTAATACAGTGCTGGTGAGTAACTCACCATCATGATGCACCAATACAGTGCTGGTGTGTAACTCACCATCATGATGCACCGATACAGTGCTGGTGTGTAACTCACCATCATGATGCACCAATACAGTGCTGGTGTGTAACTCACCATCACGATGCACTAATACAGTGCTGGTGAGTAACTCACCATCATGATGCACCAATACAGTGCTGGTGTGTTACTCACCATCACGATGCACTAATACAGTGCTGGTGTGTTACTCACCATCACGATGCACTAATACAGTGCTGGTGAGTAACTCACCATCATGATGCACCAATACAGTGCTGGTGTGTTACTCACCATCACGATGCACTAATACAGTGCTGGTGAGTAACTCACCATCATGATGCACCAATACAGTGCTGGTGAGTAACTCACCATCATGATGCACCAATACAGTGCTGGTGAGTTACTCACCATCATGATGCACCAATACAGTGCTGGTGAGTAACTCACCATCATGATGCACTAATACAGTGCATGGGTTTAGGCCTGATGGCACTTGTCACTACCACCCCTTGACTTGTTAATACATCTTACGTTGGGCCTTTCCCTGAGTCATTGTCCTACATTACACTTTATCATTCTTTTTAATATACTGAATATCCTATTTATGTAGAATGATGTGCAGATATGTTAAGTCGTGACAGGAAGCACTATATATATCGTGTGAAAATTACCCCTATGGAGTGGCCTAATATTTCTCATATTTTACAACGATTATTCTATGTTGGCATAGTTACCAGTACTAAAGGATTGTAAACAATCTCTGTAATTTTCTAAATATATAAAATGTCAAAAATAAAATGTTTTTCTCGTTTTACTTTAATCAAAGTCAGAACTTCCTTTTGTAAAGCTGCATAGTTACCAGTTCCTGATGTGTGGCCAGTGACTGATACAAAACTCCATAATGACAAGGCACCACATAGGTCTGTACCAAAGGACTGTAACAGATCATTGCTGTTTTTGATCATT